>BTSX01000002.1:2083908-3561485 GCA_036245825.1 Pristionchus entomophagus | reverse complement strand
TACCCGAGTGATTACGGTAACCTGGTCAATTGGGTCAGATTGAGTTCCTTCGTTCAGATTTTTTTTTCGAAAATTCGCCGTATATGGGTCGTGGTCCACTATTTAAATTTTAAAACAACACGTACCGTACCCAACTGATACTACAGTAACCCAGTCCGATGGGTCAGATTTAGTTCATTGAGTCAGAAATTTTCAAAATTTCTCCAATCGATCTTAAAATCATTCTACCGTTCTCCCACCACAGATTTTTCTGATTCATGGAGTAATGCTAGGTACTAGTACGTACTAAAATCACTTTTTTGTGATTTTCAAAGAATTAGCGTTTTCGAAAGTTACATGTCATTTGGGAGAAATCGAAAAAAGTTTTTGGAGAAGCGACAACCGCACCAGCGCAAATTCTTGGAATGATATCATCAACATACGAAATATTCCTCTCTGTCTCCTGATTAGAATTACAGATTCTGGATATATCTAGTATTTTTTTTCGAAACGATGTATGGCCATTTTCCGGAGGCGAACTTGGTCAAAGATTTTTAATTTTTTTTAATCTTTAAAAAGGGTCCGATGCGGTAGCGAAGCAGCGTAATCAGCCAAGAATAGTGGTCGATCGGATACATTCCAGATCTCAAATTCATTAACAATTAACTATTGAATTCAAATCTTTAGTTATTTCTTACTCTTCATAAAAAATTACACGGAAGGTAAATATGTGATTCGCGAAAACTTTGCCAATCGGACATCTTTTCTGAGAATTGTGAGCAGATTAGCTTCTATGGACTCGCAATAAGCAGATGCATAGTCCCTGCTCGAAATGTCGGTAGTATTGTCGATCAGATAGCAAAAGTCTTCTATCAAAATCCAGTAGGGGTCGCATGTCCGGTCGTTAGCTGAAAAGGATAATTAAATTTAATAAAAAAAATTGAATATAATATGAGAGGAATTGCGAGAGATTCGAGAGAATTAACCATACCGCGGCGGTAGGAATTTGTATCTCCGATCTTGCTGAAAAATAAAAAGTAAGTACTTCGATAATGTTCTTTCAAACTATGTTCGTGGAATTTTGATATCTAGTCTCATCTCCGAGTATTGCTCGGTCGAAGTAGGTACTGTATGAAATTTTAGGCCAAAATCTACTCACGAAAATAATCATAACTCACTCCAAATCTATGCTAGGGAAAATTCCAAATAAGCGTTCGAATGAGGAAGCCGAGTGCTACATTTTATTTTTTGGTGATGTCATTCGCCGTTCATGCGCTGGATCGGGCTGTCTGTTTTTTTTTTAAAGTGATGTAACTTTCCTAATACCGATTTCTCCAATAAATGCAGAAAAGAGATTTGAGAAAAAACTTTCACGAACTACAATCCACAAATCAGAGGAATCGGAGGATGGGAAAAAAGATTGCTCGCACTCTCGTCCGAAAAACCTGTTTTTTGAGTTTTTCGATGTTTTGCAAGCATAACTTTTTTGTTTCAAGTTTTCATGAGCTCTCATATCGAAATTGGGAACCAGCGTGCAAAAATACACCGGAATTTTCTATAATGTAATTTTTTGGAGATAAAAAATTTTTCGACTCTGACCACTTTTTCACCATGTGGCCCTTTGGTCCGATTTTGATCGAAACATTTTTGTCTTAGAATCATGTCACTATAGGATTTTCTGGCTCAATATTCAGCGTAGAAAACGAATTTGCTAACTAGAGCACATGAAACATCGAGAGAAAAAAGTTATGACGAAAATCAAGAACAAATATTTTTTATATTTTCTTTATAGCGTAACTTTTTTCTTTCGATGTTTCATCTGCTCTAGTTAGCAAATTCGTTTTATACGCTGAAAATCGAGCCAGAAAAATCCTATAGGGACATGATTCTAAGGCAAAAAAGTTTCGTTCAAATTCGGACCAAAGGGCCAGATGGTGAAAAAGTGGTCAGAGTCGAAAAATTTTTTATCTCCAAAATATTACATTATAGAAAATTCCGGTGTATTTTTGCACGCTGAGCTCATGAAAACTTGAAAGAAAAAAGTTATGCTTGAAAAACATCGAAAAACTCCAAAATTTGCAGGTTTTTCGGACGAGAGTGCGAGCAATCTTTTTTCCCCTCCTAAGATTCCTCTGATTTGTGGATTGTAGTTCGTGAAAGTTTTTTTCTCAAATCTCTTTTCTGCATTTATTGGAGAAATCGGTATTAGGAAAGTTACGTTTTTTTTTAAACCGATCCAGCGCATGAACGGCGAATGACATCAACAACAAATAATATGTAGCACTCGGCTTCCTCATTCGAACGCTTTTTTGGAATTTTCCCTAGCATAGATTTGAAGCGAGTTATGATGATTTTCGTGATTAGATTTTGGCCTAAAATTTCATACAGTACCTACTTCGACCGAGCAATACTCGGAGATGAGACTAGATATCAAAATTCCACGAACATAGTTTGAAAGAACATTATCGAAGTACTTACTTTTTATTTTTCAGCAAGATCGGAGATACAAATTCCTACCGCCGCGGGGCTCTCGAAAATCTGGCGATTCCTCTCATATGTATGATACAACAAAAAATAATTGCTACAGACTAACTTTCGACGCAGGAATCTGTAGTGGGTGGCAGCGATGTGTACTCCGAACAGACTGACGGTGTTCTGTGAAACTCGAGCATACAGACTTATTCAACACACTTGTTCCCTACTGAGACAGTATTGGATATGCTGCTAATAGGCAGATCACAGCAGAAAATGTAGAAGATTTGCGGAATAGGCAGCCCCAAAGCATCGGAAGCAAAAGGAGGTGCGCGGATTGAAAGACGGATAGTAAGACACTGATAAGACAGATTACATGATTTGGCCAGCGAGCAGGAGCCTAAGTCCTTTACGACTCTATTTCAGTTGCGTCCCATTATTGGAGAATAATATTCCAATAAGGGTTCATTTGCAAATTGATGTACAATTAGTGGCCTCGCTTCTCTTAATACCTTGATACAGAGTGAATTATTCTCATTTTAATTATTCTCATTTTAATCGATTAAAATCGATGCACATGATTGAAAATATTGATTTTTTAAACAATATAATCTCATTCAAATTCCATCTCCCATCATCTCCGAACCTGTGTATGCATGTACTCAAAAAGATTAGAAACATCGAAAAATCTGCCTCTGGCTCACTGTGTATTGAAAATTGATAAGGAATGGTTTAGGATCAGATACAGAGGTGCGAATAAGAAGCGATGTTTATACACCTTGGCATAGCGATTAGCACACGTAAGTGAAGGCAATGCACAGAAGCCTCTATGATTTGTAGAATTGAATAACCTGTTCGGAGCCATTAACGAACTTAACTACGTGGCGATTTCGTGATCATTCTTGAGTCTGTTAACTTTTGTGAGCCGTCTCTATTTGTTCAGATCAGATGAATTGGTGAATATTGCATTTGTTTCTAGTTGAAAGGAATATAAATAGCTTTATCAGTTACGAACCGGCGCTATGAGGTCTTTCACATTAGTTGTTTGTAGGACACAGGGAGCGGTCTTTGGTCAGACTTCTCTGAGCAACGGGGAAACATACACATACGTGATGAACGAGGCACTACCCTGACACGAACGTATGGGGCCTTTGGTGACCTACCAGTGATATTAAGGGCACATCAATCGATAATTGGTCTCAAACGGAGTCGAAACGCTGTGATCGATCACAGTCGGAAGTGACGACTTCCAGCGTTTTCTCGCCAAGCAACGAGCGGTCTTTGGTCTTGGAGCCGCGTCGGATTGCCAGTCTACAGATATCAAATATTAGATTAGGGCGATCAAAGCCCAAACTACAAAGATCAAAGACCAACCGAGCGCTGATGTTCTTGTCGGCCTTGCGCATGAATCGAATGCAGGGAGTATCGAAGAGGGCTTGTCGAACTTTTCCGGAAGTCGAGCAGAAAAGTGCGAAAATGACGCAAGAAGTGAGCAGTGTGATCATCTCGTTGAGGTCGCCTGGAAAATAGTCAGTTATCGATTGCAGTGGCTGAATTTACGTCACTAAATATAAGATCAGTACTCGATAGTGAACGGTACTGTAATACCGTACCCAGTGCGTGGCTCAGCTCCGCCGTGTATGGATTGAGCGCGAGCAGTCCCTGCGGCAACTCGACAATGATGAACACGAACATTATCGTCTGCAAAAATATTTTTTTATTTTTGAAAATGGATTTCGTTTTCGGATATGTTTCACACCAGAGTATATTCTTCTCAGGTATTGCCGTTCTTTAGTTTCACAAGCATCAATTCGATAAAAAAACTCACCAAAATCATCATCGTAGTGCGATGATGCTGCTTGTCCCTCTGCGAGTTGGTGAACCGCTCCGACATCCGTTTTACCTGGAGAATTCATTTTTATGTTAATATTTCGAGAAAAAAAATCTTACCTTGTTGAGCTTCTGCAGAATCAGCCAGGTCATCACGCAGAGAATCGCTGGAATTGAAAAATTAGCAAGCAATTTGATATGTTTCAGCAACTTTTAAAGTACACCACGTTTCACATCCAGATATGTTTCACCAGCATATTGCTATAATGCTAGGGCTTTCTTTAGTATGTTTCTATACAATCACACGTATCTGGTGGTTCATTTCTTGAGACTTTTCGAATTTTGCAAATTAACTTCTGAAATGCTCACCAGAAGGTATCAACTTGTCCGCTAGATGGAAAAGCCAGAAGTTAAAGGCGACGAGAAACTCATTGTCGGCCATTTGCAGCTCGTGGGACGGAACATTGGCGAGGTGGGGATGCCGCTCGACGCAATCCCGCTTCTCTTCCCTCTGAAATTATTAATGTCATATTGTTTTTTTATTATTTAAAGTATTACTGTTGCACTGACTCGTTGTGGACTCATAATGTTTACATTATTTGTGGTTCTATGATTTATTTTCCTCAGTAGAAATCGTGATTTCTGAGACTGCCATTTTCCCCGAGCCAATTCATTCAAATTGCGGCACTTCGCATCAAGAAACACATCTCATCGCACTCATGAGAGAAACGCGACTGCGAAATTAATTGGCCAATGAATTATTCGAGACGGTGTGTTTCGTTCTGAGAGCACGGGTCTCTAGGAGGAAATGAGTCCTCATAACGCATCAGAAAACTGACTATTGGCACGTTTTCTTCTCAACCTTGCAAATAACGAAATTCAGAAAGCTAATATTTTCGTTCATAATGACATTCCCAAAGAATCATTGAATCTTCAGAAGCTTCAAAGATTATGGCTGTTTTGACTCGCTATTAGCTTTTCGTAATGAAATCCTCCAACCGAAGAGACTCAGCCAATTATGAATGAAAAGTGGGTGCGAATTATTCAGAACTCGCCGAGAAAAATCACAATAAAGACCAAATTATACGCGCCGAAGCGAGAACTTTTGCGTATTCATCATCTATTATTCAGTCGTCGCGCAAATCGTGAGAGCGTACTTTGTGATCAGAAATTGCGCGCATTTTGAATGCAAAGTCCTTTTGATCGAAATGGTCTCTTCTAATGCACTTGTCATGGAGAATTAGGCATAATTACATAAGATCAAAGATCAAAGACCAAAGATCAACTGACCATGCCAACTTCGCTCATCGTCAACATCGGAATCGCTATGATGAAAACGCTGACGTAAATAACGACGATGATTCGTTTGCAGATCTGTAATTATTATGTATTCTGTAAGTATAAATTTGCGAATTTCATTCGTTTTCAGTTTTCGAATTCTTCAAAACTTTGAACTAGAAATCAATATTTCCTTTCTGAAACATCACAATGGATAACGAAGCCGCTCCAGATAGCGTGTTAGACTATCATGTTTCATTTCTAGCCAGCTTTTCTAGGAAAGCCATAGAAATGCACACCAATTTCCTGCCCCACATCTTTTGTTTCCGTCTAGCTCTTTGAATGATAGAATTTCAAATTAATAAGAAGCATACCGGATACGTGAACCAGGGTATACTGCTGTTGGCGGCGCTAAGTTTCTTGAGCGAGAAGTACCTTTAAAGGTTAACAATCATGTATTCGATTCTAGATATCAAAGATCAAAGATCAACCTACCGCACTATCGATAGGGCAACCACATGAAATACTCCGGCCATGTGCAGCAAGACAGCCAAAGTTACTGAGATGTGCATGGAGCGGGCCATCCACTGAAATGAAATATATTTCATGAAAAGTATCAAGAATTCCACTTTGAGTTTCAGATATGTTTCAATCAAAGGTCAAAGCTGTTAGATGAAAGTGTGTTTTCGATTGTTTTACATTATTCATTTTAAAAAATCCCAATAAACAGACGACTCGATGTTTCCATTGTTTGGGTCCGTTTCAAATTTACCTCCGAGAAGAAGAATGATATGCACAAATCGTCCGAAGCCCATTTGAACAGCGTCGAGTAGAGAAAATTGACGCAGAGCAGTAGTTGGCAACTGAAAAACACGAGTTAGAATCGGTGTTCTATCGGCGTTGAATATATTATGAATTCGTTGCACCCGTCACTGTTACGTGTTAGTTCTGTGGTTCTTCCTATTGTTCGGTCCCTCGTCCCTACGTCCGCCAAAAACTCGCACCTATTCCTATTTCTTTCGCCCCTATTTCTCATGCGGGCGCGTCCTCTTTCTGTCCGCGACGGAAGCGTTACTAATTCACACCTTCTGTTCGCGGACCCCGAGTGCCCACAACAAAGAGGGTCCTCCGTGTCTTTGTCAAGGAGTGCGCACGTACATGCATGAATATTTTCGTCCGAGGTGTTCCTAGACGCTTTAGACGTGAGAGGTCGAGTGGCTTGAGACACAGGTAGAAGAGCACATCCAACCACTGGGAACAGTCCGTCTGGGAGTCATTGTGTGCCGAAATACGCAGAATCGGAACTCCGTGCGAAACGCCTTTTGTTTGGAAAGATTGCAGAATTCTAAATTTAGTATGTCCACTATCTTTGGCTTTGTCCAACGTTCTCCGCAAAAAATGGGCACAAACACTAATTTATTATTCTTGGTTCCTTTCACACCCTATTTTTCGACTCTGCCACACAATCCCGCGCACTAATGGACAAAGGTGTGTGGTGCCACCGAGAATAGCAAACAAGCCCCGCTCTGGGCTATTGTAGCTTTCATTTTTGCCCGCGCGCGACCTGTTATTCTGTGCATAATTCGGCGGTTTGAAAGGGCACTTTCTGTGTGAAGATCGAAAAGAGTGCGATCCATTATGGTGTTACTTGCGCATAATTCAAAAGGGTCCAATTGTACTTCAGGGCTTCATCAAACGACGTGGACTGTTCGGACCCCTCTATCGATTTTACGGTAGCTGATATTTGACTAGATAATACGGTAGCTGATATTTGACTCCATGGTACGGTAGCTGATTTTTGACTTGTTACCCACTACACAATAATAACTATGCACTCGAAACGAAATCATTGCTTTCGTTGTTCGGGCTCGTAAATAACGTCGCACAACCAACCGGAGCAAATCGGATTACCAGGCCGCGTCTGTTGGGTTGTGTCTATCCCAATAGCCTGTGCCTGAGTTCAGTCTGGCTAGACTCTGAGACAAAGACTCTCACACTCGAGCGTTCGCCACTCCCCGTTGTACCAGCGAGACAACTACCGTATCCCACTGCCGCTCTAAGACAGCGACTCTCACAAGCTACCGTACCCCTGAAAGTACTCGGGTACCCCCCCTCCCCCACTCACGGTAAATAACAGCGAACGCTACCATATCTCTGACTGAACTATGTTTGACTACCATCCCATGGAACAAGTTCACTACAGTACTCCTCTCGCTCTACTAAGTACTAATGATGACTAAACGGACTCGGCAAGCCGGCTCCGAACCGAGTTCAAGCCGGCTTCGCCGTTGAAAAATCCGGGTTGAAGCCGGCTTCATGCCGGCCCGAAAAGCCGCTTTATGATCACTATTGAGTACTAAGGTACCCCATTTCCACCCCCGACAAACGACCGCCATTGCACCTTCCCCGGAATGGGGCCATGTGATCATCCAGAGAGGGGGGAGCAGGGGATGGGATGCTCCCCGAGACTAGCGGAGAGATGGCGAGAAATGCCATGAATACGGAAGCGTGATGTCCGTGTTCAGGATACATACACACAGGGAGAAAACATGTTGCCTCCCCCATGAACCTTAGGATCTAAGAACCTAGACGTCATCGATACTTAGACCTCATACAAAGTCCCTAGGATCCCTAGAATCCCTAGGGTCTCTAGGTTCTTCAGACTCGAGTCCATCTAATCAAGCATAGTCGTGTGTCTTCCATGCGACATTGCTCCCGCCGCCGCCATTTTGCCTGATTTAATCGCTCCATTAGTGCACATCAGACCAGGAAGACTGAAACGTGACTCTCTCAAGGGAGCACTTAGGCATCAGGGTTTGTATGTTGTTTCTTCCATTCCATTGGAGAGGAACAAGTTCGGTTCCTGCTCGAAGAGGAAGAGCTAAGTCCACGAGCAAATGAGGTTTCTCGCGCTTCTTTCTTTCGCCTCTAGAGAGGTCAAGTCGCACGTTTCATGTGGTTCAGAGAGACGCGCGAAATTAGCTGTCTCGTGTGAATTTTGTCTGTCAGTCTATGTTTCGATGGGGGAAACATCGATAAATGCGCCAATCAAATGTTTTTATGCTTTGTATCCAAAGGTGCCTGCAAAATGTGAAAATCTTGAATGACTCTTTGATTGTGACGTTATAGTTGGAAGCCTCATCAGCAAGCTATTGGTTTGAGAATACAGAGGAAATGCTTCCAAGAAGCTTATGAATAGCAAAGAGAGCGAAGCAGTTACTTTTTATGCGATGAGGTATTAGAGAGGGCAGCCTTGTTCCACTTTTAAAATGCTCACGTAGGAAGTTCCCAAGACAAAAGAAGCCAGGTTTCTCTTGCAAAACTCGTCATCACGATGTGGTTTTGTGGGATTCTCATTTTCGTGCAAAAACAATTGCGCTGACGCCGAATCGCGAGCTCATTCCCCCCCCCCCCCCCATTTCTCTGCGATTGCGAAAAAGGTAATTCAAAATAATTAGAACCGGCGCCTCAATGGCACAACAATCTAGTCGCGCCGTTGCGATTCACTGCAAGATTGTCTCGTTCCCTTGCAGTATCAAGGCCAAAAATCAGTCCCAATTGATCTCTCAATCCTTGTTTTCTGCGCACTGTCACGTCCCACAAAGGGCATTGATTCGTGTGGGACTCCTCCCTTTCTCTCCGCCCTCAGCATCCATCTCCCCTCCCTCCGCCCTCATCTCCAATCTTCGTTCCATCAAAGAGAGAGGGAATAATAATAGGGTATTCTCCGGACTCCCCTCCCCTCCGAGGAGAATGGGATTCTCCTACCCACCCCGTGATTTTCCCTCTCCATTTTTCAGACGAGAATGGCGTAGAGCCGGAAATGAGGAATAACAACGAAATTATTGAAGCTCGTCGCATAATTGCGGTAAACTTGAAGTGCATCATCCCACCTACCAGGGGTACTGTAGCGTGTCATCATCTCATAGTTCTTTCTGAATCTTGAAGGAACCCTGTACAGTGCAGCTACAGTATCTCAGAAAGTGTGAACGTACGTGAAAGGAAACTATTAGGCGACTTTATAGAGCCCATGACCGCGCTTTATGTCTCTTCCGCGCACCTCACCTCGTACAGTTGCGGACCAACACTCTGGCTATTTATAACGATACCTGAATATATCTCTATTTATAACGATACCTGAATATATTTGTTTTCTCGTTGCTCCCCGACAGCACTCGGACTTCGACTACCGACTGGGTGATAAACTGCCCAGCGAAACACGCAAAGCGCACGCAAACTAAAGTGTGGAGGTGTTTTTGTCGAAAGAGGGCTTCAGTTTCCCTATTTTGACACTAAAAACACCAGCAGATCCAATTGCCCACCACAATAAGTGCCTCTGCAGTTTATTAGCAAGTCAGCTCATCATTAACTGCAGTTTTTTGGTCACAAGGACTTCTGCACGAGGAAAAGTTCATCGACCCTCCACGTCATTTCTACGCAACGTTTCCGGGTCGGGAACAATGTGCTTCACTGCTGTAGCAGCGGCTGCAATTACGATCTCGCGCTCGTAGTATGCCGTTTCGGGAACAAAATGAGATGCAATAAATGTGGTTTAGAGAACCCATTTCTATGAAGTGAGTTTATGGAAAGACCAGATACCTTCCTAAACTGTTTATATCTTTATGTAGTGCCCCGTTCCTCCCAACATCAGACAAAAAGTCTAACAGCTAACTAAACCGTGATCAGTGAACCCATGGGACTTCAAAGAAATAACAACAAGAGGCAAACGACCAGCTCTCAAATTAGTCAAGAGATCGCTCAGACAGATAAAAGTTCCCGATAGACAAGGCGCATTCACAGCAAAGATCTTGCTGCTTTCACAACTCACATCAGATTTGATGAATAAGGAAGCATTTATTGGTCAATCAGGAAGCCGCTTGGGTTAATGTACCTTGCTTCCAGCCAGAGATCTCTCATCATCGGAGATTCTCAAGCATTTCCTTCCTCTATCCATGCGGTCCGCGAGGTCCATAACGACAAATAAATGGATTCTAGTCCTAAACCCGAGATCAGTCCAAACCCCGTGCGTTCGCATAAATAACAAAGCGGCAAATAGGCTGGAAATAGTAAGATTGTCAGGCGCGATTTATGGTATCTTAGTGCCACATCTTAATTGTCCCCGAGAACTCTTTTCGCTCGTTCCGAGAGGCAATAGCCTTATCTTGGACTTATCTTTTGCGATGTGTCTGTTCGCTCCGAGCTTTTGTCGGCTAATAGACCAATGAAGGTTTCCCTTTTCACGCAGCGATCGCGAGAGACATGTGAGAAAGAAGAGGAGCAATGAATCAGCGGAGACAGGGGCTTCCCTTCGCGTCAGAAATACCCTCATATTCTCAGTAATCGGCTTATAGTTGACATCTGAACCTTTCCACAGCTTGAGATCGATAAAACAACTGAAACCAGCAGAGAAACGAGCGAGATCTATCAATGACGAGTTGCAATTTCGGGTTGATTCATTGAAATGAGTAGGTGGAAAATGCTGGTTCCTTGATCTTCCCGATGTTTCCTAATAAGCCCTTTTTGGAGTTTGCGACTTCTTTCTAGTCTCGAAGATCCCTAGGACTCCCTAGTTTATGCAAACTAGGCCCGAGTGCGCCCATCAAATCACGTTTCCTCCTCTTCCCCTTCCTCCCTACGCCAGAAAGTTCATAAACACGTCCTCGTCAAATTATGCTCATCGCTTTCATACATCAGGCAACTTTGCTTCCAGGTATGAGGAGATTACCCTAGATGATGATGAATCTTCCTCTTCCTTGCTATTTCTAGGTGGCGACATCCTAGTCGGAAAACACAGCAGTTGCTCTGGGCGAGGGGAGGGCCATTGTTTGAGTAGGCCAGATTCCACTCCCTTTACCCTTTTCTTTCAGCCACTATTCTATTTTTTGGGAGTGTTTCAAGAAGGCACACGCGAACTCCTCGAGAAACCCGGCAATCACGCCATTTCCGGATGGATGCAAATGAAAAAGATCAAAGACCAAGCAGTAGCTAGAGAAGAGATAGGGAAGAGCAAAGACTGGAAACTAAAGATCAAAGATCAAAAATCAGCCAGCTCACCAACTCATGCTGATTAGCAGAGCATTGGTCGGGTTCAGCATCGTTTGCAGGGTGGTGATGGTGAACAGATGGCCGCAGGCTCCGGAGATGCATAGAACGAGGACGAGCGGAGGGTGGATAGTACTGCCGTACCTGGGAAAGACGATTCAATGTCTAGTGACCACTATGATATGTAAAGGGTTCGCAATACAGACAAAGACGGTCATCTTGTTTTATTGCAGAAGCATGAGGATGGTGAAGCGTTCCGTTGTTTCGAAAGGCCCAGATTTCGGCTGTTTAGCAAGGCCCAGACTTCCGCAGTTTAGCACCGACTGACCATGTCAGACCGGACAGCGTCGCGTTCATCACGGCTACATCGGGTTCTGCGGACATGCACTCGGGGCTGGAAATTGGCGGATTCGAAAACGTAAAAAGCGCAAAATTCGAGAGGCGAAACAAATCTGATCGTGAGCACGGCGCGGACACAAAAACGTGGGAAAAACTCATAAATGTGGAGCGAGGAGTACGATTGAACGAGGTAATCGAATAGCGGAGGACGGTGAGCGCGCTTATTAAAAAGGGCAGCGCATAATTCCAGGAATGTTACCACCCGGTTGCAGGCGTTTGATGAGATTTGCCGCAGCCACGGAGCTGAATAGACTACATTTATATATCGCTTTCATCAGATAAGATCACTTCCAGTTCGTGCTACGACAGCGGCATTAACTTCACTTCCCGGAGTCCAGACGATATATTTCTTAGAAACGCGACCTATTAGTGAACAGTATGCATAGCCTATCTGCTCTAGTCCTCATTAGAGTTCATTCAGCCAGCTCACGAGACCATATCACGAAGGCACGAATGAGGAGAAGAACAGAGCAGAAAGCACGTTTGAGCACCAGGCCAATTGGAGGGGAATTGCAATTGATGAGACGCACGGAATGGAGGAGAAGGTGTCAGGCCGAGAGGAGAAGGGGAAAGAGGAGACTGGAAGAATGAGGGGCGGAGCCTAGCACTGCCGCCGCGCACTTTGGCATATATATGCATTGTCCTTTCTCGGACAAACACCCGAAAAAGGGGTGGAGTCGCGGGCCGTGATCTCTGCGCGGGACCATCAATCAGGCATCTAATTGGCGGCTTCGCCACTTCGCGGATGCCGAGAGAAGGTGCTGATTATGCGTGTCTAGTACCTCTAAGAGTGTTTCGAGATAGAGAGAGAGAGAGAGAGAGAGAGAGAGAGAGAGAAAGGGGGAAGAGGAAGATGAAGAAGAAGAGGAGTGGGGGCACGGAAATGTTTCCAGACTCTAGAGGAGGGAAAGACGCAATTTCTGGTGTGTCCGTCGGTCCTTCTCCCCCCCCCCCTCCTTCTTCCTCTTCCTCACCCCCTAGAGTTTCCCTTACAGGCGCACCTTTTTGTTGCAGTTTGTGGGACAGAATCGTGGGAGTATCGGTTTGCCTCGTTACAATACATTTCGAACGCCAATCGTGTAGTACCTCTTGGGTGCTTTCCCATAGTCAAATTATGCAGAATCTACACACAAACACAAAGTACGTGGCGTAGGTGAAACTTGCATGATCTGGTCGTTTTCCGGGCGTAAAACAAGCATCCTGATCAGATTTCAGCGCGCATCAACAATGAGCTCTCGCAAGAGTGGGTGGGAAGTGGCGATGAATTTCGGTTTTCGCTTTCTCCATTCTGCTCACTGCCTCGTTTGCCTCACTTTCGAGGGAATGTGCAGAATAGGCAGAGTGAAAACCAAAAATGGCGCTTCTAGTGGAGATCGGTTATAGATGCCGAAGCCATAGAGTACCTCGTCGGTCAGAGCGACGAAAGATCGGGGAGAATGAGGAGAGTGTGTCTCTCACTTGGCATCTCTAGCAAGAGCATGAATGAGAGAGGTAACGAGATTCCACGTAGAATGCAACCGCGAAATAATAATAAGAGAATCGAGAACAAGCCAATATCCACCCCTCGCATACATAATTGATTCGAGCGGTGCCCGCCCGCAAATGGGTTATATTACGATCCACTAGAAGAGCCAACGACGGAAATAGCGCCGGTTACGGTAGCCAAACGAGAACTAACCAAACTAGCCTATGTTACGGTAGCCGCGATCGAGAACTGATTAAAATGCCCCCGGTCGTTACGGTAGTCGGTCGAGAAGTGATTAGAATAGTTCTGGTTATGGTAGCTGTAAATAATCCACGATTACGGTAGTCGATTGAGAGCTGAGCATTGAACCTCATTTTAATGAATTTGACAGAGAACCGTGCAATAAACAAGCGAGCGCGTGGGGGTGAGTGATGTCTGAGGGGGAATGAGAGCGACATGAAATGGCATGTTTCTAATTTCACGAGCCGAGGAGGTCGAAGGGAGGACAGCACTCATAAGGTAGCGCCTGACTACAATGCACTCTAGTTGTGTTGGAATCGAGCCCAGCCTCTACTCAATTTGAACATTCTCTCGCAAAATTAGCGAGAATGTGGGGAGGAAGGGTCGATGACAAATCAATATCGACAACTACAATACAAAGGGCGTGAGAAGCGGGGGCTTACGAATACGCAGTGTGTTTTTTTGTAAAATCAGAAAATCAAGTGAACAAGGGTATTGCGAAACTGCAGCACATGATTGATGAAAATTGTCCGTTGCCTTACGTACTGCGAATTATAAGCATTCGAAAACCAATCCTACATTGGAGAATCAGAAAAGATTTATTCATCCTATTATTGGGGATGAAACCACAGGGTTGGTGATTGTCGGGTTGGCGAAATCAGAAACGTGATTGAACAAACAAATCGTAATGGGCACGTGAACATTGAATAGCAGAGAACGAGAACAGGCGCAGGCTTTCGGGTGAACTTTAAGCTATTCGAGGAACCCCCTGATATGTGTGACCTTAGGTTTTAGGCTAACTCAAGGCAACTTTACGCAACTTCAACTGTAGGCTTTAGGTGAAGGCTAAATGAGGAACCGCCGGGTGGGATAAGTGACACACACTGAGCTCCCAAAGCTCCTAAAGTGCGCCGCCCGCCAAAAATGCTAAGTGGCAGGACGGGGGAAAGAAAGTGTGAAATGAGAGAAGGGAAGGTGATAATGGGACTCTAGAGCCACCACCACTCAGTCGTCTCGAGAGATGCGGAAGAGGGGACATGTGAATTGGCACATACTTCCTCATTGTGCAAGTTATTTCCACGTTCAGAGAACAAAAAAAGCTTAAGTTTTGGAATCAGACTTCCTTCGCTATCGGACAACAGTATTGGCACAAACGTTCAATGTGTAGCTATTCGAACAGACAAGCTACACTGCCCCGTTTCAAAGAAGCGCACGAGAGAAAAGTATGTTTAATAAAACTAAACCAAATAGTGCCGATGCAACTAGAGGACGTCGTCCGCCTTACGGTAAGCAGATGCAGTCAAAAATAGCGACAGAAAGGGGAATCGAGGGGGAGGACAAAGGATGCTGGCGCCAATTTGTCTGGTTCCTGTCGCATCCGTTCCCTGTGGGCACAATTGCTTGCTGGAATGCCGGCGCTACAGTACGGACCAAGGGTAACACATGCCAAATTGAATGCATACGGTATTTCTAGAAGTTTTGGTGCTTTGCGTAAATCACGGGGGAAATAGTCATAGATGACGATGAAAAGCGAACATTTCCCCGTGTGAAATGCCTTTTAGTGCGGAAAAACGTCACAATTTAGTGTGAAAGCGGGATAGCGGGAGAATAGGCAGAAGAACAACAGAATATCAGAAGTGTGTGTGGGGGAACAATAACATAAAGAGCAAATACGATTCAGTGAGCGGAGGGAGAGGGAGTGGAATAGTGGATTGACTGCCGCGACTCTCCTCACATCGCACACTCCCTTGTCGATCAGAGCGATGATGAGATAGTGTGTAGAAAGAGGAGAGTCTTCAGCCGAATAGAGGACGTGAATGGCACTGAATCGACACTAACTCTCCTCATTTTGAGTGATCTCTTGTTTCTCTGACCGGGGGATGGAGGAGGGTCGGTCTCTAATGGACATCACTAGTGTGTACATTTCGAGAAAGGGAGCGACAAGGAACAAATCGCAATAAGATGAGAATGCGGACCAAGATGTTGTATTGGGCTCAATGAGGATATTTTTCTCGGAAAACACAGAAGAGATTCTCTAGGGGTGCCATTTCGGTTTTAATAGAGAACAGAGATCCACCAACTACAGCATAGGGCGTGGGTCTAGCCCTCTACATTCTGAACTTCTTTGGATGTCCACATGTTCACCGAAACCCATAGCGTGGGTGCAATAACGCCACTCAATGCCAACACCGAGCGAAACTATAAAAAGGTATGGGGCTGGCATCTTACTGCATACTTCGAAAAGAATGTGCAGAATTGAGAGACTCAAAAACGACACGACATCACTAGATCCACCAACAGAGGGGATTGGGTGTGTTATGTCATGGGAAACCATATGCTTAGTTCATCATCTAGTTCGATCCGGAAGCCTCGAAATTCCGGGCTTTCTTTTCAGTGGCCAATTTCTCCTAGCCCGAGATAGAGAAAGAATTACTGCTACCATCTGCTTGAGCGAGTGAGCGGTACGTGATGGAAGTGAAAAGCATTCTAATGAAGCGTGAGGGGCGGCCGAAGGGCATTTGGCAGCTCAAATTTCGCCTTTTCTAGAACCGGAAAAAATAAACAGACCTTACTAAGCAACGCAATGTGTTCTGGCGACAGATATGCAGAAAGTTTCTGACGATTTTCGAAAGAAAATCTGAAACTCACAAAGGATCAGAAACAGGAAGAAAAAAAGAGAAAACACGATTGTATGACCGCCGAATATGATACAGCGTGGGAGCGAATTTTGACTACAAAAAGCTCGTCCGTGGAAGTTGAGTGGAGAACAAGCATTTTTGACAGACAATTCCCCTGATAGTCGACCTATTGATTATGAGTATAATGTGAGCGACGGTCGAAGCTCGTGGACACTTGTGGCAACTCTAATTTCACATTTTCTAGAGCCATTGTTTGCCTAAAAAAATTCAAATGTTGTTTGTCAGGGGAGCGGGTACGGGCAGACCGGGTGGGAACGGGGGAGGTATTTTCCTTTGTCTACTTATTTTTACGAATACTTTTTGGCGTGAAAATATGATATTATAAAAATATGTTGGAGTTGTAATCCAGAATATAATGCGAGATAATCCAGTCAGAGCTTCTAACATATTCGGCTAGTCATCAAATCAGGCTAATGCGAGGCATGGATTGGAGTCTCCGCATTAGTCATGTCTAATCAAGAGAGACTCTCCTCATTTCGCTTGCGCTCTCGCCGGTGAGAGAAACGAGATAGCATGCGAATTGAAGAGAGTTCAGTCTCGATTCGAATTTCCTAGTGCGTATGCTATTGAGCACGTAAGGAACCGCACATAGTTTGGGCGTCGCCCATGCGTATTTTTGTCCTTCTGTCTTGTTTGTACAAGTGGCCAAGCTAATTTCCTAAAACTACAGTCTGGCTGGGGTCGTTACGTGCGCTTGTGCATATTTTTCTTAATGGAAGAGCCAGGAAGTTTGTTCGAGAGGGCATATGGCGAGACGGGAAAAACTGTACTGTGATTTGGTTGTGCTGCATACTCTACGCCGCAAGAAGGATTTTTTTTAAATTTATCCACGTTCTGAGGGAACTTCGAACAGAGATCATCGGAATGAACTGAATACGCTATTGGTCATCAAATCATGCTAATTCGTACCTCATGTATGGGTGGGCCGGAAACAGCGCATGTTTTCAACGCTGAATCACACAGATAAAATTGTGTTTTGCTTGGAAATATCCTAACAAGGGAACCGCAAAAGTCGGCCTCCATCGACCTTTTTTTTTAATTTTCTCACACGGGGGACCTAGGGACCCCCAGGGGATCCTATTACCGTTTTGCAAAAAGTGTGAACTTTGTTCCTAAGGACCTAAAAAAGGTCATGAAAAATACGTGGGAAATCTGTGCAAGTGGCGGACGCATTCATTGCCGCTTTTCAAGGGATTTTGAGAAGTGTTCTCGTAGAGTAGTGGATAGTGGGATTGGCTGGCAAGTTTTGTAAATTTTGGACGACATGGGTTCGGATCCAATTCCGTCGGGGAATGTTTTGCTTCTTTTTTTTTGGAAATTTTTTTTTTTTAATTAAGAAAAATGGAATACAAAAACATTTGGCACGCTACTGTAATAAAAAAAATACAAGAACATATTAGGAAAAAATATTGCAAAACATTCCGACGGAATTGGATTCGAAGCCATGTCGTCAAAATTTACAAAACTTGCTAGCCAGTCACACTATCCACTACTCAACGAGAACACATCTCAAGATCCCTTGAAAAGCGGCAATGAATGCGACCGCCACTTGCACAGATTTCCCACGTATTTTCATATTTTTCATGTGAGATAATTCATCAAATCAGACTAATGCGAATGTTTCTCCGATGGATAAGGCGGAAACAGATCAAGTAATCACTAAAACATAACACTGTTTAAATATTGTTTTCTAGAGCGAACAACACACTATTATTGGATTCAATGAACTATTCGCGGATAAGAAACTGTTGTGAAACATATCAAATTTCGGAGCAAATTCAAGTACAAATTTGATTTGTGACAGGGCGCGCCAGCACATTCCCCGAATTGAATTTGGCGAAATAGGAGAAACGTTCCTTGCAAGATTGTCAATTCGGGTTTCGACTCTCTCCAATTCCCCTGCTCTTTCCTGGGTCAGAGAAACGAGGCAGCGCGCGACTTGAGGAGAGTTGTCACGAGTGTTTACACGGATCCGAAGCATCATCTGAGCAGGCTGTTTGCGTGTTGATTTCCGAAGAATGGACAAAGCAATTCGGATGGGATATATCACGGGTTTCAGACCAGGACTGGCAAATGAAGAGTTCGTCTCTTCATTCCTCGTGCTCTCTCACCGGTCAGAGAGATTGGAGAGCGTGTGAATGAGGAGAGCGCTCTCTTCATTTGCCAGCCCTATTTCAGACACGAGAACACGCTGAGAATGAACGCAGAAAACTGATAGATTCGGCGGAAAAGGCATATAGTGGCAATAATACCGGCCAAATCTGGGACTTAGAAGGGATGTCTCTTCTGAGAGAGCTATCGGAACGATAAGCGACGCGAGTCTCTGACGCAGTAGAAAAAAAGCGAAACTCGATGAAGATAAGAAGCGGGAAGCAGAAATTTGTTTTACCCAAAAAAATAAGGAGTCACTAAATTTCAAGAAAGGATTGTGGATACGAAGGACTCGTGAAACATATCAAAAAGAAGAACAGTTACTCTGAGAATATGAAAAGCAGGAAGCAAAAGAGAAAGAAAATAACGATTGTATGACAGCCGAATATGAGACAGCGTGGGAGCGATTTTGACAACAAAAATGCTCCGAAAAAACAAAACTGTTCTTTTGCAGCGTTTGAAAGAATGTATTGGAGTGAACTTAAAATAAAAGCGCAACTAATGCATGATAAATGTGAATAACTACCGGTATCAGAATTGATCAAGGAACAGTTAGTTGTTCTGCAGTCAGATAACGTACCATTTTCCCAGAAACTATTTATAAATGCAGTAATAGTGGCATGTGTATTGCAACACTTGGCAAGAATGCATGCGGAACGGCTGCTATTAGAAGTGTCACTTCGTGTCTGATTCTCTCCATTCTGCACACTTTCTCGCCAGCCAGTCAGATAAGAAATCATGCAGCATGAAGAGATCCGAAATCACATTCCTAGCGCTAAAAATCGTATTCCTCTTTCGGAAGAGCAAGTCAGTGGTTCTGCTTTTTTACAGTCCCTTGGCGTGCCTAGCGATAATCTATCAGAAAGAATCCAGAGTATTTGAAAGATAATTGTTCACCGTACAGTCAGATAGCGTGCCTTGTGGTCGGAAAGGAAGGGTAGGCGAGAAGATTGAGTGCATTTGTCGCAAAAATAGATTCAAAACAACAGCGACAGCGCACTTTTCGCAATTACGGAAAGCAGCAAAGAAATCGAGTGCGCGATGGCGATTAGGTACCCATTCTTCAAAATTCGCCGTTTCTCTCGTTTCTCTTAGCGGCAAGCGATCTTGTTTAGGGGAGGAGTTATTCGCCTTCACTACGGATAGGCGAGCTTTTGTTCGGTAGAGTTCACTAGGATTGCTACAATCTTTCATTGATGCCAACGGACTCCAGAGTTCGACTCATTCTTAGTACAACTACAACATGAACGAAATAAATTGTAGCCAGCACCGAAACTACATCAATAAAGACAGCGTGCGAAATGCCGAGGGCATCGCTGCATTTCGTAGCGGAAACGGGAGCATTTCACAAAGAGCAGACACGTTACTTTGACGCCTCCCCCTCCTCCGACATTCGGCGCCCTTTTTGAGCGGGGTAACCGAATTTAGGGGATGGTCGCCATTGCAAAGACGCGTCTCTGAAGGAGGAGCAGACATGATAGAACAGCGTCAAAATGTGCGAACTAACAAAGAGATAGAACAGCTAACCTACCGATGGTCGAAATCCCTGCGCTGTGAATGGTGGAACGGCGAGATATGATTGATATCGCCGCCCATTGCCCCACTAACTCACTATCCGCCCCGATTTTCCAAATTGGTGTCGAATCGCACAACGATCCATTGTATAGGTATCTCGGGGACAAAATAGGGAAGAATTGGCAATATTATTTCTCTATTTCATGTCGAAAACAGCTCATCGAATGAGGAACTCTACTCGAATGGGAAAAGAGTGGGATACTGCATGAAACGTTTCGGCAAAATAATAGTGCTCGTGATCAATTCCCAGATTGAACTGAAATAAACTACACTATAGTCAACAATGAGCATTGTTACTGGAAAAAGTCCGTGCTCAAAACAGGAACCGAGCAATCTCATGAAGATTGCACTGAAAATATGAGGAAGTCGAATAAATTTCGACTGACGAGTCCTTTGTTAGCTATTGCGAGAAATGTGTCCATGAAAGGTAAAAAAGGTAAAGGACACCAGTTTCTCTAGGCACATTCGTCCTGCGGGTCACACTGCTAGGCCTCCCGATCCTGTTCTTCGGACCTACTTTACCGCGTGATCTTGTCCATGAAAATAGTCTAAATTGCACAAAGGAACAGCGAAGGACACTACCGAAAGTTCGGTTTCGCTGTTAGCTCTAGAGATCGAAAGATCTTGTTGTTCCCTCACTATTCTGCCTCCCTCTTGCATCCTAAAACCGTAAATCCGGCACTTATTTCCTCTCCCCCTCACACAGTTCACTCGGCCTGATTGCATCGAGCGTCAAAGCTCGTCTGAGAACCCGCACTTTAAGCATGGGAAATTGGCAGGAAATCTGTACATTTCATCAACTTGTGAGGCAGAACAGCAAAATACGAGCAACCGAAAAGCGAAACGAGAGTCGGTTGTGCGCCTCTTGTATTTTGTGAGGATGATGAAATAAGATACATTGTCAAGATGAGGACTACTGGTGAAATATACAAATCTCCTCATTACACGTGCTCTCTCGTTTCTCTGATCGGCGAAAGATCATGCGAATTGAGGAAAATCTTTCCAATTGGGCAGCACTAGAGCGAACCAAGGACCGCGCAGCACTGATTTTCAACAAAGGGAGTGCCCTTGTCAGAACAATACTCAAATTCCCAGATCATATTTCGATGCAGTACCTGTCGAATCCTACATATTCTACACTACATGAACCGCACAGATGGCTCGAGTTTCACATCAATACGAGTAGCGGCGTGATCCGGGATGATATTGAGAGTGGGTATACTGTAATGGAGTGAGGATACGGTATACAAGAGGAGGGACTCTTCATTTCACATTGTTATCGGTACGATCAAATATGAATGCGAATGAGGGGTGCGTTCTACGTGTTATTTCGGTGCGATATCCTAGCTCAAATCGATCAATGATCTCACCGGTCAGACAAATGAGAAAGCATGTGAAAGAAGGAGAGTCAGTATTCGAGTTAACAACTCTACGTGAAATTGCGATGCTCGCAAAATCCAGGATTAGATCAGGTTCAGATGCTAACGTGTGCATGAAACGGCATCCGACTTTCCTCATTTTCCGTATTCTCTCGTTTCTTTGACCGGCGAGAGAACATGCCAAAAGAGGAGGGTCTATGCAGATTTGTCAGCACTATGTACTAACGTGCTCAATCGCAGAAGCATTAGCGCATTTGGAGATGCTAATTCATTGATGCGGCACTTGCAACTAGCACTTCTCGGAAATCACGATTACACGCAAGTTCCGACTATACTTTTCCACTACGGAGAATGTGACAGCATTGAATGGAATATCGAGCCGAGTTTAATTGTTTTTGTTCTACGAGAAACCCACGAATCAATGAATTTCGGGAACTGGTCGCGGATAAGAAGCGGTTGTGAAACATATCGAATAATTTTGAAGAAAAAGATCGAATCGGTGGGGGGATTCGAGTTGATGAGAAACAGGGTCGACTGTTAAAGAAATCATCTTGTCAGTAATTGCGATCATGCCAGTTCCTATCGTTGCATTAGAGATTTTGATGGAAAGAGGGACGCAGGGATGTGGTGGTGATCTGATGCTGGTGTAGTGTCCACGCAAGTTTACACGACGGTTCCAGCTGCTCGCGTAATCTATGCGTACGTGAATCTGACGCTGTCAATAAGGCAGGCGTTAGGAGCAAAATAGCGGAGCTGATTCATCGATGTCACATTATCGGTGTCTTGGAACGCGTTCTGAGCATGCTCATCAGCGGTAGCATTCACGTCTGCTTGTTGTGCTGTCTGCATCATGCTATTTGATGGCAAACGACGGTCTGATACACAAGTTGCTCGCGATTCATCTACTTTCGTCGAAAATCCGTGTAATTATTAGTAAAAGCAACCATTAGTGACAAAATGCCGACGATGATTCACCGGTGTTTCTCGGTTTCTTGGAAAGTGTTAGAAGCCTGTGCATTCGCGATGCCATTAACGCTTGCGTTTTGCTATCTATCCAATCTGCACATTAGCTGGCCGATTAGGTAAACAATTGCTAGCCACGATACATGATATTCCTATTGTGTGTTACCTTGAACAGCGCGGCTGGAAGTCAGTCAGACAATAGACGACGTGGCTGAAGACTACTCGAGAGGCTTCTACCATAACCTGAGCAAACATCCTTTATGTTCAAGAGAGAACAATCCACCAGGTATGGGTTTCGTTGAAGCGTCAACGTTAGTCTACGTTCTACTATAACCATCCTTCTGGAGATCAAAGGAAGAAGAGAACGAACAAAGGCGCCGGAAATCGAGGGAGGGGCAAAGAGAGACAATGGACGGGGAAACGGCATAAAGTGCGCAGGATACGCCTGATTAATGCTGGAAGTCAGTCACCGTGGCAATAGAGGGGAGACGTCAAGTGGGTTGGAGAGACAGGGCAAGGAAGCGGGGGAAATGGGGGAAACAATGGCTGCTTTCATCATGAGATTGAAGATGAAAAGTGCAGTGATGGACAATTAAATCTCCTCAATTCGTGTGCTCCCTCACTTCTCATACCCGCGAGAGAACAGGCGAATTTGAGAGTGCTTCCGATTTGGCAGCGGCAGTAGGGAGCACTCTCCTCATTTCACACGCTATCTCGCTATTCTGATTGCCTAGAGAGCAGTCCTAGATTAGAGATAGAGGTTCTTCGCTCCCGCAATCACGAGCGAACTCAGTCAAGTGAAAGGGAATGTTTCAGTGAGGCTATGACTCTCTCCATTCTGCACGCTCTCTCATCGGTTCTTCGAGAGGGAAGAGTGTGCAGAATAGAGAGAACGAAAATGTTTCCGAGGCGCGTAATCAATGGGATTCATGAAGCGAAAAGTCTTGAGACCGCGAGGTTGCGCGCTGAATTTTTGAGTGGGATGGATGGCGCTCGAGACAATAATAATGACGCTTCAAGTATGCTCTCATCTCTCTCCATTCTGCATACTCTCGTCTGTCTGACCGGCGAGGCAGTGTGCAGAATGGAGAGAGCAGGAATCGAGACGTCATCAATAGCGTTGAGCGTAATTTGGATAATTGGCGAAACAGAGGGGGAAGTAAAATTTACGAAATTAATTACGGCGCCTATCTCTGAGAGATTCGGAAGGAAGTGGAGACTCTTAGGAAAATCGTCTTCCAAGAATATGTAATTATGGGATACTATTTCCAGAAAGATAAATGCAAGAGCCTAAGTGTCATTAGAAAAGCATTTGATGTGAAACGTCATCAAGGAAAATACTTCTTCGAGCGAAAGAGATGAGGGAAAGAGATGAGATCAATGGAGAGAACGCGAACCGAAAGGATAGCAAAGACAAAGAGCCGCATCATCAGGAATCGAAATCCCATGATTGCAAGAAGGATAATTTTTCTCGGATCTGTGCCTCGGAACTGCAAGAGGGTATTTGGCAAAAATACAAGCATTACAAGCCGTTTGCATGGCATCATCAGTGAACAAGATCACATGATGTTTCAGGGGGGAAGAAGGCGTTTCAATCGCTACCCGCCGATTGAAACACGGTGGGAAAAGTGGCACCGGGAGGTGTGAGAAATGAACGAAACGCCCTGTGGTTGGAATCGCGAAAACAAATGGCACTAGGCAACACTAGGGGACAGCCACTTATGTATTCAATAGCATTAGTCACAATTGTTGATCACATTGTTCACATTCATTTGTGGTTTGAAACCGCGTGTAAAAAAGTGGTAGTTTTTGCCGACAGACATGTACAGCCATACTATAAAAATTATAATGTTTCAGTATGTATTGATTCGATGAAGCATAACTGATCGAGTTGTAGAAATATAGAAATAAGGAGAAAGCACGTGAGACTAACAGAAAGCTCTCAATGTTGATTTATCTTGCGCTGAGAAGGAAACGGTGCGCAGAATCAATCAATCAATCAATCAATTTATCATGTCAGGCAATAATGCTCAGATGGGGATGAGTCGGTGGTATTCATCGGGGCAGAATAAAGACAGAGTACCATTCGATTCGACGGACACAAATTGAATCCGCGCTTGCAAAGTTTGAATTTCCATCACCTTGTCCACCTATGCCATTAGCAATAGTCGACAATATCGAGATATATGGACTATTTGAAACATAACTGCTAGAACAAGGAATAATTGAGTAATGATTGCGAGATTCGCGCACAGAAGTGAACAGTTTGAAACCGAGAGTTGACATTGCAAGTCTAGAATGGTTATTATTTACTGATCCAATGAAACATAAGTGCGCGAGTTGTAATGATAGAGATGAGACGTGAACGGTTCGCGAAGTCTCTAGTTCATAGTGTCATATCTTACAGAACAAGCAACTGGCAAGAATTATCACCAGCCAAATATAACATGGATTAATGGTTTCTTGACCATAACTGCTCAAGGGTTAAAATAAATGCTGGAAGGAGGAGTAGGAGAACACAGACGTGAACGGTTCGCGGGCGCGCGAAGCAGTCGGCAGTTTCTAGCAACGCCTCTTCTCCCTTCTCTCCGGTCTCTCCGGACCCCCCCCCCCGGTCTCTTCGGATCGTCTCTTGCCTCTCCAGCTCATTCTCCCCTCTTCTCTCTGATACGGATGAGTTCACACGTGAAATCTTGCCCGTGCGAAGGAGGGGAAAGACGGAAAGAACGACAGGAAGGTGATGCCGTTTTTTCCTCGCTCGTGCATACCGCCTAAATTAGGTGACCTAATAGTGATTATCGAATAATTTATATTGATCAATATTCTCAATATTAAATTAGGAATAATTCAACGATTTTACGATGTTTGCATGAAACTCAACCGATTCGCGCATTTGTTCGCACATTTCTGTATTTTCAAAGTGAATGCGTTTCACACAATCTTCATAAAGAAGAAGAATCATTTGGAAAATAATTACTCAAGCGGACTCCATCGAAATAACATAAATCAAATATTCCACGATACTACTAAGCGAGCGGTCTCGTGAAGAGGCGGCATGATGAATACTACTACTACTGTGCTATTTTGAAATTCAATCCAATCTCCGGTTGAACTCGGCGCGCCAGGAAACGCCCACCGATAACAGGGGCGAAGATCGAAAGCAGTCAAAACATGATCTGGGAGCAACTATCTAAGTCCAATAATAGGTACACAAATATCGTACACTTTGGATTCTACCGTGTTGCGCTAGAATCACAGATGCGAGATGCGTAAACTCGGGTTCCGCCTCTCTCCATTCTGCACACTCTATCATCGGTCAGAGTGAAGAGAGAGAGCGTGTGGATTGAAGAGAGTTGGGCTGGACAGAGAACGACATCGCCAAAATATAGGCAGACGTTGCTTGGCTAGACGTGAAATTGGCGGGTTCGAGCGTGCTGCTCAGCCGGATGGTTCACGTCATATGAATTAGCGTACCCAATTCAGCATTTACACTCCTCACTTCGCGAGCTATCTCGTCGGTCAGAGAAACAAGATAGCACGCGAAATGAAGAGTGTCGAATGCCGATTTACTATCACCAGATGGAGAAGAAAGAGAAGAAGCCGGAATGATATTGATACAAACAGCTTCCTAATATTGCTCTGACTAGTGAAAGATGGCAGGGAAAGAAGTCTTACGAATCTCTATTACGCATATTACGCGGGGGATCATTAACATTCTAAAAGCACCAGTTCCGATAGAGAAAAAATTAAGTTTGATATCGTCAAGTAGCGTCTACGAGTGCTCTCATCTAGCAGAGTTTCTAGCAAAACATCACAAATTCAAGGGAGAAATCTTTCAATGTTTTCAACTTATAGACAGTTAGAACATGTCACAAGGCTGTTCAGAGAAAAGTTATCCTCAAAGATCTGTATCCGATCGAGGCAAAATAGCGCATGCAAGACAGCTCACAGTCCCTTCGCCAAAGACTCTCCGATGTTCTGACGTAGAAAGAAGAGAGGAAGAAACGCTCAGTTTTCCTGTATGACATGCTCGTCTCGTTTTCACGTGGGGGTATCATTTTGCGCCGCGACTTGCTTCGTTGATTCCTTCCTATTCGAAACGCTGACGAGTCGCGTAAACTAGGGATACCGGATTATGGCTCTCGCCATTCTGCACACTATATTATCGGTCAGAGCGACGAGAGAGCGTGCGAAATGAGGAGAGTCTAACCCGACTTGTCATCGGTAGTAAACACGCAAGGAACACGCGTAAACTGTAATTTGGTCGGCTAAAGAGGCGACCGTAAATAGCCGATGGTTTGAGAAATAGTTCATGCGACAGCTGTTGGAAGATACATACGGTCGAGAATTGTGATGTCAAAACGACTCTCCTGATGTCGCGTGCACTCTCGCCGATCACAGAAATGATAGAATGCATTAATTGAGTCGGTACAAACGAAAATCTGTAGTCTGGAATAGGAAGTTTTGCACACACTCATCTGTCATGTGACCAAGGTGACTGAGTAGAAAACGCCCAGTGTGTCTTGTCCAGAGCACAAATGAACAAACAAAAATCGTAAATATGCGTCGCATGTGAGCTATTTTCGCTCTCTCTCTCTCTGCGATCCACTTGTTCCCATAAATATCACCCCACGATTTTGTTTATACGTGGCACTTGAGAGACCAGACAGCGGTCTAGTATAGACTCTCTTCATTCTGCACTCGCTCCCGTTTCTCTGACCGGCGAGAAAGCATGCGAAACGAGGAGAGCAAGCCTCGATTCGGCATCACTAATATAGACACAGACAACCGAAAAAAGGGTATATTTAAACATTTGTGAGCCTAATTTAATGAAACAAGGTTCGGGGAAGGGAAGATTAGGAAACTGCCTAGAGGAATCAGAGGGAATAGACAAAAACACTTCCTAGGTAACGCGGCCGGAGGTAGTCAATAGAGATCGTCTGGGTGCTATTTTCGGTATTTTATTCCCATAAAATCATGGAATTGTTTATGGGCGCAAGACGGGAAGTCAAGAATGCACAACAAGGTGCTGCGAAAAAGAAATCCTATTACCGGAACTGCTGCAAATAGCGTCGGAATAATAGCTCTATCTCTCTCCATTTTGCACACTCTCTCGTTTCTCTGATAGGCCAGAGAGTGTGTTGAGTGGAGAGAGCACTGGTCTCCGAAAGCAAGGTCAAAATGTTAGGCGCTTACTGTTTCCAGAAGTTTTCGACTACCAGTCTCTCCATTCTGCACACTTTCTCGGTGATCAGAATGGAGAGAATTTAGAGGTAGTTTCCAGACACATTGGGCCTGCGCCAGACACATTTCCGTGCGTGAAACAATACGAATAATAGCTGAGCGTTCGCTTATTCCCGGAAAACCACATGGCAAAAAGAAGGAGAAGAGATGATTACTAGTAGAAAACAGCTACTTTTTCGAGTTATTGCTGCTCAAAACAACTGGGGGAAGGAAAGAGTTGCGGAGGGGGAAGAGACTCCTCCACTGGACAATCACTCTTCTCCACAAGCTATCTCGTCGGTCAGAAGGATAGGCAGCATTCTCTATTAGTGATGTCGTTTAGACTCTCCTCATTCTGCACACTCTCTCGTTTCTCTTACCTGCCAGATAGTGTGAAAAATGGAGAGAATCAAAACCGAGTCAGGCGGAGTGGGATCATCCTCTCCCTTCCTGTTTCCACTGTCTGGAGATGGTTTAGAGAAATTCTCGGAAGCGGCTCATTGCCCGTCTGGCTTAAATTGGTATAATCCACGATCTCAGGATTAGTTTTAGCGCCCACTATTACGAACTAGTGACGTCAAATCGGACGCTGGGTCTCTTGAATTCTTGTCGGTCAGAGAAACGAGATAGTGCGCAATTTGGGGAGAAACTGTTTATGATTTGAAGGTTTGACGTTTCGACCCCCCTTGCCCATAGATCCACCCAGACCTACGGGAGTTATATGAATGGTCAGAAATCTTCCACCACGTGCACACAACACGGGCGGAATAGCCACATCGCATAGGTCGCTAAGTTTCTCAGGACAGACTGAACGCTGAACCGGCTCGGGGTGGCACAGCCCGCCTTGCGTGGAAAAGCCTTAACCTAGCTTTTTGCAGCATAAAATCGTATGATGCCCTGAGAGGGAACGTTCCGCTAGATAGTTGAACGGCAAAACATTAGTGCGCCCCTCTCCTAAGGTAATCGCATTTCTCGAAAAATAATAGCCGCCTCCCTCACGCTCTGTTTACTAGGAGCTGCGCTTACTCTCCTCATTTCGCATGCACTCTCGTCGCTCTGACCAGCGAGGGAGTGTGCGCAATGAGGAGAGTCATCCGTATTGTTTACGGGAGACGGCTGTGGAAGGGCAGGGTTACAGATAAAACGCCTCGACCCCATTTATGAAAGAGGTCAAGAGAAAGGTCAGACCACTTGTTAGGGAGGATCCGTGAAAATATCGAGGATTCATAACACAAAAACACTTGACAGTATTGATGGCGGAGCTAATAGTGCTTCTGCACACTCCCTAACCGGCCAGAGAAACGAGATAGTGCACGGAAAATGGAATCCGACTATCCGATCCGGCAACCCTACTTGACAAAACGATAGCCCTGTTTGCACAAAGCGCCTCAAAATAACCAACAACAAGAGAATATGAGGGAAATGTGCCAAAGCAATTCCAAAACCAGTCCAAAAACACGATTTTCCCAGATAAACTAGGTGGGAATTGGTTCAAAAGTGATTTCGCTCCCACGTCCTTAATTGTGGCGACGAAAACAAACTAGAATCTGGTGCAGAGATGAACCGAAGTACAGAAGGTTGATCAGAAAAAATAGATAGGATGGGAAAATGAGAGAGCCGGCTTTCTGAAATCTTTTTGCGTTCTGCGTTGCAGTGTAGCTTGAGGAACTTTCGATATTCCGGGAAAAAAAGTAGTAATCTACCCTCTCAAGTGGTATTAAACATATTGATAAGTCAGAAATGTCGAAATATCGAGTGTAGCATATTTGCCATCTCAAGTAGTTCACTCCTAACGAAGATTGGGTGAAACTAGCAAACATGTCAGTTGCATGAGGCCACGTTCACACTAGCGATGACAAGTCGGAGAACTCTCCTCATTCCATATGCTCTCTCGTTTCTCTGACCGGCGAGAGCGTCCGCGAATTGAGGAGAGCATTTACGTTTGAAATTCACACCTGAAGATGAGCAGTGAATTAGAAATTAGGAACGAAACACACAATCGGAAATTGGAAAACGTGAAAACTTCCTCTCATAGTCAGCAAACTACCGCCGGTCAGTGTGGAGGGCGCTGAAAACCTAAACTTCTGTCCCTCGTGCAGACTAGATTACGGTAGGGCTGGTACAGAGAACCGTTTGCGAGACTCGAAAGGAAAACATTCTCACAGTGCAAGTGGGAGAATGGCACACTTATTCTAGAACGTTTTTCTAAGAGTATTCTAAGAGAGATTATAATAATTATAATAATTATAATTATAATAGATTATAATATTATAAGAGAGATTCTACATCGGAGTCTGCTGCACCTGTAGGAGAACGAGATGGAGAGACGAAATTGGTGTTAGGCTGACAAATCAAAAAAATTTCGGAAAGTTAAGTCTCGGAATAATTGGTTGAGAACAGCTCATTCAAAAGGGAAACCAATTATGAGCGTGTCTTTTGTGTGAGCGGTTTTACAGTATCGAATTTATGAAACTCTTTATATGACAAGTTCCAGAAAATTTCTGATAAGTTAGCCTAACACCACGAAATTGTTCAACATCTTGGCGTTGGATGGGGGCAAGACATTGTACAAGAGACGCGCATGCATAGTATCAAGGCATCATTCACCAGGCCCAGTCCTTGATCCGTGCATAAATCAGCAGTCTGACGCAAAAGGTACACAGAAAACGGCGTATTAATTTAAACACCGAGGTGTGCTCGAGGAGGCACCACGCATACTATTATGTATTAAATTGAATACTTTTTGTGTGTGTGGTGCCTCCACGAGCACATCTCGATATATTAAAAATTAATACGCCGCTGTCTGTGTGTAGGGATGGGCGGACGATAGAGATAACAAATCGGAAACCGAGTCTCCACTATTCGCATGAACACTCGTTCATCTGTAGGAGAGAGAGAGGTTGTGAGATCGATAGAGTCGTTTCCGATTTGGCTGTCAATTATGTTTCAGACCGCGGTGATAGCCCGGATGGCAGATTTGTGGCGATGGAATGGCGCAAGGTAGACGAATAAAAATGACAATGAAGATGACGAAATAATATTGTCAAGGCGAGGTTCCAATGTATTTCCGTAATCATAGTATTGAAATAATTGCAAAATTAGAACGAAACATGGTTGTAAATGAAAAACAAATAAAATATAATAAAGAGAAATATTACAGAAAGTCTACAAATGGAATTCGGTACTGCCGAGACATGGAACAGTCCTGAGACTCGGTATAACAACAACATCAGTGCAACTGGGCGCAAAATGTGAATGCGCGTATCCTGAGAACGTGTGTGTGATATTCCCCCGTCGTTGAATGCAGAGTTCGAAATACGAATCGCGCTCTCCATTCTGCACACTCTATCGTCTGTCTGACCGGTCAGAGAGCAGACGAATTGAGGAGAGTCCGTTCCGCCATTGGAGTTCCTATTGACCACCCCTCCTAATAGTCATTCAATGAAATAAGGAAGATAGCCCCGCATCGAGTATCTCTCAATTATGTTTCAGAGCACGGTGATAGCTGGGCAGACAGAAATGAAATGATTAATTGTTTAGTCTCAGTATACAAAAAAAACAATTAAACATCATAATCTCTGAGGGACGGCGTACTTCGAGTCGCCAAGATGCACACCCATCATACATCAAATGAGAAGTGCCGACCTGCACTCTCGCTTTTTCGAGACCCATTTGACGTATGGCCACGGGTGCTCAAACCAGTCTTTCCCCTGCATTCGAAATCAAGAGAACTCGTCGGCCACGCCCCTAATTCCGGGAGCCAATGAGCGCAGAGCAAGGCCGAGCTGGCAAAATTCCAGCTTGCGTTGCGGTCGCGGCGCGGTCTAGTCTCACCGCGATCGTTCATTTGCCCCCTAAAGTTTTGTTTTCGCGCGCAGCCATTCCAATTTCGATACTGTGGCGCCTTTTACTAACGGCTTCTTAATTCCGGATTCCGGCTACGGGCTCGGGACGTTTTTAATGACTAGTCTTGAGCGCCCGTGATGGTACCTACTCAGTCGAACCTCGTCAAGCGCATTTATTAATCAGTAATGACCGGATTGAAATAATTTCAAAATTGGAAAGTAACTTAGTAGGGAAATTAGAGATCCGAGCGTCTTCCACAATGTGTTTCACAACGATCTGATATGATAGGCAATCGTGATTCAATGATTTTTGTCTGGTACGTGGTCTACTAAAAAATCTATCAGAGAGGCATCATCGAAACTGAAATTTGCTCCAGTCTACACAAAGCGTTCCGAATCGTAGATTTTTGCCAGGCTTCTCATACCTGGAAATCAGCGACGAGATAGCATGGGAAAATGAGAGAGTCAACTGTAATCGCCCCCGGTTTGCAGACAGTTCCGATCATGCTCCTGCTTACAGAATCTGGTAATCCCGACAAGGGGTTGGTGATTGGAACCCACCTCTCTCGTTTCTCTGACAGGCGAGATAGCATGTGGATTGAGGAGAGTCGGTTCCGCTTTGGCTTCACTAATCCCGACGCTGAGACTATCAGCATGGACAGGAATCCTTTTCGAATATCACTGGTCGGTTATAGAGACGAGATAGCATGTGAGATTGTGATAGCGCGGCTTACAGTGCTGAGCTGATCAGGGAGGATAACAACCGTAGCAGGAAATAGGGCGAGAGAGAGAGTGCGAAAAGGAGAGAGTGATAAGAGTGAGAGAAACGACGCGTCGGCGTTCCGGGAAGCCGGATAGCCTCCTGAATTACCAAATACTGAAGATAATTGATGCCCGAATGTTACTCTCTCCAATATACACACTATCTCATTTCGCTAACCGACAAGCCATTACGGGAAGTGAAGAGAGTCGTGAATTATATCCCTGATGTGATCGTGACAGAAACTGTTACTGTGCATCATTCAACCACTTGATGATCAAATTAAGCTGGCGAGATAATATAATAATAAAACTTTTTTAATAACAAGAAAGTGATTACAATTAAAAGGAATGACGCGTCGGCGTTACGCGGATCTGATGATGCTCCGATTCAGTGGATTTTACTAGACTGTCACGTACCACGCCTATGTCAAACCACTGAATACGCGAGTAATGAAGACTAGTAGTGATGGCACATTGGCATCCGACTCTCCTCAATTCGCGTGCTTTCTCGTTTCTCCGACAGGCGAGAGAGCGTGTGAATTGAGGAGAGTCGTCATCACGAGATATCGCCTGATCGCTTCTGATGACGTGTATAAATGGTCATCGTGCGTTCATCAAACAGTTTTGTCGAACGAGACGTAGATATCGAACGAGAAAATACGATGCATGAAGGCATATCTATCAGTTATGTTTCAGAACGCCATGATAGTTTGATCGGTATGTATGAAATGATTTACGAGCGGAGGCGTATGAAACAAACAAAAAAACAAGACTTCTGAAATCGACGATATGCCATGGCAATCTGTTATCGAGATGATCTTTAAGGTACAAAAAAACCAGGTACATCGAGCATCAATAATCACACGGATTTGCACATGCAAAATCGGTACTCGGGAAACAGAAAAAGGTTACAATAGAAAAAAAGCGAAATAACGCGAGTGAGCAATCTCGGGCACTCGAGAGAACGCCCGTGGCCGTGAAAGCAATTAGCCGTCGGGACTTTTTGTTGTGGCCTCGACCGCAATTGTTTTCAACTTACAGGAAGGAAATTTCCGCTCTCAGCTCTCTCCATTTTGCACACCCTAAGCGGCGTCTGACCGCCGAGGGAGTGTGCAGAATGGAGAGAGCTAAACGGCATTTTTCAGGCTAGAGACTCCGGAGAGAAGTGCCCTCTTCATTATGCATGCTTTACCATCCGCCTGGCCGATGAGAGAGCATTTGCGAGTTGAGACCATCAAGGCACAAAATACGCCAACTTCGAAACAAGGCAGGAAATTGGGTTAGGCAAGAAGCCGGAAACGCGGCGGTGTTTGCGTGGAACGACACAGAATGAGCACTTGGGAGAGCATGATCATGGCAACCACATGGTTCCCTGGGAAAGAATGTGGTGCCAAGTGTTGGATTATGTCGAAGAACCTCAGGGGTTGGCTTTAATGATGTGAACGTTGTCTCTGCCTAGACGAATTTTATAGTGAGACGATGACTTGATTTGTTGAGAACCAAGGTACTTCAATCGCGATGAATTATGTTTCAAGTTCTCTTTTAGTTTCTGAACAATATCAGGGAGATTGCCATGGGAAAATAAATAAATCCAAATATCACGACTCTCACCTAATTCTCGACCTAGACACGCTGATTGTTGTCAGCGAGCCATTTTTTGAATTAGAGTTTTCTGCCGTTTCGTACTCCACTAGGTCCCCCAAAGAACCCCTGTGAAGGGAATAATGTCTGGAATCATTCCTGACCTCGCAGCAGCACCTGATAAGTGCAGCTTACCAACTTCAACTCAACTTATCTACCCTCCAACAAGGTCCCAGAAATTACTTTTCTTCGTGAGCTATGGCTATTTTTCGGTTCTTTTTCGCCCTACACAACTTGTTTGTCGATAACTCTCTTCAGAACACTGCTAGAAACAACGAGCTCTATCTTGAAAACTGCTCGAGAAGCCACGAACGTTATTGTTTATGGGAATAGATCTCCTCACGCGGATTCGATTGATAGGTCTGCGCTCTCATATCGAGGGAGGTGAGTTGGGTTCCATCCCCAAAAACTACATCGCCAAGTTTTGAACCCTCGATATGAGAGCGGAGACCTATCAATCGAATCCGCGTGAGGAGATCTATTCCCATAAACAATAACGTTCGTGGCTTCTCGAGCAGTTTTCAAGATAGAGCTCGTTGTTTCTAGCAGTGTTCTGAAGAGAGTTATCGACAAACAAGTTGTGTAGGGCGAAAAAGAACCGAAAAATAGCCATAGCTCACGAAGAAAAGTAATTTCTGGGACCTTGTTGGAGGGTAGATAAGTTGAGTTGAAGTAGGCAGGCTCCACCCGAACGATGCAGCCATGCGTCCAGGAATGATCCTGGAAACTATTCCGTCCACAGGGGTCATAGGGGACTGTAGAACAGAATAAAACCGTTTAAAACTTATTTTCGAAAAATAGCTGGCTGACTGATTCAGGTCGAGTGTAAGGTGAGAGGCGTGATATACTGCTTTGCGAGAATAACTCGGAAACAAAGAGCATAAATATTTAGCACAGGACGCAGGTCTGCAGAGGAGTAGTGATACTCGCTCGTTACTAGCCCTCTCCAATCTGCACACTTTCTCGCTGATCAGAGCGACAAGGGCACGATCTAACCGGAGATAGCTACAATCTGTTCAATCCGGCAGCACTATTGGGTGACAGGGGACAGCCTTTTCCTTGATTTCCTGATCGGCAATAAAATTCCATTTGCGATCAAATAGGTTTCAAACGCTCTCTTTAGTTTCTTGAGGCGAGTTTCCAAACAATGAAACAGATGTTGCCGTTACAAATTAAATTCCAATAAACGTGTGTTACGAAAAAAGACCGGGAATTGTCATGTTACGGTTGCTCATCGCAGAAATATTTAGTCAAGAGCATAAAGGGAACATCTCGGAGGACCGAGATCTGGAGAGGAACCTCGTTGGCAGTGCCGACCAGAGTTCTCTTATTGGAAAATGATTTTCCAAAAACGGTCCATTTGTTTATTGGATTTCCAATAGTATCCTCATTCGCCCCACTCTCTCGCGAACAGAGCGGCCTGATCCCTTTTTATTGGAAAATGAAAAAAAATTTTTCAACAAGAGAACCCTAGTGCCGACGGATTAGAATCGTCTCCTCTCCGTTCTGCTCACAATTTCGCCGGACAAAGAAATGAGAAATCAAACCGAATGGGGAGAATTATATTCGATCCGGCGACTAGTGGGCGACGGGAGGATACCATTTTGATTCGCTTAATGGCAAGATAATTTCAATCGCATTCAACTATGTTTCACCGGCTCTATTTAGAGTCTTGAAGGGTGTTTCGAAACAAAATTGCCAGAGATGTGAGACAAATCCAAGTTAAAGTGAGCAACGAGAATGATTCGGCAACGGTCACGGCGTTCTACATGGGGTGAGCGAGAAAAGAGAGTGCGGTCAGAGGAAAGGCGAGATAGCACGCGAAAGTGAGAGAGCACGAACGAGGTCTCAACTGGAATTAGTTTTGGCGCGTTGCCAGCAAAACGCCGTGACGGTATTTGATCGGCATCGAGCATCGCATAAATACTTAGCCAAAAAATAGAAAGTACTTCCCGGAGGAAGAGGGAGAGCAACCTCGTTAGGAGCGATGCCGGATCGAATAGTAGCCCTCTCTCCATTCTGCACACTCTTTTATATCTCTGACCGACGAGATAGTGTGCCAAATGCAGAGAGCACTACACTATTTGATCCACGAACCTCGTTAGGAACCCCCTTAGGTCGACCGCAATTTGCTTGCTCCCTCCCCCCACTTTCCACTTCCGGAATTGTGTTCCTGTTTTGCTGGAATATGCGTTGGTTTGTGTTAGCACCTCTGGGGAAAATGCACCATAAAAGCAGAAATAGCATACAACGGATTTTAAAACGAAGTGGGTAATATTCTGCTCTTCATCTCTCCATTCTGCACACTCTATCAGCAGCCAGAAAAGCAAGAAAGATATCTTTACTGGGTAACATCGGGAAACCGTGTGAACTATTGATGGTGTCTCGGTTTTCAGTTTTCTCCATTCTGCACACTATCTCTGGTTGTCTGATAGTGTGTGGAATTCGGATAATGAGAACGCACAGATTCTTCCCGCACTGTAGTCAAGCACATTATATTCCCCCGGAAACCGTACGTGCTTGAATAAGGGCAGAAAGTGGAAATGGAAATTTGATTGTTCTATGTAGGGCAGAAATACAAGAATATTTACGGTTTTTAACTAGCTTAGCGCCGTGAAACACTAAGAGAAGCATTAATTTTAATAGTTCATATCAAGATGACAGACAAATAATATAATTTTTCCATTTATAAGTTTATTATCAAAAACAGATAAGTTTCAGCATACTGTAAGTGGAGAGCCGTCCAATCAACCCGTGAAAAAGATCGTCAAAGTTCGAATTCTCAGAAAGACCTACCGTAGTCACACCAAGTAAAATGAAACTTGAATCACGCTGCTGTTGTTGTTGTTTTTACTCTTTCATTAATATTTTGATAAATTATATTATTGTTCTCCTCCAACTATCTGTAAACTTCTCTTTCGCATCCCCCCTACCTCGATTCGTCTTTTCCACGTGTTTCCCTGCTTTACTCTCGTTATCAGTGTGCCAATTGTGCCTTTCCCTCTCGCACTCGCAAATCGTATGCGATAGATAAGGTTGTGCGATGGGAAGAGATACGAGTGCAGCGTTGGAACTGAGGCGATGTTGATCGAGAGAGCAAAGATGAACCTTTAGCTTCAATTTATCGCGCGATTGTGCACTAAATGGAGTTGCTTTCTCGTCTTTCCCGACCCTTCTGCTCTATCAATCACTTTTTTCACATTCGCTCAATGGTTTTCTGTCTAAATTGCACACAGCTCACGTTACATATCGTTGCGAACCCTAGCTTTCGTTTATCGCCCTATTGTAGCCTAAATGGGGTTGCTTTCTCCTCTTTCCGGCCCCTTCTTCTCTAATATTTGCTGTCCCAATTGCTGAAAATTCTCCCACTCTGTCTTGCGTCACGTTAGCTTGATGACTTTCCTTCTAAGGTCACAAACTAAAGCCGTAATCGATGTTATTCGCGCGATTTCCCACGTACACGTGTTCCAATTGCGTGCAGTGCGCTGCCCAGCACACAAAATCTGCCAGTCATGGCCAATCTCTCCCCTCTCCCCTCGCTCAAATTCCGCGGAAATGATGTTTTTCTCCTCGTTTATCGCCAACTGTCGACTATATCGTTATTCTCTCGCTATTTTCTGCTATGTTTTCTCGATTTTTGATTATTATTTAGTAATTTTAATCCTTTAAGGATGTCCCTCGCACAATTCGAGCCGCTGATATGCGCGACGACAACGTATCTGAGCGTGTTCGGACTGGCGCACCTCGCTAAGATGGTAAATTCACTTCTATCATTGTTTCTTACATTTAGAATATCTCAAAGAAAGCGCCTGCCTCGAGCAAATAGCCAGCATCTTTCCGTGAATATTTGCATTGCTCTTGACCGGAATAGATACTAGTTACGGAAAATCAATAAACATTAGCTACAGTAGCCCAAACCTTCAGTATCCCCTTCTTTGCAGGGTATCGATCGCGCGCTGAAGCGCAACACGCGCCCGCACACCTTCGCGCTCGAGTTCATCACCGCGCTCCAGATGTGCACGTGCGTGTACGAGAATGGTGAGCGATGAGAAAAGGCGACTTCCGTACTCCTCTAAAAAAAAACTAGATCAATACTCGTATTATTCGCATAAGCGTGTCTGTCACTCAACCAACCTTTACCGATTAACCGAAGGTGAAAGTCATCTCGTACACTACAGACTTGGGATATTGAGAAGTCATGCTGGCGATATGCTTGATTATTGATTGATTAGCTACCGTAGTCTATCAATCGATAACTGATCAGGCATCATAATCGGCAACTACGGCCTTCCCGGGTTCTTCATGGCCGTCACACTACTGCTCATCGCTGCGGGATTCACCAACAGGTAGTACGGTAGGGATGCCGGGTCGATTAGCGGCTCTCTCCATTCTGCACACTCTTTCGCGGGTTTAATTTAAAAATATAAGGAGGAATGTGTGTGTATCAAATTTTCAGCAAAGTTTTCTGGACATTTCTTTTGAATGATTTGTTTCCAACCCTGCGATATCGGTGTTACAATGTTATGATCTGTGAAACTCCCGAATGTTCAGTAGATAATCTTTTTTTGATTTAAATATAAATACTAATGTGTCCAAATAGAGTGTTAGTAATCGATTCACCTTTGAGTTGCTTTGAAACTTCTGTGCAATGTATAGATTACTTTTAAACTACCGTAATCTTCCGAGTATCGATTGATCCGCTCAGGGGCCACTTCGGCAACATCCTCAGTCACGTCGAGAACCTGCTCAAGGGCAACGTCGCGTGAGTTATCGATTTATTTCTTTGGGGAGGTACGGTATGATTGGGAGTACGGTAGGTATGTGAAAATGGGTATTCTAACGAAAAATGATACAGCCGAATATTGGCGGTTTGATGTTGCTTCTTATTTTAGAGTTTGCTCGACTCGTAGTTTTGGTGTAACACATGCATCACATAGTGAGAATATTTCAGGCTCGTTTGATTTCAGCGGTTTGCTGTAGGATAATAATTTTTTTTAAAACTACACTTTGATGATGTTGGGTTCTCTATAGTTTCCTTGCGACTACGGTGTTATGTTTTTAGAAATGTTTATATAGTGCTAGATATCACTGGCGATTATAGTCGTTTGCTGTTTCATTTTATTCATGAGGTTGGTTAATTTGCGACCCGCACTATTGGTGTGTCACTGTTGGTAGATATTATACGTACTTGGGCTTCATTCGATTTGTTCAAGATATCCAAAATTACTCAATTTTCACATTACCAATTTTTCTCTCTACTATTACAGAGCTCTGGAGTACGGTAGTTACATGATTACGGTATTTCAGCATTATCGATTTCGCGGTCGTCTCGGCGGGCCAATTCCTCGGCTCGGCACTTGCCCTCAAGGCCGCGACCGGACTGTGGTGGGTTACTGTATTTCGTTGGGGTACTGTAGATCGATTAAGGTACGGTAGCTGATTATGGCTATTGTAGATCGAAATATGATTTTTTTTATCTACTGGAGAACCGTCTGCAAGTGTCTTAGGGAGGATAAATAGATTCTAGTAGACCTACTGAAACAATGAAGTCAAGGGCTCCGCGATCTACAAATTCTGGCATTCTGTTGATCTAGAAGTTTATATTATGGAAAGGTTTACTGTAGCCGATGGAGAGTTACGGTAGCTGATCGTATCTCTACGCATGGGATTGTGATAGGTTATCGATTGAAGGTTACGGTAGCTGATTGCCTCCCCTCGCAGGTACTACACTGCGGGTCTCTCGGCGTCTCACATGAAGGCCACCGGCGCGAATCTGTGCGGATTCCAGCTCCTCGTGAGTTTTTTTTCTTTCTATTTTTCGAGAACTATTCAACATCCAGAAATCAGAAAAGGGATAGTTTGATTATTAAATGTGCATCGTGAAACATCGATCGATCAGCTATTTGGTGGTTGCATTTTTTCGGCTGAAAGAATTACTTCATTATCAGGGGACATGCGCAATAAGCTGGAAATGCGAGTGGTGAAACACAGATTTATCAGCTGAATGAGAAAGGAATTGTTTTGTTGGTTTCAATTTCAGAGTCCGCAGATTTATTGTTTCATTTATGCTAGATGTCGCGGACTACTAGTCTTTGGCATGGTTCACATTATTATTTTTGAGCGATAATATTCCCGTGAGCGTTGTTGAGCTTCGATCTGCACTGGGGTAGTCGATATCGTATTCTAATTACCGTACCTCACACCTACCGTAATCCCTCCCCTTCTTTCAGTTCCCGCTCAACATGGTGATGATTCTGGAGGCTGCAGCTTGCTTCGTGCTGCGCATCCTCATCGGGCAATTCGCTGTGAAGACCACCTGGCGAAGACGGTGAGGGGTACTGTAGGAAAACGGTAGGAGTAGAGGTGACTACGGTAATAAGGGAAGGCTACGGTAGGTTCGCGGTAAGAGGTAGAAGAAGTGTAGATTCACAAAGAGTCAAATGGATCAAACGGGTGGAAATGGTTTTCATATCTGTGATTTGCTACGCATCATTTCTATGTTTCAAGACAGTCATGTACTTATGATGAACGAACATTTTTGATAATAGGAATACTTCTTTATCAACAAAATACAAATCCATTCCAGCTACCTCATCCCTGTGCTCGTGGCCGCTCATCTCGCCGCAGGTTTGATCTTTGGTCTTATGCTTTGGATTATTTGATCGTATGCTCCTAATTTGGATCTGTGGACCCTTACTTGTTCACAAATAGTGCTGGTCTGATCAGAGGTTTCAAAGATGAATCGCTATTTGCTTGAATATTTCAAACCCCCCCCCCCCCCTCCCCCCTGTGATACTGGTGTTTCAATGATGCAATATTTTCATCTAATTTTAAATGCTTTAATCCGATCCCGCAATCGAAGAGAAACATAGCCAATAGTGAGAGAATTGTAAATATCTTTTTTTATCCATTTCATATTATTCAACATAAGAAATATATTAAAATCGATAATTCCAGCCATCAAATACATCGGCGTCGCTGGTCTCAACCCCATGACTGCCTACGCCCGACTCGCCATGTGCCCCGGTTTGGATTTGTATTATTAATATTATAAAATTAAAATGCATCATACTTTTGATTTGTTTTTCTACCCAAAAAAATTCACTAAAATCAAAGTAGCAAACACTGAGATATGTTGTGCTACTTGTGAAACACGAGTGTGTCAAGGTGGTCAATTCAATGCAGAATAAAAATTAAATTAAATTTATAATTGATAAAATTACAGGTATGAACGACGCTCATTTCTTCTTCACATACTGGGTGGGAGCTGCGGTCGGATGGCTTATAGGTAGGTCACCTTTTTACGATTTTTTTGTTGTTGCTCAACGTGAACTACTGTAGTCTGGTTTACATCAGGGAGCGACTAATTGTTTTCAAACAAACTATCCTGACTGATTGTGCCCGAGTTTACTTGAATTTTAATTCTGCTAGTGAAAGTTGTGCTTCACGCGCACTACGAATGATTGGTTGCGCTTGCGGTTGCATTGCTTCCTCGATCCGGTTCATATTCAAACAATAAAAATTATTATTATTATCTCAGGAGCGCACGTGCAGCAGAGTTTCGACGGCTGGCTACAGAGCAGATCCAAGGCGAGAAGAGTAAGTGGATTTATAATTTTATTTTTCGAATTTTATTCTATGTTCCATCATAGCTGATGCTTCTACTACGCTAGAACAAGGTTGACAATAAATGATCCTTGCGAGAGTTATCATTCATCCAATTTACCGATATAACTCACCCTCACATTTTGTTCCAGAAACATTTGGTGTCATATTATGGTTCTTATCACCCGTTGAGTTTATGTTCCCGGGGTTTGAGATCTTTCGAATGACATTCTAACCTTTGATATGCCTGAGTTGTGAAAGTGTGCAAAAAAAGAATGCCTCAAAAAGTATCGCCGTCCGCGGGTTGGTGTTTCATAGGTGTTATGAAGTTAGGATGGCTGGCCTTGTTCGATCTCTTGCATGTTGCCCTTGTGATCAAAACAAACACGCATCTCATTCTATAGGGGAGTCCCATAAGTTCGTGCACTTTTTCTGGAAAATTATTTTCCAGAGCACGCTTACATGAATCGAGTAGTGCTAAGCGGCGATTGAAGGTTCAACCATTGTTCTTCTGTTTCAGCATTTGAGCACGTCGGATCATCATATTTGCGAGAAACTCATAATTATGACTGACCTATCTCAAATGACCAATGCTCAGTTTTCATTTGAAAAATCGTTACTTTTTACAAATAGATAAAAATAAGATTATGGTATCATGTGAATAGGGAGTTGACAAGCTACCAACTGCGCGCTATCCTGCCCTATCGTTTATCGTTGCATCATCATTATCCAATTCGCAATTTCCCACACATTTTTCAAATTTTGTTCGATTTTGACGCCGACTTCTGATGCAATTATCTTAAAAGAATTAATAATCATCAGCTGAGCACATTTAGCTGAATAAAAATAGGCTAAAATCTGAAAATTCAAAAATCGATCCAAAAATTACCATGTTTTGAAAAGTTCTGGTTTATTTCTCACCGCTTATGAGATAACTTCCATTTTAAATCATCAATTTAATGCATGACCAAGTCTAATGCTATGGTATGTGTCTATACTTCGGCTGACCGTCCGCCACTGATGTAAAAATAATCGAAAATACTAAAAATAAAAATCAACATTTTCGCTTATTGCGTCATCGCTAGGTAATGTTATGACCAAATCTAAATCGCGTAAATTAGCGCAGGAATATCTTCACATAATGCCTCTGAAAGTTGATCATTAGGGCTTCTATTTAGTTTGCAATAAAAATAAGAAAAAAAGTGCACGAACTTATGGGACACCCCTATAATATAATTTTTTTAAATATTTTAATTCCAGGTCGCAACTGAGGAGAAGCAGCGCGAAGCGAAGAAGGAAGCCAAGAAGAACGAGAAGAAGAGAAAGTAGATAGAGACGCTGTCTGCACTCTCTTCATTTCCCACACTCTCTCAATCACTCTAACCGATGAGAGAGTACCGTATTTGATCCCCAATGAGTCCTCGATTGTAGAATTTGATTGTAGATTATTATCCCAGATTGTGATATCACACCAAATCATTTTGTTCAGTGGGTTATGAAACTGTTTCTTGTTTTCTTTCCACAATATCATATAGTATCGATATCCAGCCATATTCCTTTGTTGGGCAAGGTTGTAACTTTCAGGTGTTATCTTTGAAATACATATATTATATTTACGCTATATTTTCGTGCCTATGTCTCACATAGTAATCGAATTGATCGAGATCTACAGTATATTTGAGAAAGTGTATGGTATGGTTTTAGTGTAATCGACACAAGCCCCATTTCTGAAGTGGCGAGGGACTGTATACGAACAGGTACGGTAGTTTGTATGTTTTGCTTTTTTTGAAATTGTTCTATCTTGGGCTACTGTAGTTAATCGAACGTATTGGCTCCGCTATAGGCCCTACACAGTAGCAATTTCGGTTTCCTCCTCTCTCCATTCTGCACACTCTCTCATTCTCTGAACGGTGAGACAGTGTGCAGAATGGAGAGAGGCGGAACGTTTATGTCATCATTACGGCACAGCTATCAGCGTCGAGCCTACTGCCTACTTCCCCCATGTAAGCGTTTTATGCTCATTATATCATGCAGCCTGAATAGCTATCAGAATAGCTATGGTCCGAGAATCAATTTTTCCATGCGAAACAGCGATCTCTCGTCTGTGTGCAAGTAATTTTTTTGGCCGCCACTGACCGAACGAAGTATTATTGTTTCCGATTTCTGTAATTTAAGTGATGTTGTTGGAACATATGACGCCGTTTGCCTTATTTTCGAGCAAATTCGAGGAGATCTGGCACAGCTCAAAAAGGTCGATTTTCTGAAACTGTGTGGTTTTGGGTTATCGATGATGGTGAAGACGATGGACATATTCATTTTATCCACAGACCCCTCGTTGGTTCCAGATGGCGTCACGTCAAAATCACGTTTTCACGTGCTACTCTCTCGGCAAGCCGGATCGATATATCCACTTTGCTAAGCACAGAAATCAAACAGTAAAATGTTGATTTAAAAAAAATTATTTTTGAAAATCATAAAAAATTAACTAGACAGGCGTGTTCGCCATGATATTCTACCCCAGAAACAATTTTTGCCTAAAATTAGCCCTCACGGGAGCCGAGTTGCACGTGAAAACGTGATTTCGACGTGACGCCATCTGGAACCAACGAGGGGTCTGAATATGTCCATCGTCTTCACCACCATCGATAACCCAAAAAAAACACACAGTTTCAGAAAATCGACCTTTTTGAGGTATGCGAACCTTTGATCGAAAATAAGACGAACGGCGTCATATATTCATCGAGGAATCTAGTCTTCCAGTTGAAAATGATAAATTATACGGTCTCTAATAACGCGTCACTTGTATGTTTTATGAGATAGTGAAATTGGTCAGGTGCAAATGACTATCGATCGTATGTTGATCTTTCGGTGAAAAAATATAAAAAATACATTCCACCTACCGCCTCTCCGTGCTCTTCCCTGCTTATCTCACCGCTGGTATGATCTTTGATCTCCATTTGATATCTGAATGTTTTCCCAATATTTTTGCCGAATCGAATAGTTGTTCTCTCTATTCTGCACACTTTCACGTCATTCTGATCAAGAGGAGAGTGTGCAGAATGGAGAGAGCAACATATGGACATCAATATTGGTCACGATTCCGATTGATTTGGTCAGTGTCTATTCAAAATCAACACTGCCGGTGAAGCTAAGGTTTCACTGTTGAGTCAAAGTCGTGACTATGTGATGTTTACTAATACCACAGCTGTTTCCTGTCGAACATTGAATGAATTGGCAATACTAGTACTAAAGTTCATTCAGTCTTGTCTTTATCTGACATAAATTCGTTGAGATTTGAAGCAAAATGACTTGAATTAGAAAGACGATTGTATTTATTCTATTGATAGTTTTGATTTAAATAAAAATGTGAATTGCAGTTTTCATCGGCGTCGCTGAGCTCAATCTGATGGCTGCCTGTGCCCTACTCAAGATGTGCCATTGTGAGTGTTTTACCCTTTTTTCCATCTATGATTGTGTGCCTCTGTAAATGCATCCGCAGACAAAATTTTATTTTTAAAACCTGATCCAAGGTGGAACTATTATTTGAAACGATGTTGATGGTTATATCTTTCGTGAAACGTAAGTTTGCGTGGCGTAAATGAGTTTAGATGTTTCATATGTTCGTGATTTAGGTCTTCAGTGTGTTATATTTTTATCTTGTTCTGATCTGGTGATAGTTGACGGTTATCGATTGGCTAAACCCGATCCATTGTGACTTAATCACACCACCTGTGAGATTCATGCATCGCGGACCAATGAAACACAACCAGATGAGATGTTTTATGATTCTCCGCTTATCGACCGTCTAAATTCTCACAAAATAAGTACATATTTCGAAAATGATCTATTCGAAGGTTTCCACTGTTAACGCTGCTGATGAATTGCAGCATTCATCGGCGTATCTGTTCTCAATCCAATGACTGGCTGCATTTTTGCTTTTTTCTTCTTGGGTTATTGTAGTTCATCTATCGGATTGGCTCCGCTGTAGGTCTTACACAGTAGTGATGCAAGTTAGTTTTCTACTCTCTCCATTCCGCACACTATCTCGTTTCTCTGACCGGTGAGACAGTGTGCAGAATAGAGAGAGCCGGAATGGAGATGGCATCATAACTGCACAGTTCGTTTGTAACGCTTGTTTGCTGCCTCCCAATTAAGCGTTTTATTCTTATTCTACACTGCTGGCGGCTTCTCTTGAATCAGAGTCGCTATTATCAAGGATTCATATTTTCAAGCGAAACACCGATTTACCAGCTATAAGTTGTTACCGTTCGTGGCGAATATATCAATCGTCGCTGAGTTCTTCAATTTAGATGTAGTTGCTGAAACAAAGGTCCGTCAAGGAATCAAGTCTTCCTATTTTAAATCTAAAATTTTCCTTTTACCGTTTACTATACCGGCTACTTGTGTGTTTCATGAGATGGTTAAGTTGGTCATTTGCAGGCTCTTCATTCTTTATCATCGCTGGTATGATCTTTGATCTTCAGAATATGATCTTTGATCTCTGGATGTATCTCTCATGTCCTTACCGTGTCCTTTGGTCACTAGGAATGAAAATTTCCGTATTCTCCTTTTTAGCACGTTGAAGCGCTACATGAATAAGAATTGTTATGTTCTGGGAAGCAAATGCACGAGCCGATATTCCAATTTGCATGCTGTGTGCAAGTGGTTCTTGTTCGAAAAGTGAACATGGAGTTCATCTATGTCACTGAGTTCTAGAATGTAAATGCGGTTGCTGAAACATAGATTCGTTAACAAATTTAGTTTTTCAAATACAAAATTTTTAATTACTCCTGCTGCAAGTAACGCGCTACTTGTATGTTTCACGAGATATTTAAGTTGGTGAGGTCCAGGGGTCGATTGATGAATGGTAGGGTCTGCCAGGAAATAAAATATATTTTTAAAAACATTCCAGCTTGATCATCTCACCGCCGGTATTTTCTTTGACTTGCACGTTTATAGTCCTCCAATGGGTGACGAAAAATTGTTGCATTTATCAAGAATATTCGTATTTCTCTGCCGGTCACGTCACCAGTGAGACTGATGCACAGACGAATCACTTCTAATAAAATGAGGCGTTTCTAGTTCGCGCGTGGTCTGTTGTTCAAAGGAAGAACTATATGTTGGCCTGATTTTTCATTAAAATGCCGAGGAAAAGGAAAGAGATAGTAGAGATTCCATGATAAGCACTGATGATACATTTTACTTTTCATCGGCGTCACTTTTTTAAATCCGAAGTCTGCATGCGCTCGACTCGCCATGTTGATGAGTGATTTACTCATATTTAAAGAAAAAAATTGTGAGACCGAAAAAAAAAAAGACCGAAAAAATAAAAAAAAAGAGTAAAGCTTTCGCAGATTGAATATTATTTTGAGACTCTAAGCACGAAGAAACAAAAAATTATAACGCTGTTCGAGGGTTATATCGCACGCGAAACATCAGTGTGCAAAATGGAAATCGCTTTCAGTCAGGTTTGAAAAAGAGGACTTTAGCTATTCCATCTATTCCGGCCTTGTCGATGATCATCTCGCTGCAATTTAGCCTTAATTTGTTTTCACTGAAAACGTGGTCTCTAAGTTTTCAGTTCTCTCCATTTGCACACTAACTGGTCAGTGGCAAGAGAGTGTGTAGAATGGAGATAGACAGAATGGAAACGATATTGATTTGCACTTTGCACGCTATCCTTTTGTAAGATAGATTTGTGACGGGTTATTTTATGGTGAAAAGTACGGTAATTGGGGGAGAAGTACGGTAAAAGCCAGAAGCCTAGTGTTTTAGACCTCTCTCCATTCTGCAAACCCAGTATTTTCTTAATCCTGTACTTTTATGTTTCAATAAAGTGCAGATTGAAGGAACAGATTGATAAGTAGCTGAACGGTTCGGTAAAATAAATATACTATTCATTTCAGTGACATCATCCCAGTGTTAGTGGTCCCTCATCTCGCCGCAGGTCTGGTCTTTAATCTTCGGTTTCTGATCTTTGATTTACGATATATTTGAGTCCGTTAATAGCTCTCTTCTAATCTAATGGTAGTTGCATCGTTCACAATCCTATTTCCCTCTGAATACCCGAAATGCAGATGACCATGTGATACTGGTGTTTCACTGATGAGTTATCTCCTTCGGGGTCAATGTTTTCTAATTATAGATGATAGTCATGTAGAAAACATGACCTAATTTTAATAATGAAAATTTCCGGTTTGTAATATTTTTATCTTCATTTTTAATTTTTCCCCTCCCGGGCACCGCCCCCACCTATCACCTTTCAAGCCCATCACTGAATGAAATGTGTCTAATTATTAATTTTGTGATTTTTCAATTTTTCATAAATATAAATGATTCATACGCCCGACTAGCCATTTTCCCGGTGAGTCGTTTTTACTGAGTTATAATTATTTAAAATTAATGAATAAAAAGTGTGTCCTGCATAGTACTGATGCCATTTCGGTTTTCTGCTCTCTCCATTCCGCACACTCTATCGGACGAGACAGTGTGCAGAATGGAGATAGAAACGGAACGGAGATGCCATCATTTATGCACGGCTATTCTCTCAGACTCGCTCCTGATTTTTGCCGCCCCATTTACACGGTGTATTATTTTTTAGCCTGCACGTGCTTCTTGAATCATATTTGCTATGGTCTATCAGTGAAATGTACCAGGCGGAACAGCGATCTACCGTCTGTGTGCAAGTTCTTTTATTCGCAAAGTGTCTGCCCAGTATTACAGTAGACGAGTGCTAGAATTAAAATGTAGATGTTGAAACATAGATTCGTCATGAAATCAAGTCAATCAAATTTCAACTCTTTCCACTAACGCGTCACTTGTATGTTTCATGAGATAGTCAAATTAGTAGTAAGGTGCATATTGATATTGGGTTGATTTTATGGTTAAATAAAATATACAATACATATCAGCTATCTAATCTCCGTGCTTGTCCCGGCTCATCTCACCACTGGCATGATGTTTGGTCTTTGATGTCCGTTTTGATATCTGAAATTATGTCAAATCGAATACATAGTAGCTCTCTCTTTTGCACACACTATCGTCATATCGGCGAGAGAATGCGCTGGATGGAGAGAGCAACTATTCCCCTCAATCCACACATTTATATCGTTTCTCTCACCTTACATGCATGATAAATTATTATTATTCGTACTGACATCACTATTGGTCACGATTGCGATTGACTTGGAGCGTGAATATACGAAACGCACACCAACGGTGAGGCTAGAGTTTCACTGTTGGGTCAATTCTGGACCGACTTGATACTTTCGATCTCAGTAGGAAACGTTGTCTATAACTTAAAGAAATGTAAATAAAAGCCCCCTCCTGATTCATTCCGTTTTTTCTACCTCTTGAAATAGCTCTAAGATTATATGCAAAATTCCTTGATTTAGAATGCCGATTTGATTGACAACACAAATAATGATGCATTGCAGATTTCATCGATGTCTGGTCTCAACAAGATTACTTTCTGCTTGCGCCCGACTCGCAATGTACGCTGGTGAGTATTTTACTAATATTTCTCCACTCTTTTTTGTTCTACGAAATTTTTTTGGACCCCGATACGACGATGCGCTGACATTTATAAAGCTGTTTGAGGTTATGCCACTCGTGAAACATGATTTTGCTAAGTGGGAATTGTCGTCTAATTGAGAAAGGATCTAGGTTAGGAAAAAAATAAAGGAAAAAAATGATCTAGGTTAAACAAGGAAGATTGTTTTCTGATCGCAGTTTCCTCTTGACTGGTCTCTTTGAGGTTTCATCAATCAGTTAAGTTCATTGAGTGCTGAACTCCTATGATCACGGTTTTTATATTTGGGCAATACTGCGAAAACATATGAGGCCGTTTGTGTTAGGATCAACAACGGCCCAATGGGGGTCGGGAACAGGTAAAAACTAACCTATGCTCAACAGTTTGGCCCAAGGGGTAGTTTTTGATTCTGAATCGACTGATGAAGCCCGTTTTTCGATCTGAGCCTTCTGAATCCAGGTACGACCCGACGTCGATTTGGTCCAAATCAGTTTCTGCGATAAAAACTGGTCCGGAAAGGGCCAAATTGGCCGAACTTCCGCGTACGCAACCAAAGTTCGATTCTCTAAAAACTGAAAAAAAAATTTAGGCGCTATTTTTTTGGTTATCGATAAAAAGTCTGTTTTTTGACAATCGTGAGGGGGCCAAAAACCCAATGTCATTTTGAAGAGCACAATCTCCTGATCATTTTGGTATATGAGGTTAAGCATTTGACTCCTGGTAAAGTGGTTTCCCATCACTTTTAGTGACAAAAAAATTTTTTTTGCCGTTTTTCGAGTACAACTTTTTTCTTTCGCGTTTTCATGATCTCTAACATAGAAATTCGGTTTCTACGTGAAAAAATACGCCAGAAACTTCTATAGTCATGTATTTTTGAAAAAATATTTTTTCGACTTCTGGCGTCGTCGTCGAGGTCGATTTTCGAGTAAAAAAATTTTTTCCAAAAAATACACGACTATAGAACTTTCTGGCGTATTTTTCACGTAGAAACCGAATTTCTATGTTAGAGATCATGAAAACAAGAAAGAAAAAAAGTACTCGACAAACTACAAAAATCGCAGGTTTTTGTCACTAAAAGTGATGGGAAACCACTGCTCTTCAAAATGACCATGGGTTTTTGCGCCCCTCGCAATAGTAAAAAATCGACTTTTTCTCGATAACCAAAAAAGATAGCGCCTAAAATTTTTTTTTCAGTTTGTAGAGAATCGAATTCTGGTTGCGTACACGGAATTTCGGCCAATTTGGCCCTTTCCTTACCAGTTTTTTTTATCGCAGAAACCGATTTTGGCCATATTGACGTCGTGCCGTACCCGGATTCAGAAGGCTCAGATCGAAAAACGGGCTTCATCAGTCGATTCAGAATCAAAAACTACCCCTTGGGCCAACTTTTTAGCATAGGTTAGTTTTTACCTGTTCCAACCACTTGTTGACCCTAACGCAAACGGCCTCATATGTAGATGATTGCTCCAATCAGAGAGCGTTCGGAACTAGATTTAGGTAGATCATGATCGTTGTTTCAGAATTTGGAACTGCTGCAAGGGTGTTCCATGTGAGCCAGCGCTTTAATGTTTTAAGAATTAGTGGCATCGGCAGGGTGCTGGTATAGACTGATTACTGCTTGATTTCTAATTTCAAATGTATTACTTGAATAACTATGCATCTGTTCGATGCTTGTCGATGTGCATCTAGCCGCAATGTTTCCTTTCTGTGTTTCCACAAGGAATGCCATCTCGGGTTTAAGCTCTCTCCATTCTGCACACTCTTTTGTCTGTGCGCATGAATTAGTGTGCGGAATAGAGATAGCCATTATGGAAATGTTATCCATAATTTGCATTTGCTTCATATCCATTCACTATCACAACGCTCACTGACAAGTATTGGGTTGAGGAATAAGTAACGCTCGTTTTTTCTCTCTGACTTTAGAACCCTCGTGCTCGCTCTTTTGTTATTGCCTGCCACCCTGTTTACACTGGAGAGAGGGCCCCCCGGGCATTCCACACATGTTTTCGATTCAGTTCTCCCTAGTCTCCCAGGCGAGAATGCCGCACAATTTCGTCCCCGACCGAATTCACATTCGGAACGTGATGCTCTTTCTCTTTCTATCTGGCTTGAAGCCGCCCTCCATTCATGAACAACTGGAGCAGGTTTACCCCACACATACCCCGCATGTAACCACCGTGAGAAAGTGGGTAGTCAAATTCGAGAAACACGACTTTTCCCTCGAAGATGAAGACCGACCAGGTCGCCCCATGGAGTTGGACCTCGATCGATTGCGTTCTGAGGTGGAGGCTGACCCGTATCTCACTACGCGCGATCTTGCTGACTTCCTTGGGGTCTACCAAAAAACTGCCGTGAATGGACTTCACGCGATTGGAAAGAAGTGGAAACTCGGGAGATGGATCCCCCATGACCTGACCGACTATGACAAGGATCGCCGAGTGGACATGGCTTCGACTCTTCTCACTCTGCATCGCCGGTTTGATTGGCTGGACAATGTCATCACAGGTGATGAAAAGTGGGTGCTCTACGACAACCATGAGCGCATGAGACAGTGGGTCGGAGAGGACCAAAAGCCAGCAGATGTCCCCAAACCCGATTTGCACCCCAAAAAAGTGATGTTGTGCATCTGGTGGTCAGTGCGGGGAGTGGAGTTCTGGGAACTCCTACCCGAGGGGACGACTATCACGGCAGAGGTCTACACTCTTCAGCTACGGAAGCTGAGACTCGCTGTCGAACAAACACGCGGGAAGGACGCTCGAATCTACTTTCAGCACGACAACGCCCGCCCGCATGTCGCAAGAAAGACCAAGGCTGAGCTGGCGGGCTATGGCTGGACTGTCCTCCCTCCCTACTCACCCGACCTTGCCCCCTCCGATTACCACCTCTTCTCAGACCTCCAGCGTTTCCTCAAGGGACAGAGCTTCAAAGACCGAGCCACTATCCAGACCGTACTGACCAACTATTTCAAGAACCAGCCCCAGTCCTTCTATCACGAGGGCATCCACAAGCTGCCTGGTAGATGGCAGAAGGTCATCGATGCGCAAGGAGAATATTTTTAGATTCTATCGTGCTTTGTAAAGTTTTTATGATAAAGTGAAAAAAAATTCAAAAACGAGCGTTACTTATTCCTCAACCCGATAGTAGTACTCGATGAATCCGAATTTGTCGTGTCAAGCTCCTGTTATCGACCAAAAATCATTCAAAAAATCGTTGAAATATAGTTGAATAGTTGAAGGATAGTTGAAACCAATCGTGAAACACTGATTGGTCACCTCCGTGTGATTCATTTTATTTCATCGCGAGCATCTCCACTTCCATCAGAAACCCTGCACAGCAAGATAGAAATGTGAGGGTTGAAACACAGACTTATGAACTGATTGAAAATTAATCCGATCTGCACTCGATTCCAGATAAATTGCCGTTTATATTGAGACTGCATTTTTGTGAAGAGAATATCGATTGATCGAACCCGTGGTAGTGTTTTTTCCCTGCTTGATTATCACTCTTGTTTCAGCATATGTATTGAGTGATGTTGCGGTGGTGACAGAGACCAAGTGCGTTTAATTGTTTTTATGAAACAGTAACTTAGAAAAGGAGCTGAAGCAGTTTTTGGTGCTTGTTTGCTTAATAAAATATCTTTTGATTAACTATGCATTTCTTCCGTGCTTGTGGATGGCATCTATGCATATCTCGCCTCAGAAGATCGTTTCTCTATTTCCATTTAACATGCCATATCGGTTTTCTGCGCTCTCCATTCTGCACACCCTTTAGTTTGTCTGAACGGTTAATCAATGTGCAGAATGAAGAGTACCATAACGGATACGATATCACCTCCGGATTGTGTTACGGCGGATAATTGAATTTTTGTAGGTGATTGGGATGCAATTGTCGATTGATGCACAGTAGGGAATTATGTCAACTGAAGATCGTTTTTTTGTACGATTGATCGGACAAAGGTAGTGACTTACCTATGAAAACTAGATTTTAGTTGAGCCTCTGAAACATCGAACAATCTCGCTCACAATTGTCAGCGATCTAAAAGTTTTGGAAAATTACGATGCAGGATAGATGTTAGATAGAAGATTGCGGCTTATTGATTGATTGAAGGTTACTGTAGCCGAAATTGGTTAGCCACAGGGGCTGATTGATAAAGAGGAAAATTGAATGTGAAAAATACGTTTCAGCCACCTGATCTCCTTGCTCGTTGCTGCTCATCTCACCGATGGTATGAACTTTGATCTTTAGAATTTGATCTTTGATCTCTAATTTGATCTAAGATATCTACCAATGTCCATTAGTGTTGCTGAATCGATTATTGTTCTCTCCATTCTGCACACTCCCACGTCACTCCGACCGACGAGAGAGTGTGCTGAATGGAGAGAGAGCAATTTTTTCTATGGACATCACTATTGGTCACGATCACTTGACCAGTGTTGAGTCAATTCTTTTCACTGTTGAGTCAATTCTGGATTGATTTGATATTTTCTAATTTCATCTCAATCTGCTGTTTTCAACCCTTAAGGAATTGGAGAATAATGTTGTTTTCCTGTCAGACAAATCAGAAGATTTTTGAAGCAAATAACTAGAAGTAAAGCAGGCCGATACGATTGATTGTTTTAACTAATACTGGTAAATTGCAGTTTTCATCGGCGTCGTGGCCTCATTCCGATGTCTGCCTGCGTCCGACTCGCCATGTGCACAGGTAAATGTTCTACTATGATGGTATTTCTTCACTCACTGTTATTGTGCGAGTCGGAAGAATAATGTGCAGATTCTTTCTGCGAGAATAGATTTTTTCTACCTCGATACCACCGACACACTGAAATTTATAACGCTGTTAGCGGTTATGCCACTCGTGAAACATGATTTTGTCTACTCGCGGAATCGCCGGCTATTCGCTAAAGGGCCGTGTGCTAGATGAGGCGCGGAATATCGCTTTTTGATCGCTGTTTTCTGTTGACTGGCCTCTTTGAGGTTTCATCAATCAGGTAAGTTTATTGTGAGCTGTAGCCCTATGATCAATGTTTTTGTGCTTGGGAAAAATACTTAGAAAAATATGTAGATGATTGCAGCAATTACAGAGTGCCCGGAACAAGATTTAGGTAGATCATGATTGTTGTTTCAGAATTTCTAGAAAACGCACACCACCGTTGAGGCTACGGTTTCACTGTTGAGACAAAACTGGAACGATGTTATGTTTTCTAATTTGTGAGGCGATGGCTTTCAAAAAAGTAAAATGACCAGGAAGTATAAACTGTGTTCTCTTCTGTTTATTTGATTTGTTTTCTCAGTCTAAGAGTTGATATTTCAAATAAATGTCGTGTAGTAGAAGGCAAATTCAAATGATTGTTTCTACTCAAATGATTACGAATTGCAGTTTTCATCGGCGTCGCTGTCCTCAATCCGATGTCTGCCTGCGCTCGACTCGCGGTGTACTCCGGTGAGCGTTTTACTAGTATTTCTCCACTCTCTATTGTTGTGAGACTAGGTAGAATAATGCGCAGATTGAATATTTTTTCGGACCAAGAATCCACGACTGAAATTTATAACGCTATTAGGGGTTATGGCACTCGTGAAACATCATTTTGGGGTTTCATCAATCAGTTAAGTTTATTGTGAGCTGTATCCCTATGATCAATGTTTTTGTGCTTGGGAAAAATACTGAGAAGAAATATGTAGATGATTGCAGCAATTACAGCAGTGACCGGGACTAGATTTTTGAAGATCATGATTGTAGTCTCATAATTTCGAACTGCTGCTAGGGTGTTTCCAATGATCCAGCCCTTGTATGTTTCATGAAACATTAACCTCGACAGGGTGATGGAATAGACTGATTAAAGCTTGATTTCTATTAGCAAATTTATTACTTGAATAACTATGCATCTGTCCGGTGCTTGTCGATGTGCATCTCGCAGCAGTGCTTACTTTCTGTAATTCCACAAGGGATGCCATCTCGGTTATAAGCTCTCTCCAATATGCACACACACTCGTTTGCCTGAACAGCGAGAGAGTGTGCAGAAAGGAGATAGCTGGAAACCGAATAGCCATACCCAATTCGCACCTTGCACGCTAGCTTTTCACTAGCGCCAAACCCGTGAAATAATAGCAGTGATTATTGAACATGGGTGTGTCAGACACATTCGGGGATAGGAGACGAAGTTATGTAGATGAGAGAGGAAACTGCAGGAATTCCTTAGGAAGATGAATCCGTACAGTTTCTGAAACATTGATGCCTCAGAGAATAACAGTTTCCAATTTTAAATCTCAATTATCCGTTTTCCAATACCGGCTACTTGTTTGTTTCATGAGATAGTGAAATTGGTAAGGTGTCGATTGATAATAGGGCCGTTTTACCCTGAGTAAAAACTTTTTCAGCTATCTCATCTCCGTGCTCATCCCTGCTCATCTCACCACTGGTATGATCTATGGTCTTCGGTCTCTGAAGTTAACTTCAATAGTGTTGCCGAATCGATTTGTAGCTCTCACCATTCTGCACATTGACGTCACTCTGACCGGCGAGAGAGTGTGCTGAATGGAGAGATCAAATACTCGACTAGGCATTACTATTGGTCACGAATCTGATTGACTTTTACCGTGTCTATGAGAATCTCACTGCCTATGAGACTTCGGTTTCACTGCTGATACAAACATGGAATTGTTTTGTTATGAGCGATTGCGAGACTTCTTGCAGCAAAAATCAAATGAACTGGAGACTGTGATCCTCCTGTTCATTATATATATATTTTTTTTCTGACTGAGAGAAACTTGTTGGAGTTTTTAGCAAGCGCCGTAGATGGCTTATATGATTAATGTGATTCAAATGGTAGTGAATTGCAGTTTTCATCGGCGTCGCTGGCTCAATCCGATGTCGACCTGTGATCGACTCGCCATGTGCGCTGGTGAGTCTTCCAATATCTCTCCACACTCTATTGTTATGCGACGCGGTAGAATAATGCGCAGATTGAATATTTTTTCGAGTCAAGATTGGCAGCTGCGAACTAAACTGCATAGCGCTGTGGGGGTTATATTTCTGGTGAAACATGAGTTCGCTAAGCGAAAGTAGCAGACTGTTCATAAGAACAGGGGCGATGAGGTATGGTTGGAGCAGGACGACATCATTTTGTGTTCGCAATTTTCCTCGTCACTTTGAGATCTCAAGATTTGGCTATTTTGCTTCCTTATGATCACAACTTCTGTGCTTGGAACAAAATTATGTGGCGATGAATAGCTAGATGAAGAGCTCGAATAATTCGAATAATATTCTAATGAATCACCACTAATTTAAATATTGCGAACAAGTTATGTTTCCGTATTGACTATGACCCAGCGCTTTTATGCTTTATGAACCATTGACCTCGACAGAGTGTTGGTACGTAATGATACTTGGTACTTGAATTCCTCAGAAAGCAATATTCTATCAACAATGCGTCTGCTCCGTGCTTCTCGATGCGAATCTCGCCGCTGTGTAGCCTTCTTGTGTTTCCACTAGAAAAGCCGCATGGGTTTTAGGGGCTCTCTATTCTGCACGTAAGAGTGTGCAGAATGGTGATAGCCAGAAAGTGAAACAACTGTCCTAAGGAATCCATATTTTCTCTCTTGCACACTTACCTGGCGTGTTAGTTTCGCTGAAAGAACGATAGTGATTTTTTTAGTGATCATTGTCGCTGAGTTCTAGAAGTTCAATGTAAATGTTGAAACATAGACTCGTCTAGAAATCAAGCCAATCTAATTTAGACTTTATCCATTTTCTACTAATGCGCAACTTGTACATTTCATGAGATAATGAAATCGGTAAGGTAGAGGGGCCGATTGATATTGAGAAGAATCTCCGGGTAAATATAAAATAAATGACCTCGACAGTTTGCTGTACCAGATTGAATCTGTGCTCGAGCGATTGTTTAAAAATTATCATTATGATTTTTATATTTAAAAAAATGTTCTCAATGGTCACTATGGCGAACGTCGTTTCGGTTTCCACGTTCCCCATTCTACACACTATATTACCGGTCAGAGATACGAAAGAGTGTTCTGAATGGATAGAGGAATCATTCGATCAAAATTTGCATCAATATTGGTCACGAATCGTAATCGAATCGACTCACGATTCCGATTGAATTTGCGAGTTCAACACATTCAAAACGCACACCGCCCGTAAGATCGCGGTTTCTCTGTTGAAACATAACAAGATACGATGGAATGTTTTCTAATTTGATAGCTGCTCTGGAGTCTGTAAAAACGAGCGATCAGAATGATTCCATTCCTGTTGTTTTGTCGATGCATTTATGGCCGCAGTGTAAAACTCGCAGCAATGTGCGCCACATATATTTTCATTAAGAATTCCGTCTCGGTTTTAAGCTCTCCATTCTGCACACACTTTCGTCTGTCTGAACGACGAATGAGTGTGCAGAATGGAGATACCGAAACGATAACCTGATTTGCTCCTCGCACGCTAGTCCTTCACGAGAACGAAGTAGTGATTGATGAACAATTTTCCCGTTTCTAATACCGGCTATTTGTATGTTTCATGTGATAGTGAAATTGGTAAGGTGCAGAGGCCGATAGGTGGTATTCGAATGATTGTTTTGATTCAAATAATTGTGAATTTCAGTTTTCATCGGCGTCGCTGGCCTCAATCCGATCGACTCACCATGTGCGCAGGTGAGTCTTTTCCACTATCTCTCCACTCTCTATTGTTGTGCGACTCGGAAGAATGATGGGTAAATTGATTATTTCTTTGGAACTTCGATACCTCTATTGCACTGAAATTTACAGCCCTTTTAGTGGTTATGCCACTTGTGAAACATAATTTGACATAAATTTTTTAAACATAAATTTTCGGCTGTTCTTAAAAGATGTCGTGAGCTAGATGAAGCAAGGAAGATTGTTTTCGGATCGCAGTTTCCTCTTGACTGGCCTCTTTGAGGGCTCATTAATCAGTTAAGTTTATTGAGTGCTGAACGCCTATGATCAAGGATTTTGTGCTACTGAGAAGAAATATGTAGACGATTGTAGCAATTACAGCAGTGACCGGGACTAGATTTAGGTTGATCATTATTGTAGTTTCAGAATTTCGAACTGCTGCTAGGGTGTTCCATGTGAGCCAGCTCTTTAATGTTTTAAGAAGTAGTGGCATCGGCAGGGTGCTGGAATAGATTAATTACTGCTTGTTTTCTGATGGCAAATTTATTACTAGAATAATTATGCATCTGTCCGGTGCTTTTCGACGTGCATCGCGCATCCCTTTTTTTTGTTGAAAAAGTGACCTCGATGGGGTGTTGGACCATAATGATTATTGCTTGCAAAAAAATATTATTTGAATTATTAGGTTGGTGCATAAGTATTGTCGCGTGTTTTCTATTGAAGATGTCTAGCTCTTTCAATTTTGACCGACCACCTCTAGGTTATTCATATATGTTGAAGCCTTCAATGCTCTATTCAGCACACGTTATCTCTGATCTCTCCGATTGTGGAAACGGGAACTGTGAAAAATTCCAATGGAATTAACTTTCGTCCAGTTCCAGGACGATACGGAGTTGGGCACCTATCCCGTTTAGATATCACATAGAGCACCTATTGGACTTCTCAGTTAACTTTGTTTCAATCCGCAAAACTATATTTTAGCTAAGTACAACGATTACAAATTTTGGACAACATTTTTTTTCGAGATTTTGCTTTTGGCCAGACCTAAAATTCTCGAACATCCATCAAGCTTGGCGTAATTCCAAACTATTATTATGAAGCCCGAGCATACCTCTATATAATGCTGTAAGGACAGGCCGGGGCGAATGAAGACAGAGAAATTATACGGGCTCAAACTTCAAGCCCAAAAATGCGACTAGACTTATGCACCAACCTGATACTTTGCATCTGTTCCGTGATTTTCGATGCTTATCTCGCCGCAGTGTGCCCTTTATGTATTTCCACGAGGGATGCCATCTCTGGGTTTTCAGTTCTCTCCATTCTGCACACTCTTTCGTCTGTCAGACAGACTTTGTCTGAACGGAGAGAGAGAAAGAGAGTGTATGTGTGTAGAATGGAGATAGGCAGAATCCAAAACGGAATCCCTAATTTCCACCTTGCGCGCTAACCTTTCTCTAGCACAACGCGTGCAAAACACTATCTCTTTAAAGAAAACAAGCCGCTGAAGGAAGCGCGTAGAGATGCTTTCATCAGTCCTTTTCGTTTACAAATCACATTTATGCTTCAAGAGATAGCCAAGTGTGAAGGAGGAATGAAAATCTCGATGCGCCTGGGATAACCGAAGCAATAAATAGTAAAAACCAAATAGAAGTGATTATTGTTCGAAAACTGCAGCTCTGATTAACGCGCTACTTGTATGTTTCATTGGATAGTTAAGATGGTAAGGTGCAGGGGGCGATTGATAAAAGGTATTGTTCTTACGATAAAAAATATTTTGAAAATGAAAACCAGCTTTCTCATCTCTCCGCCGCAATTATCGTTGCCTTGCACATTCATAGTACTCCCATGGGTACCGAAATATTGTCCCATTGCTCAAGGTCCAGGCTTATTCGTACTTTTCTGGCGATCCCGATACTCGTGAGACTAATGTTTCGCGAACAAGCCAATCCTAGCAGGATGAGACGTTTTCTAGTCTGCTCGTCATGTTCTGTTCTAAAAAAGAAATTGGTCGTTGATAATTCATCCAAATGTCGAGGAAAAATATAGGAAATTTTTCATGATGAGCGCTGATGATCAATTGCAGCTTTCATCGGCGTCACTGGCCTCAACCTGGCTCTGGCTGAATCCACAGTGTACTGGTGAGTGATTTATTATCTCTCTTATTTTGTGTGACTTGGAAATGTCATTCGCAGATTGTTTTTTTTTTCGAAACACTGAGAAATGCAACTAAATTTTATAACGCCGCTCGGGTTATGCCGCACGTGAAAGATGAATGTACAAGGTGAAAATCGCTTTCGGACGGGTATTTGGAAGAAGGAATTGAGCTACGGTAGGGGGATGGAAAATAACATTTATCAAAGGTTCACGATGCCCTTGTGACTTGTCACTTTGATGTCTCATGAATGCGTCAAGTTTCCAGTGTGCAGATCACCGCTGATCGCAGGTACTCTGCTGAGCGGGAAAAATACTGGGAGGGTGTGCGTTTAGATCTTTACAATAAATTATTTACTGTAAATAAAGTATACCGAAAAAAAATTCTCGTTTTTGTTAGTCGTCGCGAGCGGTCCTTCTCCATTTCTCTCTGATAGAGAATGGAATCCCTCTAGTTCCCCTCGTCTACTCCATCAACTCAACAAGATCGGAATCCCCATCCAAGCCGGACTCTGGTCACCGTGTGATGGGTATGACCTACTCTGATGTTTGGTCCCTCAGATACCATTCTCTTCGAGTCTCGTTTCGCGATTGATGACTCGAGTTTGGTGGACTCAGTTCTAAAATCACGGGAGCCTTCTTCCGTCATCAACAATGAACACTCTACATCAAGTCCTATCGTCCTGGATGATCGCAACCCTTTCTCCAGCCAATCTCTTGGGTCTGTGAATGGAAAGAAGACCGATCCCTTGACCCCCACCCAGACGAAATGATTCTCTCGCGAACGAAGAAGCGACCCGAAACCTATCTGAAACCATCCATCCCCATCTGGCGTCAACTGCCTGACATGATAAATGTATGTATGTATGTATGTATGTAAAGTATACCACGAACGAAATTTTTCGAGGCCATCACTGTAGCTCCAGAAGATTTCTGTTGAGTTGTTACCAGTTGCCCAGTGCTTTAATTTTTTCAACAGGGTGCTGGAACAGCTTGATTTTTCCTTGTGTGCCTCTGTAAAAAATATAGTTCGAATAAAAATGCATCGGCTCCATGCTTGTCGATGCTAATCTCGCCGCAGTGTAGTCGTTATGCATTTTCACTAGGCATTCCATCTCTCGGTTTTATGCGCTCTCCATTCTGCACACTCTGCCTAACGTTTGTCTGACCGGAGAATGAGTGCGAAATGGCGATGACCAGAAGCCGAAAGAACTGTTTTTGCATTGCATGTTCATGTGTCACAAACACTACGCCACCCAATAGTTCGTAGTGGTTGATGAACCCTAGTGCATTGTTAAGTCATCAGGAGACTGTTCTAGTATCAGAGTTACGATGGTCTGAATTTTGTAAATGCATATTTAAAACAAAAATTATTAATCGGGTGTGTGCAAGTTGTTTTCGATGTAATATTTGTGGCGATCGGACCAATGTCTCTGAGTTCTGTTACCTAAATGTATTTGTTGAAACATTGATTCGTCAAGGAATCAAGTCTTCCAATTTATAATTTCAACTTATCCGATTTCTAGTAACACGTCACTTTTATGTTTCATGAGACAATGAAATTGGTAAGGTGAAGGGGCAATTGATCTTGGGTTGATTGCCGAAGAAGTAAAATGTAAATCATTCCAGCATCCTCTTTTCCGTGCTCGTCCCGGCTCATTTCACTGCTGGTATGATCTTTGGTCTGTGATCTACATTTGGTTTTTGAGGTATGTCTTTTATTATTGCCTTATCGGATATTAGTTATCTCCATTATGTAAACTGACGTTACTTTAACCGGCGAGAGAGTGTGCTGAGTGGAGACTAATCGGAGATTCAATCCATCGTGGCTGATCAACTTGTTGTTTTGAACTAGTGACTGTTGTGCTTCACGCACACTACGAAAATTGATTGCGCTTGTGTTTGTATTGCGTCCTCGGATTTCTTGGTCAAATAATAATAATAATGCTGTTTTCTTTCAGGAGCTCACGTGCAGCAGAGCTTCGACGGTTGGCTGCAGAGCAGATCCAAGGCGAGAAGAGTGAGTGTATCTAAAAAATAAATATTTTTTCGAAAATATATTATAATGCATTGATGGAATGTCTTCAACGATAAGTGTTCCAAAAAATATCAACACTAGATATCGGCTCATTACAACTTTCTACACGCACATTTTATATTTTGTTCAGAGTGGAACTTGCATATTCGGGGACGTTTGATACAGCTTGTTTGCTTTGTTGGATAACTGGACAACATTGCCCGCCAAGTTTGTGTTTCTTTAGTGCTAGATATTTCAGATAATCAGTAATCAGCGATATGCATCTGACATAAAATTCTAGCACGCGCTTTTTCCGTCTCATTGGTGACTTGAAGTTGGGATGATTGTTGCTTGCTCGATTTCTCTTTTCTTTCCTTGTCTGAAAAAAATCAACGCACACATTATGAAATATTTATTATTAAATATTATACTTTCAAGTCGCAGCTGAGGAGAAGCAGCGCGAAGCGAAGAAGGAAGCCAAGAAGAACGAGAAGAAGAGAAAGTTGAGAGACGCTGTCTGCACTCTCTCCATTTCGCACACTCTCTCACTCACTCTAACCGATGAGAGATTACCGAATTTGATCCCCAATGAGTTTCGAATCCTCGATTGTAGAATTAGATTGTAGATTATTATCCCAGATTGTGATATCACACCAAATCATTCATTTTCAGTGTGTTATGCAACTGTTTCTTGTTTTCTTTCCAAAATATCATATAGTATCGAGATCCAGCCATATTCCTTTGTTGGGCAAGGTTGTAACTTTCAGGTGTTTACTTGCATAAATGTATTAAGTATTTGCTTTGTTACTTGTTTGTTTGGCGAAAATCATCGATTCGATCTACAGTATACCTGATCATATGCGCGGCAGGACTATCAACTAGATTTACCTGGCACGTTCGTGCTTTTAAAATGTTTGCCTCAAAAATAATCACCATTCAATAGCACTGGTTATTAGTTTTTATTTTGTTTGTTCTTGTTATAGAATTCACGCGCCTAACCCGTTCTGGTTTCAGATGCCGCCCAAACGTGGTACGATCGTCGGAAGGCCACCTGCTACAAGCAAGAAAGGTGCGTCGTAGGACTGTGGTTTGATTCTTTAGACTCATCCAGGTTTATGCTGCTAAGAAAGTAGTTGCCGGGCACATGGGTATTATGAGGTTTTTCGCGTTTTCGCAATAGCTTTTTTCGTATTGTTAGATTATTATTGAGTGTCACACTGCAGTGAGTAGGATGAACGACAAATTTGTCCGGGATAGCCTGATATTTGTTTAATTTTGCCAATATTTATTTTTAAACAGACGCCGCAGCTTCATCCTCATCGATAACTATGACGACGAGATCTGCAACAGCTGCGAAGAGGAAGCGGAAGCCAGAAGATGAGATAGGTGAGTGAAGAGTTTATTCTGCTCATGCTTAAATGGGGGCGGATGGCATGTTTCTCTCTCCACTCTGCACACTCTTTCGCCACTCTAACCGACTAGAGTGTGTATGATAGAGAGAGAGAGAGCACTGTTCGATCAGGTAATTCTATTCTCCATTTTACGTATTGTTATCATAATCAGGCGCGCAGGATCCAGTGAAGAAGGAGCGACTGCCCGATTACAGTACAACGCCGACTCTAGAATCGAAGGTGGAGAATGAGGATGAGATGTGAGAATGACTCAGGAGATTCAAGAGATGCCATAGAGGACTTGTTGCATGTATTTGATTCCTGCCTGTTAAACGGCGTTAGAAATTTGAGAAATGTATCGAATGTATCGATATTCTAGTAATTCAAATATTAACTATTTCAGGTCGAGTGAGGCTGAAACCCCGATCAGCCTGCTGGCAGTGCCAGAGAGAACAGCGCTGATGAAGAATAATCAGAAACGGAGGTAACCATCATCTACTTTTTCCTTCCTTGTTATATTTGGCTCTTCTACAATTTCGCAACGCAGTTTTACTGAATAAAACCGCTTTGTATTTTTGATGTAATTTTTCAGTGTAATGTGATTGGTGTATCTATCGTAGCTCATGTTTGGCACGCAGTCAAACTTGGTCTTGGTCTCCCTTCAAATTAATAATATTAAAAAATTGTTATTATTATGTAATTGCAGTAGCCGGCGAGTTCGCTTCGCTCACGCGCAAGTCTTCCTGTTCGAACGCGCGCTCGGCATCAGTTCTGTGCCGGCCACTGGCGAAATCTGTCTGGGTGAGTACGAAGTCATTGTTGCCGTATCGAATATCGCTCTCTCTCTATTCTGCTCACTCTTTCATAGGTGAGAACGACGAGACAGTATACAGAATAGAGATAACAGAGAATTTGAACGAAACCCCTTTTCGGTGTTATGTTGAAACAAATCTCGGTTAAGTAATATTGTCCCAGAAAATCAGGCGAAGACTGATTTTTTTCAAAACTCAAGTGAACCGAGTAGATTTGTTTCGCAAATGAGGTTCAGCCCGTAGGTAGCGTTTTGGCAGTGACTTCGTTCCAGCATGAAAAAGATTACGGTACTGATAATAAAAACATTTACTGTAAGAAAATATTCCGTTTCACGAATACACGATCATGAACACGACCAACAGATGACCAACAGCTTTCAAACGCGCACATACGCATTTTTGTGTGCGGCATCGGCAAACTCCGCCCACCTCCCCCTCCCAATCATTAATTTGTTTCGAGCGTAACGTTTTGTCCGCTCTCTATACGCCGTAGAACACTAACTGCGTTTTTGAATCTTACAATAAAACATTATTCTATTAAAACAACAATGCCTATGCTTGCAGGGATGGAGGATCGCCATCACGACGAGACGCATCATCGATTGGGCGTGGAGGAAGGAGCAGAGGAGGTACTTATTTGCATTATTATTCATGTTATTGAAAATCTATACTAGCCTTATGTAGGCCTCTCAGTATACGGTAGCCGTGCAACGAAAACTCTGATATTCTTTACTAGAAATGATGTAACGGCGAGATTCAGAAGCCATCGATTTGCGCACGATCGCTCATTCCATTCGTACTGAGGAGACTTTCGTCTGGAATGAAGGGGACGAGGTATGTTTTGCGGTTTTATGGAAATACTTCCCACCTCAATCCCACAATAGTCAAACTCAATAAAGCTCGGTTTTCATAGGAGAAGCTAAGGATAGTATAAATGTAGAGAACTCTACGATGATAAGACACGCCAAAATGTTTGTTGCCTGACTAATTTTTATTTTCAAAAATATATTTGTAAAAATAAATCTCAGGCGCAAAATATATTTTTTAAAATCTCAGGCGCCTCCGGCATTTGCCGAGCAAAGAACGCAGTCGGATATTGAAAGCGAGCGGAGTGAAAATCGATAAGGTGAGATTTTTTTTTCATTTAACGCGCCATTCCCAAGGATCAATAATCGGAGCAAAGAACGATAAAATGAGCGACCGAATTTTGTGAATTATCGTCAATGCGTTATCTAGAGAAGACATGTCTATTGAAGAAATTATCACTCCATTCTGCACTCTAATCGGCCAGAGCAATGATCTAGTGTGCGAAAATTTCACTGCGCGCTGCGAAATGGAGGTAATCCCTCGTTGACTAACTTATTTGTTTTCAGAAGATCCTGTGGCTGTCTGAGCACGAGTTGATTCGTCGAGGACGTCGAGAGTGCGGATGCAAATGCGAGGTGAATTATATTTTAAATAACAATTAAAATTTATAAAATCTTATATTTGAGGACGGGCGCTGCCTGCCAGAGACTTGCGAGTGCAGCAGGAACGGCATCGCGTGTCAAGTGAGAGAGAGAGGGCTTAATGCATGGGCATTGAAATTGTGAATTTGGATTGGATAGTATTATTTTTGAACTATATTTGTGATCATTGTCACGAGAAATAATACGAGTTGCAGTAGAATTAGGAATATTAATAAATACTGTTTAAGGTGGATACAGCGGACGAGCCATTTCCGTGTCGATGCAGTGCAGACTCCTGCCAAAATGATCGAGGTACACAATAGGGTAACGGTAGTGTTTGGGAGATGATAAGAGGATAATGTATCTGTGCGAAAATGGTCAGTGCTGTTACCGAGATATTCCTTTGTTTTATTTACCCACCATCAGGGAAATATCCTGTTACAAGTATGTTTCGTCTCGCCGATAAGATTAAACGCTACAGACCAAAATGTTGACGTTTCGATGTCTCTGACAAAAAATAGCACAATAAATTCAATACGATCTCTCACTGTGTCGTGTAAGCCAATAGTGCAAGCCGCTCATCCGATGAATTGGTAGTAGGAATGCTATTTCGGTTTTCACCTCTCTCCATTCAACACAGTATCTCGTTTCTCTACCCGATCTGTAACCGAGCATTCAAAATGAGTGTGCGCAATAGAGAGAGAGCGAAAACCGAAACGGATTCACTATTTGGCAGGTCGCGTCGAGTTCAATCATCAGCGCGTCCAATTGCACCGTCAGGCGACCCTCGCACGACTGAGGATGAACGAGAAGAGGGTGAGCTCATATTTTAATATTATATAGTGCATTTAATATTTTTCCTTGGCTTGTGGATGCCGTCTGGTAAGATAACATTCAATATTGCCTCATTCATGATTCAACAGATCTTAAAATAGTAGGGAAAGTGCGCTGGGGATTGTGAGTAAATCATTATGCAATGTAGGAGAGTTCATGCTTCATTCGGATCATTTGAAGCATAAAATAATCATGCCTCGATTTCTCCACGGGCTTGATGTGCTAATATCTCATCAAGAGTTGAATATAAATTTTTCATTTTGAACTAGAGGCGACACAAGTATTGAAATAGTCGATGCATGTGAATACAAATGTCTGTAGTGAAATAAAGATTCATCTTCGCTCATTTTCGATTTTATTCAAATCCTCTTCTGAATCGGAGATTGAACCAAATTTAATTCTCTCATTCATATTTTTTTTCTGCGCGATTGTCATCCTTTATCTTGTATACCTTCAAAGTTATCAAACCGCAATATCCTTACCATTTTACTTCGCATTGGTATTTTGTGGCGGTATTGTTTCCAAGGTATTTGGTTTCAGCGAAGTATGGGGTATTTCATTGACATCCCTACCGTATCTGCAACTACCGTAATCCTTCCCTCTCTTTCAGTTCCCACTCCACACAGCGATGATCATGGCGTATCTCGTGGTGCGCATTCTACTCGGGCACGCGTACCTTCGACTCGCGCTGTCCTCCGGTGAGTAGGCATCTCTTCTTCGCTCTCTTCATTTTGCAGACTCTCTCGCAAGTCGGAGCGACGAGAGTGTGCCGAATGAAGAGATCTTTTATTACGAAGCCATTCGTATTAGGAATGTTTTTTCTCTCTCCATTTCTACAATTATTCACCGTTTCGGAACAGCTCTATGAACATTTATGTTTCATATACAGTACAATCATAGAAGGCTTTCTCTATTTTAATGAATCCAAGCCATGTAGTGTTTGTGAAACAATATTGTTAGGCTTCGTTGTATTGAACGAGGAGTAAACTCTAATCGCTGAAGCAATCATTTCTTTGTTAAGCTCTCTCCATTCTGCACACTCTCTCGTCGGGAGACAGACGAAAGAGTGTGCAAAATGAGAGAGAGCTGAGAACCGAAATTTTTAAAAAAAATCACAGATGAGTGCTTTCTCATTGTTCAATGTTCTATGAACAATCTACATATCTTAAATATCGCTTCATACGATTTATTTTTCCTTTTGAATACAAAGCCGTTCTTTCATTAAATTTTACAACACCGTTTGTAGTTGTCTTACGTTTGAAACATGAGTGTGCAAGGAGTTGTTTTCGAGTTGGCGAAACAAAAAAAAACACTTTCATAAAAAAATGTAATTTCAGGCATGAACCACGCTCCCTTTGCCTTCACCTACTGGGTGGGAGCTACGGTCGGATGGCTCATGGGTAGGTCACCATTATCGATTTCCAAATTTATTGATTGATTGACCTCCATCATTACTATCTACTTACCCAGTATAGTAATTCCTCTGCGAAAGCCCCTAGACCATTGTTGTTGCTTTGAAATTCACGCGAAAAAATTGAAATGCTTTATACGCTTGTTTTGTGTTTCAAATCAGGTAGATATTATTGGTTTAGGAAAAAGTTGCATTGAGACTGCATTTCTCCATTAAAAAATATTAATTAATACAGATAAATTCACAATATCGCTTTTAGGAGCGCACGCACAGCAAAGTCACAACGCCCGGCTGCATGGCAGATCCAAGAAGAGAAGAGTGAGCTATTTTTTGTAAATTTATCATAGATTGGAATATTAAATTAAATATGGCCCGGGGGGCACCCATGTGATTTATGTTTCAGTTGTGCAAGATGTGTGTGGGAAGAAACGAATATTTGATATTTTTACGATGTATAGGAGAGAAAAACATAACAAACTACCCGCTCAATTGGTGTCTCAGTAGTGAGTGAAAGTTGGTCCCGCCGGTCTTTTACAATGCCGTGTGGATAGTTTCTTCTAAATTAAATATGTTTGACTCTTATTTATTTGTTTTACATATGCAATGGTTTTACAGGTCGCCTCTGAGAAGGAAGTCAAGAAGAACGAGCAGAAGAGCAAGTAGAGACGCTGTCTGCACTCTCTCCATTTACGAGCCGTTCCACGGTTTAGTGAAGCTTTCGAGAGGGGCCAACGGAGGACTTTTCTGCAACCTATGCCAATAAGTTCAGGGCGAAGTCCCCATACATAGAGCTGATAGCTGGCCCAATATGAGAAGTTGGGGTGCACCCTCCGTGAAATGCTGTGCATGTCCCAAAAATAGTCTAAAATTTTCATCCATCAAAAAAGTACGTTCTTATACAGTATCGACAATAAGTCTTGACCCAAAAATTCAAAATGGTGTAACTTTCAAACCAGATGGGCGATGGTTCTGAGGTTTTGATAGACGACAGTACCTGTACTCCTACATATGCTCACCGTGTCCGACCGTAATACGATTTCGCAATATTGCATGGTGATGACGCAATCCTGACATGGTTTTTCATGGTGGATTATTTGCTATATGAATTTTCTCTCAGTATTCCTACTCTGTGTGATAATAGAAGGCCTCAATACCTATTCGATGAATATATGTACTCATCTGAGAATGACGTACAGTGGCAATAGACTGACTCAAAGTAGGGTCCCGAAAAAATGGATTTTCGTTCATCGACGTGCTAGAAACTCGTTCAAAAGCTCAAAATGATCCTTACCACAGTTTCTGATGATCCCCAAAGTTTGTCAACGATAGCTCCTAATTTACCCTCAGGACACGAATTTTTCACTTTTTCACTATATTTTTTCTCCATATTTTGGATGGTCACAGTTCCAACGCCGATTTATGTTCAAGTGTCTTTCCTGGACAGGTTTGTTGCATATCCATGGAATATACGATTCCCAACTTTTTAGAGCATTTGGATAACTTTCCCGCCCGCGGCAACCGAAAATCCGAGGTCAATCGATTTTCAATCTAAAAAGTTACAATACCCCCATCATAAATACCCCCATCATTAGTCGAATATTTTTTTCTCTCAGAACTTCCTGACAAAATTTTTTTCTAGTATATTTGTGTGTGCTGAATCCGAATTTCGATATGAGAGCTCATGATATCAATAATGTAAAAAATTTAAAATTCATTATGTCGAAAAATAGCCGATTTTGAAAATCGATTGACCTCGGATTTTCGGTTGCCGCGGGCGGGAAAGTTTCCAAATGCTCTAAAAATTTGGGAATCGTATATTCCATGGAATTGCAACTAATCTGTCCAGAATAGACATTTGAACATAAATCGGCCTTGGAACTGTGACCATCCAAAATATGGAGAAAAAAATAAAGTGAAAAAGTGAAAAATTCGTGCCCTGAGGGCAAATAAAGAGCTATCGTTGTCAAACTTTGGGGATCATCAGAAACTGTGGTAAGGATCATTTTGAGCTTTTGAACGAGTTTCAAGCACGTCGATGAACGAAAATCCATTTTTTCGGGACCCTACTTTGAGTCAGTCTATTGCCACTGTACGTCATCCTCCCATGAGTACATATATATTCATCGAATAGGTATTGAGGCCTTCTATTATCTCACCGAGTAGGAATACTGGGAGAAAATTCACAGAGCAAATAATCCACCATGAAAAACCATGTCATGATTGCGTCATCACCATGCAATATTGCGAAATCGTATTACGGTCGGACACGGTGAGCATATGTAGGAGTACAGGTACTGTCATCTCTCAAAACCTCATAACCATCGCATATCTGGTTTGAAAGTTACACCATTTTGAATTTTTGGGTCAAGACTTATTGTCGATACTGTAGGTGTTTCTGGCGTAATTTTTGATGAAAATAACGAAAAACATAGTTTGAAAGCGAAGGACAACGAGGAAAGGTCGAAAGATCGAATTTTCATCATTTTTCGGCCACCCTAAAAAATTGTTTTGGTCATCTGCATTTTTTTATTGCATATTCTGATTCTACGTGAAAAACTACTCCTTGTGTGAAAATTGCACGCATATCGGTGCGGGGGCCCGGGTGTTATTGCTTCCCGCCTGAGGGTCTCTCGGAGGCTTACGAGAGAACGATGATGAGAGATTTCGCCATTTCGACATGATACGGTCACTTTTATATTTGTTTTTTTTATTCCAATTACTGTTATTAAGCATTTCTGTTGATTTTATGGGGTTGTGATATCGATAAAACACAAAAAAATTGAAAAGTCGAAAAATCACTTTTTCGAAATCTCAAAATTTCAACAATTCATAAGTCGTGAATCTGTCCTTCAAATAGTGCATTTTCAACGGAAAATAAATATAAATTTGCACACGGACTCGACACATCCTCACCCCTACCTTTTCTTCAATTCCGAGAGAAGCATTGCCATGGCCTGCGTAGTATAGTGGTTGTGCTCTAGAAATTTAATTTTTCCGACTTCGCAGGTTCAACTCCCGTTGGATGCAATTCATTTGCAAACTTTTGCTTATTTAAAAAAAAGTGAAATTTATAAATATCAACCATTGCCTGAATCATTTCATTTGAATAATTTGCAGAGAAATAATTAAAGGAAAATTAATTGAAGCAAAATTCCTTGCAATATTAGTACCGATGATTTTTTGATTCGGGTATTTAACTGACCCATCAAATAACAGACTCATTATCTATTTTTTAAAATCTTCGGCTTCTTTAGTGATTGTGATAGTGCGTATTTCGAATCTGGATGCTTTGTCCATCCCAATTATGGCAAGAAATGTTGCTTTACTTGATTTTTCTTAAACATTTTAACATTTATTCAAATGAAATGGTTCAGACAATGGTTGATATTTATAAATTTCACTTATAAAAAAAAGCAAAATTTTGCAAATGAATTGGACCCAACGGAAGTTGAACCTGCAAAGTCGGAAAAATTAAATTTCTAGATCACAACCACTTCACCACGCAGGCCATGACAATGCTTCTCTCAGAATGGAAGAAAAGGTAGGGGTGCGGCTGTGCCGAGTCCGTGTGCAAATTTCAATGATCCATTTCTGGCTCCTGGGTGACCACACGCGCTTTTTCAAAACAGATTCCCGACCGCCAGGGGATGCCCTTTGACCGTATATAGGTCATTCCCCATAATTTTAAATTAAGTTCAGACCATTCCCTTGTGAGCGTTTGGAACGGTTTCTAAAGAAAAAGTTTTGGTCGAAAATAATCTCGATAATTTGTCCACCAAAAAATGACAATTTAAAAAAATATTCGCAAATCGGCTATAACTCTCAGATATTGTTCATAACTCATATTCGAGTGATTTTCCGTTGAAAATGCACTATTTGAAGGACAGATTCACGACTTATGAATTGTTGAAATTTTGAGATTTCGAAAAAGCGATTTTTCGACTTTTCTCATTTTTCGTGTTTTATCGATATCACAACCCCATGAAATCAACAGAAATGTTTAATAACAATAATTGGGATAAAAAACTAACATAAAAGTGACTGCATCATGTCGAAATGGCGAAATCTCTCATCATTGTTTTCTCGTCAGCCTCCGAGAGACCCTCAGGCGGGAAGCAATAACACCCGGGCCCCCGCACCGATATGCGTGCAATTTTCACACAAGGAGTAGTTTTTCACGTAGAATCAGAATATGCAATAAAAAATGCAGATGACCAAAACAATTTTTTAGGGTGGCCGAAAAATGATGAAAATTCGATCTTTCGACCTTTTCTCGTTTTTCAGTTTTATTTTTTTATTTTCAGTTTTCTACCTTTTATCGATGTCCTTTCGCGTTCAAACTATGTTTTTCGTTATTTTCATCAAAAAATACGCCAGAAACACCTATAAGAACGTACTTTTTCGATGGATGAAATTTTCGACTTTTTTTGGGACATGCACAGCATTTCACGGAGGGTGCACCCCAACTTCTCATATTGGGCCAGCTATCAGCTCTAGGTATGGAGACTTCATCCTGAACTTATTGGCATTGGCTGCAAAAAAGTCATCCGTTGGGTAGGTGCAGAATCTCAAGGAACGTCTCTTACACACTCTCTCGCCCACTCTACCAGTCTAGATAGTACCTTAAGAATTAAACAATTGTTTTGAATCCTCGATAGTTCGTAAGAATTACACTTGTTAAACATCACATCGTGTTCCAGTTTGTATTCCAATGCTGTGCAAGGTTGTAATTTTCCGGTGCTCACTTTCAAAATACATAATAGCTTTATTAAGGTTATTATTATTATTTACAAGTCAAAATTAACATTTAATGATGCCGACGGAAGATCCGCACTTTGAATCCGTCAACGGGTTTGAGGACGATCTGGAAAATGAGAATTATTAGGACCGAAAAAAATTACCGGATCTGGAATCGATTAACAATTACAGTAGAAAGTGGTTACGTTAATGCACAGTTAGTGAAAGTCGTTCATCTGTTTTTTTCCAGTCAATCGCTGTATTGAGTGACGGTTACTGTACTTCCTCCGTTCGGTTACGGTATCACCTCCGGAACGCAGTCATTTCCCGGATACGGCTCCACAGATTCGACGCGGAACTTGCGGAACAGCCAGGATAGCACGTACTTCTCTTCGGTGAGCGCGAATTTCTGGCCTGAAATGCGACGTTGGCTATTTCTGCTGAAGAACAGGGGCGGTATTCTTACATTTTGAGCAACGCCCAAAATAAATTGGGCAAGCCGAAATTCATTTCGTACCCCCACTCTTCAACGGAGCGGTCGCCCATAATAATTGGGCGTTGCCGAAATCGAAAATTTGGGCAGATCGACCGAATTGGGCGGAGTTTTCAATGAGAAAAATTGGGCACACTATTTGGAATGCCTAATATTTTGGGGAGCAGAACAAAGGAAAATCGAATCATTTCGCGAGAAATTGGGCACGATTTGGGCAGACCATTAACCTCCATCCCCCCCCCCCCCCCCATCCTCCCAACTCCTCCTCAAGATACCGTACTCCCCAGGTAGATCACCGCCATCCTCCCCCTCTCTCTCCCCTCGTCCTCCTACTCCTCAAGTTACCCGTACTCCCCAGGTAGATCACCGCCATTCTCCCCCTCTCTCCCCTCCCCTCATACTTATTAAAATAAACCGCCATGAGAGAAAACACATCATGAGTTTCAGAATGAGTGGGGCGAGTAGATGATGCGCGATGAGTTTCACAATCCCTTCAAATTTCGAAGTTTGCCTGCAGACGCATTATCTCTAATCGACCGCTCAAGGCGTTCCGACAATCATCGAATGAAGAGAAATTTTGGGCAGGTTGCCGAAAAATTGGGCGATGCCCAAAATGTGAGAAGAATACCGACCCTGGTGTGATTCTGCGCGAATTTGACACTAGAATGCTAATCTCTACTGATCCCTTATTTGGTCAGTTCCTATTCACTATTTCCGGCAAGACAGATTATGTGAAATTAAGAGAGAAGTAGTAACTAATCGATGCAATTCGTGATCCGGCGAACAATGGAAAATATGCTAGAAGTTACTACAGTTTCCGGTTCTAATAGAGCTCTCTCCATTCTGCACACTCTATCGCTTACAAGAGTGGGCAGAATGGATAGAGCCACTAATCCGATAATCCTACAGTATGCTCACCGATGCAGTTCCTGGGTCCCGCCGAGAAGGGGAAGTAGGCGTAGGGGTGGCGGGTGGAGGCAGCGTCGGGGCTGTGATGGTCGGGGTAGAACTCACGTGGTCGCTCCCAGTGCTGGAAAGAATAAGATAGCATATCTTTTAGGATTCTCTCTATTCTGCACACTCTTTCGTCGAGTAAAATAGGGAGATTTAATGTAAAAAGAAAAGAAATTTCAGCTTTGTCTCTATCCACTCTGCATGCTTTCTTATAAAAAGAATGATGGTAGATGATATATGTTTCATACGACCATCAACAACTATGTCGATCATTATTTTCGATTTTTTGCTGAAACAAGTTTCAAAATAAAGAAATTTAAAATTGTTGAGTCGACAATGGCCTCTAGTTTTTTCTTCAACATCACTAGTACTCACCTCAGGCGCTTGATGAGGACCAAACGGGGAGAGCACCATCGAGAGGTTCTCCGGAAGTGTGAGACCGGCTGAAATTGAGCAAGTGGATACAGTTGTGAAAGAAATGACAAGATAGTATGCTGATTGGAGACAGTTATTATAAAGATATAAAGAGAAGGAAGGGTCCAATGAAACACACTCGTAATAACACAATTAATGGATGTGGGAAGGGTGAAGATAAGTATCGCATCATCTCTTACCAATCTTCACGTCGTGCTGCAGCTCACGGCCAACAAACGGCACGGATGGCGCGAGTCTGGGAAGATTTTAAAATATTTTTTGCTCTATTTTCTTGCGTACATACATATCTCGTTTCGGTGTACAATTGCGTTTCTAACGAAAAATATCCCTTTTCCATATTTCAACTTATCACGTTCAGTTATGTTTCATGCGCTTTTCTTTGGTTGAAGGAATCACTGAATTTGATCGTTGTACTCACGCGGATCGTTGTACTCAATTATGTTGTTTATTCACGATTTGCCGTTTCTTTTCCCCCGGATTTGAGTTATTTTTGAGTGGGCATACAAGTCATCTTGGCTTCACATGCCCTCCTTTTCCAAAATCCTTTGTGGGATATCCGACCGAACGCCTGGACACAGGGAGGGGGAAATGAGAGTGAGGGAAAAGAAAGTTTGCTCAAAAGCTGAAAATGTCGAAAATTTTGATTTCCTCAACTCTCATGTGGCACTGTTAAACATTCAAATACTGCGGAAGATGATGAAAAATGCAAATTTATTAATAACAATTAAATCACCTCAAAGCCTCCTTGATGCATCGCTCCAGGTAGACCATCCGCTTTATGTCCGCCTAAAATAACGATATATATATATATATTTTAATTTAAAAATAACAATTTGAATATTGCTGCAGGAGCATTCACTGCCCTTTCGTATTTTCAAATCAATTATTAATGGATTGACTTTCCCAGAAACATAAATTTGAGGATTTTTTGGTGTTCTCTTCATCTTCGTTTTCCGTTATGCTTCACGCATTATTCATAATGCTAAGAAACCTTGAATTCCAATTTCACGTTTCCTCCTGAGCGAAAAACACAGTAAATCTTGCCTCTTCCGGTTGTCTATCAGTCGCTCCGAAGATCTCGTCCAGTTCTGCTTGCACTTTGGCCTGGAGCAGGGCTGGGCGTCAAATGAAAATTTGACGGATCCGTCAAAACGTCAAATTTGACGGTTTTAAAAACCGTCAAATACCGTTAAATCCGTCAAATCCGTCAAAAATTTCTAAAATGCTCTTTATTAATTCAAAATCGTCTTTTAACGAGGTTTTATCAATTGAAAGCACCAAAAATACAACAACGTAAGAGAAACAATTCGAGTCAACGATGATAATTAGTCAAAACCATAAATCTGAATGTTCTTATTACACTTCAGCAGCATTCCGAAGTTCTCATGTGTGAGACTCTTACGGAGGTCGTTCAGGATGAACCCAGCCGTGCTGAAAGTTTTCTCAACTTCGGCAGTTCCGGAAGGTGTACAGTGGAATATTTGCGCGAGCTTGTGCAGATTGGGGAACGATCCGATAGTGAGAGGATCCTTCCAGTAGGTGAAGGTGTTGGCCTTGCTGTTAGGAGCAGTCCGAATCCATTTCTCTACTTCCTAGGATATAACAATAATACCAATGTGAAAAAGGAAGAAACTCACCAACTGAGCAGCCAGCTGCAGATTCAAAGGCTCTTCCTCCGTGACAGCTTCAACTTCGTCCTGAAGAAAATATATTCCAAGAGAACACGTTTTAACCGACCTCGTCCAGTCTCCGAAACGGATCATCTTCATCCTCATCCACTATCGGTGCATCGCTCGACTTTGCCTCCATTAACTCACACACCTTCTTGTGCAACAGGTCCTTCGACGATGAGTCAACGAACTTGAGCTGAACAAACAACATTTTGAATTAATTAATCAATGCTAACAACCTTGAAGCGGGGATCGAGGCAGGTTGCCAGAACAAGGAACTCGTTGAGTGTGTACACTTCAAGGGGTGGTAAATTTTGTGTTCGTCGCCTGAATGATGGCGACGAACACAAAATTTACCATCATGGCGCTTGTTGTAAGTAATCAGATACTTTAGTCGACGTTCTGAAATCAAAACAAAACAATGAAACAGAAGGCAAAAAAAACAACTGATAAAAAAGAATGAAAAACACATGACGAAAACCGATTGTGTTCAATACTGAACACGTTTACAGTACTTCATATTTATCGTAAGAAATGAGCGGAACGTAGTCAAAAAATATTTTTAAAAACTAGATATTATTAATTAATATGTTTATTTTTACTATTTTCAATTTTTATTACTGTTCTTATTTTTTGACGGACTAAATTTGACGGTTTCCGTCAAAAAATAATTTGACGGATGAATACCGTCAAATCCGTTAAATCCGTCAAAACGTCAAACGTCAAATCCCAGCCATGGCCTGGAGGTAGATTGATCTTTGAACTCTATTTAGAATGCCATTCTTCTACGAGTTGGTCTTTGATGTCGTCGTTTTATCGACTGTACTTTGAACTTTGATCTGTCCAAATCGTTTTGTACTTTGCTGTAGTTTGATTGTTGATCTTTCCTCTCCTCTCACCTGTTCCTCCGGGTACTGTCCGATCAACCATGTGGTGAAGCCCATCGAGGAGGACGTCGTGTCGTGGCCTAACAAATGCTATTTTTGAAACTAACAGTATTGTTTTTCGAGCGCACCAGTCGAACTTTTCAATAATTGCGAAATTCTTGATGAGATTCTTTCCACCAAATCGGCAACCGACTCTCCTCATTTCGCATGCTCTCTTGTTTCTCTGATCGGCGAGAGATTACGCGATTCGAGGAGAGTAGTTGCCGTTTTGACATCGCCAATTAGTACTCATGAAAATGAAGCGTTAACAGTGTGACAACTCTTCGATTGAAAAAGTGGAAGCAAGTGATTCGTGTTGAAGGCATGAAGCAACGTTGAAGCAATGCCTTCATCTCACCTTCAAACATGAAAGTGTCCACCTCCTCCCTGATGTCCTCGTCACTCAGGGCGTTTGCTCGCTGCATCAGTAGAAGAAGGTCGAGGAAGCACGGTTTGCGCCTGAAGATGATCATCGAATACTGATACATTCCCAATTGCGAAAGGTTATGTGCGAGTGAAAGAACAACGAGTAAGCGTCTGAGTCGAATTTGTATTGTCTTTTGACTGGCAGCGTTTTCGCATTTCGTCAATTTCATAAAGTGAATAAAGTTTGATCAGTTGGGCCGGATTTCGGGGAAGCTCAGAATTCTGGTTATGATTCAGACTAAAAACTCAACCAAATGAGTTTCACGCACGACACAAAGTTCACGGTGACTCAGTGTGTCGATTTTGTGAGGAGAGATGATAAAAAAAATTCAATCTGTTGAAGTTGGAAAACATTTACGATAATAAACCAACTGTTTGATCTCGGCCTCGGTAAGTTGGTGATCCTCCTCCGTCAGGACGCCCTCATCGACGAGGACGGAGCGACGCTCGGCGATTACCTGGAAACTAGTGGTAACAAACGATTTCACGTGCTCTCTCGCTTCTCTGACGAGATATCACGCGAATTGAGAAGAGTCGTTTCCAATTTTTTCCAATTTAACATATTTTAGTAGAGATGAACAGACTCTAGTTACAATATCACACAGAGACTAGCTGGCTTTGTTGGTGTTCCAATGTAGTTGCTTTGGCTGCGAAAAAAATAAAACAGAGTCTTTGGTAGAATGTCGCAGGTCGAACAGCGCACGAGTAATTTTCAAGCAAGCGCGCTCTGGCAGCTTACTTTTCTCGTGAAGTTGTTAGTGAGTTTAACGAGGCGGTCGAACTCAAATCCGAGCCCCGACAAGTACCAGATCGGAGGGGCCCAGAGATGAGGGAACCTGAAATAATCAGCAAATCGATTTGGAGTTTATCTTCTAATGTATTTAGCACAATTTTGTAAACCAAATTCTTTCAAAAAATGGAGTTCGAGACGACTTTTTGAATGAGTTTCACGTGTGTTTCAATATGGCAAAGGAAAAAAATCCGCAATTGGTATCCAGGTCGAATCCGAAGGAAAACAATAATAAAGTGTTGAGTTCTGGGAGACTGTCAACTCTTCGGAAAACATTGAATGACAATTTTTGTTATAAATTTGAAGTCGAACAACGGCGTATTCTCTTCGAACCAGAGCTTGTATGTTTTGTCAAACACTTTCGATTGAGTTTCACTCATAATTCAAAGTTCTCTGCGATTCATTGGCGTCGATGACGAAGAGTCTCCCGGTAGAAAAAACACTGAAAAAGACGCCCATGATATCACTGAATACCTCTGATAGCTCCAGATGATATCCGACAGCCGCGTGACTGCATTGACATACTCCATGCTGCCGCCGATTTGCGAGTCGAGACGAGTACCCATTGCGGTTTCTGAATACATTCGATTAAATCACATCTTTCGTTGAAGCAAAAGATGGAAGTCATAGTCGCCTTAGAAGCAAAAATTAATTCGCTTCAACACAGTGTGAGACAAGGAAGACGACTTGATGCCGAATTTCTTGATAGAAAAATACACAGTCGACCCTTCATTTTCAGCATGCTCTCTCTTATTTCTGACCGGTGAGAGAACACAGCGAATAGAAGATATTATAGTTGGTTTCGACTTTCCATCTGAAATACACAGACTGACCGCAGATGACGTCCATGGCGCATCGCTTGAGGTAGGGGAAGATGTCCATCTCGCGGTTGGTGTCAGCTTTCGCGTCCAGTTGTTCGGCCAGGATCTGATGTGATCCGCTGTGAACTGATGTTCACTTTAGTTACTTCAAGAACTCGTCTTTCTGCTGGCCGTTGCCGCTGCTGGCTCGTCTTTCTGCTGGCCGTTGGCGCTATGTTGGCTCGTTAGCCAACACAAATTCGTGTTGAGACCTCTCTCGAGCTCTCTCACGTTCGCGTGCTATCTCGCGCTGCCCCATGCATTACGCCGTGTGAGCAGAATTGCTCTGGCGTTTCATTGTGATTATTTGATTTCGAATGAGTGTCACACGCATATCAAAAGCCGCAGCGAATAAATGCGTCTATATCGTTGCCACAGCATTGTTATGAAAAATAGAAAATCCAAACTAAGCCCGAGTTCGGTGTTATGCCCATACCCTTTCACTCGGAATCGAAACAGATATGGAACTAAAATAATAATAATAACAATAAAGTGTTTTTAATTGTGATTATTGAAGCATTTCTCACCGCTCCGCATCTCGCGAAGACTTCATGATAATTCCTCAGAACATTGAAATGAAATGCGGGCGTGAGCATCTTGCGACGCTTCTGCCACTTTTCGCCCTCGCTGAAAGATGATCAAGTTTTATTTCCTCAATTGAATCGATACGTATCTTTTCAAAATTTCGAGTGTCTCACTTTGTACTCTCTTGAAAGATCAGACTGATAAGACATGACAGGAAATCGTTATCGAGCGAACGTCATAGTTTATCAAGGCGAAGGAAATAAAGGGCATCGACCCCTCCACTCTGGACTTTCATATGCGTTTCATATAGACAATTGAACGTATGTAGTTGTTAGCTACTATCCGAAAGATTCTCTCAAATACTGACCTAACCAGCAGCCCATCACCAATCCACCTCCTCACGATGTCATAGTTGTTCGACTTCTTCAGGAGGGTATTGCTTTCGAGGATTTCCTAAAATGCAATGATGATAAGAGCATCGATTTCATGAAATCGGTGAGCAATAATGGCTTTCGCTCGGATCAGAAATATTCTTCGAATGAGTTTCACATACATTCAAAAAGTTTCAGCGAATGAAAGCGTCGATGGTAGTAGTTGGCTGAGGGAAAAAGAAATAGATGGCTAAAAGTGACCTTGATGTACTGTGGCCAGACGACGGACACGAAAGGAAAGGGGCCGAGCCAGATCTGAAATAGAGTCGATAAATCTCTCTCTTATTTTCGCGCGATCTTCCGTGGATCTGTTCGATGAGAGAAACGATTTAATGTAGATAAGGTTTGTATAATTCTGACCAAATCGATGCCCTGAGCAATTTCATATCAACTGGAGTCATTTATGATGAGAGGTCGTCGATTGATAACAATCTATGTTTGTCTTGCCCTCTCAACATACTCTCAGGCGCCTTGCATATCACGGTAATCATTTGATCTCAGAGGACAAACGAGTGCAATGTTACGAATATGGTTACTATCTGGTCGCTTACTTCAAGAGAAAAAACAAATCTCCACATCGGAGAACACATGTTACAACGTTGTTTAGAGCGTTCGACTCTGTCGCATTGTTTCCTAACTTAACAGATCAGAGATGAAACATGTGATTCAAAACACTTAGTAATCAGCAATAACTATCAACCTTGACAATGCCCATTCTCCTGGGGTCAATCCGACAGAAATGTTCGTGCCATTGCTCGAGTTGATCGAAGAATTCTGAATATCAATCGTTATTCCATTCCTAAATCAAGCCAATTACAATCCAAAACAACGTACAGATTTCCGTTGATTTTTGCAAGATAGATTGACTATTTTCATTTCGGAAATCGAAAATGTAACCCACCCTTGCTGTTGAGCTTGAACTGGTAAACGGCGCCGATTAGAGGCAGACTGTGTGGGCCGGGAATCTGCGATATAAAGATTATTATTATTGAGAACCTACAACGAAGGAAAATCCGAATGGATATGCGCCTTTGCTTTCATTAGAAACATGAAACGTACTTCAAAACTCTATCTTTTCAAGATGCAAACTGCTCTACGTATTCTCTCTCCACGCGCACTTTACAATAGTCGGGACAGTGTAGAAAAAGGAGAAACATTCGGTATCCCATCTCACTTTCGTCAATGGCCCAGAGTATTCGTGCCATTGATTTGAGCCTTATACAATTATTATTTTTAAAACCGGTCACGATAACGAAATCCAACTGGAAAGGTGCGTTTGCTTTCATCGGCGAGATGAAACGTACTTGAAACACGTCATTTTAGGGACTTTTTCTCTTCATTACGTGCATACTCTTGTTTTTCCAGAGTAAACGTGCAGAAAGACAAGAAACAGCCTTCATTCCCAACTAGTGCACACGGCATTTTGCTGGAAATGCGCCAAAAAGAATTCCGAACGAGACCTCGCTCGCACTCTCTCACTTTAGAGTGCTATCTCGCCATTCCCCTGCCCGCTGTCTCCTCTCTCGCTCACCCCATGTAGAACGCCGTGAGTACATCAAATCGAGACCAGCTCTACTCGATTCGCGTGTTCTCTCATCAATCAGAGAGACGAGAGAGTGTGCAGAATGGAGACAGCCATAACCGAAATTGCATACTCACCTTCGTCAGTGGCTCATAGGCCCTGAGGGACAGCTCGACGAACTTTCGAATTGATTTCACATTGAGAATGAGCAGTAGAGGGAAGAAGAGCAGGATCAGAGCGAGGATAATCATTCCTAAATTAAAAAATAAAATAAAAAGTTGTCGTGAACGAGTATCAATTATAATATTTTCTGAAGAGGGACTGAGAAAGGGATCTAATAGAACAGTCCCATATGGTTTTATCGACGAGATGAAACATAAAAGAGCAAGATCGAGAACAGAGCGAGAACAATAATTTCAGCAAAATAAAGTTAATGTCGCAATATTGTATGGTGCTGCTGAAATGAAGCTGATGTGGTTGAGAACAAGTATGAATTCAGTGCTAGAAGAGCGGCTAAGATAGTGATCGAAGAGACCGATCCCATCTGCTTTTCATCGGCAAGATGAAACACACTTTCTGCGGCGGACTTTGCGGGTAGTCCAGCACAGAATAAAAGACTTTCCGCGTGACAGCACTAACCATTGATCTATTCCCGCCCTTATCATCACGTTTCCGCAGTTTATAGTGTGAGAAATGGCCAGAGATAGCGGCATTTCGAGAGACGCCCTCCCTCAAGGAGGGATGATGTTACTGTTTTCGCTCTCTCCATTCTGTACACTCCCTTGCCGGTTAGAGCAACAGAGAGGGTAAAATTGGAAAGAGTCAACACGGAAAAGACATACCCTCCATCCACTCTCTCAAGGGGGGAATTGCCCTTATCAGAAGGTGATAACTCTCGACGCACTGTCGAAAATGCGATAGACAGCACGTAAAGATTTGTGACAAAAACAGAGTGATTAATCGGCAAAAGTTACTGCACGAAGTGGGATTCGAACCCACGATACGGGTATCAGAACACCCAGGAGGCACTGAACTCGTGCCAAGCTGTTGTCGCTTGAGTCTGACGCCTTAGACCACTCGGCCATCCGTGCACGCATTTGCATAGCGCTGGGGTGAGATATAGGCTCTTGGAAAGTGTCTGGTACAGCATCTATTTTGAGTCTTTGCTAGTTTCACTATTCCGTTTCCAAACTTCCTGCAAACAAGGAAGCCAAAAGACCAACAGTACTGCGGATGTTACGCACTAGTGAACAGAGGGAACAAGACGGAATAAATCACATCTTCCTTACAAGCTCACTATTTCCATGGGGACAAAGTAGTAAATGACCATGTCTAAAAGCTGGCTTCGACTTCTCTCAGTCTTCTCTCAATGTTAAGTCCAATGCGGTCTCTACTTCTCTTGCTTATGTTTCCGGTAAGTTTCGTAGAGTTTCAAGTAGGGCTGTGATAGTGGAGAGTATCCATTCTACAACTCTGTTGATCAGTAGGGTGAAAAGAGAGTCGGACACCCCTGGTTTGGCGTAGTTTCTCAATCAGTATTTTTATGGTGGTCAAGTCGGATTCTGTCCGAACCCTGTCGAATCATGTCCGCTTTGACTACAGTAACGTTGATCCTGCTCTAATAGATGACGATATGAGGGAATTTTTTGATTGCACGGAAACCTCCAAGGTTAGTTCGATTCATTATTCTAGTGATGCAAAATCGGAACAGGATATCCTCGATTCGCGTGTTCTCTCTCAGATAAAAAAAAAACAAGAGAACATGCGAATTGAAGATATCGTAAATAAGGAGATTAGCTTCTCAGAATATAGACGCATTCGTAATCCGAAACGGCTACTTCAGCGGATACAAAGCGATTTGCCGCAAAGGCTTTGAGGGAAATAAGCTGACACCTAATTGGCCAAACAACAATGGCTTCAATTTCGAAACGCTATCAGCAAAAACCTCTCCAGCTGGATGGTACTCTGGCTCTGCTGCAACTTAACTTCTAATATTGCTTCATGATGACCATGCGATACATATTTTGAAAAAATATCACGACGACCATGATTTGCATTGTCAGCAAGATATTGTCGACCTGCGAATTTTCCGCGAAATCTATGTTCTTGCGACTAGTTATCCGTTTTGAGTACACCCAAAGAGCGAACACACAAATCATCGTAATTCTCTCAACTTTTTTTCTAAGCAAATAAACTCACTCAAGTCATGCAATGGAAGATAAGATAAGTAGGATAGGAAAATCAGACGAGCCTATCATGTTCATATCCACTTTATTGATATGGTCACTAAGTGGCTAAGAGGAACATGCCTCTTCCTCTAGCAGTAGTCTTCCGCCAAATTCGATGCGGATATACCTCCCATTTCTTATTTTCAAGAGAGTTTTTAGGGATAAAGCACACACAAGTAAAACGTGGCTCTTCGTAATTTTCATTGAATATACCATGATCATTCGACAGTCCCCTCATATTTGCTCTGATTTAGCCATTCCACAGTTTCTTTCGGTTGATTAATGATTGACAACGGTAATTTTTGAGAAGGTAGTGCATTTCGGGTGCACCTAAGGAACTATCAAGCTAACAGTGGAACGCTATCACCTCAATTAGATATTGAATGACCTCGCTCGAATTGGCAGTGGGAGATTCGGCTCATTAAATGTTAGAAGAAATAGAACTGATGAGGATCCTTGATCTCTGATTTTGCAACGAGTAACGATGTGCAACTTTATGGGGAATCATAAATAGGATCTGGCTGAATATTTAAAACGCGTTCTCTGTACTACTGAAGGTGATGTGGTACAGTTGGGTCAAATTGGTCGTACGGTGTTCATACTTTGGGTGTGTGAACCCTTTGGGTCAAAGAAACTTTTTTCGTAAAAATTTTGATCTTTGATCTCCAAAAATCGATAATTTCAAATTTGAGATTTCGGTATCATGTGACAAATCATTCGAAAGAGCGTCAAAAGTTATGTGAAATAGTAAATGGAAACGTGGTTTGAGCTACTCCGTCGCAAATCGACCCAGCAACCTATGAAGATATGATCTCTTGCCCTAAGAACGGATATATTTTGTGTAGAATTTAATGGCGAATCGAATAATATACTCCACAAGCCAAGACTTGGGAGTAAAAGTACTCGTGTGCTCGACCAGCCGAGCCCTACTCGAGGAAAAGCTCAAACTTGACACACTCTAACTGATGTTCATCGTGGTCTGGCCAGTTATGATGCAACATGAAAAATGATGGTCTGGTCGATCTGAAAAACTTTCGTGTTGAGTGTGAAAAGATGTCTCTTCGATTAAGGTTTGTAAAGTCGAATGTACGAAAATCGCTGTTGTGAAATGAACGAAGACTGTAGATCGATGAAATTTGATTATGGGTGATCCAAGAGCGGTATTTCTAGCAGCAAATTGCACATGTTGATCATTTTGATGATTTTAAAGCCTTTTAGCTGAATTAAACGAAAAAAAAAATTTCCAAAAAATTCTTGAAAAAATGGACATAGAAAAAATCTAAAATTATTTTTTCCCCACTGTTCAGCTATGATTCTCTCGGGTCTTAGAAATTGTTGTTTTATGATTTTAAAAACTGAAAAACACAGTCTTTAGGTCCGAATAGGCTACTTTTTGGTTTTTTAATGATTTAATTTATGGTATCTATGCAGATGATCTAAAGATCTACGCAAAGGTTCCACTTCACTCTCACATCTTACAGCAAGCTATTAACTCTGTATTCGAGTGGTCTCTTGAATGGAATCTATCCCTAAACGAGACTAAGTGCACTGTAGTTCATTATGGATCTCTCTCACCGCGTGCTCTTTACACGATTAATAATATTCCTCTCCCCACTTCACCTTTCATGAAAGACCTTGGTATTATTATGAACCCCTCCCTTAAATTTTCCGATCATGTTTCTAAAATGGTATCTAAAGCGAGAGCGAAAATTAATATAATGTTTAAATGCTTTTTCTCTCCTGAACCCCAATTGTACTGTCGCGCTTTCGCTATTTTTATACGACCATTGCTCGAGTATGGATCAGTTGTCTGGTCTCCTCACACCGTCATTCTTGCCAATCAAATTGAAGATGTGCAGCGTAATTTCACGCGGCGTCTATTTGCATGGTGTCGAATTCCTTATTCTTTGTATCCAGATAGACTGTCTCATCTTTTACTTCAAACTCTTGAGCACCGTAGATTGATCTTTGATCTTCTCTTCCTTTTATAAATCAATTCATGGATTATACTCATACATACATACATACATTTATCATGTCAGGCAGTTGACGCCAGATGGGGATGGATGGTTTCAGATAGGTTTCGGGTCGCTTCTTCGTTCGCGAGAGAATCATTTCGTCTGGGTGGGGGTCAAGGGATCGGTCTTCTTTCCATTCCCAGACCCAAGAGATTGGCTGGAGAAAGGGTTGCGATCATCCAGGACGATAGGACTTGATGTAGAGTGTTCATTGTTGATGACGGAAGAAGGCTCCCGTGATTTTAGAACTGAGTCCACCAAACTCGAGTCATCAATCGCGAAACGAGACTCGACGAGAATGGTATCTGAGGGACCAAACATCAGAGTAGGTCATACCCATCACACGGTGACCAGAGTCCGGCTTGGATGGGGATTCCGATCTTGTTGAGTTGATGGAGTAGACGAGGGGAACTAGAGGGATTCCATTCTCTATCAGAGAGAAATGGAGAAGGACCGCTCGCGACGACTAACAAAAACGAGAATGAATTATACTCATATGACCGTTCTAATTTATACAGATTAGCCCCGCTTGCCCGTAACCTTCGTAGATCCCATAATTTGCGTATCTCGCTACCCTTCGTACCTCCAAAGTATCACTCATGTTTTGCGACTAGGATTATCGAACGATGGAACGCGCTAGATGCTGGAATCGTTACAAGCTCACCCGATATCTTCCGTTTTCATATTCTCTCTCTTCCCTCTATCTCTTTCTCTACAGAATCGCTTTTGCGACTCTGATATTGTTACCGATCTGCTGCTCCTCCCGAAGCCCCCCCTCCCCCAACCACCGATTCGCCATACAAGACGACGGACCTCTGCCAAAACGTTTACGAAGATCTCCGCTATTCCAATCTCCTTATACCCCATGGTGGATAAATAATTGAATTGAACAATTGAACAATAGCGATTTTCGCACTTTCGACTTTACAAACCTTAATCGAAGAGATATCTTTTCACAGTCAGCAGGAAAGTTTTTCAGATTGACCAGATCATCATTTTTCATGTTGCATCATAACTGGCCAGACCACGATGAACATCAGTTAGAGTGTGTCAAGTTTGAGCTTTTCCTCGAGTAGGGCTCGGCTGGTCGATCACACGAGTACTTTTACTACCTAGTCTTGGCTTGTGGAGTATATAATTCGATTCGCCATTAAATTCTACACAAAATATATCCGTTCTTAGGGCAAGAGATCATATCTTCATAGGTTGCTGGGTCGATTTGCGACGGAATAGATCAAACCAAGTTTCCTTTTACAATTTCACATAACTTTTGATGCTCTTTCGAATGATATGTCACATGATACCGAAATCTCAAATTTGAAATTATCGATTTTTGGAGATCAAAGATCAAAATTTTTACGAAAAAAGTTTCTTCTACCCAAAGGGTTCGCACACCCAAAGTATGAACACCGTTCAACCATTTTTGCAAAGTGTACCATTTTGACCCCATTTTCCTTCGTAGTACAGAGAACGCGTTTTAACGTTAAATTTTCTCTTTTTTTTTTACAGAAATTTCACACTCAACTCCATTCGAGTATCTCCATCACTTTCATTTAGCGTTACATCCCTCCTTTCCCACCACACCCTCGGTTGATCTCTCTTCGCTCTCTCAGTGTAATGCAGGGCAATGGAAGGGAAGCGTTCATTCGGCGTGAGATCATTTACAGCACCCGGAACAGTTCCAGAGTGTAATCCGAAGAGATCTTGAATTCCAATTTTACTTTTCCTCCTGAGCGAAAAACACAATAAATCTTGCCTCTTCCGGTTGTCTATCAGATATCTCGTCCAGTTCTGCTTGCACTTTGGCCTGGAGGTAGATTGATCTTTGAACTCTATTTAGAATGTCATTCATTTGCGAGTTGGTCTTTGAAGACGTCGTTTTTATCGACTGTAGTTTGAACTTTGATCTGCCATGTACTTGGCTGTAGTTTGATTTTGGATCTTTCCTCTCCTCTCACCTGCTCTTCCGGGTACTGTCCGATCAACCAGGTAGTGAATCCCATCGAGGAGGACGTCGTTTCGTGGCCTAACAGATGCTATTTTTGTAAAACTAAGTATTGTTTTTCGAGCGCGTTTTTCAATAATTGCGAAATTCTTGACGAGATTCTTTACATTAGTGATGCTAAATCATCAACCGACTCTCCTCATTTCGCATGCTCTCTAGTTTCTCTGATCGGCGAGAGATTACGCGATTCGAGGAGAGTAGCTTCCGTTTTGACATCGCCAATTAGTACTCATGAAAATGAAGCGTTAACACTGAGACCTCTTCGATTGAGAAAGTGAAAGCAAGTAATTCGTGTTGAAGGCATGAAGGAACTAATGCCTTCATCTCACCCTCAAACATGACTGTTTATTCGCAATATTTACCTGCTTTCTCGAAATTTATTTTATGTTGATCTTTGATCTCTGTCTCATTATCTCACCCTCGAACATGAAGGTGTCCACCTCCTCTCTGATGTCCTCGTCACTCAGGGCGTTTTTATACAAATTCGACTCAGACGCTTACTCGTTGTTTTTTCTCTCGCACATAACGTTTCGCAATGTGGAATGTATCAGTATTCGATGATCATCTTCAGGCGTAAACCGTGCTTCCTCGACCTTCTTCTCCTGATGCAGCGAGCAAACGCCCTGAGTGACGAGGACATCAGAGAGGAGGTGGACACCTTCATGTTCGAGGGTGAGATAATGAGACAGAGATCAAAGATCAACATAAAATAAATTTCGAGAAAGCAGGTAAATATTGCGAATAAACAGTCATGTTTGAGGGTGAGATGAAGGCATTAGTTCCTTCATGCCTTCAACACGAATTACTTGCTTTCACTTTCTCAATCGAAGAGGTCTCAGTGTTAACGCTTCATTTTCATGAGTACTAATTGGCGATGTCAAAACAGAAGCTACTCTCCTCGAATCGCGTAATCTCTCGCCGATCAGAGAAACTAGAGAGCATGCGAAATGAGGAGAGTCGGTTGATGATTTAGCATCACTAATGTAAAGAATCTCGTCAAGAATTTCGCAATTATTGAAATTCTCGACTAACGCGCTCGAAAAACAATACTTTAGTTTTACAAAAATAGCATCTGTTAGGCCACGACACGACGTCCTCCTCGATGGGATTCACTACCTGGTTGATCGGACAGTACCCGGAAGAGCAGGTGAGAGGAGAGGAAAGATCCAAAATCAAACTACAGCCAAGTACATGGCAGATCAAAGTTCAAACTACAGTCGATAAAAACGACTTCTTCAAAGACCAACTCGCAAATGAATGACATTCTAAATAGAGTTCAAAGATCAATCTACCTCCAGGCCAAAGTGCAAGCAGAACTGGACGAGATATCTGATAGACAACCGGAAGAGGCAAGATTTATTGTGTTTTTCGCTCAGGAGGCAACGTGAAATTGGAATTCAAGATCTCTTCGGATTATGAATAATGCTTGAAGCATAACAGAAAACGAAGAAAACAGCGAATCCTTGTTTCTAGGGGAGTCAATGCATTAATACTTGATTAGATGTTACGGTAGGTGGGGAAGGTCGAGAACTCTGTATATTTTCGAAATACTAATTATATTTTTTAAAATAACGATCTTGACTATAGGCGGATATAAAGCGGATGGTCTACCTGGAGCGATGCATCAAGGAGGCTTTGAGGTTATTAATTTATTATTAATAAATTTTTATTTTTTATCATCTTCCGCAGTATTTGAATTTTTAACTGAGCCATGTGAGCGTTGAGGAAAAAGTCTTCAACATTTTCAGCTTTTGAGCAAACTGTGCAACATATCCCACAAAGGGTTTACGAAAAAGGAGGGGGTGTGAAGCCAAGATGACTTGTTTGCCCACTCAAAAATAACTCAAATCCTGGGGAAAAGAAACGGCAAATCGTGTATAAACAACATAATTTATTTTAGACTCGCGCCATCCGTGCCTTTCGTTGGTCGAGAACTGCAGCACGATGTGAAAATTGGAATGAGATGATGCAATTCTTCGGAAGGCTTATTCAGCCAGCATTGTCAAATCATCTCTGACTCTCATTTCGGATATGAACACCGAGAAGACGGATCCAAGTGAAGTGACCGGATCGAATATAATAGCTCATCCGACGAGCAAACAGAACGATATCAATGAGGGTTCAAACAACCCAAACGCCTCTACTCTCGATGGAGTTACCTTACAGGCTACCGAATGCACCAAAAATGCCGATTTTACTACTTCTAACGTGACTATCGAATCCACCAGAAAGGCTCATTCAACTAGAATTATCTCATCAACTCAGACTCCAACTGAGAATACGGACATGAGCGAGGCAACCGGATCGACTGGCGGTACTTATTCGACGGAAGACAGGCCGGATGGAATCCAAGACGGTTTAAATAATCCAGATACTCCTACTCCCGACCCCGTTGGATACTGAATCCACTAGGAAGGCCGATACCGATCATACGAAACTTCAAGTGACTCCAACTATGCCCATGGATTCTGGCAAAACGGAACTGACCAAGGCCACTGAAGGATCTGACGGAGATCCATCGACGGATGGCAAGACTCACGATGCGAACACCGAGCCAACCCTTACCAGTGCCAGCACTTCCAATCCCAACGAACGGAATCCCTCTTCATCGGTCCCCTCTTCACATACAGGAATGTCTGTCGGTCCCACGACTGAATCTGATTCAAATACGACTATTCTCACCAAACAAACTCCATCTTCATCGACTCTCAGTTGCAATGAGGCGACGAGCGTTGGTCCAACGACTGAATCTGATACAGCTGAGACTATTACCACAGAGGAACCATCAACTACTCGCAGGTATAATAAGTTGACGGGAGTTCAGACATCAATGAGCTTTTCAGTGAGACAACCTCGACCATCCCCTCAACTACGACTACCATGAAGCCAACCACCACTACTGCATTCAATCGTTTGAATCTTATTTATTCAACTTTATTTGAGCTACCCAAGTAGTGGTAGTAGAACAGGGTCTGACGCACTTTTTCAACCACATGTAAAACCCACCTTTACAGGGATTTTCCCTTTGATTCTGATCAAGTAAAGAACACATCAACCTAATTTAAGACTTTTTTGTTAAACTTTTAATTTTAACCCTCGACCACCTCGACCATCATCTTCTTGATTCCATTAGTGGCGCACTTCCACAACCACCCCCTCCACCTCCTATCACCCACCTCCTTCCACCCACCACCCCCTCCACCTCCTATCACCCACCTCCTTCCACCCACCACCCCCGAAAGTGCGCCACTAATGGAATCAAGAAGATGATGGTCGAGGTGGTCGAGGGTCAAAAATTAAAAGTTTAACAAAAAGTCTTAAATTAGGTTGATGTGTTCTTTACTTGATCAGAATCAAAGGGAAAATCCCTGTAAAGGTGGGTTTTACATGTGGTTGAAAAAATACTTCAGACCCTGTTCTACTACCACTACTAGTCATCATGACGTACTCACTCCAGCTCTAGGTCATTCACAATTATTTTTCAAATAATAAAATAGAGTTTTACAGTAGATGTACATCTTAAATAGGGAGGTATTCAGTGTGAGAAACACCTAAAACACAATTATTATTTTTCGTTCATGATAAATGCTAAAACATAATTTAAGACCACTCAACAATATTGAGTTGAGTGATCTAGCATTAGAGTTGAAATTGAATGATTTTCGCGGGGTGTTCATGCTTGATACCTTACCCTATCAAATTTATGAGAACGAAGTTGGAATTGTAAATCTTGATTCTATTAATAATTCAGGAACTCACTGGGTATGTTATAAGAAAATGAGCAAGGATAGTTATTACTTTGATTCGTTTGGACTTGATCCGCCTATTGAAATAATTAATTATCTTAAAGGAGGCAACATTGAATGTTCAACATTCCAAATTCAAAAATTCAATACTCATCATTGTGGTTATTATTGTTTACTACTTCTAAAACTATTAGAAAAGTATGATTATAAAAATGTTATTCTCTCTTTACTAAGAGGCAAATGTGAGCAATGTAACAGCACTAAATGCAAAATTGCCAGAAGAAAAATAGTAGGTAGTGGACAGAAAGATTCCAAAGAAACAGAAGAAACCAGTGAATCCAAGATTGATTCAAAAGATCAAATACTTTTAGAAAAGACTTATTATGATCCTAAAACAGGTTTTTGTGGAATCAATGAGCTAGCAAGGAAAACTAAAAAGTCTCCAACAGTTGTCCAAAAATTTCTCAATCAACAAGATGTCTACACCTTACATAAACCAGCTCGAAAGAATTTTAAAACAGAAAGAGTCTATGTTCATGACATCGATGAACAATGGCAATCAGATCTTGTAGAAATGATTCCCTACGCAAATGAAAATGATAATCATAAATATCTCCTAACAGTAATTGATTGTTTTAGTAAATATGCTTGGGTTGTAGCACTCAAAACGAAAACAGGGAAAGAAACAGCTGATGCTATGGAAAAGATTTTTAAAGTTAGAAAACCTTCCAAGATTCAAACGGATAATGGAAAAGAGTACTACAATAAGGAAATGAATAAACTGTTCAAAACATTTGAGACTTATCATTTTTCATCATATTCAGATAAGAAGGCATCCATTGTTGAAAGATTCAATAGAACCCTCAAAGAGAAAATGTGGAAATTATTCACACATAATGGTAATCATAAATGGTTGGATATCTTGGATAATTTAGTCAAAGGATATAATGAAAGCTATCATAGAAGTATAAAAATGACTCCAATAAAAGCATCTGATCCTGAGAACAGACCAATAGTTCATGAAAATCTATACGGCAAAGAAGACGTAGCAGAACGAGCTGGTAAACTCAAATTAGGAAATACAGTAAGAATAACTAAATACAAGTCAATATTCGCAAAAGGATATTTACCTAATTGGAGTACAGAACAGTTCATAATATCCAAAGTTCATTCTACATCACCCATAACATATGAAATAAAAGATTTAGCCAATGAAGAAATAAAAGGAAAATTTTATGAAAAAGAGTTGACCCTATATGATAACGTAAAACAAGAATATGAGATTGAAAAAATTATAAGACGAAGAACTAAAAATGGAGTTAAAGAATTATATGTAAAGTGGTATGGATATCCTGACAAATTTAACTCTTGGATTAGAGAATAAAAAAAACAAAACCTTTTGGAGGCGCCCGGTCTAGATCCGGGATCTTCCATACACTAGTAAACTGGGGGACGTTCAGTGGAAAAGAATTCCCACCTAGCCATGAACCCCAAACATGGCGACCCGCGCGTGGCCTTGAACTTCGTTACATCATTGTATACTAAGCGGACGCTCTACCATTGAGCTACGCCCCCTCGATGCGAGTAGGCTTACAAGACACTCAAGATGATAAGGGGAAAGAAAAGCTCGATACTGATAAGACGGTGAGTGCATGACTCACATCTCTCAACACCTAGCTTTTCCTTCCCCCTCTATTTAAGTAAAGGAAATTAATTATTTACAACTCGAACTCTATTATCTTTAACCTCAACTATATTATCACTCATAATCAAACAATTACACTTTGTGCTTTGCTGAATATTTTTATTGAAAGTAGCCTTGATTGTTACATCGGGTCTAGATTGAATAATCCTATCATTCTGTTTGGAAACGTCGAATGCAAAAATCGGATAGTAATAATAATAAACGTCTTCTTCAATGAAAATGTAATCTTTCACAGATTCATAATAACTGTTTCTGAATTCCTTTGCAAAGTTGTATTGCTGCACAGCATTAAACTTGTCGAAATCAAACTTTAAGCATTCGTAAGGATATCTCTCAGAATTGAGCTCGACATAAATGTCTTCAATTCCACAATTGTCAAACTTACTAGCATTCATATAATTATTATCTCTAGAACATTGAAAAGATACCACAATGTATTTTATTTTATCATACTTGGTTCCCAATTTCCAGGTGAATTCGCGATTACCATTGGGAATATTGTAGCTATCGAATTGTCTAGATATGAATGGCATTTGAATCAACTTCGAACTTTCATGGAGATTCATCAATTTATTTTGCATCTCGAGACTAGGAACAATCTTGGGAATAATCCATTGCAGCTTACTAATTGTCAACTTGGCTTTGTATTTTGTTGGATCAGCAGAAACGATACTATTGTTATTCTCAGTGGATCTGAATAGAGAAAGGGTGTGTTTTCTTCCATAAACTATTTTGTTATAGCTTTCAGCAAAACCAAAAACATGGCTTAGAGGGATACAAAAGGTAATACTCCCCTTTCTGTTCTTTGTATACTTGTTTATTTTGTAAGCGAGAATATCCTTCCCTTCGAGAATCCAACCAAAAGTATTCTGTTTATTCATAGTAGAAGAATAAGTTAGCAACCCTTTCATCAAGCTTGCTCTACCAGGATCAATCAGACTCTCAACTTGTATTCCATCCATAGAATAAGTAGCTCTATCAAAAAGAAACATTGGTGCATTATTAGTTAAAGAGACTTCATCCGTGTCTGTAAGAACACTATCATCGAGTTTTGTAAGTCTGACATCCATGTAAAGATAGCTTTTATGCAAGTGAAGATATTGATCACAAGTTTCGATAACAAAGTTTATTTCTCCATGTTGATTCAAACTTGATCCAGATGATGGGAAAATGTTTATCAAGTTTTCCTTTTGAATAGATGTATCGTGAACTATAGGTGTATCAACAGCGAGTATTCTATCAATCGCTTCCATTTAATAACTTTAAAATTGTGTTATTCATTTTCCCTTTCATTAAATGCGGCTGATCCTTTCAATTCTTCTCACCATACTCTATTTTGATACTTGTCATTGTAAGAAGCCTATAATTTGTACAGACAGTTCTCCTGTTCAATATTTTAAATTTCCAAAGTTACCAAGATGTAAATTCACGTTCAAAAATAAAACTGAAATAGTTAGGTACGAAGTCTTTAAACCAAACATTATTGAATATGTTTCAACTGCTCATCTTTGTAAGAAATTGGTAACACAAGTGTCAATGCACACTGACTTGTCTGGATATGAACATCTTGTTGAAAAGGAGTTGAATGATAGACCAGTTACAATCAGTGAATGTACAGAAATGATTGCAAGTAAAAAGTGTGGTTATGGAACATTGAAGAAGAATGGAGATCATTCATGGTTTACTAATAATAAAGTAGAACCAAATTACCCCAATAGATTTGTAAGCTTCTTTTCACCCAAGGAATATCTCAGAGAAAATTGTCTTCTTATTGAGACTAAAGTCTACTCACATTTCAATCAAAAGAACCCATCCAACATTCTAGCTGACATGAACTCGTGTGATTACCTTAGAGGAAAATGTGAGATCAAAATAAATGAAATCATGATTTGGGATGTTAACAAAGATCAAAACTGTGAATTCATATCAATAGGTACTTTTGACGGATTTTACAACAATGGATTATGGATCAATAATCAGAACCAGATTGCATTGAACATTCAAGAAAACAAAACTGTTGAAAATTGTGGGTATACCCTAAATCTGAGTGATGAGGGCTTTGCTGTGAAAAAGATATTAACCAAGGTAGTGGCAGACAACAGGATTGATATGTTGAAACCTTCAGAAAACCCACCAAGTTATGCTAGACAAAACAAGGAATATAATGAAAGAATGAATCAAAAACAGCTCGACGATCAGAGAAATCGAGACAAATTAGAACAACAAAAACAACCAGAAAAGCGACTTGAAGAACAACGACAGCGTGACAAAATAGAACAACAGAAACAGAAACAGATGGAACAACAAATTCAAGCTAGATTAGAACAAGAAAAACAGCAAGAAAAACTCCAAGAAAAGCTGCTAGAGGAACAAAATCAAGCTAGATTAGAACAAGAAAAACAGCAAGAAAAGCTACTAGAGCAACAAAATCAAGCTAGATCAGAACAACAGAAACAGCAAGAAAAGCTACTAGAGCAACAAAATAAAGATAGATTAGAACAACAGAAACAGCAAGAAAAGCAACTAGAGCAACAAAATCAAGCTAGATTAGAGCAACAGAAACAGATGGAACAACAAAATAAAACTAGAATAGAACAACAAAAACAGATAGACGATCAAAATCGAGCTTTTCTAGATTATTTACAGAAACAACAGCGGCCGTTAACGAATCAAAGACTACTCGATGAACAAAGACAGCGTGATTTATTAGTACAACAAAAACAACAAGAAAAGCTACAACAGAAACCCCAACCAGGGGCTCCCAGTCTATACAAAATGAGCGCAAACCCAGAACTTTATGAAAAGGAAAGAAAAGAATATTACGAAAGGCAGAAAGAAGCACAACAAAAAGGAAATGAACTAAGGGAATTACAATTTAAACAACAACAAGAAAGAGAAAAGGAAATTCAAAGACAGAAGATACTTGAAAGACTTAATCAAAGACAACTAAGTGATCACGAAGTGAAAGAAAAACAGGAACAAGAGATACGAGATCATAAAAAGAAAGTAGAAGAACAGAAAGAAAAAAATAGAAAACAGTTGAAAGAACACAACTCTTCAAGAGTAAAAAGAGACACGTATTCCGACTTTCAAGCTGCAGGAGAGTTTCAATATTTAGAAAATGTCTCGAATGAACAACTTCGTCATGCAACAGATGTAATGTGTAATATTTTCAACGATCATAATGAGATTATTGAAATGCTGATACAAGATAATCCAAAGAGATATATGCAAAAGCAACTAAATTATTCTGCTATAAAGGTGAAAGTGATTCCCAATGATATTGTCAAAGTTACATTTTGTAAAGAAATAGAAGCTGATCAAATAGAGTATGTTGATCTATCCCACTTTGATGGTTACAAATTCAACATGGCATTGACTCAAGGTCAGATTCCAATCAAGATCAAGACATATGGAGACAAGATTTGGTATTATAAACATGGCGTCATCTCAAACAAGCTAGTTCTAAATGACAATGTTGGAAAGAACATAACAACTATTTCAAACTTGAATGACTACAATCTTACTTTCCTAGATGACAAAATAGTTTTCAAAGAGCACATTCTTTTCGACATGAAAACAAACATTGAAGAAGAACTAATCAACGAGATGCGACAGAAATCAGAAGTAGATATTGTGATTACTAAAACTGAACAAAACTCGGTAGTTCCACATGAACTCATGGATGAAATAGAAGCAGTGTATGAAAAGTATTACATTAAATTCTGGAGATTATACGTAACTCTTAGTGCTACTCTTTACTACGTCTTCTTGGGTAGAGCCGTTTGGTTAGTACTATCACCCAAGAATTTTGTTGAAAGAAGAAGAGCTAAACCTGTACGAACTAATAAGAGGAACTCTATAGAGATGGAGCCAATGAATCGCCAAGCATCTTACAGATCTCTAATTGTAGAATAAATTTCAATGTAGTTAAATGCGAGTCTTCGAGTATGGAAATAGTTCTAGTTATGTTATTGTCAAAGATAAAGAAAAGGTAGAGCTAGTTGAATTTATCGATAAAGAAAAAGAAACTGCACTTCATGAACAAGAAAACGATAATTCAAAGAAGAGAGTAGACAGTGCACCGTCTACTCTCAGAAAAGAAAAATCAAAATTAACCAAGAAAAATAATGTATTCTTAAATGCTTTGAAAAGTGGATCAGGTTTCAAGATCATAAAACCCTGAGATGTATCTCGAGATACAGACTACACTTTTCAAAGTCTATTATATTATTATTCTCATCAACCAACTTTAAAGATATTACCTTTGGTCTATTTAAAACCTTGTGATATATCAAGTTGTAAGGCTCATAGTTCAATCTTGCTTTAGGTTTAAATTTACAAATAATATTACTTTGTCTCTCATTCACAAATGTGTCTCCAATCAAATTACAGGAGAGATGAACAAATTTTCTTGATGAACTTAGATCTCCTTCAACTTTTACGACTGCAATCTCATAATGCTTCTCCAAAAAGTTTGGTGAGAAATCAAATTCAAATGTGTGTTCGCTTGATTCTAAGTGAAGAAAAAGTTTTGACATTTAAATAGGATAAATATGTGTTCTGATTTTGCAAATTATACTGTTCAGAATTTCTATAACAAACGAAACAATAGTCCACTATTACCAAGTTCAATAAGAGCATGTATCATTGGAAAGTCGGGTTGTGGTAAGACAAATCTCTTGATGAATTTACTACTACAAGATTACTTGGACTATGATAACTTGTTCATATTCTCTACAACATTATTTCAACCATCCTATCAAGCTCTAATCAAAGGTTTTCAAAATGGATTGACTAAGGAAGAAATTAATAAATGCTTTCAGACACAAAACTTTGTTGTTGAAGGAAGAGATGAATCAAGTATCTCAATATACTCTTTTGATAATTGTAATGATGTTCCTGATCCTAGTGAAATCGATCCTCAAAAGAAAACACTAATGATATTTGATGACATGATGCTTGAGAAGCAAAATAAGATTGAACAGTATTATACACGCGGAAGACATAATAATATTGACTGTTTTTACATTAGCCAAAGTTATATCAAGTTACCAAAGAATACCATCAGAGAAAATGCAAACCTGTTTATAATATTTCCTCAAGACAAATTAAACTTGGATTACATTTACCGAGATCATTGTGGAGAGATTGAGAAGCAAGAATTTCAAAAGATGATGAAAGAAATATGGGCTGAAAAATATAGCTTTCTAACCATAGATAAAACGAGTGAGAAGGACAGTGGAAAGTTTAGAAAGCAATTGAAATATTTCTATTTGTACTGAAAGAAAACAAGCTTAGTAGTATCTGTTGGCTCAGAATGTACCTGCGGTACAAAGTGAGACATCAGATACTACTAAGCTTCTACTAACATTTGGTTAAAGACCCATTATTATTTTCTAATAATGTCATTTTTAGGTTGATCAGTTTTACATAAAGTCTTTGCATATACATGTGTTACACCTGGTAAACCGGCCCCAGTTATTTCTCTCACATCCTTAACTTTTAGTCTGGTATTTCCTTCAAATTGTCCAATATCACCAGTTAATAATGCATATCTATCTTTAGACGTTAATTTAGATGCGTGTACAGTCAATTGGTTGAAATTAAATTCTACTTCTTTTTTAGGCTCTGGTTTTAAATTGTATTGTTGTAAAAGCTTAGAATAATTTGCATATAATTCATCGTAATTCTTCTGGGTTTCATTAAAGGCTTTTTCATATTCTCTAGCTTGTATAGTAGTAATTGCAGCCGTATTTAAAGCACAGTCAGTTTCAGCTCTAGAAGCTATTAATAAGGATAATACAAATTTAGCTGCTTGTCCTAGATCTGAAGGTAATTTTGATTCATCAACCATGTGTTCAATGTTATTAATAACAGAAAGGGCTTGATTAATAACATCTTTGTTTTGTTCATTATCTAAAGCTTTAAGGTTTCTACATAAATCCTTACTATCAGGACAAATGCGTTTGATAGTCTCAACAAGAGTTTGTACACTCAACGTATTTTCCATTTATTAGAAAAAAGTTTTAGTACGAAAGATGCTTCTCAAGTGTTGTCCATTTGTTATGATTATTATCACCTTTATCTAATTTTGAAGGTATTCTTGTTTTTTCGAGCAAATTAACTTCTCTTTTCCTCATAGATTTATAATTGGTGTTATGTAGATCTTTCTCTACTGACCATAGTTTTATTTTTTGATCATCTTTTATATCTCTAATATTAGATTCACATTGCTGTTTTTCATGCCATAAATATTCATCGGGGATATTCGCATACCTGACAAACGAACTTTTAGCATCTACTTTCAAATGTTCTCCTTGATATAGCTCTAAACATTTATTCTCTTCATTCAAAATAGAAACTTTTTTATCTTTAGGCGGTCCTCTTAATAATCTAGTTAATATATCATGTGCCTGAGAGCTTTTTACATTGAACCATGGGGCATAGAAATATGTTTTTTCCTTGTATAAGTCATGAACCTTCTTTTTATCAAAGTTTAAAGTTCTTTCACTCAATAAGTAGTAGTCATTAATTTTATATATTTTCATTTATTAAGCGAAAGTTTTTAAGCTATATGGATAGTTGGATAGTTGGATAGATGGATAGTTGGATAGATGGATAGTTGGATAGATGGATAGATGGATAGTTGGATAGTTGGATAGTTGGATAGTTGGATAATTCAAGTGGTATTTATCCAACTATCCGAAGTTAGATTCACATTGTTGTTTTTCATACCAAGCCCCTAAGACAAGTCCCTAATACAACACCCTCAAAAACCAATATTCAAATAGATAACACTCAAATCCTTTGTCTTAATCTTTTTCTGTCTGACTAGTTCATCCAAGATTCTTTGTATCTTATTGTACTCATTTTTATTTCCTGCTTGATATGATCCAATAGATAATCTCAGAGCTTCTATGAGAGCATTTGGACAAGATGGTAAAAAGTCAATAGCAGATCCAGTTGCATTTTTAGTTACAAAATAATGTTCTTTGATGAACTTCCATTTCTCACTAGAATCAGAGTTATACTTCTTTGCAGTCTTATCAAAACCATGGTACAAGGCTTCTGATGCTAGTAGTATATTTTGATAATTCTGTTTATCAATGTCCTGGATTACCATCAAGTTTGGAGATTTCTTTGTTAGCAATTCCATTAACCCTGCTGTTGCTGTATAATCAGAACCATTTATTCTGATATTGTTATTCTCAAAAGTAACTTTATGGTTTCCGATTGAATATGAACTATCAGAATTATTGAATCTTAATGAATAACCAGCTTGACTTTTATCAGTGTTATCTTGTAGATATGAAACTATCAAATTGCTAACTACTAGGGGTTTGCTTGACTCAATGGCCAACTTGTCTTGTTTTGGTGCAGCTACTTTTAGATTATTCAATGTTTCTACGATCTTGTTCTTCTCCTGAACAATTTCTTCTTGTAGTCTTCTAGTAGAATCTAGTATAGGTTTGAACATTTCTATCTTACTTTCTTCCAAGTTTTCTAATTCATTCTGTTCTGTCGTATTAATATTCTTGTGTTTCCTTCTATTTTGTAAAAACGAGTCCACAATTTTGTTGCGCTGTTTAGGGTCATAAATCTCAATTATTGACATTATATTTAATATTTTGGAAAAAAATTTGATTGTTTTTATCAGTTTTTCATAGCAAAAAGTACTACTACAAGTATTTCTTTATAAATGGATCTTCAAAAGGTGACAAGAGATGCATTACGAACAAAGGCAAGAGAAGCTGCTAAGGGGCTTGGTCTTAGTGACTCCTATATAATAAAAATGAAAAAGCAGCAACTAATCTCGTTTCTTGAGAAGCTGCCTACTAAGAAGGATAACATACCTAATATACCGATGAAAGATATTTTTGATTTTGATCCCTCTTTATTTAGTGATTATAAAGAATTCAAAGATGTTGTTAGAAAGACGAATTATGAATTGAATAAAGCTATTGATCTATCTCAAGAAGGTGACTCGAGTATTCATATCAACATGGTCAAGGACGAAATCAGAGATGTTCTGTTAAAGAAGGAAAATGAAGTTATGAAAGATGTGTATGAAGATAGTGTAAAGATTTCTTTCACTTTGAAAGTTGTCAAAAGTAAATTCACAGAAGAGGGTGTTATCTCTGATTCATTCTATGTTCATACGTCTACTAAAGAACTTCATCAAGGTGAAGATAAAACCGAGTTTTATGAAAAGGCTGTTGAAGAAGTTATGTCTCGAGTTGAAAATCAACAATTACGAGGATCTGGGTTTTTCATAACGAAACTAGTATCATTGGATATGCGACAAACAAAGATCAAGCCTTTAAAGGGCTCTTCGTACATTCCACTTCCAGATTGGATTAAAAACAAAAAGGCTATCATTAATATTCAGAATAAAGATGACCAATGTTTCAAGTGGTGCATTCTAGCTAAACTACATCCAGCTGTTAGAGATGCAGAAAGAGTTTCAAAATATAAAGCTTATGAAAATGAGCTCAACTTTAAAGATATCACATTTCCTATCAGTACAAAAGATATCGATAAATTTGAGAAATTGAATAATCTTGCAGTTAATGTAATATTTTATACCGAAGATCGGAAAAAGGAGGTTTTTGAAAGATATAGACCTACAAAACGTAATGATGTCCCTGAAGAAAAAGTAGTCAACTTGCTCTTACATGAAAAAGATGGTAATTATCATTATAGCCTTATAAAAAACATAAATAGATTATTTAATACTGATGGAGACTATAACAAATTTTGTATTCGATGTCACACAAGTTTTAAAGACTCTGACAAGTATGAAAGGCATAAGGAGGATTGTATGAAACTTGCGCCTGTGAAAAATGAAATTTCAAAAAAAGAGTACATTTCATTTTCTAATCTTGAGAGAACCCAGAAACATCGTTATGTCATATATGCTGATTTTGAATCTTTACTAGTTAAGTTTCTTTATGCACGAGGATCTATTGATAATTCTTGGACTACTAAAGTTGCCAAACATACGCCTTCAGCCTTCTGTGCAATAGTAGTAGATTCATATAATAAAAAAATACATGACATTAAATCATATATTGGACCAGATGCTATTTTAAAATTCAACCAGTATTTGCTTGATACTTGCGAAAAATTTCTTAAATCTAAACATGTAAAAATGAATGCATTAACAAAACTTGAATGGAAGCTTTATAATGAATGTTTTAGATGCCCTGAATGTGATGTTATATTTATTAAATCTAAACATGCAAAGTGCACACAGGAAGATTATGAAAGAAATAAAAAATGTAGAGATCACGATCATTGGACTGGAGAATATAGGGGACCTCTTTGTGGAGGTTGTAATTTAAAAAAGTATAGAAACAAGTTTATTCCAGTATTTTTTCATAACTTGAAAGGATATGATTCTCATTTAATAGTTGGTGATTCTGAATCTACCAAACTACTGAAAGACAGGGGTTATGTATATTCAAGTCTATCTTCAAACACAGAAAAGTTTATTAGTTTTAGTTATAAGAAAACAGAAAAGGTATTTTCGAAAAGAAAAAATAAAGATGTAGATGTCACGTATGAAATTAGGTTTTTAGACAGCTTAGGTTTTCTAGCAGATTCTTTAGATAAGCTCAGTAAGAATTTAACCGATGACCAATGTGTTATTACAAATAGTTATTATGATGATAATGACAAGTTCAAATTAATGAGAAAAAAGGGAATATATCCCTATGAGCACATGGATTCGTTTGCCAAGTTGAAAGATAAAAAATTACCTACCATTGAACAGTTTCATGATTCTCTTAATGATAAGCAGTGCACACAGGAAGATTATAAATATGCTAAATCAGTTTGGGAGAAAATGGATTGTAAAACTATGGGAGATTATACTCTAATTTACATGATAAATGATGTATTATTGTTAGCAGACGTTTTTGAGAATTTTAGAAACCTATCTACAGATGTTTACAAACTGGATCCTTGTTGGTATTATACAACTCCTGGTCTTGCTTGGGATGCAATGTTAAAGAAAACAAAAATAGAACTAGAAATATTAAAAGATATTGAGATGTACAACTTTATCGAGAAAGGAATTAGAGGAGGAATGACTAATGCCATTAAAAGATATTCCAAAGCTAATAACAAATACATGACTGATTATGATCCTAATGAAAAATCTAAATATCTATTGTACTTGGATGCTAATAATTTGTATGGATGGGCTATGAATCAAAAATTACCTTATGGAGATTTTCAGTTTGTTGAGGATTCGGTAATTGAAGATATCAATTCAAAACAAAATGTCTTGGAATATATAAAAAACTTGGATAAAGGAAGTATATTTGAAGTAGATATTGAATATCCTAATGACATACATGACTTGCATAATGATTTTCCTTTTTGTCCAGAAAATATTAAAATTAATAATCAAAATATAAGTAAGTTAACCAATACTTTATTTGGTAAAGAGAAATATGTAATTCATTACAAGAACCTGTTACAAATTTTAAAGAATGGGCTTAAGGTAAAAAAGGTACACAGAATTCTAACATTTGCAGAAAGTAATTGGTTAGCTCCCTATATAGAATTGAACACAGATTTGAGAAAGAAAGCGAATAATGAATTTGAAAAGAATTTCTTCAAACTTATGAATAATTCCGTATTTGGAAAGACTATGGAAAATGTAAGAGATAGAGTGGATGTACGATTGACTATGAATGAGAATTATATCGTCCGAATGGCAAGTAAACCAAACTTTAAAAGAACGATTATCTACAATCATGAGTTGAGTGCGGTCGAAATGGAGAAGACAAAGATTATCTTGGATAAACCAATTTATGTCGGATTTTCAATTTTAGATCTTAGTAAATATTTGATGTATGAATTCTATTATGATGTTATGAAACCTAAATATGGAGACAATATTAGATTGTGTTATAAAGATACAGACAGTTTAATTAATGAGATCTATACAAATGATGTTTATAAAGATATGGAAGAAAAATCTTTTAGAAAGCATTTTGACTTCAGTGATTATCCGAAAGATCATGTGTTACATAGTGATGAGAATAAGAAAGTTGTTGGAAAGTTTAAGGACGAATTAAATGGTTTGATCATGAAAGAGATTGTCGCACTAAAACCTAAGCAGTATGGTTTTAAAATAGCTGAAGAGACACGTGAATTATTTATAGAACGTTACAATAAAATAAGACAAGAAGAAAAAGAGAATCCTGATCTTCCAAAAGTATTGAAACCTGGAGATGAAATTAAAAAGTGTAAAGGAATAAAGAAAAATGTTGTAAAGAAGAATTTGTGTTTGAATGATTATAAAACATGTCTTACTGATAAAACTATTATAAGAAGGACACAATCTTCCATTAGATCAATCAAACATGAAATTTTTACCCAACAACAGAATAAGGTTGCTCTTTGTAATCAAGACAATGAACTTACAAGACTTGAGTATAAACGATTTTTAACTGAAGATTATACTGATTCTTTAGCATATGGCCATTATAGAATTAAAGACATGATTGATTCTTGAAATTCATACTTTTCTAATAGTTTTAGAAGTAGTAAACAATAATAACCACAATGATGAGTATTAAATTTTTGAATTTGGAATGTTGAACATTCAATGTTGCCTCCTTTAAGATAATTAATAATTTCAATAGGTGGATCAAGTCCAAACGAATCAAAGTAATAACTATCCTTGCTCATTTTCTTATAACATACCCAGTGAGTTCCTGAATTATTAATAGAATCGAGATTTACAATTCCAACTTCGTTCTCTTTGATTTCATTTGGTAAGGTATCAAGCATGAACACCCCACGAAAATCATTCAATTTCAACTCTAATGCTAGATCACTCAACTCAATATTGTTGAGTGGTCTTAAATTATGTTTTAGCATTTATCATGAACGAAAAATAATAATTGTGTTTTAGGTGTTTCTCACACTGAATACCTCCCTATTTAAGATGTACATCTACTGTAAAACTCTATTTTATTATTTGAAAAATAATTGTGAATGACCTAGAGCTGGAGTGAGTACGTCATGATGACTAGTAGTGGTAGTAGAACAGGGTCTGAAGTATTTTTTCAACCACATGTAAAACCCACCTTTACAGGGATTTTCCCTTTGATTCTGATCAAGTAAAGAACACATCAACCTAATTTAAGACTTTTTTGTTAAACTTTTAATTTTAACCCTCGACCACCTCGACCATCATCTTCTTGATTCCATTAGTGGCGCACTTTCGGGGGTGGTGGGTGGAAGGAGGTGGGTGATAGGAGGTGGAGGGGGTGGTGGGTGGAAGGAGGTGGGTGATAGGAGGTGGAGGGGGTGGTTGTGGAAGTGCGCCACTAATGGAATCAAGAAGATGATGGTCGAGGTGGTCGAGGGTTAAAATTAAAAGTTTAACAAAAAAGTCTTAAATTAGGTTGATGTGTTCTTTACTTGATCAGAATCAAAGGGAAAATCCCTGTAAAGGTGGGTTTTACATGTGGTTGAAAAAGTGCGTCAGACCCTGTTCTACTACCACTACTTACCCAGATACGGAAAATACGTAAATCCTCTAAAATAATTAAATTTAAGTTCACGTTCAATGTTTCAACGCTCACACATCATCACAATTTTAGCCTGGAATAAGTTGCTTGCGCAAATGCCGAGTGCTCTTGCACGCAACGATGTCAATAAGAAGTGCACTTGCCCACCTGAAACAGAGGGCTCGCACTTCGATCTCAGAAATACACAGAACGATGGAACTTTCTACACAGCTCGCTCGATCGAAGTGACCCCAGATGTGAGTTTGAGCAGTCGGAAACGACTTCATCAATGTTGCAGGGCCAATAATATATAATACGAGGACATTATAGCGGAGAAGCATTCAAGACATCAGTGTACACCTTCAAAGGAGTCCGTGAGTGATTTGGTGGTTATTCTCTAAATTGTCTCATCAATTTAGAATGCCAATATTTTGGAAGAGGTTTCAAAAGCGAGAGTGGTGATGGCAAAGTCTACGCTTTCACTATTCGCAACGGATATTTCTCTGGCAATGGAGTGAAGTGTTCGACATCCTATTGGAAGACGGAGATACGAGTCTCGTTGGATTTCGGCACATTGTGGGCGAGAGAAGGATATTTTGATGGATGGTATTCTGCTTAGGGAGGAGCGTACGCAATTCGCGCACTCTATTGTAGATGATAACAGACCGTGGTATTCTTTTCTCATTTTTGATTAAAAAATATATACATGAGCAACAGATCTGTAAATTAATGGAAATATATATATTCGATAAACTAATTTGTTAATTACACTATGATTCACTCGATTGCGAATACTGGAGAAGCAACGAAGCAGATCATGCATACTACCTCTCATTTCCAAGGCCTCTTAGTTGTGGATAGGAACATCTCTAATTCAAGCTGAACGGAACATATCCTGTCTCCTTGCATTAGTAGTCTCTCGAATAATTTGCGGAGGTTACTTTTGTGTGGCAGCAACCAGGTAAGTAGTGTCTTTTTAGTTTATTTTCCATGAGTCTACCCCGATTATTATGTCTTCACCTCCTTTTCCCGAGAAATCACTGATGACAAAAGTCATGACGGGAATCGTCATGATGATGTGTCATCCGATATCGTTATTGTCGCTGAACGCAATTGATAATCATGACGAGAAATGGTCCGTTCACATCCAACTTCTCTATTGACACATTCGCACCCAAAACCTAAGTCAGGTTGGCATATATCTAGGGCTAATGACTAATCTCATCATAGTGTAGGCATTTTGTAGCTGTCATTTCAATGACTCCGTCACTGTAAGAAAGATGAATTCGTATTCACGGATAATCCTTTAAAATAGAAAAAAAAAGAATAAATCGAAATGGAACATTCGAACTCCCTGAACTGTTGGACTCCTGTAGAGTAGACACATTAGTCCTGTACGAGATGAAACCTTGGCGATAGCGAGAGAAAGTCTCTCCTTCTGTTTGCTGAAAGCACGGATTCAGTCTGAGAGAAATGCTAGCGTGTCTATTAGTGCTCCTACTTCAAGCTCAACTTACTTCTAGTGTAAGCTCAACTTACTTCTTGTCTATCAGTATTCTATAATGACCTTACGGTTACATCTCAGGAGTACTGTTATGATGAGCAGCTCACCCGAGGAACTCTCAAGGTCACCAAGACAATCCCCGATGTATCACAAGACTTCTGCAGTAGCTCTTGCAGTAATACCACAGAGGTTAGACCTAGTTGATCAATCCTACTATGTTGGATGAAAACCATTTGTATACGACAGGCAACTGTTATGCAAATGACGGTATTGCGATATAGCTATCACCCGACCGAGTGCCTGATAAATGTAACGATGCAGTAAATCATGTATGTTAATTGAGTGCAATCTCTACATGTGGAACGATAAGTCTCGTCGCTGCATAATTTCCGGCCCTCCGATCTCCACATTCGAGTGCTCTGGAAAGTATCGCACTTTTATGATGAGGGCATGTGGCAAGGACACGTCATCAACCGCCAGGTAAAGAATATTGATTGGAAAGTTAGAAATAACATACTTTTTCCAGTGATTTTACCTCGAGCACCCCCTTGACTACCACTACCGTGCTTACAACGACGACGACTGATTTTGATCGTTTGACCTTTTTTTTCTTTAAAACATCCTACAAACTGAATATAAGATCTGTTATTCTCATATTTCGCTGCGACTACTAGATCTTCTAATAAACCTTTCAGCTTGGCGTACACTGATAGCACTTGTGAAGCCGGGTACTGTAGATTGTAGCAGTGGTTCGAAATGCAAGTGCGATCTCTCCCAAGGCTTAATCGACCTGATAGTCGTTTGGCGGAAGGAACCTATTACTCGGCTCAGTCGATTGAGCTGACACCTGACGTGAGACACCCATTGAGGCGAGCAAAACATGTGAATTGCAGCGCAACAACTGGATTTTCAGAGGAACCTTTCAGAGTACGGAATCAATCAAGTTTCCAGTATTGCCTTCAATCACCTCAATCCGTGAGTAAATCACCTTTAGACGATATCTCAATCCTTCGCTTTTAGGATGCCAGAACGTGAAAAGAGACTTATATTTATTTTATCTACGCTCGAGGCGCAACGGGATACGGTAGTAAAATAATGATGTGATTATGACCAGAACGATGTGACTCTCCTCTCAATGAGGATAAGATGGATAATTGGGGGAGCAAGTATAAATACGAAGATATAATCCGCTGGTTCCATCTGTCTTTCTTCTGGGTGAGGGAAACCGAGGAGGAGAAAACTCGGGCACCAGGTAGACTATACTCCGGAACCAGTTTCATAGATCTCTAAAAGGGGGGACTATTAGGAGGGGGAAGGGGAAGGGTTGATGTAGATTTACTTGACGATCTTTGAAGGAGGGGGAGGGGTGAGGGGAATATAAGGGATAGAATATTCGAATATTACTAGCGAAAGATGTATTTACTAAAGTCGAAATCTAATTCGCGTAATCTCTTCTTATACACATAGACACTAGACGATGAATGAACATAAGATGGTAAAGCATTCAAGATTCTAGCGATTCTACGTGAGAAACAATGATATCTAGGTGTGGATTTGGTGTGTTCAATATGTATTCCAAAGTTATTGGACCGTAGTCTAACTGGGGTGAACGTGAAGAATATATTACGGTCGAGAATGGTTTCTCCATTCATAATTCTACGGGCCAGAACAAGATCAAAGATGACTCTCCTCTCAAAAAGCGCTTGAATACCGAGATGAGACAGACGTTTAGAGTAGGAAGGTAGAGCATGAGGATAGGAAGGAGACGGAAAGCAACGATAGAATAGGATTCGAGTGAACTTCTCTTGGATTTTCTCAAGCTTCTGACTCTCTTTTTTGAGATAAGGGTTCCAGAAAGGACAAGCAAACTCGAGATGAGGAAGAACATAGGTGCGGAAACATTTAATGAGGATATCAGGATTGTTAACAGAAACTGCTCGGAGCATAATATTCATAACAGTAGTGGCTATTTTAACACGAGCATCAATGGATGGAGCATTTAAAAGAGAGGGGACAACTTGAACACCTAGGTCACGCTGTTGGGGTACGGTATTGAGAATGACATTGTTGATTGAGTACTGGGGTACAGGAGAGGAGGAACCAATATGGAGATGAGTACACTTAGACTCGGAGAGAGACAATTGGTTAGTGATAGTCCACTCGAAAATGGCATTAAGAGCATACTGTAACTGGGATACACGAGAGTTCATGGTATCCAGAGAATATGAAACATAGAGTTTAATGTCATCAGCATAGGCTTTGATAGTAACATCCGGAAATGAGGCAAGAATATGAGTGATATCAGAAATATAAAGAGAGAACAAGATCGGTCCTAACACTGATCCTTGGGGGACACCTGAGAGAACGGGGAGAGATTGTGATACAGTTGAACCTAGACGGACAGAGAAGTGTCTATCAGTGATAAATGATGATATCCAATTGAGTAATCTACCATGAATACCATAATGTGAACATTTAGAGAGGAGTTTAGAGAAGGAAACAGTGTCGAAAGCACGAGAGAAATCGAGATAGATAACGTCAGTGTGTTGCTTACAAGAATGTGCCCGTGTCCAGTCATTCTCACAATCTAGAAGATTCGTGAGGACAGACGCACCGGATCGATAACCATGTTGATACTTAGGAATAATGTCAAAACGGTACAAGTATGGTGCAAGTTTCCCTTTTACAAGGCGTTCCATTGTTTTGGAGGCAGGAGACAATATCGAAATCGGACGGTACGAATCAGGAAACTGGGTATTCTTTTCTGGCTTTGGAAGGGGAGTAATTAGTGAGTGCTTCCACAAAGAAGGGACAATACCAGTTTGCATGCTGATATTGTAAATGTCACAGAGGGGTAGGGAAATAGCATGTGCACATTTACGGAAAATAATTTGAGGAATGTTATCATGACCAGTAGAGCAAGAAGGAGAGAGTTGCTTGAGTGCCTTATATACATCATGAGGAAAGAATGATACATTACTTAGGAATGGAGGGAACGGATGCAAGGGAATAGTGGGGACAAGACCGTCATCAATAGTGAAATGAGAAGCAAATTGAGAGGCTAGGAGATTGGCAATGTTCAATTCACCGGATACGGTAATACCAGATGAGTCAATAAGTTGTTTGGGGATAATTGACTTGGGTTTAGTCAGGGTACGGATGTGCCGGTAGAGATCTTTAGAGTTTTTCAGTTTTTTATGTTCACAAAATTGATTCCATTTTTTAATTTGGAATAACAGATCCCTACTACACCTCTCGTACTGTGGGCGAATAGAGGGCAAGTGAATCTTAGAAAAGAGAGTGCTCCTATGGCGAATGAGTCTTTGGATGTGAGGAGGATAGGCAGCCATAATTGGTTTAGGGAGGTGAAAAGGAACGAAAAGGTCAATGCCATGGTGAACAATAGATACAAAGTTGGAATACATGGCATCTGGCTCGGGTGATTGTGAAAAGACAGAGAACCAATCGAAGTTGAGAAGAAATGAGGAAAAATCATCATAATTGGAGCGAGCAAAATCTCTAACGAGAGAGTGTGAAGGAGGAAGTATAGTCGAATCAATAGAGAAAGAGATACCAAAGTGGTCAGAGGAAGGGAAAGACGGAATGACTGAGGAATGTGAGACAATGGATGGATCACTCACTAACAACCAGTCGATACATCTACTGTGTCTAGTGGGACTTTGAATAAGATGAGTGAGATCAGACGTGGACACGAATGAATGCATAGACTGCTCAGTGGATGGGATGGTGGGCGAAATAATGTCACTGTTGAAGTCACCTACGAATAGAATGGGATAGCTCGAGGTAGAGATAAGGTCAGAAAGACAATCTACGAGCTGTTCAGTTTGAGAGGTACTGTAACTGGGGGGTCGGTACACTAAACAAAGACGAATGAAAGAGGAGGAGGAAGTGAGCAGGTCAACGGATAGACACTCGATGCTATGATGGATAGAAGTAACAGTGGAAAAGTGAAAATGGTCCCGTACAACAATGAGCGTACCACCACCTCTACCAGTGGATCGATCGCGTCTAATAGCTATGTAAGGTAGATCACCAATCAATAACGAAGAGGGAATACGGGAAGTAAGCCATGACTCAATGATAAAAACAATGTCGGGTTTATCTACTTTCAGCAAGTGATGGAAGGAGGGTATCTTATTGACTAACGAACGAGTGTTGTAATACAGGCAAGATATGGGAGATGAAAGAGGATAAAGAGCAATGACAGGGATTTGAATGGAACGGTTGGAAAGGGGTGATGAAGGAGAGATGAGAACAGATCGGGGAGGAGAGGTAGGAAGAGGAAAGAGACAGGGAAGGTTTGGTGGTCTGGAGGACCTTAGCGGTTTCCCGGAAGTCCGAGGTTCGAGAAGGTAGGGAACTGCGAGTGGAGGGAGGAGATGGGAGTGGTCGGGCGGGTCTGGGTTCCCTTGGCCAGTGCTTCCTTATAGGCTGCTACCTCATCCTTCTTCATCAGCTTACCCGCGTAGATCACGTGAGAGGTTCCGGTCTTGTTCAACTCCCTCTTCTTCTCCCTCAGTTTCCACTGCTTTTCTCTCTCAGCGGAAGAGAGGGAAGGACGGATACGGACGTGAGAGTAGTCACGAATGCCCGTGATCTTCTTGCTGTTTCTGAGGAGGAGTCGCTGGGCAGTGGTGCGAGGGAGAAGGATCTTCAGGGGTCGAGGCTTTCCCTGTTTCCTCTCTCCCATCCTGAAGACAGTCTCTGGTCTGACCTCCACACCCGCCATGTCCAGGAACTTGGTGACATGGGCGTAGTCGTCAGTGAGTCTCTCGCTGGGGAGGGAGCGGGAGGATTCGGCCAAGTTCTCGACAACGATCGATCGTCCTCTCTTCTCCACCTCGATGGGGCACTCCACTGGCTGCAGGTAGCGCTCGTGGGTGACCTTGAGCACCTGCACGCAGGCAGTGAGGGCGAGGAAGAGGGGGTCGGTGGATCGATCAGAGGACGAGTCGAGGTACGATTGGAGCGTGGAAGTCACCGACTCAAGCTGAGAAGTCACAGCGAGTCGGAAATCTTCCTGTTGCTCAGTGGCACGGCGCTTGCGAGTCGTGTCGGAGGAAGAGGGGAGGGGAGCAGGGGTGGATGAGGTGAAGGGATGGGAAAGGGAAGGAGGAGTCATGGTTGGGAGGGGCGAGAGAGCAAGCGAAAACGAGAGAGTGCGGACAGGAAGGGGTTGATTGGGGGGCAATAAGCGAATCACACGTTAATTAGAAGGAAATATGACAAGAAAAGAAAGTGGGGGATTGGCTAAAGAGGTCAGAAGCTTGAAATAAACAAGGATTCACTAATAGAAAAGGCGAAAATGCGAATTAGCGAAGAAAAAAAAAGGAGAGAGCGCGGGAAAGCACCTATCGCTGAGAGAGACGAGAGGAGAGTGAGAGACGAGAGGAGAGTGAGAGACGAGAGGAGAGTGAGAGACGAGAGGAGAGTGACTTCATTGCTAGTTCTCAGAATACCGACGCATTCGTAATTCGAAATGGCTACTTCAGAGGCTACAGAGTAATCTGTCCAAGTGGATTTGCGGGGAACAAGCTGAAGCAAGATTGGCCATACAATATTTACTTCAATTTAAATACGCTTTCTGCAAAAGTCTCTCCCGATTGTAGCCCCGACGGTCCCCTCAAGATCCAAGCAATCTATTGTAACTAGATATTATTCTCGTACCATCTGTTTCTGCTTGCTTCCGCATCACTTTTACTTATCTAATATTGCTTCTTGATGGCGAATTGCAATAAAATAGTGCTGAAATGTCTTTCAAAGCAATAAATATAATAATTTCTTTATTTTTTATCTACTTGGCTAGAGCAATCGGAAAGGCATTGCAACAGATAGAATAGTATCCATCTCATGCTGAGTGAATCGTACAGTAAGAAATGAGAATCCATTCAAGCGTATCATGCTTCCATCCTCTTATTTCCATGGTGGCTGAGTACTGGTGAGGCACATCTCTAATTCAAGCCGAGCGGAACATCTCCTGTCCTCTTGCATTAGTCCTCTCCCAAATTCGATGGTGATGTTGCTTATATGTACATATAAAAGCAACATCAGCACTAGAAACTTCTATGAATATCTGTCCAATTTTCTCTGTGTAATTTGCATGGCAATAATAATGAAAGACATGATTTCATCGAAGAGTTGAATGACCGATCATCAAATTCATTGACTGATCATCTTCATTAGTTCAACCACGATCATCGTCCCTCTGCCCCCTCTCCCAGTGATTGCGCCAATGATGAAAAGCTAAGAATATTGTGCGATCCCTGTTAAATCGTTCGCGCAGATAATACAACAGATAATAACGGAATAGGTATACTCGCATACTCGAGAAAAAAATTTGAATTTGGACATTCGAACTCACTGAACTTTTGGACTTCTGTAGAGGAGACACATTAGTCCGGCACGGGACGTAGCCTTGGTGATAGCGAGATAAAGTCTCTACTTCTGAATACTGAAAGCACGGACTCAGTCTGAAAGAAATGCTGGCTTGTCTACTAGTGCTCATTCTTCTATCCCAAATCTCATCTTGTGTAAGCTTTTTCCATCAGAAATCTACAGTGACCTTACGGTTCGGTTTCAGGAGTATTGCTACAATGAGCAGCTTACTAGTGGAACTCTCAAGATCAACAAGACAATTCCCGATGTATCACAAGACTTCTGCAGTGACTCCTGCAGTAATGCCACTGAGGTTAGATCTAGCTGATAAACGTTTCGAGATCGCGAGGTAAATAGGCCTGGCAAAAGGTGGGACTGAATTATAGTGGACTGAATTATCACGTTGTATCACTGGTCTCACAGTGATCGCCGAGCGCCGACTCTGATCAATGTAACGATGAATTGAATAATCCAATCAACTTCAGTGCAATCTCTACATGTGGAACGAGAAGAGTCGGCGCTGCATCATTTCCGGCCCTCCGATCTCCACATTCGAGTGCTCTGGAAAGTATCGCACTTTTGTGAAGAGGGCATGTGGCAAGGACACGTCATCAACCACCAGGTAAAGAATCTTGATTGGAATGTTAAAAATAATATACTTTTTTCCAGTGAGTCTACCTCGAGCACCCCTTTGACTACCACTACCGTGCTTCCAACGACGACTACTGAATTCGATCGTTTGAATTTGATTTATTTTAAAAAAAATTTCAAAAGAACTTTAGTGGAGTTCATGGTATACGGGAAAGGTTGATAATTGTATAAGCATTCTTTAAACGAGCCAGGTTCCCACATCATCAAAACTATCAGCCTGGAATCGACTGAAAGCGCTGAAGCCAAGTACTCTTGTATGCGACGAAACTAATAAGAAGTGCACATGTCCACCCCAAGCAGAGGGATCGAGATTCGATCTGAGAATTACTCTGGATGACGGTACTACTACACCGCTCAGAAGATTGAACTCAGCCCGAATGTGAGACGCTCTCTTGTTGAAGCATAAACACAATTTTTTTTCAGAAAAATGCATTTATCATTAGAGGACAGTATTCTGCATTCCATTCCAATTTCCTGCACACATGCTCAGTGGTGTCCGTAAGTGTGAAACTATAATTGAAATGAACGATTTTTTCTTGTTTAGAATGTCAATACTTCGGCCGAGGCTTTCCAAGCGAGAGTGGATCTTACACAGTCTACGCATTCATGTTCAAAAACGGATATTTTGATGGATGGAAAGTGAAATGCCCAAAGGGCCATTACAAAACTAATATGGTCTCCAATCCTCTCTACAACTTCAACACTCTGGTCGCAAAAAGCAGATACGGATGGGTCTCCGAAAATTCCAATTTCCTCTTCCAAATCCAATCGATTGAATGCTACAAGTGATAGGATACCGAACTCCCATCCTCTCTTTTTCTTGACCCGATTTTAACCTAAGCTTCTGCTGCTGATAAATGCTTGTGCTGTGCAGCAAAGTCAGAGTATTAGATCAAAGTTAAATTGTAAGATCGATTTAATATCCAATGTCGTAAAGCACGAATCGGATACTGGAGGAGCGACCAAGCGTAGCATGCTCACATCCTCTTGCTTCTATGGACACTAAGTGGAAAAGAACAGTTGCTCTAATTCTAGCTGATCGTAACATTTCCTTTCCTCTTGAATTAGCAGTCTCCCGATTCCGATGCGGCTTCTAATTTTCACTTGAAAGTAACCTGCATGTAAACAGACAGGTACTTCTATGAAGAAAAAATGAGAAGGTAGTGCGTTTTGGGTGCACATAAAGAGTTATCAAGCTAACAGTGGAACGCTACCGTCTCAATTAGAGAATGAATGACCTCGCTCGAATTAGCAGTGGGAGATTAGGCTCATTAAATGTTAGAAGAAATTGAACTGATGATGATGTTTGATCTCCGAATATTTCGTTATTAACAACAAAGAGATTTTTCCTATTGAGAAGTGTTTTTTTATTTGTTTATGTATCTCTCAAATAAATAAATATTACACTCAATCACTGCCAATTCGCTCTGTGTATTTTGATAATCCTCATTAGAAGGCTTCGGAAATCGCAATTTTCCCAACCGTTATTCCCTTCATTCCCCTATCCACCACACCCCTCGATTGATCTCGTTTTGCTCTCTCGGTGTAATTCACGATAATGAGAGAAGCGTTCATTCGGCGTGAGATCATTTACAACACCCGGAACTATAGTGTAACACGTTAAAAGGGTGCAAATCGAATCGAAGCAGCATGACGAAAGAAAGAAAAGGTAGGCGGATGAAGCTGTGTCAATTCTCTAATTGACGAGAAATGATGTAAGATACAAGACCGAATTTGATAGCGAAAGAAGGACTATAATCCTCCTCGGGATATGCGGATCGAAGATGATTGAATTACTTCGACGCAAAGTCCCAGAGACCTCCGGGCGTTGATTGGAAGACGGAGAATCGGGGAGATGGTGTTGACACAGCTCCGTGCTGAGCAAGATCCATCGCGAACTTCTCCTCTAGTGTAAGACGGGGCTTCATAGTTGCCGGCGGCTTCTCTACTGAAACAGGAAGATGAAGGTATGGACTGTGGTTTGAATCTTCTAAGAGTACCATAGAGTGGGAACTGATATACTACTGTTACATGATACGATTACGCAAAGACCGATATGATTACGATTACGATAGGCGCGATTGATCAAGGTAGTTCGTTACAGTATCATACAGTAGTAACATACCGATGAAGCTGGTATCTGGCGTGGGTTCCTCTACTGGTGCTGGGAGCGACGGGCGTTTCGTCATCTTGAAGCTCTTGAAACGGAATCCGTCGAAAAGTGAGGCGCGTTTTTCACGAGATACTGAAAATATTGCCTCGAATAATCCCCAGGTGAACAACAGATGATAAATTAGCCGGCGAGCTTTCATGAGTAGATTTCATGAAGAACACAACGAAAGAAAGAGAGAAACTCACCAATAGCGGCCTCCAAGCTATACACAGCGGCGCAGAACAGCATTAGCGCAGCAAGTCGCATTCTCCACTCTCTAATCGCTCCTCCACTCGATTGGAACCGTTCTCCGTGTCCCTTTTATCTTCCTCCTCCTCCTCTGCATCTTCCCCTCTCCCCTTCCTCATTCTCTCAAATCTCTAACGACGCCGCGCCTTTCGACAGTGAAAGGAGGTAAGGCGGAACCGAAAATTACGCAGAGCGCCTGCTAGCACCTAAGATCAGCCTTTGATCTCGCAACTTTTTCCGGGTTTATCAGTTGATTTGCCGAAAAGCACGCTGGAAAAAGGAAGTTCCGCGAGTGCGATGGGTGAGTCATGCAAACCTTCGGTGCATGACGGAGTCGTTCAGCCGAGTAAGAACGATGAGATCGCCACCACTCGGGGAGATCTCTCTTGTTAGTCTCAGAGATGTTCAGGGCGACTACCAGAAAAAAAGACTGTGACCGATTGATTGTCTCTCCAGTCATGGGGCAAATCGCCAATCGGATGAGATAGGTATCTCCATTTTTGACATTTGACATTTGAACAGCAGTATCAGTTGGTTTAGTGGCGGTCTCTCAGCTGGGTTTCGATGCACCTTTCAGCTTGACGAGCTCCGAGCTCCATCAGTATTACCACGAATTATCAAATTCTGCCGCGCAGCTCACGTGACTTACGAATGGTACAGTGCAACTCATCCAATTTAGGAAGCATGATACGGAGTTTATTGGAGCGAAAGGAAGGAAGAGATAGAGTTAGGAAGTTCACACAAATGCGCGCTCGGCTTGCGTGAGCTCGAAACGCCAATAATGAGTTATTGCAACTATGTTGTGCATCCCGAAGTTGGAATCAAGCTAAATCGGGTCCCCTAGTTGCCCCAAGATGGAAAGCACCCCGATGGACTGATCTCCCTGTTCCACATACCATCTCGCTTTGACTCGGCTTTTGATGATTCCAACTTGATGTACCCGGCGAAACATTAAGAATACGATACAAAGCGATAGAGCATGTGTAATGGAGAGATCATGCCAGCCACCCCCCAAGTTCCCTCTAGAACTTGGCGTCAGCCGTATCTACATAATTCCAATTTGGGGTCTCACTGGAGAGGTGCGAGCAGTAATGAATCTCGAAAACACACTGATACCGTAAACTAGATACGAATTGGGTACCGTACTCCTCCCACGCGTTGTGCAACCTCCTTTTTTGCTCGTTCTTTTCATGATTGAATTACGGCCGCGAGACAAAACCCGTTCCATGCGCACAGATGACTGATAGGCGTTTCCTCGTCAATCTATCCTCTTGCTGCGAAATCGACTGCGAATTCGAGTTGAACCCCCGCGTCCTTGAAAAGGGATCACATTTCGAGAGTTTAGTCATTAGAGTGAACAACCCCAATCAACATCTGAATGTTTCTATTTTTCATTCATTTTTCTGAGAATTGAAAACCCCTTTCCTCGTGTTTCCGAAAGAGGCATATTTGTACGGATCAAGGGCCTTTAATGGCTATTCCGGAGGGTTTAAATTACAAGATAAGACTGAATAATGAAAGAATGAGTGCCAACCGACCCAAACTGAGGGCAAACAGTCAGGGCGGAAAAAGGGAGCCTAATCCGGAGATTTGCCTCTTGCCTCACTTTGACTAGTCTCCTCCTCTCGCACCAGCTGATCCATTTTGCGTGTGTCTTCTCTCTCTTCATCTCAACTCTCTCACCCATAACGAAACGTGCGAGTTCGCTCAAATTCATTATGCATTCGCTGTTGAACTGACTCTATCTCTTATCAAAAGTCGGGAAATATTTATTCGAGGAAAAGATTCGAAAATAAACTGAGTTTGATAAATACCCTGAACAAGACCCTGACGAGAACAAATATTGTAGACTTGGTGATTAATAAATATGTCTAGAATCGAAACAATCAATATTCCTCCAGAAGCTAAATGAGTTCCAAATAACGTGGTATTTCGTAATTATGACATCTCTAAAAGGCAGTTGAGAAGCGTCTCTGGGCGTTTGCGCCTTGTGGTTTCTTCGCTGCCTTGATCACTAGATAGCCACGGGGAGACAACCAGGACTTGATCGAACCGGCGTTGACGTCCTCCGGTAACTGCAAATGTTGATAATTTATAGCAATTTTTGCCGTTTCAGCATTTTTTAACATATTGTGTTGAGCATATCGTGTTTATAGTTGATCTTCTCAACGTGAAACCTCACTACTGATTATTTGCACAAATATCTCATCAGATCTCTCGCAAATGACCTCTAATACGCTAGTATTCCTTCATGTTTTCATCGCGAAAAAACAAGCCGTCGAACACAATTTCAATGAAAGCTTTAGAGTATAGGCGCTTTTTTGAGTGGTTAGAATGGTAAAATCAAGCGTACCTTGTAGCTACGATTAAGGTTCTTGGCGATATCCACCTGCGAGCCGGGATTGCCCTTGTGCTCGGCGTGGATGTCGATGAGGTTCCCGATCACCTTGACCTGCAATCAATGACCTTTGATCTTTGGTTTTTGATCTTTAGTCTCCGATATATGTTCTTCATCGTCCATCTGTTGGACGTACGATAGATTATTTTGTACATGATCAGGGCGGACGAATCACTAACGGATACTGCAACTTCAGAATACGAACAACTGTTGAAACATACTTGAATGGTTTCAGAAAATAGCGTTAAGTTTCAGAAGAAGGGGTGAAACGTACCCGAATCTCGGTGGGAATGAAGTTCTGCGCGTTGAGATGCACCTCAAACGTGTTAATGTCGTTGTGGACCTGCAAATATGGAACTTTGCCTAGATTCTCATATTCAAAGCCCAGAATTCACGTTTTTTGTTTATGTTGTAAAGGTTGGAGCAGTCACACTTGCATTCGGGATAGTTGTTCATATTCACTTTGATGATTTTCTACACTCGTCGATTAGAAGATCAACTGCTATGGTACGAAACCACATCTTTTTGAATGGTAAGACTTGCCAACCTTTGCCGCGCCACTGGCCGCCTGCAGCGGCCAGTCCCAGAGGGCCTGCGGCTCGACGGGGCTTTGCGAGTTCGGACTGCAGCTCATCGTTGGGTTGTTCTGAAAGAACGACAATGATGGATTGAATAGTGATATTGTTGCCGAAACGAGCTGACTAAACACAACCAATTAGTAATCCAAGCTGAAGATTCATAATTCAGACGTCGAGCAATTGCCGAGAATCACGCAGCCGTATGAGTCTTTTTATACTACTGCCCGCTGTACTTGTGTTATTTATAAGTTCGCTGTTTTTTTCTCGCCGGAGGTCAGAAGTCAGGTGGTAGGCTGCGTCTCCGACTACTGGAGTTGGTTCGGAGATCGATTTTTGGGAAGTAGGTTAATGAACTCTAGGTGATTGGATAGTGTGACAAGGACGTTCGATTTGACAAGCGCCGGACTTTCAGTCAAAAATAGGACTGGAAGACGACCTCAGTAAACGTCAACACTCTCTACAACAGCTGTCGAGGGATCTCTGGGCTCGAGTCTCTTCAATTCGCAAGTGCTCTCACTCGTCAGAGAAACGAGTTAGCACGAGAGAAGAGGAGAGCGATGATCTTCCGTGGTCTCTCGTTCCGCACGCACACACGAGGGGGTCGTGGACAGGTTTTTTGATGAAGCGGGGGATATTTTTAGCAGCTGAATGTCCCAAAAAAAGAGTGCGCCCTGTCCCAACCACCGCGCTGTGCTGAATATTTATAAAATCCGCTAACAGTAGTCCCTCCAGGGCTTTTTTGACCATTGGAGAGAAATCTGGAGGAATTGACTCTCGACACGAAAACCCTGACCGTCTTCCCTTTATCATGAAGATATATTCATCCAGTAATTTCCTAACCGTTATTTCTATTGCCTCTCTCAGTTGAAAAGGGACGAGGAGAAGGAAGGAGATTGACGCACGTAAACGATGCAAACGTGTAGTAGGACTGATGTGTCGCGCGTGTAGTCTACACTTTGTAAGAACGAATATAACTTACTCTTTTCTCCATCGGGACGCGACTGGCGACGAGTAGTACGACGGCGGATCAGTTTGTTTTTTTATAAAATCCTGGCGACGAGTAGTACGACGAGTAGTACGACTGGCGACGAGTAGTAAATAAATGTATTTGCCATGGACCGTTTGTTCTGTTTTCTGTTTTCTCGATTTCGACCTATCCTTCATTTTTAAAATCGCTATGTTTACATTACTCAATCAGAGTTGTTAAGAGACCGGCTCCGTTATTTTGAAGCATTTTGGACCCTGCCCGGAACCGGTGCGCTAGTAATGAGAACCAGGGGCTCATGCTTGAGTGTCAAGAGGGTCTTGGTCCCGTATTTCACAAACCGTCACTTATCTGTGGTTACTGCCTCTACGAGGGGAGAAATGATAATTTCAATGAAAAATAGTCGAAAAAAATTATTTTCTCAATCATTAGGAATAGACCCAATTTCTCTTTTGCGTTGATTTAGAGGAGCCCTGAGGCTCTGAAATATCTGTTCAGATTGATTACAACTCATTGCGAAAGTCACTTTTTTGCCTCATCATTTCGGATTTTTGGGTCTAGTGGCACATTTTTGGCGAAACTTCCAGACCGCACTATATATATTTCGTTGTCCTTACATCCATGCATCGATATTTTTTATCGTCGCGCTCATTCATTCTCTCCGAATACACTCCGAGATAAATTAAGTCCGAAAAAGGTAGTTTTAGAACAAAAAAAAATCCTAACTTTTTTCATTCTCTGTTTCATAAGCTCTAATGCCGAAATTCAAATTCTACGCGCCCAACTACGTAAGAAAATACTATAGTCAGATTTTTCTGAGATGAACATTTTTAAACTTTTTTCATGACCGGGCATGGTGTCTGACTGGCATGCCGACGCAGGCAGGTTCGACTCCCGCCCGCAGGTGGTCATGGTCGTTTTCGGGTCAAAAAGTCGAAATCTCAGAACTATATGACTATAGGTGTTTCCAGCGTATTTTCGCCCGTAGAAATCGAATTTTCATACTAGAGCTCGCCAAATTGTCAAAGAAAATAGTTATTTTCGAATTCTAGAGAAAAATCATTTATTAGAGCATACCTTTTTTCTTTGACAATTTGGCGAGCTCATTGTGAGTCTTCAAATGCGGTCGACTCATGAAGGTCAGAATCGGGTTTCCATCATTATCCTTGCCTATTTGGTTAAGCTAATGGATCAATTTCAGTACTCATTTTGAAGATTGACCCTTTTGGCACAACTCTTGGCACAAAGATTAGAGTACAGTTCTCGACGACATCTGCCTGGCATAATTTTTCTCAGACCACTATCTAGCGATTTTTATGCATTATTTTTGCATATTTTATGCTTTTCAAATTTTCAATGTATTTCACCTGACAGCGATCCTGAGTCAATTATTTCCAATGATAGTGTGGACGTTACATGTAAGAATATAGCGCCCCACACTAGACCCGTGCCATTCTTTATATACACAGATTAGAACAATTCGTGAAAGCATCAATGAGGAGAAAAATTCATGTTGGTTTCCGAGTAGTCACGGGTTTAATAGGTATCGTTGAGCCTAGATCTGAAGCGCATTCGAAAGACAATAATGCTAGGTACTCATTTATGTATGGTAGATACCCAGGGAAAATTTTCCCGATGAGAGCTGGAGGTTCGAAAAATTTTCGAAATTTTGAGCAATTTTGTGGTGTCGACTTATGAAAATATCTCAAGTACCCATGCAAAAGGAAACCATCTGCGTTCATGATTAATAACCCAAAGTCCATCCCTAAATGATGTATTGGTAAGATGGCTGCTTGATCTCTCTCGGCTGAATGCCAGTATATCAAACTCACCAATGAAAAAAGTCCAAAACTTATGCATCAGCCTAGTAGTAACGCTTAATTTATGGCAGATCTACCGTCAAGCGGGAGCAAAATGAACCATTTGCTATATTTTAGTGTATTTTAGTATAAAACACTATCAAGGCCCGCAAACGTGTGAGAGTAAGCGAAAAGTCGCAATTTTCGGATTTAGGCCTTTCTAGTGATTGCCAAGAAGGTGCAGCGAGGAAATTTTGATTGCACATTTCTAAATATCTAAAATCAGAAAAATGTTTTATGGAAGTTTTGTGGCAGGCAAGCGCGATGTGAAGGAATACTATTCATGCGCATCGCGCTTGCCTGCCACAAAATTGCCATAAAACATTTTTCCGATTTTAGATGTTCAGAAATGTGCTATCAAAATTTCCTCGCTGCACCTTCTTGGCAATCACTAGAGAGGCCCAAATCCGAAAAATTGCGAATTTTCGTTAACCTTCACACGTTTGTGGGCCTTGATAGTGTTTTATACTAAAATACACTAAAATATAGCAATTGAGAGGCAAGGATACTGTTAGAGATAGGAGGTGTTCAAAACTGAAAACTAGTGTCCTTCTCAAGCGGGTGGCATGAATGAGCTGATGACTTTCGTGGCGAGAGTCGGTCCCTAGAGAATAATTCTGGGCACTATATGTAAGCCATCGCCTCATCCTTCTGCATTCCCTAGGCAGTTTTCATAATTACTTTGCCTTTTTTCATAAAAATAAATGTTGCGCTGTTGCTCAGAATTCTAGGAGTGTGAATTACCCATTGAAAATATCGAGACACGATATCACAATTAGTGAAAGCGCTCTCAACGAAACCATTGCTAGCTAAACATTGTTTGGCTGTGCAAAAATTTTTTTCCCAAAGACGACAGTTTGTTTTGTATAATAATATGTATTCACGAATGATTGTCATAATTACGAAAATTGGTTGAAATTAATATGAAGTGACTGATAAATCGTAGTCAGTCGGTCAGTAACAACGAATGATGAGAAATAATAGGAGATGATACATGATCACATCATCGTGCCTTCACAAAAATGCACGGTCCTGCATTCACCAGGAAGAGATTTGCTTCGATCCGCGCTGATCCATTCAGAAGGTCCCTTTTTTTTGGAATGATCTCCAAATTTGCATTGATTGCTCATATTGCATGATCTCGACCTCTGTACAATTTTCATGTGACCCCAGAAGGTCACAATTTGTTGTATGAGAAACCTGAAGCTTTTACGATTTTTATGTGACCCCAGAAGGTCACAATTTGTTGTCTGAGATACCTGAAGCTTGTACAATTTTCATGTGACCCCAGAAGGTCACAATTTGTTGTATGAGAAACCTGAAGCTTTTACGATTTTTATGTGACCCCAGAAGGTCACAATTTGTTGTCTGAGATACCTGAAGCTTGTACGATCTTCATGTGACCCCATAAAGTCACAATTTTTTGTCTGAGATACCTGAAGCTTGTACGATTTTCATGTGACCCCAGAAGGTCAAAATTTGTTGTCTGAGATACCTGAAGCTTGTACGATTTTCATGTGACCCCATAAGGTCACAATTTGTTGTCTGAGATACCTGAAGCTTGTACGATTTTGATGTGACCCCAGAAGGTCACAATTTGTTGTATGAGAAACCTGAAGCTTTTTTCTTACGCATTTTGTCATGTAGAATCCGAATTTCGATATGATAGCTCATGAAACATTGAGCGAAAAAAGTTATAGTCAAACACATGTAAATTCGGCCTATTTTTCACATTAGATGGCATCAAACATCTAAAAGAGAACTATAAAAGTTGTAGTATTTATTTTTTAAATTATTAGATACTTGCTATATAATATTATGAAATTAAATTCCCTGCGTTTGGCTTCCTTGATATATAAAACGAATTTTATATGTTTTGAACGATGGTTTTTCAGGCACAACTTTTTCATTGCTTCACCCATCGTCACGCGCAGTTCAGTAAACTTGTTTCTTTTATTTTTCTGCATTTTTTGAGCCTTTCGCCAGCTTTCTAGCTCTTTTAGGAGCTGAGATACACCAGAGCCGGAACCGCGACCGGAAATTTCCTAAAAACCGGCTCTGGGGCACATGACCGGGATCATTCGAAAACTTGGGTATTCACCCATAATAGTATGGACGGTTTGAAAAAGGTTTGAAAAAAATTGTTCCGGGAAGGGCTGTTTTTGCTCTCAGCTCTCGTGATTCACGTGTTAGGATACCTAAAATCGTGTTAGGTGAAGAATGTATATCACTAATATTCAGTTAACGATGATTTTCTCGCCAAGGCAGTTCGCTCTGTGTCAGAGGTCGAGATCATGCAATATGAGCAATCAATGCAAATTTGGAGATCATTCCAAAAAAAGGGACCTTCTGAATGGATCAGCGCGGATCGAAGCAAATCTCTTCCTGGTGAATGCAGGACCGTGCATTTTTGTGAAGGCACGATGATGTGATCATGTATCATCTCCTATTATTTCTCATCATTCGTTGTTACTGACCGACTGACTACGATTTATCAGTCACTTCATATTAATTTCAACCAATTTTCGTAATTATGACAATCATTCGTGAATACATATTATTATACAAAACAAACTGTCGTCTTTGGGGAAAAAAATTTTTGCACAGCCAAACAATGTTTAGCTAGCAATGGTTTCGTTGAGAGCGCTTTCACTAATTGTGATATCGTGTCTCGATATTTTCAATGGGTAATTCACACTCCTAGAATTCTGAGCAACAGCGCAACATTTATTTTTATGAAAAAAGGCAAAGTAATTATGAAAACTGCCTAGGGAATGCAGAAGGATGAGGCGATGGCTTACATATAGTGCCCAGAATTATTCTCTAGGGACCGACTCTCGCCACGAAAGTCATCAGCTCATTCATGCCACCCGCTTGAGAAGGACACTAGTTTTCAGTTTTGAACACCTCCTGTCTCTAACAGTATCCTTGCCTCTCAATGTCGTCGATAGCTTACAATTGTCTGAATCTCGCCATCTTGCCATCTGATGTCATTCGGGAGATCATTGCATACGTGCCTATTACAGAAATCAATAGCTTGAGACTGGTGGGTGCACATTTCAGTCGATCATTATTACATTACATGGAGATATATTTGGAATTCTCAGATAGCTCCCCGTTGGAACTTAATCGTCCCTGAAAATCTCAATAATCGGGCTGACCGTCCTTCCATCTGGCTTTTTCGCTGGAATATTTATTCTGGAGAGAAGTCAGCTCTTACTCATTCCAAGTAACTTGCGATCGCATTTGGGAGCAGATAATTGGAAGGATAAAATCCAGCCCCATCTGCATGATGTAAGTGCAGTCTGAGGCCCATGACAAATTGGAAATTTTTACTTGATATATTCTGCATATTTTCAGCAAATAGAGTTGCATTTCGACATGAATTCGCATCGATATGATTTCGAAAAGAAGATACGATTTATTAATCGCATTGCTCGACTGAATCGCCAATGCTCAATCAAAAACAACCAACTGATAATGCCGATCACTTTGCTGAAGTCTGACATCGAATTCGTCAAAGATGGCATGAGAGACGTTGTCAATGTTATTCAATAATATTTTATTGGCAATTTCTTGCTTCACCATTCGCTGAGAAGCAGTTTCATTCTCCTCGTGAAGGGAGATCCTCTCTTTCTCTATCGAGGTAAGCTAACTCGACTTTTTATCGATTCTTGAAGGTTAGATCGAGTTCTATCGGCGGAAACTCGGTGATCTGCCGCTACAATCGGGTGCTATTGATCAACGCTGAGCACTATCTCGTTCTATTAATATTTAAATGTTATTCAATAATATTTTATAGGCGATTTCTTGCTTCACCATTCGCTGAGAAGCAGTTTCATTCTCCTCGTGAAGGGAGATCATCTCTGTCTCTATAGAAGTAAGCTAACTCGACTTTTTCTCGATGCTTGATGGTTAGACCGTGTTCTATCTATGGAAACTCCGTGATCTGCCGCTACAATCGGGTGCTATTGATCAACGCTTAGCACTATCTCGTTCTATTAATATTTAAATGTTATTCAATAATATTTTATAGGCGATTTCTTGCTTCACCATTCGCTGAGAAGCAGTTTCATTCTCCTCGTGAAGGGAGATCATCTCTGTCTATAGAAGTAAGCTAACTCGACTTTTTCTCGATGCTTGATGGTTAGACCGTGTTCTATCTATGGAAACTCCGTGATCTGCCGCTACAATCGGGTGCTATTGATCAACGCTTAGCACTATCTCGTTCTATTAATATTTAAATGTTATTCAATAATATTTTATAGGCGATTTCTTGCTTCACCAAAATTCAAGCCGAAAAAACAGCAAAACTTATGGACCAACCTGGCTTTATATCGATGAAGCTGTTTATCGAAATTATTTGTTTTGAAAAAAAATATCTTATGCAATTCTATGGGTAAACAGCGAGCGCAAAATAATGCATGGAGAACGAACACAATCGATAATACATTAAGTTAAACCTTTCAGTTAACGATAGTTTTCTCGCCGACGTACTTCGCTACGTGTCAAAGGTCGAGATCCATCACGAACTACCAAGAGATGTCAGGCAATATAACTCGACTAACTGGGAGGAAGTTTGCAGTGAATGGCAGAAAACGACGGACATTATGAATCAATCGACGAGAATAGAAGCAGAACTCTTCCTGGGATACGATTCATGGGATGTGTCGTGGGACAGAATTCGGAGCATAATTGTGACTACTTTATGATTCAATAATGTTTCATCTCCAAATGTGACTCTCATATCTCTCTTACTGACTGAGCTACTGCAATTTATCTGTTACTTTCATATTTCATTCAATATTTGTAATTTTTAATTATGGCATTTATTCGTCAATAAATATGACGCCGTTTGCCTTATTTTCGAGCTAATCTGGTCGGATCTGGCACAGCTCAAATAGGTCGATTTTCTGAAACTTGGTGTATTGGGGTTATAGGGGATGCTGAAGACGATGGAGCTATCCATTTTGTCGCTAGAAGTCTCGTTGGCTCCAGACGGCGTCACGTCGAAATCACATTTTTACGTCCTACGCGCTTCCCGAGAGTGCTAATTTTAAGGCAAAATGTTTTTTGGGGCAGAATTGCATAGCGATCACGCCTGTCTAATTCATTTTTCTTGATTTTTAAGAAATAATTTTTGAAAAGCGAACTTTTCGCATAGGCCTATGCGAGTAATCCCATGTGGACAGCTCGATCGGGCATGCCGAGAGGATTCAGAATCTATATTTTCATACAATTTGAGCATGCGGTGTCCGAGATACGCGATTTAAAGTGTGTTGAGATTGCAAGGAAAATAGGCTTTCCTCCCCTCCCTCTCCTTCCTCTCTCGTGCGCTCTCTCCATTCCTCACGCTCTCTCGTCGTGAGGGGTCAGGGAAGCGAGTGAGGGGGGAGAGGAAGGTGCAAGGGAGCCCCTTTTCCTTACAATCTGAAACACTGTAAAATGGATATTTCGGACACCGCATGCTCAAATTGTATGAAAATACAGATTCTGAATCCTCTCGTCATGCCCGATCGAGCTGTCCATATGGGATTACTCGCATAGGCCTATGCGAAAAGTTCTCTTTTTATAAATTATTTTTCAAAATCAAGAAAAATGAATTAGACAGGCGTGATCGCCATGCAATTCTGCCCCAGAAAACATTTCTTAAAATTAGCACTCTCGGGAGGCGCGTAGGACGTAAAAATGTGATTTCGACGTGACGCCGTCTGGAGCCTGGATAGCTCCATCGTCTTCAGCATCCCCGATAACCCCAATACACCTAGTTTCAGAAAATCCATATTGTTGAGCTGTGCCAGCCTTTGCTCGAAAATTAGGCGAACGGATTCATATTATACACAAAAAAATTATCGTCATCATTTGTTTTGTGTAGCCAAACAAACCAACCAATGATTAAGTTGGTCTCTCTTTTTCGAATTTATAGATTTTTTTCTTCTAAAAACATTTGAGTTCATGTCATGATCGTGATAGATTGCACGATGCGCCTTGGACAAGATGGAAACGATTTCTCGATCAGAGAATAATCTGATAAAATCAAAATAATATGGAAGCTTTAGAAAGCATATATTCAATAATAACCTTATTCTGCTGATTGAGCGGATACTTTGGAAGGAGAAGGATGGATTACAAGGCATAGCAGGGAACTTGGATTAGAAGGCAAATGATGGAATTGCTGTGCCGCGTGCCACCTCGGGGCTGCGCTGCACCGGGAAGGTGTCGATGTCCGCCGGACACACTACTACTCCGCCCTCGTCCACTCCGATCCTGCAAATTTCCGTCAGTGAAGACAAATCGGAACTAGAGTCTACCTTAGACTCTCCTCGATTCGCGTGCACTCTCGCATCTCTAACCGACGGGAGATCACGCGAAATGGGGTTAGTCGGGACCTACCAAGCATCATCCTCGAGCAGGATCCTCGGGTAGGAGGTGTTGGACTTCTTGAAGGCCGTGATGACGAGGGTTCCGCGGGGCGAGAGGAAGGACTTGATCGCGTGCTCGTTGACGTCTTCGGGAAGCTAAAATATCGAAGATAAAGAATTGTTATTTGTTGGTCGCAGGTTTGGGTTGATTGCCTCAAATAATCTTCCTCAATCTATGTTATACTTGCCTTGTGAAACTGAGTAAAGTACAGTGCAAGTGAATAAACTGTCAACGCGACAATCTTTTAAATCGATCTCTCTGTCTGCTGTTCGTCACACACTTCCTTCCTTTTTGTTGTTGTTGAGCGACACGTAGACACCAACATCGCCCAACACCAACAACTGACCACTGTCGCCTGATTCTCTCTTACGCTGTTCTAATTGCCCTTGAGAAACGTCTCGAGAAAATGAAAGGCACAACGTCAACAAGGCCTCTGGAATAACAACCCCTGACCAAAGTAATTAGTGCCTCAACTTTGATCACTGTCACAAATCACCGGGTGAACATCGTTGATCAACTGAGTAACTGGACACCGAGACGCATGATCACTTCCCGAAAACAACGGGATCGATTGCACCAGGTTTTGCAGAACTACCGAGAAATAGAACAATATCATCGTTCCGGAGATGGCAAAAACGACTGCGATTTTTCGACTGTGTAATTGTTCCAATCCTATGATTGCGCGGTAGCGTTTCAGAGGCACGCGCTTTGCGCAGTCGCAATGGTCAAATTGCCAATCAGGATTGTGCAAAACAATTTCCCGCTCTCCTCATTTCCCACAGTCTCTCGTTTCTCTGACCGGCGAGAAAGTGTTCCACATGAAGAAAGTTATCCTTGAATTATCAACCCTTATTACTGATACCTGGAAACTGCGACTCATGCGTCTCGTCACTGCCCCGTGCCGGTCCTCTCTGCTCTTGTGCTGGGCGTGAACGTCGACATGATGCCCCTCCACCTTGACCTGCAAAGATTGATCTTTGATCTTTGATCTCTGGTCTGGGACCTTTTCCCGATGATACATCGCTGATAACGATTTCGTAATCCAAAATAACGGCAACTCGAGATTCGCAATGTTTCTTGGCTGAGGAATGAATGGTGTCAGGTAAGGTGGAAAATCGACGTGGAAACTTGAGTATAAGGGTCAAGCAAAGTCACCTCAATCTCTTCAGGTGTGAAGTGCTGCGCGTCCAAATGCACCTCGAACTTCTCGTCGTCATTTTGCACCTAAAAATATAAAGTTAAATACAATTTAAAAATATATACATCTAATTTACAAAATACAAATATATCAAAATATAAATTCGTTTTGCCAAATCGAATAGTGCTTAGCCTTTGGCCTCCATTCTGCGCACAGCTAGTGATGCCGTTTTGGATTGTGCCACTCTTCATATGCGCGCTTGTCATATAGACGAGATAGTGTGTGGAAGGAGATAATCGTTTCTCTTCAATTCACACACTCTGGTTTCTCTAACGGGCAAGAAAAAGCGCGAATCCAGGAGAGCAGGTCTATAATTTCCAGAACTAATCACAACTACTAACCTTGACCACTCTCCAGGAGAGCAGGTCTATAATTTCCAGAACTAATCACAACTACTAACCTTGACCACTCCGTCGTCAGCATGTTGCAAGTCCCAGTATGCGTCGTGCTCTAGTTGAATGCTCATCGTGTCTCGAATATCTGAAGGATCACAACCGATAGTAAACACAGAATAAACAACGCAAGCAGCAACATCGCGAAGATAACGAATACGCGCTAGTGCAGTGCTCATCGTGTATTGATTCTCTGAACGAAATAGTCTAGGAACCGTGGTATTTCGTGCACAAAGTACAACACCAGAGTCAAGAAGAAAGAAAGTGAACATGATATTGGAAGAGGAAATGGATGACTAGAATAGAATCAGGCGTTTTATATCCTGCTGGATGTTTATCTCTTTTCCCATGACCCTGATCTTCCTCTTCACCCTCCTTCAACGTCCGTCTATTTCCGTCTCTCTGATCTGATCGAGTAATGGCTCTCTCACATTTTTCAGACTACCACTCTTCTTTGACTGGTGAGGGTGTGTGCAGAATGGAGAGAGCAGATATCGGACATCACAAGTCTACTCTCTTCCCCTTCCGTCTCTCTCTCAACTTCCTTCTATTTTCGCTTTTTCTGACCGACGACAACTGGCAGAAAAAGCACGAGAGAACAAGAGGAGAAAATAAAGTTCTCAGACGGATGACCCTTCCCTTTGATCAACACTCGAGATTTGGATTAGAGGCACAATCTACTCTAACAATGTGCCTCATTTGAGCTGACAATAAGTACTTCTTATCAAAACACACGCCGTGGATGTTTGTCTCGGATCTTGAATGATGATGTTGCGGTCAATGCAGAACATATTCTTCGGACTAACCAACCTTGTTTGCTCGTTCTTAGAAGCTGGGTGAAGTGGAAATTCGGAATTTTTTTCGATAAAAAAACATAATTAAAAACAAGCGGTAGCTTTCTGTTTTCGTTGTTGTATAATTCAGTATCTTACTGGTGTGGTGGAGAATATTTTATACACAATTCTTGATCAATGTGCCATGCATTATCTAACGCCTGAGAATAAAAATATAATACAAATGAAGAAACACATGTAACCATCATCTTATTCTCGAATGAGTTGCACTGGGTAACAGTCAAGGCTCTCGGAACGAGTGTACATTCCCTTTTCTGCCACGCCCAACTGAAATTCGAAATTTAATCCATTGTATCTCATCTTACACCCGATCTCGACCGGTAGTCAAAGAAGTGAGATAGTAGGGAAAGAGGAGAATCAGTACTTTCGAAATACAGTTGGATCCCTAGGGTCACTGTATATTTATCTCACACATTATCACGACCAGTCAAAGAAGGGAGATCTGCGAAACGAAGAATCTTTCTGACTCGTTTGTGCACGAATAAATCGAATTCGCGCCGAGAATCTCTAATTTTCGTGCACTACTTCTTCAGGCCAAGTGATTACGTTGAAAGAACATCCTTTACTAGGGATGTAGTTTCGGGTTTGACTATCTCCATTCTGCACACTATCTCAACGGTCAGAGAAACGAGAGATTATACAGAATGAAGAGAGTCTCAGTCGTCCTTACCCACGCCTTGTCGTGCAGCAGGATGCGCGGGTTTGACGTGCAGGAGTTCTTGAAGGCCTTGATGACGAGGGTACCTCGGGGAGAAAGGAAGGTCTTGATCGCGTGTTCATTCACGTCCTCTGGTAGCTGCAATTCCATAAATTGGACAGATAAATGCAGTTTTTGATCGATTTGTTTAGGCCACTTCTTTCCAGGACAAGCAAACCGCATAGAACTCCGCCTAGATAGTACATTTTTCGTGCCTTTGCGTGAAGATGTTGATGATGAGAGTAAGTAGGGTTGGTGTGACCAGGATTAACGAGTTTTGAAAAAAAAGCCAGTCACGCACCTTGAAACTGCGCGTCAGAGTTCTGGTTCCGTCCTTCCTGCTCTTGTGCTCGGCGTGGATGTCCATCAGACGGCCGACCACTTTTACCTAGAAAATGCGATTTGATCTTTGATCTTTAATTTTTTTTTCGTTGACTATACCCAGCTGCTCAAACTCAAGCGATGCGATGTTTGTGCGATAGATGTCATTGACGAAAGATGAGTTTCACGCATTTGATATAATGCAAAAGGTCTATTCAAGAAGGGATGTTCGATCGGCCAACGCTAGAAACTAAAAACCAATGACACTAAGTGAATAAATTGGTGAAACTCTCACCTCAATCTCTTCGGGTGCGAAGTTTTGTGCGTCTAGATGCACGACGAACTTCTCACTGTCGTTTTGCACCTGCAATTTATTTCGTCAGGTCGATATTGTCGATCCGAAAACTCCAAAAAAAATAGTTGGCTGCAAAAGACAACAATATTTTTGCGCTGTAACCAAGCAATAGAGTTTGCGAAATTTGGAGACGACGTATCTCGTGCTCTACTTGAAAGAACGACCCACCTCGATAACTCCATCGTGCGTGGGCCAGTCCCAGCGGCCTTGCCTTGCTTCCGCAGTGCTAGACTCGATCGGGCTGCAGCTCATTTTAGCTGTTTCTGAAAGGAATGAAGGTAATGATCTTCATGAAAGAAGAAACTAGAAATGAATGAAGGCACACATCAGTGGCGATACTAAATCAAAAACAAGAATGTTGAAGACGATAGATAATGGTTTGAGGTAGGGATATCTCTGGACTGATAGTTCTCAATAGAGTTAGTACAATAATTCGGCGTCCAATTGCGGATTCGACGCCAACTCTAGTTCTCAATAGAAGAAGAGTCGATCGTGCTTACTCCTATCGGGCGTGGGCTTTTGCCACTCATCACGCCTTCTTATACTACACTGCACTCTCGACTTATTTTGCAATTTCTCAGTTTCTTTCCCCGTCAGAGGTTGAATGACTGATTGCATACGTTGTAGACAAATCGGCACCCGAACCTCCTATTCTCGCCAGTTCTCTCGACGGTCAGATAAACGAGAGAGCGTGCGAATCGAGGAGAGTCTCGCGCAGCTGTTTCGTCACTATGTTGTACTCCTGCTCTGACGTCGAGACTGGAGACTAGGGCTGCAGGGTTTGTCTCTTCACTTAGCACGCTCTCTCATCACTAGACCAGACTAGAGAGTGTGTAGAATGAGGAGTCTCCTCCTCCTTATGACAGCCCTACTAGAGATCCCGAGGGCACTTCCGGCATTGAGAGGCTGCTTTGTGTTAGAAACAGATCAAATTACTCTAGTGCAAAGGTCGAAAAATGTGCCACGTTTCGAAACCTCACTAGCGGCAGTTGTCGCTAGGCGTGAAGACAAGAGTAACACGATAAAGGTGCATTCCGACTTTGAGACTGAGCTCGCGGGAGATCACTGCTAGGTCAGTGATACAGATTAGTGACGGTGAGATCTGGACGACCTTATGGCACTATGATATTTTGGAAAGGATCATAATTAATGGATCAAACTCGCACCTTCTCGAGCGTCACTCCTCAGAATCACTCGATTGGCTATTGGACAGAGGTCGTATGGTTTAACTAGAGAGCGAGCCTTATCAGAATCGTTTGATCGCTGCAAAAGCCCGGGAATTTAGATGAATCCCCACTGTGCGAGAAGGCTTTGGTATTTTCGCCCGAATACAAACTAGTGCTAATTAAGATAAAATATATAATAGATAGATAGGTGCATGTTTTTGTCCAGCGCGGTAAAATCAATCCACAGTGAACACTGTTCACTGTGGATTGATTTTGATGTGCTCCACAAATTCAGAATTTGAATAGAAATCTTCCGCTTGTTTCTCGTCGAGTAGTCACAATATGTTTCACGCACAATATATTATTTTGAAAGTTAAGTTTTCTTTAGTTCGCACTTCTTCTTATCCTTCACAAAAAATCAAAATATAAACCATTAACCTTACTCCGGTCAAGAGATCAACTCTACAGTAGTGATGGCAATTCGGTATCTACCTATCCTTAATTCGCGTGCTCTTTCGCCTCTCTAATCACGCAAAATACACGATTCGACGTTACTATTTTCATTGCCAGTTGAACCCAAGGACAGCTGTCGAGGAGTATCTAGTTGCACACACTAGGAGTGTAGACATTGCAAAACAGAGTGAGGTTTCGAAATTACAACCGGATACTCTCGAACTAAGCTCTAGAGCGAAATTCGAGCAGACATCAATATAATGACACAAAGATATTACAGAAAAGCAAGCGAAAATAGGCGAATACTCACAATATTTGAAAAAAACAAGAGAGAAAAAACAGAGAGAAAACCGGCGAATCACGTCGGTGGCTTTGATACTGGTTCATGTGTTCCTGGACTTGGAACAACAGAGCCGCGGGAGTAGTTAACACCGTTAATTATGGTCATCAATTCTCAGATCAGTAGGGTGAATCAATGTTTTCCTGGTCACGTCCACATTATTTCTCCTCGCCTTTGATCTCTTCTCTTCAGAATGGCGGTTACTTCCTGCTTCAACCTTCCCCCGCATCGTTCCTCACTAGTGAATCACTAGTAGTGATGTCTAATCGGGAAACAAAATCTCCTTGAATTATACGCTCTCTCTTACGATAACAAAATTAGAGATCATGCGAAAAGCGGTGAGTCATTTTCTTGATTGAACATCATTATCTACTAATCTTGGGAAATGGTCGACTGGGGCAAACTATAGATCACTAATAAAATCAGAGTTAGATCGATCTCCTCCCGACCAATCTGAACGCATTGATTTAGTCTTCTACGGAGCAATGTGAGGCAATTTATGATACATTTCAAGCTGTTGAAAATGACTAAATGGTGAGGAACACACCAAATAAGTACACATCTTTATTCACGATTGACCAAATACAAATATCAGGTCACAGTTGTTATTTACATTGATTGTTGCCTTTTTTGGAGTATTTAATGAAGTGAATTGTATTAGAGATGGAAATCATGATAAAAATGAGTGGGAAGAATAGGGGTGGAGGATGGTGGAGAACGGGAGAGGAGGGGAAGTTACGCTTTCAGACCTCCAGGATGACCAGGACGCTTCATCCACGCGCCGTCGTAGTTGACCGTTTTTCCTTAATAATTTTAATTAATTAATCTCTAATTAGTTACTTATGTAATTAATTTATTAATCACCCTGCTCGAAGGCGATGTGCGACTTCTTGTGGGCAAAGATGACGAGAACGCCTTCTGGAGAGAGCTTGGACTTGACCGAGCACTCGTTGACGTCGTCTGGTAACTGGAAGAGGGGTTGTCGGTAGTATTTGGAGTACAACACTAATAATAATTTGGCTAATGGAATAGTCTAACTCCACAAACAATTGCACCCAACACCCCATTACATTATATTATTTTCAATTGAAAATTTTGCTGTGCTCTTCAATTCACTCGCGATTTTGAATCCTGAGACCGGTCAGTAAATCGAATCATCTCTGCTTATTTTTCATTAAAAAAAAGATTCCGCGCACTCGTTGTCGTCGTCTGGTAGCTGTAAGAGAAGTAACTGTATGCCGTATTGAATACGGGTCACCGGCTGGGGTGTGAGAATAATTTCACGCACTCCACTTTTCTCATGCTCTCTCGTCGACCAGAGAAACGAGAGAGCATGATAAAAGAGAAGTGCGTGAAATTTTTCGCACACTCCTGGTCACCTTCTCTTTATTTCAAATACACTCTTACGATACTTGATCGGCCGACGGAGTGTATGAAATAAAAAGAAACATCGACACATATTTCCAACGCTAGAGCAAAGTGTTCATCACTTTGAATGAAGAAGCAGAACCATATTATGTTGATCAGACTTTCACGCAGAACTTGATGACCATTATTGAGGTGCCAATCAAGTCATGTGATTTATTATTTCAGAGATATTTGTTGTTCATTTTCGAGAGCAGCGAAAACACTTCCGGCCATTTCACTTCCGTTTCGACAACAACATCGTCAACCCAAACAAATGACCCACGCGGCCCGTTATTCTAATGGATCTCGAGAAAATGTTTGCGGAACTAGGAAACAAGATCATCAAGACCCCTGGAATAAAAGAGATACATGAGACTGAGTAATTTGCTGCGTAAATCATTTCAAAATGGCCAGGAAATGATTCGAGAATCATCACAAGAACTCCGGAAACAAGATGATCAAGGCGCTTGGGATAACAACGACTTGTGGGTGATTAACACCACAATTATGACCATCAATCACTCTGACTAAAGAAAAACATCCTGGGTTCGGCGTCACTCGATTCTACAGTAGTCTCCCACTCAAATAGTACGGTATACCGTATCAATAGACCGGTACTACACCGGATCGGTATTACCTAATAAATTAGGCTCAACTACTCCTGAGCTATCCTACTGTATTCCAAATGTATTTCCGACTAAAAATTTCTCCTACAGTATATTTCATGAACAACACTTGTAATATGGGTCCTTATTACCTTATAGGTGCGATTGAGACTTCTGGCGATCGACCCATGCGGGCCCTGACGGCTCTTGTGTTCGGCGTGAATGTCCACCAGACGACCGATCACTTTCACCTGCAATCTTTGATCTTTGATCTTTGGTTTTTAAAATCATAAAATAATTGTTCCCGAAAAGGCAGAGAGAGAGAGAGAGCGAACCATTCCCTGTTATTGCAGCGAATTATGTGAGTTTTAAGCATGCTATGAAGCGCGTCGAAAGATACAGGCAATATTCATTTATCTAATGTTTATTCCAAACAAGAACAATGTTCATTCCAAACAGCAATGTTCATTCCAAACAAACGAAAAAAGATTAGCTCACCTCAATCTCGGCGGGCGTGAAGTGCTGCGCGTCAATGTGCACTTCGAACTTCTCGGGGTCGTTGTGGATCTGAAAGTAGCCGATCCGGGAATCATCACTAGCATGCAAGTAACCTTTCTCTGATTATCGAAAGAACAGATTTCGATTTCGTACGCAATTCTTTCCGCATTTTATTGTATATTGGTATGATTGAAATGTAGTACTTTCCATTCTATGATACATTATCACAGTTCTTCAGATGAGTATTAGGAGAATTACAGATCTAGTATCATCATCTTTAAGCGTGATATCTGATCTCTGCTACCCTATTTGGACTAATCATTATTTTGGACTTGTTCGGACGATCATTACTTTGGAGTATGCTCACCTGCACTACTCCATCATTCGCGTTCATCGGCCAGTCCCAGATACCGCAGTCGTGCTCGACCTCGATGCTCATTGTTGATTTCTGGAAAGAGATAGTCCAAGAAAGAGTGAATGGTTAAACAAGCAGATTGTGCAGAAGCAATAAGGCAAATTTATCAGAGAGATTCAAGATGAAAAGATCCGCATCTCCGCTGGTGTCTTTGAATCCTAAAAATGAAATATGTAAGCGACTAATGCCAGTGAATCAAGGGCCCCTCGTCATCTTTTATACTGCTACGAGATTGTTGATCCACTCGGAACAACTTCCTTCCCTCACCGTCTGACAACGTGATACTCATTTGCTGCAAGATCATCATTACTGGGATTCTCGAGAAAACATGGTGGTTCAATGAAACAACTGACCCCGAAAGTCGCGTGGCGTGATCAAGTCAGTCTAACTACTTCGTAGTTTATTGGACTGAGCTTGTGGGCGGAATAGAACGACTATGCTGCTTTATTCGGCGCTGACAACTACACGAAACAATGCCATTTCAAATTCTATTCTGAAAATATTTGTTTATTTTTGAGATGATGACAACAAAAACCGGAGAGATTACCAGCATCAGAATCATATTTCATGTGTGAAACACATGCGAACTGGTACGATCGCTGCTTCAATGCATAAAACTGAGGCGCTTGAGGTTCAACTTATTTCTGGACTATTACAATCTAAATATTGTAGTCTTCTAAATCCTCCACTACTCCTACCCAGGAGTTCTCGTGTAAGACAACTTCAAATGCTTACTTGATTAATTCTTTTATTTTTCTCTGAGGAAGCTGCAAACCACTGAAAAGGCACTCCACAAAACAATTACACGATCGATGTGTTTGTACTTTTTCCAATAGGTTGTTCAATGCTTACAACTAGTGTATGTTCAGCTCCTTTTTGGACAATCGAAATAGAAACACATGCATTCAGTCCTCCGCAACCATATGTAAAATGGGTCTCGACAAAGCGAGAGGGCACGTCGGAACTTCGGCAAGACCTATTTCGGCAAAGCGAGAAATACAGTGCAATGTATGGCTAAAATGGCTAACTAGAGTATACCACGTCGGCAAACGTGTTTGGGCATATCGGCAAAAAATTCTAGGCGAGACCCTCATTTGACGTATGTCCGCAGCTCCAACCCAGGCGTGGGCCGGCATCACGATTTCAAATGTCTACTTTTGCGAGTTATTGATGAGTTTTATTACAAAGAACAGCGCAAAATATCAAATAGACGGTCCACATTCGAATTATATGATCGGCGTGAAACACACTCAGTCCTCCACCACTCCCACCCAGGCGCGGTCGGGGATCACGACTTTGGTGTTGGGAGAGAAGGATACGTGTCTCTTCTTGGAGGCGGTGATCACTAGGGTCCCACGGGGAGAAAGCCAGGACTTGACGGCAGACTCGTGCACGTCTTCTGGTAGCTGGAATAACGAGTATTTTATGATTTACAAACATTAATCAAAGATTGTTTTAATATCTATTTTATTGATTTTCCGGGGCAATTATCATATACTTCTAGTTGTAGCACCCTGTGCTGAGATAATGAGTGACGGTTTTGTGATTTCCAGCACACACTTCCTTCCGGACACGTACGTCACTAGTGAGGATGCCCTATCGTCAACAACACCGCTTAAAAAACAACTGACCCTATCGCATCGCCTAACTCGAAAAACGCATGACGGTTAATCATTTCTTGTTCACCACTCAAAGTGAGGATATACGTCAAATCAAGATCAACTAGGTCTTTTCAATAACACAGAAGATTAGCAGAGCAATTATCTCCATAATTAATCAGTAAAGGTACATCCGAACAAAGTGAGAATCTATTTTCAATTTGTTTTAGTCGTTGTTTACGTACTGCTAATTTCCTTTCTATACCCTCTCACATTTTCTAAATCCCCGCACTTTTAATTTACTTTATTCACGAACACGAAACGTTTCCATTGATAAACATGTCCAAAATGAAAAAAAACCAACAAATGACAAAGAATATTATTTCAAGCTTATCGTACATGAATACCTTGTAACTGCGAGTCAGACTCCTCGCAACAGCACCGTTCGGGCCTTCCCTTTTCGTGTGCTCGGCATGAATGTCGATCAGACCTCCGACCACTTTCACCTTTAATTTTGGTCTTAAATCTCTGGTACCCGATCATTGCAATGCTCAGGATCAGCTTCATCTGCAGTGATCTGAACTCTTATGCATTCCGATCAAATAAGTTTCAAGTGTTGCATAAATTGAGATGAATGGTTCGGACAGAGCTTTCATGTTGGAATCATTGGTTTAAAAAATATCAAAATAATTGCTGAGTGAAACAATGAAAGGCTCATTTTTGGAACTACTGGATTTTCACAGTTTCCGACACATTTTTTGAAAATAATTTTTTTTTTCTGGTGCAGCTCTCCTTACCTCAATCTCAGTAGGAGTAAAATGCTGAGCGTCTAGGTGCACTTCGAATTTCTTGTCGTCGTTGTGGACCTGACATAACATAATCATGCTTTTGATTTGAGAAAGAGTGAAAGAAGTTGAAACAAATCTTTCATAACGAAGTGGATTATCATTTCGCTAACTTGTTGCTCTCCATTGCCGTAAGGACGGATGAGTTTCCAATAAATGAGTTGTTTTCTAGCGCGGAAGTATCACAAACATCAACGCAACACACAACTAATGATTTTGAACTGAGAGTGAACCATTTTTGAATCGGCAGCGATTTTGAGAACCAGTTAATAACCCAATATTGAAGGTATACCCAAAAGTTTTTCTTAGTCTCTCGCAAATAGGCAAATTTGGTATTATGTGTAGGTAAGAAACATTGGGATTTGAAGAAATAATTTGGTATTGTTTCACACTTATCTTATTAAATTCTTGGAAAATGTCCAAGAGTATCTTTCGTTGCGAGACCAGTCTGCTGTTATTTCGCTAACTACGTTGCGTATTATGACGTCGTATTGGTTTTCGACTCTCTTCATTCTGCACAATATCTCGTTTCTCTGACCGGCGAAATTGTGTGCAGAATGGAGAGAGTCAAAAACGAAATATCTTCACAATCATGTGGTATTAAAATCCTGGAAAAGTAAATGGAAAAGTAAAAAGTTGTGTTAATTTCTCGATCTGGAAAAGTAAATGGAAAAGTAAAAAGTTTTGCGGGCTAGAAAATCTCACAACGATTAGCTTTTAAAAATTTAAGATTACGATAGAAAAACTTTCAGTGATCTCTTCGTGACATCGACGCAATGAGCTTTCAACGATCACTGATTGTACTCTCCTCATAATAAGGTCAGTCTGCTCATCAATTGGCTTCTAAACTGTGCACTAGTCCTACTTTCTTCTGCGTTTCGTGCACAGACGCTTTCATTTAATAAATAGCCATTACATGTACGTTCTCTATCGATTTTGGCGTCATCTACCTTGCACAAAACGGCACCAATAGCGTATTGTCTCTGCTCGATAGCTTCTAATGATCCTGCTTTCAGCTGCATCGTCGAGTAGCGTTTCAATTGAGTGAGAAGAAGGAGATATCATCACTCCCCGATTGTAGTGCACTCATAATAAGGTCAGTCTGCTCATCAATTGGCTTCTAAACTGTACACTAGTCCTACTTTCTTCTGCGTTTCGTGCACAGACGCTTTCATTTAATAAATAGCCATTACATGTACGTTCTCTATCGATTTTGGCGTCATCTACATTGCATTTTTTTCTGAAATTCTATCACTGTGATTGGGCTATTGACTTGTTTTTGAAATTATAGACCCTGATATAATATAAAATGATGTGAAACAAGCAATTATGTAGCCATTCTGTATATATAATAGTTTCTAATAGTTCCTTTCAGGATCGAGAAAGATGAATGGCGCTCAATCGATTGAGGATTCTATCTGCTATTGCCATTGTGATAAGACGAAGAATTTCAATCGCTAACTATCTTGCCGATCAACGTCGTCGATTGAAAGAAAAAGCAGATCAACGTAAAGACCGTATTGCTAGATTTAAGGAAACATATGATGAATTTAGATCTATCCTTGATGTTTTTGTTAAATTGACTCGGTTTTCTATTTCGCAATTTGATTTTCTTTTCAGTAGTATTTCGCCACTTCGTTCTTCTAAAATTTACTTTAACACTTTATCGGATGATCACTTAATGTTTGTGTTTTTGCTATATTCATCTGGTGGTAGTTCTCTCCGTTTTTTGTCCTCCTTTCTAGGCATCAATCTTTGTATCTGTAGTAAGTTGCTCCGGCTTGTTTCGAATAGTATAATTACTAAGTTATCGTCTCAAATTTCTTTGCCTAGTTCTCGTGTAGAGTGGCTTAATATTAGACAACAGTTTATCACGTCGTACCAATATCCCTGTTTCGGTGCAATCGACGGTTGTCATATTTCAATAGTTGCTCCTCCTAATAGTGGTAGTTTATATTTTAATTACAAGAAATACTTTTCAATTGTTTTGATGGCCGTTGTCGATAGTAATTTCAAATTCTTGTTTATTGATTGCGGCGCCCCCGGGCGTCTTCATGATTCCACCATTTTTGAAAATACCTCATTTACCCATTCGATGTACTCAAATAATCTACTTCTCCCACCTCCACTTATTCCACTTAATGGATCTAACTCTATTCATTCACATGTTCTCGCTGACGGGGCTTTCAAATCTTCCATTTATATTGTTAAACCTTACCGTTCACCCAATTCATTAGACCAGAAAACCTATAATTATCGTGTTTCCCGAGCTAGGAGAGTTGTTGAGAACGCTTTTGGCCTGATAAAATCCCGGTTTCGTGTTCTACAAAGGCCCTTAGATCTAGATATTGAATTCGTGCCCAAATTTGTTCATTCTCTCTGTATTTTACATAATTACCTAATTGTAACCCCTGTTGTTTCTCTATTTCCCGTTAAAACATCTCGTTGTAATTTCAACCCTGACTCTCAGCGCAATTATCTTGTAAACTACTTATCAAAAGAATTTGTATATTCTCCGTAATGAATGAATGAAGAAATTCACATAACATTGTTATTTTTTGCACATATTTATTGTCAGGATTTATTTAACAAATGCAGTTAAAAGACGAACACAATTCACATAACGTCATTTAGTGTAGAAAACAAGAAACCTAGTTTGATCAAACAGCAACACACTATTGTTAACAACACACGAGGCTATGGCATAAACTAATGACATGTCACTGCAGATAACTATAAGGATCGTAAGGGTTGTAGGGTGGTGCATTTGAATTGGACGGCCCTGCCTGCGAATTGGGAGGGTGAGGCACGTGAGAGGAAGGAACATTACCGAATGGGGGGTGTGGGTAATGAGGGTACATCATAGGAACTGAATGTGGATAAGGGAAATTTGACAATGAAGGATTCGGATTTTTGTATTTCCTCTCTACACTTGACAGGTACATGAATATATCATCTGTGGCGTTGGAACGGAAATGAGGGGGGATATTGGACAAAGTCTTATCTATTTTCAACTTCAACTCTAGATTTTTCTCAGATAAGTCATCAGTCTCAGATTTGGCCAGGATTTGGTTTTCATTAACGATTCCATTTGACTCTTTCCGTCTCGAATAATCTTCTACAAATCCAATTCAGTCTTCTTTTTCTTCTTTGGTTGATAACGACCGGCCATGCTCACTTTTCCCTTCTCCATCGTCCATTTTCCAGTCGCAGACACTGAAAGAGAAATATCTCTTTTCAAAGATTACATCGCGCAGATGCGCTAACATTATCAGCGACATTTACGGAAATAGAGAAAGTGAAAAGAGGTTTCTGGATGTTTCTGGATGGTCAAAAAATTAGTAAAGTGCTGATAATTTGATGCCTTTTAGAAATAATCGACGATAAAATAAATACATTAACAAACTGACGTAATTTTCTGCTGTTCTCTGACAACTTCTTTGTCAAACTTGGAGTTCCTGGTGGAGTCACACCAATAATTTCTTATAATTTCTTATAATAAGAATATAATTTCGACAATAACAATAATAATTTAGAAGCCAATTGATGAGCAGACTGACCTTATTATGAGTGCACTACAATCGGGGAGTGATGATATCTCCTCCTTCTCACTCAATTGAAACGCCACTCGAAGATGCAGCTGAAAGCAGGATCATTAGAAGCTATCGAGCAGAGACAATACGCTATTGGTGCCGTTTTGTGCAAAGTAGATGACGCCAAAATCGATAGAGAACGTACATGTAATGGCTATTTATTAAATGAAAGCGTCTGTGCACAAAACGCAGAAGAAAGTAGGACTAGTGCACAGTTTAGAAGCCAATTGATGAGCAGACTGACCTTATTATGAGTGCACTACAATCGGGGAGTGATGATATCTCCTCCATCTCACTCAATTGAAACGCCACTCGACGATGCAGCTGAAAGCAGGTTCATTAGAAGCTATCGAGCAAAGACAATACGCTATTGGTGCCGTTTTGTGCAAGGTAGATGACGCCAAAATCGATAGAGAACGTACATGTAATGGCTATTTATTAAATGAAAGCGTCTGTGCACGAAACGCAGAAGAAAGTAGGACTAGTGCACAGTTTAGAAGCCAATTGATGAGCAGACTGACCTCATTATGAGTGCACTACAATCGGGGAGTGATGATATCTCCTCCATCTCACTCAATTGAAACGCCACTCGACGATGCAGCTTATTATGAGGAGAGTACAATCAGTGATCGTTGAAAGCTCATTGCGTCGATGTCACGAAGAGATCACTGAAAGCGGAAGAAGCGTGAAAGAAACGACAAGGGTGGAACAGCAGTGGTAGCTAATATCGACTCAAATGCGTCAAAGAATAACAGCAAAGGGATGGAATAGCTGAGTAAACAACGAGGCCGCATCTGCCCATGGAATATCGCTAATATTAAATATAAATAATTAATAATAAATATAATTTGAAAAGGTTTTACTTGAAATCTTCAAAAACAGATGGACTTGGCAAAACTTGGCAAAACGCCCAGTTTTTCTACCGTAATCTTAAATTTTTAAAAGCTAATCGTTGTGAGATTTTCTAGCACTCAAAACTTTTTACTTTTCCATTTACTTTTCCAGATCGAGAAATTAACACAACTTTTTACTTTTCCATTTACTTTTCCAGGATTTTAACACCACATCACCCACCTTCACAACATCGCTGTGCGCCTGTAGTGGCCAGTCCCAAAGTCCTTCTTGACCGCTCATAGACCCGAAGTTCTTCAACGAAGTGTTTTTCAAAATAGGTAGTTAGTTAGAATATTATTTGTATAGTATACAAAAACCCAAATCGAACATTACAATTGCAAAACTGTTCGTTTCGCGTCGATCTATTCATGACGATACCAACAGAAAAGTCCACTAATATCCTTCTGCTCGTCTTGTTTATCTCTTTCTGGAGTGACGTCCCTTTCTCACATCCCTCCCCCCTTCTCATATCTACGTGTCTCTAACCGACTATTATTCGAGGACTAGGAAGAGGGCTGCGAGCAAAATAAGAGAAGTGAGAAGGAATAGTGCAGACCTCAGCAGTAATAGCAAATCGGAACTTTTCTCTCCAGATTTCGCGACATATCTCTTTTATCTAACCAGCGAGATAGCACGTAAATTTGAGAGAGTCGGTTCCGTTTTCCATCTCCAGTGCAGACGCAGCTGACCCTGATCAACAGAGCAGCTGCTGCGGAATTTGAGAGGAAGTATGTTGTGGTCAACGGAGGGAACTTCTTCCTATGTCCCGAAGATATTTGGGTTTGAGAGATGGGCTTATTCTGATATCCCAATCACCATTGCACGTTCTGAGGGATGTCCTTTCGGTTTAGTCTCTCTCCATTCTGCACACTCTCTCGTAGGCTGTACAGACGAGAGAGTGTGCCGAGTGGAGAGAGCAGAAAACCGCTACTAAATCTATACTTTGAACGATGTTTCGCTTCACAGAGAGATTAGCCGTTGTAGGAATCCTTTCCTAGGGTGAAAACAATCTCTTCCCCTCTCGACGCAAACATCACATGTAGCCAGAGTCTCGTGATAGCCGCTCCCCTCCCCTTCCCATTCTTCCACTCCCTCCCGACTAGCAAAGGATTCACGGATGCATACTAGTAATGACAAATCGGCATCTCCTCTTTTTCGTGCTTTCTCTGTGGTCAGAGAAACGACAGAGCGGGTATAGAATAGAATAGAATAGATTTATCCGTACAGTTGGAATTGTTGTGGGGTGGGGTGGGGAGGGGGAGGGGGGATGGAACAAGTAGAACAATATAATGTGTGAGATAGGGGAATCTAAGCGAGTAGAGTGAGCAAGTTTACAGATCATCCAACCTCCTTACACATCACATTCATGAACTCTGCATAGTTTGTAGTTATCTTTCTTTTTCGAAGTACATCATACAGTACTTTACCTACTCTGTTCGCAAAACTGTGCTCGCGAATCTTAGTTCTAAATTTTTCTCGACACACTTTGAAGCCTGCGCCTCTGAGATTAGTTTTGGATATAACAAGAAAATCGTTTCTGAACCGGGACAATCTCGAATTCCCGAGCATTTTCATAAGCTAGTTTAAAGTCATTGACCTTACGACGATACATCAACGTATTGAGTTTGAGCATCTCGTTTCGTTCCACTGGTAACGGTCTGTTTTCAAAGTTGTATCCCAAACATTTGTAGCTAATCAGCCTCGTCACTTTGTTTTGAAGCTTTTCGAGTTTACCAGCTTCTCTATCAAAAACTGGGAAAGCGACGCTAGGACTGAATTCTACCAAAGGCTTAACGTAGGCAGTGTATGCATTGACCATTACTGCAGCATTGTTGGTGCTGAGTCCACGGAAAATTATTTTGGAACGGAGCGCAGCTTTTTGGATGACTATGTCAAAGTGTTCGCTGAATGTCAATTCGTTATCGATCTGAATGCCTAGATCTCTCATCGACGATTTCTGATCGATTGGAATGCCACTCAAATAATACTTCGATAACTGATTTCCATTTCCTAAGTGGAGCACATTGCACTTCTCACTTGCAATACTCAATTGCCAAATGTCTCTCCACTCCAGGATGGAATCAATACATTGCTGAAGTTTCAGAGGACCACTTGACTCATCTTTTTCGAATGATAGGAATATTTTAAGATCGTCTGCAAAAGTATAGCTTTTGCACCCATTCCTTTGTATGACCTGCGATAAATCAGCAGTATATAGATTGAATAGGAGAGGACCCAGAACTGATCCTTGTGGGACTCCACTCTTGATTCCGATAATGCCTTTTTGACTCTCACTTTGAATACTCTTTTTGATAAGTATTTCTCAATCCATCTCACGGTCAGCAGTGGAAAGCCCATTTTGGAATTCTTTTGAATCAACTTTAGATGGCTCACTGTGTCGAATGCTTTGGCATAATCAAAGTATATCACATCGACACACCTGTGCTCATCAATTGCTTTTGACCATTCATTGACCACTTCGATCATTTGTGTTTCAACTGAGCGTTTTTTTCGAAAGCCGAACTGCGTGTCAGGGAAGAGACCGTATCTTTCACTGTCAGCAATCATTTGCTTAGCAAGGCATTTCTCAAATACCCTACAGAAAAAGCTTGTGATTGACACAGGTCTGTAGTTTGACGGGTTTGAAGATGGAGCTTTCTTTTTGAGAGGTGTTATTGTTGAAGAGCGCCACCGGTCGGGAACTTGTGATAATTCATACGACTTTCGAAAAATGATCTCAAGAGCAGCAGAGAGGGACTGCAGTTGATTTAATGAAAATCATAGATATATTATCTGGAGTTCGACACGATGATGCTTTGAGGAAAGTCATATTCCGTTTTGTCATCACGATGTTGCTTCCGCATCTGTAAAACAGTACGCCATCATCGCATGGGATACACCGGAATACTATCCGAGAAGCAAAGTAATTACGAACACATAAAGAAAATATGAGCACAATTTCGGATGTGGGATAATAATAATATGTTTATCGTAGGAATGAATTGATTATTAAAATAGCTGGAAAAAATATGCTCTTGAATAACGATGTCGAGCTAGCGACGCAACGACGTAGATGGATTGGAAATTATAAAATACATCAAACATACCGAGTTAGGCTGGTTCGAACATATGTGTAAATTGATTCTCTAAACTGTAGATTCAGCTAGAGAGTAAGAAAATTGAGCTGGACGAGTCGGAACATCTGTGTGAACTGATTCTCTACGCTACACAAACAAAAAAGATAATGAGGCAATTGATCAACTCTTGACGTGATTGCATTGAAACAAGGGGAATGTCTTATAATATGCTGCTAGATAAATATAAAAAAAAATGATAAGATGGCGGATATAAACACGAGGATAAGTAGGACTACAATTATGAGACAGAATCAAATGTTATCTTTGAGAAATCACATGCGCATGGTGTCGCTCTTGGAGTAGTACGTGATTGCATCGAAAGGTAAAGGTGCGGCCACATCAAGCGATTTTACAGTCGTTTATCGACTACTACGCTAGGTGGTGGTAAGGCCGACTGCTCGGTTAACAATGAAACAAGGGGAATGTATCAAATAAGATTGGACTGCAAGTGGCCGTGAACTAATCAGAGACTGCAACCTCCTCCCAACTGCTCCTGGTACACCTCGATCACGTCATCTTCCTCCATTTCCAACGTCTTCGGGGTGTCGTCGGCGTTGATGCGTCTTCCTAGAAAAAATATTGTTATTGCTATTGTTATTATTGTTATTATTATTATTATTATTATTATTATTATTATTATTATTATTATTATTATTATTATTATTATTGATATTAATATTATTATTATTACCATCAAAGAGGAAGCGAAGGGAAGTCACAGCGACGCCAGTGCGATCGGCGTACGACTTCTGCAGCTTTGCCATCGTTGTTCCCCACTTGACGCGGAAGTGGACCTCGTTCGAATCCTGGAATCGTTTGGAATTGATTTTGATGATTTGGAATGTTTTGGGATGATTTTAGCAGTGGAATTGCTGACTTGGACTTGGACTAAGCCTATGAATGATAAGCTAAAAAATCCCTACCTGTCCGACGACCTTCAGCTTGATGTACTCAGAATTGCCGTTCTCAGTATCTTCTTTGTCTCCGGCCATAATTTATCTAAAATAGGAATAGTAATAATAATATTTTTATTATAATTGCGAGATAAAAAACAAAGATCGAATACTTTATGTAAATGACCAGCTCGGGGATAACAGAGGAAGTTGGAGGCAGGGAAACAAACGGATGCAGTAGAAAGCACAGGAATACGCACAAGTAAAAGTGTAGAAGAGGTGGGGAAGAGAGAGAGGAAGAATATAAAGGGAAAGAAGGGCAAGGAGAGAGGAATGAGAGAGAAAGGAGCGCTATGTCGCCATAGCGACGCCACTCGCAGTGCGCCACACCATCCGCCTATTCCCAATTCGCACCACGCTAAACGCAGGAAAGACGTGCGGAGGCTGGCTAGAGGGAACGCTCGTGTGAGACAAATAGAGTCAGAATCAGGGTATGAACGGAAGCCAACTAGTTGAAGGTTCCGCCAGCGGGTTTGCCCTTATTATTGCTAATGTATTTCGATAGAGTCAAATTTCGAGCAGCAACAAGAGGTGTAATTTCGATTTTGGCTCTCTCCATTCCGCACACTATCTCGGCGGTCAGAGAAACGAGAGTGTGTACAGAATGAATAGGATCGGAAACCGAAACGACATTACTAGCAGCATCGAACACACACGGAAAGTAAAGATACGATGAAGCGATTGGTAAAAGGAAACTATTTCTTGGAGGCCAGTTCATGCTCACGGAATTCTCCTTCATTGAATCGCTTTCCCGTCTATTCTGGCTTTTTTCAAATTTCCTTGCAAACAAGCGAGGTTGCAGAGATAGAGCGGCTGGATGACTCTCATACAGCACATCACAATTTTAGCACAATTTATCACAATCGAGAGTAATAACATAAAGAGGACAGGATCTGGTTAATAACCCCCTCCTTTTTCCTCAGAAAGATAGAATTTAAATGTTCCTTGCGCCGATGAGCCGAAGAGCAGCTAGGTCAGCAGTTTCAATCTTCACTGATTTGTTGCTCAGTTCACTTATTTTAGCCGACAAGTTGTTGCCGAAAGAACGCATGATGTTATCTACAGGAACGTAGTTAGCCACTATGAGTTGGACAATAGGGATCTGTTTCGTAGCTTCGGAGAAGATAAGTTCGAGATTCTGGAGGGCTGGAAAAATTCTAATTTATATCATCGGTAATTATATTGATCAGACGATCCGAAAATTTAGGATATCCTGGGATAGAAATATTGTGCAACATACTGAAGCGTAAATACGTTGATATCTTAGCGGAGATAAGTAAATGTTGAATGAAATTACGTCGAGAAAAGTCGATGAAAGTAGTGAAAAAAAAAATTTTGTTTGATTTGAGTATTAAAATGTTTTTGACATACATAGATCTGTCATCAATAGATTAAAATCCATTGAATAAAATTTTATCGATATCAATATTCCGTATTGCTTTGTTTAAATGATGCAGTTGATCTGCGTGTTTCATTATATCCATTCCTATCGCCAGTCTCCCAATGCTCGAGCATCGATCGATCCTTTGAGTAATGCGATGTGCCGTCTTTCGCAATGAATCGTCGTTAGGATATAGATCCAAATACAACACTTCAATTGTCTGAAAGCCTCTCATGAAGAAACGTGCCATGGAAATAAATAAATAAGTACGTAAATGCAATAACAAACATACAGAATCATTCACGACGGCTTCACTGTTATGGCGGATCCATTTATCCACTCCGAAATAGTTGCAGTACTTTTCCGAAAGACAGATGCGCACAGTTTCGCACAGAGAACCAACGTGCCATGAAAATGACTTTATCTTCGGAAAGATGGCGCGGTTATTGGGAAAACTTAGATGTTCTTCGGCAAGAGCCTTCCATTGATATCTGTCAAAACGAGGACTAACGGACTGTCACGGTCCGACGACCCATGCCCATAAAGGAGGCCCAAATTACATTTTCTTGTTACCCTACAGCTCTCACAAGGGAATGGTAACTACTCTCGGTAAAATTATCGCTAGTGACCTAGTGGACCGCAATCTGGAACTAGGGTACATCAGATATCAGTTTTCAAAAAGTGCACAAACAATTTTCCGGCGAGAAAAAATCGATGAACGATTTTGCATCAACCCACCGTGCACTCTTATCATTCTCTGAGAGAAGGAGAGATGTGCCTCGGTATCTCAGCAGGTATGCTTCTGGACTGGCAATCGTGCTGCCCTTTTTTGGTTCGGGTTCAATGCTGGCCCGGGGCATTTTTCTTTTGCGAAGTAAAAAAATTGTGTGTATCATATTAAAATGGTTTGGACGTTCCCAGACATTGTTCTAAACGGATGTGATATCTTAAAAATGGTTAACAAATATAATTATTTAATCTCTGCGTTTATAAATATTTGACTGTTGATGTTGTTTGGAACAAGCGATTTCCGTTTTGAACACTATCTGGGAACCGTCCAAACCATTTAAAAATGATAAACACAATTTTTGATAAGCACAATACTTTGCAAAAGAAAAATGCCCCGGACCGGCATTGAACCCGAGCCAAAAAAGGGCAGCACGATTGCCAGTCCAGAAGCATACCTGCTGAGATACCGAGGCACATCTCTCCTTCTCTCAGAGAATGATAAGAGTGCACGGTGATTTGATGCCAAATCGTTCATCGATTTTTCTCGCCGGAAAATTTTTTGTGCACTTTTTGAAAACTGAAATCTGATGTACCCTAGTTCCAGATTGCGGTCCACTAGGCCACTAGCGATAATTTTACCGAGAGTAGTTACCATTCCCTTGTCAGTAGTGTTTACTACCCTGATTGAGCCTCCGACGTCCTATGAATCTAAGAAAAAGGCCCGATTCCGTGATCGTACTTTAGTGATATCCAGAATATCAAACTCACAAGCTTCAGGCCCTCGATCCATTCCTGTCCCAGACGAATGATATTACGTATGATATCAGAGGGCAAGTTAGCGATATTGAATTCATGATCATTTGCAGACAACATGACAGGAGAGGGTAAAGTAGTGCGGATGGAATAGGAATTTGAAGTATCATGCCATATTTTTTTTGAAAGCGGCTGGCACCCACGCACCATCATTCGCCAGGGTTTTCGTTGTGAGAGTTCTTCGATGTTTGGTTACATTTTCGAAGTGAGAGTGGTTTGTTTTCAAACCCAATATCTAATGTGGTGTTAGTTCTCAGGAAATGGCGATAGAAAAAGGAAAAGGGGTGTTAGTTTCCTCGGAAAATGCTCTTGGAAAAAGCAAAACATTTGAATTCCCGCACTTTTGAGCTCGGCCCCCAGTGGAGATAGAGACCGAGATATAAAATTGCGGGAATTCAAATTTTACGCCTTTTCCAGCTTGTAAAAAGCAGTCGAAAAAGCAAAACATTTGAATTCCCGCAATTTTATATCTCGATTTCCTGAAGAGATGGAGACTTGCAATGATGGACGAAGGGGATGAGAACAATGAGAGCAGCAAGTGAGTACTCAATCATATTCTGCAATGAGGGCTCGTTCTTCTCAATTCATATTCTTCAGAGCTGAATCTTCCACAGAAATCAACTCCAAGGCTTATGTCTACCTTAAAATTCTCTCACTCGGAAAACTGGCGATTCTCCACGAACCAGAGGAAGGAGAGACGGAGAGAAAAGAAGAAGAGGGATGGGGAGCAAGAGTGTTGTGGGAAGACGGAAGTGAGAGTAATCTACCATGGGAGAACATGCAGTTCCATATGAAGGTGTGGAGAGGAAGAGACTCTCAATACTCATCTCGTTGCAGGACAATCGGCCACTGTTACAAGAATATGTGATGAGGACAGTCTGTGAAGGATCTACCATTGACATGAATATTCGTGCCCTTCTGAGGAAGGATAAGATCCGGATCGATCGGTCAGTTTCAACCACAATGAGAATCATCCAAAACTATTGAGATGGATCAAAACTGCATTGAAAAAGAAGAGAATTGAGGAAGAGAAGATGGAGTAAGAAGAATTCTTTCGATAATTTCGCATCGCAATATCTGAAGTCTCATTTTACATTTACTGTTTTATTCTTGTCCATTTCATGTATTGGGTTGAGGAATAAGTAACGCTCGTTTTTTCTCTCTGACTTTAGAACCCTCGTGCTCGCTCTTTTGTTGTTGCCGTCTGCCACCCTGTTTACACTGGAGAGAGGGCCCCTCGGGCATTCCACACATGTTTTCGATTCACTTCTCCCTAGTCTCGAGAATGCCGCACAATTTCGTCCCCGACCGAATTCACATTCGGAACGTGAAACTCTTTCTCTTTCTATCTGACTTGAAACCGCCCGCCATTCATGAACAACTGGAGCAGGTTTACCCCACACATACCCCGCATGTAACCACCGTGAGAAAGTGGGTAGTCAAATTCGAGAAACACGACTTTTCCCTCAAAGATGAAGACCGACCCGGTCGCCCCATGGAGTTGGACCTCGATCGATTGCGTTCTGATGTGGAGGCTGACCCGTATCTCACTACGCGCGATCTTGCTGACTTCCTTGGGGTCGACCAAAAAACTGCACCCCAAAAAAGTGATGTTGTGCATCTTGTGGTCAGTGCGGGGAGTGGAGTTCTGGGAACTCCTACCCGAGGGGACGACTATCACAGCAGAGGTCTACACTCTTCAGATACGGAAGCTGAAACTCGCTGTCGAACAAACACGCGGGAAGGACGCTCGAATCTACTTTCAGCACGACAACGCCCGCCCGCATGTCGCAAGAAAGACCAAGGCTGAGCTGGCGGGCTATGGCTGGACTGTCCTCCCCCACCCTCCCTACTCACCCGACCTTGCCCCCTCCGATTACCACCTCTTCTCAGACCTCCAGCGTTTCCTCAAGGGACAGAGCTTCAAAGACCGAGCCACTATCCAGACCGTACTGACCAACTATTTCAAGAACCAGCCCCAGTCCTTCTATCACGAGGGCATCCACAAGCTGCCTGGTAGATGGCAGAAGGTCATCGATGCGCATGGAGAATATTTTTAGATTCTATCGTGCTTTGTAAAGTTTTTTTTGTAAAGTTTGCTTTGTAAAGTTTATAAAGTGAAAAAAATTCAAAAACGAGCGTTACTTATTCCTCAACCCGATAGATTGCTCGCAAAGGTTAGTTTTCGAAGTCCATATTTACTCTCCCGTTCTCTTCTGTTTCCCTTGTTTCGATGCTCTCCCTATCTCTCTCTTCCTTAGGTGCGAGTTGTGCAATTCGTGACTCATTCTACACGATTCAACACGCTTCAACCCCTCCCTTTTCCCTCTCTCTTCCCATCTCTCTCCTCTCTCACCACATAAACATATCTTCCGAACTCTTGCACAATTCTGCCCTTTCTTGTGTCCGTATCCATCTAGCTCCTCCCCTCTCTCCTCATTTATTCCAATTGCAACCATGCGATTATCTCCATCATCCAGCTCTTCATATTTTCTCCTCGACACAGGAGTAATTTTCACTCTCTTCGGATATTTTGATTCGAATCACTTCGATATTCGGAAGGTCTATGAGGTATCCTCCTCTTATTCCATCCATCCTTTCAATTCTTCTCCTATTCAGCATCTCCATCCCTCTTCTGGTTATTCCTTCCTCTCTTCTCCTCTCGATTTCCTCTTCCTTTCCATTCTTCGACTTCTTCTCTACACGACATCTTATCAATTGAGATTGGCCGGAAAGGTGAGATCTCTCATTCCTCTCCTCTCTTTATTTGCCCTCCCTTCAGAGTTCAATCGTTGAATGGCTCGACAAACCCATCGCCACTTTCTGTGTTGCCTCTCTCTCTTTCTCATTCCTCAAGGGTCTCATTTACTCGGATCAGAAGGAGTTGATTGAATGCTCTGGTTAGTAGAGAGAAAATATACATGAACTTACTAAATTACAGGAATATGGCTGCTACCAGTATGGAATATTCTATCTGCAGCCTATTTCTATCGATTATGGTATTTTAGACAATAGGATGACACAAATCAAAAGTTTTTCTAAGGTCGAATGAGTTCGAGTTGTGTTTCGAAAAGAAGAAGAAGGAGAAAACCGACGATGATGATGAAGAAGAAGAGGAAGAGGACGATGATGAGATTCCCCTCTCTAAGACCCAACAGATTCTCATTCTCCTTCGATATTCATTTGCAAATTGGCCATGGCTGCTGGTTGGAATGATGATCTCTGTGGCTGCTGCTTCAGGTAGAAAGAGAGAAAGAGATTAGAAGAAGGGACATAATTATTAGGTTGGTCGGAAAGTCCTGTCGTATTTTGGGCTCAAAGTTTGAGCCCGTTTATTTTGGCTGTCTCAAATCGACCCGGTCTGTCTTCCTAGTATTATTTAGAGGAATGTTCGGGCTTCAACATAATAGTTCTGAATTGTGCCCAGCTTGCTGGATGTTCGAGAATTTTAAGTCTAGCCAAAAGCGTATTCTCGAAAAAAATTTAGAGTCAATTTCAAAAAGGCTGTGCTTTGCTATGAACCAATTTCACGGTTTCAAAAACAGTTAAATGAGAAGCCATATGTGTGCTCTATCTGATGTCTAAACTGGAAAGGTGCTCGATTTCGTTTTGTCCTGGTACTTGTTAAAAGCCAAATTCATTGTCATGTTGCATAGTTCCAGTTTTCCCGATCGGAGAGAGCTGAGATAACGTGCGCTGAAGAGAGCTTTGAAGGCTTCAAATGTTATGTGAAACCGAGAGGTGGTTGGTCAAAATCGAATGAGTTAGGCATATTTAATTCTGAAAACGCGACAAGACTTTCCGACCAACCTAATACGATATTCAGTGAATGTTGTGATGCCCCACTACACTTCTCTCGTTATGAATGGAATAACTGCCCTTAGAGAAGCAGTAGATATCAATCACTCAATCAAGATACTCGCTGGCCTAACATTTTCGAGGTATTTAGATTATATTGAGGTAATAAATAAGTAATTTAATTTTAGCATGCTTCTATCGGGTCTGAGAAGTGGCTGCTTCTCTTATCTCACTTCAATCACTGTGTCAAAGATGAGGAAAGACCTTTTCGACTCGATTATGAGTCAAGAAATCGCCTTCTTCGACAAGCACAAATCAGGTGGGAATCAATTAGACAATGTGCCATAATCTGATTTTCTCAGGAGGAATTGTATCTCGAATAACTTCTGACGTCGATAGAATCTCCTATAGAATCTCTGATATGTTCACTGATTCATTGAAGAGCTTCCTCACTCTGGTAATATTGAGAGAGAAATGAAAAAGTAGACACTTCTCATTTCAGTCTGGGAAGCTTCTGTTCATGTTTGGTCTCTCATGGAGACTCACTCTCCTCAATTTCATTGCTTTCCCAATCATTCTCTACGTCACTAAACTCTACGGAGATTTCTATGACGTAAGTCTGAATCATCTTTCAATCAATCAATAATTGATTGTAGTCAATGGGTGATGAAATGAGCAAGACTACGGCTGATTCCCATCAGGTTGCTGAAGAAGTTAGTGGTATTTTAGACGTCTAAAAGAATATAAATTTTTCTTCAGATAATCTCAACTATTCGCACTGTTCGATCCTTCGCAGCCGAGAAGAGGTCATCCAAGAAATTCGCAGAGGCAATCGACAAAGCACAGAGAGTAGCGAAGAAAGAGTAAGAATGGTGTCTCTAGTCATCCATGATCATCTCTTTCTCAGAGCTCTTGCCATAATCGGTCTCCATTTCTCGTATGATCTCTACTACAATTGCATCTATGTAGTCGTCTTGATCTATGGAGCCAGACTAGTATCTGCAGGTCAGATAAAGGGGAAAATTTCGGATATTTGTGAAAACCCTTCGAAACATTGTCATTTGATTGATGCTTTTTGTAAAACATTTATAAAAAGAATTAGGCTTTGTTCTCTGACTCAGACTCTTTACTTGAAACCGATAAATCTAGGTAGCATGGAAGCCGCAGCCCTAGTCACTTTCATGATGTACCAACTGCAGATTGGAGATCACATCGTGGTAATTCCTCCTATCTATCTCTTTCTTCCAATCACTTTCTGTCTCAGGATCTCAACTACGAAATTCCCCAGTTCATGGGAACTCTCGGCAAATCGCGCAAGTTCTGTAAATTCCTCGTGCGACAGCCACAGATCAATACGGATGGAGAGAATGAGCAGACTGTGAAGGTACGGTATCTTTATCGATCCCTTCCCTGAATGGATCCATTCCCAGGGAGATCTCAGATTGGAAGGAGTCGCATTCAAATATCCCAATCGACAGACTAATCAAGTGCTCAAGGTGTTTTGAGTTACATGAATGAACTAAAAACATTCGTATTTGATTTCAATACAGTTGGAATATACTGATTCTCATTCAGGATTTGACACTTCACGTCAATTCTGGGGAGACTCTGGCTCTTGTTGGCCCATCAGGAGGGGGGAAGTCTACCATCGTCTCTCTCCTTGAGAGATTCTATGACCCGGAAGAGGGAGAGATCACTCTGGATGGACTTCCCATCAAGGAATACAATCATGAGTATTATCACAGGAAGGTGAGTGACAATGTCGCTTTTATGAAGCTAGATAGTAGAGAAGTCAACCGTCGAAAGCATTGACTATATCACTTTTCAGATCGCTCTGGTCGCTCAGGAGCCGGTTCTCTACGATTGTTCAGTGAGAGAGAATATTGGATTTGGTTGTGATGCGACAGAAGAAAAAATCATAGAGGCGGCCAAGACTGCCAATGCCCATGATTTCGTCATGGGATTGGAAAAGGGATACGAGACGAGTTGCGGAGAGAAGGGATCACAAATGAGCGGTCAGTCACTGGTTTTTTAACGGGTTGTGGACAGTTAAAAGAATCGTTCTTGAAGAAAGTTCTGATTCGAAACAACTCTCAGTTTTGACGAATAAAGGTCAAATATTGTATCATCCAGGTGGTCAGAAGCAGCGAATCGCCATAGCCCGTGCCCTCGTGAGGAATCCTTCCATTCTCATCCTAGACGAGGCTACTTCCGCCCTTGACAATCAGAGTGAACAGATTGTGCAAGAGGCAATGAAGAGGTGAGGAGGAGACAACTGATAAGAGTTCAAATGACTTCGTCTTATCGGAGTGTCGGTTTCCGGTCTTTCATCTTGATCTCTGAGTATTATTCAGATGCTCCATTAACCGCACAGTGATTGTGATCGCCCATCGTCTGTCTACCATAGAGAAGGCAGATCGAATTGCAGTCATTGACAAGGGAAGAGTCGTTCAGGTGAGATATGAGGATGAATGAAGAAATAACGATCTTATTCTCAGTTGGGAACCCACGATGAACTCCTTTCCGACCAGGAGGGACTCTACCATTCACTAGTGAGAGCCAAAGATCGATAGATCGACCACTGCTATTGTTGATGTAGATAGATGTCTCTGCGGGTGAACCTCTCTTCTCAACCTACCAGTACAAATCTCTCTCCCGGTGATAATCAAACCGCCCATCGTGTATTTCTCGATTCGTTCAAACATGTTTTCTTTTAAATATATCATGTTGCTCCGTTTTATTTATTGCGAATAAATTTAAAATAATTTATCTTGTGAAATGTTACTTGAAAAAAACACGACACAATCTATCATGAATAGGATGTTCGAAATTGACAAGGCATATTATGCTATCACTAAAGAAATTTAGAAGTAAATCACATCATTTACTCAGTACAACGATCATCTCCCTCCTGATAAAAAACGTGGAAGCAGAAAACGAATAAGCATGAACATTTTGATCTTTTCTCTGCTTCTCTTCTCCTTCTCTCGTTTCGATTGCACAATTTGCCATCTCTCTTAGTCTCTTGTTAGTCATCGTCTCGCTCTCTTTCCCATGCACTCACAATGATGATATCATCCTTGAATCTCTTCCATCTCTCATTCTTCGATCTTCTGATCACCCTTTCTTCATTCGGATTCATCCAATCCTGGTCCTTCCAGATAGAGCATGTCTATGAGGTTTCCTCCCATTTATCCACCATTCCTCAAATATCTACCAATCAGAACCTCCTTCTGTCCTCTGGTTACAAATTCACGAGATCTCCACTGGACTTTCTGATTATGAGTGCAGTTCGCAGTCTGTCTTGTCTCATCTGCCATAAATATGTGAGAGAGGTCGGACTCATCTTCATTCTTCGCCAATCGATCCCTTTCTCAGGTGGAATCGTCTCAACTGAAAATTCCCATTACTCTCTTGTGCATTATCTCGTCATGCTTCTCAATTCTGAAACTTCTCGCATGTTCTATTGACGGTTCGGTTCACAGCTATCCAGGTAGAATCTTGCAAACTCAAGTCAACCTTTTTCTTGGAATTTCAGGAGTTTGGATTCTCTCGCTGTGGTCGCTTGTAGTCTCTTTTCTCTACGTGTTTCTGTGGTAAGATGACCTGCTTGAACAATGAATAATTCTTTAATCATCATTTTCAGCCGTCGTCAGTCTTCATCGACGATTGTAAATGAGAAGAGTCAGAAGTCATCAGTGGAAGAGATACAACTATCGAGATGGAGACAGATCTCCATTCTCCTCTCTTATACTCTCAAAGACTGGCCATGGCTACTCCTTTCTCTCATTCTCACTATAGCCAGTGCAGCAGGTCATTTTCAGTTTGAGTTATTTGAAATCGTCGAATTTCCTTTCAGTTAGCGTGATGCTTCCTCACTACTCTAGTTGTCTCCTCAACGGTCTCACCAAATTAGGAGAGAACAATGACCTCTCGTCAACAATCAAAATATTCGCTGCACTCACAATGATCAAGTTTGTGTTGCTCTTCATCATCTCTTCATCCTCCATTCAGTATGGTGATAGCTGGAGTGAGAGGGGGTCAATGGATGTATCTCACTACTCTCACTTCATCCAGAATGAGGAAGGATCTGTATAAGACAGTGATGAGACAAGAGATCGCATTCTTCGATGAGCACAAAACTGGTAGAGGAAGACTGAATGGATACTGTTATCATTCTATTCCTTCAGGTCAGATCGTATCTCGTGTGACTTCAGATGTGAGCAACGTCGGATTGGGAATCTCCTACAATATCAACCATTCACTCAGAAATTGCCTCACTTTGGTAACTTGGTTTCCTTCTAATCAATATAACAATCAAATTCTCAGGGAGGCAAGTTGCTCTTTATGGCAACTCTCTCATGGAAATTGACTGTAATCAATCTCATCGTCTGCCCAATCTCATTCTATGTTACTAAAGTTTACGGAGAATATGAAGAAGTGGGATAATCTATATTTTAATAATGAATAATTAACTTTATTTTCAGAAGACTGGAGCAGAGTTGGGCGAGTCTTCCGCCAATTTCCACCAAGCAGCACAAGAGGCGAGACAATCAAATTCCGAATCATTGAAACTTTTTTTTAAAAGACAATTTCGACGATTCGAACAGTGAGAGCATTCGCAGCAGAGGATTTATCTGCCAAGAGATTCGAAGAAATCGTCGATAATGCAGATAAAATCAAGCTCAGAGAGTAAGCGATTAAGTGGTTTCTCTTATATCGATTGATATCAGATCGATAGCGAGAACTTGTCTCCACTTCACGAATGATCTCTACTACAATGTCATCTATGGATTCACTCTCATAGCGGGAGCCCATCTAGTTTCCATCGGTACCCCTCTCTCTAGATATTGATGAAGAACCCTTCTGCCATATCTGAGCGATGAGAGAACGAACAAAATGGATTACCTGACCAGTTTTCCACCACTGAAAATGTTTCCTTTTTAGGCCAATTGGAGGCAGCGACTCTAGTCACTTTCATGATGTACCAAGTGGAGATTGGAGGGCATATTGTGGTCAGCCGTCTGTCAGAGGGGAAGGACATTGGGAAATTTAGGAACTGAACTGGTCCATTCCTCAAATGATGGGCACACTCGGAAAGTCGCGCAAGTTCTGTGAATTCCTTCTGCGAAAGGCGAAGATCCAGAACGAAGGAAGAGTTATTGTGCCTGTGAAAGTATTGAGAAACATCTATGCGCTGATGAAAATGGATATTCAGGGCGATATCAACATGGAGAATGTCCACTTCACTTATCCTTCCAGGCCCGAGAATCCAGTATTGCAGGTTACACAGGCAGTTATGCATCATAATGATTCATTACTTCAGAATCTCTCCCTTCATGTTAGAGAGGGAGAAACACTGGCACTAGTCGGTCCATCAGGAGGAGGCAAATCAACCATTGTCTCTCTCCTTGAGAGATTTTATCTACCGGACTCGGGATTAATCACTCTAGATGATGTGGCCCTTGAGGATTTCGATCATCAATACTTCCACACGAAGGTCTAAGTTCGCAAATGAACACAGTAATCACTCATTCTTCAGATGGGATTGGTCCCTCAAGAACCCGTTCTTTACGACTTTTCTATCAGAGAAAACATCGCATTCGGATATGAAGGGACGGAGGAAGAGATTGAAGAGGCAGCCAAGACTGCCAATGCTCATGATTTCATCTGTGGTCTCGATGATGGATATGCGACGAATTGTGGAGAAGGAGGAGTCAAGTTGAGTGGTCAGTTTGGAATAAAATTGTAGAATTACATATATCTCAAAATGAAAGAGTGGACGAAGAAATGAATGAGACGTTAGATGATTTAACGAGATCAATTGTCAGGTGGTCAGAAGCAGCGAATCGCCATTGCCCGTGCTCTTGTGAGGAATCCATCAGTTCTCATTATGGATGAGGCCACTTCCGCCCTTGACAATCAGAGTGAGAGAGTAGTTCAGGAAGCAATGCAGAGGTGAAATATGGAATGAGTGATTGATAAGATGGACTGATCAAAACCCATTCCAGATGTGGAGTGAATCGCACAGTGATTGTGATAGCCCATCGTCTGTCTACCATCGAGAAGGCAGATCGAATTGCAGTCATTGACAAGGGAAGAGTCGTTCAGGTCGGAGTTAGTAGAGATGATAGGCCTATTCTCATGATTTCAGCTGGGATCTCATCGAGAACTGATGATGGATGAAGAGGGACTCTATTATTCCCTTGTTCGAGCAAAGGAAGAACAAGTCATTTGATCAGTTCAATGTAAAGTTGACCATGTAAAAATTGATAAACATAAATGATGAGGAATTCCGAGTAAGGAAAAATTAGAAAATAGACAATGGAAAAGTAAAAAGTATTGGAGGCATGGGGAATTGAACCCCAGCCCTCTCGCATGCTAAGCGAGCGCTCTACCACTGAGCTATGCCCCCGAATGAAATGTCAAATCTCATCATTGCTTAATCTTATTAACTGCCTAATCGTCATCTCTCTTTTCGTTGTAACAATTACCTCGATGATATTTGTCACGAATAGAGCCTCATTCACGTTTCTCAGGGAGCAACTTTACGAAAAATGTGTCAATACACTTTATCATTACTTAATTTGGGCAATTCATCACTTTGTGTCCCGTTCTTGCACAGTTGAAGCAAGGCCCTGGATTAGAACGGAAACCTCTACGCACTCTGAAGAGATACATTCAAATTACGTATTGATTATTATTTTTTAATAATTATATAATAATATTGTGAATGAATATGAACCTCGTTAAGACGCGTAACTCACTTTCTCTTGTTTTTCGGATGTGTTTCTTCTTCCTTATTGAGGACCTCTGGAGGCTCCACTCCTCCCCCCTTATTCCACTCCGTATTGAGTTCCCATTCCTCCACTCGATCGCCCCAATCACCACCAAACTGAAGAAAGATCAAAGATCAACAGTTCGGACCTCGGGGATATCACTCAAACTCCATTCGAAGATCCTCCGATGGTTGGAGAATCACACTGAAGAGAATGCTTCTTACCGTAACCTCAGATACGGTAACTTCAAGTTTCTCTGACCTTTATCTCCTCTCTTTCCTCCTCCTCCTTGCTCTTCACTTCTCCTTCAGAATTCGAATTCTCCCGGATCCTTCAATTCCTTATTTTCCTTATATATTCAATTCCTGATCTAATCCCAAGTGTGATCTTCCTACTCGATTCTCTCCCTCAATCCCTCCACGGACAGAGTCGACAGATCCACCGACAATTCCATACACAACACCTGCATTTTACCCATTCATCGGACTCCTTACTCTTATTCGGAAAATCGATAATGATCAGAACAAAAAGGATCGGTTCCGTGATGATATTTGATGATATCGAATGTTCCGAACCAAAGAGTTTACCGTACGGTTATGCCATTATATCTTTCTTATCCTTACCTCGATCCTGAGAAGTGGAAGATATACCACTATTATCTCTTGCCCGGTCACCAGAATGAATGGATAAGCAATGTTCATAGTTTATTTATATTTTTTAAACGTTCGTTGATGGCTTATCCATTCATTCTGGTGACCGGGCAAGAGATAATAGTGGTATATCTTCCAACTTCTCAGGTCCTTCGGTCCTCATCTAAATCCTCTCTTTTCTCTCCCTCGTGTGCATGGATTCGATCTCTCCTCAAATTACTCGCTGTACTCCACAAAGAAGATATAATGGCATAACCGTACGGTAAACTCTTTGGTTCGGAACATTCGATATCATCAAATATCATCACGGAACCGATCCTTTTTGTTCTGATCATTATCGATTTTCCGAATAAGAGTAAGGAGTCCGATGAATGGGTAAAATGCAGGTGTTGTGTATGGAATTGTCGGTGGATCTGTCGACTCTGTCCGTGGAGGGATTGAGGGAGAGAATCGAGTAGGAAGATCACACTTGGGATTAGATCAGGAATTGAATATATAAGGAAAATAAGGAATTGAAGGATCCGGGAGAATTCGAATTCTGAAGGAGAAGTGAAGAGCAAGGAGGAGGAGGAAAGAGAGGAGATAAAGGTCAGAGAAACTTGAAGTTACCGTATCTGAGGTTACGGTAAGAAGCATTCTCTTCAGTGTGATTCTCCAACCATCGGAGGATCTTCGAATGGAGTTTGAGTGATATCCCCGAGGTCCGAACTGTTGATCTTTGATCTTTCTTCAGTTTGGTGGTGATTGGGGCGATCGAGTGGAGGAATGGGAACTCAATACGGAGTGGAATAAGGGGGGAGGAGTGGAGCCTCCAGAGGTCCTCAATAAGGAAGAAGAAACACATCCGAAAAACAAGAGAAAGTGAGTTACGCGTCTTAACGAGGTTCATATTCATTCACAATATTATTATATAATTATTAAAAAATAATAATCAATACGTAATTTGAATGTATCTCTTCAGAGTGCGTAGAGGTTTCCGTTCTAATCCAGGGCCTTGCTTCAACTGTGCAAGAACGGGACACAAAGTGATGAATTGCCCAAATTAAGTAATGATAAAGTGTATTGACACATTTTTCGTAAAGTTGCTCCCTGAGAAACGTGAATGAGGCTCTATTCGTGACAAATATCATCGAGGTAATTGTTACAACGAAAAGAGAGATGACGATTAGGCAGTTAATAAGATTAAGCAATGATGAGATTTGACATTTCATTCGGGGGCATAGCTCAGTGGTAGAGCGCTCGCTTAGCATGCGAGAGGGCTGGGGTTCAATTCCCCATGCCTCCAATACTTTTTACTTTTCCATTGTCTATTTTCCAATTTTTCCTTACTCGGAATTCCTCATCATTTATGTTTATCAATTTTTACATGGTCAACTTTACATTGAACTGATCAAATGACTTGTTCTTCCTTTGCTCGAACAAGGGAATAATAGAGTCCCTCTTCATCCATCATCAGTTCTCGATGAGATCCCAGCTGAAATCATGAGAATAGGCCTATCATCTCTACTAACTCCGACCTGAACGACTCTTCCCTTGTCAATGACTGCAATTCGATCTGCCTTCTCGATGGTAGACAGACGATGGGCTATCACAATCACTGTGCGATTCACTCCACATCTGGAATGGGTTTTGATCAGTCCATCTTATCAATCACTCATTCCATATTTCACCTCTGCATTGCTTCCTGAACTACTCTCTCACTCTGATTGTCAAGGGCGGAAGTGGCCTCATCCATAATGAGAACTGATGGATTCCTCACAAGAGCACGGGCAATGGCGATTCGCTGCTTCTGACCACCTGACAATTGATCTCGTTAAATCATCTAACGTCTCATTCATTTCTTCGTCCACTCTTTCATTTTGAGATATATGTAATTCTACAATTTTATTCCAAACTGACCACTCAACTTGACTCCTCCTTCTCCACAATTCGTCGCATATCCATCATCGAGACCACAGATGAAATCATGAGCATTGGCAGTCTTGGCTGCCTCTTCAATCTCTTCCTCCGTCCCTTCATATCCGAATGCGATGTTTTCTCTGATAGAAAAGTCGTAAAGAACGGGTTCTTGAGGGACCAATCCCATCTGAAGAATGAGTGATTACTGTGTTCATTTGCGAACTTAGACCTTCGTGTGGAAGTATTGATGATCGAAATCCTCAAGGGCCACATCATCTAGAGTGATTAATCCCGAGTCCGGTAGATAAAATCTCTCAAGGAGAGAGACAATGGTTGATTTGCCTCCTCCTGATGGACCGACTAGTGCCAGTGTTTCTCCCTCTCTAACATGAAGGGAGAGATTCTGAAGTAATGAATCATTATGATGCATAACTGCCTGTGTAACCTGCAATACTGGATTCTCGGGCCTGGAAGGATAAGTGAAGTGGACATTCTCCATGTTGATATCGCCCTGAATATCCATTTTCATCAGCGCATAGATGTTTCTCAATACTTTCACAGGCACAATAACTCTTCCTTCGTTCTGGATCTTCGCCTTTCGCAGAAGGAATTCACAGAACTTGCGCGACTTTCCGAGTGTGCCCATCATTTGAGGAATGGACCAGTTCAGTTCCTAAATTTCCCAATGTCCTTCCCCTCTGACAGACGGCTGACCACAATATGCCCTCCAATCTCCACTTGGTACATCATGAAAGTGACTAGAGTCGCTGCCTCCAATTGGCCTAAAAAGGAAACATTTTCAGTGGTGGAAAACTGGTCAGGTAATCCATTTTGTTCGTTCTCTCATCGCTCAGATATGGCAGAAGGGTTCTTCATCAATATCTAGAGAGAGGGGTACCGATGGAAACTAGATGGGCTCCCGCTATGAGAGTGAATCCATAGATGACATTGTAGTAGAGATCATTCGTGAAGTGGAGACAAGTTCTCGCTATCGATCTGATATCAATCGATATAAGAGAAACCACTTAATCGCTTACTCTCTGAGCTTGATTTTATCTGCATTATCGACGATTTCTTCGAATCTCTTGGCAGATAAATCCTCTGCTGCGAATGCTCTCACTGTTCGAATCGTCGAAATTGTCTTTTAAAAAAAAGTTTCAATGATTCGGAATTTGATTGTCTCGCCTCTTGTGCTGCTTGGTGGAAATTGGCGGAAGACTCGCCCAACTCTGCTCCAGTCTTCTGAAAATAAAGTTAATTATTCATTATTAAAATATAGATTATCCCACTTCTTCATATTCTCCGTAAACTTTAGTAACATAGAATGAGATTGGGCAGACGATGAGATTGATTACAGTCAATTTCCATGAGAGAGTTGCCATAAAGAGCAACTTGCCTCCCTGAGAATTTGATTGTTATATTGATTAGAAGGAAACCAAGTTACCAAAGTGAGGCAATTTCTGAGTGAATGGTTGATATTGTAGGAGATTCCCAATCCGACGTTGCTCACATCTGAAGTCACACGAGATACGATCTGACCTGAAGGAATAGAATGATAACAGTATCCATTCAGTCTTCCTCTACCAGTTTTGTGCTCATCGAAGAATGCGATCTCTTGTCTCATCACTGTCTTATACAGATCCTTCCTCATTCTGGATGAAGTGAGAGTAGTGAGATACATCCATTGACCCCCTCTCACTCCAGCTATCACCATACTGAATGGAGGATGAAGAGATGATGAAGAGCAACACAAACTTGATCATTGTGAGTGCAGCGAATATTTTGATTGTTGACGAGAGGTCATTGTTCTCTCCTAATTTGGTGAGACCGTTGAGGAGACAACTAGAGTAGTGAGGAAGCATCACGCTAACTGAAAGGAAATTCGACGATTTCAAATAACTCAAACTGAAAATGACCTGCTGCACTGGCTATAGTGAGAATGAGAGAAAGGAGTAGCCATGGCCAGTCTTTGAGAGTATAAGAGAGGAGAATGGAGATCTGTCTCCATCTCGATAGTTGTATCTCTTCCACTGATGACTTCTGACTCTTCTCATTTACAATCGTCGATGAAGACTGACGACGGCTGAAAATGATGATTAAAGAATTATTCATTGTTCAAGCAGGTCATCTTACCACAGAAACACGTAGAGAAAAGAGACTACAAGCGACCACAGCGAGAGAATCCAAACTCCTGAAATTCCAAGAAAAAGGTTGACTTGAGTTTGCAAGATTCTACCTGGATAGCTGTGAACCGAACCGTCAATAGAACATGCGAGAAGTTTCAGAATTGAGAAGCATGACGAGATAATGCACAAGAGAGTAATGGGAATTTTCAGTTGAGACGATTCCACCTGAGAAAGGGATCGATTGGCGAAGAATGAAGATGAGTCCGACCTCTCTCACATATTTATGGCAGATGAGACAAGACAGACTGCGAACTGCACTCATAATCAGAAAGTCCAGTGGAGATCTCGTGAATTTGTAACCAGAGGACAGAAGGAGGTTCTGATTGGTAGATATTTGAGGAATGGTGGATAAATGGGAGGAAACCTCATAGACATGCTCTATCTGGAAGGACCAGGATTGGATGAATCCGAATGAAGAAAGGGTGATCAGAAGATCGAAGAATGAGAGATGGAAGAGATTCAAGGATGATATCATCATTGTGAGTGCATGGGAAAGAGAGCGAGACGATGACTAACAAGAGACTAAGAGAGATGGCAAATTGTGCAATCGAAACGAGAGAAGGAGAAGAGAAGCAGAGAAAAGATCAAAATGTTCATGCTTATTCGTTTTCTGCTTCCACGTTTTTTATCAGGAGGGAGATGATCGTTGTACTGAGTAAATGATGTGATTTACTTCTAAATTTCTTTAGTGATAGCATAATATGCCTTGTCAATTTCGAACATCCTATTCATGATAGATTGTGTCGTGTTTTTTTCAAGTAACATTTCACAAGATAAATTATTTTAAATTTATTCGCAATAAATAAAACGGAGCAACATGATATATTTAAAAGAAAACATGTTTGAACGAATCGAGAAATACACGATGGGCGGTTTGATTATCACCGGGAGAGAGATTTGTACTGGTAGGTTGAGAAGAGAGGTTCACCCGCAGAGACATCTATCTACATCATTTGGCCGTCACATAAGTGCAGAGGCGGACTGCACGATTCCGAACCACAGTACGCATTTTAGCCGTGATTTCATCTCCTCTGTTTAGACGACCCATTTCCTCATACCACAAGTGATTTTCATCACTCGGTATCGGATTCGCCGACGCTATTTTGACGACAACCGCAAAGTGAACAGCAGTGGAGAGAAAGGTGGCAGCTGAAAAAGTCTATTATGCACTCATCAGCCGACTTATAACAGCAAAAATCTCACGCATGGTGACGATGTTGTTGATGTAGAGATGGAGTAGGTGAACTTTGTTCGATCGAAGAATTTCGAGGGCCAAGGATCTTTTTAAAATGTGTGATATTCAACGAATTTTTTTAAAAACCATCGTCTTACGATTCGCCTTTGTCGAATGGTTTGATAGAGAGCTTGTCGACTATAACATCCTTCATTGATGTTTTGAGGATAATTGGATTAACCCTTTCGAGTTCGAGACTTTCGATACGTGAGGAACGTCCGAAGAATCTAGTCAGTCGGTTGACGAAATTGTCGTTACGCCCAATATTTGTCAATATGTGATGAACTGCCACTGGCTGAAAATATTCAGCACTCCCTCACTAAGGTCCTTTCTATCGGATTCGCCGACGCTATTTTGACGACAACCGCAAAGTGAACAGCAGTGGAGAGACAGGTGGCAGCTGAAAAAGTCTATTATGCACTCATCAGCCGACTTATAACAGCAAAAATCTCACGCATGGTGACGATGTTGTTGATGTAGAGATGGAGTAGGTGAACTTTGTTCGATCGAAGAATTTCGAGGGCCAAGGATCTTTTTAAATAAAATGTGTGATATTCAACGAATTTTTAAAAAAACCATCGTCTTACGATTCGCCTTTGTCGAATGGTTTGATAGAGAGCTTGTCGACTATAACATCCTTCATTGATGTTTTGAGGATAATTGGATTAACCCTTTCGAGTTCGAGACTTTCGATACGTGAGCAACGTCCGAAGAATCTAGTCAGTCGATTGACGAAATTGTCGTTACGCCCAATGTTAGTGAATATGTGATGAACTGCCACTGGCTGAAAATATTCAGCACTCCCTCACTAAGGTCGTTTCTAGCTTCTCACATCATCATGATTGGGTATGAAGGGAAGACGCTCTATTTTCCAGCTTTCGACTCCGAAATAGTTTAGATATTCGAACGGTAGACAAATTGTAATATTCATGTGTCCAATGATGTGTCCTATTGAAAACAAATGGCGTCTTGTGCAACGCAATGATGACAACGGGTAGACGTTTGCTATTGCTAAGATGAGCAACGCCCATTGAGTTCGATGAGAGATCTGGTAGGTGTGTCTCGTATACCGGACTATACAGTCCTGTTAGGTTTCCCTGTGAACGCGCGCGCCTCGGGGCGACCCCGGGCGACCCCATCCAACCCCATGGCCTGTGTGGCTTGGATACATGAAGAATATGGGGGCTCTGTGTGAAAACCTTTTCATGTGTACCATCTGCATCGATTTACGTACAAAAGGTGGATATTGATAAAGAATCGTATCTCGGAGAACGATTCTTAGCAATTTGAGGCAAAAAATCAGACGAGTGGCAAAGCCCCGTAACTTGTTTCGTTCATATTTTCTCGAGCTCTAATATCGAAATTCAGCTTTTACGCGTTGAAATACAGCAGAAAAACATTTAGTTAGTTGATTTTGAGATTTTGATTATTTCACTCTCACCATGGCCAAGGTCGAAAAAGTAAATCTTTCAAAATCATCAAATTAATAGAGTTTCTGGCGTATCTCAATGCGTAGAAACCTTATTTTAATATTAGAGCTTGAGAAAATATGAACGAAACAAGTTACGGGGCTTTGTCACGCGTCTGATTTTTTGCCTCAAATTGCTAAGAATCGTTCTCCGAGATACGATTCTTTATCAATATCCATCTTTTGTACGTAAATAGATGCAGATGGGACACATGAAAAGGTTTTCACACAGAGCCCCCATATTCTTCATGTATCCAAGCCACACAGGCCGTGGGGTTGGATGGGGTCGCCCGGGGTCGCCCCGAGGCGCGCGCGTTCACAGGGAAACCTGACAGGACTGTATATAATACATACTACAGTATCGACAATAAGTCACCGTCCAAAAATTAAAAGTGCTATAACTTTTGAACTAGATGGGATATCTTTCTGATATTTTGTTAGGTGGTAGTAGGTGTACTCCTACATACGCTCAATATGTCAGACCATAGGACGATTTCTCAATATTGCATAGCGATGACGCAATCTTTCATAGTAGTTCAGTACGTATTATTTGCTCAATGAATTTTTTCTCCTCCTTTATATTTCATGTGGTGAGAGAAGACCTCATTACTTCTTCGATAAGCATAAGTACTCTTGGGAGTGTAAAGTACAGAGGATGGATTGGCTCAAAGTTAGGTCCTGAAAAAGAGGATTTTCGTTCATAGACGTGCTAGAGACTCGTTCAAAAGCTCAAAATGATCCTTACCACAATTTCTGAAGATTCCCAAAGTTTGATAACGATAGCTCTCAATTTGCCCTCAGGGCACCAATTTTACACTTTTTCATATTTTTTTCTCCCTATTTTGGATGATCACAGTTCCAAGGCCGATTTTCGTTCAAATGTCTTTCCTAGACAGGTTAGTTACAAATCAATGGAATATATCAAACCCAACTTTTTGGAGCAGTTGGATAACTTTCCCGCCCGCGGCTACAGAAAATCCAATGTCAATCGATTTTCAAAATAGGCTATTTTTCGACATAATGAATTTTAACTTTTTTCAATAATGATATCATGAGTTCTCATATCGAGATTCGGATTCAGAACACAAAGATATACCAGAAAAAAATTTAGTCAGGAAGTTCTGAGAGAAAATTTTTTTCGACTAATGATGGGGGATGATATCATGGTCATTTTTTTTTTTTCGAAAATCGAAGTACCTCGGATTTTCGGTTGCCGCGGGCGGGAAAGTTATCCATATGCTCTATAAAGTTAGGAATCGGATATTCCATGGATTTGCAACTAACCTGTCCATGAAAGACATTAAAAAAAAAAAATCGGCCTTGGAACTGTGATCATCCAAAATAGGGAGAAAAAAATATGAAAAAGTGTAAAATTGGTGCCCTGAGGGCAAATTGAGAGCTATCGTTATCAAACTTTGGGAATCTTCAGAAATTGTGGTAAGGATCATTTTGAGCTTTTGAACGAGTCTCTAGCACGTCTATGAACGAAAATCCTCTTTTTCAGGACCTAACTTTGAGCCAATCCAAATCCTCTGTACTTTACACTCCCAAGAGTACTTATGCTTATCGAAGAAGTAATGAGGTCTTCTTTCATCACATGAAATATATAGGATGAGAAAAAATTCATTGAGCAAATAATTCGTACTGAGCTACTATTGAAAGATTGCGTCATCGCTATGCAATATTGCGAAATCGCCCTATGGTCTGACATTGTGAGCGTATGTAGGAGTACACTTACTACCACCTGCCAAAACATGAGAAAGATATCCCATCTAGTTCTAAAGTTATAGCACTTTTAATTTTTGGACGGTGACTTATTGTCGATACTCGATAATGCGTCTATCGACTATATATAACACGTGTATTCTGAGAGATTGCAGGAAACTGACCCCCCTGAGGTACTGGGAGCCCCAAGTTTGGACAATCATAATAAGATAATTGTAGTAGAGTATATTGGAGACGAGAAAAACGTTGACGTCGACGATTTGTCACAGAACCGACTTTTAGGAATATTCCGGTTCTGGGTCCGGCTCTATCGTATCTTAGCTCCCAGATAAGCTACAAGGATGGCGTAGAGCTCGAAATGTTTGGAAAAATATTCTAAGAAACTTTTCTGTTTACTCAAAAAAGGCACGAGGTCATCTTCACTTAGCAAAATTTGAAAAACTGACATGAAAATCAGAAAATAATTCGCGCCGGTTTCCCAACCCCCTTTTTTCGGCGAGATATTTCGGCGAGATAAGAACAGATTCAGATTCCTCGTACCAAAATTAGTCTATTTAGAGGGGGTACTTTATTCGGGAGGCGTGGCAAGTTGTTTTCCTATGCCAAAAATGAAGAAAAAGTCGTGAAACAAACAGTTTTTAAGATTTAACATTTTTCTTTGATGATTACATGATCTCTAGTCGTGAAATTCGGATTCAACGCCGAAAAATACATCAGAAAATAGTTTAGACAAAAAAGTTCTGAGACAAAAAAATTTCGACTTTTTCACCCCCCCCCACCCAGAACCAGAAAGTGACTAAAAGACGGTTCTGTGACAAATCATCGATGTCAAAGTTTTTCTCGTCTCCAATATACTCTACTATAATTATTTTATTATGATTGTCCAAACTTGGGGCTCCCAGTTCCTAGGGGTCATGTAATCTCTCAGAATACACGTGATAATACGTATATCACGCGTGTCGCCTAAGGAGGGTAGACGCTGGCACAATGGAAAAGTCGAAAATGAGCTGAAGCCCTTTTTGGATAGACCTTAGGGTCCCTCAGTTTATAGATCGAGAACTTTGGTAGAAAACCATGATTCAAAAACGAAATTTCGTAGAACGTTGACCACAGTGCTCTAATTGTAAGCAGGAATGCGTCAACTCTTCCTGATATTCCCTGCAAATTTTGAGAGCAGTTGCATCATTAGAACAATTATGACGCAGTTTTCGATGTCGAAGCAAGGTTTTCCAATAGGAATCGATAATGTTTTCTACCAAAGTTCTCGATCTATAACTTTCCTCAACGGTGTTCATTCAACATGAAAATTTGAGAGCATCAATACTGATGTACTCGGAGAAAAAAGGTTCAATTGGTTGATTTTTACCGGCAGTGGCTGGGGAGTATCAAGGACCCAAAATGGAAATTTTAAAAATACGATTTTTCGCCGCAAGCGTCCGATCGGGCCCAAATTTTAACCAATTATGTATTTGTGTATACTGACATATCCTACGAAATTTGTGGACTGTCGCTCTTCTAGAATTAAAATTATGCCCATATTTCAAAATTTTGGTGTTGTTGGAAAATCCACCATCTAAATCGGCACAACAGGTTGTAATTTTCTCTGTGTAGACCTATACTAGAACTTTCTACACAGTATGTTTGAGAGGCTACAAAAAATGTTAGTGAGCTATGATCAAATTTTGCTATCATGACTCCGAATTATGAGTGCTGAAAACCGAGATAAAGTGAAAGGTCCGATTATATTTCATCACGTTCTTCTTGAATGTTTTTGCTATCGAATGCTTCAAACCGTGGATCTTTATCTCAATTCCGAAAAAAGTTACTGCGATTTGAATTTTGGGGCCAGACTTTTGTCCGGTACTGTATGTCTTCGCTTGCGCAAAACGAATTTCTTACCCTCTTCCGAATAAATAGTTGATGCTCAATTCATCCACAATGACAGCGATCATAGATTGTTTGAAATTATATACTCCACAATTAGTATCCAGTTGGAGCTTCTCAATACGAGAGCAACGTTCAATAAAACGAGCGAATCGATTAACGAAATTCTTGTTCCATTCGATGTCAGTGAACTTTTGATTAACTACTACCTACTGGAAATAATCACATCTTCATCACTAAGCTCGTTGCTAGCTTAATTACCTCATCATACTTGAGCATGAAGGGATAATGTTTTATTTTCCAGCTTTCGACACCGAAATAGTTTAGATATTTGTGCTGTAGACAAATGTTGATATACACGTGTCCAATGGTTGAATACATGTAATCTCTTTTCCAACGGAAGCTCTTGATAATGGGTAGACGTTTGCGATTGGTAAGATGAGCAACGGCCATTGAGTTCCATCGACAAGATACCTGATAGATAATGATCTCGTTTGTACACTCTTTGGGGAAAAGGATGGATTATGATTAGTGATGGTAAAGCGGAACTCATCTCTCATCAATTCGTTTTCTCGTTTGAGTTGATTTGTCATCACTACTCGGGAAACGGCGCACTGATCTAGTTCTCGACTGAAATCATCTTACCAATCTCATTCTATCCAACGAAGCTTGTTCCATTCGAATAATCTTTCGGATGATGTCCGATGGCAAGTCGGCGAGAATAAGCCTGCACATCCTATGTTTTGTTGTAGAATGATATTGCTTGCTTGGCAATGACCTGAGTTCATTCAGAAAGAATTCGGAAAGATCGTCCTCGTCAAAGGATGACATCTGGAAAGTATGACATGGATAAGGTCAGGAGAACAAATAATCGAAATTATGAAGAAAAAAGATGCAAAGCAGCAAGAAAGACTAATCTATTAACAACAAAGAGACGAGCTGGGTGTGTATGGACGAAATCTCGGGATGATAGAGAGGAGCGAAGCGCGGGAAAGTGACTATGGCGACACGTACAGGTGGTTTTCGTGGCAAGAGCCAGTGTTATCTGAATCAGAATACATGTTCTATAGGCAACTAGTAATCACTCTTCCATGATCTCATATGAGACCGTTTGCGTAATAGTCGAACAAAAATGTGCAATAGGAGAAACAGTGATTTTTCGAAAATCTGTTTAAATGGGTTCTCGAAGGTCCTAATCATCGTGGTATGCTTCATTTTGAACCATCTCGATCGGTTGAGCCAGGCTGCATCAGTGATGCAAATCACGATATTCACGTTTCTCAGGTTCATATGAACCAAATATTTGGAAAATTTTAAAGGACACGTGATCGACCATGGGGAATCCAACCATCAGATTCTTGATTTCTCAAATGTGCTATTTCTCTTTTTGATCTACAATATTCGAATATTAGGGCGTAGTGGAAGCCGAAACTTGAATCAGAAGATCCGCCTCATCACGGGGATCATTTTTCGTATAAATAGTATGGTGTTTGAAGAGGGCGAAATTAGTGAAATCTATTGTTTTATGCCTTTATTATCATTCCATACCGCGCATTTCGCGCTTTGAGTGAAGAATGGAATGTGTTTCTTTCCGTAACACAAGGGACAACGAGCGAGACTGGAATGAAACTCAAGTCATTACTCACTCAGAATGCTAATCGCTCGAAAGACAGTCCAAATTACGTTATAAAATAGAAGATTTCGCTGATTTCGCCCTCTTCAAACACCATACTATTTATACGAAAAATTATCCCCGTGATCAGGCGGATCTTCCATTTCAAATTTCGGCTTCCACTACGCCCTCATATTCGAAAATTGTAGATCAAAAAGAGAAATAGCACATTTGAGAAATCAAGAATAGCCCTTGATTGAGAAATCAATGTTGGATTCCCCATGGTCGATCACGTGTCCTCTCAAATTTTCCAAATATTTGGTTCATAGGTACATGAGAAACGTGAATATATTGATTTGCATCACTGATGCAGCATGGCTCAACCGATCGAGATGGTGCAAAATGAAGCATACCACGATGATTAGCACCTTCGAGAACCCATTTACACAGATTTTCGAAAAATCACTGTTCCACACCTTGTTCGACTATTCCGCAAACGGCCTCATATATGATTCGATCAAGTGCAATCGAAAGCATTCCCCTTTAAAATATGACGAAAGTTGGAAAATCATGCGTTGACACGTTTCCCATGTTTTCTGCATGGATTGTGATAATATCACGTGCTGCTGTCCATTATTAAAGGAGGTGTCCCACGACTATTTTGCTGTATGAGTTCTCGACGTGAGTTTGTGGGGATCTATTACCCGACTAGACTTTCGAAACTCCCATGTTTTGAAGTTTTGTTTAAACCGAGCTATGAGAATTTGGCGGTATGCTGAGCGGGCCTGACGATGCAGGCAACGAGAGAGGGATATGGGGGCAATGAAGGGACCGCGCATGCTAATCGGCTTGCTCATCTCGGCCTTGCGATTTGCATGCGCGGTCGTGGGACGCCTCCTTTAATGGGATTTGAAAATTTTTAAAATCTTTTTTTGTTGTTTCGAAGTGATTGTAAAATCACTTCGGCCAGACGATGGCCAGACTTCACCAATGGCCAGACTTCACCACGAAAACTGTTGCAACCCAGCACTCAACGGACGTGTTCTCTCTTTTCTTTGGCCGATGAGAGCACAGGCGAACCTAGGAGAGTTGCTTGTTTCGTCCCTGCTGCCAGCCGCCTTAGGCGGGAATCTCTGGCGCGCCCGTATGAAGAAACCCTCTCAGGTCACTCACTCTCCTTCTTGCATCTCTTCATCTCTCTCTCTCTCTCTCTCTCTGCTCATACTCGATCCCCGATCACTCTCGCAGTGTGTTAATATCCTAAAACAAGTGTCTCCACTCATAGATGAATGTTTCAGACGATAAATTATTTTAATTGCTCACTCTGAACAGTGGTTTTCTTCTTTTTCTCTTTACATCCTTGCTTTAGTCCTATCACTCACAATTGGCAATTTCACTCGTTGTGTTGTTATTGATTTGATCAAATCCTGTAGTTTCCTGATTCTGTCGTCGTCATCTGAGCAACCAGTGTTCACGTCGACGTTTTTTTCTTCGTTATTTCGGAGCCATGTCTATTCATCTGATTATTTTATTCCAATTCCAGATGCCGTCGTTGAACGAACCCGTGCTCACCCTCGCCAACTTGCCTCCGGACATCATTCGTCGGCTCATTGGACTGGAACAGCCATCGATTCAGAGCATGCGTATGGTAAGTACACACAGAAAACGGCGTATTAATTTTAATACCAAGTTGTGCTCGTGGAGGCACCACACACGAAAAAAGTATTATATGTAATACGTTTTGTGTGCGTGGTGCCTGCACAACTTGGTATTAAAATTACTAAGCCATTTTCTGTGTGTAGTAGAAATGCCACATCTATATCGACTCTCCCGATTCAACGAAAACTCTCTCACGAGTTCGAACAAACAATATGCGGAAACATGAAGTGGATGATTATTAGATTCCGAGTTTTTATTCCAGCAGAAACACTATTCCATTATATCTCATACATCTTAGACAAAACGTTGTTTTACGTCCTAGGAAATCTGATTACTTGAACATAACTGATTTTAAATTGTGGGAGATTGCTGTTGCGTAGCCTTTGTAGAGAATTCCCTTATTTTTACTTAGACTGTACTGGTGCTTACAGATAATCATCCGACTATTCTCATTTTGCACACTCTCTCAGAGAAACGAGATAGCGTGTGAATTGAGGAGAGTCGGATGCCGATTTGTCATCACTAGACTGCCCAACACATTGCTTTGTTCAGATATCTCCCCAATGGAACGTAATGGCCATCGACGACTTGCGAAAGCGCAAGCGTCTCCCGGTCGTTGCGAGTCTGCATTGGAAGAGCGATCATGAAGACGTCGAGGAGCAAACCATACGAAATACAACTCTGACGATAACAATCCCATACGTCTATCTAGACTACTTTGGAGTCGACAACTGGGAGTATGAACCATGCGGCTCAAATAGTGACTGTGTAAGTGTGCAACGAAACAGATATGGCAGATTTCTCAGTATACGACAGAACGATCTGTCTGGAGATGATTATTTTAGTGATGATTACGGAACTCGAAAAAAAATAATAATATTGAGAGAAAAAAAAAGATGATGAGAATAATTATCTACACAATCAGGTCAAAGCCCGATACAAGTTCAAAAGCATCAACAAACACTTCGTTGATCGCTTGGAACACTTCTTCGAAAGCTGCTCGCATATTGAACATCTCGAAATTGACTCGGACTGCGCACAACAACTGGCTTTACTGAGAAAATCTCTAGGGGATGTAATTGTACATGAGCTATCAATCATGCGCTTTCATGGAGATAACAAGGAAGTGTGAGTGATCGATTTTGGTATAACCTAAGTCAATACTGGTCCTTCGGTACTGTTCTTGTCAAAACTGCGAAATAGCTACTGAAATGCCATACATTTTCTCTGTCGATGCCGATATGATCAACAGTGGATACGAAAAAAGCACGTTCGCTGTGAAAATACACCATAATATCTGAACGTTTCAGCTCAGTGAATTTCACTTCTGAGATCCTCGAAACACTTCGAGCTGGTCAAATTCGTCGACTTGTGCTATTAGTGCGATACGTCGAGGCGATACGTAAGTTTACAGTAGAGTGCGCAATACGGGCCGCCGTCTCTTCATTTAACACACTCCCTCGAAACTTGACCGGTGAAAAATGTAGAGATGGCGACCCATATTGTGAACTCTATCAGCGTCAAATATTTTTTAAAAAATTAAAAAGGGAATCAGGAGTGACATTGATTCATACTTTATTCAGCACAACAATTTCTTCTCGACATTCTGCGTTTCGCACCCACCTTCTATATTCAAGCTATATATCCAGTAAATTTTTGGGAAGATCGAAAGTGGGTAGAAGTAGTCCAAAGGCTTAACAGACAATATCCAATTAGTGCTTTCCTCTCTAACAATAATTCGCCAAATCGCGATTATATTACTATTTCGAGAAGACAACAGTGACAATGTTACCATTTCCTTCATCCATTTCGGATAATTTGTATTAACCAACTTCAATCGATTTTTAATAAATGCAGGCAATATTTGTTTTGTAGTATTTTTGCTGTCATCCAATTTGACATATTTCTTGACAAACTGACATGACCCACATCATCCATTTCTAATATTTTGCATTAACATAAATCAATGGATTATTTATACTTCTGCTCCGCTTCGTTAATTCCAATGATTCCGATTATTTGTTATTTTTTCTACTATAGCTACTAATAAACAATCTGTCCGGAATATATATTCACACTAATTTCTTTCTCTAAATCAGATCTTCTCTCTCCTACATTTTTCGAGATTCTTTCCATTCACTATGCCGTATTGAATCATAACTCTGAAGATGAATCGTTTCATTATTTGGAAATATTGAAAACAACCTTACCTGATATAAAATTTCCGACTGCTTTTCGAACTCAGGACAGCTCTCCGACCTCTCCGAACAGTTCCAATTCGTGCGTTGTGTCGTACCTACTACGGGTCCAAGACCCTAATAGCACCCTCTCATTGCTAGCACTCCGGTTCCGTACAGGAGACAAAATGCTAAAAAATAACCGAAACTTAGTCTTGAATGTGGAATAGTAATAATAATAATATAATGAAAGTTATTGACGAATAATAGGCATTGGAATGAGTTTATTTGTTTGAAAATATATGATAAAACTCACAAAATGATAGTATTGGATTAATAAATAATTGATTGTGTTCTATGAATAAAAAAATTGTAAACATGTGCTTAATTATGGTCAAAATGCATTAGGTATTCCTAGCTCTCATTCTTCCCTAGGCGACACAAAGGCGATTATAACTACTCTGAGTCATCGAAGCAGTGAAGTTATCGCCTCTATTGAGTGCGACCACTCTATCCATCCACATTCGTTCGTTCCAATTATTGATTGTATCTATCGAAGTTATGTCGATGGCGGGAACCACATGAGAAGCGTCGGAAAGAAACTTTTCGGCTGAATTTATTAATGATATGCTTCGATGTATTGGCAATTTCATAGCCAGCGATCTAAAAAACTTACGAATTCCTTCAAGATATCGGACGAACAGGATAAGTCGAAGAACTTGGCCAGCTCGAAGCGCATCAATCAGTAGCTTAGAAGCGCTAAAATGTGAATCTCTTATTATCCATTTTTCTGTGTTGCAACCGTTATCGAATGGTGGAAAAACTCAAACAAAACTCACTTTCCATCTCCATATCGATAAATATGCATGATTGAAAGCTCATGAACGATGATATTTTTCATAGTTTTCTCAGCAAATAAATTTCTTGAGAGCAGTCCGTCCCGATGTTGAGATTTTCCACATGAGAGCACATGTCGAAGAATCGGGCCATGCGATCAACAAAGTATTCCTTCTTTTTGATGTTCTTGAACTTGTAATAGACGTTGACCTGAATAGTGGGTCTTCGCTCTTTATTAATCTCATTTTACCGTAATCAACAATGCAAAGCCATTTCAACACCTAATGAGCCAGCCTCGGAACTCATTCAATCCCACTTACATATTATATTTGCTGTTCACTCTGCACATATTTGCTGTTCACTCTGCATGGTTCATACTTCCAGTTCCCCACTCCGAAGTATTCTCGATAGAGGCACGGAATGCCAATCGTCAGAGTCGTTTGCTCCTCGGAATCCGCATTATCGCTTTGCCAATGCACCCGGGTAACGACGGGCAGACGCTTGCGATCCCGCAGATGGACGATGGCCATTGCATTCCATCGATGAGATATCTGAAAATCGTTCTACATCATACGTCAAATGAGGTCTCGCTTAGAATTTTTTTTACCGATATGCCCAAACAAGTTTGCCCACGTGGTCTAGTCGATATGGTCGATTTTCACCATACAGTACGCTGTTGTCCTCGTTTTACCGATATTTGTCTTGCTGAAGTGTCGACGTGCACTCTCGCTTTTTCGAGACCCATTTCACGTATGTTCTTCATGATTACACAATTGCTGAGGCCGAAGACATATATGTGTATCGCGCGAAAGATGGATCGAACACTTTTCTCAGGCGTGTTTTTCCTTAGAAGAATAACATGGTGTATTCCTAAGTATGCTTTTGGCCAAGTTGATCGAACTAGGCCATACTGTCCCTCCTGGGCGCCATCCGCATTTTCATTTTCCAATCACCAATGTCTATGAAGCTCATTCTTACAAAACCATCTCTGCTTACCAATCTCAGGCTCTGTATCGATGGTTGTTCCAGTTCAATATGTCGCCGGATGATGTCCGGAGGCGAGTTGGCGAGAGTTAGCACTGGTTCTTTCGGCGACGGCATCTGGATTCGGGTTACGATAATCAGAGGCATGGCGCCTAGAGGTGGGACTAGATAGCACCTATGACACAATAACGATAAACAAGCTAGCGAGAGGGAGCACTGGTTCGTTAGTCGATGACGACATCTGCTAATGATCACAGTAACACGGGAAGAAGAGCAAGCATAAGGATGAATGCGTATAGCGAGGAGAGAGGGGAGTCCTTTCTCGGAGTAAACAATCGATAACTTTCTTCCCTACAAGCGTCGTTGGTTCGGGATGGAACCACACACGGGTTGTGTGGAGAGATATGACGAAAATGACTATAGTGCGAGTGACAAATGATATGTTCGAGTGAGAGCAGAGCGAGGGAGGAAGCGAAATAGAGAGAGAGAGAGAAAGAGAGAGAGAGAGCTTGGATGGAACCCAACGTGGAGAGATATGACGAAAAGGACAAGAGCGAGAGTGAGTAATGGGAGATCTGACAGAGGGGTGCAGAGAGAGAGAGGGAGAGGGGGGAGTGTGAGTGACCTGCGAGTGTTCCGTCATACGAGCGGGTCAGAGGTTCCCGCCTGGCGGCTGGCGGCACTGACGAAACAACCAACTAGTGATGTCGTCGTTTGGTTTTGACTCTCTCCTTTCTGCACGCTATCTGCCTGATAGAGGCACGAGAGAGTATGCAGTATGAAGAGAGTCGAAACCCGAACCGACATCACCACAACCAACTCTCCTAGTTCAGTGTGCTCTCTCACCGGGCAGATACACGATATAACACGCCCGTTGAGTCATGGGTTGTAATCGATCTCATGTTGAGAACCATATCATTGAGAAAGGTGTTGATGAGAAAATTGAGAATGTTGCGCATACTCACTGTAGTTCAAAAATGATTGATCAAATATTATTTGGTATTGGATTCCCAGACACTATCTGAGATTCCTCACATAAAAATGGCGCAATTATTGCAATATTATAAATTCGTTGAACGGCATTATATCGATCAACTCCATGATCATTATTTATTAACTTATTAATCGTTCATCACTAAATGTGATTCAAGAATTACATGCGATGGCCCATTACGAAATTGTTGAAATTCTTATTGAATTTGTCGACGAATCGTTGTTTAACATCATGTTTCGTATTTCCAGTTTCTTGCACAAGATAATGGTGACTAATGTACTGAAAATCAGTAGCATTATGCTTCACTTCTTGAACGTATGAACTAACTTTCTGTACTGTTTGACGTAGACCAGATGACAAAGTGGATTAAGACAAGGAATAATAGTGGTCACCTGTAATTTAGTTGTTTTGAATTATAAATTATATGTTTTCCCGCACGATAAACATCGCATTGGTGACAACCGGATGGAGATTCATTCTCATTTGCGTCAATAGCGCACTAAGGAAAGGAATTAACGGAGAGCGTAAACAAATAATTTGTAAATTCGTCATTGCCAGAACAGTTTATTCCCCGGAACAACTTTTTTGTTAATTTGTTAATTTTTTTTTGTTTGTTTTTGTTAATTTTTTAGAGAATCTTTTCCTGATCATTTTGGTATATCGGGTCAAGGGGATATCACTACGCAAAATACTTTTATGGAGCATTTTCCGACGCCAACTCGTTGTTTTTGCGAATTTCTCGCTATATCTTTTTCAGTTCGTCGTTTCATGAGCTCTAATACTGAAATTCGGTTTCTACGCACCAAAATACGCCAGAAAAACTACTAGTTAGTGTTTAGTGTAATTTAGTGTCGAAAAAGTCATTTTCCGAAAATTGCCGAACTGTGATGTGGAGGAGGTGAAATCTTATTGATCTCTTGCGATAATTGTAATACTCGGGCATATGCTGCTATCCTTCGAGCTGGTCAGTTCAAACTTGGCTGAGATCTGACCAATTCCGTTAAGCAAATCACTTGCTTCTTTCCATACTTCATGATTTGCCGCAGCAGGAGATGCGGGATTGAGTGTAATCGTGGAAACAAGATGCACCGCCTCAGAGAAGAAAGTTCGACCGCCTGAATAAAACGATGAACGACGCCAGAACTGCTGAATTATTAGCAGTTGAAGGCAAAGTAATTTTGAAATCATTACTTTCTGTGGAAATGTTGGAGACGTTGTAGACTGAGAGGTATAACGCTTTTAGATTCAACGCTCTCAGAAAATCTAGTATAATACATCTGAACTTTCGAATATAATTATGATTTTATTTATAAAAAAATTTAGATACTAAATTTAAAGATACTAAACTCTTTTTAAAGATACTAAACTCTTGTTTAAACCTTACGCGTAATAATCGTTGAAGTTCCAAAAACCCCTTGAAGGTGAGTTTGTCGATCTTGGCATTCCTCATCGAATATATGATGTCATTGAAGGCTTCTTTTTCGATACAATCCATTTCAAAATCAAAATATAGATGCTTTACTCTGGAGAACTGGCACTATGCGATCGGATTCGATCTATGCGATCGGAAAATCCTTCATCACTCATGGCTTTTTGAGTTGGGCGTACTTCTACTTTTTCTGTAGGGGGCCCATCGGAGTCCTACGGATATATTTTTTTTTAGAAATGGACGCAAAACGATTTATCTTACACTTTCTTTTGTCTCGCAGCACCCGAATAGGAAAGAATAAGGCTTGGGATAATATGAAGCCTCGGATTTAAACTTCTTTGGAATATACCGACAAAGCCAGTCTTCGTTGATGAAATAGTTGCTCAATCTTGGGGGCAATTGCATAGTCATGTACTTTTTTCCTTCCCAGTCGATGTACCAGCTCATAAGGTTGACCTATATCATCGTTTATTACTAATTTACTATGTAATGTGTTTTATTCACCTTAGGAAGACGCTTGCGGCGAGTTGGATGGTCCAGGGTAATAGTATTCCATCGATGAGAGATCTGAAATGGCGGTTTCACTGATATGGCGGTATTTACCCCCATCTGTCCGCTCCTCGAAACTTCCATTGCATGATCCTATTTATCAGGTAAATCCAAACATAACATAATGGGTTGAATAATTTCTTGTTTGTATCAATTGAACTAGCAATACTCGTCTCAAGGTTTCGATCCTTTCGATTGATAGATGCTCCGCGGTTTGGATCATACGAATAACATCCGATGGCAAATCAGCGAGATTGAGCCTGATTCTAGGGCGACAATGAATTTATGATTGAATGACTCAACTTACATTCCAGACATTTCATCGTTCAGTTGTCCCTCTAATACGCTATTTGCATCAGACATCCTGCATGATATTATATATAATTCATTAAACACATATTTAAATACAGATTCTATCACATCAAAATTGATCATCAAGACCAACAATTTTAATGGGAACATTAGACAGAAATGTTCGTGAGAGACCAGTAGGCAAGCATGAAATGGAAATTATGTGCATCGAATATACGCTCTACTTACCTCAAACTTACCGTACGCATTTTTTTGTTGTTGCATCCATGATCCAATCAATACGTCAGAAGCGGCTGGTTTGTGTAATTGGATCGTGAATTGTGTTTATTACGTACGCACATTAATTTCGTTTACAAAATAAATAATTTTTAATAAAACAGACAGGGAAACAAGAGATTGAGATAAGAAAGACAATAATGAACCAAATGAGTAAGATCATTTAACATTTTTAACAACGGTAGTCTCAAAATAAATAAATAAAAAGTACGTTATCGATTGATAATTGAAGTTTATTATTATTGATGGTGAGGCAACCATATTCTTACTGCTCTCTAACAGCCATTGTAATTTGAGCATGAATGGTGTCATTGCTCAATGGCTTCAGGTCGATCGAGGCAGTGATCATGCCTGATCCGTTCAGCCAATCGATAACCTCTCTCCATTTGTCTCCGTCGGTACTAGGAATTGGCTCAGTCGGGCCGATATTGATGTTTGGAACTAGCCGAACTGCTTCAGAGAAGAATGTGCCTCCACCTAAATTGTATCATTCATTTCAGTTCGTAGTCGCGCTGCTTTCTCAAATAGCATATACGATGTGGTGTCCGAAGCAGACAAAATTATAATGCCTCAATTCTTACATAGCTTGGGGAAGTTGGAGGGGTTGTGCACTGAAAGATGCACGTTGCGAACATTCACAGCCCGAAGGACAGCCAGAATTGCAAGCCTGCAATGAAAACAATTGATGTCACTAACTGAAGGAGTGATAGCCGGATGGCAATTATAATAACACTTAGTTCAGTAAAGAAAATGTTTGGAAAACTGCCTTGGAGAATCAGAGAAAATGTTTGGAAAACTGCCTTGGAGAATCAGAGGGACTATATGCGATTGTTTTGGGGCTTACGCGTTGTCGTTCAAATCCAGCGCTCCCTTGAACGTCATCTGATCGACGATAGCTCCGTGCATCGAGCTCATGACTACGTCGCCTCCGGCAATTCCCATGTCAAAGTTGAAGTGGAGCTGCTCAATGTGCGCTCGCCGAGCAAGGATGCGATTGATTCGACCAGCCATTCCCTCGTCATTCTCGATGTGATGAAATAAGCGGCTCACATTGACAACCTGGAAGCATGATGTTTCATTACTGATGTACAATATTTCTCATAAAAATAATAATTCATCTAGGCGTATAATAAGTACGATATTTGCTCCGGGTTCGAATCCCGTCCGCAACAAGACCACCCCAACAGGCCAACCGAGCCTGGTCCAATTGATACTGGTATTCAAACCAGGTATACATGGGGGGCGTCGCCGGCTGGCAACTGAGCGACAACATATGCCGTTATATGCTAAGTATGTGCACATACCGAGAAAAGACACCAGCGCAGGTTCCGCGCATTGAAACATACTGAAGACGGGACTACCTATACCTTTACCTTTAAAAACAATTTTTTTCTATGGAATCAAAATATCCAAACAACGTACGTTAACAATATCAGTTGCGGAAGCCTCCCAGTCTTCGATTCCGAAATACTTTCGGTCCCTGCCGGATAGCTGCATCTTCAGTATCGTTAGCCCTTCTGCGTTGATCGACCAGCGCATTTCCTTCATCACGGGACGGTTTTCGGGAAGAGTCAGATGTTCGGCAGCTAGTGTATTCCACCGAGCAGAGATCTGCAAATAGAGATTAGAGATGCCAAAACAATTGTCAATTCTTCCCGAAACCCCCAGCTATTGGGCCAAATTCATTCAAACGCAAGCAATTATGGTGGACTCATTCAATAGAAATGATTTGAGTTGAGATGACTACTAGTGCAATAATTGGTTTTAGATGTTTTACTGTAACCTACTGTTTTCAAGGAACTAATTTGAATGGAAGCTACTGACCAGTCTCATTGTCTCGATTCGTTCCCTATTCGATTTGATCGGGTTCGCTCCGACGATTTTTTTGATAATATTCTTCGGCAAGTTCGCGAGACAGATGAGTTCCTTCATTTCGGATTGAAGGTCCGCGATGAGCTGAGCAAATTTCATTAATTTCCTTTCTCAGATAACATTTTACCTACCCGCTGCATCCTCCGAAAACCCTAACCACACCAAACCGTAGTCAATGAAGACGAACAAGCACCTAATCACAGAATCACTTCCTTCCCTAATACCCTGGCGGATAAATAAATGAATTTAATCCCTCACCTGTGAAATCAAATCGGTGCCCAGCTCCTTATCGAGCAGCCAATCGGTTATGTAGGTGTTGATTCTCGAAATTGCATCATTAATATCGGACGATTTTTATAATAACAATATAAATTATAATTAAAATTATTCATTGATTGATTGATAGGGTATACATAAGATGAGAGTGAACTACCGGAGATTTACTTTTTGGTGCTTCACATTGAGGAACAAGGTTCGAAAGCTCACCTGGGAATGTTAAATTCAGAAGAATCAGATGCCACGAATATTATGGGATGTTCAGTGAGCGGGTAAAGTGGAGGATACGATACGTACAGCTGCAAAATGCTGCCCGAAAAGCTGGTCTGAACGAGAAGAAGGTGAATCTCGGGTCTGATCACCGGGCACTTACAAGTTTGATGAGGTATTGGGTGGGGGGCGGAATTTCCAGGTTATACCTGAACAACAATGGTCTGTTGAATATTTTCATCATACCAAATCCATCATGGTTAATCAATAATACTACGGTCAAATGTTCAAGTGAACTCACTAGTTATGACAAATCGGCACAGACCCTCCTCTTTTCTCATACACTCTCGCTGGTCAGAAGAACGAGAGAGTATGGGAAATGAGGAGAGTCAGATGCCAACTTGTTACCACTAGAGCTCACGTGTTAGATAGCTGGAGCATCTCGTTTCTCTGACGTTCGAATGCAACTTGAGCTTCTTCAGCTTGAGTTTGAGCCTGATCTTGGGCTGGAGCTTCTTCAGTCATTCTGAATAAATATGTGTTATTTGTCCGGTGATTATAGCAGAGTAAGCAGTAAACAGCCGGAAAGCTACGATAGCCTGGAAATAGCGCGAGAGAAACAGCGGACAACCGGCAGGGCACACTATTAATGGTGGAAATGCGAATAACTAAACAAATTGCTTGTGAAACGGGTGATGAAGGCGAAAGCAATTATATGCGATAACATCGGGAAATCGCTGAGAAAACACGCGCCTCTCCCTACACTCAAAGATATCGCGCGCAACAAATTGGCGCGCTTTCAGTCCCGAACGAAGTGACTGCCTCGTGAACTGTGACAAGTCTAATAGTATTGAACCCTCAATTTCGCGTACTCTGTCATGTTTTCTCTCGTTTCCGCACATTTTCTCGCGCTCCCCATACAAAAAGGCAGGCTGGAATGCCGAAAAAGCAGAATGAGCTAATCAACGGCTCAATATCAGTCGAAAGGAGGCAGCGCATGTGGTAGCAAGCAACACGCAATTGATCATGTATTTATGGCAAAAACAAAACATAACTGCGATCGAACATAATTCAAAAAAGCAATAATAATGATTCAATTCACTTGCAATAGTGTATGACCGTGAACGCCATGACCGGCGAGCAGCAAAAGTTTGCTCCTTTGCATTACCGTAGTGGGTAGTTGTTTGCACATGAGAGTCTGCACCAATCGTTTACTGACTTTTCAAGAATAGCTCCGTTTTTTCGTACGGTATCCGAGGCGATTACGGTATAAATAATATTAAATTGAGTAATTTCCAAATTATACATTCCGCTAACCTACATACCCCCAGTTTTCCATAACCAAACCAGGATTATACGACATTATCACTCAAGATCGCGATCGCATTTCACTCAAGCTCCTCGTTACCCGAACCGAAGAAGCTCGTCCGAGATGAGTGAAACCAACTAGTATCTAGTTTGTACGTGCCACATTCTCTAGTGTACTAAATACTGGTAAAGTAGGCCCGAAGAACAGGATCGAGAGCTGCGAAATCCTCCCATTGCAAATACACTGGCCTCGCAGTGTAACGAGCAGGACGATGTGCGTACAGAAACGGGTGTCGTTTACCTTTACCTTTGCTTTTACTGATCTTATTGACCGCATCGCTGATCGAAACGGAGTCTCCGGTACTCGCGTAGAATAGGTTGTTGGACCCAACACACGGATGCAACACGAAGGACAGCCACTGGGAATGCACATTCACAGGAGTAGAGTTCGAAATAAAAAAAAGGTCGCCGTCTCTTCATTTCACACGCTCTCTCGTCACTCTCACCAATTAGAGAGTGTGTGAAATGAAGAGACGGCGACCCGTATTTCGAACACAGGAGGATCCATGTCAAGTGCGATCACTCATCTAGGAATGAATTTATTTTAACCGTTTTGCTCATTCTTGTACTCAACATGCCAATGACCTATTCGCAATGACGAATTAGGAGGGAAACTAGTGGTCACGAAACAAATTTTACTTTGTTACTTTTTTTTCGGAATGAAAGCCATTCTGTGCGCGTTTCAAATTGGGTCTCTGCCTCTGAACGATACAAGGTTTCTACCCTTTCTCATCTACCCTTTCTCGCCATCTTTCTCTCGCATCTTCTTCCTCTTCCCTTTATCTGACTCTAATCCATCCTCCCCTTGTAAGCCATATTTTCGAGAAAATCTCTCGTCTCACCTTCTGTCTCTCATTGATCGGCGAGAAGGTTCTCTTATCCTCTCTCGCTCGCTTTCCCGGCTCTCAACCATGCCCGCAACACTTTTATCGCTTTCACCTACCTTCCGACTCGTTTTCAATATTTGTTATCGCTTGTAAACGTAGTCCTTCCCTATTCGCAGTCATCTACGTTGACTCAAAGCTCGCCTAATCTATGGAGCGAGAAATCATTAATTGGAAACAAATAATCATAGTAACACCGGTATCACGAGATTCGAGAGCATGCTCGGAATTTTTTTTCTCAAACCGTTACGAAACTTTCCATAATATGATGGGAGAATACCATGGGGACAAGTTTTCGAACAATTCTGGTCACAAGTCCCTGAGCCGGCTTTTAGGAAATATCCGGTCGCGACTCCGGCACTAGTGTATCTCAGCTTCCAGATAAGCTAGAATGACGCGGTTAAGCTTAAAAAATGCAGAAAAAATGCAGACGAACGAACGAACGAACAAAAAATGCAGACGAACAACTTTCCTGACAAAATCCAAGCTATAGTACCAAAAATGCAAAAGTTGTGTTTGAAAAACTAACTCTCAAATCACATTAAAAATATTTTTATAATGTTCGTGTCGAAAGTCACAGATTTTTATTGCATAATATAAAATTAGTAAGTAACATGTACTTCGTACAGAAAAATTTGATCCGGCACCTACCGTTTCTCGGAGCCTTGCCTGATCGAAATGGAAAATTGACCGAATTTTACGGTTTTTCGAGTATATCTTCTTTCTCCCGCTTTGTCATGCGCTCTAATGCCGAAATTCGGTTTCTACGCACGAAACTACGTGAGAAACACCTGTAGGCAGAATGATATGAGACAAACAAATTTCAACTTTTTCATGACCGGGTTCATGGAATTTTTTGACAAAAAAATTCGAAATCTCAGAACTGTCTCACTATAGATGTTTCCGACGTAATTTCGCATGTAGAATCCGATTTTGTATGTTAGAGCGCCCCAAACAGCAAAAGAAAATATATATGGCCAGAAAACCTGATTGACGAAATATTTCGATCATAACTTTTTTGTTTCGCTTTTTGGTGCGCTCTAACATACAAAATCGGCTTCTACAAGTGAAATTAAGTCGGAAACACCTATAGTGAGACAGTTCTAAGATTTCGAATTTTTTTGTTAAACAATTCCATGAACCCGGTGTCATGAAAAAGTTGAAATTTTTTTTGTCTTATAGCATTCTGCCTACAGGTTTTTCTCACGTAGTTTTGTGCGTGGAATCCGAATTTCGGCATTAGAGCGCATGAAAAAGCAGGAGAAAAAGGATATATTCGAAAAACCGTAAAATTCGGTCAATTTTCCATTTAGATCATTCAAGGCTCCGAGAAACGGTGGGTGCCGGATCTAATTTTTCTGTATGAAGTACATGTTCCTTAGTACTTTTATATTATGCTATAAAAATCAGTGACTTTCGACACGAACATTATAAAAATATTTTTAATGTGATTTGAGAGTTAGTTTTTCAAACACAACTTTTGCATTTTTGGTACTATAGCTTGGATTTTGTCAGGAAAGTTGTTCGTCTGCATTTTTTGTTCGTTCGTTCGTTCGTCTGCATTTTTTCTGCATTTTTTGAGCTTAACCGCGTCATTCTAGCTTATCTGGAAGCTGAGATACACTAGTGCCGGAGTCGCGACCGGATATTTCCTAAAAGCCGGCTCAGGGACTCGTGACCAGAATTGTTCGAAAACTTGTCCCCATGGTATTCTCCCATCATAGTATGGAAGGTTTCGTATATATGAAAAAAAAAATTCGTGAGGGGGCTGTTTTTGCTCGCAGCTCTCGTGATACACGTGGTAAGTGCCTAGTTTTCCTTTTTTTTAGTGTTGTAAATAAATTCATTTTTTGTTCCTCCTCACTGGTTTCTTCTCAGTGAGAATGACATTCGAAGACAACCCGAGTAGTTCGGCTAGGTATTCAATATTTGACCGTTGATATTTCCTTACGAAGGCATTCCAGGTCATGAGACAGGAAGAAGCTTCGCGATCTCAACCCCATTGAGCATTCCTCAAGAAGATCCCATTCATCCAGACAGGTTCTATCATCTCCTCTTATCTTTCATTATGTTCTAGCCAGAAAAAAACAAAATTCTCCTATGAATAGTCCATTGCGAATCCTGTCTTGTTTGAAGTTGACTCTCCCTATTCAGTGGACTCCTCATCCACCTGACCTTCTCAGTGCGTGGTGCGAAGAGCAGAAGGATTCTGCGACCTTGTCAGTGTATTTTATTCTCTATCCTATACTTCGCGGTTATCAGTAGGTTAAAAATCGTAAGCTGACATCATTGCAGACTTGTAACATCACTCGCATCGAAGGAATCATCGAAACATATACTACTCGTAAGTTTTCAATTTCAATTCAATTTGAGCCATGCGTCAGACGTGATTGAAATTTTTTCGGGTGACACCCTATTTCTTCCGCTTCTCGTTTATTTTTACATTCCAATTGTCAAATTGCAGCAGCATCGGCAGTTGGATGTTCGCATTTAGTGGAAGCAAGCAACCAAAGAGACGCCCTCGACCAAGTCAGAAGTCACAAGGACACCAACTAATGATGAATAAAGGCTATGCGATGCGATACTAGATTGTTGTGGCATTGAATACCGCCCTGACCCTACGATTGAGGGAATGAGGGAAAAGGGAACATTAACGACAATGCCCCGAGATTGTTCACTGAATATCTGCATATGTTTTCACTCACAATCGCAGCACGCACACCTCGTTGCCGACTTCGTATCACTAATACCCGCCATACTGCTCGTAATGCGTAATGCGTAATGCGTACTCCGCTTGCTCTCTCTCGGTCAGATAAACGAGAGAACATGCACGATGAAGACGCTCGAGTCATGATTTGTTATAATTTTCGGGTTTTTTTTCAATTGGAGATTTAGTGCTTTGTTCAGGCGTTGGCTTTGTTAGCTCTGACTAAAGTGTAGTGGTGACTAATCGGTATCTGACCCTCCTCATTTCCTATACTATCTCGTCACTCTGGCCAGCGGGCGAGAATGTAAGAGTGACTTTCTGAGTCAGTGAGCATATTTGTGCAGATGCTTGGCAAAGTGAAAAAAATGGATTTCTCTCAAAATGTGTGTGGTGGTAGTACTCGACGAGTGTAGCTCAGGCACCACGGGTTTAGTGTTCTAAATCATGCTCCGCTAAAGGACGGAAGTTTTAAAAAAAATACCGTAACCCAACCGACTTTGCTCTTTCGCTATCGTTTCAATCGAGTGATATCTCAAAAATTACACAATATTCATGCCATCACACCTACCGAGTTTCATCCCGTTCGCATCGAAACTGTTTGAGAAATTTCGATTTTTTGAAAATATTTTTGAATTTTTCACCTTTTCATCTTTAGGATGGTATAGAATATACCTTTTTTATTTGATAAATTTGGAGAGCAAGCATCCTACTTCATATCGTTTAAATATGAAAAGAAATAAAAAATACCGATTTGACGAAAATCATTTAAAACGAAGGTCAACTCTTTGAAAGTCAGTTCATTATTGGCATAACTACCAGGTATTCGTGCAAATTGGAATATCAAGCACATATGTCAAAGTTTAAACATTTACTGATTCAGTTTATGGTGGAATAATCAGATCTTGAGAAAAAGTTTTCTTCGACCATCACGAGTTATGAATTTCGCGACACTTACTTTCACAAACGCAGCATTAACGCAGGTTCTTACTAGTATTAGTATGTAGTCCCATGGCTACTGCATCGAATCCATGTGATATGGGGCTATGCCAATCCCGTGGTCACTCTAATTTATTCACTCAAAAATGCGATTTACAAAATTTGCTCATTTAAAAAAATGTTCAAACTCCCACTTGTTAGTGCTCATTATGTTCGTCTATCATCGCATGTTTCTCACAATAAATTACAAAAATAATGAGTACTAACAAGTGGGAGTTTGCACATTTTTTTAAATCTGCAAATTTTGTAAATCGCATTTTTGAGTGAATAGATGAGAGTGACCACAGGATTGCCAGAGCCCCATATCACATGGATTCGATGCAATAGCCACGGGACTACATACTAATCCTAGTTAGAGCCTGAGTTAATGCTGCGTTTGTGAAAGTAAGTGTCGCGAAATTTATAACTCGTGATGGTCGAATAAAACTTTTTCTCAAGATCGCGCAACGTCTTATTATTCCACCATAAACTGAATCAGTAAATGTTGAAACTTTGACATATGTGCTTGATATTCCAATTTGCACGAATACCTGGTAGTTATGCCAATAATGAACTGACTTTCAAAGAGTTGACCTTCGTTTTAAATGATTTTCGTCAAATCGGTATTTTTTATTTCTTTTCATATTTAAACGATATGAAGTAGGATGCTTGCTCTCCAAATTTATCAAATAAAAAAGGTATATTCTATACCATCCTAAAGATGAAAAGGTGAAAAATTCAAAAATATTTTCAAAAAATCGAAATTTCTCAAACAGTTTCGATGCGAACGGGATGAAACTCGGTAGGTGTGATGGCATGAATATTGTGTAATTTTTGAGATATCACTCGATTGAAACGATAGCGAAAGAAGTCGGTTGGGTTACGGTATTTTTTTGAAACTTGAATGATTTAGAACACTAAACCCGTGGTGCCTGAGCTACACTCGACGAGTACTACCACCACACATATTTTGGGAGAAATCCATTTTTTTTCATTTTGCCAAGCATATGTTCACTGTGTCAGATAGTCACTCGTAAAAAGAGGAGGCCCAATGATGATTTGTGAACACTAGTAGGATACGTCACATCGGGCCTGTACTCTTCTCGTATTCTTTCTTTATAATTGCGCACGAATATAATTCAAATAATTAATAATAATGATTCAATTCATATGAAATAAAGCATGACCGGGAATTTCACGACCGGCGAGCAGAAACCGTTTGCACCTTTGCGATACCGTTGTGAGGAGTCGTTTGTACATGAGAATCTGCGGCTATCGCTAACTGGCTTTTTCGAAATGACCATTATAAAAAAAAAATTATCTGTGTACTAGTTACGCGCCTTTTTCTCGAAATTGGGCTTCTAAGCCGATTATAAAATCGTGCACTTGCATCAGTAACAGTGCGAGCAGAAATTCCATGTCAAAATCATGGCCGAGTTGATAGAGCGCACTCATGAAATATCAAACCCCATGTACTAAAATGATCAGTAAAGGGATGGCGAGATAGCCTAGTGGTATCAAGCATTCAAATGTCTGTCACGAGTTAGATGCCCCGCCTGGGCCAACCCCCTTTCATCAGAGCGAAGGCGGCTGAGAAAAGTGCACTTTCCCGAGGCACTATGGCAATTTTTGACTCAAATCGCTCCCAATCGAGACGAGGGCTAATTCCCCACAAAAGATAGCTTACTAATGGATTAAATTACCATCTGCAGAAAACACAGGGCTTTCGAGCCATTCAAACTAGAAGTTCATCAGAGTAGAAGCGGTCGCACGCCGCCCATTTTCCTGACGTATGCACCCTCAGAGATAGTGAGCCCACGCCAGCTTCTTTTTTTTCAATTCAATTCAATTATTTATCCACCATGGGGTATAAGGAGATTGGAATAGCGGAGATCTTCGTTAACGTTTTGGCAGAGGTCCGTCGTCTTGTATGGCGAATCGGTGGTTGGGTGAGGGGGGGGGGCTTCGGGAGGAGCAGCAGATCGGTATCAATATCAGAGTCGCAAAAGCGATTCTGTAGCGAAAGAGATAGAGGGAAGAGAGAGAATATGAGAACGGAAGATATCCGGTGAGCTTGTAACGATTCCAGCATCTAGCGCGTTCCATCTTTCAATAATCCTAGTCGCAAAACTTGAGTGAGACTGGAGGTACGAAGGGTAGCGAGATACGTAGATTATGGGATCTACGAAGGATACGGGCAAGCGGGGCTAATCTGTATAAATTTGAATGGTCGTAGGAGTAGAATCCATGAATGGATTTATGAATGAAGAGAAGATCAAAGATCAATCTACGATGTTCAAGAGTTTGAAGTAAAGGATGAGACAGTCTATCTGGATACAAAGAATAGGGAATTCGACAATGTGCAAATAGACGCCGCGTGAAATTACGCTGCACGTCTTCAATTTGATTGGCAAGAATGACGGTGTGAGGAGACCAGACAACTGATCCATACTCGAGCAATGGTAGCGAATGCGCGACAGTACAATTGGGATTCAGGAGAGCAAAAGCATTTAAACATTATATTAATTTTCGCTCTCGCTTTCAATATCATTTTAGAAACATGATCGGAAAATTTAAGGGAGGGTTTCATAATAATACCAAGGTCTTTCATGAAAGGTGAAGTGGAGAGAGGAATATTATTAATCGAATTGCCAGTTATAGTGTGTACGTTGTGGTATAAGAAAAAGACTAATAAATAATTATTTTTCTTATACCACAACGTACACACTATAACTGGCAATTCTGGCAGCGTAGTCAGAATCCAGTACATGGTGCATACGTCCTTTCGATTCAAACCCAGTCTAAGTCCCGCGTGGCCCAATTTATTCTACCACTTCCACTCCACCACTCCACCATTGAGTCTTCCAACGTCACTCAGCGCATAAATCGGTCCAAAATGCCGCCCATACTTTGCGATAAGTATTCCAGTCTTCTCTCCTCGTTGTCCAGTCTCAAATCCCTGTTTGAAACAATCGATGACGAAATTCCAAAACTCGTCAGAGCGAGTTCACCTGATGAAATTGCCACGATTAGCGTCACAATCACTGAAAAACCATGGAAGCCCAGTCAATCGTCGATGATTACAGTGACGAAGTCAACTCCATCAAGCAACGCATCGAAGCAATGGAAGACGAAGCCAAGGCCAACGATCAATCCCACTACGACGAGAAGATGGATGCCACTGACGGATCATCGGGAATGCCACTGAATCCAGTGAGTCTCACGAAATGTGAAATCTTCGTCGGGTGGGATGAAATCTCCGTCGGGTGGTATGAAAACATCGACGGGGGAGATGAAATCTTCGTCGGGTGGGATGAAATCTTCGTCGGGTGGGATGAAATCTTCATCGGGTGGGATGAAATGGCTGATAAAAATCGAAACGAAACACGATCGGGCTCTTAAAGCTGGGACGCGTCGCTTATCAACAATGTCCCATATCAATCCCAGCGCATCCAATAGTGCGCCCCAGTCCACTCATGTTGATTAGCTCCAATGCGCTGTCCATTGCACAGTCAGTCCATCGAGTCCACACTGTCAGCAGTGATGTCAAGACTCATTGACCAATCCAATCTTCCTTCCATTAGTCTGCTACCATTCGATGGCGAGTCATCCCATTAGGAACCATTCTTCAGTCAATACACTAGTATCATCGAGTCCAAATCTCATCTTTCCGACATTGAGAAGCTTGTCCACCTCCGGAAAGCACTGAAAGGGCAAGCACTTAAGACAGTCGAAGGGATTCCCATGGAAGGAAAACATCTCCAGTCAACTATCGATAGACTGAAAACTGTCTATGGTAGAAGCAAACGGTCGAATACCACTCTGATAAATCAATTGTTTTCCATCAAACCCAAGTCTTCTACCTTAGGGGACCAGCTTAACTGCACAGTTGAACTCATCAACAAGGTCATTCAGGTGGATGAAAAATCCGTTGTCGACAATTTTGCCCTCATAAATCAGATAGCTGGCACAATCCATTCCAAACATCTTGATAAGATGTACAAGTTGGAACCTTCCACAATGCTAGAAGCACTCACTCATTGAGACTGACCTCAGAGAACGAATCGAGATCGGAAAACTGAAATCCACTTTCCAATTCACCGATCGATCGCATCGCAACCAGAATTCTGCCAACGCAATTCTGGGAGCAAGAATGAAAAGTCGAAGTCGTCTACTTCCAACTTGTTTTCCCAATTTCCCAAGTCATCCAAAGGACCAACGTGTGTGTTCTGCGGGTTGCATCCCTACAGTGGAGAATGCACTAAGGTGAAATCACCCAAGGACAGAAGGGAATCTCTGAAGGGAAAGTCACTATGCCATTGTTGTTTCTCCTCCAAGCACAGTACTAATGACTGCTCCAGAAAATGCCCCAACTGCACTGGCAAGCATCATAGATCACTGTGTGAGAAGCCCTCTCTATCAGTCAATACCAGTCTAGTATCCTCATCCAATCAACTGAGACTCTTCACTGCTACTGCAACCATAGAGAATCCCAATCTAGATGCGCACAGTGCAACGAGAGCATACATCCATCTCGATCACGGCTCTCAAGCCACCCTCATCTCTAGGGATTTAGTCAATCGTCTTTCACTAGTTCCAATCGATCAACACAAGATGTCCATCAATGGTATCAATGGGAAAGCCACTCGTCCCTCTCTCCACGACATAGTCAAAGTCGATATCGTGACTGACCGTGGAAAGTATCCAATCTAGGTTATGGAAGGCTCAGCAGTCAACTCCATAAGCACTGATCTATTAGACGATGCAGACCTCTCAGTCATCCAAGCTACGATTGGATCTATTCCTTATCGATTCTCCAAACACGAAGTCGTCAACACTGATCTACTGCTTAGTGTGACAGATTCACTTGAACTTCTGGAGAACTCGAAGGAAACGAAACTACCAAGTGGTTGTCGACTACTCGAGTCTTCAATAGGTCCCATCGTAGTCGGCTCCAGAAAGATTCCATTCCGATCATTCAATCCATCGGTGTCTTCACTCACTGTCTGTACTGAGCCATCATTCGAGCAGAAGGTCGAACGCCTTTTCTCAGTTGATCCCCCAGCCCGAGTGTATAGTACTACAGAGAAGGAAGCACGCAAGGTGTCTGATGAACTAGTCAACAAGCATTTCGATGAGACCATCCAGAAGCAAGACAATGAGTATATCGTTCAATACTTAGTCAAGCCACATGCTAAGGATGCACTGCCCACGAATTACGATCTCGCAACCTCGAGACTCAATTCCACAGTGAAGACTCTCTCCAAACAGAGATCTTACCTCAAGTTCTATGATTCTATCATTCACGACCAATAAGTGGACGCTATATTTGAACGTCTTAGAATCGGCATTACCTGTGGCTAAGCTTGAAGAAAATGAATACGCAGAAAGACTTGTTTATGAAATAGTTGGAGAAATAATATTCACTTCAACGAGTGGCGACCCCCTACATTGCATTCTCTCACATTTGAGTGATTGATATCTCTGATATAAAAACATTTCGATTAGACCATAGTAGGCTTGGCCGTTTATTTTGTCCCTCAAGGTTTGGCTGAAATATGTATTAACTTTTTTTCTTAATTTTATTGATTTACCAAAAGACAAACACAAACTATTGATGGGTAAATTGCTGAAAAGTATTTGAGTCGCAACTTCCATTTCTACTCAACTCCAAAATAATTTCGAAGTTCGGGTGGAATGCGTATGTGCATTGTGGTTTACATAAATACATATCGGAAAGTTCAATACGAATTAATATGCTCACCAGTCTAAAACTATCGAATGTCTCTAGATGCATTCTCATAATCTTCCTCTGCTGGGAGGTTAGTTAAATCCATTTCGAGATCTTCAGAAGACATCTTGATACAAGCGTATTAAGAATGGAGACGAGTCGCAAATAGTTTACAACAAGGCAATACTCGTCTAAAGCGGCTGGTCGGTTATTTGTGACGGGGCAAGCGTGGCGAGAGACTCTCCTCTACGATTTGAAACAAATACACTTTTTAATCAACAACAACAATTAGCTGGAATTGTTCGAAGACAATATATCGCATAATGTACGACTCGACGATCATGTTGATTCGCTTCGACAATTTAAAAGAGTTTAGTGACAAGCTGAATCAGTGGTATGGTAACTGCATTCGTAACAACTATCTCATACTCAACACGATCTGCTCGAGCGACCACACGAGTTTATGAGAAGGGGTATCGTACGGCACAACAGAGGGGATAACCCTACGGTAAAATATATGGGATTCAAAGCAATATAATTATCAGTTTACAAAATACATTGGCATCGATTATATCAGAATACGGGACGCATGTTAACATTTTGTCGAGATATCGTGAATATTCTGCCATTATTCTCGGGCATCCACAGTCATTCGAAATTCGATCCACCCATTAGTGATCGTTTCATGAAATTCAGGCGTTATCTGCTCCGTCTTGTTAAGTTCATCCCTTATATCGATCCAAGTGACACGGTAATTCTGCCAATGTGGAAGTGCGCGAGTATCGCACTTTTGTAAAGTTATCTCGATCTCAGGCACCTCTCGAGAAACTTCTATTATGAAATCGGTGATAGCTGAAAAATATCGAGATCAACTATATTTTAGTTATAAGTCGCTCACATTTAGCGTGCGGTCGCAATTCTCTGAGAGAAAATTCAAGAAGGCGAATTTGATTCGTTCGAATAAAGTTTAACATTAACGATCTACAAAATCGTCTTTAATAACATTTGCGAAATCAAAAAAGCTCACCTGGCTTTCCGAATATTGATGATCCCCGTAAAAATTAGTTTATCTACGATAATGTTGCTTATCGCTTTTCCTACAGCATCATTTGAATCGAATGCACAAAATGCTTTAGTTATGTGTTCGAGTTTCTCAATGCGCGAGCACCGATCAAAGATTCGAGCAAGACAATCGGAGTAACGCTTTTTGTGCTTATTGCTATTGAATGTGTGATGCGTTTCGACCGGCTGAAAACAATTGAATTTCTGAAATATCAATTTCCCGCTAACGTGCAATTAATCTCACCCGTTCTGTATCCTTTCGCTTCTTTTTCCACTTCTCTACTCCAAAATACTCTTGAAGTTCCGGTGGAATGCGAATGTTCATAGTGATTTCTTCGTATAAATCTCTGCTCCACGAGAAGCTCTTTATTGCAGGCAAATATTTGCGATTTGCAAGGTGCTCGAAAGCCAGGGTATTCCACCGAGGTGATATCTGAATTATTATCATGGAGAGTGATGAGCGATGGAAAGATCATTGGGCTTATAAGACGAAGAAAAAACACAGAGCTTGGATAATATCCAATTTATATGTGACGAGTGTAAATGAAAACAATCAAGTGACATGTATGGTTGGGAGGGGCGAGAGAGCAAGCGAAAACGAGAGAGTGCGGACAGGAAGGGGGCAATAAGCGAATCACACGTTAATTAGAAGGAAATATGACAAGAAAAGAGAGTGGGGGATTGGCTAAAGAGGTCAGAAGCTTGAAATAAGCAAGGATTCACTAATAGAAAAGGCGAAAAGGCGAATTAGCGAAAAAAAAAAGGAGAGAGCGCGGGAAAGCACCTATCACTGAGAGAGACGAGAGGAGGAGAGAGACGAGAGGAGGATGCCGACATGACAGCTGCATTCAATATCGATTATCTTTTCTCGCTTACCCACTTACTCCAATTTGTTCTGCATTCACAGTTCGCTCGAGTTTCGATGTCTTCTGGATCTATCGGACTCGATTCAGATGATCTACCATCGGATATCATCCGTAATGTACTCAGAATAGGCATAGAATCGTTCTATAGTATGAGACTGGTGAGGATCTTGACTACATGTCACTTGATTGTTTTCATTTACACTCGTCACATATAAATTGGATATTATCCAAGCTCTGTGTTTTTTTCTTCTTCTTATAAGCCCAATGATCTTTCCATCGCTCATCACTCTCCATGATAATAATTCAGATATCACCTCGGTGGAATACCCTGGCTTTCGAGCACCTTGCAAATCGCAAATATTTGCCTGCAATAAAGAGCTTCTCGTGGAGCAGAGATTTATACGGAGAAATCACTATGAACATTCGCATTCCACCGGAACTTCAAGAGTATTTTGGAGTAGAGAAGTGGAAAAAGAAGCGAAAGGGTACAGAACGGGTGAGATTAATTGCACGTTAGCGGGAAATTGATATTTCAGAAATTCAATTGTTTTCAGCCGGTCGAAACGCATCACACATTCAATAGCAATAAGCACAAAAAGCGTTACTCCGATTGTCTTGCTCGAATCTTTGATCGGTGCTCGCGCATTGAGAAACTCGAACACATAACTAAAGCATTTTGTGCATTCGATTCAAATGATGCTGTAGGAAAAGCGATAAGCAACATTATCGTAGATAAACTAATTTTTACGGGGATCATCAATATTCGGAAAGCCAGGTGAGCTTTTTTGATTTCGCAAATGTTATTAAAGACGATTTTGTAGATCGTTAATGTTAAACTTTATTCGAACGAATCAAATTCGCCTTCTTGAATTTTCTCTCAGAGAATTGCGACCGCACGCTAAATGTGAGCGACTTATAACTAAAATATAGTTGATCTCGATATTTTTCAGGTATCACCGATTTCATAATAGAAGTTTCTCGAGAGGTGCCTGAGATCGAGATAACTTTACAAAAGTGCGATGCTCGCGCACTTCCACATTGGCAGAATTACCGTGTCACTTGGATCGATATAAGGGATGAACTTAACAAGACGGAGCAGATAACGCCTGAATTTCATGAAACGATCACTAATGGGTGGATCGAATTTCGAATGACTGTGGATGCCCGAGAATAATGGCAGAATATTCACGATATCTCGACAAAATGTTAACATGCGTCCCGTATTCTGATATAATCGATGCCTTAAAGTTTGGCGCGTTTTCCCCCGACTAGTTCTGACTAAACATGATCGTCATTCTTCAAGCTAACTCAAGGATTCAATTCAGGATCGTAAATCAATATTGATTGATTGAAAAATTCAACATCACGAAAATAAAAACACTTAAATTGTTTTTAAAAAGATAAGGCACTTTTCAAGCCTTACATACAGCTTAGTTTGGTGATATTTCATTCACCATATTCTTCTGTGCAGTTTCAGATTCATTTTTTAAGCCTTCTTAATACCTAATTTGATACAGTATCCTGATTCTGATCTTACGATATTCATACCCCATGCATTTCTACAGTTAATGAATTAATATTGAATATTCAACAGATATGTATACTAAGAATATAATTATTGATTACTTTTTAAAATTTTTTTTTAGATTTTCGAGTTGCGAGTGAATTTGAAAAGATATCGACAGTAAAGGATCAGATACAAGTTTTACAATAAATTATTAAAATGAGGGCTTTAGAAAAGTGTTTGTGCAGAATTTGAAATATGAGAGGAATCGCGAGAGATTCTCTACAGCCCTGCGGACGTTGGAAATAGTTTCTCCGATTCTGCTGAAAAGTGAAACCTGAGTACCTCAAATGATATTCTTTCAAACTGCGTTTGCCGATTGTCGATAACAGGACTCATCTTCGAGTATTGTCAGGTCAAAGTAGAAACACGATAACTCGCTATAAAAACAAGCTAGAGGCAATTCTAAAAACGCGTTCGAATGAGTAGAAATGGGGTAAAATTTTTTATGTTGATGATGTCATTCCTCGTATATGCGCTGGATCGGGGCGATCAGTTTTTCAAAAAAGTGATGTTACTTTGCTAATACCGATTTGTACAAGAAGCGCCGAAAAGTGATTTGAGGAAATACTGTCACCAAACTGAATTCCAAAAATCAGAAAAATTGGAGGTGGGGAAAAAAATGGCGCGCACTTATGTCCGAAAAACCAACGATTTTGTCGGATTTTCGAGGTTTTTCGAGCATAACTTTTTTCATGCATGTTTTCATGAGCTTTCGTATTGAAATTCGGAATCAGCGCGCCAAAATACACCAGAAACTGCTAAAGATATATTTTTTCGAGATAAAAAAGTTTTTCGACTCTGACCACATTTTCACCATGTGAGTAGTCGACTTAGACGGTTGAATATAAATGTAGATTTTTGCATAAATAACGCATCAATTTCGGCTACCTGATGTAAATGTTATGGGGATTTAGCGTTGCAAATTTTACTAACTTCTTTACCATCATCTGTTTCGTGGAGTTTTCCTCTCCACCCGTCGACTCCAAAATAATTACCATATCTCGATTCACACTTAGTTTAACAATCGTGTATTTGCGACCATCATTGTCCGACGAAATGCGCCAACAGAATCTTTTGAGCACAGGGAGGTCTTTGCGGTTACTGAGACGCTCTTGAGCCAGAGTGTTCCACAGAAGAGATATCTCAGTGAGTATCTATTTGCAAATCTGAGTCTGAAATAAGAGTCGCCGTTTCTTATTATGGTACACTTCACTCTATTCCGGTGAATTTCGAGACAGTATTCAAATATACAGTACCTCGTAAAAGCTATCGGTCATTTTTCAAAACGCTTCTTTAAAAATTGAGTTAAAGGCCCACGGTTTGAAACATTAAATAGTAGATACAGAGAAGAATAACCACTTGTTATTGAATCCTACCCTGCACTAGGTCTGATTTTTTGGCAAAAATTAATGCGGACGAGCTCTTATCAAAAAATGACAATTCTCACATGGAATTTTTGTACAAAAAAACTAAGAAAAATTATGTCATATTCGTTCTAGTTGAGCTACAGCCTCCAAATCTCGTAGAGAATGTCAGTAGGTACTAAGACAACATCGGTTGAAATTTGGGCCCGATTGGGCGCTTGCGGCGAAAAATGGTTTTTCGAATATTTCAATTTTGGGTCTCTCTATACTCTCCCGCCACTGTCGATAGAAAATGAAACAATTTAACATTTCTTCTCCGAGTTCATCAGGGAAGAACCTCTGAAAATTTCATGTTGATTGAACATCTTTGAGGAATGTCATAGATCGAGAACGTGAGCAGAAAACTCGGTAGGAAAAACTTGCTTCGGTATCAAAAGGTGCCTAATTATTGTTCTAGTCAAACTATTGCTCCAAGAATTTGCAGGGAGTGGTGTCAGGAAGTAGTGGCGGATTCCTGCTTACAATTAGAGCACTGTAGTAATATTCTACGAAATTTCGACTTTGAAGCAAGTTTTTTCCTACCGGGTTTTCTACTCAAGATCTCGATCTATAACTTTTCTCAAATATGTACTATCAACATGAAAATTTGAGAGGTTTTTCCTTGATGAACTCGGAGAAGAAATGTTAATTTTTTTTTTATCGACAGTGGCTGGAGAGTATAGAGAGACCCAAAATTGAAATCTTCGAAAAACCATTTTTCGCCGCAAGCGCCCAATCGGGCTCAAATTTCAACAAATGTTGTCTTAGTACCTACTGACATTCTCTACGAGATTTGGAGGCTGTAGCTCAACTAGAACGAAAATTACATAATTTTTCCTAATTTTCGGATTTTTAGGAAAATGGTTCTGCTGACCTTATTTGAAATGCGCTCAATGTGTCACATAGTGGATTGTGCAGACCTGAGGTAGTACTAACTGCACGAGACATTTGAACTTGTACAAAAATTCCATGTGAGAATTTCCATTTTGAATAGAGCTCGTCCGCATTAATTTAGCCAAAAAATCAGACCTAGTGCAGGGTATGATTCAATCTCAAGTGGTTATTCTTCTCTGTATGTACTATTTAATGCTTCACACCGTGGCCTTTTACTCAATTTTGAAAGAAGCTATATAGTTTTGAAAAATGACCGAGTACTTTTGCGCGGTACTGTATATGATAATTAAATTCATCACCAGTCTGATCCTCTCGAGATGTTCGACATTAATCCTGCTAATTGCCCTGATGATATCTACCGGCAAGGTGGCGAGATTGATTCCTTAATCTTCGAGTGGAAGCATCGACGAGATTGAAGAGAACAAATGGCAACGGGAATGAGAACCGTTAGAAGATATTCGAAAACAGCGCGCCAAACGCCAAGCGACAGGCATTTTAGATTGCACATCAGTGATTTGAGTTCTATGCATTACCCGCCTATTTCGATACTGACACACAAATCGTCACCATTACGCCAAATTACGAGCGAGTTTTCGTCTGCACATCATTATGCATAAGAAAGTTCGCGACGAGTGTCTCGCCACGTTATTTGATGTCTTTGCATTTCCCGCCTCTTTTTATACCCCCGTACTAATAATTTCCAAAACGTCTGAGTTGAGACGAATTTGCGGTGTTTCTTGGACATCTTCACAATTTGAATAAATTCATTATTTATATTCAATATATTGCGAACTATATTTAATATATTTATATTTAATATATTGCGAACTTGTCATCACTTTCCATCGGAGATAACGAAGCATGCAACTGGTGAGCTCACTTGTCTTTTTTTGAAAATAAAACTTTGTCGTAAAGTATCGTAGAAAATTTCACCCATGTTGATTGGAGATGTTTTGACATGGACATTTATCATACAAAATAGTCTTGTCGAACTATAATGTATTGCCACACAGTCCACTGGCATCACGAGGTCCTCTACATCACTCGGTCTCACCTCAGATACTCTTCCTTCCGATATTATACAAATGATTATCAGGATGGATTTAGACTCATTCGAGAGCATGAGGCTGGTAAGGATACAAAGGATACTCTTTTTTAAAGGATTTCTATATTCTCTAAGGTCATTTTCATTTTTTAAAGATTTCATGTAGATGGAATGCTCAATGCCTTGCATATCTCAAATATCACAAAAGGCTTCCTGTTATACACAATTTTTACTGGATTCATATATACGGGAGGACCGCTTTGGAGGTATCCGTACCGAAAGAGCTTCCGAACTTTTTCGGTGTTCGCAGTATTGGGATAACGCAATCCAAACCGCAGGTAAGACACCATGCAACAATTTTTCTTCGATTTTGCAAATGGAGTATTGATCTTTGTAATTTCGCACCGCGAAGTCCTGTAGGACTGCATTTTCAGAAACTACTTGCACATTTTCAGTATTTCACAGCTGTTCATCACTTTCCAAGAGACAATAAGAACACAGTAGTTGATCGCTTCGTGCGCTTATTCATTCGAAAGAAAACAGAGGATGAAGATCGTTTCTGCAATCGTCTAATACAACTTTTCCGCCGTTGCTCGCGCATTGAGCATATCGTGCACAATGCCGAGGCTCATAATAACCTCGATCTAGTGGACGAGGCGCTAAGCGGTGTAGTGGTTGACAAACTGACTTTCAAGGAAATTGTCAAATTCAAAGCCATAGAGTGAGGATTATTTTGCATAGTTCTGATCAGAACGTTGTAGATATTCAATCATTTCTCATGAGATCACAATATATTAGTTATGAAAATTTAATTGTAGACCATTAATTCTCAAAGTTCTTCGAACCAACGACATTCGTTGTTTGGCTTTCAACGATTGTGATTTCTCGGAAGATTGTAAGTTGCAGAATTTCCTGTTTTGGAATGAATTTTAAACTCAGTTACCGATGCATTTCTTCGCAAAGCCGTGCGACACGTGTCTACAATCGAGTTCAACGTGGATAATCGGCAGTCAATACTACTGAATTTGTGCCGCACCACATGGCTGGTCGTCAAGCAAAAGTTGATGAAGAAATGGCGAATTGAGGTGGATGTTGAGGAGGAAGCAGTGAATCGGATGGTGTGCTTTCGCCTGTATGTGAGATCTAAACAGTAACAGCAATGCACTGAAATGAACAGTAATGTAACAGTAATGATGTCAACAATCAAGTTTCCCAACTTTACCATACATAACTATTTGTTTGATATCTATGTTGCTCATCTCAAAATAAATCCGTCTAATAACTATTTTCAATAAAGTGACTTTGCAAAGCAAACAAGCAATAAACAAAATGAGAACTAGGCGACGAATCGACGCGTTTGGCAAGAATGACCGCAATACAAATATATTGGCTCTCATGTACACAAGACAAAATCTGTGAGGTGTAGAGTAGAACGGAGGTGAGTCGATCGTGTCGAATCGCGTAGGGTTGCAGCAAGGGTATGGCGGAATAGGGGAGGGGGAAGGGGGGAGGGGGGAATGAGGTCACAGATCATTGGTCAAGAGTTTAATGATTTGATTGATACGGTCTCCAGTTTCTCCTATATCCATCGAGTATGCCTCGACCGTGCACGTTACTAGTTGTCGTAACTTTGGGCACACACGCGAGTGAGGAATAGGAATATTTGGTTGATATTTTCCTCGATGATCTAATATTGAGTATTTCAGTTAAAATATCAATTTGTTTCGCGAACATAGCTCATGATGCACAATGATATTGAATACAACGCATTGGGAGGTTTGCTGAACAGAACAATCTTTTTTTTTTAAAGCATAGTATACATAGGTAATACAAATATACGAAAGTACGCGATTTGAATACCATAGCATCAGCATCAGTAAGATTCACTTGATATTCAACTGTTATGGTGTGCAGGGCTTGAAATATGATCATGTTTAAAGTTAACTGTGTTGTTTTACTTCCACAATGATTCGATCTCGAAATGTTCCGCAAAGAGTTGATTTGAGCTCGGGAGAAGTGTTCAGTGCGGTAGACAATGGACTCAACCAATGGTATGAATATTTTCCCTTGTTATCTTTATCTTCTGTAACTTCAATATGAGAAATCAAACGACTCGCTTCATTGAAGAATGTCTCGGCATCTAAAGATAAACTGAGTTATTATATTTGATATCTTGAATGGAAAAAGGAGCTATTTTCTCGGAATATATTTATGTTAGAATGGGACCTTCTGCGAACCCTGGACGATAACTGTCACGATAATCTTTTGAGACACCAAGAATAGTGAGGACTAGGCGACGAATCGACGCGTTTTGTAAGAACGACCGAATGTAGCCCAACACGGTTGTTCTGAAAACGAACACAAGTGTTTAAAAAAATTACCTATGTATAGTATAAACTGTAAAACCCTTACGCTGACTCTGTCAAATATTCAAATCCACCGAGCGTGAGTTCATCAATGGTGGCAACACAGAGCGCCGATTTCACTACGTTTAGCTCTTGCTGTCTATTCTGGAAATCGTCCATCTTGAGCTCAAGCTTCTCAATGTGGGAGCATCGAGTGAGCAGACGACTTAGGGGTTTGAATATATATGTTGCGTTTTTATTGAAAAGCCCTTCAATTTCAGCTACCTGCTGTTAATGTTGTTGTGATTTATCGTTTAAAATTTAACCTACCTTTACACCATCACCATTTTCGACGATTTTTCCTCTCCACCCCTCCACTCCGAAATAATTGACATATCTAGATTCCATACACAATGTCATAGTCGCGAACGTACGACTTTCTTTGTTCGATGCAATTCTCCAACAAAAATTTCTTGAGCACAGGAATGTCTCTTCTTTGACTGAGGCGTTCTTGAGCCATGGTTTTCCATATGAGAGATATCTGGGAGAATGCATATTTGTAAAGTGATTAGAGTCCGAAGACAAGAGGAAAGAAAGGGGGGCAGGTAAAGGGTAAAGAATAAGAGAAGTCACCATTATAAACGCTCTATGACCACTGTAGCAAATATGTGATCTCTAATTAATCTCACAAGTCTGATCCTCTCGAGATGCTCCACATCAATCTTGCAAATTTTTCTGATGATATCTACTGGCAGGGTAGCGAGATTCACATCTTCATGGTTATGCGAAAACATCACAGAATGAATATGTCAAAGGACCGAAGAAGACAATGATGCTAAAAAAGAAGCGATATCGCGCGCCAATTGCAAACCGATTGCACATTAGTGTGTAAAAGGGAGTTCGTGGCAAGAGTCCGTCGAATATAGTTTGAAGTTGTTCCCGCCTTTTTTGTTGTTGAAAGAACATCTCAATTCATCTACATTACATCTCAGCTGTTTCCTGTTGCGGAGATGGTGTCTCAAAAGTTAATAATTTTACTCTGCCGAATTTACCATCAGCTATCATTGGGACAATCGTCACAATGGAACCGAAATCATTCCCCAGCATGCGACTGGTAATATAATATCAGTCGATTCAAGGGCCAATTAATCTGAATGATTATAGAATATATTTTTCAGATATCCCGAAAATGGAATGCTCTCGTCTCTCTCTCGTCGTCTACACTACTGGCCATGTGCTCATTGCGTGTTCCTGATCAACAACATTTTGATGACCATCCGAATTCCACTCGAATGTTTTCACATTCGCTCAAAGTGTTCCTCCCATCTTTTCTACCTTCAAATGAAATAAATCCTTTGATGTTTCGCTCTGACTCTCGCAAACGTTTTCATCTCTCTTAACATTGCAGTGTGGTTGAGAGACATAATACTGGATTCACAATTCGGTTTCTTGTTTATCTCATCTAATATCTTCCTTTCTCGAACCTTGTTTCATGATAATTCGAAAATATTCATTCAGAGATGCACGAGTACATGGAGGAGCTCATCCAGGGTCTGATCTTTCTCGCCCGAATCCTCCTTTCCATCGTAGTCGGCAGTGTCAAAGCCATGATTCCAATGGGAGTTCTGCCGAGAAAGGATGTCAGAGGTTCGTGAGTAGGGATGGCGAATGCGAATGAAGAATGAATTTTGTCTCTTCATTCTCTCACACAAAGGCGCGCAAACCGTCGTCATTCTTCGTGAAGAAGAGAATGACTCGGTCAATTCTTCATGAAGAATGGGGTTTTCTTCCTGAAGAATGAGTTGAGGAAAAAGGTTTTTGATGGAATCTTTTCGCATTTGCTTTTAATATGTGTCATCATTAGCATACTCATGAAGTTCCTACCTCCTCCACACCCTAAATTCACCTCCCCTGTTCACGCCCTCCCCTAACCTCTCCCCTTCCCCTCCCCTTTGAAATCTCACCTTCCCTCCTATTCTAACCCTTCCCTGACCTCTAGCCTTCCCTTCTGCTCTGCCTTCCCTATTATAGCAATCCCCTGACCTCTCCAATTCCAATCCCCTCTGAAATCTCATTATCTTCCCCTGTACTAGCCTCTCTCATCCTCCTAGAAGAGAAGGGGAGGGCTAGAACAAGGGAGGAAGGTGAGATCTCAGAGGGAGGAGAGGGAGGTAGGTTAGAGGAGGGCTAGAACAGGGGAGGAAGGTGAGATCTGAGAGGGAGGAGAGGGAGGTAGGTCAGAGGAGGGCTAGAACAGGGGAGGAAGGTCAGATCTCAGAGGGGGAGGAGGAAGGTAGGTTAGAGGAGGGCTAGAACAGGGGAGGAAGGTGAGATCTCAGAGGGGGGAGGTAGGTCAGAGGAGGGCTAGAACAGGGAGGACCTGGAGAACTATGATGAAATTCATGATCTATTATTCCATAGCAATCGAAAACTTTCGAATTTTGAGACATAATCAATAGGGCTCGTGCACAGTGACCTACTAAAACTATCTTTAAAGTTTCAAGCAGAAATATTCATCCGTTCTTGTTTTAGAGCCATTATAGTGTAAACCGTTCTTCATGAAGAACGAGAACGACCGGGTCATTCTTCATGAAGAGCAGAATGCGAGGGTGGCAAAACCCTCTCTTCATTCTTCGAAATTTTCTCCATTCGCCATCCCTATTCGTGAGAGTCAAGAAGATTCTTGGCCGGTTACGAAAACTCGCGAGGAAAAAGAACGGCACATATCACACATATCTTTCGTAGCAATGCATATCGTGAAGACCTGCTTTCCATGTTAAATTTTTCAGGACAAATTTGTCTCATTACTGGCGCTGGCAGCGGCATCGGCCGCCTTATGGCAATTGAGGTACCAACTTTGATCTTTGATCTTTGATCTTCGTTCCACTTCAGTTCGCCAGACTCGGCTGCACAATGGTGCTGTGGGACGTGAACACTTTAGGCAACGAGGAGACGAAGACCATGCTCGCCAACACGGGGGCTACGGTATGTGTGAAGCTATTGTCAATCGACGAATGACTTTTTCAACAACCATGCTCGAAAGATTAGAGATCAAAGATTAACCTGACTATTTCCCGCCAAGGTCCACACCTACACGGTCGATCTGAGCAAGAGGGAGCAGATAAATGGAACGGCTGAGCGAGTGAAGAGGGAAGTTGGCACTGTGGACATACTGGTGAGAGACTAATTGAAAAAGTCGCTTTTCAAACAATAATATGAAAGCGTAATGGATAGTTGTTAGTTCAGTAAAAAAAAATTTTTGAATTCTTCCGTCGAGAACATCGCTTTTATTATTTTCATACATGTTGGGATGTTTATTGAAAAGTCCAGAGATTTATTATTTCCAGATCAACAACGCCGGAGTCGTCACTGGTAAGCCTCTCGTCGACGCTCCAGATGAGCTAATCGAGCGAACGATGGCCGTGAATGCGTCTGCGTGTCTCTTTGTGAGCCAATATTGCCTTAAATCATCACATCATTTGTATCCTGGTCCATGGAGATCCAATTTTTTATCGATTTCATTTCCGTACCTCGTTCACAAAAACGATATGTGATCATTATGTGATCTGACAAAGTAGGCATACTACCTCACCAATTGCAATATCGCAAAAAAAAACACAGAAGTGTGTTCCGGTAAACGGAAAAAAAGTTTTTCAGACAGCTAAAAATTTCCTGCCGGAAATGATCGAGAGAAATCACGGTCATGTGGTTACCATTGCGTCTGTTGCGGGCAAGATGGGAGCACCCAAAGCGGTAGATTTGTTTTCTTCGAATATTTGTATTACCGATTCTACGAGAGTCGATAGCGTTCAATTCATGGAGATCAAAATGACGATTTGTCCACACTTGTGTTGTTTCATGCGCGCACACTTGTGTACATCACGCACACTCTGCACTATCATTGGTATACCCATCTTTTCACTACGTGCCAGGAACACTGCCTTCTTGCAGGTCGATTATTGCGCGTCAAAGTTTGCCGCCATAGGCTTCCATGAATCTCTCTCGGCTGAGTTGCGCCATATCAAGGATGATGGCGTCAAGGTACTTCTTTCGTTTTAATTGTGACACAATGCTATTTTAATCATAATAAAATCATCGAACCTTTTGACGACTATCATACATAGTACGCGGAGATAATAACATGTTATTTAAATTATTTGAGACGACTCTGGTGTGTCCGTACCTAATTACCACGGGAATGTTCGACGGAGTCGAGAACAAGTTAGCGCTTCTGATTTTCCGACGCAAACAATCTATCAATCGAAGCTGAATTACAATGGTTCGCTGGAATACAATGGGGAAAAGCTATGGTCTCTGACAACGTTCTTTATTCAGATCACCCGGTCTCGTATCCACGCTGGAACCGCAATACGTCGTTGACTGCGTGCTGGAAGCCGTGTTGACGAACAAAGAGGAAGTGATCATACCGAAGGTTCTCTACGGCTTGGCAGCACAACAGTAAGTTACCGCATTCATTGTCAGCCGTTTTGTTCCAGAAGAACCGTTTTCTTTCTATCAGGTCGGTCGGTAAGTCCTGTCGTATTTTGGGCTTGAATTATGAGCCCGTATATTTTGTCTGTCTGAAATCGCCGCGGTCTGTCTTCGTAGCATTACATAGATGTATGTTCGGGCTTCATGATAATAGTTCGGAATTGCTCCGAGCTTGCTTGATGTTCGAGATTTCCAAGTTTGATCAAAAGCGAATTCTCGCAAATAAATTTGACTCAAATTTGAAATTGTTGTACAAAGCTAAGAATTATTTTTTACGGTTTGGGGCATAGTTAGCCATATCGGTGTTCTATCTAATATCTAAAAGGGAAAGGTCCTCGACTTCGTATTTTCCTGGCGCTAGCTGATAGTCGATTTCCATGAAATTTTCACAGTTCCCGTGTTCCTGATCAGAGGGATCTGAGATAATGTGCGCTTAAGAGAGCACTCAAAGGTTCAACTATTATGAAAAACCGAGAGGTGGTCGGTCAAAATCGAAAGATCTAGGCATCGTCAATACTGCAACGCGACAAGAATTTCCGACCAACTTAACAGTTTGCTTCAATTTTAACACGGAAACTCGTGAGAATTGGCTTAACTTTATTCTAATAATACGATAGTATGTTTGCAGCTTCCTCCCAACTGAAACGAAGCATATTCTCATCGAGTATCTCGGTCAGTATGATGCCATGGACACTTTCAAGGGCAGAACAACTGTTTGATTCGCAGTTCATCAACTATAAAGAAAAGGCATCAAATTCTGTAAATATTTCACATTTGTCAGCGATAAATGTTTGAATACGTGCAATTTGATAAGTTCAATACTCGCTCGAGAATTGAGGATTTTGCATCACGCATGGTGATAAAGTAATCAGATCACAATTGTGCGATTCTTACTTGAACCGGATGAGTTGGAAATATGTTTGTGCTTTCAAAAGTGTCAGGCAGTACCATGTCATAGATACGTTCAGCTGCGGCATGATTTATTGATTGTTTTCATTTTTTAATTGAAAATATAAAATTTATATGATCATTGGTGTCGAGAGCCCCAACTTTTTGTCATCACCTCATAGGAATACTTCTCTGAGAGCCACGCTAAGATAACCATGTTTCCCCGGTTCCGATTCAATAGAGACACCGCGATTTTCACGCATTTTAAATCCTAAAAAAATCCCAATAATTATTCACTTCATTTCTGGCAGGACATTTATCATCAGAATGTAGAAAACAAAGTATCGGAAGTTTATCTTTTTTCATTGACCGCGATGTTTCAATTCGCCCGTTTTATAGTGTCGCAGTGGTTAGCGCGATGAAAAAAAACTTCACAAATTGTTGGTGAAAACTGTATTTTTTATTTATTTATGTTTTGTTTTTATTTAAGATATTAAGAGACCGGCTCCGTTATTTTCGAGGATTCGGCCGTTATCCCCGGACATCGATATCACCGTTCCGGCCCATACTTGTTCCCTGGATACCGCCATGGGTCCCCATCACCAAACGGGAGTGGTTTGGTATCAATATTTGAGTCGCAAAAGCGATTCTGGCAAGAAAGAAATAGAAGGAATTGAGAGAAGATGAGATCGGAAGTTATCAGATAAACTTGTAACGATTTCAGCAGAAAGCGCGTTCCATCTTTCAATAATCCTAGTCGCTAAACTTGAGTGAGACTTTGGAGGTACGAAGGGTAGCGAGATACGCAGATTATGGCATCTACGATGGATACGGGCAAGCGGGGCTACTCTTTATAAATTTGAATGGTCGTAGGAGTAGAATCCATGAATGGATTTATGAATGAAGAGAAGATCAAAGATCAATCTACGATGTTCAAGAGTTTGAAGTGAAAGTGAAAGTCTATCTGGATACAAGGAATATGGGATTTGTATGGGAATATGGGAGCAAATAGACGCCTCGTGAAATTACCCTGAACATCTTCAATTTGATTTGCAAGAATGACGATGTGAGGAAACCAGACAACTGATCCATACTCGAGCAATGGTCGAATAAAAATAGCGAATGCGCAACAGTACAAATGGGGTTCAGGAGAGAAAAAGCACTTAAACATGATATTAATTTTCGCTCTCGCTTTAGTTATCATTTTAGAGACATGCTCGGAGAATTTAAGGGATGGATTCATAATAATACCAAGGTCTTTCATGAAAGGTGATAGAGGAATACTATGAATTGTGTAAAGAGTACGCGGTGAGAGAGATCCATAATGGACTACAGTGCACTTAGTCTCGTTTAGGGATAGGTTCCATTCAAGAGACCAATCGAATACAGAGTCAATAGCACGTTGTAAGATGTGAGAGTGAAGCGGAACCTTTGCATAGATCTTTAGATCATCTACATATATACCGTACTTTATCTCAGGAGGCAACACTTTAGAGAGATCGTTAATGAATAGAATGAATAGTAGCGGGCCGATACATGATCCTTGCGGGACGCCTGATGTTACAGAGGTGGGATCAGATAAAGTGTTGCCAATGAGAACATACTGAGATCTGTTAGAGAGGTAATTTGCGATCCATGAGACAATGTGAGAGGAGAAACCGAGGTTGGAGAGTTTATGGACTAAGAGCCGGTGATCAATACTATCGAAAGCTTTGAAGTCAAAGTAAATGGTATCAAATGAGGAATTATGAGATTTGAAAGATAGGTAATCTGAATGGGTTTCAACCAGCTGAGTGCAAGTAGAACGGAAACTTCGAAAGCCAGGTTAGTGAGAATCCTGAAGCTTATTCCCATTCAGATACTCAGACATTTCAGAAATGAGAATTTGCTCAAAAATCTTAGTTATAGAGCAGGTTCATAAAGTTTCATAAGCAATTCATAAAGTTTATTGATTTAAATCGTGTTTAATCGTTTCCTTTCCTGGGTCGGGTTTGACTAGCGGGTATTCTGATTGTGTATGTCTTTCTTACCTCGTTTTCCCCTAGTTCCTCGTTCTTCTTCTTGTAGAGACGGTTCCTTTGGGCCGGATCACTTTTCCCTTCTCTACCTTAGCCTTGTACTGGTGTCAGTTTACTTTTGACACTTGGGTGCAAGGTGGTTTCCGTGTTTGCTATTGATTTCACACTGATACTGGTGGATTCCGGTATTTGGGTGTGCGATCAATAGGGCTTGTGTACTGGTATTCTCACGAATACTTGGGTGCACAACGTGAGCGACGTCTTTGGCGTGTCTGTAATTTGCTTGGTGGGGCGGAAGCCTATCGCCAATTTCTTAATTGCAGCACCCGCAAGGATCTAGCTCGGACTAAGGAGGCTCCGCTTCCTACTATTCTCAAGTTGATCACTACACTCTACTATTGAGGTACTAGATCAGTGAGCTTAGTGGAAAGTGTGGGTATCTCTTTATGTGCACTTGCAGTGTCTTGCAAGTCTTGCACTATTCAAGGCCAAAGCGATCGAATTCTTGGATATTCACAGTACAGAATATGCGCTCAGATTTTCGTCCTTGGTGCCAAGAGCACTCGTGGTAATAACATCCCGATTTATCTGAACGCGAAACAAAGGGAATTACAAAATCATTGTATAAAATGCGAATGTTCACAACTCATCGTAATATCCCTTGAATCCCTTGAAGCCCCCCCTTTTTTATTATAGTTGTAATGCTCCATAAAACGGGACGAACCCCCTCTAGAATCCCTGTTACAGGAATAGCGATCGGTCAACTATCGGCAGTGTTCGATCATAGGTGATTCGAAGGTTTTATCGCAAAAAAATACGCACATACAGTATCGGACATAAGTCATTAGTCAAAATTTCAAACTGTTATAACTTTTGAACCAGATAAGCAATCGGTCTGATGTTTTGACAGGACACACTAGACCTACTAATGCATTGTCACTGATAGTGACGTCATGGTAGGGTTTCGCAATATTGAATAGTGATGATGCAATCATATATATGTTCTTCACTTGTGATTTTAAGGTCATTGGGATTTTTTTCTAAGTCTTCTCTCTTTTTGTGATGATAGAAGGCCTCAGCATCTACCGATTAAAAAATAGTACTCATGGGGCGTTGTCGTACAGAAGCAGAACACAGGTTCAAAAAAAAAATAATTTCCATTCATTGACATGCTAGAGACTCGTTCAAAGGCTCAAAATGACCCTTACAATAATTCCTGATTACCCACAAAGTTCGATATTGATATCTCCTAATTTGACCTCAGGGCACGAATTTTTCACTTTTTCAAATAATTGTTTTCTTCCTATTTTGGATGATCATAGTTCCAAGGCCGATTTTTGTTCAAATGTATTTTCTAGACAGGGTAGTTGCAAATCCATGGAATATCCGATTCCCAACTTCTTAGAGCATTTGGATAACTTTCCCGCCCGCGGCAACCGAAAATCAGAGGTCAATCGATTTCAACCCAAAAAATGACCACGATACCCCCCATCATTAATCGAAAAAAAGTTTCTCTCAAAACTTCCTGACTAAATTTTTTTCTGGTATATTTGTGTGTGCTGAATCCGAATTTCGATATGAGAGCTCATGATATCATTAATGAAAAAAGTTAAAATTTATTATGTCGAAACATAGCCGATTTTAAAAATCTTTTGACCTCTGATTTTCGGTTGCCGCGGGTGAGAAAGTTATCCAAATGCTCTAAAAAGTTGGGAATCGTATATTCCATGGATTTGCAACTACCCTGTCTAGAAAATACATTTGAACAAAAATCGGCCTTGGAACTATGATCATCCAAAATAGGAAGAAAACAATTATTTGAAAAAGTGAAAAATTCGTGCCCTGAGGTCAAATTAAGAGATATCAATATCGAACTTTGTGGGTAATCAGGAATTATTGTAAGGGTCATTTTGAGCCTTTGAACGAGTCTCTAGCACGTCAATGAATGGAAATTATTTTTTTTGGGACCCTATTTTGAACCTGTGTTCTGCTTCTGTACGACAACGCCCCATGAGTACTATTTTTTAATCGGTAGATGCTGAGGCCTTCTATAATCACAAAAAGAGAGAAGACTTAGAAAAAAATCCCAATGACCTTAAAATCACAAGTGAAGAACATATATATGATTGCATCATCACTATTCAATATTGCGAAACCCTACCATGACGTCACTATCAGTGACAATGCATTAGTAGGTCTAGTGTGTCCTGTCAAAACATCAGACCGATTGCTTATCTGGTTCAAAAGTTATAACAGTTTGAAATTTTGACTAATGACTTATGTCCGATACTGTATGTACCTACAGTATCCTCCATAAGTTATTGCTCACTTTTTCATTCTTTCATAAATTTTGACTCGTATGAGATTTCTTGCTCAAACTTGGTCATGACATAGTACACCCACCGAGTGTTAGGGATATACCATTGGGATATCTCAGAATTCCCTGGTTGTTGCGTAGTGATGACGCAATCAAGCAATACTTTTTAAAACAATCGAAATTCGTACATGGATTTTTTCTCAGCTTTCCTACTCGGTGCAATAATAGTAGGCCTCAATACCTTTTCGATGAACATATGTACTCATGGGAGGATGACGTACAATGGCTTTAGACTGTCTCAAAGTAGGGTCCCGAAAAAATGGATTTTCGTTCATAGACATGCTAGAGACTCGTTCAAAAGCTCGAAATGATCGTAGCCACAATCCCTAATGATCTGCAAAGTTTGATAAAGACCTCTCAATTTGCCCGCAGGGCACGAATTTTTCAGTTTTTCACATATTTTTTTCTTCATATTTCGGATGATCACAGTTCCAAGGCCGAATTTTGTTCAAATGTCTTTACTGAATAGGTGAGTTGCAAATCCATTTGACATAAGATTCCCAACATTTTAGAGTATTTGGATAACTTTCCCGCCCGCGGCAACCGAAAATCTGAGGTCAATCGATTTTCAACCCAAAAAATGACCATCATCAGTCGAAAATAATTTTCTCCCAGAACTTCCTTGGCTAAATTTTTTCTGGTATATTTTTTGTACTGAATCCGAATTTCGATATGAGAGCCCATGATATCATTAATGAAAAAAGTTAAAATTCATTATGTTGAAAAATAGCCGATTTTGAAAATCGATTGACCACGTATTTTCGGTAGCCGCGGGCGGGAAAGTTATCCAAAAGCACAAAAAGTTGGGAATCATATATTCCATGGATTTGCAACTAACCTGTCCAGGAAACACATTTGAACAAAAAGTGGCTTTGGAACTGTGATCATCCAAAATAGGGAGAATCAATTATGTGAAAAAGTGAAAAATTCGTGCCATCAGGAAAAGTCAAATTAAGAGCTATCGTTATTAAACTTTGGGGATGGAATTGTGGTAAGTTCATAGACATGCTAGAGAACGAGTCTCTAGCATGTCTATGAACGAAAATCCATTTTTTCGGGACCTCAATTTGAGACAGTCTACAGCCACTGTAAGTCATTCTCCCATGTGCATATGTTCATCGAAAAGGTATTGAGGCCTTCTATTATTGCACCGAGTAGGAAGGCTGAGAAAAAATCCATTTAAGAATTTCGATTGTTTTAAAAACTATTGCTTGATTGCGTCATCACTACGCAACAACCAGGGAATTCTGAGAGATCCCAATGGTATATCCCTAACACTCGGTGGGTGTAATATGTCATGACCAAGTATGAGCAAGAAATCTCATACGAGTCAAAAGTTATGGAAGAATGAAAAAGTGAGTCATGACTTAGGAGGATACTGTAGGTGGCCGAAAGAGCAGCACAGAAAGAAATTCCCAATACCTTACTCTTCCTCTGTAATTGAGGATGTATGTGAATATGTGAGTGCTGCGCCGATAGGTTGCGGTTTCCAGACAAACACGAGCTTTCACAACATCCTTCACAGCAACATATACGACCTCCTTGGCGTGCGATGGATCTTCTCGCGGAGAAAGCGAATCGATCTTCAAGAAAAGTTTTCATCCTACTGTAGCACACTATGATTTCTAAAAATAGAGAAATATAATGGATAATATTTTCACTAACCGTTGTGCGGAGCAGCCATTGATACGTGCTATATGAACGGCGGCCTCCGTTTCCCCATCTCGTTATCCAGTGTGACCAGGAGCTGAAAAGTGAGAAGAATAAATAAAATGTAGATTTTTAAAACAAAAAAAACGTTCCTAGTTTAAAAGTAACTACTCCCTATCATTTCATTGATGGTTTGCATGAACAGTTTCTGGGCGTATTGCTTTGACAACTTCTCGTAAAGTGACGGGTAGCGATACGCGAGGATCGTCGACTGGAGACGCAGGAGTATCGATCGGCATAAGGGGTGTCATATCGTCGATAGGAAGGAGGAGAAGTAGGACAAACGAATCGAATTAGGCCCATCCTAATATTTTGCGCCCTTCTCTCATTCTTTTCATGTTCCCCTATCTCCCTATCCATCAGAGATCTATCTTTTTTTTTTGTTACCACGGTAAGGTTGTAGTTTGGGTATCGTTATTCCTGTGCTTCCTCTCTCGACTTTTCTATTGACTGCGCCTTTTTTTTATCGCTAACAGTGTCCCCCTACTCGTCCATATCCGGGTAAGTGTATCAGGCATGAACACAAATTCTTTGAACTTTATATCGGGAAGCAACTCACTATTTTCAAAACGCGATTCCATGTAGATGTGGCTCGGAAGAAGGCACGGAAGAAGATAGAGATGACGAGAACGAGTAATGTTCTTGAAAGTGTCGAATCAGTATATGTTTTTCTATAGCAGTGGCCATAGCAATCGTTGTAATCGTTGGAAAAGTTACAGAGAAATTCGTAACAGAGATACGATAAACACGGAGGCGCAAATTAGTTTTATTGAAACTCGAGAACTCGAGAAGGTTTTCTCATGAAGAACATATTGAGGGATTCTTTCTCAATGAGCTTCTGCAATTCTCAGTAGAAATGAGAAGACAAGCAATGGAGGGGACTTAAATCTGTTCCTCGAAAGGAAAGAGCAGAGAGGCAAGGAGAAAGACGTCAAGCATAAATATATACAAGAACACTCTCTCCTCTCCTCTCCTATTGGAATAGCACTGCAATGGCCCATTAATGTCCTCATGCCTCTTTCACTCTGTTCCCTTCTAGTAGAGACGTTCTCTTCATTCCACACACTATCTCGCCGTTCAGAGAAACGAGAGAGAGTGCACAATGAGGAGAGTATCCCGTTTGTAATTTCGCGCCTTCTTTCCTATAGATCGATTCTTGCAGATACCCATCTAGCACCTACTCATTGTTCTAACTCTTTGCACCTTCTCTCGCGCACAAACGTGTTGAATTTCGCCCCATTTCAGTAATCCCAACCCTCCAGGATAATGGTCGCCGCCTCCTCATCTGACATGATTGGTGGGGACGACAAATAATACGGACCATCTGTACCAAAAACTGTTCATCTACCCACTTGATCCGTCAAGATTCGTCGAGAGACAAACAATGTTTATCGACAGACAATGAAGATAACAAAAATATTAGTTTTGCTTGCAACTCGGTGCCTCATTTCAGGTAATTTCAGCGATTCGCTATCTTCCAACTGCAATGACTTAATTTTCAATTGAGTAAAAACTCTTTCCGGGTCGAATCGAGTTCTCTCCATTCCGCACACATCGTCGCCTGTCAGAGGAATGTTCGGAATCGAGAAATAGCTGCTATTCCTTCCGGAGAAACAGTGATGTACTCACAAACTTGCTGGAGCAGTGTGGGTGTTCTGTACTGATAGCAGGTCCTCCTCAGCGCTCGTCTCCCCCAATACAACTCGTAGTTTCAGTAGCACTGCTGCCGACCCCATGGCGCTCCGCCTGTGAAGAGAGGCAGTCTCTTCATTAGTCTCTCGTCACGGCCGATCGAGAGAGTATTAAGAACATACGAATTCTCGCTTCTCTCGCGCGCGCGTGCTCTCTCGCTTTTCTCTAACCGTCAGAGAAAGACGAGAGAGCACGCGCGCGCGAGAAAAGCGAGAATATTTATTTTCACCACGTCTTGTATGCAGGATCAGAAGATTGCATAGGTGACAAACGAATAATCAGAGGATAGTGTGCGTGCAATATTCGTCCTCCTTGGGAAGGTTGCGTATTCTGGATGTACTAGAAAAGTCAGTAAGAGACTGAATTTCCATTTTTAATTCTCTCGTGGTTGAAATTTTGCTAGGCATTAGTGTTGCCGAAATAGTAGCACTGCCCATTACGCACACTATCTGGCAGAGAGAAGAGATAGTGTGGTGGAGGGCGCTATTTCATTATCGCTGGTCTTGCCGGATCGAAAAAAAAGTATTACTCCCCATTTCGCACACTATCTATCCGGCCGAAGAGACGAGATAGTGTGCAGAATGGAGAGGGCACTAACCTCCTCCTCCGCTGCTCGATCCCCAGCTGTGCCAGCCTCGTCCATCGGTGTGATGACGGTGATGATGCTGGTCATGCTCCTCTGAATCTGAAAACGTCAGAATCAGTCCAAGAATCATCCCAATATTGATTTCAATACTCATGTGAATGATCAATGGCATTCACGGAATTTCAATCACCCATTAAAACAAGGGATAATAACAAGGGATAATATGGTCACCGATTCATCACCAATGAACATTGTTATAAACTCACAAGCAATGGCGAGAAGGCAAACGATTAGCCCAATGCAGAGATGCATGGCTTTCTAATCAGCAGATAAATCACTTCCATTTGAGGGTGCGGCTTTATGATGGGTCGAACCCTATAAGGGTGCGGCAATAGAGAGATAGATACGCTACACTCTAGCCAGTTCACTCTCTCTTTCTCTATTTTTCGTTCGGGTACACGCTTCCACCCATCCTCTTGGTTTGGTGGTCGCGCTCTCAAATTCACCGAACATTCTATTGAATGATAAAGTAGCATCAAATAAGGGGGTTCTTCTTCTGCCTATTCATGCATCCCCGAAATAATGTTTCAATGTATCGTTTAAACTTGAAACGTGATAACGCCCATTGAGATCGACGATTTGGGTACACTCTAGCGATGGCAAAACTGGAACGAGCTCTCCTCATTTCGCGCAATCTCTCGATTCGCTGGTGGGTACACCCTATCCTGTTCGCTGAGTATCAATCCGTGCATATTCAGCATAATCTATATAAGAGAAATGCAACAGGATTCGCACAGCTTTTCAAACGAAAATGAGGACAATCGTGTTCACTTGTCTTGTTCTTTCCTTCCTACTTTCTGAAGGTAAGCGTGATCTATATTAGTGTTATAGGATCGAATAGTAGCTCCATTTCGCACATTTTCTCACTCAGACTAGATCGTGTGCGGAATCAAGAGATTAACTAGCCGCCTGTACTCTAAAAGTTAACGAGAGTAATTTTGGGCTTTATCAGTAGCGATGCTAAACTTTTTCTCAATTGTCTCTCTAGACGCAAAGCGGTTGCATAGAGTATTGTGCCGAATGAATTGGGTTTCATAAAAATAAATGGGTATTCTTTTCACATCGCTGAATTGCAGGAGGGTGTATCGTTTTAGAACTGGTCATTTTAGAACTGAAAAATTGTGCCTTAACCCAACCCGTAAGGCTTAAGGGTCGTCTTAAAGTAACCAAGTATGTCCCTAAAGATTACGGAAGCACTCTAAGACCTTTAGGTTGGACCATAGGTTAAGGTTAATGAAAATTTCATAATTCTAAAATGATACCCCCCCCCCCCGAATTGCAGTGAGCGGCCTCAATGGTGAATACACGCCTGGAGAAAGCACCGGAGGCGCGATCCCAGACATGAGCATCCCCGACAGTAGCAGTGGAAGTGCGTAATTTGGAATCGACTTTTTTTTTAAATAATTTAAATTACTTATTATAAATACGGGAAAGGATCGAGAGAGTGAATGGAGAGATCTACGCTCGGTTCGGCAACACTAGCTTCTTTCAGACGGGGATAGGACGGAGTGCAAATGGGATTATGATTATTTTAAATACGGGCATTAAAACTGCTCAATTCGATGTGGGATCTAGTGTATTCACTACATTCTCGGACTATCCATTTGCCGCCTATAAAACGTTTTTTTTTCAGGCGGAGATCGTACGGAGTGCAAATGGGAGTATGACTGGCGTTATCGAGGCTGGCGATGGACCTGCTACGCGTACAGACATGTTGGTCTGCTCCAGCGACTTTGTGAGTGTTAAATATTAAATAAAACAATTGTTTTAATGCAACTGTGGAATGAAATACAAGGAATATGCAGTTTAATAATAATGCATAAAATAAATGAAAAATTTCAGTTGGCTGATTGTGAATTGGTACGACGCATCGATTTGCAATTTGTAATTTGCATTAAAATTTATAATTGTCTCTATTTTTTGTGGGATAAATTTTTCTCTGCTCATGTTGATACAATTTACAATACTTGCAAATAGTGCAGAGTATACCGAATTAAAAATTGAGACCATCATTTTTCCCATCACATGTATTTAAACTTGCAGTGATTACAATAAGAATAACGCTCGCTAAAGATAATCATTGCACGATATACAATGGAATCATTCATCCGTGGAATTCCGGGCTTTCACATTAATTCAAATTTTTCTTTCACTGAAGGTCGCGGTAATCTGTGGTCTGCTGTTCAATTTCATCTCCAATTGTAAATGCGGTTATATGATAGGTATTCGCACACACCGAGAAAAAACACCAGCGCTTCGCGCATTGAAAAACATGCTGAAGACGGGACCACCTTTACTTTTTTAAAACTTAGCCATCGCTATACAGTATATACTGTACTGCCTATACTGGGCCATGCAAAGGGACATGATTTATATTTTTGTCAACTTTTATCACATAATTACATCGATATAATTGAATATTGTCCAGCATGAGTTCACGAACGTACTAAATCAACAAGTATAATTTGATGAACACAACATCGCACAAGCTGTGAAAATGTATTGGTTATATTCATTTTTGTGCTTTCACAATCAATCGCGTGCATGTGTCACCGTTGTACAGGTGGATTTGGATAATATCAGCAGTAATAACATCAAGACTGTTCAAGTAAGTTTCTAGAACAATCAAAGAAGCCGGAACGGTATTAATACTCAAATTTTCTTCGATCTCTATTGTTGACACAAATCTCACAGCGTCCATGAGAAATTCTATCGAACCTGACACGAACTATTTTTTTCACATGTGAAGTATTTCATAGATTCATAGTACATACATTCCGATAATATGTCCCCAAAGTAACTCACATAGTCGAACGAAATCGTTTCCTGTGAGGACCATATGCCGAATAATAGTATGCATAATATACCATATGGTATTCGCTTGAATAATATAGAGGAGGAACGATCGGAAAATATCAGTTCAAATTAGCGAACTAGGTAATTGGTAAAACTTACTCGGTTTCTTCTCGATAGTACATATTCGTAAATTTCAGTTTATCGATGATAACGCCGGTTATTGCCTTTTCAATTGCATAAAGTACATAAGTTCTACTCGAGTTTATGTTGAGCGCGAAATTTTCAATGATCGATGATCGATTGAGTAGTTTGGCGATGAGCTTATAGATTATGTTCTCGGTTGCAATTAACTCGGTATTCATCTCAATCTCCACATCGACAAGCTTTTAAAAAACACAATTGTTTGTATGCTAATTTAAAGTATAATATCATATGGTTCATGTTACGTCCTAATGTTACATCATCTTTTTTAGTTTTGGAATAGTTCATACATCGGTAAACTTCTCCGGAAAATTCTATAGTGAATTTCGAATTTTAGTGACTTACGCATTCGGCGTGCAATTTACTTGGAATCGGCGGACACTTCCAACTCTGAACCCCAAAGTAGTTTCTGAATCTTTCCGGAATTATACATGAGAGTTATACATGCCTAAGAGTTATACATGCCGGAATAACGGTCCAACAGAGACGTTGATCGGAGGTAGATGCTTTCTGTTAGTTAGATGCTCAAGAGCTATAGTGTTCCATCGTCGAGAAATCTGAGATGATTTATGATAGAGCGAAGAACTATACATGTTGAATAGAAACTAGCCACATGCGTATGGGTAAGTATCAGAGGTGTGCAAAAATTTTACGACCTCCTTATTTTACATGTTCTCTCGCTCGTTAGAGAAGACGAGAGAGTACGCATAATACGGAGGTCATAAAAGTTTTTGCACACCCCTGGTAAGTATAGGCAATGAACACTAACAATAATTTGTTTACCAAGAATTGATAAAATCAGGCTTGCTCTTTGGATTGATTCCTGTCCCACTCCGATGATTTTACGGATGACATAATATGGCAGATTCGACAGATTGAGTTGATGATCATCGAATAATTCCATGAGGATTAAGACTATAAATGCAAAGGAGCAGTTAATATGCGTTCCCCCATCTGAATGATGCGGCTGGCACTAGTTGAAGACTGTCGTGGCAATAGTCAATCTACTTAAAATGCGCTGAAAATTTTTGTAATCGCCAGCTACATGATTGCAGATATATTTATCTATTAAATCATTATTTAAAATCCGAAGATCTTGGGATAGAAAAATAACAAATTTCGATAATATAAGCTTCTTGACATCTACAGTGTTCAGTATGACACTCCTGTCTGCAAAATGTGTCTCGTGTTGTGTTTTCACGTTGTCGTACAATGTGCATGAGTGCAACCCACCGTTGATCCCACGGGTCGTAGGCTGTAGACCCCAATGAATTCCTATCGCTCACTGCCGCAATGTAAACCAGCTTCCTGAAAACAAATGATTTCACTGAGTTCATGAAGTACGGAGGGTTGAGTCGGGAAATTACACCATTCGTATCTGGAAACTCACTCGTGCTCGTCTTGCCTGCTTTCATGCTGAAAAAAACCTCACAAAACTGACCACATCCATGCGCTAGACAAACAAATTAAATGAATTTAATTATCCACACGTATGATTTCATTTTGAGGGGAAAGGTGCACATTATGACAAGTGAAATATTGAGCCATGCTTCGACATTTATTCCAACTTGCACTGCATACCATACAATCATTACGAAGCTATCTTTCAAGATTAAAATAAACCACTGTACGACATACAATCAAATCAGTCATCCCTGGGAATCCGGGCTTTAACAGTCATACGGAAATTTTTTTTCTCGTCAATTTTTCTTTCACTGAAGGTCGCGGCAATCTGTAGTCTACTGTTCAATTTCTTCTCCAATTGTGTCCACGAGCTTCGGTACGATTCGAAATCGTACGTGTCCTCGTCCAAATCGTCCAGCCAAATATCGATTGATGGCACGAGTTTTGCAGCGTCGACCAGAAAATTTCCAGAAGCTGAAAGATTTCCAAAACTGCGGTTACGACCTTTGCAGTTGAATAGGAAAATGACACGTAAAGAGAACAGACAGAACGAAACGGCGGACTAATTTCATCACTTAAGTAAGGAGGTGGTGGAGCCGAGTGCGTCACACACAAAATCGGTGTTGATATCGTTCTTTTTGTCAGGGTGGTCCGTGGCCGAAATATTCCCTTCAGAAAATGTCTCACTTATTCCGAAAGTGTTGCAGTTGAAGAACGATAGGACACACACTCGATTTGTTCGTATGATATCCAAGAATGATCTGAGAATTAGATTTGAATTATATTAAGATTTTTTTTAAAATCTCACTCGATATCATTGCAATTCCGAAGTCCTTTTACAGCAAGATCATTCAATAGAACTCCACTTAAAGCGTGTTTAATAATTTCGAGCTCAGTTCCATTCCAATAATGATCAATATCTATTTCAAATCTTCCCACTCGAGAGCATCGAGCAAGGATTCGTTTTACGGTCCCGAACATTTGGTTTTGAAGCTTTCTTTGCTCCCACTGCCTATCCACTGTAGCAGAAAGTTCCACTTGCTGAATATGGGAACAAATAAAATGAATACAAAAATATAATTAATATAATAGGATCATAGATTTCTTGCAGAATCACATGAATTGATCACAAATACTTACATTTCCAGTTGTATTAGACAACGACCACTTCTCAACTTTGAAATACGTCCGGTGTCTCTCCAAGATATTGATCTTAAGGACGAATTTATTCCATGCTTCAACACGCCAGATGAATTTGTTGATCGCTGGACGATTTTCAATGGCTAGGGAGTTCCATCTCGGAGATATCTAATAATCCAATTTAATATTTAAAAAATAATAATAATGCACACAAATTCGCCAGAGAACCACTCTCACCAGTCTAATGCCTTCCATTGAATATGGTTCAATTCCGACGATTTTCGCTATGACATCAGACGGCAAGTTATCGAGAGTAAGATCATCGTTTCCTAAAGATGCCATCGCGAATGAGCTAGCCACTCGCAAGAGGAGATCGAATAGCAAAGATTAGCGTCAAAACAACAGTAAGAAGCGACTGGCAGGAATTTACTATTATTCAATCCTTCAGATCCCTCCAAATTGGGATCGGATCGGACAAACAAATTCCTACCACCACAGGGCTCTCGAGAATCTGGCGATTACTTTCATATGTGTAAGTTTTCACTTTGCATCTTTGAAATTCTCTTGATTCTCTTGAAATTTGAAATTCTCTTGATTATAATTCTCTTGAATGCGAGTGTTTCCATGAGAACTCCAAGTAGTGCATTTAGAAAAAACGTCAAGATCTTAGGTTTTCCAATATCGGCCATCATAATTTCAAGTCTTCCAATTCTCGAGCATTTGCAGAGAACTCTTTTGGCTTTATCAATAAAGCTTCCGTTTTTGGAAACGTTTCTAGCATCATTTGAAAGCGAGTTATGATCATTCTCCTGGAGAAAATTTCGCCAAAAACTCATTGGGTACCAAGTTTGACCGACCAATACTCTGAGATGAGAACCGATATCGCAAAATCGGTCAACGTAGTTTTGTAGAGCATCATTCAAAGTACTTAAATTTCCCTTTTTAGCAGAATCGGGGGTACAACTTTCCTAAGTCCGCAGGGTGCTCGAATATCTCGCGATTCGCCTCTTATGATGTGACGAATCATCTACTTCAGGCACCGTTTCGCAAGATCGATACAATGGACAATTGTTAATGCATAAATCATTTTCAAAATTTCGTGGGGATCATGGTTGTGCTTGAGCGTGAAGAAGAGGGTCAATTGCAAATGACGGGTTAAGCGGATGAGGCTCAAAGTTCGACCCGATAAGAGGCGCTTATGGAGAACTGTCAACGGATAAGATACACACTGCTCATCGATTACAATGCATTTTTTTCTTGGGTAGAACGATAAGGAAAGTTTTCAGTGAAATTTGCCACGACATTAACTGAGTGCTGGATTACTTTGTGTATTCATCCACCAGGCGTTCTCCATTACCTTCTCTCTCACGCTTACCACTTTTCTCCCACAGTCTTGTCTCGCAAAGTGCTTTGCTCGGCGAAAAGGTTATTGATAATCCATATTGTATTTTAGACATGGTGGCATCGCTCAATGTTGAAATGGAGGACCGATTGCCAGAGGAGAACGCGATGGTTAGTGAGCTTACTATGTATATTAAAAGTTCTAAGAATTGAGTGTTCGACTGGTTCTAAATTGACTAGACAATTTGCACGGGAGGGCGAGAAAGTTGAAATTGGCCGATTCGAAGCTTTTCTATTGTTTCTCTATCTCTTCAGTACGCTGATGCGTTCACCACCGCCAGATATGCGATGAAGCAAGCACTTGAAATGCTAAGCGAGCCTGACTTTGATTCGAAGGCTTCTTGGAAGGTGAGCAGTGAGTCCAAAATACAGATTCAAATTTCGTATGCACGTGTTCCTCATGGTTTTGGTCAGCAACATATCTTGTTTGTCACAACAATAGCGAATAGGGTGTTTCCCATTACAGACATTTTATGAAGATTATTTTGATTGCTGTCGAGAAATATATTTTTGATCAATATACCGTAGTTCTCAGCTGGACTGCGAGTCGAAGTCCACCGGCGCCACTGTTCACTACAAAAACATTGGAGAAGATAGGTACTTTGCCGGAAGGGTGCGTTCATTGCTACTCTCTTTTCTCATTTGACTACATCTGATTCAAAAACTGACTAGGTTTTTCATTGAAAATTTATCTTTAAAAAATCGGAACTTGCTCAAGCAGTTCACTCCTCCAGATACTGAAAAAGAAAAACGGGAGAACTTAGTTGATCCGCTTCCAGATCAAGATCGGAATTTCGGCCAAAGATCTCATGACGGTGCTCTATCACGATGTGGATAAGGTAAGCGAAAATAAATTTCTCAGTTTTCAGTAATCCTTTTTTTCTTTCAGACAACAGAGTGGAACGAGAACGTAAAATTCGCAAAGAGGTTGCACAAGCTCACAGAGCACACAGACATCGTTACGGTGCGGACAAAAAATATCCCAGTGTCGTAGAGGAAATCAGAAACGAAAAAAAAAACATTTTTTACAGATGTCCAATCACGAACTACTAATTATCAAGAGCCGAGTATTCGTGGCGGCACGATGCACTAGAGAGGTATGAGAAGACAATAAGAAAATTTAGTTATGCATTCCGAATATTGCATGATTTTTGTCATGCAAAAAAAGAAATTTTCTCAGCTCGCACTTGGTGGCTGGGTTATGGCGGGTCGTTCGATCGAGTTGAAGGAGCTTCCAGTGACGAATGACGCTGTTCGGTGAGAGATTCGTGAATACCTTGCAAAACCCTATTCGAAACCGAATCGTGATCAAATACCTAGACATGTCTCATATAATTAAAATCCAGAAGTCGATGAACACTGATTTTAGCGCGTTTCTCAATATTGGGTTTTCTCGGGCGATGCCCGACCCAGAGGATCCCGAGCACTCTTGCATCTTCGACAATGTCGTCTGTATAGATCTTCAGAAGGTTCTGCTCAAGAGCGCCGTAAAAATGGTAAAAACTTAGTTAGTCAAGCAACAATATTACTGGAGAGGTTATTTACGCATTTTATTAAGGTGCTTGGTCGAATCAATCTCAAGGACCTCAAGGTAATCCGCAATCACTGCAACGCCATGCTAAGCAAGCAATCTGGACAGTGATGTGGTAGTAACTAGATAGAGTCTCCTTGGTTTGTTGCATTTTATGTTTATATATTCAATAAACAAATGAACAAATTTGTTTCAACGAGAGTACAGTGACGCAGAAAGAAAGCAATAATCGAATCGTGCCGTGCAACTACTCATTTTCCCGATTTCACAGTCAAACACATGCACGTTTTCCCGTTGAAACGTTTAAAAGTGTTAAGTCGAGCAGTGACTTGTCCTGTTCTGTTCAAGCTACACCTACAGATCATGATTTATCTCATAATAGGTTTGATGTACTACATAGACGAGGAAAAGTGAAAAATACATGTTTTGAAAAGAGGAATTATATAATAGAAAAAGGAAACATTTATTGTTAAATTCGGAATAAATTCGGTAAAGATCACAGCTCCGTTGATTCCACAGCAATGCGGAAGCGAGTATGGCCGTTGAACAGTTTAATTTCACGAACACTCGCTGTGAGGCCAGCCCTCTCTGTCTGTAGCCAGTTCACATTACCGTGATAGAGGGTACGATAGTGGGGTATGTCGCCATTGGGTAAACCCGAAGGGTCAAGCCGCGCCAGCTCCTCCGATTCGAGATAAATTTTCGGGACGATTCTCGCAGCCTCTTCTAGCATGGCGCTCGCACCTGAAAAGTTCAATCAGATGTAAACGTATATTCTCATCAATTGGTTAGTTCAATGTGTATGTACACATTGAACTAACTGGTTTTCAAATATATCCTACGAGAACACATTATCACTGATCACTAGTGATGTCGTTTATCCACTCCTCAAATCACACGCCCTGTCTTTTCTCTAACCTGCTAAAGAGTATGCAAATTGAGATTCAGTCTTGATTCGACATCACTACTACTCACATATTCTGCCAGCGTTGCATTAGTTGAAAACCAGAATATTGACGTTATTGGCTCGGACTATTTCTAGGATTGCTTCACTAAAAACAGCATGATTATATGAGGCCGTTTGCCTTATAGTCGGACAATGTTTGGCACAGCCAAAAAAGTCGATTCCCTGAAATTTTGTGTTTCAAGGTTCTTGAGGGCGCTGATGATCATGGGCATTCTCATTTTGATCTAAGTAGCCCCGTTGGCTCCAGATGGAATGACGTCAAAATATCGTTTAATTTCAATTCTAGGTCATTTGACAATAGATTTTTAAGAGAAAATTAATTCCGGGCCATAATTTGATGGCGAACACGCCTGTATAATTCATTTTTCTTTATTTTCAAAAATAATTTTATAAGAAAATTCATTAAATTAGAGAGGCAAAAGTACCGGTCGTTCTTAGTATTGATAGATTCGGAACGACGTGCTGAATCCAAATAAATTTTTAAATTCGAATAAAAATGTCTGGAAACCGTCGAGAACGACCTAAGAAAGCGCAACCAGATGATAGATTTGCCCCTTGCTTACTCTCTTCCTGGTGCGACAGGGGCACCAGAGAAGCGAGAGGCAGGCGTGAGAGGCAGGGGAGGGAAGGGGTGAGAGAGCGATCAGGGTCAGAGACGCAGAGAGAGATCGAGGCTCCGCACCCCAAAGTTCCAGTGTCATTCTCGAGGGTTTCCAGACACTTTTATTCGAATTTAAAAAATGTATTTGAATTCAGCATGTCGTTCCGAATCTATCAATACTAAGAACGACCGGTACTTTTGCCTCTCTAATTTAATAAATTTTCTAATAAAATTATTTTTGAAAATAAAGAAAAATTAATTATACAGGCGTGTTCGCCATCAAATTCTCGCCTTGAATTTTTTTTTTCCTAGAAGTATATTGTCAAATGACCTAGAATTGAAATACAATTCTATTTTGACGTCATTCCATCTAGAATCAACGGGGCTACTTGGAGCAAAATGAGTATGCCCATGATCATTAGCACCCTCAAGAACCCCGAATTACAAAATTTCAGGAAATCGACTTTTTAGGCTGTACCAAACTCCTATAGATTTGTCTGACTATTACGCAAACGGGCTCATAATGCAGCAGATAGAGAAAATACTCACCAATTTCATAGTTTCAATTGATTCTGGTCCCATTTTGATGATCTTTGGAATGATATCCGTTGTCAAATCAGCGAGATTCATCTTTTTGAATAGTATTTTCTTATCCGAAAACGAACAGTTAATTATAAAAGAAAATTACTAGAGATTTACAGTTGAAAAGAAGAAGATTGATAAAGGGGAACATAGCGAAACAAGTCAGTTTTGAAATCGTCTATGATGCGGCTGGCACAATGACTATCGATTGCGTTGGTGGTCAGATTTTGATCGGCACGCAGGTCGAGGCTAGTATTAGGTTGGTGCGAAAGTCTTGCTGCATTTTCAAAATTAAAGATGTCTAGCTTTTTTGATTTTGACCGATCACCTCTCGTTTTTCCATAATAGTTGAAGCCTTCAATGCTCTCTTCAGCGCACGTTAACTCAAATCTCTCCGATCGGGAAAACGGACACTGTGCAAAATTTCAATGAAATTGACTATCACCCAGTACCAGGGCAATACGAGCTCGTGCACCTCTCCCGTTTAAATATCAGATAGAGCACCCAGATAGCTTCTCAATTAACTTTGTTTCATTCCAAAAAAACTAATTCTTTGCTGAGTACAAAAAATGCAAAATTAAGTCTAATTTTTTTTCGAGAATTCGCTTTTGGCTAAACCTAAAATTCTCGAATATCCAGCAAGCTTTGCACAATTCCAAACTTTTTTCATGAAGCACGGATATACCTCTAAATAACACTACAGAGGCCGACCGGGGCGATTTGACACAGACAAAATATACGAGCTCAGACTTCACATCCAAAAAAACAGCAAGACTTTCGCACCAACCTGATATGTCCTCTAGTGAAGGTCCATGCCCAATCTCACGCGAAGTTGGCACTAATACCAATGATTGATATGAAGGTTTGCATGTTTTAGGTAAGCATTTATCATTATTCTGCATTGTATATTATACATAATACAACATTTTAACAAATGCATTTAAAAATATAATATGAAAACGTGTTTATCAAATCGAGCATATGCCAAATTTGTCTAAATTATAAATCAGGCATTACATGGATAAGATCAATCCACGTGAAAATGTGAATATGAATGAATCAGGAGGACATAAAAAATCTTTTAAAATACGTCTGAGAAATATGTTGATGCACAAAAAACGGTCGATCGGTCATAGTGTTTCAATCTTCAAATATTCAACAATAATGTGGAGGATTGGCGTACCCCAATTATAATTATTCTCGACTCGAACGGACATGTAATCCCGTTTGTTCAAGCTTTCTGCAGTTTCGGCACAAGCTCTGTTTTCTGAGCCGCATCCAAAAATCCGAGCGCGTTTAATCTCTTGGTTTCGAACACAATTATAGGAACGTAGCTCATTTCTTTGACCAAAAACCGCCTTTTTTTAACAATCGATTGGTTAGTGGGCATTCAAACTTCTTTCCAAATGATGTTCTTTTTTCGATGGAAACACTTCGGCCGACAAGGTTCATACAGCTGGAGGCCCTACTGGAGGCCACAAATAGTGATTACAAATCGATTTGTACAAACACGACTTGATGATAAACCCATTACGGATATTTGTTCACAATAATGGTTGCAAGGGTCACGTAATCATATACAAATTATAGAGGGATCAATCAACTTACTATCTTAGCGGAATTTATCCCTAAAAAATCCTTATTTCATGATTGTATCGAAGGTTGTTACTCGCCATGGTCTCAGGTCTGAATAACACTTTTTCTCTTTCGCGTTTCTCTCAAGCTCATGTCTGAGCCGAGTTATTCCATGAAAACCACGGGCGCGCGGGCAATGGAGAGTAGAGGGAAATCGGGCGGAAGAGAAAAGGAGGCGGAACCTTCCGCCTTTGCGTCTCTCTAACTCCTCCAGCTCATCCGCTCGCCTCTCCCCGAGATCGAGCACAATTTGGAGAAAATCATTAAAAATGTGAAATAAAGTTTTAAATTCCTTTTCAATACAAATATAGGAAATGCGAGTAGAGCAGCTGTGTACGACCACTAGAAACACTTCAAATGCCCATTCCTGAACATAAATGACCTTATTTGACCTTCTTAGAGTTGACCGATCAGGTTGCTCCACTCGTCATTTGTGAAGACTAATGAAAGCTGCAGAGAACACTTTTGATCGGCGTTTTCGATTGACAGTTCGAATTGTGCTTGCCAGGCGTAGGTTTTCGAGGAAATCAATTCCCCCAAAGTGAGCGGAGCTTGCGGTCTCTAAGTATAATCGATCTTAATGTATCCTCGAAAATAAGATTCGGGATGGAATAAATAGAGTGCATTATTTGAATGACTAGTACGCGCCAATGTCTCTCGCAACGAATGCTCTGAACACCATACTTTATGCCGAGTGTCCACATGCACGAAGTATGGGCCTCCGGTTCTCATTCCGGGGGGACGTGTCCACTCTCTTAATCGCTTTCACGGATTTCTTTGCAGAGTGACCAAAGGGGGACCACATGGTGAAAAATGAAAAAGCTGAAAAAAATGTCATCTCGAAAAAAATTAACTATAGGAGTTTCATGAGCATGTTTGCGCCGGTAGGTATAACAGATGTGTCAGAATCGATTTCCGTAGCAAAAAAATTGATAGCGAAAAAAATTGTAAAAGTTTTGATACAGAGCGGACTCGAACAAGAGCCCTCCCGACCTCCAGACACCTCCCCTAACCACTAGACCACCGATGCTTGAAAGCAAGAGATCGCGATTCCGCTCTTGTACCTAGTGCGCGCGCAGTGCAGAATTGAAATATCGATCGATCTCGTGCCCTGGGGGCGTTTAGCAGTTTTGAATACAACAAAAGGGTTTCGATTTTGGGTCTCTTTCCACCATATGGGGTCTCGTTCGGAAACTCCAACTTAAGTTCGCGACCTTCCCTTATTAGTATTGATGCGTTCACATGCTAAAAAAGTGAGTACAATACACGGAAATAATAAACATCGAATCATTAATGGTTTGACAACTCTGTGGACATTTTTGGCTTTCATGTACTTTTAATCGCTTTCACGGATCCCTTTGCAGATATTCCTTGGCAAAGTCAACTACGTCGATGTAGGAGACGGATGGTCCGTCAGTGATTACGATAATTGAAGTTTGGAGAAATATCTGAAAAAAAACACACGTAATAAACAATCGGATATACTAGATTCGGAAAACACTTAGCGTGCACGATAACTCGCTGTCACTATAAAAACGTTGCTTCGGGACCATTGTTCGAACATCTCAACCCATTTCAGCCCGTCCGTGCACCAAATGCGATTGTCAACAAATTTCCGGTGTGCAACCTTTGCAGCAAGCAAACTGACAGTAACAAGTGTGTTTTCATGACACTTTCAACATGACCAATATATTTTTGATAAGCCTCCCCTTTGATGTTAGCTTTGTAGCAGTGGGTATATTCACTTGGAATCAAGTCATTGTTTCGAAAATAATCCTTCCTGTTAAGATATTTTTTACGAACAGGCGTGACTGCAAGTCGCTGGTCATATCCGAACAACCCTTCTATCAAATGACGCCGATTGCGGTCGGATCCACAAATCGCGGAGATAATATGTAAGCAATCGAAAATTTGATATGAATGTGTTTGCTGGACTTGATCTGGACTCGCATTTCAATGGTAAACACACGCTGAAATTGCAAAAACATCACTGTTGTATACTAATTATATTCCATATTAATTATATACACGAATGTCAATTTCCCCTTATTGAGATTTAAAGAGGCGACTTTGAACATCCCATTAATAAGTCTGACCCAACGGACATACTGTAGTGATTATCGTCAACCTGCCCCGTGGCGTCCTTTGAACACCGTTTCTGCCGCCACGCTATTTCCCTGATTGATACTCAATTTCGCTATGCTGTTTGACTTGTGAGACTCTCAGTCGAGTCTCGCTCCCTCGTCTAGTCATGACGTAATCTCTCTCTCGACCCCGACCCGAGCATCTTCCACCGCTGTTATATTGCCTCCCTCGCCCGATAAACGTCTAAGTGAAGTCACTCTCCACTTCCCCTCACACTACAAGGACACAAGCTCTTCAGATACATATCAATCACAAATATTGTTTCAGCGTCATCATCGATATCGTCCTGATTAATGGAGTTATCGCTCTATGCTTCAGTCCACGCTTCGACAAAGGAGTGAGTAAATACTTTTTGCATTAGGATCTCAGAAATATGTGAAAAAAAATCATCAAATTTAGTAGAATCATTTGTGTTTAATATTATTACTAGTCACTGATATGATATTGTATTTCTACTCAGCAAGTCATCCTGAACAGTGCCAAGAACGATATATGGGGTTCAGAGCAGATCGAGAGCTTGGCTCCATTCAAAAAGAACGACCACTTCGAAGTCGCCTTCAAGGTTGAAAAATGCGGAGCTGTTCAGGTGCTTGAAATTTTACTTGGAATTATCGATACTTTTCAATTATTGGTTACACGACACCAATCTCCAAGTTTACTGGCATGAAGGTCCATCTCAAACGACCCATACACGATAATATAATCATTAATTTTGTAATGAATATATACTGAAACATTTTTTTAACTCGAAACTTAGCCAATGTTTCAGATCACTGTAAACGGCAAGGAATACGCCACCTTCAAGCATCGCATGGAACCAGTCGACATCGCCGTCGTCCGTATCAACTGGCTGTTCAACGTAAGCATCCAGATTAAATAAATTGTCGTTACTCTATGCTGCATGAATAAAGTAACGTTTCGGTTCGAGCATGTCATTGAAAATAATTATTGATCGTTTTTCTTTGAGGTTTATCAAAATAGTTATAGAAAGAGATGCACGGTACCGGCATCACGTGGGGAAAGGAGCGAAAAATAATGTGTTCAGATGCTCGGTCAGATATGTGAACATTCAAAATTATAAGAAAAGATCAGGTAGTGACGATTTCACCGATTCACTCCTCCCTGGCATGCACGCGTATACGTATCCACTTTTTCACCTTGTCAAAGTTTTCATGCACGATGTTCGCTTTGAGGCAAGTCTCTTCGTTGAGCCACTGCATGGCTGATGTCCACGCATACAATCTAGGAGCAAGAAAAGCCCATGCTTCACCGGGATTACGGATTGGAACGCCCGGGTTGATCTCGACTGATTGCACTATTTCAGTGACATCCAAGAAGAAGGCGTGGCCAGCGGTACCTGACGCAGAACATAAATTTAACATGCTTTTCTATCTTTGTGGAGTTGTGCATCACAAGAACAATGTAATTTGATAGTAAAACAACTATTGAAAGAGATGTGACTTACGAATCGTGTCAATATCGCTCATGGAGAGAACTAGATGCCGAACTCTTTTTCAGGACTGAAAACTTCGAGGCCTTTGAAAACCAGATCTTCGATGACCATGTCTTTCAGCCCTTCTCTCACGACATCCATTTCACTTCCCCTTTCTCTAGAGACGTTCATCTTCAACTCAAGCAGGGAAATACGGGAGCATGGATTCAGCAGCCACAATATTCGACCAAAGAAACGCATCTTCTTTCTATGATTCTTGTATACTTTGGCTGGATCGTGGTCGAGGTAGAGCCCGATTTGCCTATTATCAGGCTCGAAATACATCTTTCTCCAATTTTGTAGCGCCAAAATGATGCAGATGTTGGTCGGCAACGCGAATTCTTATCGTGGAATCATTGAAGGTGTCGACTTCCAAGAACAACCAGGCGATCGGTGGCATGCCAATGCGAGTATCGTAATAATGTGCACGGGCGAGTTCAGCCCATCGAGGCGATATCTGTCAGGGATATTCACAAACTGGCTGGTTCGTTTTGATTAAAAAATTTGGATAACAATAAGATTAGGATCACACATATAAATCATCTCTCACCAGTTTCACATCCTCGATTGATCCTTTTCCCGATCTGATGATCTCCCGCACTACGTCACATGGTAGATCGGAGAGGTTCATCTTTCTCTATTTCCTCAACAACCAAAAACAATGAAAGACGTTGAGAGGGCGTATGACGGCGAAAGTATGTATATTGGAACACCGTGGTAGATATTGTTTGAGCGGGTCGATCATATTTGATGCGACTGTCTCCGCATATATGATTTGAGTGCTTTGCGTTCTCTGATGCGACTGGCTGCAAGACTGTTGGCAGAATCATGAACACTTCGGTGGAGCGAGAGTGTGATTTACAACGCTATTTTTTCCGAGTTCAATGCCTGTTTTATGATTTTTTTATTCAAGCGTGTTTTTTTCTTTACGTTAAAAAGCTTCAGCACATATTATGTTTAGGCATACAACAAAGGGTAATCTGTGAATAACGAGAACAAATGGAGTAGGGGATCAATTCATTTTATGATACGACATTCAGGGGGATAGGTAGTCTGTGAAGAAAGAGCCGGTGATCATTTTGCAATACATCAAAGATAGAGCCGTTGATCGAACCCAAAGAAAGAAGTCAGTGAGTTCAAATGTTCGACTAACTGGGTGCTCGCGCAAGCACGAGAATACGAACGTTGTAACATATCTCGCCGAATTTTATCTCGTACTTCGCTTTGATCCGCTTCTCTTCGTTTAACCAGCCCTCTGTCTTCTTCCATGAATTGATCGTAATTTCTTTGTTTTTTTAGTAAGAGCACCGGAAAAAAGCGAATATCCGGGGGTTACCTCTAGTGCTTCCACAATTTCCGTCGCTGCCGCAAAGAACGCGTGAGAAGACGAGCCTGAACAAACAACCTCAGTTATTCTCAAAAATAGTCTTACTAGAAATGAGTGAAATATGAAGCAATCTTCATTCATAGTATATATTGTAGAAGTGAGGGTACGTAGCATCTCAATTTCCTTGACGATGAGAACGAGACGGTGAACTTGGTTGGAACGAATAAATGATAGAATGGATCTAGAATAGCCGATGGAATGTCTTTCAGTCATTCACAGAAAGGCACTTACGCATTTTCCGGGTTAGAAAAGGAAAATTTCTTGTAAATACGCTCATCAATCTTGATTCCATTCACGGAACTTCTGGCAGCATTTATCTCCGATTTTGGGCACATTACCATATGACGCCGTTTGCCTTATTTTCGAGCAAGGGTTAGTACAGCTCAAAAGGTCAATTTCCTGAGACTGTGTGTTTTGAGGTTATCAAGGGTGGTGAAGACGATGGGTATATCCATTTTACCCTCAGACCTCTCGTTGGCTCGAGACCGCGTCACGTCGAAATCACATCTTCACGTGCTACTCGTCTGTCGAGAGTGCTAATTTTACGTGAAAATGCTTCCTGGGGTAGAATTGCATGGCGAACACGCCTGTCTTGTTATTTTTTCATGATTTTGATAATAATTTTTAAAATATAAACTTTTCGCAGAATCAGAATAGCGCTTGCCACTGTGCATCACGCAATCGGGCGTCACAAATAGGTTGCAAATCCGAAATTTCAGAATATTTCGTCATCAAATGGAGATAATCGACTTACATTGTATTGAGATTGTCAGTAATCAGCCATCTCCCTTGATCTACCGGTAAGATTGTATGGGGAAATGAGAGAGTAGCGAGAGCGCAGAGAGTGTAGAGTGGCCGGGGGAAAGAGATAAAGAGGAGGTCAGAGACGCAGAGAGTGCGCTCTCTCTTGTCCCCACACTATCTCGCCCGGTAGATCAAGGGAGCTGGCTCTTCACTGACAGTGCAGAAACGCTGTAAGTCGATTATCTCGGCCATCTAATGAAGAAATATTCTGAAATTTCGGATTTACAACCTATTTGTGACGCCCGATCGCGTGATGCACAGTGGCAAGCGCTATTTTGATTCTGCGAAAAGTTTATATTTTAAAAATTATTATTGAAAAGCATGAGAAAATAACAAGACAGGCGTGTTCGCCATGCAATTCTACCCCTGGAAGTATTTTCACGTACAATTTGCACTCTCGACAGACGAGTAGCACGTGAAAATGTGATTTGACGCCGTCTGGAGCCAACAAAGCCTCTGGAGGCAAAATGGATATGCCCATCGTCATCAGCACCCTCGATAACCCCAAAACACTCAGTTTCAGGGAATCGAACTTTTTGAGCTGTGCAAGAATGATCCGAAATTGCTCGAAAATAAGGCAAACAGCGTCACATCCAACTCCAACTTCACGACACGTGAGCGTCGCTCCATTAGCAACTTGATACGATCGTAAAATGATTTTATCTTTTTGACGTTCTCCTCTGATTTGACTGGATTTCGATCGGTTGTTTTCTCTTCCAAAAAGAACGTTTTTTCATATCTCCACACCAAAATATACTCGAAGTTCATCGGGCACACGCATTTTTAGAATCGAGCCTCCGCAACTGTAAACGTGCCATTTGAAACAGTTAATAGTGGGAAAACCAGTGCGAATTTTGATGTTCTGACAGAACCGGCTCTTTCCATCTTGGAGATATCTGAAAACGTTCATCGCATAGTGTAAAAGAAAGAATCTATCATTTTTCGACGATCTTCCGGATGATATCATAAGGCAAATCATCGAAAATCATTCTTACGGATACAGTTATCCTTTTCGCCAGTATATTATTATGCAATGCCACTGAAGGGGGGAAGATTGAGATAGATGAGTGGGAACGGTTACTTGCGCAATTTGAATCGCCTATGAAGCGGCTGACACAATGCCTATCGATTGGTTTCGGGGTCAGACTTATGGTTGCATAGAAAACAAGTGAAGTGATGCATTTTTAAATTTCGGCTCTTTTTCTTCAATTTCTCTCCGCAATTATGCGAAGGATTGCCGTACCAGAACCATAGGTACTCTCACATCTAACGTTCATGTAATCTCGTTGGTTCAAACGATCTGCCATATTGGCCCATGCTTGATCGTAAGAAAGGTACATATTGAATTTATTTTCATACATGATTGTAGATACAAAGCGCAATGCATTTCTCCAGAATCCGCCTGAAAGGTGAATGAACTCAATCAACGCTTGAATTTTAGCTAACCTAAGTCTGGACTTGCACAGCGCTCAACAATCAGTAGAAGACGTTGAAGAACAGACAATGCACGAAGTAATTCGAGAACAGGGGATCTGAAGTTCAGTGTATTTAGAGTCGAGATTGTCTAGAAATGGAAATACTGAAAAATTTCTTAATTTCTCTCGATTAAGAGATTAACTACTATGAAGAACGCATAGACTAGAAGTTCGATTTTTGTTACCTGATCTCCCCATTTCCGTTTGCTATTTCGTAAAAACTTGTCACTCCCGAGATAATCAGTTCATCCACAATCACGCCGGTAATAGCATTTGCGAAGACTTCAGTTTGTTCTGGTCTATCTTTGATGTCGACTTTTAGTTCGAGTTTCTCAATGCGTGAACATCTGAGCAGAGGTCGCGAGATCCGAGAGATTAGCTCATTAAAATTATCCGGGGTACTGTGATCTGAACATACCTATTGTAGTGCTGAATCATGTGAAATATTAACTCACATATTTTTATTCGCTCTCTGTTCCAAATATGATCATTTCTTTCCACTATTTTATATCGATTCCAAAATAACCCCTGTATCTGTCCGCAAGTCGAATCTTGATAGTGCAGACCCCATTCGTGCCGATTTTCCAACTAACATATTTAAGGATCGGTAAACGATTCCGATTTTTGGTATCATTGAGATATTCGATTGTCAGATCATTCCATTGAGGCGATATCTGGTAACGTTTGACTTTCTTCTTCTTCCGATTGCTGTTGCTGATTTTTTTGAATATTTGAAATAGACTCACCAGTTTCATACTCTCGACCGATTCCAGCCCCATGGGTATGATCTGTCTGATAATATCCCCAGGTAACATGGCGAGATTCAGAGCTATATCTTCTAGTGCATCCATTGCTACACGAAGATGTAGCGAGTTTGGACTAACTGAATAATAGTCAGGATACGTATGTGTTGAGTCTGAAGTGACGCGTCTGGCACTAAAAACATCGATTTGTTCGGTCTGTCATCATTTGTACGACGGAGCGACTTTAGAAATGTTTGAAATATAATTGTCAACACCATATCACGCGTGTCGCGTTAGGATCGAATAAACACTTGCACATTCAAAAAGTCGAATATGAACTGAAGCCATTTTTCGATATCACATGAGGTCCCGCGAATGATAGCGTCGAGCTTTTTTGCACAGGGTCGTATTTAACGGGTAAGTAAGTCATCACACTTTTTGAGAACCCAAAAATGCGATTTTCAGAGCAATTTTCTGCCTTGTAATGTCGCACCGAACCTACCGTACCTAACCGGGTGGGGGAGTTCAGATTCAAAGAGCATGAATGAAGCGTCGGCACGAATGTATCGATTGAGAAAGCTGACCTGCATCGTCGGTTGTCTCTTTTTTCATTAAACACTACAGTCACCTCTTACCTCATCTTCTCTCACGTTTTCTTCAAATTCAGTTTATAATAAGACAAATAAGAATGACAGGATCGCCTCAATAGCTGAAATCGATGAAGGATCCTTAGGGCTACCAGATTCTGTGAAAAAAGGATGTGTATTCCGGAGGGGGTTGCGATTCTAAGAAGAACGGACTGCTCTAAATTCTTCTCGCACTGTCTTCGTTTATAATTCCCTCTCTTTCTGTCTCGCTCTCTAGAGTTTGCAATTCCGGTCACAATCTCTCCACTTCACACACTCCCAATACTTGTCGAGAGACGAGATAGTGTTCAGAATGAAGAGATGGTGAACAATATTTCGAACTTTAACACTCTCCCTTGTCGTGTTTGTGCTCAATCGTCCTACTCCCTCCTTATCGCATTGACACTGATTTTATCTCCATTTACCCACTTGTTGTTTTCGATCTCTTTCGCAATTCCTTCATTGCCCGCCCTCATCACTTCATTCATTCATTCTTCTCCACATTTCAAGCTGCATCTCTTTTCTCGGCACTCTTCTCTTATTTTCTTTCTTCTTGTGTATCACCTGGCGAATTCGTCAATTGACGACTATTATCGCTTGACGTGGCCACACGGTTAACCTTTTGCTCTACGTCTCTTCTCGCTGGCGAGCAATTCGCACTGAATAACTGCTCCGAAACGTGAACTAAACCTATCGCGTGTTCTTCGTCGCTCTCTTACTCAGAGTCTTTGCGCTCTCTCATCTCTCTCGTGATTTCCTCGAGATTCATTGATATCATTCTAAATTCAATCCCGTCACTCCCTTGAAGCGAACAGAGTCATTCCCAAACCCGATCCTTTACCCATGGTGCCATTCTTCAATTCCTAATTAAACTTATCCGCATGCCCGCCCTTCCATAGATCTGTCCCCGTCTCCCCTTGGAGCGAGTAGAGTCATGACAATTATAGGTGTAGTCATGGTTGGAGGGCCGTTCACGGTGGACCTCTCCAAGAAAGGCAAGGTGATCGCGGTGGCCGGCTGTGACTCGGGCGTCGGACTGGAGACGGCCCTAGAACTCTATCGGAGAGGAGCACAGGTTACAGTACTTAATGGTTAGGGTTTTTAGGGGAAACACCATAAAATTCCGTCTTTTTATCATAATACTGTTCAAATAGATAATCACTCTGCTATCGCAGGTGCACATGTTGTGTGACAGCTTTGAGGCAGCAATAGCGGCTATGAACGAGCAGATGAAAGAGGACTTGAAGAAGGTGCAGGGGGTATGTATGTCTATTTTGTGTCATTTCCCCGTGAAATTTTTGGATTTTCAACAAAACATGGCACCTTGTCGAGCGACTGTTGATCAAGGTAAAAGGAAAAGGTGCGGTACTATCAAGTGACTTTATAGTCGTAAATTCGCTAGTTGTGCATCGGTTAGGCCGAATGCTCGAGTGGACTACGTTACCCTGCCTTTCAAAGTGCTTGGAAAGAGCAGTTACCTTTGTTTACTTTCGACTGTTCATAGCTCCGAGATCACTGATTCAGAATCCCGACGATCCCGGGCTTATTGCCCTCTACCAGTGTAAGCTTAGCAGCTTCCAACTCATTAGAAGCAGTGCGGCGAACGTTATGAAGGGTTAGTTGGTATCTGTCACTTCTACATAACGTTTAAGGTCCGACCACGTCAATAATTTGTAGTCGTTAATCGAATCGATGACTACGCTAGGTGGTGCATCGCAGAACGCTCGATTGAACCACGTTACCATACTGTCCAAAATGCTTCTACGAAAAGTTCCCTAAACTTTTACGTGAGAGAGATGAATAAAGAGTCGGGCGTATGTCACGATGGGTGTTTATTCAAAAACAATGGTCGTTCTATTCAGCCGTATCTCACATCGATGCTCTGATAGTGAGCAATATGGACCCTGGCCCGAATGGCGGGTTCACGAGGACGGAGGACGGCCACGAGACTACCTGGCAGGCCAATCACCTCGGTAATAGTGATGAAAAATCGGTCACGACTCTCCTCAGTTCACCTACTCTCTCATCGGTCAGAGAAACGATAGAGCCGAGCGAAAAAAGGGAAAGTCGTGTGCCGATTTACCATCTCTACTCGGAACGATCGTTACTATCGCAAACATTGCTCTTCACTAGGTAGCGTTCTCAACCTAGACGATGAAATCACTTCTCTTAATCGAAATATATTTCAATCAACATGCGTCGTGCTCGACGACCAGCTGAACTGACCCTAGAGTTCGAAATTCGGGTCACGGTCTCTCCATTTCACACACTCTCTACACCGTCCGAGTGACGAGATAGTGCGCAGAATGAAGAGACGGTGCTCCGCATTTCGAAATTTAATTGGATCGCCAGGCTCCAATTGAAACGTCTTCCCGATAGCAACCAAAGCTCAAGCTTTACAGGCCCGGTGCTGCTCACGGAACTGCTGCTGCCTCTGCTGGAGAAGTCGAAGGAGGGCCGGGTGGTGATTGCGACCAGCAAGATATATGCGGAGGTAGGAGTAGGTTTATCGTATGTAATGGAGTGTAGAGGTGGTATATTCTTGGGGAGAAATTGTGTGACAGCATCGTGTACAATTTGGACTTAATCTTGACGAATCATTCCTATTAGTGATGGAAAATTGTCATCCGACTTTCCTGATATCGCGTGTTCTCTCGTTTCTCTAAGCGATGAGAGATAACGCAAAATGAGGAGCCTCGATATATTTTTGTCACCACTAATCCCTATTATTTTCCGAGTCCTAAAGTGGACCTCACAACGATTGACACGGTGATGGGCTACAAGAACTCGCAGGACGCGTACGCCAAATCGAAGCTCGCGAATGTGAGTGAGAATTTATTAATCCATTTTGAGAGCGATTATTGCGCATTAGTGATATCAAATCGGACATGATTCTTTTCAACTCGTGAGCTCTCTCGCCTCTCAGAGAAACTTGATTTGGCTTCCCTATTTGACAGAGATGAGAATGATAGAACGATAGAAGAATAAAATAATGATAGAAGCGCACATGTCAGGTGATGTACACACGAGAGCTAGCTCGTCGACTCAAGCAGAAAGGCAGTAAGGTCGCCATCAACTGTCTGGATCAGGGTACGGTATTCGCTACATTATCACGGACTGACTAATTTCGCCGTTATCAGACGAGAAGACGTCCCTCTATCTCGCGGCAGAGGTAAAAGGAGTGTCGGGTGGATACTTTGTGGTATGTCTTGTGTTATTCGTAGATATTCGAAATCAATTCGAAAACCACTTCTTATGTCATCCAACATACCACCTAACCTTATCTACTCTCCACACCTGATCATTAATGCGTTGGTGAATAAATAATATGAATATTCCAACATGAAACGATGAAAACTTGAAAGTGAAAGATCATCTATCCAGTAATGTTTATCAGGAATGCAAACGTGCTGAGGAATCGGAGAGCGCGAGAGACGACGATGCATGCAAGAACCTTTACGATTACAGTTTGAAAGCCGTCGGACTTGCTTGAACTACAGTTACGCTCATAAGTCACCGACCACTTTTAATTTATTCCAAAACTTTTGATTCTTGACAGATTTATGGGTTAACCTGTGATATGTCATGACATACCCACCGAGTGTTAGCACAGGATTTTAGATATAACTGAGATAGGGCCGTACAACGATTTTGCAACCTATGCTCAAAATTTGGCCTTAGAGTCAACTTTGGACGTAGAGTTCGAAAATCGACCTTAGGAAGCCGTATCTTGAAAGCCTCATTCCCTGTGACACACTTTACTCTGTGCTGTCGGTTTTAATATCTCATGAACGACGCTTCGGAGATCCATGAAATTATAGTAATTCTGAAAGATCTCGACAAGATAAGACTTTTTACAATTGGATGTAAAGGGCTAGCTCATCTGTGGAAAAAGGTATGTCCACCGAAACTTTTGAAATTGTCACCCTGAAAAAATGATGTTCGGCGGCTGAAAAACGGCATATACCATTAAATTTCCCTTGCAATTTTACCCCTGTGTACAATGTTTCATGGCGTTCCATCTGGGGGGAGGGTATGTTTTTGTGCGTCCGAATGATCGCAAGTAGGCGATTTCGTGACCTAAGGTGTGAAAATTCGGTTTCTACGTGCAAAAGTACACCAAAAACTCCTATAGACAGATATTTCTGAGAATATGACTTTTTCAACAAAAAACGGCCACAAAATGACCAGAAAATAGTCTAAAAAGTCATATTCTCAGAAATACCTGTCTATAGGAGTTTTTGGTGTATTTTTGCATGTAGAGACCGAATTTCCATACCTTAGGTCATTAAACCAAGCTATGAAATAGTTACGCCTTGAAAACTTATTTTTTTGGTCAAAATCGCATACTTGCAAGCATTCGGCCGCACAAAAACATACCCTCCCCCAGATGAAATACCATGAAAAATTGCATATATACGTAAAATTGTAAGGGGAATTTAATGGTATATGCCGTTTTTTAGCCGGCGAACAAAAATTTTTCAGGGTGACAGTTTAAAAACTTTCAGAGGCTCTAACTTTTTTCACAGATGAGCTAGCTTTTCACTTCTAATTGTAAAAAATCTTATCTCGTTGAGATCTTTCAGATTTACTAATTATTTATGTATCTCCGAAGTTCCGTTCATGAGATATGAAAACCGACCGCATAAGAAAAAGTGTGCCATAGGGAATGGGGTTTTGAAGATACGGCTTCCTAAGGACGATTTTCGAACTCTACGTCCAAAGTTGACTCTAGGGCCATATTTCGAGCATAGGTTGCAAAATTGTTGTACGGACCCTGTTGGCAAAATCTAAATTATATGAAATATCCTGTGTTAGGTATATGACGCCGTATGCCTTATTTTCGAGCAAATATTGTCGGATCTGGCACAGCTCGAAAAGGTCGATTTTCTGAAATTTCGTGTTTCGGGGTTTTCAAGGGTGCTGAAAGACGATGGTCATAAAAACTGAAAATAGAGTATGCCAATGTGAACCACGCGATCGGGCGTCACGAGAGGATACCAAATATATAATTTCAGCCAATTTTATCATTAGAAACTCGAGATAATTGATTTATAGTGTATCGAGATTGTGAGTAAAAGTGGCTCCCTTGGCCCTCCCTCTCCCTCCTCAATCGCTTCCCTGACCCAGCCAGACGAGAGAGCGTGGGGATTGGAGAGAGCGCACGATAGAGAAGGGAGAGGGAGGGGAGGAAAGGTTCTTTTACTTACAATCTCGATAGACTATAAATCGATTATCTTGAGTTTCTAATGATAAAATAGGCTGAAATTATATATTTGGTATCCTCTCGTGTGGTGCATATTGGCATACTCTATTTTCAGTTAGCGAAAATTTGAAATTTTAAAATTTATTTTTAATAATCATGAAACAAAACTTGACAGATGCGTTCGCCATCCAATTGTACCCCAGATAACATTTTCACCTAAAATTAGCGATCTCGAGAGCCGATTGGCACGTCAAAATGTGATTTCGACGTGACGCCGTCTGGAGCTAACGAGGGCTCTCAGGGAAAAATGAATATGCCCATCGTCTTCAGCACCCTTGAAAACCCCAAAACACGAAGTTTCAGAAAATCGACCTATTCGAGCTGTGCCAACCCATGCTCGAGTATAAGGCGAACGGCGTCATATGCCATAGAGATATCACAGAACTACCTGGTTGTTGCGTAGTGAAGACACAATCAATCTCTATTTTTTTCAAAAAAAATATTCATGAAAGGATTTTTCCCAGAACACCAAACTTTCTCATAAGTGCTCAAAGATGGGTCCCGAAAAATGGATTTTTGTTAATAGACATGCTAGATACTCGTTCAAAAGCTCAAAATGATCTTTACCACAATTCCTGATGATCCCCAAAGTTTGATAACGATAGCTCTAAATTTGATCTCAGGGCACGAATTTATCACTTTTTCACATAATTTTTTTCTCCCTATTCTGGACGATCACAGTTCCAAGAACGATTTTGTTCAAATGTCTTTCCTGGACAGGTTAGCTGCAATTCCATGGAATATACGATTCCCAACTTTTTAGAGCATTTGGATAACTTTCCAGCCCGCGGCAACCGAAAGTCCGAAGGCATTCGATTTTCAAAACAAAAAATGACCATCGTTAGTCGAAAAATTTGATCTCTCAGAACTTACTGACTAAATTTTTTTCTGGTATATCTTTGTGTGCTGAATGCGAATTTCGATTTGAGAGCCCATGATATCATTAATGAAAAAAGTTAAAATTCATTATGTCGAAATCCTCGAATTTTTTGTTGCCACGGGCTGGAAAGTTATCCAAATGCTCTAAAAAGTTGGGAATCGTATATTCCATGGATATGCTACCATCCTGTCTTGGAATGACAAATGAAAAGAAATCGGTCTTGGAACTGTGATCGTCCAAAATAGGGAGAAAAAAATTATGTGAAATAGTGAAAAATTCGTGCCCTGAGGTCAAATTAAGAGTTATCGTTATCAAACTTTGGGGATGATCAGGAATTGTGGTAAGGATCATTTTGAGCTTTTGAACGAGTCTCTAGCATGTCTATGAACAAAAATCCATTTTTTCGGGACCCATCTTTGAGCACTTATGAGAGGAATCGCCAGATTTTCGAGAGCCCTGCGGCGGTAGGAAATTGTTTCTCCAATTCCGCTCAAAAGTGAAACTTGAGTACTTCGAATGATGCTCTTTGAAACTGCGTTTGCCGATTTTTGATATCTGGTCTCATCTTCGAGTATTCTGAGGTCAAAGTAGAGAGACTGCGAAATTTACTACCAAATTTGCATCAGGAAAACAATCATAATTTTAAATCGAGTTGGTGAAAAATGGCCAAAGTCGAAAAAAAAATTCATCTCGAGAAAATATGTCCATGGATTTTCTGATGTGTTTTAGCACGCTGATTCCGATTTTTGATATTAGAGCTCATGAAAACAAGAATCAGAAAAGTTATGCTTCAAAAATATCGAAAATTGTCAAAAATCGCAGGTTTTTGGACAAAAGTTCCGCCTTTTTTCCCCTAACATCCCATCTTTCTGATTCAAGAGTGGGTGTTAGGTACATAGTTTTTCTCAAATCACTTTTTGGCGCTTGTTGGGGAGATCGGTATTAGGAAAGTTACCTCACTTTTTTGAACAGCCGACTGCCCCGATCCAGCGCATGGACAGGGAATGAAATCATCAACATACGAAATGTTACTCTCTGCCTCATCATTCGAATGCTTGTTTTGGAAAACTCTCTATCATAATTTAAAAGCGAGTTATGATTGTTTTCCTGATGCAAATTTGGTAGTAAATTTCATAGTGTCCTAACTTTGACCTAACTATATTCGAAGATGACACCTGATATCAAAAACCGGCAAACGCAGTTTGAAAGAGCATCATTCGAAGTACTTAAATTGCACTTTTGAGCGGAATCGGAGAAACAATTTCCTACCGCCGCTAATACCCCAAAGCTCTCGAACCTCTCGCGATTCCTCTCTTATGTATCCAAAGTGCGATAGATCAGCAACTTCAAAAACTTTTTCTGGGCAGCTCTCCGACTGATCTAATATAGCAGAAAGTTTGGTGTTCTGGGAAAAATCCTTCATGAATATTTTTTTTTGAAAAAATAGAGATTGATTGTATCTTCACTACGCAACAACCAGGGAGTTCTGTGATATCTCTATGGCAAATACCTTACACTCGGTGGGTATGCCTTGACATATCACAGGTTGACCCATAAATCTATCATGAGTCAAAAGTTATGGAATAAATTATAAGTGGTCGGTGACTTATGAGCGCAACTGTATGTGTGCATTACAAAGTAAATCTGCATTTGTTTTCACTGTTCATGAGTTGTTTGCGTTATTATCAACACTCTGATGGAATGGAAACATAAAACATTTTTTGGCTTTGCTGACTTTATTACTAATTATGGCTTAAAGTACCCGTCTACAGACAGACATATTTCAAATTTGTGCTCAAGATATCGACGTGCTTGCACCGTACAGTATCTCGGATGATCCTTCGCGGATTTCAAAAATACCGTAATGATAGTTACCGTCTACCTGTATTTGGAATGGATTTTTGAATTGATTTTTGTAACGGATCTTTGCATTGATTTATGGAACGTATTTGGAATGGATATTTGCAAGACTTGCTCGTCCTCAACTACTACCTCGACACGACGAGTGGTTTGAATCCACGAGATCTCGAATGATGACGATTTCGTACAACCGTTTCCAGATCAGTTATTCGCATTTACCTTTATCTAATCCATTTTTAAAATTTCACAGTTCTCATTGCAGTTGTTCATCGGCGAGGACTAAATTGCCAAGTCAACCACATGTTCATGGACGGTGAAGGAAGAATCAACTCCGTGGACATCGGAGATGGATCCGCCGTAAATCCAACGAATGGCAACAGTTTAGTTTTACCATCATTGTGTATGGCATGCAATAGGGATGCTACTGAACTAAATACTATGATATTATTGTCATCAATCTCTTAAATATAGCCGGAACTACATAGACTGTATTTTTTATATCAGCTGTGGTTTACATGCATGTAAACATGTAAACAAAAAGAAAAACAACAACAAATCCACAATTATCACCTGCTCAATACAAGACTTTATCAACATTGAGCCACAGACGTAATGACGTAATAGCGAATAACTTGATGAATTCATGAAAAAAAGTTCGGTTATCGTAGGCTTGCATCGTGTATCAATCGTCAAATTGTATCCGCAATGATACGGAGGTTCGGTGTACCAGAACTATAGTCATTCTCAAACCGAGCGGTAGGGTTGCAGGTTCGGTTTCGGTTTCGAACTATTGGAGCGCGCGCCGGCCCCGTACTCTCTCGCTTCGGATAGTTCGAGCCAGACGGTTAGACAGCCGAACTATCCGACTCCCTCTCCCTCGCCTCTCACACATGGCTATAGCGTAGAATAAACTATTAGTTTATCAGAGCAAAGGCGACTGAGAAAAGTGCACTTTCCCGAGGCACATTTTTTGGCTTAAATCGCTTCCAATCGAGAGGAGGGCTAATTCCTCAAATAAGTTAGCTACTAATGGATTAAAGTACCATCTGCAGAAAACACAGGGCTATCGAGCCATTCAAACTAGAAGTTTATCAGAGTAGAGGCGTTCGGGTACCCGACTTTTTCACGCGCCTTTCCAGCACATTTCACTCTCGAGTTGCGCACAAAAATGGAGATTCTCAAAACACCGGAAAACATCGCTGATTGGTTATATCAACTAAGACAATCAGATGTAACTTTTTTCCCTTTTTTATTTTACACGATGGGCGGCCTACCGCCAGGAGCGCATGGCGGAGACTAGTGGTAGGGGCGCGCGCATTTCTCTACCTCTTGCAAAACATCACCTGCGGGCGGGAGTCGAACCTGCCTGCGTCGGCATGCCAGTCAGACACCATGCCCATTAGGCCAGGGCGGCCTACCGCCAAGCTAATTCCTCAAATAAGTTAGCTACTAATGGATTAAAGTACCATCTGCAGAAAACACAGGGCTATCGAGCCATTCAAACTAGAAGTTTATCAGAGTAGAGGCGTTCGGGTACCCGACTTTTTCACGCGCCTTTCCAGCACATTTCACTCTCGAGTTGCGCACAAAAATGGAGATTCTCAAAACACCGGAAAACATCGCTGATTGGTTATATCAACTAAGACAATCAGATGTAACTTTTTTCCCTTTTTTATTTTACACGATGGGCGGCCTACCGCCAGGAGCGCATGGCGGAGACTAGTGGTAGGGGCGCGCGCATTTCTCTACCTCTTGCAAAACATCACCTGCGGGCGGGAGTCGAACCTGCCTGCGTCGGCATGCCAGTCAGATACCATGCCCATTGGTTATATCAACTAAGACAGCCCCCTTTCGCGAAATTAGCTCTCCTCACGATTGACTCTCCAACTGCCCTTTTTTTCTGCCATTTGACCGATTGCGCACTCAAAGAGCTCTAGCGGGGTTCTTTTTAAAGCTACAAGGATCCCGTTTTTTTTGTGAAATCACCTGAAAACATCGCTGATAATCATGGTTGTATCAGCTAAGACCGCCCCCTTTCGTGAAATTAGCTCTCCTCACGATTTGAGGAGATTGGACCTCAAAAATCGCATAGTGCCTCAGAAAAGTGAAGATTGCTGAGCCGTCTTTGCTGATACAAAGTCCTAAGTTGTGCAGGTGGATAGCCCTGTGTTTTCTCTACAAGAAATTCTTTTCAATTCACATCTATATATTGAGGGGAATTAGCCCCCATCTCGATTTCCCTCTCCTAAGCGCTCGCAATTGCCGACAAACGCGCGCTCTTTCCTCTCCCCTCTCGAGGCGAGGGGGAGGGAGTCGGATAGTTCGACTGTCTAACCGTCTGGCTCGAACTATCCGAGGCGAGAGAGTACGGGTGTCGAACTATTCGAGGCGCGCTCGCGCGAGGAGAGAGAGTATTCGAAACCGAACCTGCAACCCTACCGAGCGGTCATGCAGGCCAGTTCGATCAGGCGTTTCGCAGTTCTGGACCAAGCTACGAAGTCTTCCTGATTCGCATCAAGAAAACCGAATGCTCAAAATCTCTTGGTTTCGAACACAATTGTAGGGACGTGGCACAATGCTCTCACCAAAAATCCGCCTGATCAGGAAACGATACAAATCTACTGGCCAATTCAATCAACGAACCAAATTTTGGATCGGAATACCGCTCAGTAATAACTCGAAGACGTTGGATAGAAGACGCACGAAGGAAGCATAGGACTCTGCAATACGGCACATTTTGATTCGGGTATTTTCTAGCAGATACATTTAGCGGTTTCGCAATATGGATAACATATGCTTTATTTCCGCAATCTCTTTTTATTTTGACTAAATATGTGAAACAAAAGGAAAAAAAATAAAACAATCTAATATTACTTGATAGTTCCATTTCTTTTTTATTTATACGCAGGCCGCCAATGTCATGTGCAATTTAATCCGATTCTGCTTGTATTTTAACGATGTGGAAATCCATTTCGAGTTTCTCGATACGCGAGCATCTGAGGAAAAGTCGGGAGATTCGTTCCGATATTTTGTTCTTGTCATCCTCATACGATCCCATTTCGATGATCTGAGCATGGCTGCTGAACTACTGAATTATTCCGAAGATTGACTCACAAAGTATGATTCGCTTTCATCTGTGAATAATGCCGTGCCTCTCCAATACCTTACATCTACTCCAAAATATGCCCTGTATCTGCTCGGAAAGCGCATTTTGATAGTAGTTTTTCCATTCGAGTCGATTTTCCAAGAGAAGTACTTGATGATAGGGAAGCGGATCCGAGTATTGGTGTTATTGAGATATCGGACTGTCAGATCGTTCCATCGAGAAGATATCTGAAAATTGTTGAACAAACGACTTAGACGTATTATTGCTGATTATTTTCGTAGCGCGCTCGTTTGAGCCACCTCGAGTGCGGATGATGTAGCTCTCATCGCTAAGAGCCGTCCCGAACTAGAGATAATGCTGAGGAAGCTGATATACGCTTGCTCCCGCGTAGGATTGGAAGTTAACGCCTCAAAAACGGTACTTCTGACCTCGTGTGGCAAGCACAGATCTAATTCTTAACTTAATCGGCCGATCAAAATCGTTTTCTGTAGGTCTAAGGATCCTGCACAAACGACGTAATGCGCAGCTTGATCGGTCAACTTTCAGTAGGTTAAAACGGACAGTTTAGGGTCCAGATTATCGATTTGAGGGGTTTCCAGTGATCGTACCCAGCTGCGCATCTGGATTTTCCTTCATTTGTATTTTAGAGGAATTTTAAATTTAATTCCATAATTTTTATTATTTTCTCCGAATTGTGCTTGAGCGCGGGGGGAGGCGAGCGAGAGAGCGGGAGGAGTGAGAGAGACACACGCGAGAGAGGCTCCGTTCCTTTTCTCTCTCGCCCGATTTCCCTCTCCCCTCCATTGCCCGCGCGCGCGTGGTTTTAAGGGGAGAACTCGGCGCAGAGATGAGATAGAGACAAACTATAAAAAGCAAAAATGTTATTTATAACCATACCAACACATTGAGCGCGCATTTGGACCGGTGCAATCAATTTGGTAGATCACCCTGCTGTCTCTACGAATAAGGGGGAAATGAGGGGTTCCTCTCTATTAGAAATTTCACGTCTTTTGCTTGTAAAACATCAGCCTTTGCTCTGAATGGCTCGAAATTGCTCTGTGGGCTAGATCTGGCCCATGGCCACAACATACCAAAAAATTAGGGAGGACTATCCATGCATCTCGGAGAAATCTTCAATTGAAATTTCGATGAAAAATTTAAATTTTGAATTTGCATAAATAAACGATTCAGGTCGATTCAGCATATCAAATTAGGCCTAGTGCCCGAGTTTCAAGTGTTTTGGATTGATAAAGGTTCTCAATCTTTTTATTTCATGTGGTGATAGAAGACCTCATTACCTCTTCGATAAACATAAGTACTCATGGGAGGGTACTGTACAGAGGTGTTGGATTGTCTCAAAAATAGGTCCCGAAAAAATGGATTTTCATTCATAGACGCGCTAGAGACCCGACCAAAAGCTCAAAATGATCCTTTCCACATTTCCTGAAGATCCCCATAGTTTGATAAAGATACATCTTGATTTGCCCCCAGGGCAAGAAATTTTCACTTTTTTCACTGTATTATTTTTCTCCTTTTTTTGGATGATCACAGTTCCAAGGGTGATTTTTGTTCAATTGTCATTCCTGGACAGACTGGTTGCTCAACCATGGAACAATCGATTTCTAACTTTTTAGAGCGTTTTAATATCTTTCCTGTCCGCGACAACCGAAAATCCGAGTTCATAATGTTGAAAAAATAACAGATTTAGAAAGTTGTGAATTTTCGACTTTTTTCATTCATGATATCATGGGCTCTCATGTCGAAATTCGGATTCAGCACACAAAGATATACCAGAAAAAAATTAGTCAGGAAGTTCTGAGAGAAAATTTTTTTCGACTAATGATGGGGGGTATCATGGTCATTGTTTTGGGTCGCAAATCGATTGACCTCGGATTTTCGGTTGCCGCGGGCGGGAAAGATATCCAAATGCTCTAAAAGTTTGGAAATGGTATATTCCATGGATATGCAACTATCGTATCCAGGAACTACATTTGCCCAAAAATTGGCCTTCGAACAGTGACCATCCAAAAAAGAGAGAAAAAAATTTGGTGAAAAAGTGAAAAATTCGTGCCCTGAGTGCAAATCAAGATGTATCTTTATCAAACTTTGGTGATCTTCAGGAAATGTGGAAAGGATCATTTTGAGCTTTTGATCGGGTCTCTAGCGCGTCTATGAACGAAAATCCATTTTTTCGGGACCTATTTTTGAGACAATCCAACACCTCTGTACAGTACACTCCCATGAGTACTTATGTTTATCGGAGAGGTAATGAGGTCTTCTATCACCACATAAAATAAAAAGATTGAGAAAAAAAAATCATTGAGCAAATAATCCGCGCTGAACAACCATGCAAAGATTGCGTCATCTTCATACAATATTGCGAAATCGCACTATCGTCTGGCATAGTGGGCGTATGTAGGAGTACATTCACTACCACCTGTCAGAATATCAGAAAGATATCTCATTTATTTCAAAAGTTATGCAACTTTTAATTTTTGGACGGTTACTTATGTCCGATACTGTACATATTTAAATAATTATTTTATTAAAAATGGACGCACGTAGTCGGAGTGCAAATCGCAATGAATACCGAATAAGGTCATGCCTCTCAAATATTTCATATCGATTCCAAAATAGTCCCGGACTCTATCCGCAAGTCGCATCTTTATAGTGGAGACCCCATTTGTGTCGATTTTCCAAGAGAAAAAATTAATGATCGGAAAATGATTCCGATTCTTGGTATCATTGAGAAATTCGACTGTCAGATCATTCCATCGAGGCGATATCTGAATAACTTTGAACTAGTGATACCAGTTGATACCTCACCAGTTTCAAACTTTCGATCGATTCCAGTTCTATCCCTATGATCTGTCTGATTATATCCGCGGTCAAGGTGGCAAGATTCAGAGCAATATATTCTTCTAAATACATATCTAGACAAAAATGTATTCAGAATAAAGCGGCCTTAGGCTAATGCAAGTCCGACGCGGTTGGCACTTGTTTTCATGGACGGTCAGGGGTTTCGTGCTAAGAGTCTCATTCTCCAAATCGACCGATCCGTCCAATCGGAGTCACGGGTCAATGCCTGGCACGCACATAGATGAATGCTTAAGACTAACCAGTTTCATCGTTTCTATCGATTCGGGTCCCGTTTTGACGATATTCCGGATGATATCAGAAGGCAAATCATCGAAATCCATCCTTACGAGGCTATTTGCGGTCTCGCAAGTAGAGATAAATTCAGCTGAAGAAGGGGAAATTAAGTTGTTGGCACAGTTACATTGACTATTTTAATCACTTATGACGCGGCTGGCACAATGACTATCGATTGGTTTGCTGGGTCAGAATTAGTTCGGCAATGTGAGAAATATATGTGTAGCTTGCGCGATATATGTGCAACAAAATTAGCGAGACTGTAAAGATGATTGCGAATATGAAAATAATTTTTTTTTAAACAATTACGAAAGTCATAGCTTGCAACAAATTTTAAAAAAAATTTTCTTAGCTTGAACAGACAATGAACAGCTTTAACGGAGTGAACAAATCACTGGTAGAATATAATAATAATAATAATAATAATTTATCTACGCCTTGGCGCAACAAAAATATAATGCAATAGAATTATGTGAGCAGTAGTAGTGAGCGTAACAATACAGTATTTATGCAGTATTTAATGAGAATAAATAAAGTTGATTTAATAGGTTTCGGTTCATTCTCTTCAATTTCTCTCCGCAACGATGCGAAGAATCGCCATATCAGTACTAATGTTACTCTCAAATCGAACGTTCATGTACTCTCGTTGGTTCAAATGCTCCACCATTTCGGCCAATCCTAGATCGTAATGAGTGTTTTGATAGATCTTGCTTTCAAACACGATTGTAGATACGAATCTCAACGTATTTCTCCAGAACCCGCCTGAAAGCTTAATACAATCAATATGCGAGAGGATACTAGCAAACCAAAGTCTGGACTTGCATAGCGCTCAGTAATCAATCGAAGACGTTGAATAGACAACGCTCGAAGTAATCCGAGAATAGGGGCTCTGAAGGTCAACGTATTTTGAGTCGAGTTTGTCAACAATTTTAAAAACGGACGAAATCTCTTCGTTTCTCTCTATTGCTTGGCTAATTACTTATAACCACGCATAGACTCGAATTTCGAATTTGTCTGACCTGATTTCCCCGTTGACATTAACTACTTCGTAGAAACTTGTCACTCCCGAGATAATCAATTCATCCACAATCACGCCGGTAATTGCTTTTGTGAAGACCGCAGTGTGTTCTGGTCTATCATTGATGTCGGCTTTTAATTCGAGTTGCTCGATGCGAGAGCATCTGAGCAGAATTCTAGAGACCCGAGAGGTTAGCTCATAAATTTTGTCCCGGTTCCAGGGATCTCTGATTTCGATGATCTGAACATACCTACCGTAGTACTGATTTATGTGGACTATTGACTTACATATTCTGATACGCTCTCAACTTCAAAAAAGCACATTTTCTCACAATATTTCGAATCTACTCCAAAATAGTCCCTATATTTGTCCGGAAACTGCATGTTAATAGTTGCCGTTCTACGCGAGTCGAATTTCCAAGAGAAATAGTTGATAATCGGGAAACTGTTTCCATTTTTAGAGTTATTGAGGTATTCGATAGTCAGTCCATTCCATCTGGGAGAAATCTGAGAACAATTCGACTTTTTTAGACAGATTGTTGCTTATTATATTAAAAATTTACATTTCAATGGGCTCACCAGTTTCAGATTCTCGATCAATTCCAGCTCCATGGGTATGATCTTTCTGATTATATCCGCGGGCAAGGTGGAAATATTCAGAGCAAAATTTTCTCGTGGATCCATTGCTAGACGAAGATAAAATCAATTCAGAGTGTAGTTAGTGAAATGCAATTCCGACACGCTTTGTCGCAATTTTTGTTTCATGAACGGTAAGGGTTTTCGCGCCAAGAGTCTGATTGTCCCAATTTTAGACAATGCGGCTGGCAGGTACAGAAGCTATTCTGGTGCGCGGGGTTGAAATGTGAGAAATGCTTTTTTTCACAAAACAATTACATATTATCCCAAATTAAATATTTTTCGTCTTCTGTTATCTTTTCGAAATAACAGTAGTAGTAGTATACGGAAGTCATCCACTTTGTATTGTTTAATATCTTTATTCTTTACTTTACATTCCTTACTGTAGCCAAGAAGGAATCTGTTTTGTTCTTTGTGCTCGTTTCACTCCCCTTTTCTTAGCTTTGCATACGGCTTGGAGCCCAATCTCCTTGTCTTCTCTAGTAGTCAAATCGCTACCACTTTTACATGTGTTTCCCTGCCTTTAGGATTAGAGTAGTTAGTTGTCACGTGTCTCACTCACCTCAAGGTTGTCCGTTTACCGTGGTCTCAAGCTGATCTTCTGATAGAGTCAGTTTTATAAATCTTTTGTATCTAATCTCTCGTATCTTACATTGCATTAAGTGGATTTGGGACCAGTTGTTCGGAAAGACTGTTCTAAATATTCGATTGAATGGAATGAGTGACGATAAGTTGATTGGTTTCTATATCACTGACTGTGAGCAGGATGAAATCCTTCTTGGAGTGAATGCGTTCAAGACTCTGAATGTTAGAATCACATTGGGAGATGCAATTGAAACATCACAAGACAAGAATCGAACAGAAACAGAGAATTGTAACAATGCAATAGTCATCAAATCTCTCTTTCTTCATCCTGGACAGTACGCTTCCCTCATCCTGAATGGACCCAAATCGAGCGGTCGTATCTTGTGGTCTCGAAGGAAAGAAGTAGATAGTGGAGTGTGTACTATAAATGATAAAGGAAACACTACCATACCTGTTGTCAACTCATCTGATTCCATATGTCAATTTCTGGAAGGAGAGAGTGTCGGTCAATGGATTACTGAGGTAATCCATGAAAATGAATAGTAGTATACGGAAGTCATCCACTTTGTATTGTTTAATATCTTTATTCTTTACTTTACATTCCTTACTGTAGCCAAGAAGGAATCTGTTTTGTTCTTTGTGCTCGTTTCACTCCCCTTTTCTTAGCTTTGCATACGGCTTGGAGCCCAATCTCCTTGTCTTCTCTAGTAGTCAAATCGCTACCACTTTTACATGTGTTTCCCTGCCTTTAGGATTAGAGTAGTTAGTTGTCACGTGTCTCACTCACCTCAAGGTTGTCCGTTTACCGTGGTCTCAAGCTGATCTTCTGATAGAGTCAGTTTTATAAATCTTTTGTATCTAATCTCTCGTATCTTACATTGCATCAAGTGGATTTGGGACCAACAGGGGTTCTAGGTGTCTATCTTGAATATAATCTTGGTTACTCTAGTAAATCTGAGTTCAAGTCAGTGTATGATACTTCGTGTTGATACAATAGATAAGATTGGTTTATTTGGCTTTTGAAAAAAAGTACAATTCCAGCCAATTCAAGAACATGGAAACAATAACCATCAATAAATAAAACGTATCAATTTCGGCAAAACAAATTCGGTTCAAAGAAAAGTTGAAGATTGAAATACAGATTATAAAAAAATACAATATAATCCATGATATTATTGCAGATTATGATTATTCACTGGCGAAGTTGATCACATGCTTTCACAGTAATCCGAATCATCTGTAAACCTCCCCAAACATCTTGACAGTCGAATTTAGCACTCATGAAATCGATCTGATCAATCATCTTAGCGGTTTCCATCCACGCAATGTCCGAATGGTCGGGCTGAACATTATATGGCCCGATTGGGTTCCAGATCTTGGACTCCAAAACGATTGTTGGGGCAGATCGCAGAGCTCGCGAGAGAAAAGCTTCTGAATTGAAAAAAAAGATAATCATCGTAAATTATCCAGTACGTTTTATAGCGTTTTTGAGCGATTTCGCAGCAGATTTGGTGGTTTCCGCGACAATTGAACCTACTTCTTACTAAGTGAGGGAAGCACGCTGCGCTCGGAGGACAAGTGGAGTCTTTTAACCGGACAAGTGCGGAGAACTTCGAGAAACGTAGCACTGAAATTTAATGAACGACTTTTGATTCGATAACAATTGAAAACTAACCCCATTCCTTCGCCGAACTCATCCAAATTCTCGAAAGTGTTTAATCCCATGAAAGAAAGTTCATCCACAATTAGACCGTTCATCAAGTTTCTGATGATCTTCATTTCCTCTAATTTCCTGGCAATGTCCATTTTTATTTCGACTCTCTCGATTCTCGATGATCTTAGCAAGAGCTGAGTGATGCGTTGATGAGCAATCGCTTGCTTCTCACTGGCATTGAATATAATGGACTGAAATGGCACACTTCTTGTTTGTCCGAAACGATACACCAACATAGTCTGAATGCGAACTGCTGAAAATGCCGAATCGGTCCTGGCCTAGGTAGTCCCATTCTTGAGCTCGAAAATACTTCTTGAAGCGGTCAGGAAGGCGCATGTTAATAGTAGTTTCCCCGTTGACATCGATCTTCCAGCAGATATACGGGAGTGTCGGGAGGCATTTCCGATCATTGAGATACACAATGGTCAGAGCATTCCATCGGGAAGTAATCTAATATAAATTTTAATTCATTTAAATTAATTAATGACTATACTTAAACTAACTAATTTCATGTTGTCGATTGATTCCAGTCCCAGTTGAATGATCGTCATGATAATATCAGATGGCAAAGTGTCGAGATTCAAAGCAAGATCTTCATGCGAATCCATAGTGAGCAGTGAAGTGGAGTGAAGTGACAAGAAATGTGTGGAGAATGTTCTCATAATATTATACAAACCTCACGCGGGTGGCAATAACGATGGCCCGCATTCTGTTTTAGTCAGGCTAACTGTGGTGAAGGTCTAATTATTATAATGCCGACTTAAATCGCTAATAATATTTACTAATCAAAATGGAATTCATATTGTCTGAGATTAATTTAAATGTTCATGGGACGAATAATATTTTCATGATACTAAGCGTATTTTAAGAACAACAATCGTCCTCGACCAAAATACACGATATCATCTCTGCGATCCGCCCCAACAATATTTTGTTTAATCGTGTGTTTTCCTAAATTAAAAAAAACGATCTCCTAAAACCATGTTGAATCGATGCGTTGTGCATTCGCGACAAATGACATTTCCCAGTTCGAAATGGTGGATTAAATGCCATCGCCTCTCCAAAGTTCAATGCACTCCGCTCATCGCGCTCGCTCTCATTGGTCAGAGTCTATTCAATTAGATCATTTGATTGGTCGCTTCTGCGTTCCCCATAAAAGGGCAGTCATTCACACTTTGGCAATGCAATGCGGAGCTTCATAGTGCTCGTGCTCCTAGTCTATGGTGTTCGTGGACATGCGAATTATAGCGAATGTGAAATCACCGATGAGACCGCAGAGGATATCCAGATGCACGGTAAGTCATCCAGTAATCAACTTCCCATCAGCATGCAGTGCCAATTGATAACACTAGCATGACAGATGACCTTTTATATAAACATTGATTTATGTTTGAGATAAGTTATTGGTCATTGGATAGTGACATAATAACGCTCAGAGTGCCGTGCGTGCTCTTCAATCTCCATTCCATCCCTGGATTCACCTTCCAACTGTCCCTCAAAGGGATACGAGTGTGATGAGCACCTTACCATCACAACAAATGGTATGTCATACCACTATGGGGAAGAGGGGAAGTAAGAAATTTTTTTTTCTTTTCTGCTGAAGCATGGTGATTAGTACGAGAGGAGCATGCGTTTCGTTTGGCCAAACATTAGTATGCGTTATTTTTCTCTGCGAAATATCATAGTTCTTCAGTTCTCTTTGCTGACGACGAGTGTCCTTGTGCGTATCTGAGATGTGTCGATTCGAGAACCGCTTTGGCGGTGGACGGATCAATTTTGAAATTAGGCAAGGTGAGCATTGTTTAAACTGTTTATTAATAATGTAAATCGTATGATAAGGTCAACTGCAAGGCTCGAACATGGACTTTATCGAATGGTACGGAGATCTCGTCCTTTGTCTGCGCGAAAAGTTAGTCACTTGTGCTGGTAATCTTACCAACGAGATAACAGTAGAGGTCCGAAAATCATTCAAACTTAGCAATTCGGTCCGTTGTCTAATCACGGGTGAGAACAATTCGGCAGTATTATGAATATGATATGATTTATACTTTGTTTGCTGGGAGTGATGGAACACTATTCGATCTACCTTGAATGAGGTTATTTCAGAATGTGGTCTCGGTGTATGCGAGGTGCTGCCTCGGAAATCCTTCGAAGGCGATCCTACTTACGGTCCTCTCGTAATCTCACCGCCAGATGCTGATCATCCTTGTGCATGGGGAGTCTGTGAACGTGAGTTGACTTTTAAAAAAAAAGTTAATTTCATTGTAAACTTCATAAATTGCTAAATATATGTTTTGAACGGTGTTCAAACTTAGAGTGGCTAGACACGTTGTATGGTTACCATATTGTGACATCTTGTAGTCGGAGCGACTGCGTCGAACTCAAACTCAATTACTATGGGCTAGCTACGTTCTCTTGCGCCGGTGATAGGACTTGGACTTATACGGGACCGGAAGGAGAACATCGTCAACTGGCATCTGTCCGTTGTCTAATCACGGGTGAATTGTATTTCTTTATTTTTTAATAATAAAAAATAAATAAATACATAAAGTAAATAAATACAAAAACAGTATGATGGATATGATATGATGTATACTTTTTGGGTGGCATTGACTTTGTAGATGTCTGGAAAGCTAGCTTCAAACCAATGAACGACTTCCTTGAACAATAATATCAATCGTATACTTGCAAGAATTCGCTCTTTCCCTCCGCTTACATTGAAAGCATGTGAGAAATTCGATGACGAAAAAGGATGGCAAGAAATATGCTCGGATCGGATAGTGGAGACTGCCGATTCCATCAATTGCCCGCAGGGATTCAATGTGCTGGTAGTGGAAGATGTGAGATTGGATTTTAAAGAAGAGTGGCATAATTCATTCTATTTCAGAGAGTTTTTACCTTGTACAATGAAGTCGTTCGTGATTCAACAGTTTCTGGAGGATGGTGTTTCAAATATGAAGAAGAACCATGTAACGGCATTAACGATGTAGAAACTATAGTCGGTACAACCTATTGGTTCGGATGCTATACTATTAATCATGACCAATGGAATAAATATGCTGCTAGAAATTGAAGAAAAAAAAGTTTCAATGAATCCACAAACCACGAGTAGTTTTCACAGACAATCAAACATTCTGCATCCCTGTTCGGACAAAAACTCCGGATGGTTCAATAACTTTAGCCTGCCTGACAATACTAGATCTGTGCACTTGAAAAATCACTGAGCACCTGGTCCGAACAGGTTTCATATTTGATCGTGACAGAGACATATAATCGGAATCATGCCACTGTTGTAGCGGCAATGATATATCCGAGCTTTCTACTATGTTTCTTTAATTGACGAGGAGTACTCCAATATTAGACCAACTTCAATTTTAAACATACTCAAAAGCATTGTTGAAAAAAACTATATTGAATTCTGTTTTAGCATTGTGTATTGTCTAAGAAAGAAGGGAGTATTGTGTAAGAAAGAAGAACAATTTGAGTAATGAACGTTTTATGCAACCGTCTTAGGCGATCACTTTGACGGGAACAGCAGGGTCGACAGTGACTGGTTCGCATGAATATTTGTCCTGTCCTGTCCAGTACACTTTAATCGTGTTCTTGACGTCGCCCAATGGATATACTGCAATAATCCGTAAAGAAAAGCACAAACTTATTAATGTTGGTTACATCGACCCCGTATTACTAAGGTCTCATATGATCCCGTTCGAATAACATTCAGCAATAGCTCCTCATATGGGAGTTGAGCTTTACGGAAGTACCGAAAAAAATTTTAAAAAATTTTACGAAGCCCTCACTTCCTGGAATCGGTGCTGGCACACAAGAAGCAGTGATGTATCCGAATGCGCCATAGTAAGGCAAATCACGTTGGTTCCTTTAAGCCTGTAATTCAAAGTTTCATCATTCTGCATTTTCAATCACATTTACGACTATTATCTCACATTGTCATGCATGTTGGATGCTTGTCTGGCTAGTTTTCGGTGATTCGATTCTACTTTTAGTACTGACACCGCTGAAACTCACTCGTAGGAATTTCCTTGAAGCAGCCGATTTTCACCGCGTTTATAGGACCATCGACTCGGTCCAGTGATTTTACCTGTACTCTTGCCTTGATTCTATGCGATTTCTCTTGTTAACAAGTACATACTACGAACTATTTTATACTTTGAAAGTAGTAAATAACAGTGAAACCACCCACCCACCACCCGCCACACATGAGAGTTTCAGATCCGGTTCGATCGACAGTTTCTTCTCACCCATTGGGTACCCGAGTGCGGCACCCGTGGGACAGACCAATACCTGAACAAGAATTACATTTTGTGGCGTTTTATCAAGTGGTGGCAGATCGAATATTCAAAATTTTAAACAAATCCAACGGCTATATCCAAAGACAATTTTTCAAATAGAAAACGTTCGATCAAACAGCACCAACATGTGACAAGATACTGTCTCTGTTATTTTCGAGGATTCGGCAGTTACAAATGTATTATTTCCACACTAACTTTGATCCCGATCGTAATTATTTTGTTCTGATTTTCGAGTTTCCGTAATCCGAAAACATCGCGTTTTCTATGTTTCAAGGATCTCGAACACATAGTGTCTCGTTTGGTGACCTTTGGGAATTTCCTGGGAAAAAATTGGGATCTGAGTTGTCGATGTATGGCCCATACTGCAAAATAACCGAGCCTTTTAAATGAAACTCACAAGTTTGCCTGCGACGAATATCGGAACGGTAGGGATGAATTGATATGGAGCAGCGTTTGCGGCAATGATCAGCTCAGTGCCATCGAATAATCTTAGCGCAGGGCCGGTGCACGTAGCTTTAAAAACAAATTGTTTATACTAAAAGATTATTAAAGTATTATTACTATTAAAAAATACATTTTATATACTGATAAAAAAGTGGTCACATCGCAGTAAAATCAATATGAGCGTAACTAAATCGTTTCATTCCAGACACAGCAAACTTTTTTGGGTAGAGTGAAATACTTATTCGCCATTGTTCTGTCTACATTCTAATTTCGGAAGACTATTTCGGCTGTATTGGCAGACGACTCACTATCGATCACTTTGACGGGAATAGTAGGGTCGGCAGTGACGGGTTCGCACGAGTATTTGTCCAGTCCAGTCCAGTTCACTCTGATCGAGTTCTTGACGTCGCACAGTGGATAGACTGCAACCCAAATTGTAAATAAAAAACATAAACAATTATGCTCATATTTCATAATATCGCACCAGTGAAGAATCCACTCTCAGCCACAGCTTCCTGCGCGCGAATTACAGCGGTTGGCGATGTTTTTGTCGGGTTCAAAACCTGAAATAACGGATCGATATATTATTATTTTTTCATTATTTTTTCCGAATATCAAATCAATATTTCTTACCAATATACGGTAGTCCTTGTCACATGCGAGCACACAACCCAGACTGGACTTGGGTGAGGCTAGCCCGATGAGCTTGTTCGCATCACAACCTTCACACGCGAATGTATTGTATGGCAAGGAGCACTCTGAACGAGTAAATTCAATATATTACAATTTGAGTATTTTCAACATTTAAATAATTATTAATGTAATACAAAACCCCTTACTTTCCGGAGTTGGCGCAGGTACACAAGAAGCAGTGATGTATCCGAATGCGCCATAGTAAGGCACAGTCACGCTGGTTTGGCTTCTGGAGCTGCCTGGAAGATCCTTTTTATTGCTTCCCGATGGAATAGTGATCTTCTTTTTTTCACAAAACTCCCCTACCGAAATAATAAATACATTTTAAATTATGTATGTAAATCACCGATCCAGGCTCTCTGCTTGCATGAGATCATGTTGACTTCGCCTCCCTGAAAAATTTCAGAATAATGTGTTTCTTATTTTTTTTAAAAAAATTTTACATATTTTTTCGGGAAAGAGAGGAATAATGATAAATATCGTGATTAGAACTAAACCTCAAATATGTATCCATTCGCGCATCCGAGTGTGCACTGTCCACTCAACGCTCCCTGTCCTTCGAGAACGAATAGTTTCTGCTTATCACAAGTGCGACATGCAGAAGGCTTGTACCAGCAGCCGCAGGCTGAAAAATGAGATGAAAAATATCAAATGACAGAAAAAAATAATTATATTAATTTCCTCACGCTCTACAAAATGTCACTTGAACTTGCCTGTTATGGGATCAGTAGACACTGGAGCAGAAGGTAAGCCTGGAATTCAAAGTTTCAGTAACCATTCTGAATTTTCAATCACATTTACGACTGCTATGTGCCATATTGCCATGTATGATGGGTGCTTGTCCGGCTAGTTTTCGGTGATTCGATTCTACTTTTAGTACTGACACCGTTGAAACTCACTCGTAGGAATTTCCTTGAAGCAGCCGATTTTCACCGCGTTTATAGGACCATCGACTCGGTCCAGTGATTTTACCTGTACTCTTGCCTTGATTCTATGCGATTTCTCTTGTTAACAAGTACATACTACGAACTATTTTATACTTTGAAAGTAGTAAATAACAGTGAAACCACCCACCCACCACCCGCCACACATGAGAGTTTCAGATCCGGTTCGATCGACAGTTTCTTCTCACCCATTGGGTACCCGAGTGCGGCACTCGTGGGACAGACGAATGTGCGGCACTCGTGGGACAGATGAATACCTCGATAAGCAAGATTATATTTCTAATCCGGAATATCCGGAATAAGTTTTTCAAACATCTAAGATATTGTGATTATAAATTGATCCATCGAGCAATAATCGTATCTGCTTCGATGAAACTCACAAGTTTGCCAGCGACGGTTGATGAAATGGTAGGGATGAATTGATAAGCAGCTGCGTTTGCGGCAATGATCGGTTCCGAGCCAGCGAAGAAGTTCAGGGCAGGGCCGGTGCACGCAACTGCAAAATGAATTCATTGACCAGAAGACCGTACCTAAAGCCCTATTCAAGTGCTATTAAAAATCATATGATCAATGTACAGCACCGCATAAAAATTATGGCCCAAAATTCGAAATGCCATAACGTGTTTGCGGTTCTGTACGTAGTTCAATAACAAAAATCTTCGTCCCTTCTTGAATTACACAAACGTAACTGACTAGGTTGTGTTCGGAAGCAACCGACTTTCATTGAAGGACGCAGATTTCCGTTCATGCTTGACGCAGTTTTGATCTAAATATAGAGGTTGTCGAATCAGAAGCGTAATTTTAGGAGAAATCCGTGAAAGATATTTACTTGATATTTGGAAGAATCTCAGAGCAATTGCTGTTCTTCAGAAATACATTTATTAAAAATATTTGTAATTACATGCATCTCCAAGTGGTAAAAATGTCTTACCCACCACCCGGAGCTCTCGCAAGTGATCCTCATTGTTTGATCAAACTCGGATATGCTGCGTTTCGTGTCCACATACCCGTTCACCGAACCGGAACGACAGATAAGCGCCTGAGGTGAGTAGAGACATTTCGGAATCCGACTCTCCTCAACTCTCCCTCTCTCTTTCTCCTTTCTAACCAGCGAGAGAGTACAATAATTAAGGAGAGTCTTTTCCATTTCGCCATCACTACTGAGTATTTCAAGTTCATAACTTTTCATAACTTTTCAAGTTCAGAACTTGAAATACTCGGAGTATTTAGGCGCATTTCAGTGAACCAGTTGAAATTTGTCGAATATCACCGTCTGGTGCTGGTCGAAAATTACTGAGCATAGTTGATATCCAGGTTGGAATTATCTTTTTACAATAAGCTAATTGACTTAACACGCGTATCACGAGAGCTGCGAGCAAAAACAGTCTCATCGCGAAATATTGTTTTCAAACCTTCACGAAACCTGCCATACTATGATGGGAGAGTACCATGGGGACAAGTTTTCGAACAATCCTGGCCACGAGTCCCAGAGCCGGCTTTTAGGAAATATCCTGTCGCGGTTCCGGCTCTAGTGTATCTCAGCTCGCTGATGAGCGATGGCGTTGGGCTCAAAATAAGCAGAACAATTAGACGAACAACTTTACTGACGGAAACTAAAAGATTGGACAACAACGTGAAAAGTTGTAATCGGAAAAACAAGGCTAAATTCAGATATTAATTTTTTTCGCAACTTATGTTCCGACTTGCAGGGATTTTTATTGCAGAATATTAAAGAGCAAACTCACATAGAATCCACCACAGAAAATCAGATCGGGGACGTCTTTTGGAGCCTTGCATGTTCGAATCAGAAAAATGGCTGAATTTAATATTTTTTCGGGCTCAACTTTTTTCTTTCGTGTTTTCGTGAGCTATAATGCTGAAATTCGAACTCTAAGCACAAAACGACAAAGGAAAATTCCATATTCAGATTTTAAAGAGACGAAACTTTTTCAACTTTTTCATGACCATTGACCGGTCATGGTGATTTTTGGGTCACAGAGATAAAATCTCAGAACTATTTCGCTATAGGTGTTTCCGAAGTATTTTTTACCGTAGAAAAATTTTCATACTAGAGCTCACCAGAATGCGAAAAAAAATTATGATCAATACATCAAACAGGTTTAGATTTTCGGTAAAATCTGACTATAGGATTTTCTTGTGTAGTTTTGTGCGTAGAGTTCGCATTTCAGCATTATAGCTCACGAAAACACGAAAGAAAAAAGTTGAGCCCGAAAAAACGTTGAATTCAGCCATTTTTCTGATTCGAACATCTAAGGCTCCAAAAGACGGAGAATCCCGGATCTAATTTTCTGTGGTAGATTCTAGGTGAGTTTGATCTTTAATATTCTGCAATAATAATCTCTGCAAGTCGGAACATAAGTTGCGAAAAAATTTAATATCTGAATTTAGCTTTGTTTTCCGATTACAACATTTCACGTTGTTGTCCAATCTTTTAGTTTCCGTCAGTAAAGTTGTTCGTCTAATTTTTATGCTTATTTTGAGCTAGACGTCATCATTCTAGCTCATCAGGGAGCTGAGATACACTAGAGCCGGAACCGCGACCGGAAATTTCCTAAAAGCCGGCTCTGGGACTCGTGGCCAGGATTGTTCGAAAACTTGTCCCCATGGTATTCTCCCATCATAGTATTTCAGGTTTCGTGAAGGTTTGAAAACAATATTTCGCGATGAGACTGTTTTTGCTCGCAGCTCTCGTGATACGCGTGATAAGTCAATTAGCTTATTGTAAAAAGATAATTTCAACCTGGATATCAACTATGCTCAGTAATTTTCGACCAGCACCAGACCGTGATATTCGACAAACTTCAACTGGTTCACTGAAATGCGCCTAAATACTCCGAGTATTTCAAGTTCTGAACTTGAAATACTCGGTAGTTCTGAACTTGAAAAGTTATGAAAAGTTATGAACTTGAAATACTCAGTAGTGATGGCGAAATGGAAAAGACTCTCCTTAATTATTGTACTCTCTCGCTGGTTAGAAAGGAGAAAGAGAGAGGGAGAGTTGAGGAGAGTCGGATTCCGAAATGTCTCTACTCACCTCAGGCGCTTATCTGTCGTTCCGGTTCGGTGAACGGGTATGTGGACACGAAACGCAGCATATCCGAGTTTGATCAAACAATGAGGATCACTTGCGAGAGCTCCGGGTGGTGGGTAAGACATTTTTACCACTTGGAGATGCATGTAATTACAAATATTTTTAATAAATGTATTTCTGAAGAACAGCAATTGCTCTGAGATTCTTCCAAATATCAAGTAAATATCTTTCACGGATTTCTCCTAAAATTACGCTTCTGATTCGACAACCTCTATATTTAGATCAAAACTGCGTCAAGCATGAACGGAAATCTGCGTCCTTCAATGAAAGTCGGTTGCTTCCGAACACAACCTAGTCAGTTACGTTTGTGTAATTCAAGAAGGGACGAAGATTTTTGTTATTGAACTACGTACAGAACCGCAAACACGTTATGGCATTTCGAATTTTGGGCCATAATTTTTATGCGGTGCTGTACATTGATCATATGATTTTTAATAGCACTTGAATAGGGCTTTAGGTACGGTCTTCTGGTCAATGAATTCATTTTGCAGTTGCGTGCACCGGCCCTGCCCTGAACTTCTTCGCTGGCTCGGAACCGATCATTGCCGCAAACGCTTCTGTTTATCAATTCATCCATACCGTTCCGTCAATTGTCGCTGGCAAGCTGGTGCGTTTGATTGAGTCAGATCAGATAGTAGTGTTGCTCGATCGAACAATTCAAAATAAACTTTGGATAAATGTAGTTTCGTCATTGTACAGGTTTTTCACCAGCTTCACCGATATTAGACACTATGCTTGTCGAGGTATTCGTCTGCCCCACGGGTGCCGCACTCGGATACCCAATGGGCGAGAAGACACTGTCGATCGAACCGGATATGAAGCTCTCCTGTGAGAGCGCCGGATGGTGGGTGAGTGGGTTTGGGTTCAATTGTCCTCCGGCACAGTCGAGATGCAATTTCGGTGTTTACTGTCACTATTCTGCAAACAATCTCGCCTGGCAGAGAAACGAGAGAGTGTGTAGAATGAGTAGAGTTGAAAACCAAAACGACATCACTGAGTCCCTCGCAAAAACCATTCAGACACACTCACCCACCACCCTTCGGCCTCACAAAGGATCGTCATACTGGCATCGAATGAAATCGTCCTCTTAGAAAGGGCAAATCCGAGCGTCGAGTCGGGTGGGCAATCGAATTGCTGAAAAAAGACAAACCCACTGATATGGCTGTATTTGATCATTTTTTTGTCGTTCTATGGTTTTCGAAATAGTGATCACAAAACGATCTAGCATGCTGGGTTCACCGTTGGCGGAATGAAACCGGCATGACATTCCGTTTTCAGGCAAATGACAATTACTCACGAATTTCTGATTGATTTCGTTGAGAGACGGCTGATTGGGAACAATTTGATAGGTGGGATACATGGTGAGGACGAACTCGGTCCCATCGAATTGTTGTAGTTCAGTGCATGTGGCTGAAGGAGAAATGTCAGGGTATTGAATCTTTAATTGGATCGGTAATTCGAGTATTGACTTTCTTCATTTCGCGTGCTCTTTGGCTTCTCTGAGGGAATTTGCAAAATGAGGAGAGTCATCCTTGAATTACCAAGCTTACTCAAGAGGGGCTTTCTTCGTACGGTGGTGGACGGGGTCCGATGAGTTGACATTGAATGCTTCTGCAGGTTGTTCTCATATTTAATAATTCTCTGTCCTTTTTTTTAAAATCTCGGACCTCATTCTCACCACATCACAGCCCATTTTTTTTATTGTTGTTGCTAACACCCATTAACGACAATGAATGAAAGTACATCCATTCGTGCTAGTGATGATAATATGGAATCAACTCTCTATATTTCGCACGTCCACTCATCACTCGGAAAAAAACTCTCCTCATTTCACATGCTCCCTCGTTTTTTGACCTACGAGAGAGCATGCGAATTGAGGAGAATCGGGCATCACTAGTGCTCACCTGGGAACGAAGCCTCCACAAGCAGCAGTAGCTGCCCTGATAGAAGCAGCAACATCGCTGCAAAACAACACGCAATTTGAGGATAATGAGGTCTTGAGTGTTGCATTCACTAATACATACATCAATTGTAAGTGGCCACGATAGAACGAACTTTATCTCGTCTGACGCCCTTATATAGCGGCCGTTGGCTTCTGCAGATCGGCATTTGATACAGTTGGCATTTTATTTCTTTGACATTCTACCATTCAATTATCTTCTCCCCTAAAGGGGTCACAGGGCGGTGTAAGAGATTGATCTTTGTTCTTTACTCGTGGCTTTTCTGCATCAGCAAGATAACCGATTTGCTACGCGCGAACATCGCGTGACAATTTGAGCCTGTTGTATGCTGTCTTCTAGTACCTTATTTGCTGTGCAATTAGAAAGTAATGATGTTGTCATACTACTTGATAGCCCGAATGACACTTTCTCTAAACACTTGTAATACCCATTCAAGAGGTTACAGGATTGGAAGATACAGAAGATACGTTGGCATTGCTCCGACGCCCTTACATTTAGGCGTTTGGCACTTACTGACATTAATCAAAAGGATTCGCTTCTCCAGTATCGAGGTGATTCACTAGTCAACAGATTCTCTCTCCCCTCAATACAGCCCGTTTGATGAAACATCGCTGTTCAATGCACACCATTGTTATATATGAACTTTTTCAGCACTAAGGTTCAGAAATTTCTTCAAAATCATTTAGTTCAACGCCTATTCCTGTCCACTGAAACTTATGAGAATTCGGCTTTTGGTCATTGAGTGCGAACGTTGACTAAAAAATTAAAATGTTGAGGTGACATCCTGAGTTGGACTTCCTACATAGCATCTGGATATGAGGCCGTTTGCGTATTTTCCGAGCAAATTCGACTAGGTCTGGCACAGCTCAAAAATGTCGAATCCCTGAAACTCTTGTTTTATTGGGGTTTTCGAGGGTGCTGAAGACGATGGCCATATCCATTTTTCCCCACAGACCCCTCGTTGGCTCCAGATGGTGTCACGTCGAAATCACGTTTTACCTTGCTACTCCGCTTCCAAGAGGGCTAAATTTAGGCGAAAATTGTTTCTGGGGTAGAATTGCATGGCGAACATGCCTGTCTAGTTCATTTCTCATGATTTTCAAAAATAATCTTAAAAAATTCAAATTTTTGCAGTATCATTTTAGCGGTGTGTGACCTACATAGATCGATCGGGGGTGTCGAGAGGATTCCAATCCTATATTTTGAGCCAAATCTAGAGTCAGAAACAAATTTAAGCTAACATAAAGTGATCAAAATCTGCCAGGAAACGAGTCTAGGAAACCTCTTCCCTCCCCCTCCCCGACCCACTTCCCAGGTCAGATGGAGGGTGTGGGGAATCGAGAGAGCGCGTATATGATGATGGGGAGGGAAGAGGAAATACCCTCGTTTCCTGGTCGATTTCGATCACTTTATGTTAGCTTAAATTCGTTTCTGACCCTAGATTTGGCTCAAAATATAGGATTGGAATCCCCTCGACACGCCCGATCGATCAATGTAGGTCACACACCGCTACTGCGAAAATTTGAATTTAAAAAAAAATATATTTTTGAAAATCATGAAAAATGGACTAGACAGGCGTGTTCGCCATGCAATTCTACCCAGGAACAATTTTCGCCTAAATTAAGCCCTCTTGGAAGCGGAGTAGCAAGGTAAACCGTGATTTCGACGTGACGCCATCTGGAGACAATGAGGGGACTGTGGGAAAAATGGATATGACCATCGTCTTCAGCACCCTCGATAACCCCAAAATGCAGAGTTTCAGGGAATCGACATTTTTTAGCTGTGCCGGACCTTGAAAATAAGGCGAACGATCTCATATGTATTCGTAGCGAAAGAGAATGCCGGAATGGTTTTTTTGCGAGCTGACAGGGCTTGGATGGATCACACAAATAATCGCAACACAGGCCCTATAAAAGCCGGTTTTGGTGAGTAACCAGTATTAACGATCTATAATAATTCAGCATTGTAATCGATTGGGTCTCACCACGATTAACCTGACTAATAAAGTTTGCGGGCGATAGTTATTGCCACCATACTCGTTTTTGTTAGTCGTCGCGAGCGGTCCTTCTCCATTTCTCTCTGATAGAGAATGGAATCCCTCTAGTTCCCCTCGTCTACTCCATCAACTCAACAAGATCGGAATCCCCATCCAAGCCGGACTCTGGTCACCGTGTAATGGGTATGACCTACTCTGATGTTTGGTCCATCAGATACCATTCTCGTCGAGTCTCGTTTCGCGATTGATGACTCGAGTTTGGTGGACTCAGTTCTAAAATCACGGGAGCCTTCTTCCATCATCAACAATGAACACTCTACATCAAGTCCTATCGTCCTGGATGATCGCAACCCTTTCTCCAGCCAATCTCTTGGGTCTGTGAATGGAAAGAAGACCGATCCCTTGACCCCCACCCAGACGAAATGATTCTCTCTCGAACGAAGAACCGACCCGACACCTATCTGAAACCATCCATCCCCATCTGGCGTCAACTGCCTGACATGATAAATGTAAATGTATGTAAATGTAGTTATTGCCATCCGCGGCTTGTATTATTATTACATTCTCCACATATTTCTTGTCACTTTGCTCCACGTCATTGCTCACTGGTCAATGCAAACGGCAAAAGATCTTTCTTTGAATATCGACACTTTGCCATCTGATATTATCAGGAAGATCATTCAACTTGGTCTCGAATCAATCGACAACATGAAACTAGTGAGTTCATTTTTTAAAAGATCATTTCATGAAGTGACGTGATATCTCTTTTAGATTACTACCCGATGGAATGCTCTGACCATCGCGCATCTCAATGATCCGAAATGCCTCCCGTATATCTGCTGCAAAATCGATGTTAAGGGGGAAACTACTAATAACATGCGCCTTCCTGACCGCTTCAAGAAATATTATCGAGCTCAAGAACGGGACTGCTTCGGACAGCACAGATTCGGCAATTTCATCAGTTTGAATACAGACTATGTTGGGGTATCTTTTAGGGAAATAAAGCAATCATTGAGTCCATTGTATAATGCCGGAGAGAAGCAGGCGAATGTTCAGCAACGGTTGACACCGCTCTTACTCAGATCGTCGAGAATCCAACGACTTGAAATCAAAATGGACATTGTCAAGAAATTAGAAGAAATACAAATCATAAGCAACTTGATGAATGGTCTAATTGTTGATGAACTTTCTTTCGTGGGGTTAAACACTTTCGAGAATTTTGATGAGTTCGACAAACCAATTGGGTTCGTTTTCGATTGTTACTAGTCAATGCAAACGGCGATAATATAAATTCAGTGAGATGATCCTACAAGTTATCCAAACGTACCCAGTTAAACGACTCCACTTGTTCTCCGAACGCACCACCCTTCCTTCGCTAGATATTTATTTTTAATTTTTGTTCAAACATGGGTTATCTTTCGACTAGCGGGCGGACTTCGGCTGCTGAGAAATCGCCCAAAACGCTATGGATCTTGCGAAACGAACAAAAGGATAATCAACGATGAATATCACTTTTTTTCCAATTCAGAACGCTTCCTCTCAGAAACTCTGCAATCCGCCCCAACAATTTTTTCGATCGCAAGATCTGTAATCCAATCGGGCCATATAATGTTGAGCCCGACCATTAGAGGTTTGGAGAGGAGTACAGATGATTAGGATTACTGTGACTGCATGCGATCAACTTGCCGCGTGAGTAATACCCGTATATCGTAAGAATATCGTGGAATATATTGTATTTTTTCTAATCTGTGCATCAATCTTTAATCTACCATGGTAACGATTGTATTTGCCGGCAATAAAACATGTTATGTTAGTATGGTAATATGTATTGATGATAACTGTGTCCATGTTCTTGAATAAGCTGGAATTGTAATTTTCTTAAGAGACGTTCCACGGATTTTGACCAACCCCACGGATGACTTTTTCACAACCCCGGCCAATAAGTTCAGGGTGAAGTCCCCATACATAGAGCTGATTGCTGGCCCAATATGAGATGTTGGGGTGCACTTTCCGAAAAATGTCAGACATGTCCCAAAAAAAAGTCAAAAAAAAAAAAAAAAAAGAATTTTTTTTCATATTTCATATCAGAAAAAAATACGTTATTATAGATGTTTCGGGGGTGTTTTTCGATGAAAATAACGAAAAACATAGTTTGGAAGCGAAAGTACAAAGATAAAAAGTCGAAAACTGAAAAGTTCTTCATTTTTCGGTCATCCTGATAAATTATTCACTACGTTTCCCAAACCCGTAAGGAAAATGGATTAGTGTGCGGCGATTTGACTGATTTTTATCCTATCAGGTGTGGAAGCCAGACTTGGGGAGATCACGCAGAAAAAATCGGAAAAAAATTGGGACACTTTTGAGATAAGTTGGAAAATGTCTTGTATTTCTGTGAGTTTGTCCAAACTACGGTAGGTTCGGGCAATCGCTTCCAAATCCATTCCGAGCACTTACCATGTACTGGGTATTGTACCAAAAAAATCCCCTTCAATTATCGATCTGAAATCGACACCTACCGTAACCGATATCTACAGTACGAAAAAGTACAGTAAATCCACGTGGGTCAGACGGTGGGTCAGATACGTGATTCATCGGAAAATTGTTCCCCTTGTATACCAATCGATCAATAATCGACGTCTACAGTATACCTACCGAAATCGAAACCTACAGTAACCCGTTCAAGTGGGTCAGACCCTGGGTCAGATTCATGATTTCATCAGCCAATCCATTATTGGACCATGTATGTTCATGGTCATTGGTTGACCTCACACATCACGTTTTGGACCATGTACCGGGGGTCATGGTCATTGGTTGACCTCACACATCACCTTTTGGACCACGTACCGGGGGTCATGGTCATTGGTTGACCTCACACATCACGTTTTGGACCATGTACCGGGGGTCATGGTCATTGGTCGACCTCACACATCACGTTTTGGACCATGTACCGGGGGTCATGGTCATTGGTTGACCTCACACATCACGTTTTGGACCATGTACCGGGGGTCATGGTCATTGGTTGACCTGACACATCACGTTTTGGACCATGTACCGGGGGTCATGGTCATTGATCGACCTCACACATCACGTTTTGGACCATGTACCGGGGGTCTGGGTCATTGGTTGACCTGACCCATCACGTTTTGGACCATGTACCGGGGTCATGGTCATTGGTTGACCTCACACATCACGTTTTGGACCATGTACCGGGAGTCATGGTCATTGGTCGACCTCACACATCACGTTTTGGACCATGTACCGGGGGTCATGGTTATTGGTCGACCTCAAACATCACGTTTTGGACCATGTACCGGGGGTCATGGTCATTAGTTGACCTGACACATCACGTTTTGGACCATGTACCGGGGGTCATGGTCATTGATCGACCTCACACATCACGTTTTGGACCATGTACCGGGGGTCTGGGTCATTGGTTGACCTGACCCATCACGTTTTGGACCATGTACCGGGGTCATGGTCATTGGTTGACCTCACACATCACGTTTTGGACCATGTACCGGGGGTCATGGTCATTGGTTGACCTCACACATCACGTTTTGGACCATGTACCGGGAGTCATGGTCATTGGTCGACCTCACACATCACGTTTTGGACCATGTACCGGGGGTCATGGTCATTGGTTGACCTCACACATCACGTTTTGGACCATGTACCGGGAGTCATGGTCATTGGTCGACCTCACACATCACGTTTTGGACCATGTACCGGGGGTCTGGGTCATTGGTTGACCTGACCCATCACGTTTTGGACCATGTAACGGGGGTCATGGTCATTGGTTGACCTCACACATCACGTTTTGGACCATGTACCGGGAGTCATGGTCATTGGTCGACCTCACACATCACCTTTTGGACCATGTACCGGGGGTCATGGTCATTGGTTGACCTCACACATCACGTTTTGGACCATGTACCGGGGGTCATGGTCATTGGTCGACCTCACACATCACGTTTTGGACCATGTACCGGGGGTCATGGTCATTGGTTGACCTCACACATCACGTTTTGGACCATGTACCGGGGGTCATGGTCATTGGTTGACCTGACACATCACGTTTTGGACCATGTACCGGGGTCATGGTCATTGGTTGACCTCACACATCACGTTTTGGACCATGTACCGGGAGTCATGGTCATTGGTCGACCTCACACATCACGTTTTGGACCATGTACCGGGGGTCTGGGTCGATCAATGGCACATGGTCCAAAACGTGATGTGTGAGGTCAACCAATGACCATGACCCCGGTACATGGTCCAAAACGTGATGTGTGAGGTCGACCAATGACCATGACCCCCGGTACATGGTCCAAAACGTGATGTGTGAGGTCACCCAATGACCATGACCCCTGGTACATGGTCCAAAACGTGATGTGTGAGGTCAACCAATGACCATGACTCCCGGTACATGGTCCAAAACGTGATGTGTGAGGTCAACCAATGACCATGACCCCCGTTACATGGTCCAAAACGTGATGGGTCAGGTCAACCAATGACCATGACTCCCGGTACATGGTCCAAAACGTGATGTGTGAGGTCGACCAATGACCATGACTCCCGGTACATGGTCCAAAACGTGATGTGTGAGGTCAACCAATGACCATGACCCCCGTTACATGGTCCAAAACGTGATGGGTCAGGTCAACCAATGACCCAGACCCCCGGTACATGGTCCAAAACGTGATGTGTGAGGTCGACCAATGACCATGACTCCCGGTACATGGTCCAAAACGTGATGTGTGAGGTCAACCAATGACCATGACCCCCGGTACATGGTCCAAAACGTGATGTGTGAGGTCGACCAATGACCATGACTCCCGGTACATGGTCCAAAACGTGATGTGTGAGGTCAACCAATGACCATGACCCCCGGTACATGGTCCAAAACGTGATGTGTGAGGTCAACCAATGACCATGACCCCGGTACATGGTCCAAAACGTGATGGGTCAGGTCAACCAATGACCCAGACCCCCGGTACATGGTCCAAAACGTGATGTGTGAGGTCGACCAATGACCATGACTCCCGGTACATGGTCCAAAACGTGATGTGTGAGGTCAACCAATGACCATGACCCCTGGTACATGGTCCAAAACGTGATGTGTGAGGTCAACCAATGACCCAGACCCCCGGTACATGGTCCAAAACGTGATGTGTGAGGTCGATCAATGACCATGACCCCCGGTACATGGTCCAAAACGTGATGTGTCAGGTCAACCAATGACCATGACCCCCGGTACATGGTCCAAAACGTGATGTTTGAGGTCGACCAATAACCATGACCCCCGGTACATGGCCCAAAACGTGATGGGTGAGGTCAACCAATGACCCAGACCCCCGGTACATGGTCCAAAACGTGATGTGTGAGGTCGACCAATAACCATGACCCCCGGTACATGGTCCAAATGGTGATGCGTGAGGTCGACCAATGACCATGACCCCCGGTACATGGTCCAAAACGTGATGCGTGAGGTCGACCAATAACCATGACCCCCGGTACATGGTCCAAAACGTGATGTGTGAGGTCGACCAATAACCATGACCCCCGGTACATGGTCCAAATGGTGATGCGTGAGGTCGACCAATGACCATGACCCCCGGTACATGGTCCAAAACGTGATGCGTGAGGTCGACCAATAACCATGACCCCCGGTACATGGTCCAAAACGTGATGCGTGAGGTCGATCAATGACCATGACCCCCGGTACATGGTCCAAATGGTGATGCGTGAGGTCGACCAATGACCATGACCCCCGGTACATGGTCCAAAACGTGATGTGTGAGGTCAACCAATGACCATGACCCCTGGTACATGGTCCAAAACGTGATGTGTGAGGTCAACCAATGACCATGACCCCCGGTACATGGTCCAAAACGTGATGTGTGAGGTCAACCAATGACCATGACCCCCGGTACATGGTCCAAAACGTGATGGGTGAGGTCGACCAATGACCATGACTCCCGGTACATGGTCCAAAACGTGATGTGTGAGGTCAACCAATGACCATGACCCCCGTTACATGGTCCAAAACGTGATGGGTCAGGTCAACCAATGACCCAGACCCCCGGTACATGGTCCAAAACGTGATGTGTGAGGTCGACCAATGACCATGACTCCCGGTACATGGTCCAAAACGTGATGTGTGAGGTCAACCAATGACCATGACCCCCGGTACATGGTCCAAAACGTGATGTGTGAGGTCGACCAATGACCATGACTCCCGGTACATGGTCCAAAACGTGATGTGTGAGGTCAACCAATGACCATGACCCCCGGTACATGGTCCAAAACGTGATGTGTGAGGTCAACCAATTACCATGACCCCGGTACATGGTCCAAAACGTGATGGGTCAGGTCAACCAATGACCCAGACCCCCGGTACATGGTCCAAAACGTGATGTGTGAGGTCGATCAATGACCATGACCCCCGGTACATGGTCCAAAACGTGATGTGTCAGGTCAACCAATGACCATGACCCCCGGTACATGGTCCAAAACGTGATGTTTGAGGTCGACCAATAACCATGACCCCCGGTACATGGCCCAAAACGTGATGTGTGAGGTCGACCAATGACCATGACCCCCGGTACATGGTCCAAAACGTGATGTGTGAGGTCAACCAATGACCATGACCCCTGGTTCATGGTCGTGATGGGTGAGGTCAACCAATGACCCAGACCCCCGGTACATGGTCCAAAACGTGATGTGTGAGGTCGACCAATAACCATGACCCCCGGTACATGGTCCAAATGGTGATGCGTGAGGTCGACCAATGACCATGACCCCCGGTACATGGTCCAAAACGTGATGCGTGAGGTCGACCAATAACCATGACCCCCGGTACATGGTCCAAAACGTGATGTGTGAGGTCGACCAATAACCATGACCCCCGGTACATGGTCCAAATGGTGATGCGTGAGGTCGACCAATGACCATGACCCCCGGTACATGGTCCAAAACGTGATGCGTGAGGTCGACCAATAACCATGACCCCCGGTACATGGTCCAAAACGTGATGCGTGAGGTCGATCAATGACCATGACCCCCGGTACATGGTCCAAATGGTGATGTGTGAGGTCGATCAATGACCATGACCCCCGGTACATGGTCCAAATGGTGATGCGTGAGGTCGACCAATGACCATGACCCCCGGTACATGGTCCAAAACGTGATGGGTGAGGTCAACCAATGACCCAGACCCCCGGTACATGGTCCAAAACGTGATGCGTGAGGTCGACCAATAACCATGACCCCCGGTACATGGTCCAAAACGTGATGTGTGAGGTCGACCAATAACCATGACCCCCGGTACATGGTCCAAATGGTGATGCGTGAGGTCGACCAATGACCATGACCCCCGGTACATGGTCCAAAACGTGATGCGTGAGGTCGACCAATAACCATGACCCCCGGTACATGGTCCAAAAGGTGATGCGTGAGGTCGATCAATGACCATGACCCCCGGTACATGGTCCAAATGGTGATGCGTGAGGTCGACCAATGACCATGACCCCCGGTACATGGTCCAAAACGTGATGGGTGAGGTCAACCAATGACCCAGACCCCCGGTACATGGTCCAAAACGTGATGCGTGAGGTCGACCAATAACCATGACCCCCGGTACATGGTCCAACACGTGATGTGTGAGGTCGACCAATAACCATGACCCCCGGTACATGGTCCAAAACGTGATGTGTGAGGTCAACCAATGACCATGACCCCCGGTACATGGTCCAAAACGTGATGTGTGAGGTCGATCAATGACCATGACCCCCGGTACATGGTCCAAATGGTGATGCGTGAGGTCGACCAATGACCATGACCCCCGGTACATGGTCCAAAACGTGATGGGTGAGGTCAACCAATGACCCAGACCCCCGGTACATGGTCCAAAACGTGATGTGTGAGGTCGATCAATGACCATGACCCCCGGTACATGGTCCAAAACGTGATGTGTGAGGTCGACCAATAACCATGACCCCCGGTACATGGTCCAAAACGTGATGTGTGAGGTCGACTAATGACCATGACTCCCGGTACATGGTCCAAAACGTGATGTGTGAGGTCAACCAATAACCATGACCCCCCGTACATGGTCCAAAACGTGATGTGTGAGGTCAACCAATGACCATGACCCCCGGTACATGGTCCAAAACGTGATGGGTGAGGTCAACCAATGACCCAGACCCCCGGTACATGGTCCAAAACGTGATGTGTGAGGTCGACCAATAACCATGACCCCCGGTACATGGTCCAAATGGTGATGCGTGAGGTCGACCAATGACCATGACCCCCGGTACATGGTCCAAAACGTGATGCGTGAGGTCGACCAATAACCATGACCCCCGGTACATGGTCCAAAAGGTGATGCGTGAGGTCGATCAATGACCATGACCCCCGGTACATGGTCCAAATGGTGATGCGTGAGGTCGACCAATGACCATGACCCCCGGTACATGGTCCAAAACGTGATGGGTGAGGTCAACCAATGACCCAGACCCCCGGTACATGGTCCAAAACGTGATGTGTGAGGTCAACCAATGACCATGACCCCCGGTACATGGTCCAAAACGTGATGGGTGAGGTCAACCAATGACCCAGACCCCCGGTACATGGTCCAAAACGTGATGTGTGAGGTCGATCAATGACCCAGACCCCCGGTACATGGTCCAAAACGTGCACACACATCACGTTTTGGACCATGTACCAGGGGTCATGGTCATTGGTTGACCTCACACATCACGTTTTGGACCATGTACCGGGGGTCATGGTCATTGGTCGACCTCACACATCACGTTTTGGACCATGTACCGGGGTCATGGTCATTGGTTGACCTCACACATCACGTTTTGGACCATGTGCCGGTGGTCATGGTCATTGGTTGACCTCACACATCACGTTTTGGACCATGTACCGGGGGTCATGGTTATTGGTCGACCTCACACATCACGTTTTGGACCATGTACCGGGGGTCATGGTCATTGGTTGACCTGACACATCACGTTTTGGACCATGTACCGGGGGTCATGGTCATTGGTTGACCTCACCCATCACGTTTTGGACCATGTACCGGGGGTAATGGTCATTGATCGACCTCACACATCACGTTTTGGACCATGTACCGGGGGTCTGGGTCATTGATCGACCTCACACATCACGTTTTGGACCATGTACCGGGGGTCTGGGTCATTGGTTGACCTCACCCATCACGTTTTGGACCATGTACCGGGGGTCATGGTCATTGGTTGACCTCACACATCACGTTTTAGACCATGTACCGGGGGTCATGGTCATTGGTTGACCTCACACATCACGTTTTGGACCATGTACCGGGGGTCATGGTTATTGGTCGACCTCACACATCACGTTTTGGACCATGTACCGGGGGTCATGGTTATTGGTCGACCTCACACATCACGTTTTGGACCATGTACCGGGGGTCATGGTCATTGATCGACCTCACACATCACGTTTTGGACCATGTACCGGGGGTCTGGGTCATTGGTTGACCTCACCCATCACGTTTTGGACCATGTACCGGGGGTCATGGTCATTGGTCGACCTCACGCATCACCATTTGGACCATGTACCGGGGGTCATGGTCATTGATCGACCTCACACATCACGTTTTGGACCATGTACCGGGGGTCATGGTCATTGGTTGACCTCACACATCACGTTTTGGACCATGTACCGGGGGTCATGGTTATTGGTCGACCTCACACATCACGTTTTGGACCATGTACCGGGGGTCATGGTTATTGGTCGACCTCACGCATCACCATTTGGACCATGTACCGGGGGTCATGGTTATTGGTCGACCTCACACATCACGTTTTGGACCATGTACCGGGGGTCATGGTCATTGGTTGACCTCACACATCACGTTTTGGACCATGTACCGGGGGTCATGGTCATTGATCGACCTCACGCATCACCTTTTGGACCATGTACCGGGGGTCATGGTTATTGGTCGACCTCACGCATCACGTTTTGGACCATGTACCGGGGGTCATGGTCATTGGTCGACCTCACGCATCACCATTTGGACCATGTACCGGGGGTCATGGTTATTGGTCGACCTCACACATCACGTTTTGAACCATGTACCGGGGGTCTGGGTCATTGGTTGACCTCACCCATCACGTTTTGGACCATGTACCGGGGGTCATGGTCATTGGTTGACCTCACACATCACGTTTTGGACCATGTACGGGGGGTCATGGTTATTGGTCGACCTCACACATCACGTTTTGGACCATGTACCGGGGGTCATGGTTATTGGTCGACCTCACGCATCACGTTTTGGACCATGTACCAGTGGTCTGGGTCATTGGTTGACCTCACCCATCACGTTTTGGACCATGTACCGGGGGTCATGGTCATTGATCGACCTCACACATCACGTTTTGGACCATGTACCGGGGGTCTGGGTCATTGGTTGACCTCACCCATCACGTTTTGGACCATGTACCGGGGGTCATGGTCATTGGTCGACCTCACGCATCACCATTTGGACCATGTACCGGGGGTCATGGTCATTGATCGACCTCACGCATCACCTTTTGGACCATGTACCGGGGGTCATGGTCATTGGTCGACCTCACGCATCACCATTTGGACCATGTACCGGGGGTCATGGTTATTGGTCGACCTCACACATCACGTTTTGGACCATGTACCGGGGGTCTGGGTCATTGGTTGACCTCACCCATCACGTTTTGGACCATGTACCGGGGGTCATGGTCATTGGTCGACCTCACGCATCACCATTTGGACCATGTACCGGGGGTCATGGTCATTGATCGACCTCACGCATCACGTTTTGGACCATGTACCGGGGGTCATGGTTATTGGTCGACCTCACGCATCACGTTTTGGACCATGTACCGGGGGTCATGGTCATTGGTCGACCTCACGCATCACCATTTGGACCATGTACCGGGGGTCATGGTTATTGGTCGACCTCACACATCACGTTTTGGACCATGTACCGGGGGTCATGGTTATTGGTCGACCTCACGCATCACGTTTTGGACCATGTACCGGGGGTCATGGTCATTGGTCGACCTCACGCATCACCATTTGGACCATGTACCGGGGGTCATGGTTATTGGTCGACCTCACACATCACGTTTTGGACCATGTACCGGGGGTCTGGGTCATTGGTTGACCTCACCCATCACGTTTTGGACCATGTACCGGGGGTCATGGTCATTGGTCGACCTCACGCATCACCATTTGGACCATGTACCGGGGGTCATGGTTATTGGTCGACCTCACACATCACGTTTTGGACCATGTACCGGGGGTCATGGTTATTGGTCGACCTCACGCATCACGTTTTGGACCATGTACCGGGGGTCATGGTCATTGGTTGACCTCACACATCACGTTTTGGACCATGTACGGGGGGTCATGGTTATTGGTCGACCTCACACATCACGTTTTGGACCATGTACCGGGGGTCATGGTTATTGGTCGACCTCACGCATCACGTTTTGGACCATGTACCAGGGGTCTGGGTCATTGGTTGACCTCACCCATCACGTTTTGGACCATGTACCGGGGGTCATGGTTATTGGTCGACCTCACACATCACGTTTTGGACCATGTACCGGGGGTCATGGTCATTGATCGACCTCACACATCACGTTTTGGACCATGTACCGGGGGTCTGGGTCATTGGTTGACCTCACCCATCACGTTTTGGACCATGTACCGGGGGTCATGGTCATTGGTCGTCCTCACGCATCACCATTTGGACCATGTACCGGGGATTATGGTCATTGATCGACCTCACGCATCACCTTTTGGACCATGTACCGGGGGTCATGGTTATTGGTCGACCTCACACATCACGTTTTGGACCATGTACCGGGGGTCTGGGTCATTGATCGACCTCACACATCACGTTTTGGACCATGTACCGGGGGTCTGGGTCATTGGTTGACCTCACCCATCACGTTTTGGACCATGTACCGGGGGTCATGGTCATTGGTTGACCTCACACATCACGTTTTGGACCATGTACCGGGGGTCATGGTTATTGGTCGACCTCACACATCACGTTTTGGACCATGTACCGGGGGTCATGGTCATTGATCGACCTCACACATCACGTTTTGGACCATGTACCGGGGGTCATGGTCATTGGTTGACCTCACACATCACGTTTTGGACCATGTACCGGGGGTCATGGTCAATGGTTGACCTCACACATCACGTATTGGACCATGTACCAGGGGTCATGGTCATTGGTTGATCTCACACATCACGTTCTGGACCATGTACCGGGGGTCATGGTCATTGATCGACCTCACACATCACGTTTTGGACCATGTACCGGGGGTCTGGGTCATTGGTTGACCTGACCCATCACGTTTTGGACCATGTACCGGGGTCATGGTCATTGGTTGACCTCACACATCACGTTTTGGACCATGTACCGGGGGTCATGGTCATTGGTTGACCTCACCCATCACGTTTTGGACCATGTACCGGGGGTAATGGTCATTGATCGACCTCACACATCACGTTTTGGACCATGTACCGGGGGTCTGGGTCATTGATCGACCTCACACATCACGTTTTGGACCATGTACCGGGGGTCTGGGTCATTGGTTGACCTCACCCATCACGTTTTGGACCATGTACCGGGGGTCATGGTCATTGGTTGACCTCACACATCACGTTTTGGACCATGTACCGGGGGTCTGGGTCATTGGTTGACCTCACCCATCACGTTTTGGACCATGTACCGGGGGTCATGGTCATTGGTCGACCTCACGCATCACCATTTGGACCATGTACCGGGGGTCATGGTTATTGGTCGACCTCACACATCACGTTTTGGACCATGTACCGGGGGTCATGGTTATTGGTCGACCTCACGCATCACGTTTTGGACCATGTACCGGGGGTCATGGTCATTGGTTGACCTCACACATCACGTTTTGGACCATGTACGGGGGGTCATGGTTATTGGTCGACCTCACACATCACGTTTTGGACCATGTACCGGGGGTCATGGTTATTGGTCGACCTCACGCATCACGTTTTGGACCATGTACCAGGGGTCTGGGTCATTGGTTGACCTCACCCATCACGTTTTGGACCATGTACCGGGGGTCATGGTTATTGGTCGACCTCACACATCACGTTTTGGACCATGTACCGGGGGTCATGGTCATTGATCGACCTCACACATCACGTTTTGGACCATGTACCGGGGGTCTGGGTCATTGGTTGACCTCACCCATCACGTTTTGGACCATGTACCGGGGGTCATGGTCATTGGTCGTCCTCACGCATCACCATTTGGACCATGTACCGGGGATCATGGTCATTGATCGACCTCACGCATCACCTTTTGGACCATGTACCGGGGGTCATGGTTATTGGTCGACCTCACACATCACGTTTTGGACCATGTACCGGGGGTCTGGGTCATTGATCGACCTCACACATCACGTTTTGGACCATGTACCGGGGGTCTGGGTCATTGGTTGACCTCACCCATCACGTTTTGGACCATGTACCGGGGGTCATGGTCATTGGTTGACCTCACACATCACGTTTTGGACCATGTACCGGGGGTCATGGTTATTGGTCGACCTCACACATCACGTTTTGGACCATGTACCGGGGGTCATGGTCATTGGTTGACCTCACACATCACGTTTTGGACCATGTACCGGGGGTCTGGGTCATTGGTTGACCTCACCCATCACGTTTTGGACCATGTACCGGGGGTCATGGTCATTGGTTGACCTCACACATCACGTTTTGGACCATGTACCGGGGGTCATGGTTATTGGTCGACCTCACACATCACGTTTTGGACCATGTACCGGGGGTCATGGTCATTGATCGACCTCACACATCACGTTTTGGACCATGTACCGGGGGTCTGGGTCATTGGTTGACCTCACCCATCACGTTTTGGACCATGTACCGGGGGTCATGGTCATTGGTCGACCTCACGCATCACCATTTGGACCATGTACCGGGGGTCATGGTCATTGATCGACCTCACACATCACGTTTTGGACCATGTACCGGGGGTCATGGTCATTGGTTGACCTCACACATCACGTTTTGGACCATGTACCGGGGGTCATGGTTATTGGTCGACCTCACACATCACGTTTTGGACCATGTACCGGGGGTCATGGTTATTGGTCGACCTCACGCATCACGTTTTGGACCATGTACCGGGGGTCTGGGTCATTGGTTGACCTCACCCATCACGTTTTGGACCATGTACCGGGGGTCATGGTCATTGGTCGACCTCACGCATCACCATTTGGACCATGTACCGGGGGTCATGGTCATTGATCGACCTCACGCATCACCTTTTGGACCATGTACCGGGGGTCATGGTTATTGGTCGACCTCACGCATCACGTTTTGGACCATGTACCGGGGGTCATGGTCATTGGTCGACCTCACGCATCACCATTTGGACCATGTACCGGGGGTCATGGTTATTGGTCGACCTCACACATCACGTTTTGGACCATGTACCGGGGGTCTGGGTCATTGGTTGACCTCACCCATCACGTTTTGGACCATGTACCGGGGGTCATGGTTATTGGTCGACCTCACACATCACGTTTTGGACCATGTACCGGGGGTCATGGTCATTGATCGACCTCACGCATCACCTTTTGGACCATGTACCGGGGGTCATGGTTATTGGTCGACCTCACGCATCACGTTTTGGACCATGTACCGGGGGTCATGGTCATTGGTCGACCTCACGCATCACCATTTGGACCATGTACCGGGGGTCATTGTTATTGGTCGACCTCACGCATCACGTTTTGGACCATGTACCAGGGGTCTGGGTCATTGGTTGACCTCACCCATCACGTTTTGGACCATGTACCGGGGGTCATGGTTATTGGTCGACCTCACACATCACGTTTTGGACCATGTACCGGGGGTCATGGTCATTGATCGACCTCACACATCACGTTTTGGACCATGTACCGGGGGTCTGGGTCATTGGTTGACCTCACCCATCACGTTTTGGACCATGTACCGGGGGTCATGGTCATTGGTCGTCCTCACGCATCACCATTTGGACCATGTACCGGGGATCATGGTCATTGATCGACCTCACGCATCACCTTTTGGACCATGTACCGGGGGTCATGGTTATTGGTCGACCTCACACATCACGTTTTGGACCATGTACCGGGGGTCTGGGTCATTGATCGACCTCACACATCACGTTTTGGACCATGTACCGGGGGTCTGGGTCATTGGTTGACCTCACCCATCACGTTTTGGACCATGTACCGGGGGTCATGGTCATTGGTTGACCTCACACATCACGTTTTGGACCATGTACCGGGGGTCATGGTTATTGGTCGACCTCACACATCACGTTTTGGACCATGTACCGGGGGTCATGGTCATTGATCGACCTCACACATCACGTTTTGGACCATGTACCGGGGGTCATGGTCATTGGTTGACCTCACACATCACGTTTTGGACCATGTACCGGGGGTCATGGTCAATGGTTGACCTCACACATCACGTATTGGACCATGTACCAGGGGTCATGGTCATTGGTTGATCTCACACATCACGTTCTGGACCATGTACCGGGGGTCATGGTCATTGATCGACCTCACACATCACGTTTTGGACCATGTACCGGGGGTCTGGGTCATTGGTTGACCTGACCCATCACGTTTTGGACCATGTACCGGGGTCATGGTCATTGGTTGACCTCACACATCACGTTTTGGACCATGTACCGGGGGTCATGGTCATTGGTTGACCTCACCCATCACGTTTTGGACCATGTACCGGGGGTAATGGTCATTGATCGACCTCACACATCACGTTTTGGACCATGTACCGGGGGTCTGGGTCATTGATCGACCTCACACATCACGTTTTGGACCATGTACCGGGGGTCTGGGTCATTGGTTGACCTCACCCATCACGTTTTGGACCATGTACCGGGGGTCATGGTCATTGGTTGACCTCACACATCACGTTTTGGACCATGTACCGGGGGTCATGGTTATTGGTCGACCTCACACATCACGTTTTGGACCATGTACCGGGGGTCATGGTCATTGATCGACCTCACACATCACGTTTTGGACCATGTACCGGGGGTCTGGGTCATTGGTTGACCTCACCCATCACGTTTTGGACCATGTACCGGGGGTCATGGTCATTGGTCGACCTCACGCATCACCATTTGGACCATGTACCGGGGGTCATGGTCATTGATCGACCTCACACATCACGTTTTGGACCATGTACCGGGGGTCATGGTCATTGGTTGACCTCACACATCACGTTTTGGACCATGTACCGGGGGTCATGGTTATTGGTCGACCTCACACATCACGTTTTGGACCATGTACCGGGGGTCATGGTTATTGGTCGACCTCACGCATCACGTTTTGGACCATGTACCGGGGGTCTGGGTCATTGGTTGACCTCACCCATCACGTTTTGGACCATGTACCGGGGGTCATGGTCATTGGTCGACCTCACGCATCACCATTTGGACCATGTACCGGGGGTCATGGTCATTGATCGACCTCACGCATCACCTTTTGGACCATGTACCGGGGGTCATGGTTATTGGTCGACCTCACGCATCACGTTTTGGACCATGTACCGGGGGTCATGGTCATTGGTCGACCTCACGCATCACCATTTGGACCATGTACCGGGGGTCATGGTTATTGGTCGACCTCACACATCACGTTTTGGACCATGTACCGGGGGTCTGGGTCATTGGTTGACCTCACCCATCACGTTTTGGACCATGTACCGGGGGTCATGGTCATTGGTCGACCTCACGCATCACGTTTTGGACCATGTACCGGGGGTCTGGGTCATTGATCGACCTCACACATCACGTTTTGGACCATGTACCGGGGGTCTGGGTCATTGGTTGACCTCACCCATCACGTTTTGGACCATGTACCGGGGGTCATGGTCATTGGTTGACCTCACACATCACGTTTTGGACCATGTACCGGGGGTCTGGGTCATTGGTTGACCTCACCCATCACGTTTTGGACCATGTACCGGGGGTCATGGTTATTGGTCGACCTCACACATCACGTTTTGGACCATGTACCGGGGGTCTGGGTCATTGATCGACCTCACACATCACGTTTTGGACCATGTACCGGGGGTCTGGGTCATTGGTTGACCTCACCCATCACGTTTTGGACCATGTACCGGGGGTCATGGTCATTGGTTGACCACACACATCACGTTTTGGACCATGTACCGGGGGTCATGGTCATTGGTCGACCTCACGCATCACCATTTGGACCATGTACCGGGGGTCATGGTCATTGATCGACCTCACACATCACGTTTTGGACCATGTACCGGGGGTCATGGTCATTGGTTGACCTCACACATCACGTTTTGGACCATGTACCGGGGGTCATGGTCATTGGTTGACCTCACACATCACGTTTTGGACCATGTACCGGGGGTCATGGTTATTGGTCGACCTCACACATCACGTTTTGGACCATGTACCGGGGGTCATGGTTATTGGTCGACCTCACGCATCACGTTTTGGACCATGTACCGGGGGTCTGGGTCATTGGTTGACCTCACCCATCACGTTTTGGACCATGTACCGGGGGTCATGGTCATTGGTCGACCTCACGCATCACCATTTGGACCATGTACCGGGGGTCATGGTCATTGATCGACCTCACGCATCACCTTTTGGACCATGTACCGGGGGTCATGGTTATTGGTCGACCTCACGCATCACGTTTTGGACCATGTACCGGGGGTCATGGTCATTGGTCGACCTCACGCATCACCATTTGGACCATGTACCGGGGGTCATGGTTATTGGTCGACCTCACACATCACGTTTTGGACCATGTACCGGGGGTCATGGTTATTGGTCGACCTCACGCATCACGTTTTGGACCATGTACCGGGGGTCATGGTCATTGGTCGACCTCACGCATCACCATTTGGACCATGTACCGGGGGTCATGGTTATTGGTCGACCTCACACATCACGTTTTGGACCATGTACCGGGGGTCTGGGTCATTGGTTGACCTCACCCATCACGTTTTGGACCATGTACCGGGGGTCATGGTCATTGGTCGACCTCACGCATCACCATTTGGACCATGTACCGGGGGTCATGGTTATTGGTCGACCTCACACATCACGTTTTGGACCATGTACCGGGGGTCTGGGTCATTGGTTGACCTCACCCATCACGTTTTGGACCATGTACCGGGGGTCATGGTCATTGGTCGACCTCACGCATCACGTTTTGGACCATGTACCGGGGGTCTGGGTCATTGATCGACCTCACACATCACGTTTTGGACCATGTACCGGGGGTCTGGGTCATTGGTTGACCTCACCCATCACGTTTTGGACCATGTACCGGGGGTCATGGTCATTGGTTGACCTCACACATCACGTTTTGGACCATGTACCGGGGGTCTGGGTCATTGGTTGACCTCACCCATCACGTTTTGGACCATGTACCGGGGGTCATGGTTATTGGTCGACCTCACACATCACGTTTTGGACCATGTACCGGGGGTCTGGGTCATTGATCGACCTCACACATCACGTTTTGGACCATGTACCGGGGGTCTGGGTCATTGGTTGACCTCACCCATCACGTTTTGGACCATGTACCGGGGGTCATGGTCATTGGTTGACCTCACACATCACGTTTTGGACCATGTACCGGGGGTCATGGTTATTGGTCGACCTCACACATCACGTTTTGGACCATGTACCGGGGGTCATGGTCATTGATCGACCTCACACATCACGTTTTGGACCATGTACCGGGGGTCATGGTCATTGGTTGACCTCACACATCACGTTTTGGACCATGTACCGGGGGTCATGGTCAATGGTTGACCTCACACATCACGTATTGGACCATGTACCAGGGGTCATGGTCATTGGTTGATCTCACACATCACGTTCTGGACCATGTACCGGGGGTCATGGTCATTGATCGACCTCACACATCACGTTTTGGACCATGTACCGGGGGTCATGGTCATTGATCGACCTCACACATCACGTTTTGGACCATGTACCGGGGGTCTGGGTCATTGGTTGACCTCACCCATCACGTTTTGGACCATGTACCGGGGGTCATGGTCATTGGTCGACCTCACGCATCACCATTTGGACCATGTACCGGGGGTCATGGTCATTGATCGACCTCACACATCACGTTTTGGACCATGTACCGGGGGTCATGGTCATTGGTTGACCTCACACATCACGTTTTGGACCATGTACCGGGGGTCATGGTTATTGGTCGACCTCACACATCACGTTTTGGACCATGTACCGGGGGTCATGGTTATTGGTCGACCTCACGCATCACGTTTTGGACCATGTACCGGGGGTCATGGTCATTGATCGAACTCACACATCACGTTTTGGACCATGTACCGGGGGTCTGGGTCATTGGTTGACCTGACCCATCACGTTTTGGACCATGTACCGGGGTCATGGTCATTGGTTGACCTCACACATCACGTTTTGGACCATGTACCGGGGGTCATGGTCATTGGTTGACCTCACCCATCACGTTTTGGACCATGTACCGGGGGTAATGGTCATTGATCGACCTCACACATCACGTTTTGGACCATGTACCGGGGGTCTGGGTCATTGATCGACCTCACACATCACGTTTTGGACCATGTACCGGGGATCTGGGTCATTGGTTGACCTCACCCATCACGTTTTGGACCATGTACCGGGGGTCATGGTCATTGGTTGACCTCACACATCACGTTTTGGACCATGTACCGGGGGTCATGGTTATTGGTCGACCTCACACATCACGTTTTGGACCATGTACCGGGGGTCATGGTCATTGATCGACCTCACACATCACGTTTTGGACCATGTACCGGGGGTCTGGGTCATTGGTTGACCTCACCCATCACGTTTTGGACCATGTACCGGGGGTCATGGTCATTGGTCGACCTCACGCATCACCATTTGGACCATGTACCGGGGGTCATGGTCATTGATCGACCTCACACATCACGTTTTGGACCATGTACCGGGGGTCATGGTCATTGGTTGACCTCACACATCACGTTTTGGACCATGTACCGGGGGTCATGGTTATTGGTCGACCTCACACATCACGTTTTGGACCATGTACCGGGGGTCATGGTTATTGGTCGACCTCACGCATCACGTTTTGGACCATGTACCGGGGGTCTGGGTCATTGGTTGACCTCACCCATCACGTTTTGGACCATGTACCGGGGGTCATGGTCATTGGTCGACCTCACGCATCACCATTTGGACCATGTACCGGGGGTCATGGTCATTGATCGACCTCACGCATCACCTTTTGGACCATGTACCGGGGGTCATGGTTATTGGTCGACCTCACGCATCACGTTTTGGACCATGTACCGGGGGTCATGGTCATTGGTCGACCTCACGCATCACCATTTGGACCATGTACCGGGGGTCATGGTTATTGGTCGACCTCACACATCACGTTTTGGACCATGTACCGGGGGTCTGGGTCATTGGTTGACCTCACCCATCACGTTTTGGACCATGTACCGGGGGTCATGGTCATTGGTCGACCTCACGCATCACCATTTAGACCATGTACCGGGGGTCATGGTTATTGGTCGACCTCACACATCACGTTTTGGACCATGTACCGGGGGTCATGGTTATTGGTCGACCTCACGCATCACGTTTTGGACCATGTACCGGGGGTCATGGTCATTGGTCGACCTCACGCATCACCATTTGGACCATGTACCGGGGGTCATGGTTATTGGTCGACCTCACACATCACGTTTTGGACCATGTACCGGGGGTCTGGGTCATTGGTTGACCTCACCCATCACGTTTTGGACCATGTACCGGGGGTCATGGTCATTGGTCGACCTCACGCATCACCATTTGGACCATGTACCGGGGGTCATGGTTATTGGTCGACCTCACCCATCACGTTTTGGACCATGTACCGGGGGTCATGGTTATTGTTCGACCTCACACATCACGTTTTGGACCATGTACCGGGGGTCATGGTCATTGATCGACCTCACACATCACGTTTTGGACCATGTACCGGGGGTCTGGGTCATTGGTTGACCTCACCCATCACGTTTTGGACCATGTACCGGGGGTCATGGTCATTGGTCGACCTCACGCATCACCATTTGGACCATGTACCGGGGGTCATGGTCATTGATCGACCTCACGCATCACCTTTTGGACCATGTACCGGGGGTCATGGTCATTGGTCGACCTCACGCATCACCATTTGGACCATGTACCGGGGGTCATGGTTATTGGTCGACCTCACACATCACGTTTTGGACCATGTACCGGGGGTCTGGGTCATTGGTTGACCTCACCCATCACGTTTTGGACCATGTACCGGGGGTCATGGTCATTGGTCGACCTCACGCATCACCATTTGGACCATGTACCGGGGGTCATGGTTATTGGTCGACCTCACACATCACGTTTTGGACCATGTACCGGGGGTCATGGTTATTGGTCGACCTCACGCATCACGTTTTGGACCATGTACCGGGGGTCATGGTCATTGGTCGACCTCACGCATCACCATTTGGACCATGTACCGGGGGTCATGGTTATTGGTCGACCTCACACATCACGTTTTGGACCATGTACCGGGGGTCTGGGTCATTGGTTGACCTCACCCATCACGTTTTGGACCATGTACCGGGGGTCATGGTCATTGGTCGACCTCACGCATCACCATTTGGACCATGTACCGGGGGTCATGGTTATTGGTCGACCTCACACATCACGTTTTGGACCATGTACCGGGGGTCATGGTTATTGGTCGACCTCACGCATCACGTTTTGGACCATGTACCGGGGGTCATGGTCATTGGTTGACCTCACACATCACGTTTTGGACCATGTACGGGGGGTCATGGTTATTGGTCGACCTCACACATCACGTTTTGGACCATGTACCGGGGGTCATGGTTATTGGTCGACCTCACGCATCACGTTTTGGACCATGTACCAGGGGTCTGGGTCATTGGTTGACCTCACCCATCACGTTTTGGACCATGTACCGGGGGTCATGGTTATTGGTCGACCTCACACATCACGTTTTGGACCATGTACCGGGGGTCATGGTCATTGATCGACCTCACACATCACGTTTTGGACCATGTACCGGGGGTCTGGGTCATTGGTTGACCTCACCCATCACGTTTTGGACCATGTACCGGGGGTCATGGTCATTGGTCGACCTCACGCATCACCATTTGGACCATGTACCGGGGATCATGGTCATTGATCGACCTCACGCATCACCTTTTGGACCATGTACCGGGGGTCATGGTTATTGGTCGACCTCACACATCACGTTTTGGACCATGTACCGGGGGTCTGGGTCATTGATCGACCTCACACATCACGTTTTGGACCATGTACCGGGGGTCTGGGTCATTGGTTGACCTCACCCATCACGTTTTGGACCATGTACCGGGGGTCATGGTCATTGGTTGACCTCACACATCACGTTTTGGACCATGTACCGGGGGTCATGGTTATTGGTCGACCTCACACATCACGTTTTGGACCATGTACCGGGGGTCATTCTCATTGATCGACCTCACACATCACGTTTTGGACCATGTACCGGGGGTCATGGTCATTGGTTGACCTCACACATCACGTTTTGGACCATGTACCGGGGGTCATGGTCAATGGTTGACCTCACACATCACGTATTGGACCATGTACCAGGGGTCATGGTCATTGGTTGATCTCACACATCACGTTCTGGACCATGTACCGGGAGTCATGGTCATTGGTCGACCTCACACATCACGTTTTGGACCATGTACCGGGGGTCTGGGTCATTGGTTGACCTGACCCATCACGTTTTGGACCATGTAACGGGGGTCATGGTCATTGGTTGACCTCACACATCACGTTTTGGACCATGTACCGGGAGTCATGGTCATTGGTCGACCTCACAAATCACGTTTTGGACCATGTACCGGGGGTCATGGTCATTGGTTGACCTCACACATCACGTTTTGGACCATGTACCGGGGGTCATGGTCATTGGTTGACCTCACACATCACGTTTTGGACCATGTACCAGGGGTCATGGTCATTGGTTGACCTCACACATCACGTTTTGGACCATGTACCGGGGGTCATGGTCATTGGTCGACCTCACACATCACGTTTTGGACCATGTACCGGGGTCATGGTCATTGGTTGACCTCACACATCACGTTTTGGACCATGTACCGGTGGTCATGGTCATTGGTTGACCTCACACATCTCGTTTTGGACCATGTACCGGGGGTCATGGTTATTGGTCGACCTCACACATCACGTTTTGGACCATGTACCGGGGGTCATGGTCATTGATCGACCTCACACATCACGTTTTGGACCATGTACCGGGGGTCTGGGTCATTGGTTGACCTCACCCATCACGTTTTGGACCATGTACCGGGGGTCATGGTCATTGGTCGACCTCACGCATCACCATTTGGACCATGTACCGGGGGTCATGGTCATTGATCGACCTCACACATCACGTTTTGGACCATGTACCGGGGGTCATGGTCATTGGTTGACCTCACACATCACGTTTTGGACCATGTACCGGGGGTCATGGTTATTGGTCGACCTCACACATCACGTTTTGGACCATGTACCGGGGGTCATGGTTATTGGTCGACCTCACGCATCACGTTTTGGACCATGTACCGGGGGTCTGGGTCATTGGTTGACCTCACCCATCACGTTTTGGACCATGTACCGGGGGTCATGGTCATTGGTCGACCTCACGCATCACCATTTGGACCATGTACCGGGGGTCATGGTCATTGATCGACCTCACGCATCACCTTTTGGACCATGTACCGGGGGTCATGGTTATTGGTCGACCTCACGCATCACGTTTTGGACCATGTACCGGGGGTCATGGTCATTGGTCGACCTCACGCATCACCATTTGGACCATGTACCGGGGGTCATGGTTATTGGTCGACCTCACACATCACGTTTTGGACCATGTACCGGGGGTCTGGGTCATTGGTTGACCTCACCCATCACGTTTTGGACCATGTACCGGGGGTCATGGTCATTGGTCGACCTCACGCATCACCATTTGGACCATGTACCGGGGGTCATGGTTATTGGTCGACCTCACACATCACGTTTTGGACCATGTACCGGGGGTCATGGTCAATGGTTGACCTCACACATCACGTATTGGACCATGTACCAGGGGTCATGGTCATTGGTTGACCTCACACATCACGTTTTGGACCATGTACCGGGGGTCATGGTCATTGGTCGACCTCACACATCACGTTTTGGACCATGTACCGGGGTCATGGTCATTGGTTGACCTCACACATCACGTTTTGGACCATGTACCGGTGGTCATGGTCATTGGTTGACCTCACACATCTCGTTTTGGACCATGTACCGGGGGTCATGGTTATTGGTCGACCTCACACATCACGTTTTGGACCATGTACCGGGGGTCATGGTCATTGATCGACCTCACACATCACGTTTTGGACCATGTACCGGGGGTCTGGGTCATTGGTTGACCTCACCCATCACGTTTTGGACCATGTACCGGGGGTCATGGTCATTGGTCGACCTCACGCATCACCATTTGGACCATGTACCGGGGGTCATGGTCATTGATCGACCTCACACATCACGTTTTGGACCATGTACCGGGGGTCATGGTCATTGGTTGACCTCACACATCACGTTTTGGACCATGTACCGGGGGTCATGGTTATTGGTCGACCTCACACATCACGTTTTGGACCATGTACCGGGGGTCATGGTTATTGGTCGACCTCACGCATCACGTTTTGGACCATGTACCGGGGGTCTGGGTCATTGGTTGACCTCACCCATCACGTTTTGGACCATGTACCGGGGGTCATGGTCATTGGTCGACCTCACGCATCACCATTTGGACCATGTACCGGGGGTCATGGTCATTGATCGACCTCACGCATCACCTTTTGGACCATGTACCGGGGGTCATGGTTATTGGTCGACCTCACGCATCACGTTTTGGACCATGTACCGGGGGTCATGGTCATTGGTCGACCTCACGCATCACCATTTGGACCATGTACCGGGGGTCATGGTTATTGGTCGACCTCACACATCACGTTTTGGACCATGTACCGGGGGTCTGGGTCATTGGTTGACCTCACCCATCACGTTTTGGACCATGTACCGGGGGTCATGGTCATTGGTCGACCTCACGCATCACCATTTGGACCATGTACCGGGGGTCATGGTTATTGGTCGACCTCACACATCACGTTTTGGACCATGTACCGGGGGTCATGGTTATTGGTCGACCTCACGCATCACGTTTTGGACCATGTACCGGGGGTCATGGTCATTGGTCGACCTCACGCATCACCATTTGGACCATGTACCGGGGGTCATGGTTATTGGTCGACCTCACACATCACGTTTTGGACCATGTACCGGGGGTCTGGGTCATTGGTTGACCTCACCCATCACGTTTTGGACCATGTACCGGGGGTCATGGTCATTGGTCGACCTCACGCATCACCATTTGGACCATGTACCGGGGGTCATGGTTATTGGTCGACCTCACACATCACGTTTTGGACCATGTACCGGGGGTCATGGTTATTGGTCGACCTCACGCATCACGTTTTGGACCATGTACCGGGGGTCATGGTCATTGGTTGACCTCACACATCACGTTTTGGACCATGTACGGGGGGTCATGGTTATTGGTCGACCTCACACATCACGTTTTGGACCATGTACCGGGGGTCATGGTTATTGGTCGACCTCACGCATCACGTTTTGGACCATGTACCAGGGGTCTGGGTCATTGGTTGACCTCACCCATCACGTTTTGGACCATGTACCGGGGGTCATGGTTATTGGTCGACCTCACACATCACGTTTTGGACCATGTACCGGGGGTCATGGTCATTGATCGACCTCACACATCACGTTTTGGACCATGTACCGGGGGTCTGGGTCATTGGTTGACCTCACCCATCACGTTTTGGACCATGTACCGGGGGTCATGGTCATTGGTCGACCTCACGCATCACCATTTGGACCATGTACCGGGGGTCATGGTCATTGATCGACCTCACGCATCACCTTTTGGACCATGTACCGGGGGTCATGGTTATTGGTCGACCTCACGCATCACGTTTTGGACCATTTACCGGGGGTCATGGTTATTGGTCGACCTCACGCATCACCTTTTGGTCCATGTACCGGGGGTCATGGTCATTTGTTGACCTCACACGTCACGTTTTGGACCATGTACCGGGGGTCATGGTCAGTGGTCATCCTCACCCATCACGTTTTGGACCATGTACCGGGGGTCATGGTTATTGGTCGACCTCACGCATCACCTTTTGGTCCATGTACCGGGGGTCATGGTTATTGGTCGACCTCACGCATCACCTTTTGGACCATGTACCGGGGGTCATGGTTATTGGTCGACCTCACGCATCACCTTTTGGACCATGTACCGGGGGTCATGGTTATTGGTCGACCTCACGCATCACCTTTTGGACCATGTACCGGGGGTCATGGTCATTGGTTGACCTCACACATCACGTTTTGGACCATGTACCGGGGGTCATGGTTATTGGTCGACCTCACACATCACGTTTTGGACCATGTACCGGGGGTCATGGTCATTGATCGACCTCACACATCACGTTTTGGACCATGTACCGGGGGTCTGGGTCATTGGTTGACCTCACACATCACGTTTTGGACCATGTACCGGGGGTCATGGTTATTGGTCGACCTCACACATCACGTTTTGGACCATGTACCGGGGGTCATGGTTATTGGTCGACCTCACGCATCACGTTTTGGACCATGTACCGGGGGTCATGGTCATTGGTCGACCTCACGCATCACCATTTGGACCATGTACCGGGGGTCATGGTTATTGGTCGACCTCACACATCACGTTTTGGACCATGTACCGGGGGTCTGGGTCATTGGTTGACCTCACCCATCACGTTTTGGACCATGTACCGGGGGTCATGGTCATTGGTCGACCTCACGCATCACCATTTGGACCATGTACCGGGGGTCATGGTTATTGGTCGACCTCACACATCACGTTTTGGACCATGTACCGGGGGTCATGGTTATTGGTCGACCTCACGCATCACGTTTTGGACCATGTACCGGGGGTCATGGTCATTGGTCGACCTCACGCATCACCATTTGGACCATGTACCGGGGGTCATGGTTATTGGTCGACCTCACACATCACGTTTTGGACCATGTACCGGGGGTCTGGGTCATTGGTTGACCTCACCCATCACGTTTTGGACCATGTACCGGGGGTCATGGTCATTGGTCGACCTCACGCATCACCATTTGGACCATGTACCGGGGGTCATGGTTATTGGTCGACCTCACACATCACGTTTTGGACCATGTACCGGGGGTCATGGTTATTGGTCGACCTCACGCATCACGTTTTGGACCATGTACCGGGGGTCATGGTCATTGGTTGACCTCACACATCACGTTTTGGACCATGTACGGGGGGTCATGGTTATTGGTCGACCTCACACATCACGTTTTGGACCATGTACCGGGGGTCATGGTTATTGGTCGACCTCACGCATCACGTTTTGGACCATGTACCAGGGGTCTGGGTCATTGGTTGACCTCACCCATCACGTTTTGGACCATGTACCGGGGGTCATGGTTATTGGTCGACCTCACACATCACGTTTTGGACCATGTACCGGGGGTCATGGTCATTGATCGACCTCACACATCACGTTTTGGACCATGTACCGGGGGTCTGGGTCATTGGTTGACCTCACCCATCACGTTTTGGACCATGTACCGGGGGTCATGGTCATTGGTCGACCTCACGCATCACCATTTGGACCATGTACCGGGGGTCATGGTCATTGATCGACCTCACGCATCACCTTTTGGACCATGTACCGGGGGTCATGGTTATTGGTCGACCTCACGCATCACGTTTTGGACCATGTACCGGGGGTCATGGTTATTGGTCGACCTCACGCATCACCTTTTGGTCCATGTACCGGGGGTCATGGTCATTTGTTGACCTCACACGTCACGTTTTGGACCATGTACCGGGGGTCATGGTCAGTGGTCATCCTCACCCATCACGTTTTGGACCATGTACCGGGGGTCATGGTTATTGGTCGACCTCACGCATCACCTTTTGGACCATGTACCGGGGGTCATGGTTATTGGTCGACCTCACGCATCACCTTTTGGACCATGTACCGGGGGTCATGGTTATTGGTCGACCTCACGCATCACCTTTTGGACCATGTACCGGGGGTCATGGTCATTGGTTGACCTCACACATCACGTTTTGGACCATGTACCGGGGGTCATGGTTATTGGTCGACCTCACACATCACGTTTTGGACCATGTACCGGGGGTCATGGTCATTGATCGACCTCACACATCACGTTTTGGACCATGTACCGGGGGTCATGGTTATTGGTCGACCTCACACATCACGTTTTGGACCATGTACCGGGGGTCATGGTTATTGGTCGACCTCACGCATCACCTTTTGGTCCATGTACCGGGGGTCATGGTCATTTGTTGACCTCACACGTCACGTTTTGGACCATGTACCGGGGGTCATGGTTATTGGTCGACCTCACGCATCACCTTTTGGACCATGTACCGGGGGTCATGGTTATTGGTCGACCTCACGCATCACCTTTTGGACCATGTACCGGGGGTCATGGTTATTGGTCGACCTCACGCATCACCTTTTGGTCCATGTACCGGGGGTCATGGTCATTTGTTGACCTCACACGTCACGTTTTGGACCATGTACCGGGGGTCATGGTCAGTGGTCATCCTCACCCATCACGTTTTTTGATACGCCGAACGAGTAAACAAGCGATCCAATGTCCTGTAATTTGCCTAATGTGACACGAGCGGGGCGTAATCCCTCTAGTTTTAGCCATGTACTTTTTCTTATTACAAATTCGGATTTTACCTGAAAAACTACCCCTACGCGTCTACTTTTCAAGAGCTCCTTCATTTTAATCTTAATTTCTCTTAATTTCTGCTTTTTTTTCGTTTTTTTTAATCGTTTTTATTTATTTTTTATTTGTTTGTATCTGTTTAAGAATATTTCGTAATTATTGTTCTGATTTCAGATGTCATTCCGTGGTATCTCATTCCCCTCAAACAAGGGTAATCACAAAGTGGCAGCGTACCGTCTACCCACTGATCCCGATATCATCCTGACCTTCCAATACAAAGAGAGTATTGATCCTGCCACCACTCCCGAAGCATCCAGACGGTACAAGTACATATGCACTTCCTGTCACAGATCGAAGGAGAATGGCACACGATGCACAGTCAAAGTAAGTTGTGTTCTTCTTCAACTGTTTAATTTTGACATTATCGACATTATTGTTTAACCAATAAATTCAGGTCTACTTCCCAAATGCCGCAGAGTGCGAATTTCTGTCTGATCCTGCAGACTCGGACCGACACAGATGCGACTGGAATAGCGATGAAAAGTGCAAATCGGTCAATGTGCTCAGCTCTAAGCTCGCGTCAGTTACTCTCATCTTTTCTCTAGATTCTTCTATAGATTCTTCAAGGTATTTATTTTTGAAAATATTGGTTTGGCATGAAGCAATTTTTTTACTGAACACATTATTTTCAGGAAATCTATGTTCATAGAGAACGCGGAGTATTCGAAACTCGGTCATGTGAAGAAGCCAGCAAGAGTCCAGAAAGAAGGAAATGCCACAATCGTCAACAGAATGGGCAACCTTCAAGATCTGATCCAGCCCAGTGAAGTTCAAGATGTTGTGGATGCGTATTCTGGAGGAGAGAACAAAAGAAAGAGGAAGAGGCATATCGCAGCTGATTTGAAAAGGTATATTTTATAAATGTTTAACAATTTGTTATTTTTTCCTAGAGATGTTTATTGATATTTTGTAAATTCTCAGATCATGCGGAACGATGGCTGTCGGTGCTTATGAAGAAGTGGACGATGCTGACCCCCCCCCCCTCTGAATCGAATGATCCCAAGCGAATCTACCTGGCTTCTCGCAGAGTGATGGAGTGGGCAATTGACGGAGGAATTGAAGCACTCCTAGTTGATGGAAACTTCTCATTCACCCCCACTCCTTCACTTCCCAAGAAGCTCGCATTCCAGGTATGACAACTATTTCTCAGAACTTCTTCTTGCTTTTTTAAAATTAAAAATAATAAAGTTTAAAAAAAATGGAATTGTAATTATAGCTCTACACGGTGCGAGTTTGCTCGAGAGGAACCAGCTTCCTTCTCATAGCCGCTCTGCTTCCTTCCAAAACGGCCCGAGAGTACTCCAAACTCCTCGAGGTGACTATTCTAAGATCATAGTATTTCTCGAAATAGCATCAATTAATCAACTGTTTAACTTTGAAGAGTTTGGCTGGACTATTCCAAGAGTTCAACCACCCTCTCCGTGGCATCCGCATTGTGAGTGACTGGGAGAGAGGCATCATCAAAGCGATTCGCGATACTCTTCCGATGCTGTCTCACCAAGGTAACTAGAACAAATTCTGGAAAATATCTTCATTTATTTTTTCGAATTGATAAATTTGGAATATAACTTGATAACAGATTTCTTTTCCAGGTTGTCTGTTCCATGCTCTCAAGTGCACAAATCACAAACTGAGTCAGTTTGGTCTGAAGATCGCGGGAACGACCTTCCCCATCATCAAAGAATGGACCAACCGAGTACGAGCCTCGTTCTTTCTCCCTCGCTGCTTTTATGACAGGTAATATTTTTTCTCAAATTTATCAGCGCATATCAATGAATTATTTTGAGTGCCAGAATTCTCGAGGTGCCAGTCACTCCTGCACACTCGCAGTACGCAGCCTGCAAAAACTTCCTGGACTACTTCAAGGAGGAATAACTTGTCCACCCTGAGACAATGACCAGCAAATTCATGGTAGAAAGACACAGAACAAGGAATCTCGTCGAGGCATGGCACAGAGGAGCGATGGACCACTTTGTTGGTTCATCCAAGTAAGAATTGAACAACATATAACTGGATTTTATGTTTTCTTCAAAATATTAGTTTTTTCTTCATAATTTTCAAAAAAAAAATTTATTTGATTTTATTCCCTTTTTTAAAAATATTAGTTAATTGTTCACATTTTGCAGCAGACCGAACTGGATGACTTCAACTCACTCCGTCACTATGTCAACAAAAACGAGTACGCCAAGCAGTCCAATACTTCTAAGGAGAGATCTGAGAAGACCCTTGCTCCCATGATAGAATTCGACGCTCTTGTTTCACTGAGAGAATCGCAGAACACTGACCCCACTGCTGCCGAGATTCACACTTATCTAGATAAGATGGTGTCTTTCTGCCACGAACTGACTAACTGAGTATTGACTTTTTTGGTTACCTCGAGAACATTTGGCCATATCTCAAATGTATTGAATTTACGGATTCTACTTGCAAAACTACACGTGGATTTAATTTTTCACTCTTTTTCGCTCGGATTCTACATCTTCCCGTCCGAGGATGTCTTGCAAGCTGTCGGGAGAACTATGACGAGAAGCTTCGATGTTTCGATGCACTACAGTCACTTTTCATCACGTTCACATCCCATTAACGTTATTTTTGCATCTACGTTGATGTTTTGAATTGTGATATCGATAAAAATGAGATATTTTCAATTCCTAAGCACTTGAGTGAGTTCGGGAAAAAATCTTAAAGAGTTATATTAGAGAGAGAAACAATCTTAGAGAGTTTGAAATGTTTATTTGGGATGATCGAGAAATGTTTCGACCGAACCTTTTTTTTCTAGAAACCTTCCCAAAGCTCGGATATTGTTCATAGCTCATATTCGAGTGGTTTTCTGTTGAAAATACATTAATTGAAGCCCAGGTACATGACTTAAGAAGTTTTGAAATTTTGAGATTTCGAAAAAGTGATTTTTGCTTTTCACTTTTACGTGTTTTATCGATATCATAACCCCGTAACATCAACATAAAACGCTCAATAACTATTAATGGAACCAGAAACTGATGTAAAAGTGACCTATCATTAAAAAAAATGGAGAAATCTCTCGTCATATTTCTCTCGTCAGCCTGCGAGAGACCCTTGGGCGGAAAGCTGCGAAATCCGGGTTCCTAAACTCGAAAATACGTGACGATTTGGCACCGGGAGTATTTTTTCACATAGATTCCGAATCCGCGATAAAATCTTGGACAAAATAATTTTTGAGGGCGACCGAAAAGGACGAAATTTTGAGTTTTTGACTTTTTATCGATATCCTATCGCTTCCAAACGAAATTTTCAGTTACTTTCATTGAAAAACACATCCGCAATATCTATAAGAACGCATTTTTTCGAGGATGAAATTTCGGATTTTTTGGGACTTTCTGACATTTCCCGGAGGGTGCACCCAACATCTCATATTGGGTCATATTTCCAGTAACCTTGAAATGCAAAAAAAGTGATCTGTGATGTAAGTGCAAAATATCGTGAAACGTCTCCTAAATATAATTGCCAGTTGAAATTGATAAATCGTCAGACATGAATCAACGGAAAATTGAAAATTGAAGCGTATTAAAATACATTATGTGCAATCTCAATGTTGAGATATTTCGAAAAATACTATAAAAAATTAATTTCTCTTGAAATACAATATTTTCTGATTTCAATTGACGATCTGATTCCAACGCTTTCCAAATATCTCAGTTCGAACACAACAAGATAAAAAACAATCGTATTGAAATCAAAACGACTACCTTGTTTTCTTTTTCTGAAAGACCAAGAGAGAACGAATACTCGAGAGAATCAAAAGTTACCCTTGGCCCAACTCTCTTGGAGGGGGGGGGGGACATTTTGGGTATGACCCCCCTACAGCAGCTCACAATCCACTGAAAACAGACCAAATAATTCGAATTTGATTTTTTCTGTCAGAAAATAATGTCTGATGTCGTAAATTTCTGTAAAAGTGACCGAAAATAGCCAATAATATATTTTGATTTTTTTGAAAAAAATTCAAAAAATTTTTTTTTTGATTTTGAATTTTTTGAACAGGTCAAAAAATCAAAATCAAAAAATCCCAGCCCTGTAGTGAAGTGCTGGTAACCTAACCATGTTCTATACTCATGAATGTTGTTCATAAATTGTGATCTTCTAAGCGTATGTAATTATTTCGAATCAAGCTATAAAATATCTAAAGCTGATGGCATTAATACTGTCCATTCTTTTAGCTGGTTGCCATTGTATTGTTTTTTTGCATTTCATTATTCTATTTTCACAGAGCGAGGGGAACGGACTCGAACCAATTCAGAACACGATCCAGTTCGGATTGGGGATAAGTTTCACAAACAGTTCAAGTTCTGAAGCATCACTCTGGGGTGGTGGATGGGGCTCGTGGACGGCTCTGCCCGAAACGATGGGAACGACCGCACCACACGAAACAGAGCGAGGGGAACGGACTCGAACCAATTCAGAACACGATCCAGTTCGGATTGCGGATAGAAAAAACAGTAATAAAAGCCACCTGAATAAAAAATGGATTGATCTTATCGAAGTATTGATCTAACCGAAATTTGGATCTGCGTAGTGGTCCGTAAACAGATTAAGACGTTGAATATATCAAGCTTGAAGGAATATAGCAACTTTATCTCTGCAATGAATCAAATTTTGGATATGGTCTTTATTAACAGAGATTGATACACTGAGCGATGATTTTAACTAGAGCTTATGCGGAACGTGGCCAAATTTATTATCTATTTGTATTTCTTTAAATTCAAAATTTAAACACTTCTCGCGTGATCCTCTGTCCATTATTCATAACTAATCTCGTGAAATTGTTCAATCCTGAGAAAGTTAGGTCATCCACAATCAGGCCGTTAATTGCGTTAATAATAATCTCCGTTTGTTCTGTTCGTTTAAAACTGTCAACTCACATTTCGAGATGCTCGATTCGAGAGCATTTACGCAATAGTCGAGATACTTGTTCATAAACTATTTTCTGGTTATGTTCCGATGGTAGTTCGATGATCTGAACATATCTACTGTAATATTTATTTAAATCAAATAGTCTCCTCTTTTGGAATCAACATTGAATTCAATAATGTACAGCCAGATTCAATTCATTCCCTGTTAGATGATCTCGAATGTACTCTCAACTACCCGATTTTATTCGCACCGCACCCAATGTTAAGATATTTAAACGTCGTTTAGAAAACCACCCCCTCATATTTACCTCTCCCATCCACAGAACTAATCCCCTCGTCTACTCATAATATTATTTTATTTATTTTCTTGTTGCGCCTAGAGCGTAGATAAATTATATTAATAGAGACTCACATATGATGACTCGAAATGCCCTTTTAATTCATTGAAATTCCTGCCGTTATAGTATCGAACATTGACTCCGAAATAGTCTTTGCATATTTCAGGAATCCAAATGTAGATCTTTGTCGTACCATCCGATTCAATTTTCTACGAGAAATAATTGATGATAGGGAAACGGTTCCGATTCTTTGTGTGATTGAAGAATTCGATTCCATCTGGGAGATTCATGATCACAATTGTTTCAATGAATACTTTTAACATACCAGTTTCAGTCTTTCGATCGATTCCATTTCCATTGATATGATCTTCCTGATAATATCCGCGGGCAATGTGGCGAGATTCAGACCAATAGCTTCACGTGGATCCATTGCTAGACGAAGATGTAAAATCACCTATCATGGAGAAAAATATGAAAAGAAGCAAATTGAGCCAAAATGGCTTGGAAGTTCTCAGCTTGAAAGTTTGGAAAGTTTCAGAAACTTTCGAAATTTTAATTGAACCGTTGAAATTAAGAGACCGTCCACGGTATAGTGGTACATCTGTGCAGAGGTCCACGGATGGCTGAAAATTAGATTCTCTCCATACTTTTTTCTTAGAATAAGGGTCTCGAGTGCTGATTGCCGCCACCACTAACTAAGGTCTCAGGTCGACTTTGGCGGAGTTACAGTAACCTACAGTTTTTGGGGTTGAAAAAGTCACTATCACAGAAGTACATGAGTAACAGTTTTTCCGGCGTATTTTCGCTCGTAGAGAATAAATTTCTATACTAGACATCATGAAAACGCGATAGAAAAAAGTTATGCTCGAAAAACATAATTTTTCAATCCGAAAAGTGACATAAAATATCATAAGGTTTTGGGTTGAACTACTTTTTGTCAACTGCACCTGTAGGTGAGTCTACGGTGTGTTTTGCAGAATTTTAAAATTTATCCATGTTCCTTCAATTCTGGTCTGAAGTTAGTTCAATGATGAAGATGCTCGGATTAGAAAGGTCACTCATGTTCCAATGGGTGGACTAATTAGCTCGAACTGTACTCTAAAATGATTGTCATTGAATCTCGAGCAACTTTTATGTTGACCGTGAGCAGCTAAAATTGTTTAGCTCCATGCAAATTCGAAAAGTAGAAAAACGGCTGTTCTGAATCTGAAAAATTAGTTTCTCAATAAGTTCGGATATAACGCTCCAAGAGCCATATTTCGGACTTTAAGTCACTTCACTAAGTTACCTGAATGATTGAAGAGCTTTTCAGAAAAATCGGCAAGAAAAACTTTTTTCGACTAACATTTTTTTCTCGAAAAATGATGAAAATATAAAGTCTGCCGAATCAGCCTAATTCTTTCAGAAATAGATGTTGCCGTCTAAATATTTCATTTTTAATTGCAAAAAACGCTCTTGGAGCATTATATCCGAACTGATTGAAAAACTAATTTTTAAGAATTCAGAACAGCTGTTTTTCTACATTTCGAATTTGCATGGAGCTTGACAATTTTAGCTACTCATGGTCAACATAAAAGTTGCTCGATATGCAATGACAATCACTTTAGAGTACAGTTCGAGCTAATTAGTCCACCCATTGGAATATGAGTGACCTTTCTAATCCGAGCATCTTTATCATAGAGCTAACTTCAGACCAGAATTAAAGGAACATGGGTCATTTTTAAAATTCTGCAAAACACACCGTAGGCTCACCTACAGGAAACATGGGTAATTAAACCAATCGATAATTGGAACGATTGGCGATGAAATGATGATGCAATTATGGGAAGAGGGCGGAGGAAAGATTGTAAAGGGAACGGACGGCTGTAAACTGCCGTAAAGGGGAAGGATGCGGCAGAAAGGGGTCAGGGGGTGACGATATGGGTGAAAATAATAAAGAATTAAGAGCCGTTCCACGATATAATGAAGCTTTTGAGAGGGGTCGACGGAGGACTTTTTTGCAACCTATGCCAATAAGTTCAGGGTGAAGTCCCCATACCTAGAGCTGATAGCTGGCCCAATATGAGATGTTGGGGTGCACCCTCCGTGAAATGCTGTGCACGTCCCAAAAAAAGTCGCCAATTTCATCCGTGAAAAAAAAATTACGTTCTTATAGGTGTTTCAGGCGTATTTTTTGATAAAAATGACGAAAAACATAGTTTGCATGCGAAAGGACAACGATAAAAAGTCGAAAAATCGTCGAGAAATAAAAAGTCGAGAAATTTCGTCATTTTTCGGTCACCGTGAAATATTTTTAATGTCATCGGAAAATTTTTATTACAGAATCTGATTCTACGTGAAAAAACTACCCCGGGTGTGAAATTTTCACTTTTATCAGCCCGGCAGCCCGGATTCTACAGCTTCCCGCCCGAGGCGCTCTCGGAGGCTGGTTCGAGAACCATGACCAGACATTTCGATATTTCGATGCGATATTGTCACTTTTCCATCTTATTTATAGACCGTTATTCGTTATTAAGCATTTGGGATGATGTTAGATAGTTGTAATGTCGATAAAACATGAAAAACGTGAAAAGTCGAAAAATCACTTTTTCGAAATCTCAAAATTTAAAAAAATTCATGTATCTGAGCTCCAAATGATGCATTCTCAACGGAAAATCACTTGAGTAAGATATTGCAACAATTTCTGAGAGTTATAGCCGATTTGCCAATATTTTTTGAATTTGTAATTTTTCGGTGGGCAAAGTATCGAAAAAATTTTCAATCAAAACTTTTTCTCCAGAAACCGGCCCAAAAGCTCAGATATTGTTCATATCTCATATGAAAGTGATTTTCCGTTGAGAATGAATCATTTGGAGCTCATATACATGACTTTTTTGAACTTTTGAAATTTCGAAAAAGGGATTTTTCGACTTTTCAAGTTTTTCGTGTTTTATCGATATCACAACCCTATAACATCGTCCCAAATGCTCAATAACGATAAACGGGCTATAAATACGATGAAAAAGTGACTATATCGCATCGAAATATCTAAACGTCTCTTAATGGTTCTCGAACCAGCCTCCGAGAGCGCCTCGGGCGGGAAGCTGTAGAATCCGGGCTGCAGGGCTGAGAGTAGTGAAAATTTCATACTCGGGGTAGTTTTGCACGTAGAATCAGTTTCTGCAATAAAAAATTTCCGATGACATTAAAAAAATTTCACGGTGACCGAAAAATGACGAAATTTTGATTTTTCGACCTTTTATCGTTGTCCTTTCGCATCCAAACTACGTTTTTCGTCATTTTTATCGAAAAATACGCCTGAAACACCTATAAGAACGTACTTTTTTCACGTATGAAATTGTCGACTTTTTTGGAACATGCACAGCATTTCACGGAGGGTGCACCCCAACATCTCATATTGGGCCAGCTATCAGCTCTATGTATGGGGACTTCACCCTGAACTTATTAGCATAGGTTGCAAAAAAGTCCTCCGTCGACCCGTGCCAATAGCTTCAAAATACCGCGGAACGTCTCTTAAGTAGAATTCAGTTCAGTATAGAATTCAGTATAACTTAGCAGAGCTAGAATATAATTTTCAGAAAGTTATAGGCGAATTGGATGACGGGAATTCGGAAAATTTCAAAAATCTTATTTTATTCTAAAAATTATTTTCGTCCCAGACTTCTTCCCAAGAGCCGAAATCATGAAATTTACCCACTATAGTGTTGCTAAATTGTTTAGACCACTGTTAGAGCGTCTATTCTCAACTTATCCTAATCTGAACTTCTCAGATATCTCAGATGAAGAGCGATTTTTCGACTTCGATTGTTTCCGCGAGACTCCGTAAGAATGACATCATACTGTCAACACAAAAGATGATCATAATGCCGTAGCGATCAATTTCGCTCTTTGAGCGAGACTTTTAGTCAACATATTAAAACCTTTTTGGTTATTTCAATCTAAGGAGACACCTTGATGTGTTCAGTTCAGGCCAGAAATTAAAGATGAGGCCTTATTTCTAAAATTCTGAAATTTTCTCCAATTACTCACTACATGATGAAGTTAATGAAAATGCTAACCACCCAAAAAAATATTTTTTATAAATTAGTTATGACATGAAACGTCTCGATTTTGTTCAAAAAAAGTGATTTGTCGACCATAACTTATTTCGTTCTCAATGTCATGAGCTCTAGTAAAGAAATTCGGTTTCTACAATCAAAAATACGTCAGAAAAACTACTATTCGATATTAATTTCACAAGTTTATTTTTCGACCCCAAAAACTGTGGGTTACTGTAAGACCACCAAAAACGTCCTGTGACCTTAGCTAGTAGTGCCGTCGATCAGCACTAGGGACCCTTTCTTCAAGAAAAAAATATGGGAGGAATCGAGTTTTTAGCCGTCCGTGGACCTTTTCCACTATTTCCCGGAGGGTCTCTTAAAATTATTCTAAAATACAAATATAGGAAATCCGAGTGGCGCAGCTGTGCACGATCAATAGAAACCCTTTAAACGCCAATTTTTCTCTTAAAATCATCAATTTGACCTACTTAAAGATGACTGATCATGATGCGCCACTGGTAATTTGTAAAGCATCTTGATAGCTATCGAAAACCTTTTGATAGAGACTTAGAATTGTCAATGCGCAGATTTTGGGCGATTCCCTATCCCCTCTAAATGGGCGGAGCCTGCGGTCTCTAAACATATTTCCCACCCTCATCTGTAACCGTAACTTCATCTGTGATCGCATTGAACTGCAGTTTGGCTTATTTTACGAATTATTTTGAACTAATGTTGACTCATTAAAAGTATTGATGAATTAATTTGTCTATATATTCATAATCAAATTTATTCTGCGATACTCCCCGATGCATAATATAAAAATAATTTAGCGTGATCTTTTTTTGTTGTATTTTGTTGTGTTGATTCTTATGTTGTATGTTGTAACGGTTTATGCATTAGTTAACTCTCAAAAATACACATCTCCGCAACAAGTGACAACATTTATGGATTTGACAAAAGATAGAAGATATATGACACGAGCTGCTTATAGCGGCGTCAGCTCATTCATCGTCAGAAGTGCTGCCTCGCAACTGAACTTGATCACCTTCGTCGGGATCGATATCGTATTCTGCATTTCGCCCAGCGGATATACTGTAATGATGCAAGAGTGTGTCATGAAAAAGATCTCGACAAGCGGGCGGGAACTGAAAATGTGAGTAGAAACTGGGAAAACATTTTCCCATACTTTATCATAGTCTAAGATAGCATAGTTAGTGTCAGATAGTCCCCGAATACAATCATATACTAAAAAAAACAGACCTATGAAGGATCCCTCCTCAAGAACAGCCTCCTGTGCTCTAATTACTTTACGAGATGAATCCAGAACCTGAATATTGATCAATATTGCCATATGATCTAGACTAAATTTAATTAGATACAAACAAATATTATTGAGAAAAAGTTTTCGTTGGTCTAACACATTTTAGCTCAGACTTGCAGCAAGCTTTGAAGCTCATAGAACATGTATACTAAAATTTAAACTCACCTTTGACGGCCAAAATAATATATTCCCTGTACGTATTTTGTAGTTATTTTTTCCGAATACACCCTCACCAGTAGTCGGTATCCATTGTCACACGAGAGCACACAAGGAGACCTTGGCGAGGACAGAGGCACGATATACTTGAAGTGTGCGCATTGGTTGTTTGCGCACGTGAATGTCGCGTATTGCACGGAACACGCTGCAAAATAACAAATCGATATGAGCAAAATTGGTCGCTCTTCGAGTTCCGCCACGGAACGTAATTATGTGTGTAGCATTAACTGATTTGGTTAGATTGAATTGGGGATTTGGCGCAATGCCACTTCTAGGTAAACTACTATCACTGAAAGCTAGAAATTATCTTACTTCCATGAGTAAGGCAGGATGTTATTAGGATTTTATTTTTATTATTATTATTATTCAGTATGTTATTTTAATTATTATTACTTCCAGGAGTGGGCACGGGCACACAGGAGGTGGTGATCTTATCGCCGGTACCCATGATAATAGCTGGGATGTTGGTTCCCGGATTTCTGCGGCTGCCTGAGAAAGAGAGTGATGTATGAAAACCGAATTTAATAATAGAAAAAAGAGTGAACGCTGAACATTTTGCAACTTTTTGACAATCAGCGAATACGCTACAATAAATTACAAATTGTATTTGTTTTATTTTTGTGTTCACCCGTATTTGTACGAATTTGTCGGACATATCCGGATGAAATATTACTAGAACACGGGGGGGGGTGATACGAGAGCAATAAACAAGAACATTGAAAAAGAAACTAAATATTAGGGTGGTACAACGAGGTATATGAGGCCAAAGTCTGGCACAGTCAAAAAAACGCCTATGCTCGAAAGTTGTCCCCTAGGGTGACTTTCGATTCTGAATCGACTGGCGTTTTCCGTTTCTTGATCAGATGCTCCAGAATCCCGGTACGACGCGACGTAAATTTTTCCAATTTTGTTTTCTGCGATAAAAACTGGTCCGGGAAGAGCAAAATCGGCCGAAATCACACGCACCCGATCAGAATTTAATTCTCTACAAAATGAAATGTTGGGCGAGTCTATATCGTTTTTCGTTTTCAAGTTATAGTCGTTTTTTAACTCAAACATTTGTTAGCTTATTATTACAGTTTGTAGAGAATTCTTTCCTGATCATTTTGATATATGGGATGATGCATATTTCTCGGGTCCAAGTTGTTTCCCATTCGATTATATGACGCGAACTCGCGTTTTTTGGAGTTTTTCTAGCACAACTTTTTTCTTTCAAAGTTTTAGGATCTCTAGTATAGAAATTCGGTTTCTACGTGCGAAAATACGCTAGAAACTCCTATAGGCATGTATTTTTGAGAAAATTTTTTTTCGACCCTTGACGTCGTCGAGGTCGATTTTCGGGTCAAAAAAGTAATATTCTCAGATTCACCTGAAATAAGGAGTTTCTAGCGTATTTTTGCACGTAGAACCCGAATTTCTATACTAGAGATCCTAAAACTTTGAAAGAAAAAAGTTGTGGTAGAAAAACTCCAAAAAACGCGAGTTCGCTTCATATAATCGAATGGTAAACAACTTGGACCCGAGAATTATGCCTCATCCTATATATCAAAATGATCAGAAAAGAATTCCCTACAAACTATAACTGTTGATAAGCTAACCAATGTTTGAGTCAAAAAACGACCATAACTTGAAAACGAAAAACGATAGATCCTCGCCCAACATTTCATTTTGTAGAGAATTAAATTCTGTTCGGGTACGTGAGATTTCGGCCGATTTTGCTCTTCTCGGACCAGTTTTTATCGCAGAAAACAAAATTGGAAAAATTTATGTCGCATCGTAGCGGGATTCTGGAGCATCTGATAAAAAAAACGGAAAACGCCAGTTGATTCAGAATCGAAAGTTACCCTAGGGGACAACTTTCGAGCATAGGCGTTTTTTTTACTGTACCCGAGCCCTCCGATTTTGCTCGAAAATTAGGCAAACGGCCTCATATTCAGTACTACCACAATCACTACATTTGTGCTCTCGGTTTTCTTCATGCTCTAGTAATATTCATTTTGACATGGTCGGCCAACTTGGGCAAATAATGTGGGGAAAAAGGAATACAATTGGAATGTGTACTTGCGTATTCCATGACCGTCAAAAATGTAGCAAATATTCATGTAAAAATAATAATAAAATAATACTGTTCACTTACCCCACCATCCCTGCCCCTTCTTGCACGAGAGCATGTTCACAAGCCCGCCCTGTAAGAATCGTCTATCACGAATTGATTTATATTATTATAAGTTAGCTAATAAATCGAATATCTTCCCATTCGCGGATGTGCCGAAGTATGTATTTATTATCAACAATAATCAGAAAATCAAATGCCCTAGGGGTCCTACTCAATGCGATTATTTTCCGGATGTAGAAAACAAGTTAAATACTGTAAATCAAAACTGACCTCGAACATGTATCCTTTGCCGCAACCGAGCGTACACCGATCATTAAAGTCTCCGAATCCGTCGATTCGGAACAGCTGCTTGTACTGGCATCTAGGACAACCGGAGAAATCGTAAGGGCAACCGCACACTGTAGGATTTCATGTAAAGTTGGATTTTACCATCGACGCTGACTTAACGATGGGGCACACCAGTGATGTATCCTACTCAAATCACATGCTCTCTCTCTTTGATCTGACCAATGAAATACTACGCGATGTGAGATGCCGACTTGTCGTAACTAGAGCACACAACTGGAAACGTACACTTTTTCTCAGTATTTGGCGGGATCTTCGCTTGCTCAGCTGGGGACACGTATCTGTACAAATTCGATTATATACGAAATAAATATGAAAATGATGAAAATTTAGTAATGATCGCTGGGAGCCGAATTCTCTCCAGTATACAGTCGCGCCAATAAGTCACCGGGCACTTATAATTTCTTTCATAACTTTTGACTCTTGATAGATTCATTGGTCAAACTTGGACTTGTCATAGCATATCCACCGAGTGTTAGGTATATGCCATAGGGATATCACAGAACTCCCTGGTTGATCAATCAACATATATTCAAAAAATGAAAATTCTTGAGTGGATTTTTTCTCAGGTTTCCTGTTTGATATGATAATAGAAGGCCTCAATGCCTTTTCGAAGAAAATATGTACTCATAGGAAGGTGCCGTATAGTTGCGTTAGACTGTCTCCAATGCGGGTCTCGAAAAATTGGATTTTCGTTCATGGACATGCTAGAGACTCGTTCAAAAGCTCAAAATGATCCTTGCCACAATTACTGATGAATCCAAAAGTTTGATAACGATAGCTCTTAATTTGAACCTCTGGGCACCAATTTTTCACTTTTTCACATATTTTTTTTCTCCCTATTTTGAACGATTACAGTTCCAAGAACGATTTTTGTTCAAATGATTTTCCTGGACAGGTTAGTTGCAAATGCATGGAATATACGATTCCCAATTTTTTAGAATATTTGGATAACTTTCCCGCCCGCGGCAACCGAAAATCAGAGGTCAATCGATTTCAACCCAAAAAATGACCATGATACCCCCATCATTAGTCGAAAAAAAGTTTCTCTCAAAACTTCCTGACTAAATTTTTTTCTGGTATATTTGTGTGTGCTGAATCCGAATTTCGACATGAGAGCCCATGATATCATGAATGAAAAAGTTAAAATTCATTATGTCGAAAAGCAGCCTATTTTTGAAAATTTATTGACCTCGGATTTTCGGTTGCTGCGGGCTGGAATGTTATCCAAATGCTCTAAAAAGTTGGGAATCGTATATTCCATGGATTTGCAACTAACTTGTCCATGAAAGACATTTGAACAAAAATAGGTCTTGGAACTGTGATCGTCCAAATTAGGGAGAAAAAAATTACGTGAAAAAGTGAAAAAAAATACGTGCCCTGAGGTCAAATTAAGAGCTATCGTTTTCAAACTTTGGGATGCATCAGGAATTTTTGTAAGGATCATTTTGAGCTTTAGAACGAGTCTCAAGCATGTCTATGAACGAAAATCCAATTATTTCCGGAATCTAATTTGATACGCCACTGTACGGCACCCTCCTATGAGTACATATTTTCTTCGAAAAGGCATTGAAGCCTTCTATTATCACACCAAACAAGAAGGCTGAGAAAAAATCCATTCAAGAATTTTTATTTTTTGAATATATGTTGATTGATTGCGTCTTCACTACGCATCAACCAGGGAGTTCTGTGATATCCCTATGGCATATACCTAACACACGGTGGATATGCTATGACATGTCCGAGGTTGACCCATGAATCTATCATGAGTCAAAAGTTATGAAAGAAATAAAAAGTGCCCGGTGACTTATTGGCGCGACTGTAGATACTATTTTGCTCCTGGTGGAAAGATATTAAGATGAATTGCTTCCGCTTTGTTATTAGGAATGGCAAAACTGTATTTAAAAAAAAATCTCTCGACATAAGGCCTTGTAGCATTATTGTTAACAAATATTGGGTTCGGGTGGTTTTGATATCACTAGTGGAAAATACTATCACGCACCTTTCACAGTTAGGAGTGATCACTGTGGCCTGATTATAGTTGATGGTGCTGGCCGTTTCGCCAAGCGGTATTCCTAGATTATTATTTTTAAATTATTTTTTAAAAAAATATAATTTTTTTTTTCACAAAACCTTTCCATCCGCCAGCCCCCGAATACGCCGATTGATCGTAGTATGCCTCTTGCAATAGTGTCCACGGATTGACCGCGTCCTTAGCGTAGTGCTGAAAAAACAGAAACATGATTAGGATGATATTGAGCACTACTTCCGAAGCTCGACATTCGTTTCAAATTGACAACTCATAGCTATCCGAATTCACTTGCAATTAATATTGAGTCCGACACTTCGAATGGTATGAGATTTATAAACATATGAACACTCACGACGAGTTGGTAGCCTCTTTGGCACGTGAGGATGCAATTGCTCTTCGCTCCTTTGATCCACCTAATATTTGATGGGCTGCACTCCTTGCCTGGTCGGCATGGGCCAGCTAGAGCGATCGAACGACCGCAGGCTGCAATAGTTTTTTATTATTAAAATTAAAACGGATGAATTAAAAAAAAATTCACTCTAAAGCAAGTGAGCTGCTTCATGTCGGTGAAATGGAGGGCGAATAGGGGAGTGAATAATATATTTTTTTAAATCACTCATTGCCCATTCTATTGTTTATATCGATTGATTAATTAACGCAAGGTTTGTCTAAAAGTTCCATTATGTTGTTGAGCACTTACTAGCAGGCATCGCCTCGCAAGAGAAACTGGCTTTTGTAAAATCGTAGGATGGATGAGTCCCATTATCCGCCTTCTGGTCTGAATTGTACACATACATATTAAAAAAAAAAACATATCAGAATATAAGATAAGATAAGATGCAAAACAACTCACAATACCACGTTTTGCCGTCTTTGCATGCAACAGAAGACATTGCGCCCTGAATTTTTATTTTACCAGTAATTAATATTATTAAACTACTTTCATATGAGAGGAATCGCCAGATTTTCGAGAGCCCTGCGGACGTAGGAAATAGTTTCTCCGATTCCGCTGAAAAGTGATACTTGAGTACTTCGAATGATGCTCTTTCAATCTACGTTTGCCGATTTGTGATATCAAGTCTCATCTTCGAGTATTGTTAGGTCAAAGTAGGGAGACTTCGAAATTTACGATCAAAATTGCCTCAGGAAAACATCCATAACTCGCTTTAAATTATGATAGAGACAATTACAAAAAAGGGTTAGAATTTGGACAGAGAGAATAACATTTCTTATGTTGATGATGTCATTCTTCGTCCACGCGCTGGACCGGGGTGGTCGAGTATTCAAAAATGTAATGTAACTTAACTAATACCGATTTGTACAAGAAGCACCGAAAAGTTATTTGAGAAAAAACTAGTACCAAACACCTCCTCTTAAATCAGAAAGATCGGAGGTGTGGAAAAAAACACATTTGTCCGAAAAACCTGCGATTTTTGAGGTTTTTCTAGCATAACTTTTTTCATTCAAGTTTTCATGAGCTCTCATATCGAAATTCGGAATCAGCGTGCAAAATGCATCATAATTTCCTATAGTGATGTTTTTTCGAGATAAAATTTTTTTCGACTCTGACCACTTTTTCACCCTTTGGTCCGATTTTGGTCTAACTTTTTTTGTCTCAGAATAATGTTCCTAAAGGAATTTCTGGCTTATTTTTTTTTAGCGTAGAAAACGAATTTCTCAACTAGAGCTCATGAAACCTCGAAATAGAAAAGTTATGCTATAAAGAAAATCACAAAAAAATTGTGTTCTGGATTTTGGTCATAACTTTTTTCTTTCGAGGTATCATGAGCTCTAGTTAGCTAATTCGTTTTCTATGCTCAAAAATACGCAAAAAAAAAATTTCTAGAGCGATATGATTCTGCGACAAAAAATACGACCAAAAACGGACCAAAAGGGGGCTCAGAAAAAGTGCTCAGAGACGAAAATTTTTATATCTCGAAAAAACATGACTATAGGAGATTATGGTGTATTTTTGCACTCTGATTCCGAATTTCGATATGAGAGCTCATGAAAGCATGAATGAAAAAAGTTATGCTTGAAAAACTGCGAAAATTTGTAAAAATCGCAGGTTTTTCGCCTTTTTTTTCCCACCTCCGATCTTTCTGATTTAAGAGGAGGTGTTTGGTACTAGTTTTTCTCAAATCACTATTCGGCGCTTCTTGTACAAATCGGTATTATTAAAGTTACATTACTTTTTTGAATACTCAACCACCCCGGCCCAGCGCGTGGACGAGTAATGACATCAACAACATAAGAAATGTTACCCCCTGTCTCCTCATCCGAACTTTTTTCTGGAAATGTCTCTAGCATAATTTGAAAGCGAGTTATGGCTGTTTTCCTGATGCAATTTTGGTCGTAAATTTCGAAGTGTCCCTACTTTGACCTAACAATAGTCGAAGATGAGACTTGATATCGAAAATCGGCATACGCAGTTTGAAAGAGTATCATTCGAAGTACTTTCACTTTTCAGCGTAATCGGGGAAACCATTTCCTACGTCCGCGAATAACTCAAAACTCTCGAATCTCTCGCGATTCCTCTCATATATGTGATCAGACGCATAACGAGATCCCCAGGTTGTATTGTCTTTATTTTGCATAATATTATGATACAAAAATTGCATTAAAACGTACCGCTAATCTATAGCCTTCATCGCATTGAAGAGTGCACCGATTAGTGCCCGTGTCCTGAATTTTTGATAGTTTGGATAATGAAGTCGTCAGGTATGTTCCGAAGCTCATGAGCAAAGGTGGATATTTTCGATCGACCTCACCGCGGTGAACAGTTTCGTACTGTCGTAGGCTGGGTTGCTGACATCCGCCGTGTAGGGACAACCGCACGCTTAAATATATGTATGATGTTTATTGACAAATAACCTGTCGCCTATATTAATCGTTCATAGACAAGTCCTCAGAAGATAAGATCGATCTAACACCTAGTATGTGACGATCGATTTTAAAGTGAATATTTTTGTATAGGGCAATGAACAAGTGCAACTCACCCTCAACCGGTGGTGGTGGCACAGTCGGTGTTGTTGCTGAAAAAATAATTTAATTATTCATAGATCAGGAGCCACTCACTATCGATCACTTTGACCGGAACAGAAAGGTCGGCAGTGACGGGTTCGCACGAATACTTGTCCATATTAGTCCAGTACACTATGGTCGTATTCTTGACGTCGCCCAGTGGATATACTGCAACACGTTTATATGTAATATATCACGTGTGCATGAAATCGACCCCCTTGAGGAACTTAGAGCCCCAACTTCGGACTATCATAATAATATAATTATTCTAGAGTATATTGGGGACGAGAAAAACTTTGACGTCGACGATTTTTTTTTAACCGGCTTTTAGGCATTTTCCGGTTCTGGGTCCGGCTTTTGCGTATCTCAGCTCTCAGATGAGCTACAATGACGTCGTAGGGCTCAAAATGTTCAGAAAAATATTCTAAGAAAAATAAATTTTCCTGGGCCTGCGACCCCCCCATTTGAGGTAAGTGGATACCATATTCGGATTCCCCATACTCCTTTTAGTCTAGGAAACATATCCACTACCTCAAGTAGGGGTGCCGGAAAAAATTTATGAGCAATTAAATAAGAAAAATAAATAAAAAAAATTCGCTAATTCGACAGTTTTTCGATCAGAACTTTTTTCTTTCAACATTTTATGCAATCTAATATTGAAATTCGAAATCAGCGCGCGAAAACACAAAAAAAAACACCAATGGTCAGATTGTTTCGATACAACAAAATTATATTTGTGCACGTAGAAGCCGATTTCGCATGTTAGAGCTCACCAAATTGCGAATGAAAAACGTTATGACCATGAAACCTAAATGTCGCAGTTTTTTCAAGTGTATTTTTTCATGAAAAAATGGGGGTCATGAAAAAGTCAAAATTTTTTGTATCGAAACAATCTGAACAAAGGTGTTTTTTGTGTATTTTCGCGCGCTGATTTCGAATTTGAATACTAAATTGCATGAAATGTTGAAAGAAAAAAGTTCTGATCGAAAAACTGTCGAACTAGCGAATTTTCCTAATTTAATGGCTAATAATTTTTTTCCGGCACCCATACTTGAGGTTGTGGATATTTTTCCTAGACTAATAGGAGTATGGGGAATCCGAATATGGTATCCACTTACCTCAAATGGGGGGTCGCCGGCCCAGGAAAATTTATTCGCTGATTTTTCGCTCAGTTTTTCAAATGTTTCACATTGAAGATGACTTGGCAGCTTTTTATTTTTAACATAAAAGTTTCTTAGAAGATTTTCTGAACATTTTGTGCTTCACGCCGTCTTTGTAGCTTGTCTGGGAGCTGAGATACGATAAAGCCGGGCCCAGAACTGGAAAATGCCTAAAAGCCGGTTCTGTGACAAATCGTCGACGTCAAAGTTTGTCTCGTCTCCAAAATACTCTAGCATTATTATCTTATTATGATCGTCCAAAGTTAGGGCTCCTAGTTCCTGGGGATCCTGCAATATCTCAGAATACACGTGATATAGGGTTTTGTGTAATACGGGACCGAGGTACCCAACATATCCAACAATGCTACTGCACTTTTCATTCCGGGGCAACGCGACCGCAAACTCGAACTTATTTTTCAATAACGCACCCGTGAAAAATCCGCTCTCAGCCACCGCCTCCTGCGCGCGAATTACGATTGTCGGTGTTTTTGATCCGTCCAAAACCTGAAAGTATATCATGATTCCGCTGAATATTATTTGTTTCCGAAGATCGAATATTAAAAAATAAGTCATACCAAGAGACGGTAGTCCTTGTCACATGCGAGCACACAACCCAGACTCGACTTGGATGAGGCGAGTCCTATGAGCTTTGACGCGTCACATCTCTCGCATTCGAATGTGCTGTATGGCAATGCACATTCTGAATAAGGGAAAATAATATATTGTATTTTGAGTTTGAGTGTTCAACATTTATATTATTATTAATTGTACGGCGAAGCCCTCACTTGCAGGAGTGGGCGCTGGCACACAAGAAGCAGTGATGTATCCGAAGGGGCCAAAGTAAGGCACAGTCACGTTGGTTTGGCTTCTTGAGCTTCCTGAAAGATCCTTATTATTGTTTCCGAATCGATAAGTGCAATGATTTTTTTGAATACTTAAAATATATTTTAAAGTGTATGTGTAACTCACCAAACCAGTATCCCCGCTGACATGAGATCATGTTCACTTCGCCTCCCTGAAGTAGTGCAGAATAAAGTTGTAATCGAAATTAATAATTCGTAATTTTGTTATCGAATTCGTTGAAGAAAATTGTCTCTCGTACTGGAGTTTAACTAGAAGAGGGGGGAAAACGCAATGGGTTCTGTTATGAGAGCCAACCTCAAATATGTATCCATTGGCGCATCCGAGTGTGCACTGTCCACTCGTCGCTCCCTGTCCTTCGAGAACGAACAGTTTCTGCGAATCGCAAGAGCGACACGTAGACGGTTCGAACCAGCAACCACAGGCTACAAATTATTATTTTTTAATATATATAAATTCCAAAATATATAACATAATTAATTCCAGATCCTCGATACGTAGACAATATCCTTGTAACTTGCCTGTTTTCGGAACGGTAGACACAGGAGCAGGGGGTGAACCTGTAATACAATGTTCGATAGCGATTCCAAACTTTTGAACTAGCCTCAACGATGTAATACTATTACCTCACATATTGTGATGTAGGATAAGTACTTATATGGTAAATTTCAGGTTATTCAATTTCACTATCAACACACCGTATTAACTTACTCGTCGGAAGTTCCTTGAAGCAGCCAATTTTCACGGTGTTTATGAGTCCATCGACTCTGTTCGGCGATTTGAGCTGTACGAATATTTTGATTATGCGGTATTAAAAAAATTGAATTACATATTTTATTTTCTAGAAAAAATATGCGATCGAACCACTTACCCACCACCCGGCGCTGTCACAGGAGAGCTTCAGATCTGGCTCGATCGACAGTTTCTTCTCGCCCTGAGGGTATCCCAGCGCGGCACCAGAAGGGCAGACGAACACCTGGAGAATTATTTGAAATAAAATACAAATGGTAGGAAAAAAGTCTATTTATCCTAAGACAATGGCGATTAGGAAGTGTCCGATCGAACAACACTTATAATCTGATCTGCATTGATAAAACGCACCGGTTTGCCAGCGACGATTGAGGGCACGGTAGGGATAAACTGGTAAGCAGCAGCATTCGCGGCAACGATCGGTTCCGAGCCATCGAACAGCTGTAGGCCGGTGCATGCAGCTTCAAAAGTATTTGCATTGACAACAATAACACGTCTAAAATCCTCTTCAAATACTTAAAATGCATTGCATACGATCAATAAACGTAGTTCGATCACTGGAATCGCACTTCTTTCTTGAATTGCACAAACGTAACCATACGTCAAATGGGTCTCGAAAAAGCGAGGGTGCACATCGGCACTCCGGCAAGACCCATATCGACAAAGCGAGAAAAAATAGTGTAATGTATGGTAAAAAAATCGATTATATCGAGTAGACCACGTCGGCAAGCTTATTTGGGCATATTGGCAGAAAATACTAGGCGAGACCTCATTTGAAGTATGAAGCACCGAGCACGCATTTGTTGGTTTCTGCATCCACAAAACCGATCAGGGAATCGGACGGGCAGACAAGAGCCTGCAGTGAGTATGTATTTAGGAGCCGTCCCACGGTATAGTGAAGCTTTTGAGAGGAGTCGACGGAGGGATTTTTTTGCAACTCTTGTCAATATGTTGTGGATGAAGTCCACATATATGTGGCCCAATATGAGAGGTTGGGGTGCACTTTCCAAAAAAATGTTCGAAAAAAGTCCGAAATTTCATCCCAGAAAAAATACTTATAGGTGTTTCGGATGTATTTCACGATGAAAATAAAGAAAATAATACTTTGGAAGCGATACGACATCGGTAAAATGTCGAAAACAGAAAATTTCAAGATCAGGGAAACAACCAAGAATCTTCACTGAAGGGCATACTTGTGATGTCAAATCGACATCCGACTCTCTTTAGTTCGCGAGCTCTCTCGTCTCTCTGACCGGCGAGAGAGCACGCTAAAAAGAGGAGAGTCGGATACCCATTGTCCATTAGCAACCACTGCTCGATCGGCAGTGACGTCGAAGAACGATCCATCGCTCAAGATCGGGGTAGTATCAGTGTAGTAGTCGATGCCGGTCTGGCATCGAGCTGAAACAACACGAATTATCGATATTATAACACAAGTTGATCACTAGAATAACCCCGTTATGTTATTGCCAAACGAATTAAGAGCTTGATCGATTTTTTCTTATTTTCTGGGTCTTTCTTGGTCCCAGGGATGATTGCTGATTCAACATTAATAAATTGCTTATCATGTTCAAAAAAATGGTATGTCCAGAAAAGGACGCCATCGAACCTCGCAGGAGAGCTGCTATCAACCAAAGTCGCCTGCTTCAAGCAACTCGCAGCTCTTCCTCCCCTTCCGTGTGAGAACTATGAGCCAAGAACTATGAGCCTGACCGAACACCTGGAGACAGCGAGGGGGGAATGAGTGGGTGCTCGAACGAGTTCGGCGCACGAACCAGTTCGGATTGGGATATGCTTCAGAAACTGATCAAGTTCTGAACCATCACTCTGGGGTGGTGGACGGGCCTTGTGGATGGCCCTGACCGAACGTCTGGAGACAGAAAGGGGGGAATGAGTGGACCCAGAAAGACCCAGAAAATAAGAAAAAATCGATCAAGCTCTTAATTCGTTTGGCAATTACATAACGGGGTTATTCTAGTGATCAACTTGTGTTATAATATCGATAATTCGTGTTGTTTCAGCTCGATGCCAGACCGGCATCGACTACTACACTGATACTACCCCGATCTTGAGCGATGGATCGTTCTTCGACGTCACTGCCGATCGAGCAGTGGTTGCTAATGGACAATGGGTATCCGACTCTCCTCTTTTTGCGTGCTATCTCGCCGGTCAGAGAGACGAGAGAGCTCGCGAACTAAAGAGAGTCGGATGTCGATTTGACAGCACTAGTATGCCCTTCAGTGAAGATTCTTGGTTGTTTCCCTGATCTTGAAATTTTCTGTTTTCGACATTTTACCGATGTCGTATCGCTTCCAAAGTATCATTTTCTTTATTTTCATCGTCAAATACATCCGAAACACCTATAAGTATTTTTTCTGGGATGAAATTTCGGACTTTTTTCGAACATTTTTTTGGAAAGTGCACCCCAACCTCTCATATTGGGCCACATATATGTGGACTTCATCCACAACATATTGACAAGGGTTGCAAAAAAATCCCTCCGTCGACTCCTCTCAAAAGCTTCACTATACCGTGGGACGGCTCCTAAATACATACTCACTGCAGGCTCTTGTCTGCCCGTCCGATTCCCTGATCGGTTTTGTGGATGCAGAAACCAACAAATGCGTGCTCGGTGCAGATATAACGGTGACCTGTCAGACCTCCGGGTGGTGGGTAAGGAAATCAGTTTTATAAAAATGAATCTATAATTATATTCAATATATGTATCGTTGTAGAACACCGATTATGACATGCGCGTGCTAATGCGCTGATTTCCTTGTGAGCTTTATAGTCTGATTCAACATCATCTCTCTTCAGATCTCATTTGAGGCTCTGCGTTCTTCAATAAAAGTCGGATGCTTCCGCAAGCAAGCGAGTCAGTTACGTTCATACTTCAAATGAGGTCTCGATTAGTATTTTCTGCCAATATGCCCAAATAAGCTTGCCGACGTGGTCTACTCGATATAATCGATTTTTTAAACCATACATTACACTATTTTTTCTCGCTTTGTCGATATGGTTCTTGCCGGAGTGCCGATGTGCACCCTCGCTTTTTCGAGACCCATTTGACGTATGGTTACGTTTCAGTTTTCCGTTTGTGTTCAACTTTCGGTCGAGCGAACTTTTTTTTCGATTTTTTCTCTACGTTCTTATTTCCGAAGATTACACAAACAATTTCGGATGTAATGACATATCACTCACGGTCGGTCACTTTGACGGGAACAGCAGGGTCGGCAGTGACGGGTTCGCACGAATATCTGTCCTTGTCAGACCAGTACACTACGGTAGGGTTCTTGACGTCGCCCAGTGGATACACTGCAACACATGCTCGGAATAAAAGTGACCGCGGGGTGGACGAACTTAACCGACTCGCCGTCTTAAATCGAACTTAATTTACTATCACGCACTAGTGAAGAATCCATACTCAGCAACAGCCTCCTGCGCGCGAATTACGGTTGTGGGTGATTTTGATCCATCCAAAACCTGCAATTATAGCATAATTTTGCAGATTATTCACGTTTTGTCTTCTAAGATCAAATCAATATTTTTCACCAATAGACGGTAGTCCTTGTCACAGGCGAGCACACAACCCAGGCTCGATTTGGGTGAGGCAAGCCCGATGAGCTTCGACGAATCGCATCCCTCACATTCGAATGTGAAGTATGGCAAAGCGCACTCTGAACGAGTCTTTATAATATAGTGTCATATATTTATAATAATATATGATAGTTATGCAAAAACATTTTTATTACAAATTATTAAATGTCAGTCCAAGTCCTCACTTCCAGGAGTGGGCTCCGGCACACAAGAAGTAGTGATGTATCCGAATGCGCCATAGAGAGGCACAGTCACGTTGGTTTTGCTTCGGGAACTACCTGTATGCTTCGTATAGTTTCCGGATTGAATAAAGCTCTTTACTTTTACTTCTTTCTTCTTGCATAATCAGGTTAATGAGCAAATAAAATATATTATAATTTGCCTTACCCCACCAGTCTCCCTGCTGACATGTGAGCATGTTCATTTCGCCTCCCTGCAAATTTTTAAAATCGGTTTGTAATCGAAATTCGCAATTTGAGCGAGAGGGAAAACGAATTGCGCGATGAGAACCAACCTCGAGCATGTATCCCGCGGCGCATCCGAGAGTGCATTGTCCTGTCAACGTTGTTCCTTGTCCTTCGAGAACGAATAGCTTATGCGAATCGCAAGTGCGGCACACAGACCGTTCGTACCGGCAACCACAGGCTGTAATCAATTTAAATGATATGCACAAAATCAATTAAATAATATCACCCGGCCTTTGAAAAACTTAATTCGAACTTGCCTGTTTTGGAAACAGTAGACACAGGAGCAGGGGGTGCGCCTGTAATTTGATGTTTCAATAACGATTCCAAACTTTTGATCTAGCATCTACCATGGAATAACACTACCTCACATCTAGTGAGGAAGGATAAGTGTGTCTTTGATCTGTTTCAGTGGTTATATGCTACTATGTACTACACCGTCTTAACTTACTCGTCGGAAGTTCCTTGAAGCAGCCAATTTTCACCGTGTTAATAGGCCCATCGACTCGATTCGGCGATTTAAGCTGTACCAATAAGTTTATTATGCACATATTGTTCATGTTAAAAAATATGTTATTGTCTGGAAAAAACTACGTAATCGTGACTCACCCACCACCCGGCGCTCTCACAGGATAGCTTCAGTTCAGGTTCGATCGACAATTTCTTCTCGCCCAGTGGGTATCCAAGTGACGCGCCGGAGGGGCAGACGAATTCCTGGACATTATAATGTTCAATCGAATGCAAAATACTTTAAACTTTTAATAACACTTTGCATGGATGAAAATGCATTATCTCAGATATTTTGGATATGGATTTGTTCGATCGAACATCACTATTTTCTGGTACAATGCAACTCACAATTTTGCCTGCAACGATTGAGGGAACGGTAGGCATAAACTGGTAAGCAGCAGCATTAGCGGCAACGATGGGTTCCGAGCCATCAAACGGGTTCAGAGCAGGTCCGGTGCACGCAGCTTAAATGTTATTTGTAATTGTATTGATCAAAACTAGTATTCAAGTACAAGTGCTTTTTATATGTCAAAAGTGCAATTGTGTACTGAATTCCATGAAATTCAGTGCCCAAATATCCATTTAATTTAATAATAATAATATTCCAATCAAAACAATAAATAAAACCAGTTCCCAATCCGTGACTCCGGCTCCAGCTCCGGCCATCTTTGAAATCGCGGGAACACAGTCAGGGAACTACCGTAACCCACGTATCGCTCCAATTTATTCTTTTCCTACTTTTCTGCCATTTTCTCCCTTCCACTACGGTCACGCCACTCGTTCCTTTATTATTCCATTTATTATATGTTTATCGTCATCCCCTGACCCCCCGTGCCGCACATTGACCTGTATTACGTCGCCAATCGCCTCCATTGGTTTAATTACCCAAGTTTGAGTTGCTACGAGTCGCAAGGAGGTCTCTTCTCTCCTCCCCGCAGTACTTGCCAAGGACCGAGTCCTCTACGAAGTTCACTCCAAACTAATCGCGGAAGAGCACGACCGACTCACTTGTTCGTTGTCTTTTCCATCCATTCCAAAGCTTCAACCGATTCACTGGCTTGTTGCTTTGTCCATTCCAAACCTCGGCTGACTCACTAGTCATTGTTTCATCACTTCTTTCCCAACGTTCTCCATCAGTCTTCTCTTCCTTTACATTCCATTTCGTCACCATTTCCACACCATTTCCTCACCCACCACCAACTTCTTCCCATTCTTAACCTTCTTCCACTTCGTCTTCTCAATTTGAAGCCCATTCTCTACGTCATCTATCTTGTATTTGTAATTTGATTAATGAATTAATTGTTTATTAGTCTTTGACTTATACCCGCGGCGTACACACTATAACTGGCAACTCTGGCAGCGTAGTCAGAATCCAGTACATGGTGCAAGCGTCCAATACGACCCCGTCCAAAGACCCGCGTGGCCCAAATAATTCTACCACTTCAACTCCCACTCCACAACTTTCCATTGAGTTTCCCAACGTCACCCAGCGTAGAAATCGATCCAAAATGTCGACCACACTTGGCGATAAGTATTCCATTCTTCTCTCCTCGTTGTCCACTCTCAAACCCACCCTCAATGCAATCGATGACGAAATTTCCAAGCTCTTCCAAGCCAGTCATTCTGATGAAATCACCACGATAATCGCTGTCCTCAATGAGAAAATCGTTGATGCCCAATCATTCGCTGATGATTACAGCGATGAAGTCGCCTCCATCAAGCAACGCATCGACAAAATGGAAGACGGAGAGCCCAAGAACAACGAGGAATCCCACTACAACAAGAAGATGGAATCCACTGACGGATCCACCAAACTGCCGCTGAATCCAGTGAGTCTCACGAGATTGGTTACGAAAATCCAAACGAAATACCGTCGTGCACTCGAAGTTTCCACCCAGGGAGCTGCTGCACTGTGCAAACTCAATCCCAGCGCACCCACTAGTGCGCCCCAGTCCTCTCCAGTCGATTCGCCCAGATTCGTCTCTTAACCCATTCAACAATCAAATCTCGTTCTCCCACTCATAACTCTTGAGACATTCGACGGCTCAGACATCACTCGATGGCCTGCATACAAGTACCAACTTGATATGCTCATACTCAACGATCCTCTCCTCAATGAGGTTTAAAAGGCTTTCCATGTTCGTTCCACTCTGAAAGGCATTGCCTTCTCATTGGTATCATCCATTCCTACCAAGGCATCCAAAGAACCGACGTGCGTGTTCTGCGGATCGCATTCATACAGCGGAGAATGTACAACTGTCAAGTTAGTGAAGGACAAACTGGAGATGCTGAGGAACAAGTCGCTCTGCCACTAATGCTTTTCCGATAAGTATTCTTCCAACAACTGCTCAAAAAGATGCGCCTCCTGCAATGGATTGCATCACAAGAGCCTTTGTGAGAAGTCCTCTTCCATCAATATCTTCACAGTAACACTACCCGACCAACCTGAGAGACTTCACTACAACTGCAACCATTTCCAATCCAGATTCAGAAGCTGCGCATAGTGCCTCCAAGGCTTTCATTCATCTCGATCACGGTTCTCAGGCCACTCTCATCTGTAGGGAGTTTGTGAATCGTCTCGCTCTAGTACCATTCGACCAGCGTGAGATGTTCATCAAAGGAATCAACGGCACAGCTTCTCCACCATCCCTCCACGACATCGTCAAGGTGGATATCGCGACTGATTGTGGTTACTTGGTTACTTCAGCACCAACGCAGTCGTCTACGAAGGATCATCAGTCAACACTATCCACACTCAACCACTCGATCAATCCGATCTCTCAGTCATTCAGTCTACCATAGGTAGGGGCCGCAAGCATGAGAGCCGAATTCTCGGGATCGTGTCCAAAGCAGGCTCAACATGACCGCCAGGGTCTCAATATCATTTTTGCTTTTGGATGTATGTCGATTGCTCTTCTCCGAAGCCTGTGAGAGTATCCGAAGCACGCGCGACCCCCCTAGTCAGAGAGGAGGGAGAGGCGAGACGATAGATAAAGGAGCGGAGCCTTTCTCGCGTTTTTCTCTCTCCCTCCTCCCGCTCTCGCGCCGCGCTCCTCCCGCTCTCAATTAAATTCAAGCACAAAATCAGGGAGATAATTAAAAATACAATTTTGTGCTTAAAATTTTTCTAAAATACAAACTAATCGGAAAATCAAGGGCCAAACATTGTGCATGCACTGGAAATGCCCTAACCACCCTATTCGATACCTTATTATTGATTTTTGACCGGCACAAACAAGTCTGACACAGTTTGGCCCTGGACCACTGTATGTAGGGCGGTCATAGCTACTGGTCAAGCTTTTGGGCGAGTTATTTGGTTGCGAATGCCGGTTGTGCTTGGTCGATCTCGTTTTCGAGGGGAATGATGTCGAGGGAAAGTGGGCGGGGCTTGTGGCCCCTAACCATAGGATCAATCCCAAGTCGGTTCTCAAAATACGATGTCATCCATACTGATCTACTACTCTGAGTAGCAGACACTCTCGATCTACTCGAGAACGCGACGGTGACTAAGCTTCCCAGTTGATGTCGACTACTCGAGGCTCTCATCGGTCCCATCGTTGTCGGCTCCAATAAGACACGAACTGATCCAGTCCAATAGTCGCCTCCATTTCTGTGACCACTGAGACAGTCTCACCAAGTGACATGAATGATCCAGGACCCACCCACCACCCATTCAATCATTCGTTCCAAACCTCCCTCGCTCAAACCCTGCCTCCTCTAGGCCCCCGGGAGGATTCCACTGTGACTACACACTGTAATATCCAAACCAGCCATTCAATCCAACCATTCCAAGGTGTCGCTCCCGCCTTCCAACAAGTCCTCTCCAGCAAGGACAGGAAAGAAGCACACCAATCCACACCACTCGTTCAGGTATCCATCATCACTGATCACTGATCCATCCTTCCACTCTACTCCCAACAATCCACCCAATCATAACGAGGCAAATTTTTTTAACCTTCCAATCACTCAACCCCAGCCTTCAGGATTCCATTCCCAACCACAACCATCTCTTCTCGAGTGACATCTCTATCGGCGAAGAACTCAAGAAGTCTCCTCCCAACGTGTACAAGCACGAGTCCACATCCATCGCCGAGACTCACGAGGATATTCTGAAGAAGCACTGGATGACTCCATGAGTCTCCCCTAGCCTTCTGAAATTCAATCGTTCGTTTTATTGTATCATTTGTTCACTACAATTACTTATTGTTCATTAGTCATCTCAAACTTTACATTCTTTACTCTTGTCCTTTTTTTGTGTTGTCATTCTTCTTATGGACATTCCCATCCAATCATCTCTCATCCACTTTCACTTCCACACAATCCAATCACTCCATTCCACATATCCATTTCCAATGACCCTCCCCCGGGAGTGTACTGAATTCCATGAAATTCAGTGCCCAAATATCCATTTAATTTAATAATAATAATATTCCAATCAAAACAATAAATAAAACCAGTTCCCAATCCGTGACTCCGGCTCCAGTTCCGGCCATCTTTGAAATCGCGGGAACCCCACGCGAATCAGTCAGGGAACTACCGTAACCCACGTGTCGCTCCAATTCATTCTTTTCCTACTTTTCTGCCATTTTCTCCCTTCCACTACGTTCACGCCACTCGTTCCTTTATTATTCCATTTAATATATGTTTATCGTATTCCCCTAACCCCCCGTGCCGCATATTGACCTGTATTACGTCGTCAATCGCTTCCATTGGTTTAATTACGCAAGTTTGAGTTGCTACGAGTCGCAAGCAGGTCTCTTCTCTCCTCCCCGCAGTCTCCTACTTGCCAAGGACCAAGTCCTCTACGAAGTCCACTCCAAACCAATCGCGGAAGAGCACGACCGACTCACTGGTTCGTTGTCTTTTCCATCCATTCCAAAGCTTCAACCGATTCACTAGCTTGTTGCTTTGTCCATTCCAAACCTCGGCTGACTCACTAGTCATTGTTTCATCACTTTTTCCCAACGTTCTCCATCAGTCTTCTCTTCCTTTACATTCCATTTCGCCACTATTTCCACACCATTTCCTCACCCACCACCAACTTCTTCCCATTCTTAGCCTTCTTCCACTTCGTCTTCTCAATTTAAAGCCCATTCTCTACGTCATCTCACTTGTATTTGTTATTTGATCAATGAATTAATTGTTTATTAGTCTTTGACTTATACCCGCAGCGTGCACACTATAACTGGCAACTCTGGCAGCGTAGTCAGAATCCAGTAGAAATTGAGACACTGACGGTAGCGTTGAGCCTACTCTTGACTAGATTCCGCAAAGTCGGGTATCCACTTTGTGGCCCCTTATTATATCCCATTTTCTGAGTCGTCGTTGTTGCTAACATAAAAGTTCTCACTCGGAAGGGGAGTGGGAGCAGCGATTTGCTTGAAGCAGGCGACTTTGGTTGATAGCAGCTCGCCCGCGAGGTTGGCCGGAGTCCTCTTCTGAGCAGATATGACTTTCTTCTGGGTACATGTATATTCATGGGATGTACCGTTTTGGACTTGATCTGTCACTTAGAGCAGCTCCGCATATGGAATCAGCTAAGGGCAGGACTACACAAACTTCATCCGCGGTAAGACCCATTACGATCGTAAAACCCAGTTCAGTCGCACTCACCCACCACCCTTCGGCCTCGCAAGTGATCTTCATGGTGGCGTCGAGAGTAATCGTTGCTTCAGAAGCAGCGAATCCGAGTGTCGAACCAGCAGGGCACGTAAATTCCTGAAGAAAACTACCGAAATCACTGTATTAATTTTTTAAATCGTCAAATTGTTTACAACTATGGTTTCCAATATTTTCAGAGCAAAGAAAACGAAACATCCCTTCATGCTAGTTTTAATCGCCACTGGTGTTATTATTTATGCAAAATGTGTTCTTGAAATGTCAGTCTTGCCACTTACATTCCATATTAACACCCATGTCTAGACCACGACTGAAAAAGTATGAGAGCAACTCACAAATTTCTGATCGACTTTGCTAAAGCCAAGATACGGCCGATTGGGAACGATTTGATATGTGAGATATTTGGTGAGAACGAACTCATTCCCTTCAAACTGCTGTAGCCCAGTGCATGTGGCTGAATGAACATTGTACGGTCCACTTGAATATACCAAAAATATTTTAGTAACTAAATAAAATATATTAATTTCAAAAAAAAATAAACTAATTATATGAACTCACGTTTCACGCATCCGACCGGAACCTTTCCGTACGCTCCATTCTTGCCATCGACATTCCTCACTCTCCATCCGTTCTTGAGAATATTTCCGCAGGTCATCCACCAGTCAGCCCTGGAATTAGGTTATTCTACCCCTTCCCCGCTGCCTCTCCTCATCCCCAGCAGGATGGGGAGAAGTAGAGGCTAGCGATGCCAAATCGGCATCAACTCTTCTCATTTTGCGTTATCTCTCGTCCGTGTGAGAAGAGAGAGAGCACGCGTATTGAGGAGAGTCGGATGTAGATGTGCCATCACAAGTTGAGGCGTGTGCTATGAAGATCTACTAGTATAATTCGAAAAAAGGGTCGCAGTCTCTTCATTTAACACACTTTCTAACCGGTCAGAGTGACGAGAGAGTGTGTGAAATGAAGAGACGGCGACCCGAATTTCTAACTCTCTCGACTAGCCAACGCTACCTGGTGAGCACTGTGGGCAGATGGGTGAAGGCGAAGAATGTGTCCTCGGTGCACTTGAACATCTGCAAGTTCACAATCAAGTATGTTTTCGCATGCACAGATTATATTAGAACCAATTGAACCGAATCATTAGGCGCATTATCGGACCAGTTTCTCAGAGTAGATTTCACATTCTTTCCCATCGCCCCAATTCGCCCTCATTCGCATTTAATTGATCGTACTATTCTAATCGTATCATATTCCGTTAATTATGTTTCATCGTTATTTCACTGAAATGGCATAAATATACATATTATACATTTACAAGCACGAGTTGCATCTTCACCACTCGTTTGGAACTAGAAATACGTGTTAAAATGTTATACGTTGAGTCCGGTCTTGTCATCCAAATAAGTCGTCTGATTGGTGTCTACGGTAATTCCGGGCCAAGCAGCGACTTGAGCTTGCGTGAGTAGAAGCAGCTCGGGGCAGTTGCCTGAACAATTATGATTAGGCTTGTTGATCATTTTGCAAGACAGCAAAGATATAGTGCCGAAACCGGGTCTTCCGCAAACCAGGCAGATGTTGTAACCACTAGACTACTCGGACACTCTGTCATCTTGCTTACTGGGTAAGAGACATTCGTCTCGATGGTGCGATTATGCTTGTCAGGTAAAGGTGAAGATAAAGGTAAAGGTAAAGGTTCATCCCGACTTCGAAACTGGGTTCGCGGGAGATCACTGCTAGGCCAGTGATACAATGGGCTTGTCAGTCTGGAGTGCCCCCCTTTCGCCAGACATATTTACCACGTGATCTTGTCAGATCAATACTGATTCAGAAACAGATCAAGTTCCCACTCATTCCCCCCTCTCTGTCTCCAGGGGTTCGGTCCCCCCTCTCTGTCTCCAGGGGTTTCATTTCGCAGATCCTTCATTTATCTGATCAACAGTACACAACGGACTCAAGTGACCGATGAATTTCGCATTTGAGAAGCTCATTGACTTGTCACGCGTGTTTTTTTGTTGCATTACTTACAATATCAGCCCGTTGGTGAATTAATTGGCAAAGTGCGTTTGAGAAACGCTCAAAGGACAAGGTACAATAAGTGCTGAGGAGGAATGTCTAAAGAGATTTCAGCAGCTTGTTTGGAGGGATTTATGGACAGTTTAGGAATTTAAAAAACTCACGAGAAGGAGCGAAGGGAGCTCTCTTCGCACGATGATGAAGCGGATCCGATGAGTTGAGAGGTGGTGCATTGCTCGTTTCTGCATGTTTTGAGATTATTTCATTTTCCATTTTCAGGCTCAGCAATCGAAATCATGAAGTTGATGACCTAAACAAAATTTAACTATCTCGTGAAACGTATGTCCTAGTTGACTTATCTTGCAATGAATGATGCGGGTTCAGGACCAGCCCTTATCTCTTGTCTCAAGAAAACTCTATAGATCTCAACACGATGCTCTGACACCTTTGACCCACTCCACAAGGTCATCGTGCACAACAATCTGCTGAGAGTGCAATATCGAGTGTTTGAAGGAGAACTGATTATTTCAATTGATAAACGATGTTCAGATGCGGGTGAAAATGAATGCTAGGTGTATTTTCCAAGCGGAATCAAATATGGGCGTGCGTCGATGAAATGAAGACCAAATATACTGTGCCCGAAATTTATAGGTACCCGGCTCGTAAATTAATTGTTTTTAATGTGACTATGTTTATGATTGAATTGTCGGTGCAGGATGGGGCACCAACCCCATGCAATGTTTTATACGTTCCAAAATGTATGAATCAATGACATTCTTGCAGCCTAGAAATGCTGAATCGAAATTGACTCTCCTCATTTTGCGCATTATCTCTTCAGTTGGGGATGGACGATGAAACGGTGCTCACTTGAAGCATGTGCAAGCAGCAGCAACTGCCCGGCTAAGCGCAGCAGCAACATCTCAATTGCCGGTTGCTGAATTATTAATAGTTTCCAATTCAATCCCAGGGGTGAAAAACTGATAGAGGGAATGACTCCCGAAGGCGGAAAATCCAGAAAAGACAGAATAATGAAAATGCTCGAGCTCAAACCGAGCGGTTAATGTGGGCGTTGGTCGCTTGCGCTGCTCCGATTTTATAGCAATTGTGTGACCGCTTTTTGGGAAAGTGTGACCACCCGGACTTGGCCAACGCTTTGGAGATGGGATGAGAGATCATCGCCCCCTTCCCCTCACTTCAAATTAAATGCACGTCAAACCAAGGTTCGATCTTCCAGTCAAGTCAGCCATGCCAAATTCCGTTGACAGTAGTGCAATCCTCAATGCACTATTGATACCAAATCGGTCTGACTCTCCTGTTTTCCAGAGCGTTCTCTCTTTTCTGTAAGTAGAGATATTGTAAAAGTGAGAGGGTGGACTTACTTCTTCGATCAACAAATTTTGGAGCTAGAGCCGTTTTGGAACCATTTTGAGTCAAATATTATTCATGAAAGAGTCATGACGTGGAAAGGGCATGTTGACATTTTCTTTCTTCTTTTAAACCTGTAATATGTATTTTCATTTAAAGCCTTTGTTGATGTCGAACTCGAACAGTTTAGCAGTTTGCGATATGATCTCGCAATGACATAGCAATGGTTGGAGGTAGTGATGAAAAATGAGCAACATCTCGGGTCAATTGGAGAGTTCTTTAGGTTAGATAAACGAGATTGTTCACGAAATGTGGATATTCAAGCTGATTTACCATTTTCAGTTGGAAACATCTGTACGCTAAGCGGAAAGCATGAGCTTTTGGTAGGAACCCTTTATTATTTCTTGCGGCGTCCTGTGAAATGCGTCGAATCGTCGGCGACCATCAGCTCAATGGCTTGGGTTTCTTCGTGTCTACTACCTTATCACTACCCTCCAAAAACCATCGCAATGCGCGCGGTTCCACGGCTCGATTAGGGCGTAGTGTGACCGACAGATCTACCAGCGAGCATGTTAGAGAAGAGAAAGGAGAGTGAAAAGTGGGTGAAGAGAGCATCCATTGCTTTTCTTCTGAACATTCAACGAACGTTTGACGAGATCGCGCTGTTCAATGCACACTAATGCAGTTCATTCGATGGTGACTGTTCCCAATCAAGCTGCTCTCTGGCAGGTTGGAGATACGAGATAGTACGCATATTGACGAGAGTCCGGTCTCGATTCGACATCGCTAATGCACAAACACTCGCCAATCAATTCCAAATGTCGATACCGTACACCTACAGTACTCAAGACTCATATCGAGAACTTCATGTCTGAAGCATGTCACGTAAATGACAACCCCTTTTAGGTTGTTTGGATCATCTTCTCGTTGTCGTTGTCAAGTTTGTCAGACTGTTATTATTTGTATGAGAAATATTATAAAATTTTTGAAATATTTTAAGAAATGAGAGACCGGCTCCGTTATTTTCGAGGACTCGGCCGTTAGTGCCGGACATCGATATCACCGATCCTGCCCAAACTTTTTCCCTGGATACCCTCTTGGGTCACCATCACCAAACGGGACACTATATGGTCCAGATCATTAAAACATATGTAACAATGAAAACATTGCAGTTTGGAGCAATGTAAAGGCAGTTTCTTATTGATGAATTGCCCCCACGGTGATGCGAAACAGTCTGTCGCCTCCGTAATATTTGTGAAATATCGCTCTCATATCAACCCGCGCGTCCATCCGTATTGCAGAATCCTCCCATGATTCATAATGATTGCAATTAATTCCCGACTTGCCGAACGTTCTGGCTTCGAAAACGATTCTTGCGACCAACTTAAATATATTTGCCACGAATCCATCTGAATTCGAAGACTGTCAAACGGATTAGAACTAGCAAGTTGCTAGTAGCAACTAACCAGCATTCGGAGCACTGATGCACTTCGAGAATAGGAACAACGTAGGGCTGCAATTTGTGTCCTATGGACTGTCTGGGACACTCGAGTTGTGTCTGACAATGAAATTGTGAATCAAAGGAACACCATAGGAAATTTCATTCTGGGACACAATAGTGTCCGAGAGGCAAGGGAGTATTCTCATTTTGGATCATTCCTGTCTGAAAACTCGCGAGGGGATCGGTTGTTTCGGACACAAATTTACAGCCCTAGAACAACTGTTTGATCGGAGTAGTATGAATAAATTTGAGAATTGTGTCCCTGGAGTTCATTGAATAGCGCATGAGATTGATTTTAATACCTACCCGAAATCCGATTGATTTAGCAACTCGAAACTTTCAATTCCAGTTATTGCGATTTCATCAACAATTAAACCGCGCATCGCTTTTCTGACGAGATCGATATCCTCTGATCTTTGAGATATGTCTAATCTTAGGTTAACTTACATAATCTGATTGCCCATTGCAATCAGATCTGAATCGCGTTATGCCCCTCCAGCGTTTTCTCCTGTCGAGTCCAAAAAATATCCTATATCGATCCATTAGGCAAACGCTGATAGTTGTTTTCCCATTCACATCCATTTGCCAACAAAAATATTGGATTTTCGGAAAACTGAACCGATTCCTCACATCACTCATGTGACCATCAGTCATAACATTCCAATGCGAAGAAATCTAGAAAAAAAAATTAAACAAATAAATAAAATAAAATAAAATACGATCATAATTCGCGGCAAATGCTCACCAGCTTCATCCTCTCAATCGCGCTCCGAGCCATTGGAATCATTTTCCGAATTATATCTGCAGGCAGGCTAGAGAGATTGACGGAATTATCGCCTTGAGAATCCATTTGTAGATAAAGAAACGAAATGGAAAGATACTGCGGCCGAATCAAGCACGCCAAGCGAGACCGAAGCGGGTGACAATTACAAAAGTATTTACAACATTTTTGAACGAGAATTGTCGCGGTAAGAGTCTCAGCACATCAATAGAACTATTAATCCCATCATTCGGCCCATATATGAACAAACTGTTCATTCATTCATTTATTCCGTTCAAGGGGGAAAGTACAAGAAATTGTCATGAAGAGTTGTTCAAGAAACGGAGGTCCGTCGATATTGTCGAATCGGGTGTTTGACGGGCAGCAAGGGTAGGGGATGGGGGGGGGAGGGGAAAAGGAAAGATTAAAGATCAAGCCAATTACAAATAATATAGTCGGGGTAGAAAGAGGTGGGTTGAGAACGAATGAAGTTACGAAAGACGTTAAGGGAAGAATTAACAATGTCAGGGGAGAGAGAGTTCCAGAAGGAAATTGTTCTAGAGGCAAGGGTGGAGTACGAGTTATGAGGGATAAACGGCAGTGAAATGCGAAGACTATGACAATTTCTGAGTGTACGAGAAATGGGAGTACACGTAAGCAGAGAGGAAACATCCATAGAATATCGGTTATTGATAATAGAGTGGAGGAATATAATATCCATAGTGAATCTACGGCGTTCTAATGTAGACAAACTCAAATCGCGTCTTGTTCTTTATGGAACGGGTGGAAGGGAACAGCGATAGTAAAGCCTAGGAAATCACGCTGAATCCTTTCAAGCGCTTTAGTCAAATCTACACTGTGAATTGGGTTCCAAATAATTGAAAAATATTTGTACTTACTTCTAGCTACGATGCTAGAGAGGTTACACTGCGTTGTATGTCAAGAAATTTAATACAGAATTATTATTATCAATCAATCAGCTAATACAAGGGAAAGGTGACGTAAATAATGGGCATCAGTGATGAAAGAGCGGCGAGAGGAGGGGTGGAAAGAGAGAAAGGGAGAATGGGTAACGGAGAATGGATTGAGCACAAGCTAATGTGATAGCTTGTGCTGGGAATGGAATGGATAGAACATAAGGCAAGTGAGTCTGCCCGTGTTCAGAATGGATTGATACAAACAACACACCTTGAATAGACGTACTGCTTGTAGGATGGCAAGTTGAGTCGACGAGTATGGAGGCAGAGGTGACGATTGCCAGCCTCTCGAACAGCTCAAACTTGGGTAATTAAACCGATTCTGGCGATATGCGACAGTATGAACGATTGTAATAAGGCAGGGGAGGGTATGCGGCACAGAAAAAGGGAAAGGAATAAAGAATCACGAAGTCGAGCGACGTGAGCGTGGTAGAAAAGAAGAAATGATGATGAAAGAGCGACGTCGGAGCAACGCTCTTGGATTATGGTAGAAAATCAGGATTTGTCGTGGTGAAAGTCACGCGAACTCGAAATGCCGCTGACCGCTCCTTTTGGGTTACGGTAACTGCTATTTTGTTCGGGTGATCGAGAAGTGGTTTTATTTAATGAAATATTATTTCATTATAGGAATATTATTATTATTTAATTAAATGGATATTTGGGAACTGAATTAAGTGTAATTCAGTACACTCCGGGGCAGGAGGAAGAATGGATATCGATGGAGTGATGTGTAAAATGAGATGTGGATATGGAGAGAACGAAGTATGTATGGATTAACAACCCTTGTTGGGAAGACGACATACATAACTGCATAGCAGTTAGAAAACAACAACGGTATCTTAGCTAGGCAGAAGATGTGAACTACTACATAGTAGTAAATGATCTAAGTAAACATCTAAGCGAGGCAAAGATAAACAAACATAAACGACGAAAATCATATTTCACAGAAGTAAGGACATAATCAATCGATGTTAGAATCATGGCTGGAGCTGGGGGTTGAGGGGGCATAACCACTCGTGGTGTCTCTCAGGGGCTCCATGGCGAGTCGTACTTCAGGTACAATGTTGGCTAGAGTCGAATAGGTACAATCAACAATTTGTTTGATGAGTTGTCTGGTGGTTCCGTTAGACTCGTCCTGGATTGACTTGTTGAGAAGTCGCACCGTCTCCAAGTGGTTCTTATCACTCCACAATTTGAGTCCCTTAGTCATCTTGGTGACCGAAGTAGTCTTCTTCCTTTCCTGAATGAGGATGGTTGGGTAAAGAGGAAGTGGATGGATGACAAATTGAATACTGATTGGGTATATAAAGCATGGAATGGATGAGGGAGGCTACCTCTTGAACAGGTTCGTCCTCTTGGTAGTCTGGAAGTTGTTCTTGGGGCTTCTGTTCTAGTTGAGCAGAAGAGGAGAGAAGCTTGTTGCCTGAGTTGGCAGTTGGAAGAAACGAGAAGTTGATGAGATTGGGGATCTGAAATGGATGGATTGAAGAAGTGATATAATATGATAACAGATTGGCTTTGATTATTACAGAGTAGCTGCTATGGATTTGATTATTACAGGTAGCTGCAATGGAGAGAAAGATGGTGAAAGTAAACCTAAGGGATCGCTGGAGGAACGAGCGCGTACGAGAGATCACCTAACTCCGCGATTGGGTCGAAGAGGGACTGAAACGCAAAGGACGATGGGCCCTCAAAGTGCGGGACATGGACACGGAGCAATGGAGCCGCGCGACTACTGTCTGGACGCCCTACAACTGGAACCGCCCCCGGGAAAGCCACGTGTACGATGGAGGGATGACTTGAAGCGAGCCATTGGCGAAAACTGGTGGAATGCAACCCCCGATCAATACCACCGACTCATCCCCATCTGAGCATTATTGCCTGACTTGATAAATTGATTGATTGATTGATTACAGAGTGTATGCACTATGGAATCCTCCCGGGGGCATAGAGGCGGGGATGGATTTGGTTTTTTTTGAAACGTGTCACCATAGAATGAGTGTTTGGGGGAATGGAAGGGGGATCAACTGCTACGACTGGAGTGATTGAAATTGGCTCATTCGAATTGTAATAATCTCGAGCGGGATGAGGAGATTCAGTGGTCTTTCTATAATTCTTCCAGTATGAGATTTGAGGGTGGCAGAGTTCTCAGTGAGCGAGAGGATTTTTGCCATCTTCCAGCTGGATCGTGGAGTGTTTCCAGACTCATCAACGACTAAGACAATGGAACCAGCGGTTGAAATATGCTTGGGTGACTTAGACATGTGGAGAGGGTCAGATCTACTGGAACAATCGCGAAGAGTGGTGAGGTACTCTTTGTGCCAGCGTCTCCAGAATGACTCTACCGTAACGATCGATCGTCTTAGCTGTACGATGGCAGCTTCTCTACCGGAATTCTCTTCCTCTGGTGGTATGTAGTCATCGTTGATATCTGTGTCGATGAGTGAACATCCGAGAAAGGAGTCAGGGGAGATGAGATCGATGGGGCGGAGTACTGGGCCAGAGAATGAAATAGCATCATCAGAGGAGACATAAGTCAGGGGTCGACTATTGAGAAAAGCCTCAATCTCACAAACGACAGTGGATAACTCTTCGTGTGAGAGTTTGTTTCTTCCGATGGAACGAGAGGGAATCTTTAATCAGTCTGACTAGTCTCTCGTATATGCCACCCTTCCATGGAGAATGAGCAGTAGTGAAGTTCCACGTGATCCCGAGTTTGGATAGCAACGTGTTCACTTCAGGGTCTTCTATTGGATTGGAGAAGAGTGTACTGGCCATCTTGAAGGTAGTGGCCTTGTCAGAAGTGATATGGGATGGGTACCTCGACGTGAACAGAATCGTCTGAAGGAAAATGTGAATGAGGATGGAAGGAGAGAGTTGACCACTTCTAGATGGGTGAGTCTAGTGGAGAAGCAGGTGATGATAAGGATCCATATTTTCTCATCCTTGGTACAGTGAAATGGACCTGCATAGTCGAGTCCGCAGTGTTGGAATGGACGACTTTGTCTAACTCTGTCTTCTGGGAGATCTGGAGAGTTCGGATATCGGAATGGCAAGCTATTAGTTTTGCGACATGAAACACATTGTTTCAGAATAGACTTGGCTATTTGACGACAGCGTGGGATCCAGTATCTCCGTTTCACTTCATTGATCACAATGTCAGCACTCGCGTGAGTAGAGGATGCGTGGATCTCCGAAATGATGAGCTTGGCTAGACTAGAGTCTGATGATGTGGGAATGAAAATGGGGAACTTGGATTCTGAGGGTAGACTGGAATTGGTCAAACTACTATTGCCTTTCCATAGGCCAGTCACCTCATCGAGGACAATGATGTTCTTCTTCTTCAGACTATCGTTGTTTGAAATGTACTTAGTCTGGTGAAGGCGAATGATGGAATTGTGTGCAAATCTCTTCTCTACAGCCTTCAGTTCATATGAACTACCATTTGGCAAATGTTTCAGCTTCTCATGAATCATGGGATTGTCTACTCTAGCAGCACATCTCGAGATGAATCTGTACACTAAAGCAGTGATTGAGATGGCCTTATGCAAAGATGAATATCTCGAGAGATCGATGATTGGTTCTGTTATGATGGCAGTGGTTACAGACGACACAGACAATGGGAATGAATCGATATGAGGACCTTGAAGAGATGAGAGGTCTTCGTTAGGCCATTTACTGGGATCGAATTGCAACCAGTCTGGTCCGATGATTGGGGTTGTTCATATCCTGGTCTGATGATTGGGGTTGTTCATATCCTTAGCGGATAGGCCACGGGTCCAATGATCGGCTGAATTGAACTCGCTGCGAACATGTCTCGGTTGATGAAAGATTACAGAGTATGATTCAGAGAGCTCACTCGTGATCTCCTTGATCTTATTGATTCTATTGCTGACGAATGGACCTACTGGTTTTGAGAAGTCAGGTTTGCACTCGTGGAGAACCACAGCAGAATCGGAATAAGTATAGACATGGATAGTCTTCTCTTTGAATTCCTTGCGGAGTGCGTCCACAGTGAAACGGAGAAGGGAGTGGGACATGACCAGAGAATCCAGATCCATCTTTGGGATGGTAGACGTCGCCTTTATGGGGGCTAGTCTGCACTTGGATATGAGAAGAGTGGGTGAGGAGGAGGGAGACCAACTGTAGATACAGGTGTCCATTGCTTGCTTAGATGCATCACTGAATGCGACTAGAACGATCTCATCAGAATCCGACAGATGTGAGTATCGATTGATGGGGAGAGAAAAGTTCTCTAGTTCACTCATCTGTGAGTGGAAAGTGTCTCTGGTCGACGTGTCTACTTTCTCATCCCATTTGAGGGCAGTGTTCCAGAGACTCTGGATTGAGAGTCTGGGAGGAAGAAGTAGAGGATTCAGGAAACCTAGAGGGTCGAATGGACTCGCAGCCTTACTGAGCATCGATCGCTTAGACTCTGCCACATCCTTGGATGAGATTGGAATCTTAATGGATAGTTAGTCTGTATCATTATTCCACAAGAGACCGAGGAGCTTCTGTACATTGTCCTTGGATCGGTCTGATTCAGGAACGATACTAGTGAAATCAGGATCATTGGAAGCATAATCACGAAGATTCATTGACATCGATTCGAAAAGTTGCTTCGACTGAGTGTGCATGATGGTGAGTGGTTTATCTACATTGATGATCACGTTGTCCACGTCGAGATTTGTGACCAGCTGGTGAATGAGAATTGGATTGAAGTCTTTGCCGTGCAACTGAATGTGATGGTTGATCACTTTATTCAGGAGGCTGGGACTTTGGTTCACTCTAAAGGGGGTCACACAGAATCGGAAGACCACGATGTTGGGTCTGGATACTGGTCTGTCTAGATCCTTTATCCAGAGAAATCTGAGCATATTACGTTGGGAAGGATGGAGTTTCACCTGGAAGAATGCCTTCTCAACATCGGCAACAATGAGACTCAGTCGGGCTCTAGATTGTAAAATAAGCGCGGGTATCTGCTCAAGATCGCTTGGACCAGGAAGGATCATGTCATTCAGTGATGGTTTCTTCTTCAGATGAGCAGATGCATCATACACTATGCGCAATGGGGTAGATGGCTTATCTGGTCTGAGGACAGGTTGATGGGCGAGATAGTGAACGATACCTTCTGTATCACTGGGATTGACTAGCTCTGTTTGTCCGAGACTGAGCTGGTCTTGGATGACAGAGTCATAGTATTCGAGGTATGATCGATCCTTAGAGAGAGAGTCTTTACAGTCGAATTGAGTCTGGATGTGGCTAGATCATAGTTAGAGGGCAGGTCATTCTTGGCTTGAGCCTTGACAGAGTATTGAACAATATACTCATCGCCTTGCTTCTGAATGGTGTCCTCGAAGTGTTTGTTTACTATTTCATCAGTGACCTTGCGAGATTCTTTCTCAGTGGTACCGTAAACTCGAGCTGATGGATCAACAGAGAACAGACGTTCGACTTTCTTATCGAATGATTGTTCAGTATTCACTGTGAGTACTGATACTGATGTATTGAATGGTCATTTATTGGAGCCGACTTTGATTGGACCGATTGGTGATTCGAGAAGACGGCAACCGCTCGGCAGTTTAGTTTCTTTCGAATTCTCGAGGAGCTCCAGTGAGTCTGTTACACTTAGAAGTAAGTCAGTCTCCATCACATCATGGTTTGAGAAGCTATTGGGAACTGTTCCTATAGTGGCTTGGATAACTGAGAGATCCCTGTCATCTAGTGGCTGGGTGCTGATTGAGTTGACAGATGCTCCTTCATGTACAACTGCATCGACGGAATACTTGCCACGATCAGTCATGATATCTACTTTCATTATGTCGTGGAGGGATGGACTGGTGGGTTTACTATTGATTCCCATGATGGATATCTCCCGTTTTTCGAATGGGACTAGGGAGAGGCGATTGACTAGATTCCTAGTGATGAGTGTGGCTTGTGAGCCATGATCAAGATGAATGTATGCCATGGATGCTCTATGCGCGTCTATATTGAGATTGTCGATGATAGCAGAAGCAGTGAATAATCTCTCTTGGGATTGAGAAGAAGTGGGGATCGATGCCACATTAGCATTGACTGAAGTGGATGATCTCTCACACAACGCCTTGTCATGTTTTCCAGAACAGTTAGAGCACTGGAACAATCATTGGTAGTATGCTTAGAGGAAAAACAGCCATAGCACAGAGACTTGGTTTTCGGGATCTCTCTCCTATCCTTGGAGGATTTCACTATAGTACAGTCGCCACTGTATGCATGCTTACCGCAGAACACACACATTGGTAGTTTGGACTGCTTGGAGGAATATGTGGACAAGTTAGGAGAGGATGACTTTGATTTCTAATGCTTGTTTCCAAGGTTGCCGTGAGAGTTGGCAGAATTCTGGTTGCGATGGGTCTTATCAGAGAATGCATCAGTTATTGTCATCTTTTCAAGTTCCTTTCGAAGAATGTCCTCGATGTACAAAAGAGACTTGAGGAGAGTGGGGTGTTTCTGTTCCCAAATGACAGAGATGAATCTCGAGTGAACTCGATCAGCCATTTGTTGATGGGTGAAAAGGCCATTGAGGCCACAATCATCATCGATAGTATACACAAGATTGATCATCGATCGGACAGTGGATATCTGATCATCTAGTTTGGAAGACTTAGATCGAATCTGGAGGAGGGACTGGAGCAAGGTGGCTTGAGTTAGATTGTGCCTATTGTATTCACTCTCTAGTCTCTCGATGATATTTGAAAGGAATCCCATTTCAGCATTATAGCTCACGAAAACACGAAAGAAAAAAGTTGAGCCCGAAAAAATATTAAATTCAGCCATTTTTCTGATTCGAACATGCAAGGCTCCAAAAGACGTCCCCGATCTGATTTTCTGTGGTGGATTCTATGTGAGTTTGCTCTTTAATATTCTGCAATAAAAATCCCTGCAAGTCGGAACATAAGTTGCGAAAAAAATTAATATCTGAATTTAGCCTTGTTTTTCCGATTACAACTTTTCACGTTGTTGTCCAATCTTTTAGTTTCCGTCAGTAAAGTTGTTCGTCTAATTGTTCTGCTTATTTTGAGCCCAACGCCATCGCTCATCAGGGAGCTGAGATACACTAGAGCCGGAACCGCGACAGGATATTTCCTAAAAGCCGGCTCTGGGACTCGTGGCCAGGATTGTTCGAAAACTTGTCCCCATGGTATTCTCCCATCATAGTATTTCAGGTTTCGTGAAGGTTTGAAAACAATATTTCGCGATGAGACTGTTTTTGCTCGCAGCTCTCGTGATACGCGTGATAAGTCAATTAGCTTATTGTAAAAAGATAATTTCAACCTGGATATCAACTATGCTCAGTAATTTTCGACCAGCACCAGACCGTGATATTCGACAAATTTCAACTGGTTCACTGAAATGCGCCTAAATACTCCGAGTATTTCAAGTTCTGAACTTGAAATACTCGGTAGTTATGAACTTGAAAAGTTATGAAAAGTTATGAACTTGAAATACTCAGTAGTGATGGCGAAATGGAAAAGACTCTCCTTAATTATTGTACTCTCTCGCTGGTTAGAAAGGAGAAAGAGAGAGGGAGAGTTGAGGAGAGTCGGATTCCGAAATGTCTCTACTCACCTCAGGCGCGTATCTGTCGTTCCGGTTCGGTGAACGGGTATGTGGACACGGAACGCAGCATATCCGAGTTTGATCAAACAATGAGGATCACTTGCGAGAGCTCCGGGTTGTGGGTAAGACATTTTTACCACTTGGAGATGCATGTAATTACAAATATTTTTAATAAATGTATTTCTGAAGAACAGCAATTGCTCTGAGATTCTTCCAAATATCAAGTAAATATATTTCACGGATTTCTCCTAAAATTACGCTTCTGATTCGACAACCTCTATATTTAGATCAAAACTGCGTCAAGCATGAACGGAAATCTGCGTCCTTCAATGAAAGTCGGTTGCTTCCGAACACAACCTAGTCAGTTACGTTTGTGTAATTCAAGAAGGGACGAAGATTTTTGTTATTGAACTACGTACAGAACCGCAAACACGTTATGGCATTTCGAATTTTGGGCCATAATTTTTATGCGGTGCTGTACATTGATCATATGATTTTTAATAGCACTTGAATAGGGTTTTAGGTACGGTCTTCTGGTCAATGAATTCATTTTGCAGTTGCGTGCACCGGCCCTGCCCTGAACTTCTTCGCTGGCTCGGAACCGATCATTGCCGCAAACGCTTCTGTTTATCAATTCATCCATACCGTTCCGTCAATTGTCGCTGGCAAGCTGGTGCGTTTGATTGAGGCAGATCAGATAGTAGTGTTGCTCGATCGAACAATTCAAAATAAACTTTGGATAAATGTAATTTCGTCATTGTACAGGTTTTTCACCAGCTTCACCGATATTAGACACTATGCTTGTCGAGGTATTCGTCTGCCCCACGGGTGCCGCACTCGGATACCCAATGGGCGAGAAGACACTGTCGATCGAACCGGATATGAAGCTCTCCTGTGAGAGCGCCGGATGGTGGGTGAGTGGTTCACACATGGTTATTTGTATTAATAAATAATATTTGTATGTAACACAAGATAAATATCACAGAATCAGCTCATTTATAGGTAAAATCGCCGAACCGAGTAGATGGAGCTATAAACACCTTGGAAATTGGCTGCTTCAAGGAAATTCCTACGAGTAAGTTTGTTTTTCAGTAAAAAAATAATTGAATCACCGGAAACTAACCAGAAAAGCAATCGTCCTACATTTTGGCGAGGCAGAAGTCTTGCTTGATTGTATCTTGATCGAAAGTTCGGAATCGATCTTGAAACATCCAATTACAGGCATACCTTCTGCTCCGGTGTCTACTGTTCCCAAAACAGGCACGTTACTGTTATATTTTCATGATCCCCGACGAGATTATAGGATTTAAATTTTTTTTTATATTTTGTAATAAATTGCAGCCTGCTGTTGCTTGTTACGAACGGTCTGCCTGCCGCACTTGCGATTCGCAGAAACTGTTTGTTCTGGAAGGAGCGGAACTGAGTGAACATTGCACACTGGGATGCGCGAGTGAATACGTGTTCGAGGTTGGATCTCAACACGGACCTAACTGCGTTTTCTCCTCTCAAACTCCAGTTCGAGAAAACATTTTCTTCATTGAATTCGATTTTTTAAAAAATACGAATTATGAATTTCGATTGCAAAATCATTATATTATTTTTCAGGGAGGCGAAGTGAACATGATCTCATGTCAGCAAGGAGCCTGGATCGGCGAGTTACATATATACTTTTGAATCGTATTTACTGTTTTGTTAGGGTGATAATTTGAAATGAGAAGATCACTATTCGATCGGGAAACAATAAACAATGACCTGCCAGGTAGCTCCAGAAGCCAAACCAGCGTGACTGTGCCTTACTATGGCGCCTTCGGATACATCACTGCTTCTTGTGTACCAGCCCCCACTCCGGGAAGTGAGGGCTTCGTCTTTTAAGAACATATAAATTATTATTAATTTTTAAAAAAATGTTTTTAATTTAATAACAATTTAATTTTTTTTTAAATGCATAAATGTTGAACACAAATAATTAAATATTTTTAAAAATTTTTTTTTAAAATTCAGAATATAATATAGTAAGCATATTGACTCGTTCAGAGTGCTCCTTGCAATACAGCACATTCAATTGTGAGGGATGCGATTCGTCTAAGCTCATCGGACTCGCCTCATCTAAATCCAGTCTGGGATGCGTGCTCGCCTGTGACAAGGACTACCGACTCTTGGTATGAAACGTTGATTCGATCTTAGGAAAAAAACGTGAATAATCTGCGGAATTATGTTATTATTAGGTTGGTCGGAAAGTTTCTGGTAGGTTTTTGTTTTCAACGATTCTCGCCTCTCTTGTCCTTCGTATTTGAGGTATCTGCACATGCATTTCTATAATCGAAGAGGGCTCTGATACTCTTTATAGCGCACACTGAATCAGTGCTAGCTGATAAGTAAGAACGGCATAATGGGAGGCCAAATTCGCCGAGTTAAAAAATGACTTTGTTTTTTTTACACTTTGTTTTTGGATCAGCGTTCTTCAAAGAGAAGCCATAGGGTCAAACCTAAGTAACTTTTGTGGAGTGTGATGAGTAATGATTCCACTATGGTTAATATGACGGCTCGGCCACTTCTGGTCTTCTCGAAATTTGAGCCGAGACAGAAATCTGCTGTTTTTGAACGTAAACTAAAATATATTTTCTTATTCTGTTATCGAGTCAATAGACAAACAGCTCTAAAATATATTACTAATCAAACCTCCATGCCATATGAGTTTACAATATTTATTGCGAAAATATCCGAATGGCCGGAGAATAGCTGAAGTTTAGTGAAACGCGATTTTGATAACCAAACGCCAAAATCGAATACTTATATTTTCTGTATAGTCGGAAGACTGGATATTTATACGTGAAATAAACAATCAACCATTGCCCTCTCACCCCCTTTTTGGGCAGAAATGTGGCAATTTTGTGAACGAACAGTTAGTGAAAGTAGTACCGAAATTCGCAAAATTCGGTTAATTTGTTTTCGATATTATTTATCTATTCTTCTAAGCAGGCATTATTTAACTCGAATATAGTACTATAATGCCCTAGTACACCCAACGTTGGAGAGTAAAGCAAGTGAATGGAACATGCTCAAAATGCATAAAAACAAAACCTACCAGAAACTTTCCGACCAACATAATATTTCAGGTTATGAACCCGACAGAAACATCGACTACCACTGTAATTCGAGCGCAGAAGGCTGTGGCTGAGAGTGGATTTTTCACAGGTGCGCTGTTATGAATTTTAAAAAAATTTTTAAATGTAAAATGAGCTGGCCTTTGGAGGTATGATTTTACGTGATAATTGTAATTTTAATTTTTTGAATACATCATGCGTTGCAGTTTATCGACTGGGCGACGTCAAGAATCCGAGCAGAGTGGACTGAAGTGGAATGGACAAATATTCGTGTGAACCAGTCACTGTCAACCCTGCTTTTCCGGTCAAACTAATCGATAGTGAGTTATATTCCATTACATGCGAACTATTGTATGGACTCTTCCGAAATGATAAAAAAAAGGCAATACAATAGATAAAAATGAGCTCGCTCGGCCCGAAAGAGTGGCATACTAATGTTTGAATACTTCAAACTCGAACGGAAAGCTGCTTCCTTCAGTGACAGTTGGGTAATTCTGAAATCTACTGATCAAGTTGAATAGTTTTTGCTATGATATCTTCAGAAATTGTTTCGATTTGCATTGGTTGGACATCAATCCTGATTTGAGAGCTTGAACGGAAAATCATTTTTTGCGCTTTTTGAAACGAGATCACCAGAACAAAAGCTCAAAGTGGTCCATTCGGGTCCATTCGAAGAAGTGAACCGTCGATTTGGCTAGATATCTGACATTCTGGCCTCAACTGCGAAAATTATTTATAAAATACGCGGACAGGAGGGAGCTGAAAATTGAATTTGTTTTTGTTTTGAATTTTTTTGTGAATTTGTTTGGGACATCTCCAAACCATGGACACAAAGTGCAATAGCTTGCACGAGCGTATTTTTGAAAATTTCGATCCGGCTAACTTCTAAGAGAGCTTAACAAAACGAAGGAAAAATAAGCCTGAAATAACAGTATTTGAATAATCGTTTTGATTTAAAAAATACAAATACTTTTTAAGCTTCGTGCACCGTTCCTCCTCTACGATTCTTCGATGGTTCTGAACCAATCATTGCCGCAAACGCAGCTGCTTATCAATTCATCCCTACCATTTCATCAACCGTCGCTGGCAAACTTGTGAGTTTCATCGAAGCAGATACGATTATTGCTCGATGGATCAATTTATAATCTCAATATCTTAGATGTTTGAAAAACTTATTCCGGATATTCCGGATTAGAAATATAATCTTGCTTATCGAGGTATTCATCTGTCCCACGAGTGCCGCACATTCGTCTGTCCCACGAGTGCCGCACTCGGGTACCCAATGGGTGAGAAGAAACTGTCGATCGAACCGGATCTGAAACTCTCATGTGTGGCGGGTGGTGGGTGGGTGGTTTCACTGTTATTTACTACTTTCAAAGTATAAAATAGTTCGTAGTATGTACTTGTTAACAAGAGAAATCGCATAGAATCAAGGCAAGAGTACAGGTAAAATCACTGGACCGAGTCGATGGTCCTATAAACGCGGTGAAAATCGGCTGCTTCAAGGAAATTCCTACGAGTGAGTTTCAACGGTGTCAGTACTAAAAGTAGAATCGAATCACCGAAAACTAGCCGGACAAGCACCCATCATACATGGCAATATGGCACATAGCAGTCGTAAATGTGATTGAAAATTCAGAATGGTTACTGAAACTTTGAATTCCAGGCTTACCTTCTGCTCCAGTGTCTACTGATCCCATAACAGGCAAGTTCAAGTGACATTTTGTAGAGCGTGAGGAAATTAATATAATTATTTTTTTCTGTCATTTGATATTTTTCATCTCATTTTTCAGCCTGCGGCTGCTGGTACAAGCCTTCTGCATGTCGCATTTGTGATAAGCAGAAACTATTCGTTCTCGAAGGACAGGGAGCGTTGAGTGGACAGTGCACACTCGGATGCGCGAATGGATACATATTTGAGGTTGGTTCTAATCACGATATTTATCATTATTCCTCTCTTTCCCGAAAAAATATGTAAAATTTTTTTAAAAAAATAAGAAACACATTATTCTGAAATTTTTCAGGGAGGCGAAGTCAACATGATCTCATGCAAGCAGGGAGCCTGGATCGGTGATTTACATACATAATTTAAAATGTATTTATTATTTCGGTAGGGGAGTTTTGTGAAAAAAAGAAGATCACTATTCCATCGGGAAGCAATAAAAAGGATCTTCCCGGCAGCTCCAGAAGCCAAACCAGCGTGACTGTGCCTTACTATGGCGCATTCGGATACATCACTGCTTCTTGTGTACCTGCGCCAACTCCGGAAAGTAAGGGGTTTTGTATTACATTAATAATTATTTAAATGTTGAAAATACTCAAATTGTAATATATTGAATTTACTCGTTCAGAGTGCTCCTTGCCATACAATACATTCGCGTGTGAAGGTTGTGATGCGAACAAGCTCATCGGGCTAGCCTCACCCAAGTCCAGTCTGGGTTGTGTGCTCGCATGTGACAAGGACTACCGTATATTGGTAAGAAATATTGATTTGATCTTCGGAAAAAATAATGAAAAAATAATAATATATCGATCCGTTATTTCAGGTTTTGAACCCGACAAAAACATCGCCAACCGCTGTAATTCGCGCGCAGGAAGCTGTGGCTGAGAGTGGATTCTTCACTGGTGCGATATTATGAAATATGAGCATAATTGTTTATGTATTTTATTTACAATTTGGGTTGCAGTCTATCCACTGGGCGACGTCAAGAACTCGATCAGAGTGAACTGGACTGGACTGGACAAATACTCGTGCGAACCCGTCACTGCCGACCCTACTATTCCCGTCAAAGTGATCGATAGTGAGTCGTCTGCCAATACAGCCGAAATAGTCTTCCGAAATTAGAATGTAGACAGAACAATGGCGAATAAGTATTTCACTCTACCCAAAAAAGTTTGCTGTGTCTGGAATGAAACGATTTAGTTACGCTCATATTGATTTTACTGCGATGTGACCACTTTTTTATCAGTATATAAAATGTATTTTTTAATAGTAATAATACTTTAATAATCTTTTAATAATCTCAGATGCTCTCGCATCGAGCAACTCGAATTAAAAGCCGACATCAATGATAGACCAGAACACACTGAGGTCTTCACAAAAGCAAATTTCCCTCCTCTCCCTTGCCATTCCCTCCTCTCCCTTGTCATTCCCTCCTCTCCCTTGCCCGAGGAGTGTGACCCCTCTTTTCTCTCTCGCGCCTTTGTTTGTTTGTTTACTAGTCCCCCCCCCCTTTTCTCCCACTTTTCTCTTGTTTATTTGATCTTTGGTCTCTGTTCTTCCACCATTCCACCCAAAAAGAGGGCCTCGACGATGTCGGCGGGTTCTAGTCCTGCGGCTAAGAAACAGGGTGGCACGCTCAGTAACATGGTCGTGTCCGCCCTCGCTCTTTCCCTGGAGGACGCCCCGTCCGGTGTCGACGAGGAAAAGTGGAAGACAGTCACTGGTCTGCTCTCCTCATTGGCGAAAGCTCTCGAGCAGGTCGCCGGACAGTCCAGTGGCAGTCTCTCCCTCCTCTCTCCCCCTTCCTCTTCCTCTTCCCACTCCTCACTCCCCTCGACCTCGCACACTCTCCCCATTTCCCACACTCTCTCGTCTGTCCCCTCTGCTTCTTCTCCTTTCCTCCTCCCTTCCTCTTCCCCTCCCTCAGCTGTGGACCCGTTCGAATTGCATCTGAGGCAAAGATCCCTTGTCGTTGCCGGCCTTCTGGAACCTGACGTCAGTCTGGGTCTGGAGGAAAGGTGCGAGGCTGATAGAAGGGGCGTGGCCCGACTTCTCAGTCATCTCAAGGTTGATGCTATGCCCAATCAGATCTTCCGAATGGGTAAACAGTCGGATCGCCCCCGTCTCCTTAAACTTGTGATGCCCGCCCGCTCTTTTGTATTCACGGCTCTTAAAAATGCCTCCACTCTCAGAGGTAACTCTGAGTTTGAGGGCATATACATTCGCCAGTCCATGAGTAGGGAAGAGTTGGCGAGGCATCAGGAGATGAGAGCGAAGGTTAGGGATTGGCGTGCTAAGGATTCTTCCTCTCCATTCGTTGTCTATCGAGGGGAAATCTGGCATAAGGGGGACATTCCCTCTCGTGTCCGCACGCGACTCCCGAACCAGGGAAACTAATTGCTGATACACCCCTAGTCCATCCATTGAGTCATCCATCCTATCCCTGTTCTGCCTCTCCTTTCTCTCCACTCTCTACCTCCATTCCTTTCTTGAATTGTTTGATGTTCAACGCCAGATCTCTCTGTAATAAGTTGCCCGATCTACACTCTATCTTATCAATTGACCGTCCCGATGTCCTCTTTATCTCTGAATCCTGGCTCACAACTCGCATTGTTGACTCCGAAATTCTCTTATCGTATCCCTACCGTATCTATCGAGCAGATCGCGCTAGACGAGGTGGTGGTGTGTGTGTAATCATTCGTGATCACATTCCTTGTTCTCGCATATCTCTCCCATCCACTGTCTCGTCTGACGTTGTCTGTCTCGATCTCTTTCCTTCTCTTGGTCTCTCTTCCATTCGAATCATTCTTACTTATCGTCCCCCCAACACTGTATCTAGTGACAACTTAGCTTTGTTCGACCTACTATCCATTCTTTCTTCGTGTGATAAGTCCGTTGTTCTTACTGGTGACCTAAACTTGCACATTGATTGGTCTAATCCTTCTCTTGCCACTGGACAATCAGTTTCTCTCGTTGATTTCGCTTCTTCCCTTTCTCTTCACCAATTTGTTTCCTCCCCTACTCTGGGTACCAACTTTCTCGACATTGTCCTTGCTCCCCCTGACCTAATCTCTCACTGTAATGTATCCTCTCCGTTCAAGAACTCTGACCACTCGAGTGTTACTTTCCATCTTTCCTGGCCTTTTATTGTTCCGATTTCAATTCCTTCCTTTGATTTCCGTAAGACTGATTTCATTGGTCTAAACTCGACTCTCTCTAGCACCGATTGGTCTTTGATCTTTGATAATTTTTCTGATATTTCCCATATGTACTCTCAGTTTGTTGATTATCTTGCTCACCTATTCACTTCCTTTGTCCCTTTCAAGAAGGAACTCCTTCCATTCGAGAATTACCCTCCTCATATCAAGTCTCTTCTAAATCATAAACGTTGTCTCTTTAATAAGCTCTCCTTTGCACCAGTAAGATCCCAATTCATTATTGTATCATCTAGGCTTGACTCTGAGATAAGGAAGTTTATTCGTAACAAGGAAAACAAGCTTTTATCTGGCAATCGCAGCCGATCGTATTATCGTTACATCTCGACTCGCTTTAAACCTCGTTCCTCAATTGCCCCCTCCCTATTCGACTCTCATGGTAATACTCTGATAGATGACTCTGATAAGGCTGAAGCGTTTGCTTCCTACTTCGAATCTGTTTTCACTGCTGATGATGGTCTTCTCCCTCACTGCCACCTTACCATTCCTCAAACTATGCCTTTCTCTATTATTCTCCCTATTGATATTGCTCACCATCTTAGACGTGTTTCCGATTCTTGTTCTCTTCCTTCCGATGGCATTCCGTCAATTATTTTCAAGAAGTGTTACTTGTCTCTTTCTGAACCTCTTGCTCATATTATGAACTACAGTTTGATGCTTGGCCAAGTTCCTTCTCTCTGGAAGCGTGCTTTTGTTGTTCCTATTCCTAAGGTCACTTCACCCTCTTCCTTGTCTGACTTCCGTCCTATTTCACTCACTCCCATTCCTAGTAAAGTCATGGAACGAATTATTAAACCTAAACTTGTTCGTTGGTGTGAAATTCATTCTATTATTCCTTCTGAGCAACACGGATTCGTCCGTGGCAAGTCAACAGTTTCTCAACTTCTTGATTGTACTCAGACTTGGCGTGAATCTCTTGATAGAAATGATTGTGTTGACGTCGTTTATGTTGATCTAGCTAAGGCATTTGATACGGTCTCTCACTCTAAACTCCTCCATAAATTAAATTGCTTAGGTTTTCGTGGTTGTCTTTTTAATTGGATTTCTGATTTTTTGCTCGATCGTCGTTTACAAGTGAAGGTTGGAACCTCTCTCTCTTCTGAGAGAGTGGTATTAAGCGGGGTGCCACAAGGCAGCGTATTAGGTCCTCTCCTCTTTCTTATCTACCTTTTCGATTTACCCCGGGTTCTCTCTCCCTTCCCACTAGTCAACTTCCGTCTCTTCGCTGATGACATCAAACTGTACATCACGCATAAACCTAACGATCTTCCATCTATCCCCTCTCAACTTCAACAAGGGCTACAGGGTATCCTAGAATACTGCGAAACCTGGCAGTTATCGGTTGCAGAAACGAAATGCACCGCCCTTTACATAGGTAAAAACAATCCCCTTCACCAATACTCTCTCAACTCCTTCCTCCTCCCTCTCCCTTCCTCTGTCTCTCCTCCCCATCCAATTAGAGATTTAGGAGTTTACATTGATCCTTCACTCTCTTTCCTTCCACATATCGACATCATTTGTAAGAAAGCGAATATGCTTATTTATCTTCTGTTTAGATCTGTTTCGTGTACTTCTAGTGACCCCTATATCAGAGCATATAAGTCATTCATTGTCCCTATTCTAGAGTACGCTTCCCCTGTTTGGTCCCCTTCAGCTAAAGTACCCATTAGACAATTAGAAAGATGCCAGCATCTTTTCACTCGATTATTACATTATCGTACTTCTCCTCTTATTTCATCTCCTCCTTGCTATGATCAGAGACTTGTAACTGCTAACTTGCGTTCTTTGTATCTCCGTCGTGTGGTTTCTGATATTCTATTCTCTCTCAAGATAATCAATGGAATTGTTGATCTACCTATGTCACATTTCTACTCATTCCGTAATGTATCGACTAGACACAATGCATTTTCCCTTAATATCCCAATTGCTCGTAGGGAAAATTTACGATCCTCCTTTTCTCATCGCACTATTCGCTTCCTATCTAAGATTCATCGTATTGTTGATCCAAAATTATCCTTGCACACAATCAAGATTCACTTGTTATCTAATCCCGATACTGCCCGCATACTCCAGATAGACATCCCTAAACTGTAGATCCTTCAATCACTTCCCACACTCGCTCTAGATCCATAAGATATACATGGATGGAACGGTCCCCTTCCCGTTCTGAGGCCTCGTCCACCTCATCTGTCAAGAGCATCTGTGGGAGTACCAACTCCAACTGTCCCTTCTTCCGTCTCTACCCCCCCCCCCTCCCCCTTACCCACTCCCCCTCTCTCTTTAAACCTTCCAATCTGTATATGTTATTCACATGTTGTCACACCCTCTGGGGTGTATCAAATAAATAAATAAATAAAAATAAATAAATACCGGCGTGATTGTGGATGAATTGATTATCTCAGGAGTGACAAGTTTCTACGAAATAGTTAATGTAAACGGGGAAATCAGGTCAGACAAATTCGAAATTCGAGTCGATGCGTGCTTCTAAGTAATTAGCCAAGCAAGAGAGAGAAACGAAGAGATGTCGTCCGTTTTTAAAATTGTTGACAGACTCGAGTCAAAATACGTTGACCTTCAGAGCCCCTGTTCTCGGATTACTTCGAGCGTTGTCTATTCAACGTCTTCGACTGATTACTGAGCGCTATGCAAGTCCTGACTTTGGTTTGCTAGTATCCTCTCGCATATTGATTGTTCTGAGAAAAGGCAAATCTCAAAGTAATGCGGGTGTAGGTGGGAGAAATAATATCCGAATGCCGGCTGTACAAGGAGTGCCATCAACAGTAAAGGCAGGAACATTGCGGAGAAGAAAAGCAGCTACGGCAACATGAAAGAACTAGCGAGATCTGCGCGTTTTATACGCGCGCCCATTTCAGTCATAAAAACCGCACCAAATGTCTGCAATAATGATCACACAACTGCGATATTTCATCGAACCAAAACGCTGACTATCCACAAACTATGCTAGCTGTGATTTTTCTTATGGATTTCCTTCAATGGATTAATGGTTGCGAAAGATAATTACATAATGAGGTGCATCCAAAATGCATCCTGTTTCTGCCACACGCGGCTTATTTATTGCGCGCGCTCCAACGTGTCCGTTATTTTGAAATTGTTAATTGTATTTGTCTGTTCACAGGTAGTACATCAGGCTATGAACCTCGCCATCCTTCCATCCGACGATTCATAGGAAGAGCACACCACCCTGTCAAAGTGAACTATAATACGGTTTTACTTATTTTTTGTGTTTAATAAATTTATTTTATTTTTTGTATTTATGCCATTGAAATAAAGGAGCATCAACGAGAAAATTGAGGCATACTTCATTTTTGGGTACTGGATCCCTTTAACGTTATGAAGTTATATTTGCAGAAAGTTGAAATTAAATTCCATTATGACCGTTCTATAAATAAATACAAAAAAAAACGATAACGAATCGTCTTGATCGACTCTTCTCTCGGTGTTCAAGTATTGACAAGCTAAAAATTGACATGAGTACTCTATCTTGGGAGGAAATGCGCATAATCAATAACACACTTGGTGAAGTCGCAGTCAATGAACTCGCGTTCACTAATTTCAATTATTTTAACGAAGATGCCAGGTAAGTTATGAAGTGAAATATGGAAGCGCTCATTTTCTACGCGGTTCGAATTCAAATGAGTATGAGCCGGATCATTCCGAAAAGCTCAATTTAACACAGGCAATCACATGATGCATACCTTTTCACACCAGCACTTGTTTTATGTAACATTTTAGATCAATAATTATTGACATACTCCGAGCTCATAACATCGAACGGTTCATTCTCGCTTCAGATGGCTTGTTTGATCGCTGGAGCCTTCATGATATAATCGGTAAAATTTATCATTAGGAATCATATAGCGAACGAGATAATACGACATGAACAAATGGGGATAAACTAATGGAATTTCTCTATTCAGCCAGCCCTCCCTCATTCTTCTCTGAAGCGGTTCACCTAGTCTCCGTAATTGTGATACAACATGGATTCATCAGTCCGACACATAACGATATTGACTTGCTCGCCAATGGAGCTCAAGTTACTGCTAAGATCAGCACTCAGCATAATGTCACTCAGCTTATTGTATCGAGGCGTGAACTCGCCGATTCCATTTGACTCAAATATGTAAAAATGATTATTTAATTGTATTACTTTATCTACCGATATCATCTGCTGTTATATTTCCTAACTTTTTCTAAGATTTATTACTGATTTTATTATTATTATTTTAATTACAATTATCATTAATGGACGATAAAGGATTTTTTTAAATAGTACTACCATTCAACTTCACAATATTTACTGAATTTACACGTAATCCTGTGACCACAAAAGAGGTTCGTTTTCAAATCCGAAAACGAAGGAATCTCACCACGAAAAATGATTTTTTGTGTCAGCCGCATCACTCCCTACTATTTGAAACGCTACTCTGCCGAATATCTCTCTTCTCTGTCCTTCAGTATTCCTTGTTTAGCTCGATGTCTTCTACTAGTGATGTGAATCTCAATGATCTACCATCGGATATTGTAAGAAGGATCATTAGGATTGGTCAAGAATCCATCGACGTAATGAGCTTGGTGAGACAATTTCTCATAGCAAGAACAAGTCAAATATATTCCTGAATGGCTTTTGAATTTAATGTTGTGAAGATCTGTAGAGATAGTTGGAGTAATGCTCGAATGCTCAGATATCCCCCCGATGGAACATGTTCGCTATTGCCCTTCTTAGTTGGCGCAAATATTTGCCATCGATCAACCATATGTCGTTGTGTCGAGACAGGGGCTTCACCACTCTAGAGATAAGCCTTCCGGAACGATATCGTAGCTTCTTTGGATTGGATAAATGGATGTATTCATATAATTGGCAAAAGAGAGATCATGAGTTGGTTAGTGCATATCTTATCGAAAGTATGTCTTGTAACACGTACATTTTTCAGCCTTACATACTGCATTGGACTTGCCCCAAGGACGACTTCACATCAAGCGTCTTTAAAACACTCAAAGGACGCATAACTCGAGTTTTTGATCGATGCTCAAGAATCGAAAACCTTGAGTTAGATATGCAATATCTTCGTTGGAATGCATTGGAAATTGATGTCACAGTCGATGAACTCGCGTTCACAAATAGTAACTTATTTCCCAGGGAATTCATGTAAGTATGCGAACGTCAACGAAAAACGTTATTTTGCATGACCGTTGTTCATGCAAAGCTAGAAGATACTCACTGTGGTAGCAATGCCCGTAACATGTACATGTTAGCAAGGACTAACAATAACGAAAAGGGGGGAAAGGACTAACTGACACTTACACAAACATTACAGAACCGCAATCTATGACCTACTAAAATCCAATACAATCGGACGACTCGAATTCGATTGTGCTAGCGAGTTCCATAACTGTTTCGAAGGCATGATCAGTGAGAATTTGCATATGCATTTAAATAAATCTTTGCCCTCGCACAACAAAAATAATTTATCCAGATATCCACCCATCTTTCTTCTCTGAGGCAGTGAAGCGTGTGTCTTCTGTTGAGATATCTCACATCTGCTCGTTTACAATCGGATGTCAAATACAGAACGAGGTGGATAATCTGGCTGTCCGAGCGGGAGTCAAAGCGCAACTGATCGAGCAGCGCTTATCTTATGCAACACACACTCGAATCATTCTGACAAAAAGAGATCAGGCCTAGCTTGACTTATCTCGTTCCATAAAGTTCATAATTCCGGTAATAACTACATCATTTTCTCAATGTCACAAATCACTTCCCACGACTCACTTTCAGTTGTTGATGATCTACTTGATGTGTGTTCTTAGCAATCTTTTGCTGCACGATAAACTATAGTTTTGATTTTGTCATCATGTCCGAATTATGCTCATACTAGTAGATACTTGCGAGTTGAATTTTTGAATAATGTATGCTCTCACCACGAAGCCCCTTTCGTAAGTGACAAACGTATTGACACCTAGGATGTCGTATATGCAAACTTTTTGCTGATTGTGTGTGTTGATCATTACTCAATTTCAGTGAATGGCGTCATTAATCGATCGCGATTTGAATCTCGATGCACTTCCGTCTGATATCATCCTGAAGATCATCAGAATTGAGCAAGAATCCATCGACGACATGAGACTTGTGAGCCATTTGTTCCTAGCATTACTCTTATTCACCGTCGTGAGGTTCCATAGAGATAAGTGAAGCAAATTAAGACGAGATATTGTTCAGATATCTCCACGATGGAACTCTCTCGCCATTACTCATCTCAGTTTTCGAAAATATTTGCCATCTATCCAAAAATTGTCGTATAAGAAAGACTGGCCTTATGAAACTCTGAAAATAAGTTTTTTCAACAGAAACCGAAAGAACTTTGGAGTCGACAAATGGATGTCGGAACGAGATTGGGAAAACACAGATCCTGATGCGGTCAGTGCATCACTCACGTATTAAACATATTCTAACGCATTATTTTAGACAGCCAAATTGCGTTGGAGTTTCCGGTCAGGCAAACTCGAAACCAATAATACATTCTCTGAAGCTCTCCGAGATCGTTTGGTCCTACTATTCGAACGATGCTCAAGAATTGAACGATTTGAGTTAGATACTATGGGCAAGATCGGTTGTAATGGAATGGAAATACATCTCATGATGAGTACACTTGGTGAAGTAGTAATCGATGAACTCGCGTTCAATAAAATCAATCGATCAGAAATTGCTTCCATGTAAGTTGTGAGTTTCAGCAAACGCTAATATTTTATTCATGTTTCCTCAAAAAAGTTTTTAAAAAATCTCCTTTCAAATATCTGACAGAGATCTAACAGAAGCGTACAAATAACAACATTTCAGAGATGCTGTTCTCGTTATTCTCCGTTCTCACAAAATCGGGAGACTTGTGCTTATTTTTGATAAATTCGACTGCAGTTTCAAAGACATACTCAGTGAGAATTATCATAATTTTTGATCGATAATTTATTTACTGCGAAATGATAGTTTTGCATTAAAGTATGCTGCCGGATCAAGAAATGTTCACTTTTGACTAAATTCAGAATGCCTATCCTCCTTTTTCTCAAAGGCTGTGCATCTTGTTTCTACTGTCGAGATAGTTCATACCAGTTTTTATTCCGGAATCGACTCATGAAGAGAGAAGTGGACGCTGTCGCAGCACGAGCAGGAGTCAATGCAGAAATAAGCGAGAAGTACGTTCAGCTCGGAACAAAGACTCGCATCACTATATCGAAGCGAGACCTGCCTTAACTTGACTTGTGACATATCTAAGATGTTCATGGATTTCAACAATATCTGTGGCATTTGTGCGTAACAATATTGTGTAGTCTTGCTTTAATTCCACTAAAGTTTCTCATTGTAATGTGTTCAACGGCATCTTTTGAATATAAATATTCTATTATTCGAAAAATGATACTTGCAAAAAAAATTGCATCGTGCATAATATTTAGGAATGGTGTACGAATGCGCATCACACATAAGGCTATACATGACAATTTAATGTCCGATAAATTTTAAATACTTCATAATCTCACCACGAAATCCCTGATGGTAGTACCAACCGCTTTAACGCGTCCGGTCAAGGCTAAGCTGAATTGTTCTAATATCTAGACTCCCTCACTTATTTTAAATGTCATCATCAACTGATCATGATTTAAATCTCGGTGACCTTCCGTCCGATATAATCCGCAAGATCCTTAAGATTGAACTAGAATCCATTGAAGGAATGAGACTGGTGTGTCAAATTTCGCTAGCAACAGATGTTCAAAATGTTAAAAAAAGAGTCCATTGAAGGAATGAGACTGGTGTGTCAAATTTCGCTAGCAACAGATGTTCAAAATGTAAAAAAGAGTGTTATAAACCATTCAAATGGAGATAATAAACTTCACAATTCCCAGATATCTCCTCTATGGAACACACTCGCCGTAGATTTTCTCAGATTTTGCAAAGATTTGCCTTCTATCAAGAATATGTCTTGGGATCATGCCTGTAGTTTTGGGATAAACATAACTCTGAGAATGTGCCTTGCGGAAACATACCGAAGCTATTATGGAGTCGACAAGTGGATGTTTGAACAAATTTCGCCGAACACAGATAATGATTCGGTCGGTTGAACTATGGAAAGCGTCTCGTTAAACCCCAGATCACGCGTAAACGTTTCAGCCGGCCAAAGTATACTGGAGTTTTCTCCTGGGACAGCCCAGATACAACACGCCATTCTGTGAAGCGCTCAAAAATCGTTTGATTCGACTATTCGATCGGTGCTCGAGCATTGAAAAGTTAGAAATGACCTTCGACACGACTGAGTGGAATTGAATGGTCATTAATCTGCTCAAGATCACTTTGGGTGAAGTCAATGTCGATGAACTCGCGTTCACCAATATCAAATATTTTAACAAGGGATCCATGTAAGTATTTAAAATTATGATATAATGTCGCACATGTGGGTTTATCAGAAATGAAAACTCATCTCTAGAAACCAAACAATACATCTATTATCTAGTTGATTGATATTGTAATAATATTGTAGAACCAAGATTCTCGATCTACTCCGCTCGAGTAAAATCGGACGGCTCACTCTCGTTTGCTGTGAACATGGATTCAGCTACAATGAAATATTAAGTACGAAATATCTATCAACAAAGTTCTAAATATGCATATTTTTGAATCTGATACAGTATTGCTGATATTGGTTGGGTAAATGGAAGGTTCATGTATACCTCTTATCAGACAGCCCATCCGAGTTCTTCTCTGAAGCACTTCACCACGTTTCTGTCATCGAGATAGCACATGACGGCTATTGTCGTGAAACAGGATTGTCAATGCAAAACAAGGTTGACGCAGTCGCAGACCGAGCAGCAGTGAAGGCACAGCTAAGACGCAAGCGACAAGGGTACTTTACAACAAAGACTCGCATCACTATTTCGAAACGAGACCCATCGTTCGTATAAATGCTCACTTTTTACATTTATATACCATTATATTATTACACTCACTTTTATATACCATTGTGATGGCGGCTCAGATAAATATCATAAACTCGACTTATTTTGTTCAACGTAATTAGTTCATCATATTTTTGGGTATGTAATATCATTAAATACATACTATTCTTACTTCAAAAGTACATGAAAACTCGAAAATATTGGACTCCCACCGCCAAGCGCTCGCGTCTAATTGCACGTGCCAGCCGCGTTCAAATGTCTGCTGATTAACTTTTTTTTTCAAGTAATAAATCAGGTACTCTGCTCTGAGTCGTCTTTTCATCAGAATCATATCTCTGTCCTCTATCGATGTCACCAGCTGAGGATTACGAGCTCAATATCGTCGACCTGCCATCGGATGTCATCCGCACACTCATCAATGTGGGATACGAAGCGATCAAGAGTATACGACTGGTGGGTAAAGATACTTATCGATTTTTATCTTTTATTTTTATTTTTTAAATAATTTTTGTTGTTGTTTGTATCCACTTATGAGACGAATCGCCAGATTTTCGAGAGCCCCGCGGCGGTAGGAATTGGTTATACCGATCCCGCCGAAAAGTAAAACTTTAAAAAGTAAAAAAGTACTTTCGATGATGCTCTTTCAAACTACGTTTGCCGAATTTTGATATCTAGTCTCATTTCCGAGTATTGGTAGGTCAAAGTAGTCACTCTACGAAATTTCAGGCCTAATTTGACACAGGAAAATGACCATAACTCGCTTCAAAATGAAGCTAGAGACATTTCCAAGAAACATTTCGAATGAGGAGGCATAGGGCTAGATTTCATATGATGGCGATGTCATTCCTCGTACATGCGCTTGATCGATAATGACTCTAGCTTCATTTTGAAGCGAGTTATGGTCATTTTCCTGTGTCAAATTAGGCCTGAAATTTCGTAGAGTGACTACTTTGACCTACCAATACTCGGAAATGAGACTAGATATCCAAATTCGGCAAACGTAGTTTGAAAGAGTATCATCGAAAGTACTTAAGACGGCATCTCGGTAATTTGCAAGCATTTTGGCCCCTGCCCGGACACGTTTCTCTAGCAATGAGAATCAGAAGCCCATGCTTGGGTGCTGGAAGGGTCTTGGTACCATAGTACACAAACAATGACTTATTTGTTGTTACAGCCGTGGCACAGGGAGAAACATGTTCTTTTTTGCGTTAATTTAGGGGTGCCCTGGGGGTCTGAAATAACTGATGAAATAACTGTTCTGTTCTGATGTTCTCATTGAGAAATTCACTTTTTTGACATCATGTTTCTCCCTTTTTTTTCGACCAAGTTGCCGATTTTCGCCAAAACTACCAGCGATCACTATATACGTTTTGTAGCCCGTGCAATTTTGCATCGAAAAATCCTAAAGTGGGATTCAGCGATCGATGATAAATTTGTCATTTATTAGATTAACGCCAAAAATGATCGATTTCGACCGTTTTTCGATCGTAACTTTTTTCTTTAATGATCTAATGAGCTCTAACATCCAAATTCGAATTCTACACAAAAAGTTACGTAAGAATAAAATATGGTCAGATTTTTCCGAGATGCAATTTTTTCCACCTTTTGCATGATCCCGGGGTCATGGTCATTTTTTGGTCAAAAAATTCGAAATCTCAGAACTATTTGACTATAGATGTTTCCGACGTATTTTTACCCGTATATGTCGAAATTTCATACTAGAGCTCACCAAAATGCAAAAGAAAAAAGTTACACTCCAAAAACTTAAAGTTTTTGAATTCTAGAACATAACTTTTTTATTTTCCTTTTTGGTGAGCTCTAGTATGAAATTTCGACATCTACGGGTAAAAATACGTCGGAAACATCTATAGTCAAATAGTTCTGAGATATCGACTTTTTGACCAAAAAATTACAATGTCATGAAAAAATTGGATAAAATTGCATCTCGGAAAAATCTGATCATATTTTATTCTTACGTAACTTTTTGTGTAGAATTCGAATTTGGATGTTAGAGCTCATCAGATCATGAAAGAAAAAAGTGATGCTTGAAAAACGGTCGAAATCGAGCATTTTTTTTGGTTTAATCGAATAAAAATCGATTTGGTCGGGAATCACAGAACCCATCGTTAGAAAATTTAGACGTGGGAATGCACGGACTACATAATGTATATAGTGGTGTCCAGCACTTTTGGCGAAAATGAGTAACTTGGTCCAAAAAATCAAAATATGACGTCAAAAAAGTGAATTTCGCAATAAGAAATAACTGATCAGAGCAGTCATTTCAGACCCTCAGGGCACCCCTAAATTAACACAAAAAAGAAATTGAGCCTATCTCGATCGGTTGTGAAAATTTGATTTTTCGACTATTTTTCCTTTAAAATCATGTTTCTCCCTGCGCCTAGGCTGCAACCACAAATAAGTCATGGTTTCAGCATCATAGCACCAAGACCCTTCCAGCATCCCAGTATGGGCTTCTGATTCTCATTGCTAGAGAAACGTGTCCGGCCAGAGGCCAAAATGCTTGCAAATTACCGAGATGCCGTCTTAATCATCCGGAGAGAAGAATCATGATGTTCATGGCTAAAAATCTGAAATTCGAAGGTGTTTCAAACTCAGTATTATTGATAGAATGCATTAAACTGCAGTGCGCAGAATGCAATATGATAGTTTATTATATTTTTCGAAGCTTAAAAAAGTCGCTGCAAACGCGATATTTGAAATCTGAATCGGCATACACACTATCTCGCCGCAAAACCAAACGATACAAATGCAACGTGACATAAACTCGAACCAAAATCTACAATTTTCAGAGTTCTTTTCAAAAAAGCTTTGCAGAAATCGGCAAGATCACACTGAATATGGATATATGGATTCACCAGTTCACAACATTCCATTACTCCAATAAGAAACGATGCCGCGTTCGCAACGACTTTTATAAATTTTGAAAAATACAACTGTTACGGGCCTGTAACGATCTCTAGAAGAGTCGTTTATTCTAGTATTATTACATATCAAATTGCTTGCAGCATTCTCTCTTTCTGCAAATATTGCTGATTCCCACGCCCCTTCATAACTGTTATTGAATAGCTTAATCACTGCTCCCTGCAAACCTCTATAAAAAATACCAAAACCTATATTCAATACGTTTCATAATTCTCCCATTGTACCCTTATTTTGTATAGGTTTAATTACTCAAGTTTGAAATAAACTACGATGATTATCCCGCATTTATCGTAACAGTGCAAATAATTAGAAAGCGTTTGCCACGATTTTTCTATTCGAACGGCAGCACTAGTGAGACGAAAACGAAACTGGCATCTCCTCGTTTAACATGATCAAACGTTTCTCTGACTAGTTAGATATCACGCAAAGTGAGGAGAGTCAGTTCCGATTTATCATCACTCGGTCACGCCATTACATGTGCCCAATTAGAAACTGTCAAGGAGTTCACCGCAGTTCACTTTCGTAAAAATGCCGCTGAGGCACTATATAAGACAAGGTGAACGGATAAGGACATATTCCATCGTAAACCAATGCAGTATTTGTTTTCGAAGTCTTTTTTTTATTTTGAAAAGTCAAACCATTGCATGATCCCAATTAGAGAGGATGTCGCGTTGGCCAAGATTTTTTTCAATTTCGAACAGTCAAACGATGACGTGTTTCCAATTAGAGAGGATCCCGTGTTTGCCAAGATTTTTTTTTCAATTTCGAACAGTCAAACCATTACGTGTCCCCAATTAGAGACGCCGGTAAGGCCACTGAGGCGCTATATAAGACGATGCGATTGGATAAAGTCATATCCCACCGTAACCATTTGCAGTATTCTTGTTCATAGCTCTGACTCGAACTTTAGGCGACATTTTCATTGCAATTAGGTAATCTGTCTCTGATTACTGTAAATTGCAGGAGTCGGTGAAATGATCCTCTGCTTCCTACTCGTCTCTCTCCTCTCCTTCGACGCAGCTACTGCCGACGAAGACGTTCTGCTTTCCGTCAACATCGTGAGTCCATTCAATTCGGATATTGTGGTGTTGGGGATTAGGGATGATGAATCGGAAGCAATCGCTCCTGATTCCGCGTGATCTCAGGATACTCTGACCAGCGAGAGATCATGTGAAATGAGTAGGGTGAATTCCGATTTGTCATAACTAGTGCGGATTGAGTGAATGCATTTAGGTAATCCGTCATGCGGATAGAGCGGCCACTCAAGGATGGGCCACGCCTCAGTCAGAGGAAATCCTCTTTCGCGGTAAAGACCAACTGTCAGACGTGAGTCACTTTGATCGACGATTACGTTGAGAAAGTGGAACCTTCTCGTTCTATTGCGGAAATGACGGCGCTACCCTCAGGGATTTAGATAACTAAATCAATTAGTTTTGCTTGCAGGATGGAATAGACAATGCATACACGGCCGGCAAACATTTTAGGAAGCGTTACGTCAAGACGTCGTTCATCGACAACAGATACCTGCCATCGGAGGTTAGATTTTGTGCGATTGCAGTAGCTCAATTTCTTCGAAGAAGTGTAACATGTCTTCTAGAGACATCTCAGTTTCGTTATTCAAATTTAATAATCATTTTATTAGCATCCACCGAAGTAGGTCTAATTATTCCTTTCCAGGTCTACGTACGTTCTTCCCCGGTCGACCGATGCCTCATGACGGCAGCAGCGTTCACGAACGCGATCTTCACAAAGTCAGTAAATATCGCCAATTCCGAACAAAAGGAAAACATTCTTGCGTATTTCCCACTAGTGATACTGTCTCGGAATTTTGCACTCTCCATTGTGCCACAGAGAAACGAGGAGAATGCATAATGGAGATGGTAAATAACAATTCATTATCTACTTTGCACAGGACTTCCAACGATCGCCCAATCATTCCACCTATACGATCGACCGACGCGGAACTAGATTGGGTAATATTGATCGACCTTTGATTTCTCCGTGTTAACTGACATATGCTCATCTTCTCAGCAATCTCAGCCTCACCCCTCTTCTCAGACACTTTTCCCGCACCTGGAATGCGATGACGGCTTTCAAGATGTACGAGATCGTTTCAACCTCACCAACGTCGATCACGGATACCCTGCTGCGGCTTCGGCAGCTCTCCAAGCCACGGAGTGGGACTGCCCGGTGAGTATAGAGATCGTAGTAGTGATGACAAATCGGCATCTGACTCTCCTTGTTTCTCTGATCGGCGAGATATTACAGGATTTCCGATTTGCCATCACTAGATGCTATCAATAGTATTAGATACTAGATAGTATATACTATTAGATAATGCAGCATATGGTTCCTCGTTTGTTTTCAAAAGAAGAGATTCAGGACGTCGATTCTGACCTTTTTGACGCGGTCGTGTCCGAGTACCCCAATCCACTCATCAAGCCCTACATGACTAAGCCTGAGAAGACCTGCGCTAAGCTCAATGGCAGACTCTTTATGTATAAGGTATGTATAGTGTGTTAACAGTAGTGTTAGTAGTAGTGGCATAGACAAACAGATAATTTCCTCTCCGACTTAAGGCTTCATTATTTAGAACATAGAGCTTTTGGCGGGTGCCGGAGCCAACTTCAATCCGATTCGACTCAAGAGAAATGCAGGCCTCTTGACGAACGAGCTGATCAATAACTTTAAGGAAGTGAGTGATGCTAGGCACTTCATTTGTTCTTTCTTTTGAAAATTTAAATGCTTGAAATTAGTCATTTGCAGATAAACGTATAATATTTAAATACTGATATTTCTTCTTTACTTTATGTATTTCAATCATGATAAATATTATTACAGGTGACGAACTGTGACTCGCCCTGCACTGAGTACAAGCTGCGCATCTACGTCACGGTAATTCTAGTGATGTTCGATATATAATACATCTTCTTCTAGCATGACGTCGTCGTCCTTGCCATTGCGGGCATCTTCGGAGTTCTCGACAGGTACCAGGTGCTCTTTGTTTCATATACTGTAACGTTTTCTCTAACCCATACTACTCAGGGCATCAATCCCTCCTTCGCTTCTGCCCTCATCTTTGAGACGTATAGGAACCCAAACAATGGCACCTACGTCAAGGCGAGTTTCATTATCTTCATTAGGAATGCCGAGCCAGAACTCTACTCTCCTCTTTTCGAGAGTTCTCTCTCGTTTCTCTGACCGATGAGAGAGTCGAGAGAATTGAAAAGATTCAGTTCCGATTTTTGATAGCTAATCATCACAATTACGTAGTTCAAACTTCAGATATGGCGCAAGGATGGACCATCTAATGATTTCGACGACACCCACAACTGTGACAGCCTCGATGGATGCAGTCTCGATTCCATCACTCAGGTGCGTAATACACATATACTAGTGATGTCGTACCGGTTTGTGCTCTATCCGTTCCGCACATTATCTCGCCGGGCAAAAGAGAGAGAGAGTAGAAACACGAAAAAACATCCCTACCATCAAGGGCTCATTACCGTTTTTTCAGACCGTCGCTCCCTACCGAATGACCACGAACATCCCCTGCGGAACTACTCCAAAGTGCCAGAGGTGTGACGCCAATATGATCGCTCTCGTCATCGACGGGAACAGCGATCATACGATGGATGAGGACGTCATCGACAGAACGGGGATGTGCGTCACGAGGACCTTCACGTGCAGAGGACCCAATGCCAATATCGAGGTACTTACTAGGGCTGACAAATATAGATTTGATCTATTCGTTCTGTTTCGTTTCTTCAAGAGACCGCTAGTTGTTACGGTCTGAACCCATCGATAGTTATACAGCATCCCAACCCTACAGTACCCATTTGGAGTTGAACAACGGCGGTGGCGTCGTGACCAACCACACCGACGTTGCCACATTCACCGTCTCTTGCAACGAAAACGGTACTGCGTGGATGTCATATGAAGGAGTCCCCATCACACAACTGGAATGTGCCAGTGGCAATGAGTGATTTCGCAAGTCGAGAGCACGACTGATAAATATGATTCCTTTGTGAGCAAAATGCCAAAACAACACGTTTGTAGCTTGACACAGAAACACAAACAAGACCGGGAATATTGGATGGGCAGTAATTTTCACGTTAGTATGACGGACCTTTATCTAATGAGGTGATAACATTCAGCTCGCATTTAATTAAAATACTAAAATTAAGAACAACACTTTCCTCTTCATGCTCTGTCTTCTATAGTTGCCATCCACGCCGGACTTACCTCCGTGCGATAGGCATAACCTAGATACTACGATATTTGGCCTCTTGGAACCTATTCTCAATTATTCTCGTTCTGAGATAGATCTTTCTAGTCTGTGGATCAAGAGTTCAAAGATCAAGAGTCATTTCAGGCATTGAATCAATGATTGTTGATGATATCTCTCCATCAGTCCCATCTTGATCAGTGCGACACAACATTCGAACCGCTCATATTTGGAGAAAAAGAGCGCCGAGAAAAGTAGCTGTTAGTCAACGCCTTCCAATTGTAAGTGCTCCCTAGCACTTTGCCAAGAAATTGGAACAGCTGTTTACGCGAGTAGTTTCGTATGATGTTTGCAATACTGATAAATTATATACACAGTACAATTCGCGAGAGCGAGACAAAATAACGTACAATCTTAAGGCGGTAGAACGAACACGGCGAGATGGCAAGCAAACTGATATCTTTATTCTAGCGATATTCGAGTTCTTTGATGATTAAGGACAGAAGGTCAGAGTGAAATTGGCGTCACGGACCGTGGCGGCTTTCTGAATTGTGTGATAAAGTGATGGCAAATCGGCCACTGACTCTCCTCTTTTCCTCTTTTTTCACGCTCTCTCTCGTTTCTCTGACCGACGAGATTGCACACGAATGGAGGAGAGTCGTGGACGTTTTAGTATCATTAGTGTGAATCAGATAGGAAATCGACCCTATCTTGGACGTTTCCGACAAGCCGCAAATTACTAGTGCCAAGCATTTCAACGGGAGTGGAAGAGGGAGCCAAACCAGTATCGTACCACGAATTTCTGGGTCATTCCGAACCAATCCGTGCCACTATTGCATTTGGCATCAACGCACTTGAGGACGCCCTCGGGATATTCAGTAGGATTGGAGGTTGCACTGGAAAGTAATTGTATTCTATTTCCATTTTTACAAATATTTTTGATGGAGAGTTCTTCAGCGCGTTCCAGTTTAACAGACATGTAATTCATAACAATCAGATGACTATGTTCAAATATGGATGAAAGCCACGGGAGAAGGGAAAAGGGGGTAAAGGTAACACATGACTTTCTTTACAGTTTTAGCTCAGCTCAGGTCAGGACCCGAAATTTAAACCTAGTTTTGGCTCTAACAAGACGCGAGGGAACCTCGTTGTCTCGAATTGCATGGCGACATCGAATCCCTGCTCGACACTAATCTCGTAGTTGATTCCGTAGGTGAACGAAGACATCATCGATTCGTCACTGTATATTAGTGATTAGGGTTGGCTATTCGGGCTTTGCGGGCCCGTAATCCCGCAATCGTTTAGCCAACCCTATTAGAAACGGCAAATCTGTACGTGTATCGTGCACTTTCTTGTTTCTCTAACCGACGAGATAGCAGGTGAATTCATGAGAGTAAAGTGCCGGTTTGTCATCACATATGTCATAAATAGGTTGATCACAAAAGAGTAGTGAGGGATGATGAGAAATGGAAAGTAATTGAGCGAGCAGTAATAACTTACCTGTACGTTTGAGCGAATGTCTTGCCGTTGCTGCCGACTCGGAATCTTCTGTAGTCATACGGGTCAATGGTGAAGGTTGACGCCTACAAATATAGTTGTCGACTTCTGAGCACCACTTGCGGAAATGATTCGTATGACTTCCTCCAAAGATCTGTACTAATATATTCACTGACTCAGAAAATCACGCAAACGTGATTGTAGTCATAAAATAAATTGAATAAATGCCGACCTGTCCTACAGTCAACACAGTCAGTAGATAGGCAGTGCACTTGTTATTGACATCAGGCTCGTATTGCACCTGATATTTGTGTTATTAGTTAATTATATAATTACAATTAAAAATTGCATGCTTGCAAAAGCAATCTACATTCCAAATGCTTTTTATGTCAAACTGCGGGACGGCAAAAGTTCGCAAGCAAGTTCGACTCACATTAACCACATTCTGGCACTTGTTCACAAGTGTAATGTCATAGCACAGTCCGAGAGCCACTAATGCCAGTAGGAGAAGAGAGCCGCGCATATCGAATGAAGAATGGACACGAGTTTTGCATCCCTTCGCTTCCCTTCGCATCTTATAGTCAGCTCCTTGCTTGGCTCTAATACGGATTCACAATAACAGATGACTCCGTTTTCGAAAAGATGGAGCAAAAGTAGAGACCAGATATGACAGGGAAACTCTCTAGGTAGCAAACTATCTCTAGCTTCCTTCAATCGCCGAGAGATTGTGTCGAATCGAGAAAGCGGGAAAGAAAAAAGAAACAAAGAACGATTATGCCGGAGTGTGAGAGATTAGTCAGATCTTGAGCTAGAGCGCACGCCACTGACGATGATCCAGATTAGGTGCCTCTTTCTGCCTCCTAAGCAGGGATTGTGCGGTATAGTGATATAACTATAAAATACATTATAATGTCTTAATGAAATATAACAATTCTTAGTGACATTGGATGCATCGAAGAGCGTGGGTTTCTCTACATCGTGGACTTGGAAAAGGACATGATCAAAGTGAACTATTCTAATCAAAACTTGCAGATAAGACCTTGCTCCATTGTTCATCCGATGCAACTTCTTCCAGGTATCCCCTTCTCTTCAAGAAGATCACAGGAAGAGGGGTGTTCGTCGATTCCATTCCGAGGTTAGAATGGAAAGCAAGGACTCGTAAAATTTGAATCGTTCATTTCGATAATCGCCGATATTAAATTCAAGAGCTGTATATGATATACAGTATATCATGCTCCTTCTGTCTGTCTAAGGACTCGTTTGAAAGTTCCTGTCGGAGATCTGTAATGAACGATTCAAATTTTACGAGTCCTTGCTTTCCATTCTAACCTCGGAATGGAATCGACGAACACCCCTCTTCCTGTGATCTTCTTGAAGAGAAGGGGATACCTGGAAGAAGTTGCATCGGATGAACAATGGAGCAAGGTCTTATCTGCAAGTTTTGATTAGAATAGTTCACTTTGATCATGTCCTTTTCCAAGTCCACGATGTAGAGAAACCCACGCTCTTCGATGCATCCAATGTCACTAAGAATTGTTATATTTCATTAAGACATTATAATGTATTTTATAGTTATATCACTATACCGCACAATCCCTGCTTAGGAGGCAGAAAGAGGCACCTAATCTGGATCATCGTCAGTGGCGTGCGCTCTAGCTCAAGATCTGACTAATCTCTCACACTCCGGCATAATCGTTCTTTGTTTCTTTTTTCTTTCCCGCTTTCTCGATTCGACACAATCTCTCGGCGATTGAAGGAAGCTAGAGATAGTTTGCTACCTAGAGAGTTTCCCTGTCATATCTGGTCTCTACTTTTGCTCCATCTTTTCGAAAACGGAGTCATCTGTTATTGTGAATCCGTATTAGAGCCAAGCAAGGAGCTGACTATAAGATGCGAAGGGAAGCGAAGGGATGCAAAACTCGTGTCCATTCTTCATTCGATATGCGCGGCTCTCTTCTCCTACTGGCATTAGTGGCTCTCGGACTGTGCTATGACATTACACTTGTGAACAAGTGCCAGAATGTGGTTAATGTGAGTCGAACTTGCTTGCGAACTTTTGCCGTCCCGCAGTTTGACATAAAAAGCATTTGGAATGTAGATTGCTTTTGCAAGCATGCAATTTTTAATTGTAATTATATAATTAACTAATAACACAAATATCAGGTGCAATACGAGCCTGATGTCAATAACAAGTGCACTGCCTATCTACTGACTGTGTTGACTGTAGGACAGGTCGGCATTTATTCAATTTATTTTATGACTACAATCACGTTTGCGTGATTTTCTGAGTCAGTGAATATATTAGTACAGATCTTTGGAGGAAGTCATACGAATCATTTCCGCAAGTGGTGCTCAGAAGTCGACAACTATATTTGTAGGCGTCAACCTTCACCATTGACCCGTATGACTACAGAAGATTCCGAGTCGGCAGCAACGGCAAGACATTCGCTCAAACGTACAGGTAAGTTATTACTGCTCGCTCAATTACTTTCCATTTCTCATCATCCCTCACTACTCTTTTGTGATCAACCTATTTATGACATATGTGATGACAAACCGGCACTTTACTCTCATGAATTCACCTGCTATCTCGTCGGTTAGAGAAACAAGAAAGTGCACGATACACGTACAGATTTGCCGTTTCTAATAGGGTTGGCTAAACGATTGCGGGATTACGGGCCCGCAAAGCCCGAATAGCCAACCCTAATCACTAATATACAGTGACGAATCGATGATGTCTTCGTTCACCTACGGAATCAACTACGAGATTAGTGTCGAGCAGGGATTCGATGTCGCCATGCAATTCGAGACAACGAGGTTCCCTCGCGTCTTGTTAGAGCCAAAACTAGGTTTAAATTTCGGGTCCTGACCTGAGCTGAGCTAAAACTGTAAAGAAAGTCATGTGTTACCTTTACCCCCTTTTCCCTTCTCCCGTGGCTTTCATCCATATTTGAACATAGTCATCTGATTGTTATGAATTACATGTCTGTTAAACTGGAACGCGCTGAAGAACTCTCCATCAAAAATATTTGTAAAAATGGAAATAGAATACAATTACTTTCCAGTGCAACCTCCAATCCTACTGAATATCCCGAGGGCGTCCTCAAGTGCGTTGATGCCAAATGCAATAGTGGCACGGATTGGTTCGGAATGACCCAGAAATTCGTGGTACGATACTGGTTTGGCTCCCTCTTCCACTCCCGTTGAAATGCTTGGCACTAGTAATTTGCGGCTTGTCGGAAACGTCCAAGATAGGGTCGATTTCCTATCTGATTCACACTAATGATACTAAAACGTCCACGACTCTCCTCCATTCGTGTGCAATCTCGTCGGTCAGAGAAACGAGAGAGAGCGTGAAAAAAGAGGAAAAGAGGAGAGTCAGTGGCCGATTTGCCATCACTTTATCACACAATTCAGAAAGCCGCCACGGTCCGTGACGCCAATTTCACTCTGACCTTCTGTCCTTAATCATCAAAGAACTCGAATATCGCTAGAATAAAGATATCAGTTTGCTTGCCATCTCGCCGTGTTCGTTCTACCGCCTTAAGATTGTACGTTATTTTGTCTCGCTCTCGCGAATTGTACTGTGTATATAATTTATCAGTATTGCAAACATCATACGAAACTACTCGCGTAAACAGCTGTTCCAATTTCTTGGCAAAGTGCTAGGGAGCACTTACAATTGGAAGGCGTTGACTAACAGCTACTTTTCTCGGCGCTCTTTTTCTCCAAATATGAGCGGTTCGAATGTTGTGTCGCACTGATCAAGATGGGACTGATGGAGAGATATCATCAACAATCATTGATTCAATGCCTGAAATGACTCTTGATCTTTGAACTCTTGATCCACAGACTAGAAAGATCTATCTCAGAACGAGAATAATTGAGAATAGGTTCCAAGAGGCCAAATATCGTAGTATCTAGGTTATGCCTATCGCACGGAGGTAAGTCCGGCGTGGATGGCAACTATAGAAGACAGAGCATGAAGAGGAAAGTGTTGTTCTTAATTTTAGTATTTTAATTAAATGCGAGCTGAATGTTATCACCTCATTAGATAAAGGTCCGTCATACTAACGTGAAAATTACTGCCCATCCAATATTCCCGGTCTTGTTTGTGTTTCTGTGTCAAGCTACAAACGTGTTGTTTTGGCATTTTGCTCACAAAGGAATCATATTTATCAGTCGTGCTCTCGACTTGCGAAATCACTCATTGCCACTGGCACATTCCAGTTGTGTGATGGGGACTCCTTCATATGACATCCACGCAGTACCGTTTTCGTTGCAAGAGACGGTGAATGTGGCAACGTCGGTGTGGTTGGTCACGACGCCACCGCCGTTGTTCAACTCCAAATGGGTACTGTAGGGTTGGGATGCTGTATAACTATCGATGGGTTCAGACCGTAACAACTAGCGGTCTCTTGAAGAAACGAAACAGAACGAATAGATCAAATCTATATTTGTCAGCCCTAGTAAGTACCTCGATATTGGCATTGGGTCCTCTGCACGTGAAGGTCCTCGTGACGCACATCCCCGTTCTGTCGATGACGTCCTCATCCATCGTATGATCGCTGTTCCCGTCGATGACGAGAGCGATCATATTGGCGTCACACCTCTGGCACTTTGGAGTAGTTCCGCAGGGGATGTTCGTGGTCATTCGGTAGGGAGCGACGGTCTGAAAAAACGGTAATGAGCCCTTGATGGTAGGGATGTTTTTTCGTGTTTCTACTCTCTCTCTCTTTTGCCCGGCGAGATAATGTGCGGAACGGATAGAGCACAAACCGGTACGACATCACTAGTATATGTGTATTACGCACCTGAGTGATGGAATCGAGACTGCATCCATCGAGGCTGTCACAGTTGTGGGTGTCGTCGAAATCATTAGATGGTCCATCCTTGCGCCATATCTGAAGTTTGAACTACGTAATTGTGATGATTAGCTATCAAAAATCGGAACTGAATCTTTTCAATTCTCTCGACTCTCTCATCGGTCAGAGAAACGAGAGAGAACTCTCGAAAAGAGGAGAGTAGAGTTCTGGCTCGGCATTCCTAATGAAGATAATGAAACTCGCCTTGACGTAGGTGCCATTGTTTGGGTTCCTATACGTCTCAAAGATGAGGGCAGAAGCGAAGGAGGGATTGATGCCCTGAGTAGTATGGGTTAGAGAAAACGTTACAGTATATGAAACAAAGAGCACCTGGTACCTGTCGAGAACTCCGAAGATGCCCGCAATGGCAAGGACGACGACGTCATGCTAGAAGAAGATGTATTATATATCGAACATCACTAGAATTACCGTGACGTAGATGCGCAGCTTGTACTCAGTGCAGGGCGAGTCACAGTTCGTCACCTGTAATAATATTTATCATGATTGAAATACATAAAGTAAAGAAGAAATATCAGTATTTAAATATTATACGTTTATCTGCAAATGACTAATTTCAAGCATTTAAATTTTCAAAAGAAAGAACAAATGAAGTGCCTAGCATCACTCACTTCCTTAAAGTTATTGATCAGCTCGTTCGTCAAGAGGCCTGCATTTCTCTTGAGTCGAATCGGATTGAAGTTGGCTCCGGCACCCGCCAAAAGCTCTATGTTCTAAATAATGAAGCCTTAAGTCGGAGAGGAAATTATCTGTTTGTCTATGCCACTACTACTAACACTACTGTTAACACACTATACATACCTTATACATAAAGAGTCTGCCATTGAGCTTAGCGCAGGTCTTCTCAGGCTTAGTCATGTAGGGCTTGATGAGTGGATTGGGGTACTCGGACACGACCGCGTCAAAAAGGTCAGAATCGACGTCCTGAATCTCTTCTTTTGAAAACAAACGAGGAACCATATGCTGCATTATCTAATAGTATATACTATCTAGTATCTAATACTATTGATAGCATCTAGTGATGGCAAATCGGAAATCCTGTAATATCTCGCCGATCAGAGAAACAAGGAGAGTCAGATGCCGATTTGTCATCACTACTACGATCTCTATACTCACCGGGCAGTCCCACTCCGTGGCTTGGAGAGCTGCCGAAGCCGCAGCAGGGTATCCGTGATCGACGTTGGTGAGGTTGAAACGATCTCGTACATCTTGAAAGCCGTCATCGCATTCCAGGTGCGGGAAAAGTGTCTGAGAAGAGGGGTGAGGCTGAGATTGCTGAGAAGATGAGCATATGTCAGTTAACACGGAGAAATCAAAGGTCGATCAATATTACCCAATCTAGTTCCGCGTCGGTCGATCGTATAGGTGGAATGATTGGGCGATCGTTGGAAGTCCTGTGCAAAGTAGATAATGAATTGTTATTTACCATCTCCATTATGCATTCTCCTCGTTTCTCTGTGGCACAATGGAGAGTGCAAAATTCCGAGACAGTATCACTAGTGGGAAATACGCAAGAATGTTTTCCTTTTGTTCGGAATTGGCGATATTTACTGACTTTGTGAAGATCGCGTTCGTGAACGCTGCTGCCGTCATGAGGCATCGGTCGACCGGGGAAGAACGTACGTAGACCTGGAAAGGAATAATTAGACCTACTTCGGTGGATGCTAATAAAATGATTATTAAATTTGAATAACGAAACTGAGATGTCTCTAGAAGACATGTTACACTTCTTCGAAGAAATTGAGCTACTGCAATCGCACAAAATCTAACCTCCGATGGCAGGTATCTGTTGTCGATGAACGACGTCTTGACGTAACGCTTCCTAAAATGTTTGCCGGCCGTGTATGCATTGTCTATTCCATCCTGCAAGCAAAACTAATTGATTTAGTTATCTAAATCCCTGAGGGTAGCGCCGTCATTTCCGCAATAGAACGAGAAGGTTCCACTTTCTCAACGTAATCGTCGATCAAAGTGACTCACGTCTGACAGTTGGTCTTTACCGCGAAAGAGGATTTCCTCTGACTGAGGCGTGGCCCATCCTTGAGTGGCCGCTCTATCCGCATGACGGATTACCTAAATGCATTCACTCAATCCGCACTAGTTATGACAAATCGGAATTCACCCTACTCATTTCACATGATCTCTCGCTGGTCAGAGTATCCTGAGATCACGCGGAATCAGGAGCGATTGCTTCCGATTCATCATCCCTAATCCCCAACACCACAATATCCGAATTGAATGGACTCACGATGTTGACGGAAAGCAGAACGTCTTCGTCGGCAGTAGCTGCGTCGAAGGAGAGGAGAGAGACGAGTAGGAAGCAGAGGATCATTTCACCGACTCCTGCAATTTACAGTAATCAGAGACAGATTACCTAATTGCAATGAAAATGTCGCCTAAAGTTCGAGTCAGAGCTATGAACAAGAATACTGCAAATGGTTACGGTGGGATATGACTTTATCCAATCGCATCGTCTTATATAGCGCCTCAGTGGCCTTACCGGCGTCTCTAATTGGGGACACGTAATGGTTTGACTGTTCGAAATTGAAAAAAAAATCTTGGCAAACACGGGATCCTCTCTAATTAGAAACACGTCATCGTTTGACTGTTCGAAATTGAAAAAAATCTTGGCCAACGCGACATCCTCTCTAATTGGGATCATGCAATGGTTTGACTTTTCAAAATAAAAAAAAGACTTCGAAAACAAATACTGCATTGGTTTACGATGGAATATGTCCTTATCCGTTCACCTTGTCTTATATAGTGCCTCAGCGGCATTTTTACGAAAGTGAACTGCGGTGAACTCCTTGACAGTTTCTAATTGGGCACATGTAATGGCGTGACCGAGTGATGATAAATCGGAACTGACTCTCCTCACTTTGCGTGATATCTAACTAGTCAGAGAAACGTTTGATCATGTTAAACGAGGAGATGCCAGTTTCGTTTTCGTCCCACTAGTGCTGCCGTTCGAATAGAAAAATCGTGGCAAACGCTTTCTAATTATTTGCACTGTTACGATAAATGCGGGATAATCATCGTAGTTTATTTCAAACTTGAGTAATTAAACCTATACAAAATAAGGGTACAATGGGAGAATTATGAAACGTATTGAATATAGGTTTTGGTATTTTTTATAGAGGTTTGCAGGGAGCAGTGATTAAGCTATTCAATAACAGTTATGAAGGGGCGTGGGAATCAGCAATATTTGCAGAAAGAGAGAATGCTGCAAGCAATTTGATATGTAATAATACTAGAATAAACGACTCTTCTAGAGATCGTTACAGGCCCGTAACAGTTGTATTTTTCAAAATTTATAAAAGTCGTTGCGAACGCGGCATCGTTTCTTATTGGAGTAATGGAATGTTGTGAACTGGTGAATCCATATATCCATATTCAGTGTGATCTTGCCGATTTCTGCAAAGCTTTTTTGAAAAGAACTCTGAAAATTGTAGATTTTGGTTCGAGTTTATGTCACGTTGCATTTGTATCGTTTGGTTTTGCGGCGAGATAGTGTGTATGCCGATTCAGATTTCAAATATCGCGTTTGCAGCGACTTTTTTAAGCTTCGAAAAATATAATAAACTATCATATTGCATTCTGCGCACTGCAGTTTAATGCATTCTATCAATAATACTGAGTTTGAAACACCTTCGAATTTCAGATTTTTAGCCATGAACATCATGATTCTTCTCTCCGGATGATTAAGACGGCATCTCGGTAATTTGCAAGCATTTTGGCCTCTGGCCGGACACGTTTCTCTAGCAATGAGAATCAGAAGCCCATACTGGGATGCTGGAAGGGTCTTGGTGCTATGATGCTGAAACCATGACTTATTTGTGGTTGCAGCCTAGGCGCAGGGAGAAACATGATTTTAAAGGAAAAATAGTCGAAAAATCAAATTTTCACAACCGATCGAGATAGGCTCAATTTCTTTTTTGTGTTAATTTAGGGGTGCCCTGAGGGTCTGAAATGACTGCTCTGATCAGTTATTTCTTATTGCGAAATTCACTTTTTTGACGTCATATTTTGATTTTTTGGACCAAGTTACTCATTTTCGCCAAAAGTGCTGGACACCACTATATACATTATGTAGTCCGTGCATTCCCACGTCTAAATTTTCTAACGATGGGTTCTGTGATTCCCGACCAAATCGATTTTTATTCGATTAAACCAAAAAAATGCTCGATTTCGACCGTTTTTCAAGCATCACTTTTTTCTTTCATGATCTGATGAGCTCTAACATCCAAATTCGAATTCTACACAAAAAGTTACGTAAGAATAAAATATGATCAGATTTTTCCGAGATGCAATTTTATCCAATTTTTTCATGACATGGTAATTTTTTGGTCAAAAAGTCGATATCTCAGAACTATTTGACTATAGATGTTTCCGACGTATTTTTACCCGTAGATGTCGAAATTTCATACTAGAGCTCACCAAAAAGGAAAATAAAAAAGTTATGTTCTAGAATTCAAAAACTTTAAGTTTTTGGAGTGTAACTTTTTTCTTTTGCATTTTGGTGAGCTCTAGTATGAAATTTCGACATATACGGGTAAAAATACGTCGGAAACATCTATAGTCAAATAGTTCTGAGATTTCGAATTTTTTGACCAAAAAATGACCATGACCCCGGGATCATGCAAAAGGTGGAAAAAATTGCATCTCGGAAAAATCTGACCATATTTTATTCTTACGTAACTTTTTGTGTAGAATTCGAATTTGGATGTTAGAGCTCATTAGATCATTAAAGAAAAAAGTTACGATCGAAAAACGGTCGAAATCGATCATTTTTGGCGTTAATCTAATAAATGACAAATTTATCATCGATCGCTGAATCCCACTTTAGGATTTTTCGATGCAAAATTGCACGGGCTACAAAACGTATATAGTGATCGCTGGTAGTTTTGGCGAAAATCGGCAACTTGGTCGAAAAAAAAGGGAGAAACATGATGTCAAAAAAGTGAATTTCTCAATGAGAACATCAGAACAGAACAGTTATTTCATCAGTTATTTCAGACCCCCAGGGCACCCCTAAATTAACGCAAAAAAGAACATGTTTCTCCCTGTGCCACGGCTGTAACAACAAATAAGTCATTGTTTGTGTACTATGGTACCAAGACCCTTCCAGCACCCAAGCATGGGCTTCTGATTCTCATTGCTAGAGAAACGTGTCCGGGCAGGGGCCAAAATGCTTGCAAATTACCGAGATGCCGTCTTAAGTACTTTCGATGATACTCTTTCAAACTACGTTTGCCGAATTTGGATATCTAGTCTCATTTCCGAGTATTGGTAGGTCAAAGTAGTCACTCTACGAAATTTCAGGCCTAATTTGACACAGGAAAATGACCATAACTCGCTTCAAAATGAAGCTAGAGTCATTATCGATCAAGCGCATGTACGAGGAATGACATCGCCATCATATGAAATCTAGCCCTATGCCTCCTCATTCGAAATGTTTCTTGGAAATGTCTCTAGCTTCATTTTGAAGCGAGTTATGGTCATTTTCCTGTGTCAAATTAGGCCTGAAATTTCGTAGAGTGACTACTTTGACCTACCAATACTCGGAAATGAGACTAGATATCAAAATTCGGCAAACGTAGTTTGAAAGAGCATCATCGAAAGTACTTTTTTACTTTTTAAAGTTTTACTTTTCGGCGGGATCGGTATAACCAATTCCTACCGCCGCGGGGCTCTCGAAAATCTGGCGATTCGTCTCATAAGTGGATACAAACAACAACAAAAATTATTTAAAAAATAAAAATAAAAGATAAAAATCGATAAGTATCTTTACCCACCAGTCGTATACTCTTGATCGCTTCGTATCCCACATTGATGAGTGTGCGGATGACATCCGATGGCAGGTCGACGATATTGAGCTCGTAATCCTCAGCTGGTGACATCGATAGAGGACAGAGATATGATTCTGATGAAAAGACGACTCAGAGCAGAGTACCTGATTTATTACTTGAAAAAAAAAGTTAATCAGCAGACATTTGAACGCGGCTGGCACGTGCAATTAGACGCGAGCGCTTGGCGGTGGGAGTCCAATATTTTCGAGTTTTCATGTACTTTTGAAGTAAGAATAGTATGTATTTAATGATATTACATACCCAAAAATATGATGAACTAATTACGTTGAACAAAATAAGTCGAGTTTATGATATTTATCTGAGCCGCCATCACAATGGTATATAAAAGTGAGTGTAATAATATAATGGTATATAAATGTAAAAAGTGAGCATTTATACGAACGATGGGTCTCGTTTCGAAATAGTGATGCGAGTCTTTGTTGTAAAGTACCCTTGTCGCTTGCGTCTTAGCTGTGCCTTCACTGCTGCTCGGTCTGCGACTGCGTCAACCTTGTTTTGCATTGACAATCCTGTTTCACGACAATAGCCGTCATGTGCTATCTCGATGACAGAAACGTGGTGAAGTGCTTCAGAGAAGAACTCGGATGGGCTGTCTGATAAGAGGTATACATGAACCTTCCATTTACCCAACCAATATCAGCAATACTGTATCAGATTCAAAAATATGCATATTTAGAACTTTGTTGATAGATATTTCGTACTTAATATTTCATTGTAGCTGAATCCATGTTCACAGCAAACGAGAGTGAGCCGTCCGATTTTACTCGAGCGGAGTAGATCGAGAATCTTGGTTCTACAATATTATTACAATATCAATCAACTAGATAATAGATGTATTGTTTGGTTTCTAGAGATGAGTTTTCATTTCTGATAAACCCACATGTGCGACATTATATCATAATTTTAAATACTTACATGGATCCCTTGTTAAAATATTTGATATTGGTGAACGCGAGTTCATCGACATTGACTTCACCCAAAGTGATCTTGAGCAGATTAATGACCATTCAATTCCACTCAGTCGTGTCGAAGGTCATTTCTAACTTTTCAATGCTCGAGCACCGATCGAATAGTCGAATCAAACGATTTTTGAGCGCTTCACAGAATGGCGTGTTGTATCTGGGCTGTCCCAGGAGAAAACTCCAGTATACTTTGGCCGGCTGAAACGTTTACGCGTGATCTGGGGTTTAACGAGACGCTTTCCATAGTTCAACCGACCGAATCATTATCTGTGTTCGGCGAAATTTGTTCAAACATCCACTTGTCGACTCCATAATAGCTTCGGTATGTTTCCGCAAGGCACATTCTCAGTTATGTTTATCCCAAAACTACAGGCATGATCCCAAGACATATTCTTGATAGAAGGCAAATCTTTGCAAAATCTGAGAAAATCTACGGCGAGTGTGTTCCATAGAGGAGATATCTGGGAATTGTGAAGTTTATTATCTCCATTTGAATGGTTTATAACACTCTTTTTTACATTTTGAACATCTGTTGCTAGCGAAATTTGACACACCAGTCTCATTCCTTCAATGGACTCTTTTTTTAACATTTTGAACATCTGTTGCTAGCGAAATTTGACACACCAGTCTCATTCCTTCAATGGATTCTAGTTCAATCTTAAGGATCTTGCGGATTATATCGGACGGAAGGTCACCGAGATTTAAATCATGATCAGTTGATGATGACATTTAAAATAAGTGAGGGAGTCTAGATATTAGAACAATTCAGCTTAGCCTTGACCGGACGCGTTAAAGCGGTTGGTACTACCATCAGGGATTTCGTGGTGAGATTATGAAGTATTTAAAATTTATCGGACATTAAATTGTCATGTATAGCCTTATGTGTGATGCGCATTCGTACACCATTCCTAAATATTATGCACGATGCAATTTTTTTTGCAAGTATCATTTTTCGAATAATAGAATATTTATATTCAAAAGATGCCGTTGAACACATTACAATGAGAAACTTTAGTGGAATTAAAGCAAGACTACACAATATTGTTACGCACAAATGCCACAGATATTGTTGAAATCCATGAACATCTTAGATATGTCACAAGTCAAGTTAAGGCAGGTCTCGCTTCGATATAGTGATGCGAGTCTTTGTTCCGAGCTGAACGTACTTCTCGCTTATTTCTGCATTGACTCCTGCTCGTGCTGCGACAGCGTCCACTTCTCTCTTCATGAGTCGATTCCGGAATAAAAACTGGTATGAACTATCTCGACAGTAGAAACAAGATGCACAGCCTTTGAGAAAAAGGAGGATAGGCATTCTGAATTTAGTCAAAAGTGAACATTTCTTGATCCGGCAGCATACTTTAATGCAAAACTATCATTTCGCAGTAAATAAATTATCGATCAAAAATTATGATAATTCTCACTGAGTATGTCTTTGAAACTGCAGTCGAATTTATCAAAAATAAGCACAAGTCTCCCGATTTTGTGAGAACGGAGAATAACGAGAACAGCATCTCTGAAATGTTGTTATTTGTACGCTTCTGTTAGATCTCTGTCAGATATTTGAAAGGAGATTTTTTTAAAACTTTTTTGAGGAAACATGAATAAAATATTAGCGTTTGCTGAAACTCACACTGTTTAGCGACGCTGACAGTATGACAGGGACTGATAGGGCAGGGACTTTCGTGGTGGGATATTTAAAATTGGATTGCTGACACGGCTTATTTAATGTGTAGTTGATTTTTCTTTTCACGAGATACATTCAGTTAGAAATATGTGAAACATTTGTATCATGTGTCCGTCCAATACAATATTTGTGGAATTATGAAGTGTTCTGCATCGACTGAATTTTTTAAATTATTGTATTCAATTTGGAAAAAAATCAATCTTTCATAACAGTACTTTATTTTTCATAAACGGAACTACAAAAAAAATATAATTGACTAGAATCGCGAAGGGCCATGAGCGAATATTTGAAAATGTGGAGAGAGCATGTGTTGAGATGAAATACATTAGACATCGATCACTGATTCTCAAAGAGTTCTTAATCCTTGCCAAAAATCGCACGCATTTTCCCCTGCGCTGCGGTGAAGAACTTGTTGATGTTGCTGAGGGTCGATTCTGAAATTATTAAAACTTCTCTTAGAGCTCCAATCTCAAATTCATTTTTGGACGACAAGTAGTGCTTTTGTTATTTTTATTTAATGCTTAATCACGAGAGAATGTACATACTGGAGAGGCGGGACTATCTGACTTAGAATCATAGAACATACTCATGACGGAGAATATCGTGAAGGTGCAGATGGTCGTCAAAAGGGCGATGAAGAAGATGACGATGGCGATGTAGTTTTGAGAATTCTGAAATAATCATGGATTTATGGTTACCAAGAATCATTCTTCCACTAAAGCTTCATTATGAAAATTAATCTGATGGTTTCGAAATATGTCAACAAACTGACCTCGGAAATCCCATTGAGCTTCCTCTCCGCAGCCTTTTCATCGAGACTCTCTAGAGGAGCTGCAGTAATGACGAGAGGAAGGGCGAGAAGGGAGTGGAGGAGGGCATGCATGGCAGCTAATAGAGACTGGTATATTACTGTAGTTTGAACAAAATGGAATGAACACAAATGAAAGGATAGGCTGATTGAGAACGACTGAGTATCATTGGGAGACGCTTTTGCGCCTTTGAGTTTACAAGTGCTTCCAACTTAGATCTGATTCCTAATCTCTCATATCTCAGCCAGATCTTTTACTAGCCACGCACCCACTGGCACCGATCTCCCTATCTACCGTATTTCAATTAGTGCGCGTCACTCAATGAACGGAAGGCGTGTTCCAGTCTGATTGGAAGGTCAGTTCAACTTTCTCATTTCTAATCAGTCATGGCTTCTTCCCTGCGACTTCTTGCTCTTCTCGTTCTTCTTCCCTGCTTCGTATCTTCCCTTCCCTTGAAGTACACCAACTTCGAGCAGGCTGCGAGGGAGGTTGACGCACTGTCCAGGGTATGTTTTATTTAATATTCAAGCGTTTGAGTTTAGATAAATTACCATAAACTGATTCAAAAGCCTTTATAACTAGAACTGAACTAGATTCAGAACACTCACGAGTTTCTCAATTACATCTACTTCACCACGATCCTCGTCACTGCTATGGTGTGCTGTGAGTTGCTCATTTGATTATTATATATTATATTTTAAATATATATATATATTTTTAAATATTGAAACATTATTTAAATAAATACAGGTGTCATCGCTGTTATTGTGATGATGATCTGCAGCTGCGTCAAGGCTATCAAGAGAGGCCTTGATGGTGAATATTGAGTAAATTATCGTATTATTTGATCGCATACATTTACTCTTCTTCACATACAAGTTTACACAATTTCTCGCATATCTTACTCCGCTGATAAATGACGTTTATTCCACATAACACGGAGCATTTATTCGAAGTCGCAGGAGTAGTTCGGAATGTATGAAGAGGCGTATGAATAGGCTGAAATCAGCGTGTTTTCAATAAAGTTTGAAAATTATTGTTACTGGCCATCAATTTTTGAAGTATGGAGTTGAAAAAGCATTTGTAATGTTCTAAAACAATGAAAACGTGATTAGCTGATTGAATCCCACCTGCTTCTTGGATATTCCAATTGTCCGAATCAGAATATTCCAAGCCACGCACTTCTGTAGTTGTCCAGTGGTCAGTGATCCAGTGTAGGCGAGGTAATGACGATCGCCTGAGATACAACAATATACGTTTCTTACTGAATAATTGAGGCACTAGAGCGAATCAGAACACTTGCATTGACTATATTATCATATAGAAACAAATTTGATGAATGATTTAGGGCCGTGATTTTGCCTACTTGGATTTCTCCAGGATTCTGCTTGAAGATTGCGGGATTCTGCTTGGGGTCAACTTCTTCTGTTTTATTAGTTGGCTCAAGTTGATTGAACGTATCGATGGCTTCTATGAGTGGACGCAGTGCGGTATTATCGTCAGGGGAGAGCTGTAAAAGATCAAAACATTTTTTTTCTATAATTTGACATGGTAGTGATGAACTTTAGATATAACGAACGATAGATCAGCAATGACCAGTAATTAAATAAGATATTCGTAATGAACTAAATATGACATTTTTTTAACCTCTGCAAACACAGCAATCACAGCAACTCCGTCGTGCCCGATCGCATCTTGTAAAGACGTGAATTCCTCCCGGATATGAACGAAAAGTAACTGGAAATTGTGAAGTACCATGCATTCATCACATTCAGACGGCTCAATCGAGAGATCGACGATCATTAAATTGTTGGCCAACCTCGACAGGGTACTCTCTCCCATTCATAACATGTTCGCTGCCCCTTGAACCAATCGAGTTCAAATGAGCGTGATAAGAAAAGAGACGATAGCGAGCATCCAGATGGGAAGAGGTGAAAACTGAAACAACATCTCGTTTTCATCGAGAACTATGAACATACCGAGAAAATAAAAAAAATTTAAATCAAATAGACTTGAGATCTAAATATTTTTTAAAATTTTTTGAAATACTCACACGCATCCACACCGCCCTTCATGTTGACGTGGAAGCCATCATAGTCCTGAAACAATATATTTACAGCAACTTTTCGGAAAATCGGGTGATCATTGTGTCGGTCGTATTGAAAAAAATCCATGGCAATCTCAATCTTAGAAAGACCAACTCACTTTCAGTTATGAATACAACTGATATGTATTCCAAGTTACTATCTGAGCATTCGAAATTCTCACCCGCTCCAGCTTGATATCATGGACGATTCCCTCTCCATATTTGACGACAAACTGTTTCGCATCATAGAGTTCAGTGTGACTGGCAGATGTCGTGTTGAGTTGGATGGGAGACGTTTGGTGGCCGTAGGTAGCTGAGGAATTTTCAATAATTTTTAGAAAATGCTTCGAGCTTCGTGCAATTTTTAGTCTTCGAGATTACGAAGTTGTTGTATTCACGTTGAGCGTATTGATTGTTCACAATTGGCTCAATTGCACCTTCAAGGAACTGACTTCATCGTCATTATTTCGTTGTGCGCTATAAAAAGCTCCTCTCCCACATACGAGGTCAATCAGTGCTTAGTGATAAATATTTCCCCCTATTCTACTCTACCTTATACTTTTCAATGAAGATGTCACACTAAATGAGAGGGCGCAACTCAATAATAGTCATCAAGCCGAGTCATGGCGTACTTCCGAAGCAGATGGCCATCTTGATGTTGGTAGCTTCGACTCCTCGCGAATCAGTGTGTGTCCATCCTTCAGCAGAGCAAGAGAGAAGGAGACCACTGAAGGGCCGATAATGAGATCCAGGAAATAATAGCATTTTGAATTCTTAGAATCGCAGTTTCCAGTGTACCTATTTGTAGTGTGAACAAAAAAAATGGTTTAGTGAAAATGAACGCTAACCCTTCGTCACTAGGAATTACTGCACCTTCAATTGCCGGAGTACTCAACATCGACGTAGGTATTATCTGTCTTGTGCAGTCTCACACGTGGAGAAGCAAGAGCTGAGGGACAGTTGATGCGGGCTGAGGGGCATTCTCCCACTCGAGGGTAAGACACCTGGATTATACGTCAAATATGAGTCATACAGTGATTCAAACGTGGAATGAGAGATTGTAGATTGTACGCAAAGGTAGAAAAAGCAGGCATGGTTTGTAATAGGATGCAACTGTCTTTTTGAACGAAAGCATGTTTAGGGGAGAAAAGTCGTTAACTTGGTTAGACAGACAAGGGTAGTTAACCTGGGTGCGCGTGCACGAAACGCAGGTTCGATGCACCTCGCAATGGCCCAACTCGAAGTCATTGTTCTCCAGTGTAAGGTGGCAGGATGCGCATGCTAAATCAACAATTGGATTATGAAACAGTGCCAAACACTCATGAGAAATTGCAAGAACCTCGATGCCCATTTTGCAAATATTCAGACTGCCGATTGTGAACAATTGGACAACTAGTTCTCAACGGTGTGCAAGTGAAATATGTGTGAAATACAACAGAGAAGTACAGCAAACAAACGAAAAACAACTCACTTCCAGCAGCTTCAGACAGGCTGCCTATTACTGCTCTCGGGAGAGAAATCGAGAGGAGGAGAATTGAATGAAGGATCATTTTGACCGCGCGCTTTGTCTCTGTGATAGTTGCCGTATTTGTAGCCGAACCGAGATGGGCTATCAAGCGAAGAGGAAGATAGTTAATGCAAATGTTTGTTTCTTCGAGGCGTATCTATGTTTCGCTGAACTTTGAGCACGATCCGCATCGTTTCCACTAGCGATGAAAAACGGAACTTGACTCGTTTCGCATGTTCTCTAAATTCTCGAACCGACGAGAGATCACGCAAAATGTAGATAGTCGGATGATTGTTGTCACTAGTTTCCACACATCAATTCTACATAGTTCCGATTCGAAGTGAAAATACAGAATGGAACAGCGAGGGGAAGGTAGGGCAATTTAAATGGCGAACACATCGCGTAACCCATTCCAGAGCGATGAGAATGGTTCAACAAACGTGAAAAGTCAGGCGAAATCGAATATGAGACGAATCGCGAGATAATCGAGAGTATTGACGACCCCGCGGCGGTAGGAAATAAGTATCCCCGATCTTGCTGAAAAATAAAAATTAAGTACTTTAAATGAAGCTCTATCAAACTACGTTTGCAGAATTTCGATATCCGCACTCATCTCCGAGTATTGGTAGGTCAAAGTGGGAACACTATGAAATTTTTATCAAAATATGCTTCACTAAAACGGCTATAACTTCCTACAAAATGATGCTAGAGATAATTTCCAAAGTCCATTCGAGAGAAGATGCAGTGGGCAAGAATTCAAATGTTGATGATGTCATTCCTGGTCCATGCGCTAGACCGGGGCTGTCGGTTTTCCAAAAAAGTGCAATAACTTTCTTAGAAGTTTATTCTACAAAAAGTTCCCAAGAGTGATTTTTGTTCATACTGGTACATACAACATATCCAAAAATCAGAAAAATCGGAGATGGGGAAAAAAGTGGGCGACATTAAGTCCAAAAAACCTGCGATTTTTGCAGTTTTTCGAGCGCGCAAAAATAAACCAGAATCTCCTGTAGACATGTTTTTCGAGATTAAAATTTTTTCAACTCTGACCTCTTTTTCACCATGGTCCCTTAGGTCCGATTTTGGTCGAAACATTTTTGTCTCAGAATCCTGCCCCTATAGGATTTTCCGGCTTATTTTTGAACGCCGAATTCGAATTTTCTAACTAGAGCTCATGAATCTTCAAATGAAAACAGTTATGCTTCAAAGAAAATTCCAAAACAAATTTGTTCTGGATCTTGGTCATAACTTTTTTTATTTGAAGATTCATAAGCTCTAGTTAGAAAATTCGAATTCGGCGTTCAAAAATAAGCCGGAAAATCCTATAGGGACATGATTCTGAGACAAAAATTTTTCGACCAAAATCGGACCTAAGGGGGGACCACATGGTGAAAAAGAGATTTTAAGATACCGGCTCTGTTATTTTTTAGCATTTTGGGCATTTAGCGGACATCCGCCAGGACTTTCGATTCAGACCTTCATACTAGCATCATAGAAGGGCACAGTCTCTTGCAAAAAATCACCTGCGTGCCAGTCAGACACCATGCCCATTAGGCCAGGGCGGCCTACCGCAGGGAACGCTTGACGGAGACTAGTGGTTGGGGCGCGCGCCTTACTCTACCTCTTGCAAAAAATCACCTGCGGGCGGGAGTCGAACCTGCCTGCGTCGGCATGCCAGTCAGACACCATGCCCATAAAAAAAAAAAAAAAGGTCGAAAAATTGCCAAAAACGTGGTTTTCATAACTTCTTAACCAAACAAGTTAGATCTGAAATTCTTTTTTATTTATACTGGTCTTCTCTAAAAACCAAAATAACACTAGAAAAGTTCGGTTTACTTTGGCTCTAAATATGATTTTTCCATCAAAAAGTGCATATTTTGACTAATATCACCACTTGTGTATCAATTCCGCCCCTTGCTCACTATCACAAATTGTAGCTTGCACAATGCTGAGACAAATATGCTCTGCTTTTCGAAGTTCTCAGTTTTCAGTGACGAAAAAAATAAATCGAATCTAAAAAGTGGCCGATTTTCACCGTTTTTCTAGCATAACTTTTTTCTTTAGTTGTTTCACGAGCTCTAATTAGCAAATTCGGACTCCACTCACAAAACTAGGTCGGAATAAATTATAGTCAGATTTTTCCTAGACGAAAATTTTTAAACTTTTTTCATGACCCCGGGTTCATGGTCATTTTTTGGTCGAAAAATCAAAATCTCAGAACAATATGACTATAGGAGTTTCAGACGTGTTTTTGGACCTAGAGAACTATTTTCACTACTAGAGTGTTCACCAAAATGCAAAAGAAAAAAGTTAAGTACAAAAATCGGAAAAGTTGCAGTTTTTTGGTCATAACTTTTTTCTATCTCATTTTGGTGAGCTTTTGTATGCAAAATCGGTCTCTACGTGCAAAAATACCTCAGAAATACCTATAGGCATATAGTTCTGAGATTTCGAAAATTTTGACCCTCGATACCGGGGTATTGAAAAAGTTTCTAAAAAATTGGTTCAGAACTTTCTCACCATAAGTCTATCTGACGTATAATTGTGTGAAAGGTGCGAATTTTTGGTTTAGAGCTCATGACGTCAGGATAGGCAAAAGTTCTGATCGAAAATATTGGTTAAAGACCACGACCCCCGTATCGAGGGTTAAACAGTCGAAGTCTCAGAACTATATGCCTATAGGTATTTATGACGTATTTTTGCACGTAGAGACCGATTTTGCATACTAGAGCTCACCAAAATGAGATAGAAAAAAGTTATAGCCAAACAACTGATACTTTTTGGATTTTCGTACTTAACTTTTTTCTTTTGCATTTTGGTGACCTCTAGTAGTGAAAATAGTTCTCTACGTCCAAAACCACGTCTGAAACTCCTATAGTCATATTGTTCTGAGATTTTGATTTTTCGACAAAAAAATGACCATGAACCCGGGGTCATGAAAAAAGTTTAAAATTTTTCGTCTAGGAAAAATCTGACTATAATTTATTCCGACGTAGTTTTGTGAGTGGAGTCTGAATTTGCTAATTAGAGCTCGTGAAACAACTAAAGAAAAAAGTTATGCTAGAAAAACGGTGAAAATCGGCCACTTTTTAGATTCGATTTATTTTTTTCGTCACTGAAAACTGAGAACTTCGAAAAGCAGAGCATATTTGTCTCAGCATTGTGCAAGCTACAATTTGTGATAGTGAGCAAGGGGCGGAATTGATACACAAGTGGTGATATTAGTCAAAATATGCACTTTTTGATTGAAAAATCATATTGAGAGCCAAAGTAAACCGAACTTTTCTGTTGTTATTTTGGTTTTTAGAAGACCAGTATAAAGAAAAAAAAATTTCAGATCTAACTTGTTCGGTTAAGAAGTTATGAAAACCACGTTTTTGGCAATTTTTCAACCTTTACAAGCACCTGGCGGGCCGCGTTAGAGTGGAGGGACGCCAATTTGTGTACTTTTGTAATCAAGGTTACTGTGCCCGTCTATCTATGCTAGAAGGTCTGAATCGAAAGTCCTGGCGGATGTCCGGACCTAGGTGAAAAATAATGGAGCCGGTCTCTTAATGGTGAACCGAATGCTCAAATCCTGCACCTTCGATCGAGTTTTCCTCGAGGTGAGCTTTCAAGAGAAGGATTTAATTATTTGAGTTTAGAAAGTTTCTGTGGCGGAAATAATTGAGGGGAAAACAACGAGAGAAAAAAACTGTTTCAGTTCCCATCTAATACGGATCATCTGGCAGAGATCTTCAAGGCGTGCAGATTCATGAACGTGCTCTGGATTTCTCTCGAACCGGCTCCGAATGCGAGTTTTGATCTCTATTTATGAGAGGAATCGCCAGATTTTCGAGAGCCCTGCGGCGGTAGGAATTAGTTTCCCGATTCTGCTGAAAAGTAAACATTAAGTACTTTGAATTATGCTCTTTCAAACTAAGTTTGCCGATTTTTGATATCTGGTCTCATTTAGGAGTATGATTAGGTCAAATTAGGGACACTACGAAATTTACGACCAAAAATGTCCCATGAAAACAACCATAACTCACTTTACAATAAAGCTAGAGACGATTCCAAAACAGGATCCGGTTTTTCAAAAAAAGTGAAAGTAACTTTCCTAATACCGATTTCTCCAACAAGCGCCGAAAAGTGATTTGAGAAAAACCATGTACCTAACACCCCTTTCAATAGCAGAAAGATCGAAGGTTATGAAAAAAAGGCGGGACTTTTGACCAAAAAACCTGCGATTTTACAAATTTTCGACGTTTTTTAAGCATAACTTTTTTCTTTCGTGTTTTCATGAGCTCTCATGTCGAAATTCGGAATCAGAGTGCAAAAACACACCACATATTCATATAGGCATATTTTTTAGAGATAAAATTTTTTTCGACTCTGACCACTTACGTCAGATTTTGGGCGAAATTTCTTTAAAAAAAACTCTTGAAACGTCTCGGAATCATGTTCCTATAGGATTTTCTGGGTTATTTTCGTGCGTAGAGAACGAATTTGCTAACTAGAGCTCAGGAAACCTCAAAATAAAAAAAGTTATGTAATAAAGAAAATTCAAAAAAAAAAAAATTTGTTTTGAATTTAGGTCATAACTTTTTCATATTGAGGTTTCATGAGCTCTAGTTATCAAATTCGTTTTCTACGCTTCAAAATAAGTCAGAAATTCCTATAGGGACATGATTCTGAGACAAAATTTTTTCGACTAAATGTTAAAAAAAAAACATGGTGAAAAAGTGGTCAAGTCGAGAAAATTTTCATCTCGAAAAAATATGTCTATAGAAGTTTCTGGTGTATTTTGACGTGCTGATTCCGAATTTCGACATGAGAGCTCATGAAAACACGAAAGAAAAAAGTAATGCTAGAAAAACTTTTTTTTTAAAAGACAAAAGTCCCGCCTTTTTTTTTCATAAACTTCGATCATTCTGCTATTGAAAGGGGTGTTAGGTGCATGGTTATTCTCAAATCACTTTCCGGCGCTTGTTGGAGAAATCGGTATTAGGAAAGTTACATCACTTTTTTGAAAACCAGACCGCCCCGATTCAGCGCATGTACGTGGAATGGCATCATCAACATAAGAAATGTTCCCCTCTGCCCCCTCATTCGAAAACTTTTTTGGAATCGTCTCTAGTTATATTGTAAAGTGAGTTATGGTTGTTTTCATGAGATAATTTTGGTCGTAAATTTCCTAGAGTCCCTAATTTGACCTAACAATACTCCGAGATGAGGCCAGATATCAAAAATCGGCAAACGTAGTTTGAAAGAGCATAATTTAAAGTATCAGGTCGGTCAGAAAGTTTCTTTCTTTTTTACGCTCATCGATTCTGCCCTATTTTATTCTTGTTGTTTGATCGATCAGCATATGGCTTTACATAATCAATGAGGGCATTGTTGCACTTTTTAGCGCACATTATATCAGGGCTGAACAATCAGTATGAGGGACACAAAGTAAAGTTAAATTCACAGTGGTTGACCATGAATCGCATCTGTATCTCAACCCAGTGCAGAGTGGAAAGAAGTAATAGGGCCCAACCAGTGTCACATTTATATAGTACGATGATTGATGATTACCATTAAGTTATTGCGAGGAAATTATCGCAGCATGCTTAATAGAAAAGCGCTTGTGAAGATGCAACAGACGGTTCTGGAACTCTCGAAAAACAGTTTCCATCACACAGCTGTCGAGTCGATAGATCTTCAAATGTCAATTCAAGTGTTTTTCACGTTTCAGCTCACAATTCCCATCAAAGAGGGCGACTTCGGAAAGCCGATGTCTGCCAGTCACGGGTGAGTTCGATAATAATAACAGATTGCAAGTGGCGTCGGACAACGCAATCATTCGTGAACAGACTAAAACCGTGGTTCCTCAGAAGTTCGTGAGGGCTGTTATGGTGTACGGATTGTACCACTCAAAGAGAATTCATTTTCGAATAGCCATTGGCAAGTGTTTGCGATTCGACACGACGTAGCGACATTGCGGCCTCTGCCGTTAATATTACACAATTAGATGAAGATAACCGATCTCACTGTGTGTGGTCGAACAGCCAGCACTATCATTGTCATATCGACATGTTCAGATACCACGTCGGGCCGTACATCGGCGCCTCGGAGAAGGTGGCGCCCGATTGGAGGGACGGTGGAGTGAGCATGGACAGGGTGAGAGCGAGATCTTCAAATACACACACCTTCGAGCGTTATCAGTATTTTATGCTTCTTCAAATACACACACCTTCGAGCGTTATCAGTATTTTATGCTCGTATCACATTACCGATATTTCAAAATAATAGCATAATTAGAATTATTAGGATTTTTTTTAGTATCGATCAATGATCCCAATATCCAGGGCTTCGCAGTTCCGATAGCTGGCGTTTCCGTCAATACGGGCACTGGTTTCGGCTTTCCCGGTGCCGCTAAGATTCTGGAGATGTGGAGTGCGCTCGACCAGAAAGCGTGGATGGTGGGATGATCTAATCACCGTTATTTTATAAAGATTATCAATAGAGCTTATGTGTCAATTAAATTCAATTAATAGGGCTTAAAAATTTCACCTGGATAAGATCCCTTTGACTTTTACAAGCGTGGTGAGATCGTTTTCAAATAAAAAAAGTTCGACACTGTCAATAAACACAATTATCTTTTCAGGCTCCGTTAGCATCGAGTGTTTCCACGGTTAAGGACGCGGCTACGAGTGAACACAGAATCTACGGATGGCTTTATTGCATTGTATTGATTTAGTTTATTATATTTTTAATCAATGAAAGTTTTGCTTGTTGACGGATACTTTAATCTGGATATTGTGATCTCGTTGTGTTCGCGGGTGGTATTGTAAGATTCAAAAACTCAGTTAATGCGATCGGCTGGTTAGCGCACAGTAGGCACGATTAACGGAACGAAAATTTCCTATTGATTTATTTAATTGCCAAATTTCTTGTTCTTTCTTCTATGTGTTCCTGGACGCCCAACGACCAGATTCATTAGAAATATTAAGGCCTAGCATCTGTTATTAATGATTGCAAAACACAGTAAGTGTCACTTTCCGCCCGTCGTCATTAGTAATAAGTGAAACGGTTTATTTTCTTACAGTAATAAAGCTGTATTTTCTGATTGAATATCATGCGAGTGCTCGTGGGTTTTCTTTCTAATATACGGAACTAAATGGCTAGAGTTGGGATTGATCGATTGATAAATCTACTTCACGTTCCTTGTCAATTTCGAAAGAGGAAGTATTGTATCCTGGCCCACACTCACTATGTTCAGCTATTCGAATTTACTCACATGCTGTAACAATAACAAAAAATACAGCCGAGCATTTCGGTGAGGCCAATGGTCTTTCCACGTTGTCAGAACAAAGCATTGATGTCGAATTTACCGATTCTCCTTTTTTCCCTACTCTCTCATTGGTTAAAGAATCATAAATCATATAAAGTTGTCATGCGGAAGTCGAAAAATAATATTGTTATGACACATGCCACGCTACTGGTGACAAGATTATTCAAACTCAGTCACTCGCTGACCCAGCGCCAAAAACAATGTATTATGTGGTGTTAGTTCTCAGGAAATGGCACTGGAAAAAGTAAAAGGGGTGTTAGTTTTCTCGGAAAAAGCTCTTGGAAAAAGCAAAACATTTGAATTCCCGCACTTTTGTATCTCGGTCCCCAATGGAGCTAGAGACTTGAAAATTGTTTTATGAGGTTTATGGACCCTCTGAACATCATAACCAAAATTTCAAGTCTCTATCTCTACAGGAAATCGATATATAAAATTGCGGGAATTCAAATGTTTTGCTTTGTTTTTGTGCCAGTCTCTGAAATCAATGAAGATCCATCAATATTATCTACTTTTTCATATCTTAATTTCCAGTAGAGATAGAGACTTGAAATTTTGGTTATGATGTTCAGAGGGTCCATAAACCTCATAAAACAATTTTCAAGTCTCTATCTCCACTGGGGACCGAGATACAAAAGTGCGGGAATTCAAATGTTTTGCTTTTTCCAAGAGCTTTTTCCGAGAAAACTAACACCCCTTTTACTTTTTCCAGTGCCATTTCCTGAGAACTAACACCACATTATAGAACATAACATGAGATTGATCATTGGATGGATATAATTGGCTATGAATTTCTTTATGTTGAAGTCAGTTGTATCACATACAGTCGCGCGCATAAGTCACCGTACACTTTAAATTTTTTGATAACTTTTGACTCACGATAGATTTATGGATCAACCTCATGTCATAGCATACCCACCGAGTGTTAGGTATATGCCATAGGGATATCACAGAACTCCCTGGTTGTTGCACAGTGAAGACGCAATCAATCGAGACTTTTTCAAAAATAAATAAATTCATGAATGGATTTTTCCCTGAACACCAAACTTTTTGATATTTTAGATAAGTCGAATGGCTACCCATAAAATGTTTTTCAAGTTCCTGTTCTGTCGCACTTTGGCTACAGAATTGCTCAAAGATGTTTCCCGAAAAAATAAATTTTCCTTCATAGACGTGCTAGAAGCTCATTCAAAAGCTCAAAATGATCCTTTCCACAATTCCTGATGACCCCCGAAGTTTGATAACGATAGCTCGAAATTTGACTTCAAGTCACGAAAAAACCGAATTTTTCACTTTTTCACATGCCCCAACTTTTGGTGTTTCCAGTTATGAGGGTGATTTTCGTTCAAAGGTCTTTCCAAGAAACGACGGTAGCATATCCATGGATTATACGATTACCAACTTTTTAGAATATTTGGATAACTTTCTCGCCCACGGCAACCGACAATCCGAGGTCATAAGATTTTCAACCCAAAAAATGACCATGATACCCCCATCATTAGTCGAAAAATTTGATCTCTCAGAACTTCCTGACTAAATTTTCTTCAGGTATAACTTTGTGTGCTGAATCCGAATTTCGACATGAGAGCAAATGAAATCGTTAAAAAAAAGAGTTAAAATTCACTATGTCGAAAAGTAGCCGATTTTGAAAATTTATTGACCTTGGATTGTCGGTTGCCGTGGGCGAGAAAGTTATCCAAATATTCTAAATAGTTGGTAATCGTATAATCCATGGGAAACATCTTTGAGCAATTCTGTAGCCAAAGTGCGACAGAACAGGAACTTGAAAAACATTTTATGGGTAGCCATTCGACTTATCTAAAATATCAAAAAGTTTGGTGTTCAGGGAAAAATCCATTCATGAATTCATTTATTTTTGAAAAAGTCTCGATTGATTGCGTCTTCACTGTGCAACAACCAGGGAGTTCTGTGATATCCCTATGGCATATACCTAACACTCGGTGGGTATGCTATGACATGAGGTTGATCCATAAATCTATCGTGAGTCAAAAGTTATCAAAAAATTTAAAGTGTACGGTGACTTATGCGCGCGACTGTATGTGATACAACTGACTTCAACATAAAGAAATTCATAGCCAATTATATCCATCCAATGATCAATCTCATGTTATGTTCTATAATGTGGTGTTAGTTCTCAGGAAATGGCACTGGAAAAAGTAAAAGGGGTGTTAGTTTTCTCGGAAAAAGCTCTTGGAAAAAGCAAAACATTTGAATTCCCGCACTTTTGTATCTCGGTCCCCAGTGGAGATAGAGACTTGAAAATTGTTTTATGAGGTTTATGGACCCTCTGAACATCATAACCAAAATTTCAAGTCTCTATCTCTACTGGAAATTAAGATATGAAAAAGTAGATAATATTGATGGATCTTCATTGATTTCAGAGACTGGCACAAAAACAAAGCAAAACATTTGAATTCCCGCAATTTTATATATCGATTTCCTGTAGAGATAGAGACTTGAAATTTTGGTTATGATGTTCAGAGGGTCCATAAACCTCATAAAACAATTTTCAAGTCTCTAGCTCCATTGGGGACCGAGATACAAAAGTGCGGGAATTCAAATGTTTTGCTTTTTCCAAGAGCTTTTTCCGAGAAAACTAACACCCCTTTTACTTTTTCCAGTGCCATTTCCTGAGAACTAACACCACATAATACATTGTTTTTGGCGCTGGGTCAGCGAGTGACTGAGTTTGAATAATCTTGTCACCAGTAGCGTGGCATGTGTCATAACAATATTATTTTTCGACTTCCGCATGACAACTTTATATGATTTATGATTCTTTAACCAATGAGAGAGTAGGGAAAAAAGGAGAATCGGTAAATTCGACATCAATGCTTTGTTCTGACAACGTGGAAAGACCATTGGCCTCACCGAAATGCTCGGCTGTATTTTTTGTTATTGTTACAGCATGTGAGTAAATTCGAATAGCTGAACATAGTGAGTGTGGGCCAGGATACAATACTTCCTCTTTCGAAATTGACAAGGAACGTGAAGTAGATTTATCAATCGATCAATCCCAACTCTAGCCATTTAGTTCCGTATATTAGAAAGAAAACCCACGAGCACTCGCATGATATTCAATCAGAAAATACAGCTTTATTACTGTAAGAAAATAAACCGTTTCACTTATTACTAATGACGACGGGCGGAAAGTGACACTTACTGTGTTTTGCAATCATTAATAACAGATGCTAGGCCTTAATATTTCTAATGAATCTGGTCGTTGGGCGTCCAGGAACACATAGAAGAAAGAACAAGAAATTTGGCAATTAAATAAATCAATAGGAAATTTTCGTTCCGTTAATCGTGCCTACTGTGCGCTAACCAGCCGATCGCATTAACTGAGTTTTTGAATCTTACAATACCACCCGCGAACACAACGAGATCACAATATCCAGATTAAAGTATCAGCATACGGCTTTACATAATCAATGAGGGCATTGTTGCTCTTTTTAGCGTACATTATATCAGGGCTGAACAATCAGTATGAGGGACACAAAGTAAAGCTAAATTCACAGTGGTTGACCATGAATCGCATCTGTATCTCAACCCAGTGCACAGTGGAACGAAGTAATAGGGCCCAACCAGTGTCACATTTATAAAGTACGATGATTGATGATTACCATTAAGTTATTGCGAGGAAATTATCGCAGCATGCTTAATAGAAAAGCGCTTGTGAAGATGCAACAGACGGTTCTGGAACTCTCGAAAAACAGTTTCCATCACACAGCTGTCGAGTCGATAGATCTTCAAATGTCAACTCAAGTGCATATCAAAGTACAATACCTAGTGAGTCCCCAATACAAATTGAGAGAGGATCCCATTATCCAGAAATTAGCTGAATTTTCTTGAACTTTGATATCGATAATTGAGGATTTAAAACAAGACATATAGCTGCGTCCCTTTTTGTATCGAGTCAGAAGGGCGGTTATTTCGATGCTAAAAGAATAAGCAACTCTTGTTCTATTGTTGTTTTCTTGGGTAGAACTTGGCGTTCGCTATTTTCTGTAATGGAAGGTCGTGACGGTATACACCGAAAATCATGTTTTATTGCAATTTCCGCTTCAAAATGTATTTTCCCTTCTTCCACACGAGGCCGGTTCAATTCAGACATACTACGATATTGCCCCAGGACACCCCTAACTTATGGCATATTGGCGATTTAAACAAGCACAATTGTCGAGCTAAAATTAACAAAAAGAAAAAGAAAGAAACTTTCTGACCGACCTAATACTTAAGATTTACTTTTCAGCAGAATCGGGGAAACTAATTCCTACCGCCGCCAATACCTCAAAACTCTTGAATCTCTCGCGATTCCTCTCTTATAATCATAATAACAAATATAAGTGTGAGTGTATCAATTAAAACTGAGACTACATCACATTCGTTACATGAATTCTCAATTTCAGAGTCCCTCAGTGGCAAAATCTTTCGATGCTGCTACTCATTTCCTCTCCTGTATTCGGACCAATAACAGCCTCGAGGTACGATCTCGTAGAGCGGAGCGTAGTATCTAGCACACACTTTCGACAGGGCGAGTTTTGAGTAGGTCTGTGTAAGGCAACTGATGTTTACTCTGAGAATAGATTTTTTAAAATACAGTCGCGCGCATAAGTCACCGGACACTTTTTATTTCTTTCATAACTTTTGACTTATGATATATTTATGGGTCAAAATCTGATATGTCATAGAATACCCACCGAGTGTTAGGTATATGCCATAGGGATATCACAGAACTCCCTGGCTGTTGCGTAGTGAAGTCAAAATCAATCAATACTTTTTCAACAAAAAAATTCTTGAAGGGATTCTTCCCTGAACACCAAACTTTCTGATATTTTTGATCAGTAGGAGAGATACCCAGAAAAACTTTTTGAAGTTGCTGCTCTATCGCACTTTGGCTACAGAAGTGCTCAAAGATGGGTCCAGTAAAAATGGATTTTTGTTCATAGACATGCTATAGTCTAGTTCAAAAGCTCAAAATGATCCTTACCACAATTCCTGATCATCCCCAAAGTTCGATGACGATAGCTCTTAATTTGCCCTCAGGGCACGAATTTTTCACTTTTTACGAGTTTTTTTCTCCCTATTTTGGATGATTACAATTCTGAGGGAGATTTTCGTTCAAAGGTCTTTCCAGGACAGAATGGCGGCATATCCATGGAATATACGATGCCCAACTTTTTAGAGCATTTGGATAACTTTCCAGTCTGTGGCAGCCGAAAATCCGAGGTCAATCGATTTTCGACCCAAAAATGACCATGGTTGAATTATTTTCATACTCGAAAAACTTTTTCTCTCAGAACTTTCAGACTAAAATTTTTTCTACTGTAACTTTGTCCGCTGATTTCGAATTTCGATATACGGGCTCATGGTGTCATCAATGAAAAAAGATAAAAATCAAAAACTGCAGAAATCGCCTGTTTTTCGAAGAAAATGCCCTGCTATTTTTTCCTCCAATCACAGATTTCTATAATTTTGAGGGTGGTGTTAGGTACAAGTATGAACTCGAATCACTTTTTCGGGCATCTCGGAGAATCTTCGTTTGGGAAATTTGCATAACATTTTTCGAAAACCGACCACCTTTCTCCAGCGCATGATCGTGGAATGATACGATCAACATAAGAAATGTTCATCTCAGTCTCCTGATTCGAACGATGGATGCGGTTTGTTTCTAGTATCATTTCGAAGCGAGTTATGACCGCTTTACTGAGGCACACTTATATATATATTTTATCTACGCCCGAGGGCGCAACGAAATAATGATACATTTGAATAATATATTTCTAAAAACGACTCTAAAAGGATGGGAGGAAGGGAGAGGAAACGAGAAAGGAGGAGTGGGATGATAAAGAAAAGATCTAATAGTCTGGTCTCTTCTTGTCTTCTTCTGGTCGTTATCTCATAGAGGAGATGAGAGTGGGAGGATTTCCGAGGAGGAGGAACTCGGTGTATACCAGCTTGACATGGCTCCGAGAACCAGACTATAAAGATCACTAATGGTGATGGGGATGGAATTGGGGTGGAAGGGATACGGAAAGGGTGGTGGGGGATGATTGATAGAGAATGAGGGGGAGGGGGTGGGGGAAAGAAACTAACAAGGTGATTAACCAAACATGAAAGATATTATTAACGATGAATGATGAACCTAGAAATATCTAATTCAAGTACTTGTTACAAAAACGTATATATAAGTGTGCCTCAGTAAAGCGGTCATAACTCGCTTCGAAATGATACTAGAAACAAACCGCATCTATCGTTCGAATCAGGAGACTGAGATGAACATTTCTTATGTTGATTGTATCATTCCACGATCATGCGCTGGAGAAAGGTGGTCGGTTTTCGAAAAATGTTATGCAAATTTCCCAAACGAAGATTCTCCGAGATGCCCGAAAAAGTGATTCGAGTTCATACTTGTACCTAACACCACCCTCAAAATTATAGAAATCTGTGATTGGAGGAAAAAATCGCAGGGCATTTTCTTCGAAAAACAGGCGATTTCTGCAGTTTTTGATTTTTATCTTTTTTCATTGATGACACCATGAGCCCGTATATCGAAATTCGAAATCAGCGGACAAAGTTACAGTAGAAAAAACTGTAGTCTGAAAGTTCTGAGAGAAAAAGTTTTTCGAGTATGAAAAAAATTCAACCATGGTCATTTTTGGGTCGAAAATCGATTGACCTCGGATTTTCGGCTGCCACAGACTGGAAAGTTATCCAAATGCTCTAAAAAGTTGGGCATCGTATATTCCATGGATATGCCGCCATTCTGTCCTGGAAAGACCTTTGAACGAACATCTCCCTCAGAATTTTAATCATCCAAAATAGGGAGAAAAAAACTCGTGAAAAAGTGAAAAATTCGTGCCCTGAGGGCAAATTAAGAGCTATCGTTATCCAACTTTGGTGATGATCAGGAATTATGGTAAGGATCATTTTGAGCTTTTGAACTAGACTATAGCATGTCTATGAACAAAAATCCATTTTTACTGGTCCCATCTTTGAGCACTTCTGTAGCCAAAGTGCGATAGAGCAGCAACTTCAAAAAGTTTTTCTGGGTAGCTCTCCTGGGAAGCACTTGGAGATCGATCGAGCGAAAGATAACTACGACTATGGTCATCGTGTTGCCTAGGAGAATTATGTGGAGTGATAGAAAGTCCACGAACATATGTCCAGATGTACCCTTCCATTTGTGCATAAACAAAACTTTCTGTCTGGATATGATGTATTCTCCAATATGATTCACAAAAGTATGACAAAGCTAACATTTCACCTGATGGTTATTTGCAAGTAATTTATTCATGCAATGAGTTTATTACGTGAAAGTTATCTTCTCTGGGGGAATGTGTCCGATTTCTCCCACCGATTGGGTCGACACTCTTCCATCGGGAAGAATTACGAGTATGGTAATCGAGGCGTTGGCAAGATTGATTCTCGCCCAGCCCTCCGGAGGGAACTGAAGTGCTCTAAAAGCGTTGATTACGGTAGATCAGAGAGTTACCGTACCTGACCTGGAAATATCGGATAACGTTGACGTGACATACAATGACCTGCAATAATCGATTTTGAGTAGAACGTTTATCCATCTACCGTACCTCAGTAGAGTCTTGCTTTTGCTCTGGAAACACTCGGTGAAAATACTTGTGAAAGGCTGGCTCTATGCGAGCTCTATCCGAGATGAGTTTCTGAGTAGTAGATACTATTAAACTGCACTACCGTATTTAGTACTGATTAAGTGGTTTAATTGTACTACTGGGTGAGAATAGAGTATTCTGTATAGAAGATACATTTCAATTACCTCTGCATGCGGTTTCCACTGATCAATCGGAGGCTCGATCGGGTAGGGGACACCTTCCTCAATGATTGCATCATTGCTGCGAGGTACGGTAGACGGAAGCTGGTCTGAATATCTTGATTGAATTTAATATGGCAATAATTGTAATAAAAAAAGAAGGATCAATAGAGTTATCGACAGCTTTAATTTTGCGAATACTCTCGGTTTTCTCAAAGTTTGGTGAAGTAATCGATTGAGTTTCAGAGTCAGTTCAAAGACTGTTGAGGATTATTTATTTCAGTGTGTTGTTTGAATCCGATTTTTAAATAAACGATAAACTATTGATTGTAGAATATCGCACTCCCTCACCCAGTATCAGATTGGCCGTCTCTGTTGCTCTCGTCATTGTCGACATGACCACTTTATCGATTTTATTCTTCTTTTCGTTCATTTCCGCCAGTCGTTTGCCGACTAGAGTCTACAATCAATCCATTATCTCCATGGAAATGTGTACACAGTGATGGTATTCCGGATCAACAATATGACCGAAACAAGCGGAATCCACTACTGGTGAATGATCACCTCACCGCTTGTTCTCTTCCCAGATCCGTTAGGACGTGCGGCTCATTCTCTTGATCGTAGTGACCATGTCTGACCAGAACAATCGTTCGAAAAGCTCTTGGAGTGGCCTGAATGAGTGACAATTTCCATTGACGATCGAATAAGGTTGCTTTCAGTACAAAATCTAGTTGGTCGTTAAATAAGAGAGGAATCGCGAGAGATTCGAGAGAATTGAACATTCAGCGGCGGTAGGAATTTGTCTCACCGATCTGGCAGCAAAGTGAAAATTAAGTACTTTCGATGATGCTCTTTTAAGAGACCGGCTCCGAGATTTTGGAGCATTTCGGCCCCTCGCCGGAACCGTTGCGCTAGCAATGAGAACCAGGGGCTCACGCTTGAATGTCAAGAGGGTCTTGGTCCCGTATTCGATAAACCGTCACTTACTTGTGGTTACTGCCTCTGCGAGGGGAGAAATGATATTTTCCATGAAAAATGGTCGAAAAATCATTTTCTCAACCGATCGCGATCGATCCAATTTTCCTTTTGCGTTAGCTTAGGGGTGCCCTGAGGCTCTAAAACTACAGTTCTGATTTATTTTTGCTCATTGTGAAAATCAATTTTTTAACATAAAATTTCGGTTTTTTGAGCAAATTGTCGATTTTCGCCAAAACTACCAGTGACCACTATATACGTTTTGTAGCCCGTGCAATTTTGCATCGAATCCATGCAAATTTGAATCGATCGATCAATGATGTTTTCTACATTTTTCGCAATAATCCGAAAAATGCTCGATTTTGACCTTTATTCGATCATACTATAACACCCAAATTCGAATTCCACACATAAAGTTACGTCAGAATAAAATATGATCAAATTTTTCCGAGATGCAATTTTTCCCACCTTTTGCATGATCCCGGGGTCATGGATACTTTTCGTATTTTAGTGAAAGTGCTGCAAAATTTTAAACGCGCAGGCTCGCGCTCGTCTAGACTCCGCCCCTTCTCTGGCGTCCTCCAATTTCCTTTGTTTCGAGCATCTTTTGTTGAGTTTTAGCCTAATTTAATAATAATTGGAGAGGTTGTTCTCTCAGAAAACCACTCTGTTGCATTACTTAACCGGACCTCTTTTGCTCGCGAAATATCCATTTTTCTCTGTAATTTTCGCTGTCGTTACTCGTTCTCGTTTTACTCGAGTGTTAACTCACTTTATGTGCTCCATTCACCTGCTTTGACTTTCCTTAACATATGTATATCTGTTTACTACCAGTAAAGCGCAAACTGGACCGATAGTTGAGCAGGGGAAGCTGTGGGCTGACTGGACGTATCGAGGTAAGAAGCTGGGGGTCAAACTCGACCTCAACAGGTTACTTTACTTTTTGTGTTAGACTATTCTCCATTGAAACATGAAACAGCGATGTGGCAATCCGTTATTAGTTTGAAATCCTCGTGCGATTTGCTTGTATTCACTTTCACCATCTTTCAGATTGGACTGGCGTCCCCTCGCCCATGAAGCCGGTGCCCTTCCCCAGCACCTTCATTCAGCCACTCCAGGTAATATTACCGCTCCCAATTATTACATGGATTTATTTTGAATATTATTAATAGTATACTCCGCTTTTCCGCGATGCACGCCACTCGCAAAGCTTTAGCGCGGCTGCGTGATCAGCTTCGCAAAAGTGGCGCGCAATCATGTTGAAGCTGTTTAAAAAAAGAATATCACGCACTTGATGTACCAATATGTGTATTGCTAGTACTAGTAACGACGCTCATCCTCACGCAGTAGAATATTTACCAAACATTCGCGTGGTGTGCCTACCGTAACCCTGTTCCTTGCATTCCAGAGCGGAATCGCGCCCTCCGTCACACGTCGGCCTAGCTCAATATCGCACCATGGACCCCAGCATGCAGCAGCAACCCCAGGTTGGTAAACGTCGCCTTGGCGTACGCAGTGCAAGATGACGAGATTTTCGAGAGATCAGTTAAACGTCGACCTCCTTACAGTACTATGGCGTACCCGCCGGTGGCTCAGTACTGCCACCCGGCTATTACACGACGGGCGCCGAAGACTCGGCTACGTTCTGCCGATGTCGCAGCCGTAGCAGACGATGTACTACGCGGTGAGTGAGGGTGGTGTAGTGGGAGACGTCACCTGTCCTCACTCTGTGTAAAATTTGACTGAAAACCGAAAGTGATACCTGATATTGCAACCTGATACCTGATATTGCAGCCCGCACCACCCGGCGCCCGCTCCGCCTACGCCGTGCCCAACTACCAGCCGGTGAGTCTCGGTGTGGTGGTGTGATGTGAGAAACGGCTCCCTCACTTTGAAAATGTCGTACATTTTTATGCAACTGCCCTGTGTTGCAACTACAGTACTTCCCTTTGTGGTGTGGTGAGAAAGGTCGCTGTGTAGTTATTGACTAGATTGTCGAAATGGTGAACGCCGTTCTGATTTTTGCAGCCCGACGCGGCGTTCGCTGCGATGTCGCTCTCCAGCCAGACGGCGCTTCCTGCACGACCATAAACGGCAGCCAGGTAATGGTGTGCTTTAGTGGGAAACGGTGATGGCACGTTTTGGAACCTCCATTTTGGAACCCTGAGAAATGACCATTTTGGAACCCTTTCAAAACAATAGGAAGGGACTTTAGAACTGTAATTTGAATACAGGTAACATTGCTACACTCATATATGATGAATAGAAACCTACACGTATTCAAATGACAGTTCTAAAGTCTCTTTCCATTGTTTTGGTAGGGTTCCAAAATGGTCATTTCTCAGGGTTCCAAAATGGAGGTTCCAAAACGTGCCATCACCGTGGGAAATGTCGACCTCAAACAAGTATTGTGTTGTGCGGGAATCGTTTCCTTCCGCTTCGAGAATATTCTTTCCGAAATGGTCAATCGATGAGCAGGACACACTTCAAGTACTGTGCTTGCCGTAATCCTGTTACAGTGGTGTTTCTAACTTATTCGCATGTCGGGGATACATTACTGAAACTATCAGTCGATAACTGAACATTGTGCGCTTTTTCAGCCTCGCGCCTCATTCCGAGCGAGGAGCCGACCGAACTCGGCGCGCTACCCACCTGCAATCCCACGATGATCCCGATGCACATAATGTACACGCAGGTTGGTAAACGTCGCCCTATCGAATTTTCGATTAAGCAGATGTAATTAGTAAACGTCGCCCTGGCCGCACTGCCACCCTCGTTGCAGATGCCTCAGTAATTCCTGATTCCCGGCTCCGGCTACGAGGGCGGCGCGCAGATGATGCCCATGGTGTACCAGGACCCGACGACCGGCCAGATGATACAGCACATGCAGCAGCAGCATCAGTGCCCCCCCGCATATCATGAACAGGTGCGTACGGTGTGGAATTGCCGACGAATCGTACTCATCGCCTTGTCGAAAATGTCGACTAGACTATTCGAGTTAGTGAACGTGGCCATGGGTACACGACTATGCAGAATGATGTCGGCAAGTAGTTGTGTACACAGTGGCTGGACAAGCGGTGAGAAAAGGGTTACTATAGGATTTAAATATTTTCAATTGCTGCCAAATATATTTTTTAAACTATATATATAAAATTGCATTGTAGCGACTGATCGATGGGCGCGTGCAAGTTCGCGCACGCAACGCGGAGCTGCGTCTGCCGCGGGTGAGTGGTGTGGAGTACTATACGGTAGTGGTGGATATGGTAGTGGTGCAGGATCGGCTAGCGTTCTCTATTAGGCCCATTTTCCTCTATCTGATCGGTAGGGTAGTATGGAGAGAATGTTTGTCCAAAGTAGTGGTGTACTGTATTATCAATTATTGATTGATTGCAGACCTTCCATCAACAACCCCAAGTACAAGACGAAGATGTGCAAGAACTACCAGCCGGGAGTGAATGGAGAATGTGCCACTCATGAATTGATCATCTTGATTCTTCAGTTGCACATGTTCAATTTATGCGTCAACATCCGATCATATTCGATATTGATAAGAGGTATAGTAGTGCAATTGAGTTACATTTGTGTTTCACTTTTTAAATGTGTTCTCTTCCTGTTCAATTGATAGAGCACGTTCTGCATAATGTGTCATAGGAACCATAGATTTTAACAAAGGAGTTTTTTTATCAACTTTCGGGTAACACGATAACATTACAGATGCTGTTTAACGAGAGATGGACACGGATGGATCAACTACATACACTGTAGTCAAGGTTTCACTGAATACTAATATTTTGTTACGCAACTATGCATGGCCCTTCCCCTTTCTTGATTGGAGTGGGGCCGAAATCGGGATCGGAATCTTGGTCGGGGTCATTCACTTATCATTACGGTATCCACTGATGCGGCCTTATCGTAGTGAAACTATTTTCGTCCCCTCCACTCACTTGTAGAAATAGTCACAAACCGGGAAGGGCAGTCCAGTCGTGTGAGCCGCGCTTGCGAACTTAACGTTTCCCTCCCAGTATCTCCGTCTCAAATGGGGTCGCTCCTGGCACATTTCACATTCCCATTTGAGAGTGAGAGCCGATCCATTCAGATGTGACTTCATCGACAGAATCGATCCAGTGCCACAAGAGGGACATCGACTGAATAGATCTAGGAGGGAAGAAGAAGAAACAAGCAAATTTTCCGGGAGGAGGGGATTACGGTAGCCATCGATTGATTGTATTTTCTCTTATGACGCGTGCCCATTGCTCTCCTGTATAGATTGTCATTATTGTTCCCAATGTTGTAACTCTACGCTCCTCACTTTATCTAGCCGGACAGACAAGGAATGGAGACCGCTAAACCAGAAATAGTATCCCAATTGTAAATTTGTTACTAACCAATTCGAACGTAGGGTCTGATTTGCCCGAATTCTGTCTATCCATGGTGATCGTTGACTGCATAAACCGATTATTGATCCAGTAATTGCCTACCATGATCTACCATTGATTGGAAACGTGATGGACCAGGGAGAGACGTGAGTGACACCATTCGAGAAATTGGAGGTGGTGTTTCGTCTGGCACGTCATCGTGCAGTGATGAATGAATGTCTATCATTAGTATCGTACCACTGTTGTTTTCATTATATTGTATTGTGCTCAAGTCGTTCGATATGATTTTACCTCGACATCTTTCCCATTCAAACACGTAAGCGAAAGAATATTTAGTTGACTGAGTCTCTCTATAATGGGGAACGAAATAGAGAGCGCACGGGGCGTTGTGCCACGATGCTGGAAAGAAGAGAAAAGATCAGCTATCAGCTACCAAGCCAACTATCCTATAATATGTTACGTCGATTGGAATTCCGTGTTCATTGAAATGAACGCTGCACCAGAACACTTCTCGCTAACTTCTCTCGCATCACGCCTAACATGTCCCTTCCGCCGTCAAGTTCAGGAGGGAAACCCACCAAGCATGATGCTCGGGGCGAGAGCTGGCGGAGAAAGAGCGCATGCGGTAATCATTGCCGGAATTGGCGCAAAACGGCACTACTCGCTACAATTCGCTATAATCATTTCGTTTCCGCATAGAATTCAATATAAAATTGTCTGAAGTCATCGAATAGGCTACTATTGAGCATGAAAGGCGAATAACTCCAAAGGGCATCGTACACACCGCGAAGAAAATTCCCGAAATGACCTGATTTGACTGGAAACGAGTGCCAACACTAACAAAGATGATCTGCAAGGAGAGAATGGCCGAGTATTCATGCAGAACGTGAAAATAGTCAACGATAAAATAAATAAAACGATGAAAACCGATCGAAAAATGCCCGATGCGAGCAAATAAATCAAAATACTGAGACTACCGTAATTTTTTGTGTATCGCGCCTGGCAAGGCACACCGGGCACACGCAGGTACCGGAGCTACAGTATTCCTCGCTTATTTTCCATTTTACTCCTTAACTATTAAAATTTAATTTTTAATATTTTTTTCTCTTTTTGAGTGAGTAAAACTCTATTATATGAGACATATTCATTTTTAGCTGCCGACTCCCTTTAAGTTTCACTTTTCAGCCAGATCGGTGTGACAAATTCCTACCGCCGCGGAGCTCTCGAAAATCTGGCGATTCCTCTCATAAGAGACTGCCTATTACAAATTTACAAAAAGTTGTTCCGGGAAATAAACTGTTCCGGCAATGACGAATTTACAAATTATTTGTTTACGATACCCGTTAATTAGATTTCCTTAGATTTGCGCTGGGCGTGGGACCTCTTTAGAAACAATTTAGCAAAAGAATAAAGAGAGAAAATATATTTAAATATGCGAAAATGCGATTCCAGTACGCAAAACCGGAGAATAGTTAAGCGTGAAACGTGCGCGGTCTCATTATTCGGTCACTATTATGATCGTATCATTATAAAAATGTAATATCTGATTGCGATAAATGGCTTAGATAATGAAACCTCCTTGATCCACTTCGCTCTATCTTTATCTGTCCCACCAGAAAATTTCATCTCGTTGATGAGAGCCATGGGATCGCGGCAGACAAGTAAACGATTTAAAAAATGCACTAGCACTAAAACCCCGTTCAACCAGTCGATTGGTTCTCTCGAGATCCACTCACCCATCCCAGTTGTAGTTCCACTGTCCTCTAGGAAAGGCCGAGTCGAATGAAGCTGGCGATTTGTCCAATGGATCAGATGCATTGCAAACGATGAGATTCAGGTGGGATAAGATACCTTAGAATTTGGATTTTCAGTACAATTCATGAATGAATGAATGTGAATTGCATTCATGTTTTTTTCTACAACATACATATGAAAAATAGTTTAAGAACCATAGGAATTCGAGGGAGTTGAAGGCAAGTCTCGATCTCACGAGTACATACCTCGTTTAAAACCGCTATTTATCCACACTCTGATCAATTTACGATTGATCCACTTTCAAATCTTTTTTTGAAAATTACTTTATCCGTTTTGAAATCGATTTGAGGTGAACGGGTTCCGGAAAACGTATAATATTCCGTGAAGCTATGCTAGATCTGCAAATCAGACTTCCTGTCATATGTAAGCTTTATCGTATCTTATCTACAATGGGAGAATCAACAAGATAATGTTCTAATGTTTAACGTCCATTTTGAATTTTTTTCTCCTTTCACAGAATGTTCACCACTTCCTCATTTGCATTAACTTTTTTCCACGACTATAACAGATACGATTCACAGTGAGTTATTTTCGTAATGTGTCGATAAGTCATTACAATTGTTCACTTTTCGGTTTTCTTCATAAAGCAGGATAGAAATACAAATGGTGCTTGGGATTGTCGTACATAGAAATCAGACGGTCGAAATAATCTTAGACTCACATGTTATCTTATGAAATCATTCAAAATAATAGAGTTATTAGCGTTTCATCATAGTTACTCTAGTATATTTTCCTTGCTGGCTTAGCTGTGCATTGACATCAGCCATCAGTCCAAGCTTGACAAGTTCCTCATGTGTCACTTCATATTTGAGATCACATTCCGAGTTATGTTCTATCGCAATGACAGACACAAACTGCATAGCTTCAGAGAAGAAAGAGGGAGGACTTTCTGAAAATGGATTAATACATAAACTCGGAAATTGTTTACCATTTCCCACTAAATTTCCAATATTCTTTTGACATTAGGCGATGCAATTATGCTATTCAATTCTTACTCATTATTTCTTCGAATCCGAAATCAAAACATCCGATCGAATCCCCCATACATTCACATGCAAAGAGGAGACGTTTGATTTTTTAAATTTTTTTAAATTAAGATCACCATTAAAATGGCGGACTGCATTTCTTTGAAACAATTTCATAGCGACTTTTTGGTATTCGGCGTTGAAAGTATGTTATTTAAGTCTTACTTATTATGTTTTCGTATCCAGCGTCAAAGCATGCGAGCGAATCACACACACCCTCAGACCCGAAGAAGAGAAGTTTGATTTCAAGAGATCGGAGTAGCTCGAGAACTGCGCTTCTAAAAATGTAAATATTTTATTCATTTTGTGAACAGTTTCGCATAAGTGCTCTCCTTCAATACATAAGTTACCTGCTCACGTTACAAGGTTTAAAGTTACCAACCCACCTTGACTTTTGACCAAAATGCATGATATTAATGAACGCTAGTTCATTGACAATGACAGTGACAAAGGCCTTATTGAGGAGATTCATTTCCGATCCATCCCATTCTAATTCCTCCATATCGATAACGAGATTGTCAACGCTCGAACATCGATATAATAATCGTGCGAACCGACTGATTAGCCAGTTTTTGTATGAAAATGAATTTTCGAATTTCTCGCAGGGATATTCGAAACGAAGTTCAGCCGGCTAAGATGTGGAGAAGATAAGTAAGCAAGCCGTTCTAATGTGTGAACTGACCATGTCAAGATCCGGAATGCTTTCGAACCATTTGTCGACACCAAAGTACTTCCGGTATCTCTGCAGAACAATCATTCTGACAACGTTGACTTTATTTTCTCTATACCAAGTGATATAGATTAGGGAAGGCAAATGGTTACGGTTATTTAAATGATCAATGTCAATATTTTGGGATATTGCGACTGGCACGAATCAGTTATTCGTGGTAAGAGCATCTAATGCTCAAATGGTGAAATCAAATTGTATTTCCACGAAAACACCTTATAAATTCATTGTCTCATAAAGCAATGATTTCTGTACATCAACTTCTTCTTGGGCCAATTCTGATGCATAGCTCTTCGTGTTGTGAATTGTTCCCAATGGAAGACCTATTGATCTTGATTACAACTGATTGTTTCGCTTTAGCTAACCCTAGGAACGAAAAATTCGGCATGCCATGGTGAATTTATTCTGTCCATACAAATTGTTCACTTGTTCAGTTTGTTTACAAAGAACGATAGAAATACAACAAGTGGTGATCGTGAATACATCGGACGGTCGAAATAATCGTAGAGTCATTGAGTTAGAAAGATATAGACACTAACAAACATTCTGATGATAATCAGTCAAAAGATTAGGTGCATTAGTGTTTCATGATTGTTACCCAAGTATACTCTCCCTCCTTCTTTAGTTCTACATTGACACAAGCCACTGCTCCAAGCTTGTCAATGTCATCCTGTGTCACCTCATAGTCACCACATCTGGTACTATGTTCTATCGCTATCACATTCACAAACTCCACAGCTTCAGCGAAGAAGGTGGGAGGACTCTCTGCAAATGGATTAATACATAAACTCGGAAATTGTTTACCATTTCCCACTAAATTTCCAATATTCTTTTGACATTAGGCGATGCAATTATGCTATTCAATTCTTACTCATTATTTCTTCGAATCCGAAATCAAAACATCCGATCGAATCCCCCATACATTCACATGCAAAGAGGAGACGTTTGATTTCAAAAGATCGAAGTAGTTAGAGAACTGCGATTCTATAATTGTAAATGTTATTCATTTAGTGACAGTTTCACATCAGTGCTATCCTTCAATAATAAGGTTTGAAAATTTACCAGCTTACCTTGACTTTTCATCAACCTGCATGATATTAGTTCGTTGACAATAACAGTACCAACAACTTTATTGATGAGTTTCATATCTAATCCATCCCATGCTGCATGCCACATTTCGATTTCGAGCTTGTCAATACTCGAACAGCGAATTAATAATCGAGCGAAGCGATTCATTAGCCGGTGTTTGTATGATATCGATTTTTCGAATTTCTCGACAGGATATTTGAAACGAAGTTCAACCGGCTGAAAGATAAACAATTTGTTGGATTAAAGGCCTATGAACTGCCGCTAATATATGAACTGACCATATCAGGATCGACGCTTTCCGTAACATTTTTAAAAATCCATTTGTTGACACCAAAGTACTTCCTGTATTTCTGCAGAACGGTCATATTGACAACATATAATTCACTTATAGGTCTATTCCACGTGAGATTGATTATTGAAGGCAAATGTTTACGGTTATTTAAATGGGCAAGGGAAAGACTGTTCCAACGTTGAGATATCTGAAAATATATTTTATAAGCAGTTCTGATTTATAGTATATGAGGCCGTTTGCGTTAGGATCAACAAGACCACAACAGGGGACTGGAACAGTATGTAAGGGTCTTTTCAACGGAAAATAATTGGGATCCCTGTTTCGATCGACACCAACATTCGGCCAGAAAAGCGTATTTTGTTCATACTCAGCAGCACTCAATATCAAGACAGGCCGATATTTTGAGTAGGTGCTGCACGGCGGGAATGCCCAACTAACTTCAAAGTATCGGGTTGAGGAATAAGTAACGCTCGTTTTTAAATTTTTTTTCACTTTATCATAAAAACTTTACAAAGCACGATAGAATCTAAAAATATTCTCCATGCGCATCGATGACCTTCTGCCATCTACCAGCCAGCTTGTGGATGCCCTCGTGATAGAAGGACTGGGGCTGGTTCTTGAAATAGTTGGTCAGTACGGTCTGGATAGTGGCTCGGTCTTTGAAGCTCTGTCCCTTGAGGAAACGCTGGAGGTCTGAGAAGAGGTGGTAATCGGAGGGGGCAAGGTCGGGTGAGTAGGGAGGGTGGGGGAGGACAGTCCAGCCATAGCCCGCCAGCGCAGCCTTGGTCTTTCTTGCGACATGCGGGCGGGCGTTGTCGTGCTGAAAGTAGATTCGAGCGTCCTTCCCGCGTGTTTGCTCGACAGCGAGTCTCAGCTTCCGTAGCTGAAGAGTGTAGACCTCTGCCGTGATAGTCGTCCCCTCGGGTAGGAGTTCCCAGAACTCCACTCCCCGCACTGACCACCAGATGCACAACATCACTTTTTTGGGGTGCAAATCGGATTTGGGGACATCTGCTGGCTTTTGGTCCTCTCCGACCCACTGTCTCATGCGCTCATGGTTGTCGTAGAGCACCCACTTTTCATCACCTGTGATGACATTGTCCAGCCAATCAAACCGGCGATGCAGAGTGAGAAGAGTCGAAGCCATGTCCACTAGGCGATCCTTGTCATAGTCGGTCAGGTCATGGGGGATCCATCTCCCGAGTTTCCACTTCTTTCCAATCGCGTGAAGTCCATTCACGGCAGTTTTTTGGTCGACCCCAAGGAAGTCAGCAAGATCGCGCGTAGTGAGATACGGGTCAGCCTCCACCTCAGAACGCAATCGATCGAGGTCCAACTCCATGGGGCGACCGGGTAGGTCTTCATCTTCGAGGGAAAAGTCGTGTTTCTCGAATTTGACTACCCACTTTCTCACGGTGGTTACATGCGGGTATGTGTGGGGTAAACCTGCTCCAGTTGTTCATGAATGGCGGGCGGTTTCAAGCCAGATAGAAAGAGAAAGAGCATCACGTTCCGAATGTGAATTCGGTCGGGGACGAAATTGTGCGGCATTCTCGCCTGGGAGACTAGGGAGAACTGAATCGAAAACATGTGTGGAATGCCCGAGGGGCCCTCTCTCCAGTGTAAACAGGGTGGCAGACGGCAACAACAAAAGAGCGAGCACGAGGGTTCTAAAGTCAGAGAGAAAAAACGAGCGTTACTTATTCCTCAACCCAATATTACATAACGATCATACTCTGCAAGTGTTGCTTTGTTTTGACCCTATCACATCCCTCCGAGGAACTCTGAGCCGATTAAACGTCCGCTTCAATATTACTTTCTCTGACTTTCTCGTTCTACTGTGCCAGTCTAATTGATCTGCCAGATCTGGGATGAAGTGCGCTAGAGAGAGTAAAGAAGCACTCAAACATTATTGAAATCCATAAGGGAATTGGTCAGATACAAAAGTCGGGAGAGTTCAGAATTGTGAAGCGAAAAAAGCGACAAGACTTTCCGACCAACCTAATATTTCGGAATACAGCGACTGGCACGAAATGAGAAAATCGTTCGTGGTAAGAGCCTATAATTTTCAAATCGTTAAATCAATCTAGGATTTTTTTTATAAATGATAAGTGCTTGAATATTCTTTTTAGTGCACTGTCTCAGATTTTTCGAATCACTAACATGACCTCAATGAAAATGGGCAAGTTTTGCATACCCCAAAGTTTATTTTCGGGTCAGTACTCAATTGAAAAGAGAGATTGACCTACAACTAAGTTGCAGTAGTAAAGTGTACTGGTTAAATATCACACTGATGATAGAGAGACGAGTCCATTAATTAGGATTTTCCGTTATTGATAGAAAGAAGTTTGTCTCGCTGATTGTTCGCTGAAAGCATACCTCGAGATCTCGACTATGATTGAATGTGAAATGATTTGTCTGGAGAAAGCACAAAATCAGTTTTGTCGCAATATATTCGTAGGGTAAATTTTTTGAGAGTCCGACGTTGCTTACAAATGAGACACAAGTTGGGCCCCATTACTGCCCTCCACTTCACAATGAGTTGAGAAAGAGGTACAGAATGTGGTCGCCAAGACGTGTTTGCCATTCCCATGTGCCCGCCTTACCGATCGATCATCCCTCATATAATGTGCGCTATGAAGAGTATATATGCCATTATCGAACACACAAAGTCATATATTGATCGGGCTCATGCGAAGAACAAGAAAGCTCAGAAACCATAAAAGTGAAAATCCGCGAGAACTTTCGGACCATCCTGATGCAATGATTTCATGGGTCTCTGAAGTTCCGAGATATAATTTTCTCACTGGCACAAGAAGTAAACCAGATGGAATTCATTTTTGAAGATACGACTTCATAAGTTCGATTATCGAACTCTACGTGAAAATTTCACACTAGGGAAAATTTGTCGCGGAATTTCATTTTTCTTTGTGCGGATGTATGCATGTGAACTGGCTCAGAAAGTGTCGCATAACTACTCATTACCGTGCAAATTGAAATACGTAATGTAGTATATAGATATTTCGAAATAACTCTAAAGCAATTATACGATTATGAGAAACACGAATGACATGAAAGACACCGCTTATTTCACGCGCGTAAGCATCCATTGATAAGATACCGACGAGTGAGAGCTAACATTATGTGAAGCCAACTTTCCTTTCGATTACCTTCACTCTCCCTTGTTGTGTCCGACATCATTGTTTTTATCGAAATTAATAATGTATCTGAATTAAGAGACTTGATTAAAAAAGGTTTAATTGTTGTTCATTCTGTTATTCCATTCAATTCGCGGGTATCCAATCTGCAGAAATTATGCTGGAATCGACAAGGAAAGAAAAACTGCCGGAAGATACGTGGATCTACCAGATTATAATCTTCATCTGAACTCACCGTCTTCCACCTGGTAGATCCACGTATCTTCCGGCAGTTTTTCTTTCCTTGTCGATTCCAGCATAATTTCTGCAGATTGGATACCCGCGAATTGAATGGAATAACAGAATGAACAACAATTAAACCTTTTTTAATCAAGTCTCTTAATTCAGATACATTATTAATTTCGCATTGAAAAACATTGAAAAACGATGTAATTCAGGAACTATTTTTTACCACAAACAAAGTTCGCCGCAAAGGTTTTACGTGAAATGCCACTGAGTGTTTATCACTTGACCATTCGTATGAAAATGAACAATCCAGGGGGAAAGAAATATACGCTGATTTACCAAACGATGATATAGATGCAATTGGCGCATGCGGGGACGACGGATTGTATTTCATATCGGGTAAAAAGGTGAATGCAGATACTGAGTTCAATAGACCAATATACTATCACTATAATTGAAGGTTTGAGATCGAACGTTTTACACCCTCTCTCCCCTCCAATCCCTCCCCCAACCTTATCAGAAGATCAACATTCTAGATTCCAGAGATGTTTAAGAAACATACATAATATGTTCAAAATTTCTCATCCTTAGCGAAATGTCACGTATTTATCCCCTCAGAATGTAGAACATCATCAGAAGAGAGAAGATGGGGGGGGGCTAGGAGAGAGGAACTTATATCGGGTTGAGGAATAAGTAACGCTCGTTTTTCCAATTTCAGATTATGACCTCTTCCGTTTTTCTAAATTGTGCAATTATATTCCGGTTTTTGATGATCGATAAGGGCTTGGATACTCTCTTTAGCGCACACTATATCATATATCTCCGATCATTTAGGCGATCACAATGGCTGGCTCAATTCAAAGTTGTCGCACCTCACCCTGAGATTTTGACAGGTCAGCACTGAGGGAAGAAGAATTATTGAGCCACAATTAAGCTGTAGTAGTAAAGTATCATGGTTATACATTACACTGATGATATTCAGAGGAATATCCAAGTAAAGGCCTGTGTGAGATATGCGCCTAACGAGAGTGTAGGATTTTCAGTTACTGACCGAAAGAAGTTTAGAAGTTTTCCACAGGTGATGTTTTGCAAGAGGTAGAGAAAGGCGACCACTAGTCTCCGTCAAGCGTTCCCTGCGGTAGGCCGCCCTGGCCTAATGGGCATGGTGTCTGACTGGCATGCCGACGCAGGCAGGTTCGGCTCCCGCCCGATGTTTTGCAAGCCTGCGTCGGCATGCCAGTCAGACACCATGCCCATTAGGCCAGGGCGGCCTACCGCAGGGACCGCTTGACGGAGACTAGTGGTTGGGGCGCGCGCCTTTCTCTACCTCTTGCAAAACATCACCTGGGGGCGGGAGTCGAACCTGCCTGCGTCGGCATGCCAGTCAGACACCATGCCCATTTGAAGTTTTGCTATCCGCGTTTTCTTAGCAATAGATCTAAAGACCTCAATTATGCTTGAATGTGGAGTACCTTTCCTGTTGAAAATATGGACGAATTTTGCTAAGTGTGGAGCATTCTCTTTATGAGTTAAATTGCTCGTAAGTCCGATATAGAAAAACAAGCCTCGAAATCGACATTTATTGCTATTTCCTGTAAACCGTACTAATTGAATGTAAGGCCTTAGATGGTTAAATGGACGAGCATCCACCAAGTGGCCACAATAATAGAATGGCTACTATGTCTTGGGTATGGTTTAATCCAAAGTCCTCAAAACACGCATTTCTTTTGATTCCGTCACAAATTAATATTTTTGGAAAACTGTAATTTTTCAAATAGGAGCATAAGTAGCACCAAATGTTTATAGTGATAATATAGCTCCATAGTGAGTGACTGGAGCGCATTAGTGTATAGGCCAGCACCTTCGATCCTCAAGGTAGACAAATAAGTTAAGTGAACTGCAATTTTTCACGAACGTTCCCCTTGAAACGTCTATAAAAATACAACAATGAATCGAGCACCATTCTCACTTCACCATGGAAGAGGTGTAGTATCGGGCTGCTCACATGAGAATGTGTGATTTTACGGAACAGTTTCCACGTTAAATTACACAATTTCGAAAAAAAATCTAAAATTTTCGAAAATTATCAGGTACATTGAAATCTAAATTTCTCTCCTACACAGGAAGCGTGATATTTCTAATAATAACGGCTATGATACTTGAGCATACCCTGAACAAATGCTATAAAGTCAGCTCATTTAGATTTGATTCGCGGGAGATATATGAGCCCAAACACGATGCTCAAAAACGAGCGTTACTTATTCCTCAACCCAATAAGAGAGAGAGAGCTTTTTCTGTCAAGGAGAGAGAGAGGGAACGAACATTTCGATCTCTAACCTCTCTAACCAAGTCTAAAAACTACAGGTGCCCATAATTTCGTGATATTACAATATATAAATGAATTATAGGGTGAAACGATATATTGTGGTGCGATTTGCGTTCGAGTTCATGATGAAAAAACTTACGTCTATCGACTCTGTGATGATCCTGATCGTGAAAGTATTCTCATCGTTGTCGCTTGTGGGCAAGGTGTTGATTGCCGTCCACAGGTGGGCAAATTCAAAACATGTTAATCACCTTGTTTGGGGTCATTACGTGTAATTAAGTTGCAGGGGCAAAGCGATTTTTCACTCACAATCCTCAAGTGACACCCCGACTGCGCGACTGATAGGGGATAATGTAATACTGATCGACGTGAGTGTTTCGTTATTGCTCTCTCACAAACACAACCCTGCATTCACGCTCTTGTTTCCAGTGTGAATCCATTCATTCCTTTCTCTATGCAAGAGCTTGCGATTCTGATCGCTTACTATACTTCACAAAGGGTTATGAAAATCTGTATACGCTCGACTCCGAAACATTGGTGATTCAATCCTTGCACATTGAGTATGCTCCATGAACATATACACTTTATTCGATGTTTTTCTCAGAGACATAGTGTCCAACTATACTATCGCTTGCGTCCGAAACGGAGTTGTCACTATCGAGTGCTATGACACCGACTGCGCATATTTGGTTAAGGCTCAACAACCGACTCAGTTTCCTGCAAAATGCGTAGAAGATGTTTGTGATTACCCCTATTGAGTATGGTAAAATAAATGGAATGGGCAGACACAAAATTCGACATTTCATTATGCACATCGGAATTGCCTAATTCATTGACGATGATGCATTTCAGATTCCGATGAATAATTCCATCTCTATGGACAGTATCGATGACCTCTCCGATGAATGTTGCTGTTCGATCTGTAGCGAGACATTCGGCGAGTGAAATTCGGCTTCCGCCCAAACCTTTATATCTTATTAATATACATTATATATGTTTTGGACGGCGTTGGCCTTACAATAGTAGTTTATTCGAAATTTCTCAGATTCAATCGATTTCATTCCTCGATTTCTCAACTGTGGTCACACATTCTGTAAGGTCTGCATATACAATAATAGAGTGTGTATCAACAACGAGTTGGTCCATTCGTTGTAAATGTCTTCAATAGCCTATATTGAAGGATCAAATGCCCGATTTGTTCGTGCGTTACATACGTAACTGACGGTCGGAAACTCCCCAAAAACTTAACGATTCTTAGTAAGTGATGTCGTTTTTTTTTAAATATCAAATAATATTCATATTTGAGGTATGTCTGAACAAATGAAGAAATCGAGAATCGGCCCGAAAGTCACCTGTAAAGGATGTGAAATAGTGAGTCATCACATGCCCAAGTTTTATTCATCTCCTTCTATAAAACTTACTTTAGTATTATTTCGAGTAGTATTATTTCAAAACTGGCTGTTTTCAGAAGTTACGACTTTTCTCAACGACTTTAGTTCGTATGTGCAACAAAGAGGACTGGTACATGGTGAATAAGAAACGCAGATATTATGGTTGTAACCCTTTCCTTCCAGTTCAATCAACTCATCTGCCTCAATTGTGCTCTAGATGGTAGGCACGGGGGACATGCTGTCAAATATGATGTCATGATGGAGAATGTGCGATAAAATCGCTATTTGTATGAATTTGACTTCCCTTTGTTACAGTTTTTCTTTGTTTTTTATGCAGATATAAATGATTGCTTCTCTCTTTCAGATTCGCGAGAAGCTAGCAAACGATGTATCTGATCTCTGCTCTCAACTGGAGGAAAGTAAGACAAATGTGCTGGAAAAGTCGAAACAACTAATCAGAATGGACGATCGGCTAGCCAAGGTGTGCTCGTATATTTATCCTTGAAATCAATTTGGTATATTATGTGTTATCCAGCACCTCTCGGAAGCAGCTAATCCCGAACATGTCATCGCAACCCATAGCTTCTGAGCAGGTATGATATTCCAGAGAACGGTAAAGAAGCACACACTAAATTTTGTTCATTTCAATTCAGGTAGCGAACGAGTACTATGAGATCGTCAATGATCTGGCAGCAACGGTTATGGACAAGTGCAAAGCCCTGCAAAACACTCGAGATTGCAAATGTACGCTGTACTTTTTTTAAATACTTAATTAACTTATTTTTACAGGAACTTGTCTTCAGTGATGACAGAGAAGTCGATGAATCTGGTGTAAATCAAGATATATGAAGGAATATTCCCGGCGTCCTTCAGTGGACGCTCATGTTACGTGAACATGTGTTATTTGCGAACTTCGAGAATTGTTTCTAATCTTTTATTTCTATTGGATTCAGTAGGCGTTGTCACTGTCAAGTTTCTGCAGTAAACATGTGCTGTGTGGATATTATTTATCGCTCTGTTCATGATCTTGCAATATTAACCATACGAACCATAATGTATGATAAATCAATAAATTGTTCATAGGTTCCATGCTCGCTTCGTAATGAAATCTGATGATATTCTAATGCCTCCAGAACACCTTCACTTGAGAACAAATCGGGAGAGTCTCAAACGCCACAAATGTAACAAAGTGTGTCTTATGGTGTGTTAAAAAAACGCTTTGGAAAAGAAAAGAATAGAAAAATCGTGTTAAAAAATCACCGTCGGAAAAGAAATGAAAAGAAAATATTTGAATTCCCGCATTTATTGATTAGTAGTGATATCTAGAAATTGTGTACGCTTATGCGGAGAGCTCATACGAGTCAGCAGCCAAAATTTCAAATCTTTTGTGAGCTGAGATATAAAGAAAAATCGATAATCGCGGGAATTCAAAATTTTTCTTTTCCTTTCTTCGGAAGAGAAAAGAAAATTGGAAGAGAAAATATTTGAATTCCCTCAATTATTGATTTTTTTTCTAAATATCTCAGCTCCTAGTGAACATAGAGACTTGAAATTTTGGCTGCTGACTCGTATGAGCTCTCCGCATAAGCGTACACAATTTCTAGATTCTAGTTCCATCGGGAGCCGAGATATCACTAATAATCAATAAATGCGGGAATTCAAATATTTTCTTTTCATTTCTTTTCCGACGGTGATTTTTTAACACAATTTTTCTTTTCTTTTCTTTTCCAAAGCGTTTTTTAACACACCATTAAAAATTGCAAATACATCTAAATCTACATATCGGTTGGTTTGATCAGTGTATCAGTGTTTCATGGATGCTGTCTATCAAAAGTATTCGTTACCGTGCAAATAAGTAGAAGCATGTAAACATTTTATTTCGAAATTATACCCAACCGAAATCGGACAATTTAAACAAGAATGAGAACAAAAGCGCGACCTTTTCACGGCCTCAGCATCCACTGATAAGAGCGATAGAGAGAATAGAGAGCGATAGCTCTCATTGTGTGAAGCCTACATTTTATCGATTTTTCTTGCTCACTCTTTCTGCGTGCGATATCATTGTGTTATCGATATCAATATTTGATCAAGTTGTAGTTAGCGGTTTGGCTAGGTCATGACAACCGATGATTGATTCTAAAATGATATTTTTCGCATCCCATTCACAGGTATCCAATCTCCATTTGGTAGACAATGAGTGTATGCTGAAATTGACGAGAAAGGATAAACTACCGCAATATACTCGGTTCGTGCAGATAGAGGATGGTGAGTAGAATATAATTTGCAAAAATAAAGAAATTAAGCTTCAGGAACAATTTTCTACAGCAAATTCATTTCGCCAGAAAGGTTGTACATGAAATCGCAGTGAGTATTTTTGGGATAGTCTAAAAGACGGTCCACGGCCCACGGCCCAAAAAAGACTAAAAGACACCCCTCGCAATAACTCACTTCAAAGTTAAGCTAGAGACAAACCAGAACCATATTTCGAGAGATAATTCGGAGAAGCATATTTTATATGTTGATGATTCCATTCTATCTCTATGCGTTGGTGCAAAAATGTGAAAAAAAAACGCAGACGGCCCTTGACGGCTCGTCCATAACTCGCCTCAAAATGAAGCTAGAGACAAACTAAGACCTTCATTCGAAAGATTACAGCTTTTTTTTTTAGTTCTTTTCATGTTGATGATGTCATTCTATCTTTAAGCGCTGGAACAGGACGGTCGGTTTTGTAAAAATCGAAAAAGACTAAAAGACGGCCCACTGCCCAAAAAAAACTAAAAGACACCCCTCGCAATTACTCGCTTCAAAGTTGAGCTAGTGACAAACGTGAACCATCATTCGAAAGATAATTCGGAGAGGCATATTTTATATGTTGATCATTCCATTCTATCTCTATGCGTAAGTGCAAAAATGTGAAAAAAACGCAGACGGCCCTTGACGGCCCGTCCATAACTCGCCTCAAAATGAAGCTAGAGACAAACTAAGACCTTCATTTGAAAGAATACAGCTTTTTTTTCAGTTATTTGTATGTTGCTGATGTCATTCTATTCGCCTATACATAAAAGAATCCATGATGACAAATTCACAAAGCGTCGGGAAAAGTTTGAGGCGTGGGAAAATGTTTGGGAACTATGCGGGACATATGCAACTTTGGACGGCGCATCTTCTTTCGTGAAGAGACAAAATTGGTCCGGAGCCGTTGAATAGGCGAAACCCGGCTCTGAAAAGCCAGATGTGATGATTGGGGGGTTTAACGTGACTGAAGCGTTACGGTTCCTGGAGAAACTTTTCCTCGCGTCATTTTAGTATTAGTCCCCAGCAAGCTCTACTGGGGAAAAGTAACTTTGAAAGCCGGTCGAGCGCGCCGAATATGATACAGTCGATCAAAATCGCTCCAAAATCGTCCAAACCACTATTCCGGCGGATGGGAAATATATAAGGCGGCGTGGGAAATACTAGCGGATTAAAATACGGTATGCATAAAACACTGGCGCATCGATTTCAACTTGGTAGATCCTGGTAGCACCACAAGCCGCCATTTGGTAATTACTTTTCGGAGGCACACTTTATGAATTTCGAGGTTTTCGACATTTATCGAGCGGGGAAATAGTCGTGGTGCTTTGAGTTGAAAAAGAAAGTTGTAGAGCTCGCAGAGACGCATCGATCGGTGCTGGAGATGAAAGGTTCCTATGCTATTGAAGCCGATCACGGCGGGGTAAATACGGCATTTTCTGTTTCGCAATTCTTAATTTGGTCAATTTTCGAATCTGCAACTTTATAAATGAGAACCGAACGAAACCTAATCTTTTGTTCGGATTCGGCATCACTCGGAAAGTATTTGGAGTGTTCGGGAGTGAACGTAATCATGGCGCAGGTGGTTAGCTGTTAGACTCGTGCCCATCACCCCCGGGTTCGAACCCCGCCCGGAACAACAACTTTTGCTCGGCCTCGCAAGCATCCAGAACGTGTCCGGGGTGGTCGGGAGTGAACGTAATCATGTCGCAGGTGGTTAGCTGTTAGACTCGTGCCCATCACCCCCGGGTTCGAACCCAGCCCGCAACCAAAACTTTTGCTCGCCCTCACGATCACTCAGAAACGATCCGCGGTGGTCGAGAGCAAGCGCAATCATGGCGCAGGTGGTAAGAGCCTAGACTGGCGTTCATGACCCCCGGGATCGATGCCCTACCACTGCTAACCTTTTGCAAAGTGCAGACCATGTGCGGGAAGGATGCCTAGCACTCAGAATCCCCCTGGTTCGACTCCCCGCCGGTGCACAATGTTTTGCAAATTTGTTTTCAGCTAGAAAAATAAATTTTCAGGATTAAAAATTCACATAAAGTATAAATAAACCTACGGCTTGCCCGTAGCGAGCGCAGCTCGGCTAGTTTCGCCTCTACATAAAAGAATCCACGATGCCAAATTCACAAAGCGTCGGAAAAAGTTTTGGGCGCGGTGCCAAGTTTAGGAAATATGCGGGTCAGATGCAACTTGCGACGGCGCATCTTTTTCGTGCAGAGTCAAAATTGAACAGGAATAGGCGAAACACGGCTCTGAAAAGCCTGATGTGGAGATTGTGGGGTTTAACGTGGAGTTAGCGGTACGGTTCCTGAAGCAACTTTTTTCCTCTCGTCATTTTAATGTTAGTCCTCAGCAAGGACTTGTCCGGAAAAGTACCTTTGAAAGCCAGGAGCGCGCGCCGAATATGGGACACTCGGTCAAAATCGAAAATCGTCCGAATCGCTATTCAGGCGGGTGGCAAGTATATAGCAAATGTTGGCAAGTACTAGCGGATAGATGTGCTGTATGCAGAAAACACTGGCGCATCTTCCCAAACTTGGTAGAACCTGTTAGCACCAAAAGCGGTGTTATAGTGTTTAGTTTTCGAAGGCACACTTTCCGGATTTAGAGGTTTTCGGGGCGGTTGAGCAATTTTAGTCCAAACGAACTATCGGGTTGAGAAATAAGAAACGCTCGTTTTTGAATTTTTTTTCACTTTATCATAAAAACTTTACAAAGCACGATAGAATCTAAAAATATTCTCCATGCGCATCGATGACCTTCTGCCATCTACCAGGCAGCTTGTGGATGCCCTCGTGATAGAAGGACTGGGGCTGGTTCTTGAAATAGTTGGTCTGTACGGTCTGGATAGTGGCTCGGTCTTTGAAGCTCTGTCCCTTGAGGAAACTATGGAGGTCTGAGAAGAGGTGGTAATCGGAGGGGGCAAGGTCGGGAGAGTAGGGAGGGTGGGGGAGGACAGTCCAGCCATAGCCTGCCAGCTCAGCCTTGGTCTTTCTTGCTGAAAGTAGATTCGAGCGTCCTTCCCGCGTGTTTGTTCGACAGCGAGTCTCAGCTTCCGTAGCTGAAGAGTGTAGACCTCTGCCGTGATAGTCGTCCCCTCGGGTAGGAGTTCCCAGAACTCCACTCCCCGCACTGACCAACAGATGCACAACATCACTTTTTTGGGGTGCAAATCGGGTTTGGGGACATCTGCTGGCTTTTGGTCCTCTCCGACCCACTGTCTCATGCGCTCATGGTTGTCGTAGAGCACCCACTTTTCATCACCTGTGATGACATTGTCCAGCCAATCAAACCGGCGATGCAGAGTGAGAAGAGTCGAAGCCATGTCCACTCGGCGATCCTTGTCATAGTCGGTCAGGTCATGGGGGATCCATCTCCCGAGTTTCCACTTCTTTCCAATCGCGTGAAGTCCATTAACGGCAGTTTTTTGGTCGACCCCAAGGAAGTCAGCAAGATCGCGCGTAGTGAGATACGGGTCAGCCTCCACCTCAGAACGCAATCGATCGAGGTCCAACTCCATGGGGCGACCGGGTCGGTCTTCATCTTCGAGGGAAAAGTCGTGTTTCTCGAATTTGACTACCCACTTTCTCACGGTGGTTATATGCGGGGTATGTGTGGGGTAAACCTGCTCCAGTTGTTCATGAATGGCGGAAAAGCCGGATGTGGAGATTGTGGGGTGTAGCGTGGATATAGCGCTACGGTTCCTGAAGAAACTTTTTTCCTCGCGTCATTTCAGTGGTACCTCTAAGCTACCTCTAAGCCTCTAAGCTTTGAGGAAAAGTTACTTTGAAGGCCAGGTGAGCGCGCCGAAAATGGGACACTCGGTCAAAATAATTCAGGTTCCATTTTGAAACCTTCTGGGTCGATTCAGGTACCATTTTGAAACCTTTCTAGGCCGATTCGGGTGCCATTTTTAAACCCTTCTGGGTCTATTCAGCTACCATTCTCGAACCCTTCTGGGTCGATACCACATCAGAACCCATGTTTGGGTCAATTCAGATCATTTTGGAACTTTCTTGGGTAGATTCCGGTATCATTTTGGAACCCATTTCGGGTCTACTCAAGTACCAGATTCAGGTATTCAGGTGAATTATCCCAATCAATCGATTCTTCGGTGCTTATTCTGGTTGTTTTGTTTGGTCAGGGTTTCACAGGGTGGGATCAGGATTATTACTGCTAAGTAGAAGTTCAGAACAGAGGCTGGACCAGGTTTGGTTGGACCGGTCGAGTCGATAACAGTGGTGAAATCGCTGAAGAATCGAGTACCAAATTCGAGACTGTCGTTTCGATCTACCTTGAGATAGAAGATTTAAAACGATCAGCTAAAAGGTTAGCATTTCAGTTGAAACTCCTGTAATAATCTTTCAAATAATTCAGAAGGAAAATGGTCAATGTATATTTGAATGTAACATAGTTTTTTTCTAATCGAGCGAGCTCTCATTTCACAAATGAACAAAATGTGCTACAATACACGATTTTCGAAAAAAACATTACTTTTTTACTCGTTGTTCAGTCTGCTATTATGTATGGTCCCCCTTCATACGCATGCGAGAAGCGACAGGCTCGAATTTGGTACTCGATTCTTCAGCGATTTCACCACTGTTATGGTGTCTGACAATCATCATACCTTATATTTTATTGTATTTGGTATTTCACGCTGTGGGATGAGAATCAGAATTAATTCTGAATGATTCATTTGCTTTTATTGAACACAGGAATAAGGTGAAGTGCGGCCCAAATGCACGCAGGGTTTAGTGTTTCTCTCAGAAACCCAACATCCAAAGTCTCGACAGAGAATTGGATTAGCTATAACGTTTGATAAGAAATTTTAGAAAGCAATTTTTGAGAAGGAGGGACTCTCACCACGAAGCACCAGTGCTAGTGACACCCGCACCACTCCAGATACTTCGGTACAATACTCTGTCCATTTCATCCTTTCCTTCCATCCCTAATTAGTCTCGATGTCTTCTCCAATGAATAATCATTTGAATCTCAACACTCTTCCTTCTGATGTCGTACGGAAGATAATTATTGTTGGACAAGAATCCATCGAGGGAATGAGATTGGTGAGTCAGTTTGATACATTATTAGAGCATTTGTTGGTTCACTGCAACATTTCTAACGCATAATATTATTAGAATTATTTTATTATTGTTATTAGTTATATTTTATTATTAACATAAAATTGTGTTGTTATCACATATTATTGTTTCCTTTTGAGATATCTATTCGATGGAATTGCCTTACCATTGACCATCTCAGTAATCAAAAACATCTTCCATCAATCGCGAAACTTTCGTGGAAAAGAAACCTTACTCGCACATCGTATCACACAGTAGTAAGAATGGTTGTTTCGGAAAGATACCATAGCTATTTTGGTGTGGAGAAATGGGAGTTATATCGAAATCGGAAGAACATTAATGCTGATTTGTTAAGTTTTTTTCTGATCATTAAGTATGGCAGCGACAAATTCAATTAAAATATAGAATTTTAGCCAATCGGAGTCCGTTTCAAATTACCCTACGTTAAATTCGATTGCGTACTTTCTTACAAAGAACAGCTATTGGATCGCTTCACTCGACTTTTTTCTCAATGTTCAAGGATTAAGAAACTCGAGATTGATATGGGCAACACCCATTGGAATGGAATGGAAAGAAACTTCCTAAAGAAAACTTTAGGCGACGTTAAAGTGGAAGAACTCGTGTTCACTAACATCAAAAGTTTTGATCGAAATTCCACGTAAGTTATTAACTTATAAAACAGATAATTATCGAACTACACATAAAACACATAATTACCTTACGGATTTGAAGAGTAGTGCGTCGTATTTTAATTTATTTTAGGTCCGCAATTCTCGATCTACTCAGATCCTGTAAATTCGGACGGCTAATACTCATTTCGAATCGATCTGCATACACTGCAAATTTGATCAGTAAGAAATATCTTTCCTTTGTTTTTCTGGTTTTGTTATATTGTTTTATGCAGTCATTTCCATTTCAGTCTGCCTTCCCTTTTCTGAAGCGTTTTACTCTGAAGCGGTTGAGCTTGTCTCTGCCATCGAAATACGATACAACCACTTCGCTGGTTTCTCGCGAAACGATATTGCGAGACTCGCGACACGAAGTCAATGCTAAGCTCAGCATGTCTCCCATCTTTCGTATTACTGTAACGAAACTATAACTCACCGTCCCGGCGTCTCAGGAATAAGAGAAAGATTAATTCAAGCAATTAACTCCCCAGTAGTTAGGCCCATACCTGTCAGTATTCCCCAACACCCCTAAACGTCATCGTTATTTACGTCGCTTGAAGCGTAACTGAGTTTCAAGGAAAAACCTCTACCAACAGCAGTAACTGAAAACATAATCATACGTATCGCTTATTTTATTCAATACGTTTACATTTTCCATTATCTCATTTTTTCATGTAATCACCTCATTGTAATAAATATGTAGCCTTTTTCCTTCACTCATATCGTCATTTTGCGATCAAATTGTTAAAACACCGACGCTTTTCCAGAGACGACGTCAGGGACCAGCACAAAGACGTCATCGTCTGTTTTTTGAACAGAGTTAATTTTTTTGAACAGAGTTTTGAACAGAGTTAATTTCCACCCATTCCCTTTGTTTCGGGGCTAGTCGTAGTCACTTTAATGGTTGCTCTCTCTTTGATCAATTTTAACCATCATTGTTTATTCAAAAAAATGGCAAATGATCTCAATTTCTGCTCAATCTTCTTCAATCTCTGCCCGCGCTGCCATCTCTTCCCAGCTCGGCCGTGTTTTCTCAGGCACTGCAGCTCCATCTTCGACGGATCGCTTCAGCATATCGCACGGCATGCTTCCGCACATGGCGACTTGGCGCTTCAGGAATTTCGGCCTAGCAGGATGGATCTGAAAAGAGAAAAAAAACATAAAAACCGAAAAAATTGAGATTCTGTTACAAAAAGGGCCAAGAGGGAGGTAGCGAAGATTCTTAAGAAGATTGCACTCTCTTCCGTAAGATAGCCTAGCCGGCTTGGCAAAATCATCACAATCAATCAACTGAAACACAAACCTCTGCATCAACAACAGCGTTTTCTAGCATCGGCTTGCCTGAGATGATTTGGGTCGAGAGCGACCTAAACGTGAGTTTGGCGAACCCATTAGAACGCATTAGGAAATTTTTTATATGATATTTTGAGTCCCCTCAGTATCTAGTTCTTCTTACACAAGTGCGAAGATGACGAGAAGGCAGAGGAGAATCTTCATTCTACTGAAATTGAAAATATAATACAAATAATAAAAAAATAGAATACTATAGAAGAGAAAGAAGAAGCTGACGATGTTGTGCGAAGAACATGCCGCTTTTAAAGTACAAACTTTCCCACGTTACTCTCGATTGAGAAATTTTGCCATTCATTACTATCTTGCAAAGTAAGTTATCGATTAAAATGTTTTTATCAGATTATTTCATTGCTTGATTTTCTTCAGTAATGGTCCGATGGCCTTCTTTGACAAGGATAAAAGATGCGGTTGAGCTCCAATATTGCTATATATTCGGGTTGCAGGCTCGGTTTCGAATAGTTCGACCCCCCTCTCTCTCGCCTCGAATAGTTCGAGCCAGACGGTTAGACAATCGAACTATCCGAATCGCGCCCCCTCGCGCAGAGGCCGAGTGGTCTAAGGCGCTGTTTTGGTAAGATCGTGAGATTGGGGGTTCGAATCCCACCATGTCCAATCACAGTGCTGTACGGTATAAAAAATTTAAAATAAATATAGATAACATTAGAAAATCTTACAATTTCGTTAGGAGCGCATCCATTCTATTATAAAATCGAGGACGAGGTTTAGTTGTTAAATTTCTGATTCCCGACGAACCTGTGAACCTGTTCGCATTTTGCCAATATCTAATTTTGTATGAGGGAGAAAAACAAAAAAAATCGGATGCGGGAATAAATGGCGTGAATCCGTGATTTTGAATCACAGATTCACGCCAAACAAATTTGTATAACGCGAGAAAAAAAAAAGAAAAAAAAAGTCGACTTTTCATTCAGAATTTTTTCACGGTTCTTTTACAATGACAAAAAGTAGACTCGCGCGCTGTAAGCTTGAGAGACCGGCTCGGCTATTTTGCCTGCCCGGAACCGTTCCTCTAGCAATGAGAATCCTCATTCCATACCCGGGTGCTATGTGGTTCTTGGTCCCGTAATAGCTTAAAAGCATGGCATAGCACGGCTTCTTCTTTGCTGGCTCTTGTTACCATATTTGACCTATAAAAGTTGTAATCATCCGGAACTGTTCAGGCAGTCACATCAGAGAACTCGTGCGACTGCGCATTCATCGACTAATCGCGTCGGCTCTCAAGACGAGTCCACGTCAAGATAACTCATGACTATAAATCAATCAATAATTTAATAAATAAGGATCGAGTATGCAGAACTCATTAATTCATTATGAAGTGTTCACAGGATGGTGCATGTGCACAAGAGGTGTCCAAATATTTGTACTCGCTCATCATTTGAAAATGTTTGTGGGAGAACGAATGTTCAATCATTCCCACGTTTCTGCAAGTTCTATGCTGAATTGATTGAAAAAATACGTGCAAATAATCTTTATCGAACAGAATGCGTGCAATAATTGCATTTATTGCGGAGGCGTACATCTATTTCATCCCTCCCCCGCATCGATGATCGCGCACGCTGCTGAAGAGAGTGTTCGTCATGGATGCGGTTTAGACTCTCTCCATTCCGCACACTATCTCGCCGGTCATAGAAACGAGAAAATTGAGGAGAGCCGATTTGTCATCACTAGATTGTGCGCGACAAAGATCGATGGAGGCTGGGGGATTCGAACACCCCAACCTTTCGATCACTGTGACAAACGCTCAAACACTGAGCTACGCCCCCGTACTGGGCTCTCTTCTATTCTTCTTGGGGCCGTGGCCTTTATCCTTTACAATGCCTCCGCAATCTCCTTCTTGTCGCTTCAGGCGCCCGCCCGCCATGACCGGAGGAGGAGTGACCTTCAAAACACAGATACATCAACTAGTGGGTGGTAGGACAAGATGTAAACAATTTCTCGGAAAAGCCCATTTCGTAAATTTTGAACAATGGATCGGCTTCCTTTGTCTAAAAGTTTACGAGATGAGCTTTTCCGGGAAATTTTTTACACCTTGGCCTATCACCAACTAGTGGTGACAAATAGGCATCCATCTCTCCTCAATTCGCACATTCTCTCGTCGGCAAGATAATCGAGAGATTCACGGAGAGTCCGATACCTTTCATCATCTTTTCAACTGACCAGTTCAGATTTTTAAAATATCACTTATTAATATCGTAATTGTAAACAAAGTCACAGAGTAAGTGTACCTTGGGTAGCAAGACAACGACGTCAGGCTTCCTCTTGTCTGAGAAATATGCGGTCGAGAACGACCTAAACATGATTAATAATAATTAAACAATATTTATTTATTTATTTCAATTTTTTACACTCAATTTGCTTACACAAGTGCGAAGATGACGAGAAGGCAGAGGAGAATCTTCATTCTACTGAAATTGAAAATATTATATAAAAAAATAATAAATAATTAAGGGTATTGGGTAAGGGAGAAGCTGACGATGTTGTGTGGAGAAGAGGGCGCTTTTATAGTACACATCAGGAGTGTGCAAAACATTCTACGACCTCCTCGCATACTCTCTAGTCTTCTCCAACCGGCGAAAGAGAATGTGAAATGAGGAGGTCGTAAAATTTCTGCACACCCTTTGTACCATTTTCTCCCACGTTACTCCCGATTGTGAAATCCTGCCATTTCTTGCTATCTTGCAAAGTGAGCGATCGATTACAATGTTTTATCAGAACGTTTCAAAGTGATATTCCTTTCTGTAATAGCCCCCTGGTCTTCCGTGATTAGGACAGATGAAACATTTTATCTCCATAAATATAAATAAAAAGCGATTTAAAAAAAATTTTCTTCATAAATTACAGAATTTCATGGAGCATAAACACAATAGAAAGAAGACAAATAACGACTACATAATGCACATAAACTCTAACGCATATTTCTTAGAGAGAAATCGTTATCGGAATCCTCCGGGGCGAGCGCACTCTATTCGGAATGTTCAACGAAAATTGGTTAGCCATAATTCGTTAAATGCTCGCGAGAAAAGCCCGACAAACTGTGTACTGCCAATTTAAATTATCCGGAATAGATTAACGCCAAAAGTGCATTGAATCTCAAAAAGGTTCGTATTTTTGCTCCAATTTTTGGGTAGCGCCAACATCATCATTTCAGCGTTGGCCGCTTCAACCTAAAAATCAATTGTGGTTCGCTGCATCGTACAATATGCACACCATGCAATTCACCTCGACAATGGATAAACGATGAGAAGTGGGTTTCTGCTCATTTTTCACCATACTTATTTTAATAATATTTATGAAATACGGTATTAATGTAGCCAACATACTCGAGTATGTTGTTTCCACTCGGGGAGTGGGGGGCACGTGACCGGGAGGGGGGACATTACAGAGATGCTGTCTTTATCGAGTGTCAATTGCAAATTGCAGAAAATAAAGTATGTAATTACGAACTTTGTACGCAATCTAGGCGGTATTATAAACCCTGAATATAAGGACAACCGGCCGCTCACCTCGGGTGTGACATCATGTGAATAGCATGAACAGGTTTAAAGATTTAGAGAAAATATGATAGAGAGAGAGGGAGAGGAGAGGGGATGGATCATATCATTTTGCTTGTGAATCAAATACGAAACCTGTCATTTGTAGTAATTAGCATGAATCTATCGGATGAATCCAATATTGTTTATCTCGACTGATGCGATAAAGCCGAGGTAGTCACAGCGGCAGCTTAGTCTTTGACCAATTTCAATATAGTTTTTATTGTATTTAAAAACATGACACTGTAATAAATTTCTGCTCAATTGTCGTCGATCTCTGCCCTCATTGTAATCTCTGCTCAGTTCGGCCGTGTTGCCGTGGGCACTGCAGTGGCGACGTCGTCATCGGTGATCGAGCGCTTCAGTTTGTCGCACGGCTCAGGCGAATTATACCCCCAGCAGACGTGGCGCTTTTTTGACCCTTCAGGTTGCACCTCAAACAAACATGTTTATAGTCTGTTAAAAAAAAGAGTAGCGAAAGCGGGACAGATCTATGGAGGTTCACAGAAAAGAGAGATACAATAGAAAGAGCTCTCTTCCGTAATGCAACTGGTTTTGGAAAAATCCTCACAATAATTCAAGTGAAACATAAACTTTTGCATCAGCGATAGCGGCATCTCTCTTCCGCAAGATTTGTGTCGAGAGCGACCTGAATGTGAGTATTAGTAGTACCGTTTCGTTGTTCGACTATGTTCATTCTGCAAACTCCCCCGTTTCGGTGAGATAGCGTGCGGATCAGAGAGAGCCAAAACCGAGTTTATATCGCTAATGAGTATGCAGAATACATTGGGAACTTATTATTATTATACATTTGGGCAGTTGGAAAACTACAGATTGCTTACACTAGAGCGAAGAGGACGAGTAGGCAACGGACAATTTGGGCTGAAATTGACAATATTATGGCAAATAATGAACAAAAAATAATATTAAAGACAAGAAAGGAGAGACCAGAGTGACGGAGGAAACGGCGCTTTTAATATACATATTTTCTCACGTTAGCCCGGATTATGAAATTCTGCAAATGCTTGATACTTGCAAAGTGAGTATCAGGCGAATTGAAATGTGTAGATCCTTTCATTGCGTTATTTTGTAATGGCCTGCTGGCCTTCCGTGATAAGGAATATTCGGTTGATTCTGATAGACACATTACCAAAACGCGAAGCACATATTAATCCGAAATTATAATAGTATGCACAATTTCGCAATATCTAAGCATAGTTACAAAAATATAAAAATTTAGCGATTAGTGTGCATATTATAACTAAGAAATACAACTGATTTGTGAGAGAATATACCACGATAAAATGCTATGTATTATGCTTCTTATTCACTACGACTTATTCGCGCACACTGATCGATTGATACGGATAGTATGGCGAACGGAGGCATTGCTGTCGAATATGAACCTGCAATTGTTTTTTTAAATTTGTTTTTAATTAATTTTTTTACAATTTGCTCGTTTGCCTATGATTGGAACATTTCGATATTTCGTCTGTCTACGTAACCCATCGAACAAAGTCACTATTTATATGGCAAAAACACAGTCTATGAATCGACGATGAGAAATGCTATTTATTAACTGATTGGAGCGATTGTCCGTATAATGGCAATTCATTTCTTTATCTGGCTCCCGGTTTAGCTTCTTCAATATTCTGCTGTTCGACTGAGACATTTTAAAAAAAATTAAAATATTTAATACATACATAACTCACCATTTTCCGTAGATACAGAGCGCCGCGTTCGTTGCGGGATCACCGGCATAGATAGCTGCCCCGTCGTCAAGCCATCAACGAGTTCTAGAAAAAGGAATTTCGAAGTTTAATTTGTATTTTTTCCCAAAATAAACACACTATCTCTCTCTCTAGTCTGGTCGCTTGACGAGAGAGGTTTCAGAATGAACAAGGACTTTTCAAACTAACAACGACGTTATGTTATGACGATATTAGGAAAATGAGTTCACATGGATTAACAAGACTGAGTACTAGGGAGGATACCGGCTCTCCTCAGTGCGCGTCCTCTCTCGCCGGTCAGAGAAACGAGGGAATACACAAGAAACTAGTGAGCAATAGAACACGGCGTTTTACATGGGGTGAGCGAGAGCAGGGAGAGCGGCCAGGGATGGCGAAAGAGCATGCAAATGCAAGAGTGTGCGCTATGGTCTCACCACGAAAGCTCACTTATCGTTTTGCCAACAGAACTCTGTGTAGAAAGAGCTCGCGTTATATATAACGCGAGCTCTTTCTACTATACTATAGTAGTTTGTCCTAAAATACGACTCGACGTCACAAGAAAGTCAGTGCATCTATGTTTCTTCTGAGCTGAACCTTCAGAATTACAAGGAATGAACATACGTTAAATGGGTCTGGACAATTCCGGCAGAGGCACTCCGGCAAAACCCATATCGGCAAAACGAGTAAATTAGCGAAAATCTCATTAAAATCAATCATTTCGGGCACATCGGCAGAAAATTCAAGGCATGACCTCATTTGATGTATGGGAATGAATCAAGTTGATTCATGATAGTTCATTCGGAAGGTGCTAGGAAACTGCCAAAAAGGGTAGATAGTGAGAACTAACCCGAAGATAGTAGCCAGGGAGCGTCTCACACCGCTCAATCAATCTTCCGCCGCATGAGGCCGTCGAACCAACAATGTATTTTCTAATCATATTTGTAGAAAATGTTTAGTTGTTTCTAAATTAATGATGATAGGATAACTCCATATTATCACTTTCTCCTTTCAATCGGTAGATCATCAAAAAACGTTTTTTTTGTTGTCATGTTTTTGTCATTATAAGCAGCTCAACTTACTCAATTCGGAGCTCAGTGGCTCGATACACTGCGCTCCTCTCAAGTAGATCTTGTGAACTCCCTCGGTAAGAATCCACGAGCCAAGTTTTGCGTCCCAAGTGAGATTCGATTGAAAGGTATTCCCGAGGACCATGTGCGAACTGTCGGGCAGCGTGGCGTTGGAACAATGTGGGAATGAGTATAGTTCATTCTTTTGATGCTCGATGCATATTTCCAAAACATATTTTGCAAGAGGTCTCTCAAGAAAGCATCATCAAATGATAGCGTTATGAGGTCATCAGATGACATTTTCTACCTACCAGAAGAAGCCTTCTTGATGCGAGAAGGGAAAGGCTTACTCAATCACGACGATGTTGGTTCCGCAAGGACGGCTATTCGTTGTGTTTATCGCCACAACAGTGCCGGTCGCAGTATCCGGATTGCGAATGTACTCTTTCTCGATAGGCTGTTGTGAGAAGTTGACAGCTGTAAACGATGACATTCATAGAATTACCAAACAGCTTCCATTCAGATTTAAAAAAAATTATAGTCCGTTAACTATAATTACAATATAATTCACAATATAATTCAATATAACGAGTCACAATAGCATCACGATAGTGTGGGTGATCAAGGAGGGGCATCTCTTCCCATAAGCTCTACTATAACGAGCAATCGAGCTGCCTCGTCTGATATTCAGGCAGATTGGTCGAACCTGCACAATCCTCATCCTTGGACTTCTTGACGATCTCCGTTCTGGGAAGAGCGCACACCGGAGCCGCGTCCATTTTCCCAAGGAGGACGCAGTGATCGTATTTGTGGGTGTATGAGAGACACTGAAAATCAGGCAAGTCATTCCATGTGAACATCAAATGCATAATGTATGTTATCGTTTTGGATAGAAGAAGTTGAATGACGTCATCAGGTCACATAATCTCAAATCAGATGCATACCTCAATCATCTCCGCACACAATATCTTGCAGTGATACTCATCGACCACTGGTGGCTTGGAGAGCAGCGTCTTCTTCGATTTAACTGTCTCATTGACAAAGCACATTGCGATGAGCTGAAAATCGCTTTCCTTCATTTTTTGATTTGATGTATAGCAGGTTATGGAGCCTGCCTAGATATACTATATAATCGTCTTACCTCGCAATGAAGAGAAATAAAGTGGCGACTAGCCTCATTGACAAGCGCAGACAGACAGGCGTCTCGTGTGAATGAAAAAAGAATAGTGCAGAGGAGGGAGACAGAGATCACTTCCCGTCACCTAGTGATGCACACTCGACTCCGGCTCTCCTCCATACGCGTGATCTATCGCTCGTCAGAGAAACGAGAGATCAGGCGGGTTGAGGAGAGGCAGGTCTCGACTCGACAGCGCCTGTCGCCGGGGAAATGGCGAGTCTGTCGACTGAGCCTCATCAAACCATATGAATTGTCTCTTCCCTCCGGAAGAAGAATCATTGAATCACAACGCTCTAAGTGCCTTTGCTTTACATAGAAGGACGCCACATATTAATTAGGTTGACACGTGAAAAGGAGTACTTACTCATCAAAGGCTGGCTTAAAATGTGTTAACCACTCGTTTGCTTTCGACATGTTCTTTCAAATTTCAGATCAATCATAGTAGCTACAGTCAGAAAAGGCGTCCTCTCAGCTATTACTCATATGAATTGAATAAAATGAGTGAGGTTCTCGCGCTAGCTCAGTTTCCGCCTACATCGCTCAAATGTCGGTGAATGACGTCTGTAGGCCGACCGCTTTGAGGTACTTTCCTTTTTTCTGAAAGTAGCGGGGGGGGGGGTACATTGCTTTTCTGAATCCGAGTAGCAGGGAGAAGTGAGCGTATGTGAATACTCATTGGTGATGTCGAATCGAGACCAACCTCTCCTCATTTCGCGTGCACTCTCGTATCTCTGACCGGCGAAAGCGTGCGAATTGAGGAGCGTCGGTCTCGAATGGGCATCACTTGCAATATATTCGTTTTGAGCGATGGAACAGAAGTCTGCGCGCCTCTCACGGTCGATTTGCATGAAGTTATGGACAATTTCATGATTTTCGTTGACTTTGTGCACTTGATCATTTTCACCAGGTGAGCATTCCCGACTGCCTCTAGCTTGAATTTAATTAAATTACAAATATAAATAACATTCTTAGATTCATTTACGTCCTGGCATCACAGGCTGCCTGTTCCACTATTGAGTACAGTGTTCGAATGCAAGTGCTACACAACAGTGCGTGTCTTAATATTGCTAGATTGACTAGTGATTCCAAATCGTGAAAGAATCGCCTTAATTCGCACGCTCTCTCGTCAGTCAGAGAAAGGAGAAAACGCGCAAAATGAGGAGGGTTGAATGCCTATTTGTCATCACTAGTATTCTGTAGTGTCGCCAGACCGAAAAATGAAAGAAAACGAATATATTTCAGTAATCGCTCATTATCTTATCTACGTTGTGGGGCTACTCCTGAGTCATAGCATCACGGTTCGAACGATTTCGAGAACTATAGTATGCGTATTCTTTAGCCGCGTATTTTCGGCATATCCGAGCAAGGAAGACCCTACAAAGAATTCCATAAAAAAGCTGTTGATTGTCATGGTATGCCTAACTAACTCAAATGTATGTAATTACATGCTTGTTTAGTATACCTCCGCAAGAATGATTGGGAGCGGATTTGTTCTACTGATGGCTGTGAGCCGATTAACCGCAGTGACTTGGCCGCTGATACAGAATGAGGTTGTTTGTCTCTATTAGTTTCTCTGTTTCAAAGTTTTAGTTGTACGGTTTTTCTCAGATCTGGACAAAACCCAGGCTGTGGTTAGCGATATCCGTCGTATGGTTGCTCACAGTTGCCGTGGCGGTAACAGCATGCTTGACCAAGGATGAATTCACAGATCTGGTTGGCGGTTGTGTATTTTTTAAATATATTTTTTTTTTAATTTAACAAAAATATTCAGAATTTGGTCAATTTCATCAGCCCCGTATTCATCATTGCATCCCTAGTCTGTTATGTTATTATTATCATTCGAGTGCGGACTACGATTGCAAGTTTTGTTCTTCGTGGAAATTTAATTAAGCCTAAAAAATAATGTAATTCAACTTTTTAAAAGATGGTCGATGCCGGCATGAGATCATTCTTTCGTTGTCTCTCAAGGACGACTATTGCTGCGTTTGCACTAACCTTATGTAAGTGATTGTTGCATCACGTCGATATAATGCTTTTCTCCAAACTAGTTGAGTAGGTTGTAGTTTGGTGGAAAATAATTGCCGATTTTCAGCCAATTTAATCGTTCCAATATCCCAACACGCTTTGGAGAAACCTTCCGTAAACATCTTGTGGCAACCCCTGACAGCAATCGAATGACCGTAACTGAATACAATAATCACGTTATTGCCTTGTTGTATGTGGATTTCTTGAAGGATCAGCGGGCCAATATGTAGCCAACAGTATGAATTGCGAGACAGTCATACAGCAATGTTTATCAAAATGGCACTGAGATACCAATCGAGATATCTCTAAGTCGAAAAGCAATAGCTTCGTGCAAACTATCAGGGATTATTTAGGCTGACGGCCAACAACCATTCGCACTCTGCATCACAGCGTTTGCGTCTCTTCAGAATGCCTCGCTTCAGGGAGGTCCAACCGCCAGGTTCAGTCTCAAAGATGGATCTTCAAACTCAGAAAAACTACGATATTTGAAATTTTATCAGACTACAAAAAATAAGCGAAAGAGAGAGAGAGCACTAAGTTGCTTGACGAAAGAAAAATTTTGCTAATTATCTCATATTAATCACAATTTATGTTAGAATTATGATGTGTGCACTATTTTGCAAATTTATTGTGAGATGAATAATTTCAGTTCAGCCCGTTGTATTCTATTAGACTTGAGTAATATTCTCAAAATAACTCAAATTGACTCGCAAACCTTCATCCCAGTACCACCAATATCGGTCTCCCGCTTGCGTTTGTCGGTGAACTGTTGGGTCGCGTTTGCACTACAAAGTATTGTTATTAATTTCATTGGATTGTAATCAGGGAATATAGAGGGCACTCGAATTGAGGAGTACGAATCTCCCGGCATCAACTATCCTCACACTAGAGCTAGAAGAACGATGAGGCAGAGAAGAATCTTCATCGGGCTGAAATTGAGAATTTTATATAATAAACCAGCGGTATCCCCCCGACTACGTCGGGGGATACTCGCCGTATTTCGCAATCGCAAAGAGAGAGGGAGAGGGAAGGGAGGCGTTGTTTACATGTTTCCGATTTCGAAATCCGGACAAACCAACCAACAGACAGACATTTGCGCTTTATTATATAGTATGGATATTAAGAAAATATAATGAAGGAAAGAATGGAAAAAATGATGTTCTTATGCGAAAAAGATGGCGCTTTTATAGTAAACATTTTCCCACGCTACTCGCGGTTGCAAAATTCTGGAAAGAACATTTTCAATAATTACCCTGCTGTTTTTTTACACTTATATTAAGAAAAATAGAAGTGCAATCGTGACTGAATATTTGTTAAACTATTTTAACCAGCTCTGCAACTCAGGATCGTAACTAGTAAAGAGGAAGGTTCAGATTTGTCAAAACTGTTTTAATTTACGTATGAAATAAATAGATTACGCCGCCGGGAGTCTGGCACCCTCTTTATCATTCGATAATCGGCTAGTCAGCCTTACATGGTGTTGGTTATGTGATGCTTTGGGAATCAGTGGTTACATGACGAGAATTGATGATAAGATACGATGGGGAGAGATTATTCTTGTGATATACGATCAATGATCGGAACTAAGAGAGATAAAGTCTGCACCATAAAATATTTGCCAAATCAGTAAGAGACGAGAAATTACACAGTAACGTAGAGATGGTTAGAGAGTTTGGATAATTGAGAAATAGTAGGATGCGAGAGTTAATTGAAGCAGAAATGGCATCGTATGGTGATTCGAAGGAGAAACGAAATGAGATAAGAGATAAAAGAGATAATCAGGAGACTGGGGAACGAAGTAGAAGCTCGATAATCTACGCCTTACTCGTCGTGAGTCTCCGACAAGTGACAATAATACAAATAATAACTTATTGGGTATAATCAAAGTGCCGAATAAGCAACGGATGATGGGGTGGAGCACATGGCAGAGGGAATTGTACGATTTCCGGATTGAGGATTAATTTGGATTAGAGAATGATTGAAGATTGAAGGAGGGGAACATGGATTTCTGAATACTTATGAAGACGATGAAAATAATGATTCCGATGACAATAATAACGATAGCAATGGGAATCATCGCAATGGAGAAAGTGGAAGAGGAGGAAGAGAAGGAGGTGGTTCTGGTCATGTTGGCTCTCAATAGAGAAGCCTGAAGTCGCTCCAGCCACTGAAAATCAGAGTCGTTATCTCAATAAGGCTTCAATAAGTGATTGCAAATCGGCATCCAACTCTCCTCATTTCGTGTATTCTCTCGTTTCTCTGACTGGTGAGAGATCACGCGAATCGAGGAGGGTCCATGTCGAATTGTCATCACCGATTTTTATGCCAGTATGGTGTGGTTAAATCGACGATTGAACTTGCAAGATCAAGTGACGAGAACACATGTTTCCCGTTATCTACGATATCGTATTCTCATTCGCCAAAAACGTAACTTTAAGTAAACGGCGATAACATACAAGAAAACACCCATCAGTCACGAGACGGACCCTCCTTATGTTACATGCCCTCATGCCGGTCAGAGCAACGAGTCAGCACTCGAATCGCGAATCGATCGAGTGAATTCAGTTGCCGATTTTCCATCCCTAACACTCACCGTAATGGAGAATTCTCATGGCAACCTAGCTGAGATACTACTACTATTGGGGTGTCCCAAAAGTCTTGTCGTTTTTTTTTGAAAAATATTTTTTCAACTGTTAAGAACCTTATTGAATCCTGCTAAGTTGCGATTGATGAAGTAACTATAGACCTTCTGTTGTGATACTTTAACTAGTGAAATCAAAGCAATTCCGATGAACTACGGTATGTAGAACAGAGCATACAAACACAAAAAATTCCGTTCTCATTTTTGTGAATAGATAAAAATCAGTTTATTGTCTCAAGTAAATAGGGAGTGGCCAACAAATAATATGCGCACCATTCCGGCTTCCCATCTCGAATTACATCATCACAACGAAACTTGCATTTCCCACACATTTTTAAATTTTTTTCCGATATTGATGCCGGAAATTGATCAAAATATTTTCAAATAAATCAAAACGTTCAATCATCAACATTTGAGCGCAATCGAAGGGGATACAAATAGAAAATTAAAAAATCGACCTCTAAAATGGCCCTGATTTTCAAATTTTCTGGCTTATTTCTGAGATCGCAAAATATATCTCTGGTTTAAAAATTGTATTAAAAAGTTTGATACATATTACTACTACAGTATTTGTTTGGACTTCGGAATCTCAACCGCCTCTGATTTATAAAAATTCAAAGACTAGGTCGAAAAACATACATTTTCTTTTATTGCGTCACCACTAGGTAAACTCATGATCTAATCAAAGTCGAATAAATTAGTGCGGGGGTACTTGCATCTATTAAGAATGAGTGAGTGATATTACGACCTGCGGTTCTCGTGAAATAATAAAAATAAAAACAGCGACAAGACTTTTGGGACACCCTAATAAACCAGCTGATAAAGTTGTTTAAAGGGAGTTGGCGGTCGAAAATTTATATTTTTAAATTTTTATTATTTTTATTCTCGAGTTTACTGAGGCACTCTTGAAATTAAAATAAAAAATAATTATAAATTGTAAAAATGTTTGAAGCAGCTAGTAAAAAGGTGGTGTAGTCGCTGGTGTAAGCGGTATACTGTATAAGCTTCCCTTTGGCTGCGGAAAGACTTGCGTCGTTTATGCGCTGCAACAAGTTGCCGCGCACGAGCGCGTTCGCCTTGACTCCACCCCCACTCCGCTTCTCCTTCAATTTCCTTTGTTTCGAGCTTCTTTTGCGGAGTTTCAGCTCAATTTTATAATAATTGGAATGCTTGTTCTGTCAGAGTACCACTCTGTTGCAAGGCGCGTAGGATATTCACATCAACGGACCTTTTTTGCGCAAGAAAAAACCATTTTACACTGTAATTTTCGCTATCGTCACTCGTTCTCGTTTTACTCGACTGTTAACTCACTTTATGTACTCCATTCACCTGCTTTGACTTTCCTTATCGTATGTATATCTGTTTACTTCCAGGAAAGCGCAAAATGGAACGGTGGTTGAGCAGGGGCAAGCTATGGGCTCGCAGCCGCAGCAGATGATGTACTACGCGGTGAGTGAGGGGGGTGTAGTGGGATACGTCGCATATCCTCTCGCTCTGTAGAATTTGACCTCAACAGGTTACTTTACTTTTTGTATTAGACTATTCTCCATTGAAACATAAGACAACGATGTGGCAATCCGTTATTAGTTTGAAAACCTCGTGCGATTTGTTTGTATTCACTTTCACCATCATTCAGATTGGGCTGACCTCCCCTCGCCCATGAAGCCGGTGCCCTACACCAGCACTTTCTCCATTCAGCCACTCCAGGTAATATTACCGCTCCCAATTATTAAATGGATTTATTTTGAATATAATTGATAGTATAATCCGCTTTTCCGCGATGCGCGCCACTCGCAAAGCTTTCGCGCGGCTGCGTGATCAGCTTAGCAAAAGTGGCGCGCGATCATGTTGAAGCTTTATTTTTTTTTAATGAATATCACGCGCTTGAAGTACCAATATGTGTATTGCTAGTCGACTGTCACCTTAGGTTATCAGAGGACTATGTAACACAATTTAAGGGGTTGTTCAGGAATGCGTCTAGTTTTTGGATACCAAAATTTGACCATAGTGAAAATTTACCCGTGGTTAAATTGACGCAAATAAGGATATTTATAGGAAAATACCGTGGAAGATCTGTCAATTTTTAAATTTTTTAAAATTTAATTGCAGGTTGTGGAGGAGAAGGAAGTCGAGGTGGTGGAGACCGTGAAGGAGCCGGTGAAGAAGCGCCCGCTGCTCGAGGTGGAGGACATCCAACAGACGCCCAAGAAACAGAAGGTGAGGCTATCAAGGGCATCTGAAACACAAAGTCACCGGGATCGAACAGTGATAACATAAGCCTAAGAAGCAAAATATTCAGGAATATTTAGTTTTTTCATAGTGCATATTAGCAACGAAAATATATTTATAGTGAAGAATTGATGGGCATAGCCAGCTCGTGAAACATCGAAATGGATGGTTCATGATGTGACATGATTTCTTCACCAGGCTTCTTTTTTTGATCTAAATGATAGACGGCGCTGTTTTGAATTTTTTAAAATGGAACATGCACGGCGTCTGCTTTTCAATTACAAAACTAATATTTTAAGTATAATTTTACCCTTTGCCAGGTGGAAGAGACTAAGCCGAAGAAGGAGGTGAAGAAGGAAGAACCGGACGCCGTCCCTCCTCCCTCCAAGGAGGCACTCGCCAAGATCAACGAGCAGGTGAGGGAAAATGAGGGTCTGAAACATAGATTCGCCGGGATAGAAGTATTTATAGGTGCTGGACTATTGGTTGATCAGACTATTTAACTTCTGTAGATCGATTGAAACTCATTACTTTCTGCCAAGGGCCCGCCCAACAAATACTTTACCATTATTCCCCTTCAATTCCAAGACAGTCGCATTGGGGTTTCAGAAGGAATATATGCGAATTGGATACTGGATGACTTTAATGGAAGAGCGGGTTGGCCTTAAAAACATATATTCTGCGCGGTTTCAATCTCTTAAATATTTAGATAGAATGAACGTTTTGATTTCACTCCCTACAAACGCCTACTCTTGATAAATAAATTCATTTACATTTAAATAATGGATTCTTTGTGCAGGCCCGCATCGCGGTTTCCTCGCTGATCAAATTTGTGCACGACAAGGGGGAGAAGTCGCTGTTCCCCGAGGCAGATCACGGTCTGAGTGTCATGGTCACGTACAAGAGACCCGCCCTCGTCAATGGAAAGGCACTCAAGAAGAACATGTGAGTTGCTCCTGAATCTTTGATGCGCCGGGTCCGGGGTAGCGAATTAAGGCGATGAAACATATCAACTCTCTGTGCGGAAAAACCAATAAATGTGCGTTTCACGATCACAGTAAGCTGAGGAACAGTCCTAGACATAACCATTTGTTTGCTTATCAAGAATAGGCCCTTGGTTAGAAAGTTGCGGCTTATTTAGAAGTTAGGTAATGCTTTTCTGGAAATATCACTGGCTCTAACTAATTCCATTGCAGCGTCCTCCCCCATCCGTCGATCGCCGCCAGCTCGGCCATGTTCTGCGTGATCATGCCGGATCTGGACATCTCGGACAAGGTCAGAGTATGTTTCAGTTGCTTTATTATTTAAATAAATAAATAAACTATTTTTCAAAAGCGTTGGATTAAAATGATTTTTGAAACGTAAATTGCGATTCAAAGTCTACCGATGGATATGCGTTTCACGGTTTCATGACTTGGACTCTGATTGAGTTGAGTTGAGACTGATGACTACTCATTACAGACTACCCCTCCATGACTACCCCTCCATGACTACCCCTCCACGCCGGTGTCATCGATGCGCCGACGCGTCTCGGTCCCGCCCGACAACCAGGCAAGTGGTGTACGGTAGCACGACGAATCGGAAACGTCGCTCGTGCACACGCTGTGCTAACTTTGAACTCTCTTTGAACGGCTACAATCAATCGATAACTGACTTTAATATTCCAGAACCTGCTGCCCTCCAACTACAAGACACGCCTCTGCACGCAGTGGCTGGATAAGCGGTGAGTGGTGTGATTGTGGGTATACTGTAGGATTAACATTTTCAATTAGCGCCAAAATTTCGAAAAATCGATTATTTTGTATTACAGCGAGTGTTCGATTGGCGCGCAGTGCAAGTTCGCGCACGGCAACGCGGAGCTGCGTCTGCCCGAGCGGGTGAGTGGTGTGGGATGTTCAATACGGTAGTATACGGTAGTGGTGGATATGGTACTGGTTAGGGTTGGCTATTCGACCCTAGGTAGCGACGGTCGCTACCTCCTCCCCCTCGCCTATTGCGAAATTAGGCGAGGGGTATGGAGAGAGTGCTGGTCCAAAGTAGTAGTGTACTGTCTTAACAATTATTGATTGCAGCCCTTGCGCGCCATCAACAAGTACAAGACGAAGATGTGCAAGAACTACGAGACGAGAGAGAATGGAGAGTGTGCCACTCGTGAGTCGATCCTTTTTAAAACTTCATTTGCACACATTGGTGTCCAGGAAAGTACCGGATGGGCTCTCCCAGCAACTCACCTTGGGCACCTATGTTTGCACATGTTCAATTTATACTTCAACAGCCGATCATATTATATAATGATAGAAGGTATAGTAGTGCAATTGAGTTACATTGAGAATTTGTGTTTCATTTTTTTAAAAAGTGTTCGCTTCCTGTTGAATTGATAGAGTACGCTCTGTATAATGTGTCAGATGCATCATAGATTTTAACAAAGGAGTTTTATCAACTTTTGGAGAACACGATAACATTACAGATGCTGTTCAACTGAGAGATAGACAAGGAAGGATCAACTACATACACGGTGAGTCAATGCTTCTCTGAGTACTGATATTGTGCTACGGAATTATGTATGTCCCTTCCCCGTTCCCTTCCCCTTCCCTTTCTTGGATGGAGTAGGGTCGAAATCCGGATCGGAATCTTGGTCGGGGTCGTCCATCTTTTCCTTCTTCGCCCGTTTTACCAATTTCTTCGCCCTTCCCTCTTCCTTCTCCTCATCGATAGATGGCTGAGAGTCAGGAGCAGAAGTGGTAGCGGCATTCAGGTCAACTTTCGCCAATGACTGAACCACCCCACCCCCTTCACCCCTTCCTCCTCTACCTCCTTTTCCTCCACGACCCCTTCCTCTTCCCCTCCCTCTGGCTACTGCCTCCATTGCTCGCACGGCAGCCTCTCCCTCATCCCGATCCAGAGAATACGAGCCTCTCTTCTTCTCCTTCCACCGTACCCTCCTGGCCTCCCCCTCCCCCCTCCTCCACTTCCACCTCCGACTCTTCGTCTTCGACATCACTCATCTCGATGACGTTCATGGCTGGTTCCTGATCCGAATCCACGTCCTCTCCATACATCCCTCCTCCCAACTCCTCCGAGACATCGCTCTCCCCTCCATCACCTTCCTCCTCTCTCTCTCCTTCTTCTTCTTCCTCTTCCTCCTCATTCTGCATGGCCTCGATGTATGCTTGATTGCTGGGTGCATTCATCCTCTTCATGAACTGCTCCAGAAGTCTTCCGTCGATGACACCCGGAATCGCCTGCCACACCTGAAAATAGAATCAGTTTTATTCTCTCCTAATTGATAGGTAGATAATTTTTCTTTGAAACAGTAATGTGCATGTCTAACCTCTCTCCTCCATGCATGGTCCACCTTGGCCATCTTCCTCTTCACCGCTCTTGATCCTCTCCCGATCACTTTCACCGAAGTGTCGTACCGCTCTTCTCGAAGGTTGAGCATGTTGAGCAATGATAGATTGTTGAAATGGAGAGTGGCCAGCTTCACCCTTTCCTCATACCACGGTGGAGTGCTGTAAGAAACATTAATTAGGCATATGGGATGTATGTAACATGTTCTTCCATTTGATTTTTTTCTGTGATTCATATATTGTCTATCTAGATCGTGCGATCTCTCGGCTCATACGTGCAACGGACGACAGGAAGATTACCAGGTTATCTTTTTCATTCACATACTCCAAATAATAGCATGTTAGTTTAAAACAAATGCTAACCTTGCATTTTTCTTAGGGGCATACATATTGATTATGCTATTGAAGCACTCATTCGGGCTGGTGTTCTTCTTTGGGGAAGCTCTTAGGCATCCAGATAGGAAGGTAGTCTTCAGAATGACGGCCTTGAGTTCCTGGTACTCATCACTGTCTCTCTTGATGAGATGTGTAGTATCACGGCCGAGCGTTGTGTGCTTGCATTTGGAGATGCCATTGAGGAAGGGGATCTGATGTTACACACTGTTGGCCTATCATAAATTGCAATATAATATTTCTCAAAAAAATGTCTAGAATTATGTGATGCAGTACCTTCTGAAAATGTGAGTGCCTTCCGGTGACATGAGGGAGAACAGACATCCAATAGTTGAGACCGCGCGCTCTGTTTCGTGCATATTTTAAATGAACGAAGTAGGCATGGTTGATTATCTTGCGCCTCCAGAACTGGATGTTGGGGCAGCTCTTCTTCTTTTCCAACTGAGAAAAAATATTAGGCACTATTCTATTGTTTCATAGCAGTTATTGGTTTCAATGATTCTATCTGTTCAGTGCATACTTCTCTCAAATCGTGGTTGATCTTCTTGATAAGATGCCAGAAGTCGAGAAGATGCTTGATGTCCTTGAAATGGGCATCTTCTCTCAGCATCTTCCCGATCTTCGCATCGTTATCGGAGCACACAGATCGAATCTGGAAACCAGCTAGTATTGTGTTATTCACGGTGCATGACTTATTTTCGCATACATTTGATCTAATAAAATAAATGCAGCATCGAATCACCTTGTACACTAAGGCAGCGATCCTCTTCAGTCCTTCTCTGACTCCTTCCTTCTCCATTCGACCACTTTTCCCCTCTATAAAATCGAGATAAATTGAGAAAAATACAATGATCAGTACCGATCCCTCGCATTCTCTTGTGCATATTCACGACCATAATAATCAGATTCGTCTTCAGGTCGATGGTCGAGACGGTGCAGTTTGTGGCGGAGTATCCAGGCGAGTCATATCTACCATCGATAGATATATCCAAGCCTCTTCCCTAGAAATATATTAGATTATTATATGTCCAGATGGTCTGATATCAATGCGGACATAGTCCTGATAGATTGGGGTTACGCGGTACTCATTTTACGATATTCATTTTTTTTAAAAAGTCTATGTAATTCGCAGATGGCGGGCGACAAGAAGCACAAGGGCGCTCATCTCATGGCAGGCGGGACGATGGTGCGAGTGGGCGTTCTGATGCTGCTGATGGCGGCCGCCCTCTATCGATTTCTCTCCAGAAGGTACGGTAACCACACCACGGCGACCGTTGGGAATGTGCACCACGCTCCACAACACCAACCCCCAAAGCTGTTTCAGATGACCAAGTCGACGATAAACAAGGTGGCGGTGCACATTATCGAGTCGCACCGATTGAGCTACTACTACCCGGTAAATGAAGAATGTGACCCAACGCCAATTCTTACCGTAACCCCTATCGATTGCAGTCTCGTTTGTGCCCAAATGCATACTGCATGATGTGGTGGACACGCGCTGAGTCGACTGATCGGACCACTCTTCGACTGGGACTCGAATCTGCTCATGGAGCCGACCCAACGGGACTGAGTCAAGGTGGGACGAAGTTACTGCTGATGTAGTTCGGTAACCAATACCGTAGTCGGTCTTATTCAATGACTTTATTATTAATGGTCAGTTCGGCTCTCTCCTTCTCGCATCCGGCAAGACAAGCCATAGAATGCAGAATGGGTCGAGTTGAAAAGCGAAAGGACAATATAGGTCAGAGCGTAGCTTTCAATGACAATTTTGAGGTGCGCGTGTACCATCCTCGCAACAACTCGACCGAGTCGTACGGCGCCATTATCTTCATCCACGGCGGCGGATTCGTGCTGGGCAACACGAAGATGTAAGTGGGGAGGTAGAGGAACGAAAATAGTTTCACTATGGTAAGACCCCATAAGTGGTTACTGTAGGCAGAGGTCATGGCATGGTGCAGATATGTTACACTCATTATTAGCTTCTACATTCGAGGCCAATATTTAAATTGCAAATTATAATAAATTCTAACTCACGTCCATTACATTCCGCACTGTGCTCCGCATATCCCTCATGTGGTTGACGTAGACATGATCTACAGAGGGAAGAATCAGATTGACCAGTAGATCATGGATGGTTCTCTGGGCAGGAAGAGCCAAACCCATCACATCAGCAAAGTCCGAGGCTTTCTACAATTGAATTTAGTACAAGATGCAATGTAAATATAGGCCTCGAACATAGAAGCTATTATTGAGTCTAAATATCTGATCAATCATCCATGTCATGACTTATCAATACAGTAGCCACTGATGGGGCCTTACCGTAGTGAAACTATTTTCGTCCCCTTCCCTCACTTCTATTAATAGATTAGAAATATAGTCACAAACCGAGAAGGGTAGTCCAGTCGTGTGTGCCGCACTTGTAAACTTGACGTTTCCCTCGAAATATCTCCCTCTCAAACGAGGCTGCGAACTCCAAGATTGCTCCTGGCACTGTTCACATTCCATTTGAGAGTGAGAGCCGATCCATTCAGATGCGACTTCATCGACAGGATCGATCCAGTGCCACAAGAGGGACATCGATTGAAGAGTTCGAGTAGGGAAGATGAAGAGACTAGCAAGTAGTCAGGGAGAGGGGGGGGGTACGGTAGCCATCGATCGATACCATTGTATCTTGTGACGCTTGCCCATTGCTCTCCTGTATAGATTGTCATTATTGTTTCACAGGGATGTAGTTTCGGTTGTAGCTCTCTCCAATCATCACACTATCTAGCTGGTCAGACAAAAATGAGTGCTAAATGAAGATCGCTAATACAGAAACAGTATCCCAATTGTAGTTTAGTCACTAACCAATTCGAATGTACGGTCTGTCCCTCGTGTATTATGTCGATTCACATTGATCGTTGACTGTATAAACAGATTATTGATTCAATAATTGTCTACAATGATCTACCGTTGACTGGATTCGAAATGGACCAGGGAGAGAGGAGAGTGACACCATCCGAGAAATGGGCGGTGGTGGTGAACAGTCTGACATATCGTGCAGTGATGACTGAATGCGTATCGTTATTATCGTACCACTGTTGTTTTCATTCCATTGTATTGTGTTCAATCCCTTCGACATGGTTTTCCCTCGACATCTTCCCCATTCAAACACGTAAGCAAAAGATTATTTACTTGACTGAGTCTCTCTACAGTGGGGAACGTAGTAGAGAGGTCACAAGGAGGTGAACCACGATGCTGGAAAGAAGAGAAAAGGTGCCTATCTATCAGCGAGAACCAATTCAACTATCCTAGAATATCTCACGTCTTTTGGAATGCCACCGTTGAAGTGTTCGCTGCACCAATACACTCTCCTGCTCTCCAACTCCTCCCGCATCACAGCCAACATGCGTTCTGTTCCTTCCTCCGTCAGGTTCTGGCAGGAAACCCACCAAGCCTGATGCTCTGTGCGGGAGTTGGCGGGGAAGGATTTCATTTTGTAGTCATTACCGGAATTGGCACAAAGTGCACAACTCGCTACAATTCTCTATAATAATTACTGATCCGCATAGAATCAAATAAAACGCATCTGAAGTCATAGAATAGGCAACTATTGAGCATGAATTGCGAAAAACTCCAAGGAGCATCGTACACAACGCGAAGAAAACGCCCGAAATGTACTGATTTGACCGTTAACTAGTGCCAACACTAAACAAAGTGATCACCAAGGAGAGAATGACCGAGTATTCATGCAGAACGTGAAATTAGTCACCGATAAAATAAATAAAATGATGGAAAACCGACCGAAAAATGCTTGAAGCGAGCGAAAAAAAATCAAAACAAGCAGACTACCGTAATTTAAACCGTAATTCGCGGTGATGGTGATTCTCGCCCGATAAGGCGCACCGGGTACACGCGCTCTTCACAGTATTCCTCGCATATTTGTTTTTCATTTTTCTCCTTAATTAATTATTTTTATTTTTTAATATTTTTTCTTCTTGTTTAGCAAGTGAAGCTTTCTTATTTGAGACCCGATCATTTTTCGCTGCCGACTCCCTTTAAATGTAAAATGCTAAAAAAAAAAACACTCACCGTTGCGTTGTCCACCTTAGTGTTAACCATTCCATTCAAGCCGTCGATGATGATGTCCATCACTACGAACTGCCTCTCGGCTTGAGACGACTGAGAATATTATATATTTATATTTATTCTAAAAAAAATAAATGTGGGGCTCCGTCTTTTAATTCTCCATTTACCCCATGTAGTGTGTGCAAGTAATAGATGGAAATCCGTGTTACGAATTTTAATTTTATCCAGGCTTATTATTATGTTAGCACTTACGCTCAGATAGTCAGTGACAATCTCGTGGGCGAAGTTCGCCATAGACACCACAGACAAGTTGTGATTGGTCACGTAGAAGTCCTGGCAATATTCTTATTAAAAATATTAAGTATTATTTAAGTGTTGTGATTTTTTCAATATGAAAAAAAGAATTAGGCGACTAGTAGAGTCGAAAAGATACCTGGATATGGAAATACAATGCGAAGCCAGGCTCCGCGAAGTACTGGAGTCCCGAGTAGGGGCCATGTCCGGCACTGAGCATTGTCAATAGTGCCCATGCGCTCAAATATGATTTTTTCGAAAGCTCTCTTCCTTTTGACCGTACGAAACTGAGCACGAAAGAGTAGTAGTTGCACACTTCGAGCTATATGAGTTTAATATGATATGTTCTAGTGTACGATCCTCGTGAATGACTAAACTTAGGCATGTGCACTCGAAATATTTCATATCAATGATGAAATATCGGGTTGAGGAATAAGTAACGCTCGTTTTAGAATTTTTTTTCACTTTATCATAAAAACTTTACAAAGCACGATAGAATCTAAAAATATTCTCCATGCGCATCGATGACCTTCTGCCATCTACCAGGCAGCTTGTGGATGCCCTCGTGATAGAAGGACTGGGGCTGGTTCTTGAAATAGTTGATCAGTACGGTCTGGATAGTGGCTCGGTCTTTGAAGCTCTGTCCCTTGAGGAAACGCTGGAGGTCTGAGAAGAGGTGGTAATCGGAGGGGGCAAGGTCGGGTGAGTAGGGAGGGTGGGGGAGGACAGTCCAGCCATAGCCCGCCAGCTCAGCCTTGGTCTTTCTTGCGACATGCGGGCGGGCGTTGTCGTGCTGAAAGTAGATTCGAGCGTCCTTCCCGCGTGTTTGTTCGACAGCGAGTCTCAGCTTCCGTAGCTGAAGAGTGTAGACCTCTGCCGTGATAGACGTCCCCTCGGGTAGGAGTTCCCAGAACTCCACTCCCCGCACTGACCACCAGATGCACAACATCACTTTTTTGGGGTGCAAATCGGGTTTGGGGACACCTGCTGGCTTTTGGTCCTCTCCGACCCACTGTCTCATGCGCTCATGGTTGTCGTAGAGCACCCACTATTCATCACCTGTGATGACATTGTCCAGCCAATCAAACCGGCGATGCAGAGTGAGAAGAGTCGAAGCCATGTCCACTCGGCGATCCTTGTCATAGTCGGTCAGGTCATGGGGGATCCATCTCCCGAGTTTCCACTTCTTTCCAATCGCGTGAAGTCCATTCACGGCAGTTTTTTGGTCGACCCCAAGGAAGTCAGCAAGATCGCGCGTAGTGAGATACGGGTCAGCCTCCACCTCAGAACGCAATCGATCGAGGTCCAACTCCATGGGGCGACCGGGTCGGTCTTCATCTTCGAGGGAAAAGTCGTGTTTCTCGAATTACTTTCTCACGGTGGTTACATGCGGGGTATGTGTGGGGTAAACCTGCTCCAGTTGTTCATGAATGGCGGGCGGTTTCAAGACAGATAGAAAGAGAAAGAGCATCACGTTCCGAATGTGAATTCGGTCGGGGACGAAATTGTGCGGCATTCTCGCCTGGGAGACTAGGGAGAACTGAATCGAAAACATGTGTGGAATGCCCGAGGGGCCCTCTCTCCAGTGTAAACAGGGTGGCAGACGGCAACAACAAAAGAGCGAGCACGAGGGTTCTAAAGTCAGAGAGAAAAAACGAGCGTTACTTATTCATCAACCCAATACATACGGATACTACTCTCCTCAATTCAAGTGTTATCTCGTCGGTTAGAGAAACTAGAGAGTAAGCGATTTGAAGAGAGTCGGGTTCCGATTTGGCATCACGATTTCATATAAACTCACAACTCCTTGTTGCATCGGTGCTCCTCCTGGATCACATGCTCATACAGGGCCTTCGAGAGCTTGTCGTCATCTGAATGGAATCGATTTGCTCTCGGATCTCTCCACTCCTTACACGCACTGACTAAACTTCCGTTGTGATTATTGCAGTTTACGAAACAACACACAATTGAATTTTGTGGAAATAACGATGATAATGGTAGATTTTAGCATCAATTATTCTCTATATCTTCTCGCAACCGTTTAATAATACAGTTACAGATACAGATACAGATAATAATAAGCATTTCTAAAATATAGGCTTGCCCACAGGAGGTGTGTGCGAAAAATTTCACGCACTCCACATTTCGCATGCTCTCTTGTCGATCAGAGAAACTTGAGAGCATGAGAAATTAGGAGTGCTGGAAATTCTTTGCACACCCTTATTGCTCACCATCCTCATGATCCGCGGTCCAGTGGGTGGAGTCCACGTTCTTGCAGTCGCACAACAAATAGTTTGCGACCTGTTTAGATAATAACGTCAATAGAGCAAAAGGTTTTTTTCCTCATTCACATGTATGTGTCACCCTAACAGACGTCGAAATCGGAATCATATTAGGGTTCCCGATTTGGGCCAGGCCGACCCAGGCGGCCTGGCCCAGACTGATGAAATAGAGTGCGAAAATGAGAGAGTCAGGCCGAATTGCGACCGCTTTTCGCGACCAAATGGGCAGGAATGACTCGTTTCGGGAACCCTAAATCATATTCCATTGGTTACCTGCTTGAACTCCAGCTTCCACTTCGGACATGGTTCCTCGTCGAGGAAGCTCTCGATGGAGTCGGCAATCATTTCTGAAGAAAATACGATGTTTTGCGCTCTCAATTAGACAAAAGCTCTAGAGGGTTGAGTATTCATTCACATCAACACGTTTTTATTTAATCTATAATTAGGTTTCTCTTCATTACCACTTCATATTCGGTTATTTCAAGTTTTCGAAAGTTCCGAATAAATGATTACCGTTAGAGTTCGAAATACGGGTCGCCGTCTCTTCATTTCACATACTATCTCGTCACACTGACCGGTTAGAGAGTGTGTGAAATGAAGAGACGGCGACCCGTATTTCGAACTGTAATTACCGTGCATTTCCACATGCTCGATGGTGTTAGTCACGGCCGCCAGGTAGTTCGTGATAGCGTGAGCAATCACTCCTGAGAATATATTGTTCATCAAATATTTAGTAGTAATTATTCCATCGTTCGAAAACATAATCGTACAGCAACCGGGTACCGTACCACTACCGTAATCGTACTGTAACCGGGTACCGTACCCCTGTCGATATCCAATAGTAATCCGGTACAGCTTCCATACCGTGACCCTACAGTATTCCGAGTACCGTAGCCCTACCGTAATTCTGCAGTTGCCAAAATCTAATTTTAGAACTTTCGAAATTATGATGAAACTTAGGTATTTTCATAACTCTGATGTAAACAAGAGAGGAAGAGAGAGTGGGAAGGAGGAAGAGAGGGAGATTGCGAACAAATCAACGATTGCGTATGACGAAATTTCTCGAATTTCGCATCATTCCAAAAAGGGGTGGCAGAGGACGCGCGATGCGCGGAGTCCGCGAGCTCGTGAACTCCCGCAGTAGGCGTGGGTGAGAGAGCGGCTGGTTTATTATGATGATAAAATAATGCTCACTGTTGTTTCCCTGGCCGACGGTAAGGGTGAACCGGTCCTGATGTACCGCACACAGTACCGCACACTGACCGTCAACCTACGGTAAACCGGGTACCGTACACCTACCGTAATCCACTCTCCACTCTAATACATTAATTAACGAGATAATGCTCACTATTCTCTCCCATCTCCACGGCAAGGGTGAACCGGGCCTGATGAAGCTTCAGCAGATGTTGATCGGCCTCAGCTAATAAATTGTTTTTTTTCTTCAAAATCTTACCAGAAAAAATCAGAAAAACAACCCTAATTGTAGGTTATTTTACTTCTGGTGTTGATTTTTCTTGCACTTTTTTGTCAAAGCTCCGTAAGCAAAACATCCAAGTGACTCATCCACTGATTTAATGATATGGTAGAAAATTAAGCACCATTCTCCTCGCCGGGTGCCAGCCGGAAGATGCGGTTCTCGGCGAGCCTTCGGTCCGGCCATCTGTGGCTATGCACGGGCGGATCGCCCTGCAGGAAACGGTAAATTACGGTAGGATAGGTTCCGACAGTATACCAAAGTGATGCCGAATAGTTGCTCTCTCATTTCGTCACACTGTCTCGTCTATCAGGCAGGTTATAACGTAGGCGGGTAGCACTATTCAAAACGGCATTTCCATTCATACATCTTCCTTATAAAAATCATTCAGCCTACTACATTGAAAATTGATACATTGTGTTAGATTTACAGTTTTTGAGTAGATACACTAATATAGCATGTCGTAAAATATCTACCGAAGTCCCGGAAATATTCACCGAGTCAAATTATCAAAATAATTCATACCGTGCTCGCAGCCATATTAGCGATGAGGCCCTCATCCGAGATGGAGATTAGAGCGAAGAACACAAGGTTAAAGACGAGCATTCTACAAACAGAATTGAAGACGATGGTAACGAATTAGTGTTGTCCAATTGAAAGCGTACTCTCCTCAATTCGTGCTCCCTCTCGATTCTCTAACCGACAGATAGTATGCGAATTGGAGAGAGTACGATCAAGACTGGACGTCAATATTGAGAACGCGACGAAAAAATGCACCCTCTAGGCGGAGCGACAATGAGTAAGACTGGCAGTGTTGCGAATTGGAGTTGCAAAGTGGGCGGAGACTTGCAACCTTGTTATTGTAAATAGTTCGGCTGTTTCAAAGAATACATCATGCGTATTTGGGCTCCTTCGATCGAGCAGATTGCGCTGAGCACATTCCCGTCCACATAATACTGACGGCTCTCTCCCGGCCCAATATTGAGTGATTTCTGATTCCGTTCAAAAATCTCACGGTAGTATGACAAATTGGCTAGAGGAACGAGACAGCACTAGAATTGAGGAGAGTGCTGTTCCTACCACCCATCCTCACACGCTAGTCTCACTTATTGGCGTGAGAAGTGAAGAGGGTCGGCCAACTTTCTTGCCTTTGTCGCCACTATACGAATATGGATAGGAGAGATGACATAAGAATGTTTAGTTGACTAAAAACGAGACCTCTTCACATCCCAAATCCATTTTACTACTGTATCCACTACATCATTTTGCAGCCTCTATCATTGGCTATGAAGATAAAAACTGTCATGAATTGCTTGGTGATCGAGCAAGATGCATCAAAATGCTTGAAGATAGGTGAAAACAGAAGAAATTGGTTTATTTTAACAACGAAAAATGTTCGTGATAAGCATTCATCGAGTAGGACGTGAAGATTTGTCAGTAGTATCTCCATGTTATTTGTTTGACTGATATTCCGAGAATCGTTTCCTGAATGAATGAATGAATGAAGGACTGGCAATGCTCATTCGAAATCGACTCTCTTTAATTCTGCCAGAGAATAGAGAAGACAAATTTAGAAGAATAGGATGCCGTTTTCTCATCACTATTGACCATCCAGTGTTGGAGATTCTCTGCGATTCATTCCCTCTGCTCCTTTTCTATCTCATGAATGAGACCAGCAGAGAGGTGTCGCATTTTTCTGCTGGTTTGACTGATCGACTTCAAATCCTCGCTAAAATCAAGAATCTAAACACAGAAATCGCCATTGTTGTCGAGAAAATTAAATGACACTATTTTAACTATTGTTGAGCTACCGAAACAGTTGTAAACTAATTGATTGCGACTCACTATTCTAGCATTGCGAAAATCGTTCGAATCAGTTCTCCTGGTAACACGGAGATCCATAAATTTCTACCCGTCATCTCATAACTAATTCACCATTGACATTGTCTACTTACCAGCTCCGAGCTGCTGGTGTTTTGTAATTCGCCATTACCGATGTGCGATAAAGATATATATGATAAATGATCCTGAGAATGAGAAAATACATGATCCTAATCATTAAGATCTTACCTCTGGATCGATATACGTCGGCTTCCTGAGGCAACTCAATTTTGATCCCATCGGAGTGACAGGGAGAAAATTAAGGGTGAAGCGGAGAAAGAAAGAAATCAGGAAAAAATGTGAGCTCAGATCAACCGCGACCGCAACGCACGCATTGACGTAAACCTAAAAAGTGAAAAATCATCACAGCCTTTTAAACCCATTATATAAGTTTCGAAAAAGAACAGTCCGTGAGCTGGGAGCAACTTGTGGACAATTGTGCATCGCTGAAAAGGTCAGATCATAGCAATCCTGTTACATCTGACGAAACTCACAAAAAACACATTGTACTCTTTATTATATTTCAGTACAGGAGGGAAGAGACGAACAAAGACATCCTCGCGCCCTTTCACTCTCACGCTAATCAACGATCACATCTGTCCTACTTCTGTTCTGTCCACGGAATCAGGGAGGGATTCGTTTATCATTAATAAATATGTAAATAATAGGACGGATTTAAATCTCTGCGCTTGATTCGTATTTATATGAAAATTCCGATACATTACTGTTTCCGAAGAAAAAAGTCATTAACAATAGATCAACAATCTCTCCTTTTCTTCGAATTAGAGGCGACGAGAGCTGGAAGGGAGGCCAGACACGTAATAGTGCTCATCCGACATCCGTGTGCCTCTAACGTATGCGAGATATTCCCTTTCCTCTTCCTTCTTTTTCGGCTTTAGGTCAGAAGTGAGATGTCGCATTTTTCGGCTCGTACTACTGACGGTTTCCATATCTCTGCTAAAATCGTGATAAAGTGACCAAAAAAAGCTTTATTTTCGTGTTTTGATGGTTTTCAAATCATCACTGTAAGTAAAGACAACAACGGGAGTTCTTTTGCAATAACATCTTTCACTAAAAAAATATCTTTACGGAATGCTTTGTAGTAATCTGACTCGATATTATACTATAAACTATGCATTATCACTGACTAATCTAAATGCCAAACAATTAGGCGGATAAGTTCGTCGGGCAAAAAAATTGGAGAGATGATCCTGAAAATGGCAACAAAAAAAAATGTTTTCCCTAAATGCGCATACCTCTGGATCGATATCATAGTACCTCGGCTTCTTCAGGCAGCTCAATTTTGATCCCATAGAAAAGACGATAATAAATAGGAAAAAAATCTCACGCGGGATCACGCGGGCTCAGGTCAAGCGGGACCGCAACGCATGTACCGACGCTCCCGCCTGTTTAATCCCAGATTAGGCCCATCTGATAATACAGAATTAATGACCTGTTCAGAGTATGGTCATATTTGTTCGGGTCGATTGATACTCATTCGCCCTTTATCAGTATAACCTTGTCTTCAATACACAATATCTTTGGCAAGAGCGAGTTTACAAACATGCTCTTGCCAAACATGCATCGATCTTACTCGGGGGATCAGGGAGATCGGAAATTTATGATTTCAATAGGAATGATCGGAAGGATACTAAGCGCATCCTCGTGAGAGAACGCTAGTATTTCCAGATGGGATATAGTGATCACAGTATATCGGGCAGGTCGGACAGGCGGGTGGACATGAGGGAGACAGAGCAACTATTCTCATTCCTAGAGGAGTCCTTGCTACAGTCTCAAATACCAGAGTCAAAAACGGTAATCTAGACTGCTTGCCTATCATCGAACACTCATAATTCATAATTGACTCATAATGCCTCGAGGGGCGAATACAATGATCGTGGAAACGAGATCTCGAGAAAGGTGTTGCCGGCTGGTAATTTGAGTATCGCGTGGATCTAAGGTTTTCTATAATTTCTGATACTGTTTTGATGTTGTCCCTGATTTCCTGTCGCCTCTTCTGCTTTGCTTCGGCAGCAAGGTGCCTCATCTTTCGACTCGTGCCGCTGATGGACTTCAAGTCCTCACTGAAACGACAGAGCTCATCAATAAGGATGGATGAAAGATCATCTGAATCATTTCTTAGTGAAATCGGGTGAATTGGGAAAGCTCTTCGCCTTGTTTATGAAAGAACAACCCAATCAGCGTTTCGTTGGAATAAAAGTGATATCGTGACATTAAAAACCGGAACGAAGAGTATGAGGTAGAGTTAGCAAATCGGAACAAGAATCTCTTCTTTTCGTGCGATCTCTCTCTAACTGGCGATAGACATTGGGGAGAGTTCGTTCCGATTTCCAACCTCTTGCCGAAACTACCATTTTCGCTCATGACCGAACAATTTTGAAACGAAAATCATGCTTGTAAGCGCTACTCACTATTCCAATTCCGTGAAGATAAGTCGAATTAGCTCATCCGGCAATTTGGAGAGACGGTCCTGAAAATTTTTAATTACTAGCCAGAATAATTAAGATTAGCCATATTTCCACTGACTGCGAACACAAAATAATGAAGAGCATACCTTGGGTTTGAATTTGTAGTATTTGTTCTTTTTCAAGCAACTGAATTTGGAGCCCATTTGAGGGACAGGGACGGGAGCTTGGGAAAGAAGGAGAACATGACATACGTTCTCATGCGGACCGCATCGCATGAGCTGACGCGTCGCGTACCCAGTCCTAGCGCAGAGAAGGAGAGAGGAGAGATGTTTCCTTGCACGACTGGTCTGCTGAACTAGCATATTTCCTAATAGAAAAAAGGAAAAAAATGATTACTTCCTCATTATCTCTCGCGGTAATTATGGTCTCCGCACATTGGAAGGTTAACTGGACTGGAATGAGTCTTGGAGAAAGACAGCCTTTTTTTAATGCAATAGATTACAAAACCACTCATTCACTATAATCTTGAAATTATAGCTAATTGCAGTAGTGTTTAGTGAAAAGGAAAAAATACAACTGTTGAACGGCTCCGATTGAGTCTCCTTCACTCAATCTTGTAAGATTTCGGCATACTTGATTTGTACCACTCTTCTGAGTCTCAAAGTTAGAAAGATACCGAAACAATCCCACGACTCATTCCATCCGTCCAACTCATCAGCGTGAGAAAACGTTATGACAAATCGCCTTTGCTAAATTTTCAGTCTCTCTTCAATTGGCCTGTTCTCTCGTCGGTGGGAGAAACGATAGAGCGCGAGATTTCAGGAGATTTGGACTCGATTTTATGATAATTGAGATGGAGAGCAAACTAGCAGATGGGCAGTGCCTCAAAGATTCTAAGATTCATTCTGCTACTCACGGTAATCAGAGAAGAGTGTGGCGAGAAACGGGAGAAAGTTATTTTATTCTGGCGTTAGGGAAGGACCATTCTCGGAAACAGTCTCCTATCGGTGGTAGGGCTGCATTTTAGGCTATTCCTATAAAGGTTGTCCGGCACCTTCCTGATCGTGCGAAAAACGGATGGTGATTCGGCACACTGGCTCGCAAACGTCAAATAAGGTCTCGCCTAGTATTTTCTGCCGACATGCCCAAACAAGCTTTCCGACGTGGTCTACTTGATATAATCGATCTCTACCATTCATTACGCTGTTTTTCTCGCATTGCCGATATGGGTCTTTCCGGAGAGCCGGCGTGCACTCGCTTTTTCGAGACCCATTTGACGTATGCTGGCGCGTCACTAGATGGTGTGCCGAATCATCCGTTTTGGCGCAAATGGTGATGTTGCATGGGTCTCGTAAAAGCGATTATGCCAATACATTTTTCTTTTTTCTTCATCTCCTGCCGATTCTTCTCAGCGGTGAGATAATTAATCGTTTTCGACTGATTGAGAACAGATCTTCACTGAATACATATCTAACGATAAAACCCGGTTGAGCGTTTCCATAAAGCAGGGCCTCATACACGATAAATGTGATACGATAAAATGAAATGATACATGTCGCTCACTATTTCAATTCGGGAACGATCAATCTAATGCGTTCGTCAGGGACGTTGGAGATATATGGTCCTGTATTATTTCAATTCACGTATAAAAAAAACTAGTAAAAAAAGTAAAATGAATATTAAAAATATATCGTAGTTCTTCTTCTTCGTGTTTTTGACGCAATTCATTTTAGATTCCATCGGACAGACAATAATAAAGATAACGTCGTTAAAGGGATGACGTGAAAACGCAGGCTCGAATGAAGTGGGACGGGTGTACTGACGCGTCCAAATCGGAATTTGGCTATACTCAATTCGTGTGTTCTATCGTGTTTATATCCAGCGATAGATACCGCGAGGTGAGTCGTTTCCAAATTGCCATCCCTAACAAATTCGAATGTCCGTAGAGGGATTCTGGTCTGGTGAACCCAAGAATTTCCACATACGGAAAAAATAAGGAAGATGGTATTACTTCCTTTCTTGCAAAGCCCGAGACCAGATGATTATCTCGTAATTAGACCAAAGTGAATCATGAATGGTGAAAGATACTTGTTGATGATATGCAACGGTTATAGATTCGTATTGCTAACGTTAACTTTGTATTACAAAATGCATGCAAATACATCCGGTTTTTAGACAATCGAAGGGAATCTTTTTGACATATCCGAAAGCAAATCTCCTCAGTTCGCGAATTTTGGCGAAATATCACTCGAAAGAAAGGTTTTGATTTGGCATCAGTCGAGAAGAGAAAACATATCTATGAACTCTTTTTTTAATGATTTTTATTTGATTTCTACTAATCCTGTGTCATCTGAAGGCCAGGAAGAGACCGAAAAAAATCTTATCAATGTCACCATCCGTCCAACTCGTTAGCGTGAGAAATAACGAGTAGAGATCGACTCTCATCAATCCACTCTCCTCAATTGCTTTCTATCGTTGGAGTTCAGGCAAGAGGAGAGTCGGTTTCGATTCAAAATTTACTTGAGAAAGTAACTCTCTATCTCACGATAGCTATTTTTCGAGATTTTAAGTTTAATGGGGAGTTCCAGTCATGCTTGTTCTCCGACTTGGGTAGACGATCTCTCATGCAAGATACGAAAAGGTGACTAATAAAAGAAATGATTGGTCGACGGTCAGCGAAGCGTGAAAAGCGCTGATAATTTCAAGCAATTCGAAGCGAGAAAGGTGTCAAGAATAACTGTACTCCTCGAATCAAAGCCTCTTCATTCACACAAGATGGGAAGGCGTGAAGTAAAGGCGTTCACCCGGTCACTCGCGCGAAAAACTATTTCTAGAAAATGCCTTTCCACGCAAATGACCATTTCACATGATTATTTCCTGTAATCCGTCCGTTTTTTACCACCACGCAATACATTCTTAAAATTCGTGAGCATAAATACAATTTCGACTGACAATATTTGAAGGTTTATTTTGTATTTCTGCCTATCACTTGCCAGTACAAAGTGAATCAGAAGCCAAAACAAGCATAATGAGCTTATTGTAGTGAAATGCACATCGATATTCGGATAATGAGGTCAGTGATTAGCGTGAACGAAAAACCATGTGGGGCTACCTACTTTCCTATTATTACTATACTCTGAAAGTCTCGATCGGATGCAACACCAGGCATTTACTGGCGAAATCATTATTGTAATTGAATCATTCAAGTAGGGCCTTTTCCTAGCTCCTTCCATTAGAAATAAATTTTCATGCCAGAAGACCGGAAGAGCCTGCAGAAATTTTCCAAAGCAACCTATCAATGAATCCATCAATCAAATCATTTACCAGGCAAAAGTATGATGGCCGATAATTGGATGCAATAGAAGCAATCAGATGCATGATATTGCGATGCCGCAACCGTAATTCACTAGCTTTAATAATCTTGATTGCTGTTCAAATACAAATTTTAAAAATTGTAGTTCTGATCGCTCTCACTACTTGCTTCATACAATCGGATACAATAAACATTATGCACAGAACAAACACATTTATGTTATACAAAGAATATTTATCAAGTCATGAGAAATATTGAAATAAATTAAATATTTTTCGAGAAAATGTGGCATTTCGATAATGTATTCAGTAGTAAGTTAACACAATTTGTGAATGCAAAGAAAATGTTATTGAACAAATAAATCAAAATAAGCGAGAATATTAAGGAACGGCACTAGATTTATTGAACGACCTTCGAATATCACCTTCAAAATATTGTTCGAATGGATAATATATAGGCTGCTAAACGATTCGAGTAGTCATTCATCATTGGAGGACGATGTTAAATGGTAGACATGCTTCGGCGAAATCCCTTCCTCTTCTCCTCCAATTGCATTTTGATAAGGCGGGCCCTCTCGAAAGAAATGAGGTCGTCTTGAGTCAGTGGAATGTGGAACATCTTGAAGGTTAAGATAGCTTTCGATACGGTAGATTGGATCACGTTAGATTTATCGTACTGGAGTGATAGATAGGAGCAATGGTCAACTGTATTGGATATCGAAAAAATAGGTAGAGGTAATGGCGAAGTGGGGGTGGAGCTCTGGCCTTTACATTTGTTATGCTTACCGGTTGGCTTGCGCTTCTATTCTCAGACAACATTAACTGTGATTAGATAATTATGGGAATGTCACCCTTGTGAATTAATTGTCGAGACTACAATGAATCATTTACACAATACACCAAATGAATCACTACAAAATCAGCTATTTCTTCGGACAAAGTGAGTGTTTCTTGAAGATTAATTCATTATTGATTTTCGCTACTAAACATAGCTGCTCCGATTCAAAAGCTCTTGTTCAACTCGAGGGACACAATTCGTTGACTCGATTTGTCTGTATCATGCGACTATGTTATAGCATGGCAGCTTCAGGTACATGTTCCAAAGATTTCGCAAAATGGTTCATAAAAAGTACAAATCTGAACTTCTTGATTCCTTTCTGCTACCCTTTTCACTGCACAATTTTGTATTCTTAGTGGCGCAGATGAGATCGGAACATGTTTGTCATTCCGCGCGGTCTCTCATTTCATTGGTAGAAATGCGGAAGACGAATTCTCCTTCCGCATCACTAATCCCAAGAACGATCACATCATCGGTTGACGCAACAAAGGCATGGGAATATCGTCAGGTCTCTGTCCACTAACGCTGAGAATGGGTAGTGTGACAGTGGGAAATAGTGATGACAAAACGAATTCGGCAAGAAGGCTTCGAGTAGGGTTCATGCCGGTTTTACCGTAGAAAATGCCAGTTTGAGGCCGGCTTCATGACGGCAGGAAATTCCGTTTAGTTACCACTGGTGGACAAAGATAGGATTATCTAAAATCGAAATTAAATCAGATCATTCTGAGCATTATCGTGCATGAACAGAGTAACGAGGACACTCGTTATTTGAGGGGAGTCGATAACCATTTGAAATCGTTGTGTGAAGCGGATGGATTACAGCATTACACGGAACGTCCTCTTTCCTAGCAATAGTTCAACCCTCCAGCAATAATTTCTCTCTCACACTTCCGGAATAGACCTTTTCTCTGGAAATCGCAGATTGGGAGAAATATTAATTTATGATAACAAAAAATAACATTAGACATTTTGAATCGGTTGTATTCCAGTATTCTGGTAAGCATAATCATTTCTTTGGGGAGAGTTTACTCATAAGGCGTAGAAACATGATCCATAGCGTCCTTCTTTGACGAACGTCCCAAATTCATCCCATTATGGAAATGTCACTGGGGAAATTGCAATCGATAACGGGCGTAATGTTCAAAATCTTGTCAGCCGTCGTCGAACACGGTTTGTGGAGACTCAGGTTTCTAAAAGTAAGAAGTTGTGAAAAAAATCGCCTCATTGTTCAAAACTGTAGGAAATAGCGATGACAAATCGGCATTAACTCTCCACATTTTTCGAGATCTATATTCTTTCAGAGAATCGAGAGTTCATGCGAATTGAGAAGATTCGGGCGCTGATTTGTCATCACTAATTTACAATAAAGCGTTGACACTCACAGGCGTGGTTGCAGAAGCTAGCTTTCATCAGTGTTTTGCGTCTTGCCGAGTTATCTGATATGTCATCGGCAGGATCGATAGAGACGAGTTAGGCGTCGGAAATTGGCAAGATTAGCAACCATAAATTGAACAATCGCAACACGACCGAAGTATAATTAGCTTGAGCGAGAGCAGTCGGGTAATAGCGAGCAACAGAGAGATAGGGTAGGACTCGCCCCAGTGAGTTGTCGCGTGTAATCTGGGCCGAGTCTTGGTCACCCACCTCTCTCCCCTCTCTCACTCCCCGCTCCTCTATTACACCGCAGCTTGGGAAGTTTGAGAAAAGACGACGCAAACTGGCAAGGAGTGGTCCTCTGATTACTGAATAAGTATTATGTATTTCATAAATGTCTCATGGAATAGTTCTGCTAAAAAAAATGTCAACAACTTTACGAGCGATTAAACATCGAGAAAATGAGTATTTTAAATGTATATAAGCCCGAAAGAAGAATAAGAGACTGCGCAAAGGAACAAATACGAACGATAATCCGAATTTACGCAATCTGTAAAGATGTCACAGTTGCTCGAACGTTGCCGGAAAAAAACATAGATGATGCCAGAAATGCGTTCGATCACTTCAAGATGAAACATCCGTTTCGTTCCATATTACACAATGAAAAATGTCTGCAATTCTCAGTACTCTCAGCATGAATATGTTTTTGACAATTCGAGGAAATATGCCGTTTTGTGGGCAAGTAATATCTCTCATTGCGTAGGTTGAGAATGATTTGAATCGGCGTGTAAAACTGGGAGTATTCCAGAACACGTGATAGAGTTTGCGTGGAATTTTATTTCTCGGGAAGATTGAAGATTGCACACGGAAAAGTTGATTTTTTAAAACTCATCGTCATCACAATTTTGCTGGAGCGGTAAACTCTTGAAATTTTATGATACGGTTGAAGGTATTTTGTTTACATTATTATATTGCAGGCACTCAGTGCATTGATCTTTGACATCATGCTACTACCTTTCTCACTGCACGATATGTACTATGACAGCTTCTATTGATGCCTTGAGTGTGGGAATACTGTTGCAAGTGGGTGTGTGCTAGTCATCTCGTTCCCGCTCCTGCATTCACCAGTGTACATGTGTGTCTAATCACTACTGAATGACTGAGAACAGACAAACACCCAGATTTCCTTAAATATTAGGAATTGCGCGGAATCCTACTTTTCTCAGCGAAGCATGCTCCCCTGCAAGAATATAGAAAAAAATGTCGGAATGTAGGAATAGGTTGGAGCTCTGTCCGTAATATTTGCAATGCTTACCGGCTGGGAAGACAATAGCATTACGACTGATTAGGCCACGAAAAAGTAATTAATTCAATCGAGTTCACTACGATCTAAATTCTAGTTCAACATCTGCCTCAAAATCATGATCTTTTCATCGTCTTATATTGCGTCTCGACTATACCAGGTGAGGAAGACGGTAAGTCCAAATGCTATGTTGTACCACGAAACCCTGCTGTGAAAATTGCTTCACGTTATCTCCTGTCTACTGGACAATGATAACAATTTACCGACCCCGGGGAAAAGAATGCTTGGTTGGCATGTAATATCATGATATTCCCTAATTTGTTATCATTTTTCACTGTCTAATTTCAGGTATGATCACATCATCGAATGACGCAGGTGAGAAAATTGTCGGAATTTAGTCTCGGTCCACTAAAGCTGAGAAGAGGCAGAGTGAGCACTGTAAAACGGAATTACATGAAACGATTTCATGGATAATGGATTTTTCTAATGAGATAAATTTTTAAAATTTGTAGGAATGTATTGTTCCAGTGCTTTTTGTTTCAGTGGTTACTATCATCTCATGACGGTACGGACAACTCCTTTGTTTTAAAAGCGTTTCAAATGATGGATATTCCAGATTGATTCGGAATATTATTTGTTTTGCTAATATCGACTTTCCGAACGATCAACTATACTATCAAGTTGTTCCTGAAGACGTTTTCATGTAACATCATCTCACACCTCTCCAACGCAAAAAAAATATTTATGAGAAAAAGCGTAAACAATAAAATATCGAACATCGATGGTAATAAATTGCAATCGTGATGGTCAGTGTGGACTTGCTGTTCAGCATTGAATCTGTTGGTTTTGCAGAAATATCCGTCCATTATTCTACGAATTCTTCGAATTCATCCCATCTCACTTTCTGGCATTTCTAATGCAAGCGGCGCACAACGATTGCTACCCTAATGTGAGTACAAGACTACTCGCTCCCGAATTCCAAGTTGAGAACAATTGGGGAGTCATCTTGAAAATATCACCGCGGGAGTCTGAGTAATAGCGTTCCTCCAGAATGAATTCGTAGCTCGCGTAGAATCTGAAATGTATGTATGATTTTATGATTGTTAGAAAACAAATGATCCAAAGAGTAAGCAAAGGTTGCCCTCACCAGTGTTACATGTGTAAGATGAGATGATTAGTGATTGTAATGTGTTTATCCACTTGCGGGGATTGCGGAATAAATATGTTCAAATCTTTTTTTTTCTCCTAACCAATTATTGATACTGTTTTTTTTCCGAATTAATATCTAGCTAGGGGGTATGGTATTGGACAAAATAAGGATAAACAATCGCTGATGGTAATCAGTGTGCAAAAATTAACCTTGGCATGAATGGGCATGATCTAATAGTGTCGTGAAGGTGGCTTATAAGTTGCATTCGAGTGCTGATGTGCTTCTTTAGGTATTATTTGTGAAGATATGGATAGAGCGATCGGTCGAGACGAGTTATGCGTCGGGAAAATATTGGTTATCAAACAATAATTTCAAACGAACAAAAAAACAGTAAAATTGCAACACAGAATCTTTGGAATCAGTTTGATCTATCGAGTGAAAGAGAGTGAGTGCAGGCTTCGCGACTCAATGAGTGTAAACTGGCCGGGGCTTGGACGCTTCATCCCCCCATCGCTCTCTGTTATATTACATCGAGAGAAGAAGGGGATAATCTCATCCTCGAGTGTTCACATTCGGAATCAAGCAATGTTTAGTAACTCAAATCTCGTTCTGCTACGAAGAAGCGAGCGATATCCTCTTTTTCTATGATGATAAAGTATGGTATCTTTCTCTCTCTGGCAATTTGGATCTTTCCACATGCAAATCTCTGAAGATATATTATGGAGCAAAATTAAATCGTGGTTACTCCAATCGTGCAGGGGAAAGAGGGATAAGAGATTGCGCAAGGTTGAAAAAACCCAGGCGATCATCCGACTTTTCGAAATCCGAAGCACCTGAGACGATTTTACATTGGTTTGAAGGTTGCCAAAAAAGGCGTTGATCATGCTATAAGTGCCCAGAAAGCTTCGTGAACGGTTATTTGAGCGAATATTGCCCTACTAAAGAAGACGGTCTAAATCAATCTAAATAGTTATTACGAAGACACCTCCAGATTGTCCTGACTCTAAAATCGAACATGCTAATTCGTAAACCCTTCCGATTTGTTTGAAATTATTACAGTCTTGTTATTTCAAACGGCACGTGGAAATCTTTTATAAATAAATGCTTTGAGTAATGGAGAAAGGATTATTGTTTGACATTCCGTAGAAATGTGACGCCTTTCCGACTATGAGTATTGTGATTACGCGAGCTGATAATATTTTCAGCCGGTATGTGAAACTACGAGGTTGGAGAAAACATAGCAGGGGATTTCACATCCTGTTCTGAATAGATTGGTATCAGAAGGTTCAAACTCCGGCATCTTTGATATCATGCTGATATCTTTCTCACTGCTCCACGACTCGTACTATGATACCATCTTCGCCATTTCCGTGGGAATACTAGTGATGATAAAATGGCATCCGACTCTCTTAATTTCTCTCTCGTTTCTCTGACCGGCAAAATAGTGTTTGGAATTGAGAGATACAACACCGAAGATAAATCCTTAGTGGGAATTTACTGTTGGAAGTGGGTGTGTGCTAGGGATTTCGTTTCGGTCACGACTATCTCCAGTGTGCACATTATCTAGCCGGTTCAACGTACTGTGTGTGGAATTGCAGAACTGGAGAGCGACATATATCAAAACTAATCACTGGCGACTGCCCACAAACGGTGAGAACGGACTAGAGGAAGTGAAAAGCGGGCAGATATTCATAAACCATAGGAATTACGTAGAACGCAATTTTCCTCAGAATCATGAGTGACAAATAGGAACGAAGATCTGACAAGGTCAGAGAAACTTGATGCCATACACATTGAGAAGAGTCGAAAGTACATAGGAAACGATTGCATGGATAGCGTGCAACGCCCATTTTTCTCGACGAAACAATCTTCCCCCGCACGACTTTAGCTCCCACACTTCCCGACATCTTTTTGGATTTCTCTGCATTCTGCTAATCTGTGGAATTCGAATAAACCCGTACAATGCGATACGCCTCCTAATACTTCGTAGCATCATTCTGCAGATATTATCCCGATAACGTGTAGGTGAGAAAAGAGGATCAGTCACTGCAGCGAGAGCAGCGTTTTTTTAGGGATACGACTGAGATTGAGTTATGACGAATAAGGTTCTCCTCTCAGATGCATTGCCCTCGTGTTACGTGTACATCGTAATGTGAGAATGCAGCCCAATCTTCTTTCTGAATGCCGAGATTGTTTCATGTAAAACTAGGCGGAATACTGGAAAAATTCACGAATATAGCGTGAACCTATGCTTCCTACTCAAGAATCTTCCCCCGCAAGAGTCTAGCCCCCACCCGCTCGATTTGGAACATGTTTCGAGCTGTCTGTGAGATAACCTGGAATTAAAACTATACCCTCGTATTACGCCCCCTTCTCGTGTCTTGAGATAGGTTGAATATTGTCTAATGTCTAATTACACCCCTCCTCTTCATCTATGCACTCAACCACACAGCAGAGACTGCCAAGTTCATAAACAGAAAACATCCAATTAAGGCAGTTGAAGTTGAAGAAGGTAAAAAAGAGATCTGAAGAGCCCACTTCCTATGTTCTTGGCCTTTATCGCTTCCGGCTTCCGACTCGACCTTACAAACCAAGTACTGCTGCTTTTGACAGCCGGGGCGATTTTATTTTGTGGAATATGTGGAATATTCAAAGTTGGTCAAGAACAAGAACAAGACGATAAGACGTCTCGCCGACATTTAATATTCCACATTTTAAAATCTATTATTGTCCTTCCTAAATCTCCATCGGGTTATTTATGATTGCCTAGAATGTTTTATGTGAAACTGGGGAAATACCGGAAACCGTCACTTGGATAGGGTTGGTTATCTCCGCAACAATCTTCCCGGCAAGAGTCTAGCTCCCACCCGCTCGATTTGGAACATGGTTCGAGCTGTCTGTGAGATAAACTGCAATCGATTTGAAACATTTTTTTTGTTATAGCCTGGAATTATTTGAAAGATAACCTGGAATTAAAATATACCCTCGGATTACGCTCCCTTCTCGTTTCTTGAGGACAGGTTAAACATTGCCAAATGTATAATTACCCTCTCCTCCTCTTCATCTATGCACTTAGCCACACAGCAGAGACTTCCCAGTTCAAGGCGACAAAACATCTAATCAATCAGTTGAAGTTTCGCGAGAAAAACAGGAGATCTGAAGAGCCCACTTCATAGGTTCTTGGCCTTTCTCGCTTCCGACTTCCGAATTGACTCCCCCCACACGAATATATAAAAACAGGCTTGATCTAGTGCAAGAATGTTGTCCGACTCATTACAAATCGCTGCTAACCACCCCTGCAAGCATGATTCAGAACTTAAAGGGAACACGAAACATATCCCAATCCGAACAGGTTTGTGTTCTGAAACATATCCCCTTCCCTTGTCGGGAGTGGAGATGCGATGAGGCGGACAACAAGAAGATACGTCTCATCGACATTTCTGAATCTTCCACTACCCTTCATCCCACCATTCTCATTCAATTCATTCCTCACTCCCACCATCGAGCCTCGTCGCTCCCACTGTTCATCTGATGCAACCAACAATCAGCGTGATAAGGAAATACTTCTTCATTTCACGGAGAAAGCACAAATAATCAGACAATATCATACAAACAATATGCTCAACCAGTGATAAGTCGGTGGAGATCTACTACTGTTCTTTGGTTTCGACACAGAAAAACTCGAAAACGGGAGATAAGTCGAGATCGGTGCATAGTGGAAAGAACGGCAACAACATACTAGAATGGCTAGACTGTGAGAGACCGGGCGTGTGAGCTGAGACCAGAACGGGGGTTTGGCAAGTAGAGTAATGAAGCAATGAATAGTCGCGATAAATACAAACAGACTGCTGCTGCATGGAGGATGCGATTACTGTAGACGGAGCATGGAGTACAGTAGTCGTCGACGGGATTACGGTAGGTGTCGACTGGGGTTACTGTAGTCCGGTAGGTCATATGGTCGAGAAGCTTCTCCGGAAGCTCTTCCTCTTCTGATTGAGCTGCTGCTCAATGTCGCGAATACGTCGGCCCATCACCAGATCGTCGGCGGTCAGGTGGATGTGGAACATGATCGGTAGCAAGAGAGTACGGTAGGAGTTCGGCGGGGCAGGTGATTCGCTGCACTCGGGCGCACTTGTGATCGAGGCAAGGAAGCAAAGAGTGGTGGTGTGAGAAGGGGCGGGCGCCGCTGGCTTTTATACCCCGGCCAGGGATTCCTGGGTGTGCTCTGCTCAACTCGCACTCCGCCCCTTCTGATTATTGCCGGGAAGCTACACTTTGGGACACAAATACTAACAAATGAAAGAATCTGATTAGTCTGATTAGTAAGCTAATCTGATGGCAAAGCAATGAGTGGCAGTGCTAAGTGGGCCGACCTTTAGCGGTATTTTCAAGCGAGTCTTCAAAGGTCTTCCCGTGAATCCTTCCATGAGCCGGCTTCAATTACGGATTCCACTAGACTACTAGCAACAACAACAACAACAAATTATGAGGAGGGAAAAAATGCCGAAGAAATTGTTGTTGCAATTTCTGATCTAACGGGCACCGAACGAAAGCTTCAGGTCTGCAAACCTGTTGAAAAAAGACATTCGAGTGGAGCATAGAGCCAACGAAATTATGATTTCAGATGATGCTTGCGCAGGCCGATTCATCGTTTCATCACTGCACTCTCGGATGATGTGTGTCTTTCCTGGTCGACTGATCAACGTAGACCCTGGTCATGCAACGAAATTCGCCGTGAAGTGGGATGATTCAATCCCGCCGTCACTTGAGCAGTCGTTTCTTTGCTGATAACTATGCGATCTAATCTATGAGTCGATAGAACACACAAGTGTCAACACACACTCCTCATTTCGAACACTGTCTCATCTCTGATAGGTGAGATAGTGTGCCAAATTAAGAGAGTCACCGTTGAATTGTAAAATATGCTGAGCGCTCTACCCTCTGCTGATAAAATCAGTGATAACCACTCGCCAGAGTGTTTCATCGATTTGACGCGGACACCCTCTCTTTCTCTCGGCGCTCGCACAGGAACAAACAGTGCACGCTCCCTCGCTTTCCTCTCTCGCACGCGAGTTGCAACAACATATTGCGGTTAGGAAACACTCCGTAGTTTATTCACGAAGCTTCTTGCTGAAATGTGCACACGCTCTCTTTAAATTCTCGCGTAGAGTTGCAACAGTTACACAACATGTGGTACTGAGTAATGCGGTGTTGTCACTATTGCTACCGCGCTCCAGACTCTCAGTGAACTCTTCCTTGCTGATTATGTGTATTCTGCTCTGTAGGATGACGATTTGTTTCGGTGGCTTAATCATCCTTTGCGCAAGAGCACAACATCGCCTGTCGCGATACTCTTACTCATAAGCTGAATCGATCACTTCAATCCGCACTCATTGCGAATTTGCTGACTTTTTGCTTCAGATGATCACATAACAGTATCGCTATGAGCTCTCTGTTTCTCGCTCCATATGATGCAGTTTGTGTTTGTTTGACCGACTACTGAACTGTGTATGTCTGCAAAGGAGAACACTGACTCATCTGAATCGTATAACTCACCCCATCCGATTATGCCCTCGCCTACTCGCCCCGCTTACGCGTACGTGTGTGTCGCCCGATTTGCGAAGCCCTCGGGGGCGCTTGAAATTGACTCACGCCGATCTCTGTCCAGAAATTGGAATGGAATTGTTGGAATAGATTTTGTGATCACAATATGCCCAGGTCAGAGAGTGATACGATTGTACTTTTGCCCAGAACACACCGGCCTCGGGCAAGGCGAACAATAGATGAACAGAATGTGCTATATCGGGCACGAATACACACAAAAACTCCACAGAAAAAAACGCGCGTTTATTGGACTGACTTCCTCGATCGATTCCCGCTGTCCATTGTATTCAGTCGGACTTGTGGCTTACCGCGAAGTCTCGGCACTCTTTCTCACCGGTCAGAGTCACAAGAGAGTGTGTGAAATGAGGAGTGTCCGATATATTGTCACCCTATTTGCAATCTTATCAAGCGGGAGCGCTTGATGGCCGACGCTCATTGATACCACCACTTTCATCGCGGTTGAGAGCGTTATACTCTTGTTTCTTGATTGGGTCCATTCCAATGTATCCATTCCAAGCCATTCTCAGAAAATGCACCAGCGCTGCTGCATCATAGGCGGAGGAGGCTACTTCGGGCAGCATGTCGCCAGGGAAATGCAGGTTTGACATTTGGTCTTTGATCTTTCGCCCCTGATCTTTGATCTTTCTAGCGAGAAGGCTTCCACACAGTCCTGCTCGATCTGGCTTTCGTCGATGTTGACAGGGATGGATTCATGTTGGATGAGAGGAAAACGACGAGAATCAGAGTAAGACCAGGCCATTTTCATATTTGCATTCGCTTTTCACCAATTTCGACACTGTTCAGTACCGGAATCATGCAGAGACTACAGACTTGTGTTGTGTGAACATCAATTATGCGCCAAATAGGCTAGTCACAATGCAGAATCCGCACAATCTCCCAGAATAGATGAAAAGGAAGAGATATGTTTCGGGGTTTCGCCTGAGCTGATTCGAAACCTTCCGTGTAGTTCCTCCTCAATACAAGTGATTCTGCAGAGCACTTCCGCGCTTTTTGTGCCATTCTCGAAATAACTGAACCCTGGTAGGAAAGCTTATCAACTGGGTACAAAGAGCACTGGCGCACAGATCGCTTGAACGCTCAAAGACGAGAAGCCGAAATGTGGCAAAACAACCCCGGTGGACTAAAGAGACTAAATAGAACTCGTCCACCTTCCGAGCATGAATTCATCCGAAATTTACAGGGTTCACTGCTCGATCAGGCCCTCCTAGAGAAGGCCCTGAAGAAGAGTTCGGTGTGTCTGCACATTGCCGCGTATGGAATGAGTGGAGCACCAGCGGTCAGTTCATTTGTCTTCCCTGTTGTGCGATTTCGCACTTATCTTTCTTCTGATACCACGTTTCTGTATGCTTTAAAACTCTGCATCGGAGAAGTAGCACACATCAGTAGCTCTGATTGGAAATAGTTTGTGTGTTTCCATCTGCTTTACTCAAGTGATTCTGTCGAAATTGTAGCCTGCGTGAGTCAGGCGTTTCACGAACCTGCTCCCCCACCCTCACATGTCCTGTTCGTGGTACTAGCGGAGAAGCAGAGAAATGTCTCCTGCAATCGCCTTATCTCTCGTCTCACGGCCTGAGAAAAACGTCTGGGTACTGAGTTCCGACTAAGGAACTCGCGCGCTCCATTCGTATTATCGTGAGAAGCCCATGCATCAAACCACTTTCGTGATCTCGAAATTCCGTGATAAAAGAAGTAATTGAGCTGACTTCCTCGCTTTCTCGCATTATTACGATGATATTTCGCGATAAAGAAGGGAGGAGAAAAAAACCGTTCGAAAATCGAAAATAAGCTGAGAGCTTCCGACCCTTTCGGAATATTAGCTAGGACTATCCTCCATTATGCATCAAAATGTAAAACTCTGAACCACTTTCCACGATCACAGAAGGTTCTCCGATCGGAATATTCTCAGCTGTTCACTGAATAAGGGGCATCAGACCAGCAGCCAAATTAATGAGATTTCAGATTGCAATAGACAATTCTTAGTGCCAGGTGCTTTCCGGGAACAGAGTTCCTCAAGTGGAATCGGCTTTACTTCAGGGGTTGGAATTATGCCAACAGGCCTACCTGCTTGAGGGATCAAAACAAGAGTTCACGGGAACAAATTCATTTTGAAGCGTACTAAGAAAGTTCTCGGAATAATGTATGCAGGGTTCTTGATGTTATCCAGGTTCCAATCCGACCAATTTCCGGAGTGCTGTATAATCGAGAGCAGACCGGAAAATAACTTAGCACTAATACCAGTGGCTGGCGCATAATAGCAGCAGCCATGTATCATTTCGGCGGAAATGTGCTGCATATCGTTAGGCTCATGGACGATTTCTCATCAGTAGCACGTAAATGTTGAAGCCTAAAAGATCCAGGACATTAGGGATGTCAACCCAGTGAACTTTGTTTTCTTTAGTAACAATAGTATTGTGTGGCGATATCTGGCGTTTAGATGGCTCTGAGATTGCAGTATTCCGCTGTTCAGTGAACAAGGGGCTGCCATGTGCTAGTGCAGCCCATACTAGCAGGAAAATTAATGAGAGCTTTCAAATTAATCAGATTAAATGAAACCCAATATTGTGAGGAGAGAATCTGATATTTTTACCAGTTCAGGACATCCTACGAAACTCCAGATTTTTTTCTGGCAAGGAAATCCTAATCTGGTGTTGATTACATTGCCTCATCATCTCATCTCAGAAATATTGTGAGGTTTCAGTGTAGGCGCACGGAATTCGTCCGGATATCCTCAATCTGCCTACTCTCTCGTTTCTCTGATCGGTGAGATAGCCGACGGAATTGAGGATAGTCGACCACGATTCGGCAACACTTCACGGAATCATTCGCGGATTGCCCTGAGCTGGGGGGGGGGGCAGTTTTACAGAATCAGTCGGATAATACCACTTATCAAGTGAGATATCTATCGCGTTGCGTTTGAATCTGTCTAAGACATATACACTTTGATCATTGTGCAAGCCGGCAAAAAATTTGGCGAAACCGGATAGAAACATACCTTCCGCACTTGATTAGTGGATTTGGAGTGGGTAGAGTTTGGAAGGCAAAGAGTTTGTGCCTTTGACATCGAATCTTCCGATCTTTGACGGATTTTCTGTTTACCGGAAGTTCCGGCATCATGCACCGGGGGGATCCTGCAGAGCCGTTGATGCATTCCAGACGACGCTTGTTGACCGCCCCCGACGCCTTTCCAGGTTACAGCGAAAGTCTCGTGGAATCTCTAATGACTCGTCTCTATCGGGTTCGAAAAACACTGACTCTCTTCAATTCCCTTTATCTCTCACCAGTCAAAGGCACGAGAGACCCGAGGAGAGCCTGGGTCCGAGTTGTCATGAAAACACCGGCGAATTGTGCAGAACAAAATACACGCGCGCTCAACGTTTAAGAGGGGCTGATGCATGCATTATTCGTCTAGAAAATAAGCAGGTTATTATGCTAATGAGATCGCAGATCTGGAACAGAATACATTAGAGGGTGTAGCTGAGAACTTCAAGATATTTTCGGGGGATAAATAATAGTTAAAATAATAACAATAAAACATATTTGCAGATGGACCCTGGCAAGATTTTCGAGGTTAACGTCCACGGTACGATTCTCGCCATTCAAACCTGTGCTCAGATGAATGTCAAGTGAGTAGAAATATTTCCAATTTGTTTTGTCTGTTTCAGCCGCCAGAAATCATGAAGATAATAATGAATTTGAATGCAACTGATAGAGAAAAAACTGAAAGCCATTTCCTTTTTCGGATATAAAAACTCGTTCCTCGCAAACGCAAAAAAATGTGGATGTAGGGGCATTGCTGAGCAGAGTGCTATCTGATATTGAGAATATTCTCGGAAAAATCTTGCAAATCAGAATCTGTTTGTGTCGAGACAAAAAAGTCAAGAAGAAGCACCCGGTCCTTTTCGGTTACGAAAAAACCGGTCCTTGCACCTGATTTTCTGAGAAAAAAAGTGGTTGTAACTAAAGATGGCCGATCGAGAGCTACTCTCCACAAGTCGCATACTCTTTCACCGAGTCATGGAAATTAGAGGGAACGCGAATTACGAAGAGTCATTGTCATCATTAGTAGGTTTCATTAGTCATCATTAGTACTCCGATAATGGATAGGTCTCCAATCGATCTCTATTTGTAGCTACCAGTGAGAGTGTCTGATCTCCGATTACTCAATTATCGCCGTAATTGCACTTGCAATTATCGTCAAAAACAGATCGCGAGGGTGTAAGTAATGTAATCAGAGGGGAAGCCGCCCTGCCATTCTCGGGAAGCTATAGATATCCCCCCCTCTCGATAGGGTGTAGGAACTAATAATGTCAGAGAGCGGTGAGGGGCACACTTGCTCTTTGAGTCGGAGAAGAGGGACTAAGCTCCGCAAATGTGTGTCCAGGAACATATAATGGGCCGTAGCGAGAGACGAAGCAAACTTAAAATTCGTGAATTCCTTGGTTCAGAACATCAAACTTTCAGAAAATTCGTGCTCGCCTCATCAGTCGGTGTTGTGTTCTCAAAAAAAGAGCTGCACGATGCCCCCGAGGACCATCCAAAGCCGGACAGCGTACGGGTTCTTGTTCATAAATCATTCGAAATCTTTTCGGCAGATGGCACAAGTTAGAAATAAGTGCATCCGTTCGAGGAAATAAAAGTGCGAAGGTGGTTGGAGCAGGTGGGAAGAAAAGCCCAGATGTTCTTCTGTAGGACAGCGAAAGGGAACGATTATACCGATTTTCAGGATTTTAACTAATTTAAAATAAAATCTAATTTCAGTACTACTCCCACTACAGCGAGAGCAAGAACGATGCCGAAGAGTTTGTGCTCAAGGCGAATGGCGCAATTTTGCAGTGGGTTTGATTAGTCATTGCTCTTTTCGAAGACTTTGAATACAATGAAATCTGACATTGTAATAGAATGCTGCTCAATTAGTGAAAACGGAACACTTTAAAAAATATATATATTCGTTAACATTAAAATTTTTTTAAATTACATCGTTAACATCCAGGTCATGCGCCCTACGCTTCCGTGGCATCTACGGGCCGGGCGAGCCGCGAGCGACCACTAGAGCTGCGGTATGTTTGCCATTTCCTCTCCATTCGGAATACATGTAGACTTCGAGAATCGCTAGCCCCGTCCATTACCCCATAATAATGCTCTCTGTTTGCGAAACTTATCGCGTTTTTTCGAACTCCAAACTTTTTTCGAACTGGAGTCTGATGCGATGTTAAAAATCGGTGAAAAGATCGGATCTTCGATGTTGGGACTGTTAAAAAATGCAAAGATCCGATCTTTGATTTTAATTCCCGCACTTTTATATCTCGGCTCCCAGTAGAGCAAGAGACTAGAAATTTTCACAGTAGCTTGCAAATGCCCAAAGAACCCTACAAACCAAATTTCAAGTCTCTAGCTATCCTAGAAGCCGATTTATTCGAAAATAAGATTTTAACGTTGTAATTACCGTATTTTTCGTGTTTCACAAATAACTCGGCTTCAAGAATAGCTAGAGACTTGAAAGTTTGTTTCTGGGCTTCTTTGTACATTTGCGAGCTACTGTTAACATTTTTAGTCTCTAGCTCCACAGGAAGCCGAGATAGAAAAATGCGGGAATTCTAATCAAAGATCGGATCTTTGCATTTTTTTCAACAGTCCCAACATCGAAGATCCGATCTTTTCGCCGATTTTTAACACCACATTACACTCGTTCCTCTCATTCGCCCCTCGCGTCTCCTATGATGGCTTACACGTACACTTCGAGAATCGCACGCACTTTGATCTCGTTCTGGGGACATGTCAGCACGAAACTGAAGATAAACAGCCATCACTCCACTTATCGCTGATCTCGTCTCCTCTCAATCAAATAAGTCGTCTATCTCTCGCAATAAGTTGTTTTCCTCTCCCATGCGGTGCTTCGCTGTTATTTGTTGCTCATGAGAGCGGCGAGGGTTTCTCTTAGGGGGGACTAGAATAGCAAGCACCTACTTGGGGAAATAAAGTATAGTCCAATAAGCACCCATTCAGAATGAAATTCCCTGCATATCTTGAGGATATGCGAGAGTTTTTTCGGGCCTAGAATAGTAATCATCCTGGGAATCATCCCCCGTCGAAACGTGGGATAATCAAATGCAGAAAAAAAGGATAATTATAGGGAGTTTATCGTTGTGATATTTACCATGTCGGGGAGTGTATCTAGAGAGATTCATTTTTATTCTAGTGACATTTATTGAAGTAGACATCGAGAATCGGATGAGTTTCAATGGATAGTACAAGTACTGGATTGGCTGGAGTGAAACTGATTTTGCCGTCAATTTTTTTGGCTAGAAAAATATATCTTGTATAATGTATCGTTTTTGAGGAAGCGATCGCTCAGGGCCTGTACTTTGCCAAGTTCGAGAAGACCCGCGACGCGATGACTCAGTTCAGTGGAGTGGACAACAGCGCCAAGGTCGGGCATTTTACCGTCGTCGGAATTCCGTGAAAGACCATATTTTCTGACTGCAGTGATGCACAAATATAGTTCTTTCGAATGGACTTTTTTCATGCCGTATTTGTAGGCATAATGAATCATTTCAGGCAATGGCCCTCGCCGCCCGGGCGCTCTTCCTGAAACCAGACGTCGTCGGCGGACAGGCGTATACCATCGTTGATGGAGGTACCGTTTTCGTCACTATGTCAAACGAAAAATTCGAGGTCATGTCCTTGTAATTTAGTTGAAGTTCTAGAAAACAAATCTACGTGCTCCAAACCCCAGTGAACACCTCACGCAAACTCTTGTTTTCGCAATAATTTTCGCATTTGAATTGCTCGACTTGTCTGTAGCTTCCGTGATTCCAGTTGACAAACAATATTTGTCAGAATCACCCCCGCACCTATCCTGAAGGGGCGATACAATCTTAGCGGTCAAAAACAAATTTGCGTTATTTCAAATAATATTTGGTCATGATGCTAGACGGCAAAAGATTACTGCGTAGTCGGGGATCGAACCCGGATCATCCGCTTACTGGGCAGATGCCTTAGCCAGTAGACCATGAATTAATACGCTCGATTTCAAGGTGAGCCCGTGTCGTCTTGGGGATTCTGGAACCCGCTGATCGAGACGCTCGGCCAGAAACCGCCGCGCTGGAGGTGGAAAACTAACGGCTTACATTTTCATTAAAGCAAAATCTTAGGAAATCAGCTCATTTTTGGTTGAAATCAGCATTTAATGTAATCACGAGGAAATTTAGCGAGATTTTAGAGGGGCAGTGAAACTATGTTTCAAGAGTAATCTAAATGTCGAAATGAGAAATTCAACCGATGACTAGAATACAGGCATTCAATAACAACTCTATTCGATAAAAACTGTGAAGAAACCGCAAGTGCATCATCAAATAATAGGGTTCCCGATTTGGTCCATGCGGCCCAAGCGGCCTGGCCCAGATTGAAGAAATAGTGTGCGAAAATGAGAGAGTCAGGCCGAAGTGCGACGGTGCCCAGATGGGCAGGAATGGGGGGACCCTATCAAGTACCCTGATCTACAGGATACCGTACTTCCTCGTCATCTGGGGTGTCTACTTCATTGAGCTGCAGTTCTTCTTCACCAAGGTATGTGAGGCGGTGAAAATGAATAGTTACTCTGTTCATTACGCACGTCGACTTAACAGACAGATTGATGAAGTACAATTATGGATGAGTAGTATGCTATATGTTTGGTAAATTGGAAACGGCACGGTTCATTTCGTGTACTATACCGTATCTTTGACCTAGTCGATCTTTATTTTCCATGCCTACACTGGAGTTTAACTTAAATAACGCCCTCCCCTCAATCTCTCTCCCCTTGTGAGTACGTGAGAACCCGCGCGAGGGTGGATGATATTTTATGTTGTTTTGTCTGGCAGTTCTCACATGCGGATTTAAGGAAGTAATGACCGAGAAATTCCCACGCGTGACAACTGTCCTGGTTTTTGGCTAGAACAAACTGAAACATTAGACATTTTCAGGAATCGGTGAGAAGTGTTTCAAATATAGCGTAAAAGTAGAATGGATAGCTTCGATCGATTCCCTGCAGACATTACATTGATCAAATAGATGATCAAATAATCGTATCAGTATTTTATAAAATAACTGAAATGGCCCATCAACCCAGTTTCTAAATTATCACCTTCTATCGTGCAACCCACACTCTCATACTCTTTGATCATGTTTCCTCTCACCTTGCCTCACGCTGAGTATGTGCGAAAAAGGAGGGTGGGGGATCTGTTCTTGTTGTGTTTTGTCTGGAATCTCTAGCATGCACCCGCACCCGAGGAAGTTATGACCGTCAAACTCGCATGGTTGACAATTGCAAGATCTGTTGGCTAGAAGATAACTATGCGCACAGAACACTTCATCAGGATTGAGGTATCGAAACACTTTAGGAATCACATTTAACTTTAAAAGTGTGCTTCAGAGGTATCGTAAATGTGGAATGGAGAGCATCTGTTGATTCTCTACAATTATTCAATTGACCAAACAAACGAAAGTTTTGTATTGAAAATATTGATTGTTGTCACTAAAGCAGCAAAATTATCCACCTCCATTCTGTGATCCTACCCTACTCTCGAGTTTGAGCATTTTTCTCCTCACCCTCTCCCGATCTCTGAGTACGTGAGAAAAAAGAGAAGGTGGATGATCTGTTCTCGTGTTTTTTTGTCTGAAATCTGTCACATGTACCCGAACTCGAGGAAGTATAATGTCTGTGAAACTCCCATGGTTGAGAATTGTAGAGTTTTGGATATCAGATAACTATGAGCACAGAACAAGTCTAAACTACCTCATTGCTGAAATAAAATTTAAAAAATAAAATTTGGTGGGCCGATGATTAGGTTTGCAAGATATCGTAAAAGGGGGATAAGAAAAGTACACAGGTTACGTTGCGTCTTTCCGTCTTTCAACAAAGTAACTATTTTTTTTTCTAATCGTATATATGTATTGATCGTCATTTCCAGAGAAAAATTTCGAGGGATCATTGCAGTATGTTTCATGAATCGAATATAGGAGGAAAGAGGAGCTGACATTGATTACTTGCTGTTTTTCACTCTAGAAAAAAATACTATTTTAACAATATTGAGAAAATATATATTTTCAGCTATTCGCTCCTCCACTCAACCAACTCGAGGTCAATCTCATGGCGATCACTAACACGTACTCGATCGAGAAGGCCAGAAGGGACCTCGGCTACGATCCGCAGAACAACCACGACTTGACGGAGGTGAGGAATAGTAAAGAGCATTGCCACTCTATCGTACTTCGTAAACAAAACCGAAGAAGTGAACAGTTTTGTTCATTTTTGTCACTTTTTGAAAGTCGCGCGTGACAAACTTAAAAATTCTAATTTTTGTTTCTTATTTTTTGTCCACACCGATTTGCCGGAATCGATCGGACATGTCACGGTGAAATTTTTCTTTAAAGTGTAGAAAAACGAGAGCTCCAAGTCAGTGATCACGGTAGTATGAGGTAGGTAGATAATTTCTACCGTAATCCATAGTTTATTTTCAATTTTCACATTTTTGCTCTCGTTTTTCCCCACTTTAAAGGAATATTTCACCGTGACATGTTCGATCGATTCCGGCAAATCGGGGTGGACAAAAAATAAGAAACAAAAATTAGAATTTTTAAGTTTGCCACGCGCGACTTTCAAAAAGTGACAAAAATGAACAAAACTGTTCACTTGTTCGGTTTTGTTTACGAAGTACGATATTTTGCGATATCATTCGTAGATCAGAGACATGAGAGAGTGTTTGAAGGAAGAGAGTCTCTCTCAATGCTGTTTTTTGCCATCAATAGTGAGGAAGAAGATCACGATAGTTGGGATTACGGTAGTTCGAGGAGTTTCTGTAGTGCTTGATTCAACGAGTTATCGCGGTACCAATTAGCCCCTAGATTCGGTAGATCAATGATTCTTGCTCAATTCGCTATTAGGTTATCGGGGGAAATCGAAACAGAACATTACTGCGGTATTCTACCTCACTACTTCTCTGCATTTTTTTTTCTTCAAATGACGCATCGATCGATGCGATTCTCCCCCCCCCCCATTGTTATGACAGCGAGCATACTCTAGCATGCGATTTCTCATTCCACCTCTCGAACCCAAGAGAGGGGTCATTCGGTTCATGCCTCGGCTGGCACCAACCCTCCCTCTCCCTCTCTGACCCGGGAGTGACCAATGTCCGCGCGAATCGCGCAATCTCATTGGCGATGCTTGAACGCCGCGCATGTTCCCCGAATAGGAATGTCCAATGACGAGACTCTCTCCATTCTGCACACTCTCTCACCGGTCAGAGAGGCTCCCGGGACATCCGCGCTCGTGTATTCTCAACTGGAAATGCGCCCAAATGAAGAACGCGCTCTCTCCATTCCACACTCTCTCTCGCCATCTCTGACTGGTGTCGATCGAGACTTGGGCTCTTTCAATGAGGATTAGTGCTTCAGTGGTCATCCCCGGGCCATGGAAATCCTCTAAATATTTAATAATATATCAAATAAATGATTTATTGCAGGTCTGCAAGTACTATGAGCGCTACTTCGTCTCGCATCCGGTCCATGTGTACGATACGCAGAAGATACTCACGCATATCCTGTTGTTCTTGGGATTCCTAGCGATGGCGATCCTGGTGTTCTTCATGTTCTGATAGTATTCGCACTATTTGTAGTTTTCTCAAATTCTTCTTGTTCTGGTGACTACATATTTTCAATCGTACTCTCTCTTTGTTTTGCTCAATATTTATTCTTCCCGATCCACGTTGGCTACTAATTAACACTTATTTGAATCGTGCATCTGATCGATAAGAATAATAACTGGCACCGTGGATAGTCAGACGAATAGCAGTAAAATGCGGATTATGGATGACCAATTGTACGGGACTCTCTTCAATTAGCCTGGTCTTTCGCAGGTTAGAGAAACGAGAGAAGACGCGATTTGAGTAGATCGGATGACATCCATAGTGCGGATTATGGAAGATTAGCCTCCCATCTAGACTCGTCATTACACCCGAGAGAAAACTGACGGAAGCTGTCACTAAGAAGGGTAGAGGGGTGTCACAACGGTCTTCGGGTTGACTTGTGAGGTCTCGGACTAGGCCAGAGGATGCGCGAACGGCATAGATTCTGATTAATGATGGCAAATCGTCATTCGATTGTCCTCCTTTCGCATGCTCTTTCGTCGGTCAGAGAAACGAGGGAGAACGTTTCCGAAGAGTGGGATGCTAATTTGTCATCACTAATAATGGCGTTGTTTTATCTCCCTGTGCGTCAGCCTCAAACTTTTCAGTTGTAATTGATATTCGTAGATTTTTTTTGTCTTGACAAATCTTTGAGATCCAAGAAAACAACTGTGCCTCCCAGCGCATACCGAAGGGGAAAGGACAGTGAAAGCCCCAAGCCGGAAGGCTCACGTTGAATCTAAATAGCGCCCCAAGGGATAATCCGAAAATGAGCGAGCCGATTCCCGCTTTCCTGACTCTTCACTTCTCCTTTCTAGTCCGACTGTTCATTTCATCACCCTACTCGCCTTTTTTACGCCCAGTCTCACAACTGTTTCCCCGATCGGTGAGTTCATTGTGCACTACTCATTATTTGACTACTCCTCTCACCCCCCCCCCCTCTCGGAAATTGCTTGAATGACTCTCTCCATTCCGCACACTGCCTCCTCACTAGACCTGCCGAGATAGTGGTGTGCTGAATGGATATACCGCGATTGTTCGGATGATTCCCCCTCTCGGAAATGACCATACGCCCCTCGGGCGAGGGACGGGCACTTGAGAATCTGTCAGTATTGTTACCAGAGGGGGAATCATCATAATGACCGTTATTCAGTTATTTGCCCTCTCCCCTCAATGACTCTCCTCATTCTGCACACGCTCTCGTTTCTCCGACCGGCGAGAAAGTGTGCAGAATAGAAGAGTCAAGACTGACAAGACATAACTACCCTCAAGGATTGAAGAGATTGAAGTGGATGACCCGCGGTCGGCCGTGACTATCTCTCCTTCTCTTTCAATACCGTGTCTCCGCGTGTAAGAAGAAGTCTACCGTATTCGGCGTGAAGTCAACAGCGATGATCGTTGGTAAGCTGTTTTGCACTATTTACGATTGGATTTATCACGTGAGGTGTGGCTTCGTGCATGTTTACTGGTGTAACATTATCTTCTGGACTGAAAGATGCGCGAGTTTCTTTGCTGTCCTTGTTCAGACATATTATCCCCTATTAGGAGCAGAAATATGAGAAGGGCAGTATGTTGTGGAGAGCGTCTCGCGTGATGCGATGATTCCCTCTAATGATCTACAATAGAAAACAACTAAGAAAATATCTTAGGGAATGGTCGGAATGCATAGTACAGTGAACAAACCAATGCGTCTATTATCGGACTTTAGTCAAGTTTCTAAATTGTTGTTCTTTTATCATAGTACGAATATCCGCACAATCATCACAAGCTGACTTTTAGAGTTTTACACTATTTTTTGAAACACATTCCACTGATCCAATCTTTCTATTGATGATGAGGAAGTGGGTTCTGTCAATAGGAAATTAATTTTACGTGTCTAATATTGAGGCCAAAAAAAAGAAAACGACTCTCCGCAAGCCGGAATTGATTTCAGAGAAGCAAGATACATAGAACGCAAAGTGAGGAGCATCGGTTTCGATTGATCACCAATATGTCCAGTCCTCCTCCTCGTCGTTCCTCTGCTCTCCTCCGCGTGTCGACTTGACGGGCGGCTGCACGGGTCGTGGAGGAAGCAGCGACAACTGGGTGTGCATCCGAAGAGCGACTTGAGACCGCCGATCGAGTATGATGATGTGAGTTCTCGTTGAAGAATCGAGTGGAAGTTCTCTACATTGTGCATACTTTTATTAGTGAGATGGAGAATGTGCAAAAAGGACAGATTAAAATCCGAAATTATGTTGCAGATGTTAGTAGATAATCTCAATGTTTAGTATCACACTATCACCAAGGCTGATCAATAGCGCGAATTACGAAATTTTTTAAGATATTTCAGTTTCGAGTTCGTTTGAGTTTCACACGATTGTTAAAGCCTGAGAAATAGAGCGTGGAGCAATGGATCAATCATTTTCGGTTCTAATAATGGCAAAACCAAATCAACTCAAACATTTTACGTTTTGCATCAAAATGTTTCTAGATCTCATTCCTAAAGTAAATTAATTAGGATCAACAATAATCGATTCTTTGTTGTAACTCGCTTTGCATGTATGGAAATTCGATGACATATGCGATGGGATCCGGATAAGTTTCAAGCAGCCCACTAATTTAGGGCAGCTCTCGTTACAATAATTGGAGAGCAATCCATACTCGAAATCAAAATTTGCAATCAAACTACTCTCTTCCATGTGCGACAGATCATATTTTCTTTCAATGCTATTCAAATGTTCGATTTGCGATGAGTTTCAACCAACCCTCAAAGTTAGGAAACCGAATCTATCAACAAAATGATTGACATTTCCGCTTCAAAATTAAATAAAAATTTCAAAATAACTTACAGCTCGTCATCTCGGCCACTTCCGTCTCCGAGTACGGCGAATGCTACGAGCAGAGCGGAGACTCGTACATTTTCGGACTGAAGTGAGAAAATGTTTCTTAAATCTCTCACCAACGAATACTACCTAGAACGGCGTTTGCATGCTTACACTTTTCATTGAATAATGTGTTAATCTTCGGAAATTACAGAAGAATGGCCCGACCGGAGTGCTATCGCTGCTTCACACTTGTTGTACGCACACCGAACGTAATTCAAGCTGCGCATCAGATCGGTTAGCAATTTCTATTGTTCTCTCATTGTTAAAATAATATTAAATTCCTGTGAAACTATTAATCAACGCTCCACCAAAACGAGGTATTATTTTCAGAAGATCTTTGTTTCTCTGCAATTGAAGAGGCACGACGGACGTGTTTCGATTCCTCAAGAATCACCCCGAATGAGGGCGATTTCTGGTTCAGTGAGTGATTTAGTCCTGCTCAGTTAAACCGTTGTTCAACAGCATTCGCGTGGTATCTTCTGTTTCAAATGTTATCGATGGTAAATTTCGTGTTTTCTTTAGAATCCGAAGCTCGCACGATCACTCCATGTCCGGTTGAAGGCAAATTCGATGTTGGTTATGCACTAAAAGATTCCAATCTAAAGTGCGACATTGGGCAGGGCACTACTGTGAGTTTGATTGGGAGAATATTTATATTTTTTACCATCTGTAGAGTTGGTCGCACCGCTTTTGATGACTCTCAGTTCTGAAATGATAATCGTGAAACACATTTAACCCTCGATAAAGATTTTATGTTTAGGTCGAGACTTGTGAGCGCGCCTCTCAGGCGAACTTCCAGTTTCGCAACTGCTCTTTCCCCGCGTTTGAGGTTGTTTCCCAATTTGCTGAATAATTAAAATATTTTCCAAAATAACCCTTTCAGATGTCCCTCTCCTGCCTCGGTTCGTGGCGCGCTCTCAACGTTGACGACGAGTACGTCGTCTTCGAGAATCTGGAAAGCCAGGAGTTCAGATGCGGGGTGTGTTTCGCTTTTATTCATAGTTCAAACAACATCATTTTACATAGTGCTGCGTTATCACGTGTATTGAGTTTGCGATACGATTGAATACAACTTTGTGAGAATCAAGTCTTCTTTCGATCATCTTGAAAGATTAATCGGTTTGTTTTCAGTTATTGTCGCGCTTTAAAAACGCGTATGTCTCTATCGGCTTCTCCATAGACTCCTCCTGTGCCCAGCTGGGCCTGGGCACTGCACCGCATGAAGTGTACACCTTCAGACCTGGTTAGCATCATTATGTATTTTTAACCAACAGCTCACTCGAACTCATTGTTGAAATAAACCGATGCATCTCATCTAGAATTGCTGAAACATAACTCGCAGCAACGTTATTCCTTTCTCCAATAATATTGGCACAATAAATTTCGTGTTACAGTAATCCGCAGTCATCTCTTCGCACCGTGCACCTTCCCCGAGTGGCTGCTAGGAGAGTACACGACACTGTCCATCTCGGCTGATCTACTCGAGGTACGCATCGCAAACTGAAACTACAGTATTTCGGATAATCGAGAATTGATTTTTTTTCGGTTTTCATATTATAGTTCCGTACTGTTATACTTGATGGTACCATAACCTGTGGTTGTTACAGTACTCCCAATCCCTTGGCGACTCCGTTCCGATAGTCTCTCGCTGTGTGGCAGTCAACGGGGAGAGAATGATGGTGTACTCGGAGACCAAGTGGTGAGATTGAAAGATGAATCTGATAATTTTTTTTAGATCTGACAAGTGTCGGCAATATTTCAACATCAATCAATTTCGTTATGTTTCACGTTCTGTATTTTGAACCAAGATGCCAAAGACGATAGTAATCGACAATGTGTCTGGTTTAACAATCTATAATAATATATCCAGCGGTGACAAACTCGGTTTCCACTGTCTCTGGTTCCGTGCGCGCTCTCCCTCGATGGTAGAATTCCGCACAACACTTCCACAGGACACGCACAACGCCACTGTTTGCGAGTGAGTTATTCATTGATCTTTACAGATTATCATGCGAAATAAATAACAATTCTCCTTGACTTTGAGTCTGGGCTTACGACTATTCCAATGATACGCACAGGGTACCATCAGTGAGAATGTTTCAAAAATTATAATGTTTCGCAGAGACGACTCACTCTTCATCGACTATCCCTGGAGCAGTGCATCAGTGAAAGGACCACAACCCTCAGCATGTGGCATACAGGGAACCTTTTCGTGAGTGTCGAGGGTCTATCCAGATTCACTCCCACATCCAGCAACTTTTTTTTCTCACTTTTTTGATCGATAAACGTTATGCTTCACATTCTATATATTTGAGCGTAGGGTTGGCAAAGATGATAATGTTTCAGCGAAATCTTTTATAAAAATAACATAATTATCTTTTGTTACAGAACTCCTCACGAACTCCGGCAAGCAGACTGCTACAACCTGACGGTGAGTGTATCGGCAGATCGAATTGCTCTCTCAATTCGATCTGCCGCCCACGTCAGTCCGTCAGTCAGAGAGAACAGAAAGTTCGCATAATGGAGATTGATCCTTTCAGAGACACAGAATGACCACTAGTAATTGGAAATCGGAACCAAAATATCCCCATTTCGAAGGATTTCTCATATGTCTGACAGGCAAGAGAGGGTGTGAGATGAAGATATCAATATTCTATCAGGATGACTAAAGTCTATATTTTCAGGTCGAATGCACGCGCAGCAGTCGCATGCAGCTCGTGGCCTACCACTGTGGCAGCGGGGTCGTTTTCGATTGTGCGTTTGAATTTCCCAATTCATTTCAGCAGTTCGAATATGCTTCACAGCTGACAGTTATCGAAGATATTGAGCAAGATTTCGATACCGATCACTGATCCATGATTTAAAGAAAAATAACAATCTATGTTGGCTGAGTCTGGATACCGTTCTGCAGCTGTTATGCACCAGTCACTCTTGCAGCCCGTTCGTACGACTGTCTGGCTGCCTGGAGGGAGCAGGGACAACTGTTCACGTACGCCCAACAGAGAGGAAGGAACGGAAAGGGGAATGTGTGCTTCGTGAGTTGCTCTCTAATGAATTGTCTAACGAAGTCGTGCGTGTCAAAGAATTTTGCAAGTTTATATTTGAAATTTTTTTTAAAAATGCAACTGCGGACCCCGCAAGTTCACATTCCCCTTCCCGCTCAGGTCTCGCAACGTCTCTCCTCTCGTCTCAGCATCGCTTCAACAGGCGAATTGTGCCCCCGCGACTACTCCTTCGCTGACCACAGTGACAGAACCATTGTGATGGAGGAGCAGTGTGAGTTACAATTATGGATGGCACACCGGAAATAACTGTCCTCTTTTTGTGCCCTCTCTTGCCGGTCAGAGAACGAGCGAACATTGTGGTGATTCGGGTTCCGTTTCGGTTCTCATTTAATTTTTTTTTTATATATTATCTCTTCTGTCAGAGCGGCGAGAGAAAAATAGAGGGCTAGAACCGGATGAGCGCGGATATGTTTCACAAATACTTGAAATTAATCATGATATTACTGAAACGATGTAAAGGACATATGCGTTCGAAAAATTACTACTGCAACACGAAGTGATCGGTTGTATTTTGTGCAATGATTGCATTTTCGTAATCCGTTGATTCGGCGTACCTTCAGGATGCCATCCCAAACGGACTTATAATAATCGTTCCAGCTGACTGTCAACCGCCCTCGACCACCTCAGTACGACCAGTGAGCCGAACGACTCCAGTCAGGACGCGACCAGTCGCATTCAACAGGTAAATGATAGCGATGAAAAAACTGAATCGACTCTTCTCTCTTGAGTGTTCTCTGATTGGACAGACGAGACACCATGCACAATCTGAATTGTCGTTGCCGATTTGTTATCACTATTAGATGAGATACTGACACGCCCACGTTTACCCCTTTAATCCAAGTATTAATTCGCCAAGATAAATGTGGGGATCGGATCCGGTGAATTAGGGAATTTGTTGGTGGCGCGCGACTATCCCATCACAGATTCCCCACCACTTCCACTCCTACCTCGACGCCCTCAACGACCACAACGAGCGTCTACACGACGACGTCGACGACGTTGATGTGCGTATTGTCCACTCACATTCTCTGTGTCTTGTAGTGGTGACGAATCGGGGTCCGACACTCCTTTTTTTCGCCAATTTCCGATTTATCATCACCTTGCAGTTTGATACTCCACTCGTTTGTGTATTGTTGCACTAAAACAATACGTAATTGTCGTTTTCAAATGGTCTGTGTTTTAGCCAATTGTGTGTTACTGAACTGAAACGGCTACAGTAATATTTTCATCCCTTTCAGTCCTCGCACAACTCCGCTGCTCGGCACTCACTGGAAATGGCCGGCTGAAGAGGAGGAAACACAGCCGGAACCCCACGGACTCATCGATACACTGAACTCAGCCAGAATTATCAGAAATACTGCATCAATTATTGTCTTAGTTGTCGCACTTTATCTGTGAAAAATAATAAAGATATGAGTAGCACAGTGAACAAACAATTTCTCCAGCTATCAGGTTGAGGAATAAGTAACGCTCGTTTTTAAATTTTTTTCACTTTATCATAAAAACTTTACAAAGCACGATAGAATCTAAAATATTCTCCATGCGCATCGATGACCTTCTGCCATCTACCAGGCAGCTTGTGGATGCCCTCGTGATAGAAGGACTGGGGCTGGTTCTTGAAATAGTTGGTCAGTACGGTCTGGATAGTGGCTCGGTCTTTGAAGCTCTGTCCCTTGAGGAAACGCTGGAGGTCTGAGAAGAGGTGGTAATCGGAGGGGGCAAGGTCGGGTGAGTGGGGAGGGTGGGGGAGGACAGTCCAGCCATAGCCCGCCAGCTCAGCCTTGGTCTTTCTTGCGACATGCGGGCGGGCGTTGTCGTGCTGAAAGTAGATTCGAGCGTCCTTCCCGCGTGTTTGTTCGACAGCGAGTCTCAGCTTCCGTAGCTGAAGAGTGTAGACCTCTGCCGTGATAGTCGTCCCCTCGGGTAGGAGTTCCCAGAACTCCACTCCCCGCACTGACCACCAGATGCACAACATCACTTTTTTGGGGTGCAAATCGGGTTTGGGGACATCTGCTGGCTTTTGGTCCTTTCCGACCCACTGTCTCATGCGCTCATGGTTGTAGTAGAGCACCCACTTTTCATCACCTATGATGACATTGTCCAGCCAATAAAACCAGCGATGCAGAGTGAGAAGAGTCGAAGCCATGTCCACTCGGCGATCCTTGTCATAGTCGGTCAGGTCATGGGGGATCCATCTCCCGAGTTTCCACTTCTTTCCAATCGCGTGAAGTCCATTAACGGCAGTTTTTTGGTCGACCCCAAGGAAGTCAGCAAGATCGCGCGTAGTGAGATACGGGTCAGCCTCCACCTCAGAACGCAATCGATCGAGGTCCAACTCCATGGGGCGACCGGGTCGGTCTTCATCTTCGAGGGAAAAGTCGTGTTTCTCGAATTTGACTACCCACTTTCTCACGGTGGTTACATGCGGGGTATGTGTGGGGTAAACCTGCTCCAGTTGTTCATGAATGGCGGGCGCTTTCAAGCCAGATAGAAAGAGAAAGAGCATCACGTTCCGAATGTGAATTCGGTCGGGGACGAAATTGTGCGGCATTCTCGCCTGGGAGACTAGGGAGAACTGAATCGAAAACATGTGTGGAATGCCCGAGGGGCCCTCTCTCCAGTGTAAACAGGGTGGCAGACGGCAACAACAAAAGAGCGAGCACGAGGGTTCTAAAAACAGAGAAAAAACGAGCGTTACTTATTCCTCAACCCAATATTACCGGGACTTTGGTTTAGTTTTTAATTGGTTGTTCTTTTTTTTAAGTAGAGAAATTTTATAAAAATAAGAGAAGCAGCACAATCATCATAACCTGCCCTTTATACTTTTACGCTACCTTTGAAACACGTTCCACAGGTCCCTTAATCATTTCATTACTGATGAGGAAGTGGGTTTAGTCGATATAAAGATAAGTCAGAAACTATTGCGAGTAGCTGCATCTGTTGATGTTCTGACAATTTGTCTGGAGGCAAATCGTTTTGCAAACTGGTCTTCTAGGATTACTTCAGAGAAACCTACTGCTGACATTGGCTGTTCGTAGGCATCAAACGTTATTTTCGGCTCGGATGACTGGCGAAGCCGCCCGCGCGATAACATCGCGTGACTTATTCAGTCGTCTCTTAGTAATTCCTCACTAACCACACGAGAGGGGCGCATTGTGTGCTAGAAGTGCTCGGATGTCTAGATGCGCTGAACACAGTTATATGGCATATACTTTAGGAACATTTTCAAGACAACTTCCGAGGCAGGAGTTGTGTAAAGTTTGCTGCAGCCACATCTCCCATTGTTGTCTGACAAGGCCTTGACTGGGGATGTGACAACAACTTCGCGCAAGCCACCGACAGAAAACGGGAGAACGTATCGTTTCTAGAAAACAAACTATCAAGCGGGATGCGTGGCGATTTGAACTGCTTCTTCTGCTGTTCGAATAAAACTTAAAGGAGTGTGCACCATGAGCGCACAGGCGTGGGGCTACGTGATGGAACACGGCTGTTCTCTGTACGTGTAGTGCACTGCATAGTGTAGTTTGATTCTCCTAATTGACGTCACATTCCCCCTTCTTCTCAGAGTCGGTGAGACAACAATGGAAGGAAGGGCATGCTGAGATCCTCATCATACCTCCTGCTCATTCCGATAGCAACATAGGTCTGTCAGGTAAATAATGTTGTGAGTCTCGACTAGAGATTCGACTAGAGACTAGTAGAGAACTCCACCCAGTGGTCAGTCATCTCTAGGCCATCTCGTATACTCAATTCGTTCTGAGATTCCTAACCTCAGCCCTTCACTCCGCCATCATAGAATTGTTTTCCTAATAAATTTATTTGTGTTCTTGTTGCGACATCGTATTCATGGGCCACATAAACCACATATTTATATCGTTTCTCCCACCTTATATGAATGATAAATAATTATTACTGTTATAATCGTTGTAGTGGAAAGATGCGGCGTCTCGAGCTCTACTACTTCCTGCTTCCTTTCACTGCTATCAGTCTGCTACTGTACTTCCGGGTGCTGCGCGAGGTACGGTATCCTGAGTATTGGTAATTCAAGGATTGACTCTCCTCATTTCGCACTCTCTTTCGCTTATCTGGCCGCTGAGAGTATGCAAAAGGAGGAGAATCGTAATTGAATTATCAACCCTAATCCAGAATTACTGCTAATCGGTTGTATAGTGCTATCGTAAGCAGAGTAATCATTTACCGACTTCTTTCCAGATCTACCGCCTCCGTCACACTGCCGCGTATTCATCCTTGTTCTACAGGATCACGTGGAGTCTGGTGGGGTTAATAATATCAACAGTCGAAGTGCATAGCAGAAACTCGAGCCTCTATTTCGAATGCAATTTCATGAATTATTGAGTTGATGCGCACCAGGAGCATACTTTTTAGTTTTCAGCGTGCTATATCCTCTAGGAAAATGAAGACGCACGAAATAATTAACACAATCAGGCTGCTTAACTCAAGCTAGCTATTATTGCAGGCTCTTTACGACGTTTCATTCGTATTAGCGTACTTCGTCATCGAGATCCCGCAGGTTTGTCAATATCGCACTAGAGTTCGAAATACGGGTCACCGTCTCTTCATTCCGCACACTCTCTCGTCGTCGGCCGGTCGAGAGAGTGTGTGAAATGAAGAGCCGGCGACCCGTATTAGGAACTCGGCATTGCACTCAATGCAATGCGCCGACGTCACTTTGAAAACATCGTCGTACGACGTAGTTGATTTGTACGTTTTCAGCGAGCAATCCTTAGATGATGTATTATAGCAAACAGGAAAACGACTTTTCTCTGCCAAAAGTTGCTGCGAATCCTTATTGAGATGGCAAGACATGATAACTATAACTCTCTCCGACTTGGTTGATGCAGCTAGAAATAATAACGAGCATATGAAGAGAGTCTCTGACTGAGTCGTGCTCTTCGTTGAGTAGGGATATACATTCAGTTTTTGCGCTCTCCATTTCGCGAACTATCTCGCCGGTAAGAGATGCGAGAGAGTGTGCAAAATGAAGAGAGTCATATTTGAATTGTCATCCCAGGACTGGCCGCAGCTCTACGGCGTCTTCTCCGCCATCAACGGAACCATCCTACCGCAACTGCACTTTGCACACCGCTGGCTGTGCCAATTAGCTCAAGTAATCACTATTCTACTGAAAAGATAATTAGGTCACTAATTAGTGAAAAGGATAGTTGCAACTAATTGATTGAATCTTTCTTCTAGTTAACGAAATCGGGATATACTAATAAAAAAAGGTTCCGGTCCCATTTTCAGAGACGATTTTTAGCCCCCCCCCCTAGTTTATCTCAGCGAAGTCGCTATTTGCAGGTGTACGGGGTGACATTGATGTCGTTATCAAGGTTGATGCAGGTAAATGCTGCAATCGAGTCTCTTGTTCTCGGAGCATGATGGGACGTTAAGGAACCCGTTCAACTCATCAGGAAGATAGTTTAGATCTTTCATGCGAATACCGGTGGATAGCCTTTCAATATTATAGAGTTTCAAAACGTCACCTGTAATCAAATTAGGGGTCTAAACCGTCTTCTCGATCTTGTGAAACGGTTCCTAAGCGTCACCGATTGATAGTTCCTTAGCGTCCCATCACCACAGGTATGTTATCCGACGTCGAGGGGTACGGTGTGGATGGGGACGTTGTCTGCAAAGGCCGTCGTGGTGATTCATGGAATTCCCCCACTGATCTACGCCTTGTGAGTTGCCAACTTCATTGTATCATGTCAGAAAGAATCAGCAAAATCATAGTGTATTCTCACTGAAGAGTATAGGCAACATATCCTCACTATTTTTGCACAATAATACCAATTTATTGCTATTTTCCACCCAAAGCAGGCGTGTAAGTGAGGTATTATAGTGAGCTACACTTTACATCTCCTTATGAAGTAAATTCTGCCAGATACATCCTCTTCTTCCAACAATGGCGCACTTACGAGTACGACGCGAAGGCGGGCGCGATCAAGCGAATGGGCGACGCATGGAGCGTCGAGGTACGCAATAGAGATGACAATTCAGCATTGAATCTCTTCATTTCGCGAACTCGCTCGCCGGTCATGTGGTGTTAAAATCCTGGAAAAGTAAACGGAAAAATAAAAAGGGTGTTAATTTTTGCCTGGAAAAGTAAATATAAAAGTAGAAAAATTTGAATTAGCGCCGGAAAAGTACTGAGATTTGAATTCCCGCAATTTCTGTATCTCGGTTCTCAGTGCAGCTAGTGACTTGAAAATCGGCTCGAGAGGTTAAAAGGTACGAAAAACCTTATAAACCGACTTTCAAGTCGCTAGGTTCGCTGGGAACCGATATACGAAATTGCGGGAATTCAAATCTTTTTACTTTTCCGGTGAAAAATTAACACCTTTTTTACTTTTTCATTTACTTTCCCGGGATTTTATCACCACATAAGAGAAACGAGAGCGCTTCCGATTTGTCCACAATAGTAGCTAATACTAACAACAAACAAACATATCAGTAATAATAACACTACAGTTCAACACTAACGTCATGATCGCTGTATCAACAAGTGGAGCTCTTATTTCAATATTATGCTACATTCAAGTGTTCGCACAGCTGAGAAACCGGTGCGTGGCTACCTAACATCATTGACTTCTCATTGAAAATTATGCTTGATACAAGAAGCAGAAGACGAGCTCGCTTCTCACTTGAAGAAACAGAACGCGATACTGACCACGCCAACAAATTACTCGGCTCCGGGGAGAGTTACGTTTAGGCAAAAAAATGTTTCTGCGGTAGAATTGCATGGCGAACACGCCTATATACTTTATTTTAAAAATTAAAAATAATATTTGTTTCAGCACCTTCCGTTCGTGGAGCAAGGAGGTCTCCGTCCTCGTCACCTCATTCATCCTCTTCTGCTCGTTGTGTGCACTCTGCGCGCATTTCCTCATCAACAAACTGTCTCTGCTGGCGGAGAACGTGAGTAGGGATGGCATTATGCTTTCTCCATTCCGCACACTATCTTGCCGGTTAGAGAGACGAGAGTGTGTGCTGAATGTGGAGAGTCGAAAACCGAAACGACAGCACTAGTGAGCAACCAGTCGCTAGTGTATTCATTTCGCTGATCTTTCTTTCAAAAAGAAAGTACATGTCAGATGGCACACCAGCGCATTCGTTAATTTTTTCTCACTGTGAAAAGCCAAACCCCGATTCCCGAACTTCTCAACGGTCATCGTAAACTAACTAACATAAAATGATAAATGATTTCGGTAATCTCTCCTGATTAGAGTTCGAAATACGGCTCGCCGTCTCTTTATTTCACACACTCTCTAGACCGGTCGAGTGGCGAGAGAGTGTGTAGAATGAAGAGACGGCAACCCGTATTTCGAACTCTTCTCCCGATTGCAGTGGGGCGTCTACTATACGAATCGCGACGTCAACTACGTCGTTTCCTTCACGATCTCACTATCCAGTCCCTGGTGTCTGCTCATCACAAACTGTGAGAATAATCCGTCTCTTCATTCCACACGCTCTCAAGTCACTCTAATCGGTTAGATAGTGTGTAGAATGAAGAGACGAACTCTTCGCTCTGATAGCCCTAGTGAGAATACGTCCTTGAAAATACACAGCCAAACACACGCTTTGCGCTTGAGTCGTTTCTTCTATCACACACAATGTGCAAAAGTCGGTAGTCTTGAAAATCTTGAAAGTATTGAAAGTCGGTCAGAAAACGAAAGAGACGACCTATTACAAACGGTGTGAAACTTATTAATCACGTGTTGATATGGTGAAGATAGGATACTAAGATAGTCTTGCCTCCACTCCTGTGCAGTAGTAAACTACTCAGCCTTTCAAAATAACCTTAACATCAAAGACCAGGATTTGACTAGCGAAACAGTGCGAATTTCAGCAATGATGCGTTCCGCAGTCTTCCGTACACTGGTCTGCCTACACTACTCGAACATAACTTCAGTAACCAGCTCAGGATACGCAGCGCCTCCAGCATCGCCCCCGAACACCACCCTCACTACAATCTAGCATACTCTTGCAATATTGCCGCATTTTAACGATAAAAGAACTCGGTAGTAGTACACACAACATATCGTTAGATAGATGTACCTGAAGTTTACACACACAGTCGGTTTGGATATGTAAGCTCATTGCGGACACATGAACCGTAAATGATTTGAAACTAATATATAATTGAATGGTTGAAGGTTTGGGTCACATCTGTCGAGAGACATTGTTTAGAAATCGTGAACTATTTAAAGTTAGATAAATGACCTGATATTGAAATGAGAAAAATGAATAAACAAATAAATTATGGCATTCGTGAGTCTGTTAATTCAATAATCGATTTGTTTATCTCCAGGATAGAATTCACACAATGAATGTTTCTAGGAGGTGCGACGTTTCTGAAAATGAACCACCTTCAAAAGCCTGTAATCATCCCGCGCAATCAGCGTTATCCTCCGTATGTTGCCCATCTTTGCATTTTCTATTCCCTCTGGCACAGACAAGCAGACAAGGAGACGAAGAAGGATCGATAATTCTGAGCTGGGGAGGGGAAGGTCCTCCGAAACTCGATACGCTTTTTCAATTGGCGGTTGATCTCATATGTTCAAGCCTTACGTTGGAAGGCGATTATCATGATCTGAGTAATCTTCAAAAGGTTGGTAAACGCATTTTTATTGCAGCATTGGATCGATTATGTAAGGGGCATGACAGAGGATCCAACGACAAAAACGCCGAATAAGGAAAACGACAAAATAGTTGGTTCATCTTATAGCTAATGATACGGGATATCATATCTGAGGCCTTATCCCCTTATCACCAAATCACGGAGAAGGTTGTTATCAGTAATGAAATGATAGCTCTTATCACCAGCCATCCGATAAATCCAACTGATGTTATTCACGGCTGTGTTATAATGTTTGGCGCTTCTGTCATGCCCTCATCGTGTTAATGAATGGTATATCTAATCTGCAAAGTGTTAGTGATGCAATGTGAATAATCAAACTAGCTGTCAGGTCAATCGGGTTTGTAGAAGTTCAGTCGAGTTCTTCCTCCCCATGAAGGCGAACATTCCTTCGATTGACGCTTTTTTACTGGAATGTCATTTTACTGGGGTTGAAAATCATACAATTGTTTGCAGAAAGGGCGGTTTCAATGTCGCGCTTTTCATTCGTAAAGACTATTTTCCGTTGCACGTCAACCTTTATCAACTTGAAAAGACAATCACAGCCAAACGTTCAAACGTTTACATCGAGGTATGCTAGCTTTTTTATGAAGTCCAAAACGTTGTTCATTAGAAAAAGTATACGAATAGTGAATTCCATCCAACACCGATATGTGGCTGGATAGAAATAATTGAAATCATATCAATTTTGTCAGGTCATCATTCCAGTTCGGAACAGGGAAAAATCAGTTGTGAACGTTGTAGTGGATGTCCTTAGCACTAGAATCAAAGCACTGCGTGTGGGAAGTATTAGAAGTATCGAATAGCTCAGATTCATACGCGGAATGCTGAAACAATCGAAAATCGAGAAGTTGAAGATCACACTCCATACGAGGTTTCCGCGAGCTGACTATGAACAATTTTGGTAGGTGTTATTCTCGGCTGACTGTATCGAGAAAATCATGTAAATCCAGCATGGAGCTACTGAAAGCAATTGAAGAACACTCGGTTGCGACCTCAGAACATATTTGGGCTGATTGGAGAAACCCATTCCAACTCAGTGATGAAGAGTGCAATGATATCGCTCGTTCAGTGGAGAATCTCTATGCCACAGTCAGATTCTGTCGAGATATCAAGTACCGTTTCAAATTCGAATGGGGCGATTTCAAATAATAGTTTGTGATTATTTTGGCGTTTATTGTATCGTTCGGGATTCATTTATTTTATATATGTTCACTGATGTTTTATTCGCTTCTTACTAGGTCGGGTTATCTGTATTACCTCTAGACGATTCTTTGATTCTCTGATAAAAGTAAGATTGTAACGAATCAAACATTGAGTGGAGCATTATCGATGATCTATCATCAAACCCCGAAACTTGTTAAGAATTATTTGTGAACACAACACGTTTCCGAAAGTGGCAACAAAAAAAAATTTTTTTTGGGCAAAAAATGATTAGATTGAAAGAGTAATTTGTAGGGCTGTTGTTTCGAGCGCTCGGTGCTCGCGAGCGATTCTGAGAAATCATTCGCAATCGATTCTCGCTCGCGAGTCGGTATGCATAGGGACCACAAGCCCCGCCCATTTTCCCTCCACTCGATTTCCTCCGAAAGCGAGATCGAGAAGCACAACTTAACTACACAACCAAATCGCACGCCTAAAAGTTTGATCAGCAGCTATTGGCCTCCTCTATACATTGCGTCACTCGTACGCAAGATAAAACTATTTGGAAAAGGTCTAAAATAAAAAATTTGGTCGAGAGATGGCGATTTAAGGACTTCCAATAAAGACGCGATGTTTGCGGGAAGATTTTACGAGTCATTTGAATTTGAGAGGAATTTTAAGCACAAAATGCGCGGGAGGAGAGCGACGAGAGGGCGGGGGGGGGCGAGAGAGAAACGTGCGAGAGAGGCCCCGAAGAGGAAGAAGAAGGCCCTATAGTTCTGACTTGGAGAGGGGATCGTCCTGCTAATCTCGATACGCTGCCTCAATTGGCAATCGAGTGCATTTGTTCGATTCTAGCATCGGACGGCGATTACATGGCGCTGAGTTCTCTTCGAAAGGTAGGAAACATCATACGTTTACTGGAAGAGAACGAGTATGTTATTATGGGTTGCCACTTAACAGATTCACATAACAATGTCACCGTACCCAGTGTTATCATCTGATCGTTTGGATTTCTAGTGATTGATGATTCACAATTATTGCAGGTCAATTGGGCTTGCAGAGGCTCAGTTGACTCCTTTCTCTCCCTGAAGTCGAGCATTCCTCCGATGGAGTTCGTTTCATTTACCGGAATGGACAAGGTGAGCCAACATATTCATTTTTAATCCTTTGTATTCATGTCGTCTATTTCTTGTAATTACTAGATAATTGTTCCAGGCAACATTTTCAAACAGTTTCAATCTCGAGCTCGGCATTCTTAAAGAGTATTTGCCGTTGAATATCAACTTGGCCCCGCTTAAACGAAGAATCACGAAAAAGTCGCTTGGCAATGTATGTGGACTAGCTTGGCAATAATTTGTTTTTGCATAAATTAGATTAATTGCAATTTTTTAAGTGTTTATATTTGCAGCTCAAATCATACACAGACTGATGGAACATTCGAAAATCGAGAATCTGAGGATTGAAGTCCATCATTCGTTTCCGCGAGACTTCGTTCGATTCTGGCGAGTTTTATCCGCTATTGAGTAGTACATTTGTAGATATAAAAAAGTGTTTTCCGACAAAACATATTGTTTTTCAGCACTGAGCTACTGAAATTTATTGATGTGCATTCGATCGATTTGATTGAGTTCGCTCCAAATACTATCACGCTACCATCTCCCGGTGAGTTTAAAATAATAATACATCAAAAATAAGACATTTGAGAAATATATAGGCGCAAACTTACCCGGCTTCAACTAAAACACGAAAATTCCAGTAACCTTCATCGAAAAACTGATGAAGCAAGTGAAAGCAGGACGGCTATCGCGGGAAAAGAAAAATCCATTCAACATTAGCGATAAGGAGTGGGAAGATATCCCTAATTCAATGGAGAAATACTGCAAAAGGGCAATAACATTCGATGAAGTCAGAAGAGAAGGTGGAGTCTGGGATGGTCGATTAAATCAATTTCGTTACGTATTACAATGAGGCGATTTCCAGTAGTAGTTTGTAATTGTTATGATGATTATTTTGTCATTCGGGATTCGCTTACTTTATCTGTTCTCTGAGTTTTCTGCTTACTTGGGCCGATTATCTCTATTATCTATCATATGACACTGCAAAGAACCATGAAACGAAATAAAAACATTTTAAAAAATAATTAGAGCTATTTATCAAGCATTATCGATTATCTATCATCAAACATTCCTAAACCTGTCATGAATTTCAACAGGTGTCTGAAAGATATTTTTGGGTAGAAACTAAATTAGACTGAGAGTTAATTTGTTGTTGATTTGTTTGTTCTCGCGTTTTATTGAAATGCGTTTCAGATGTCAAAGACAAAGAATAATATAAATTGTGAGTTTCTACAGCCATTTCTGTACGCATTATCTTTCCTGAGTGTCCTTCCATCTACATGTTATTCATTGAACAATACCAAATAAAACAATTCTTGAGAATGTATTTTCTACAGTACCTCCCTCATCCCGCACCATTAGTTTGTTCCCCGAATGGCACGTACTCCTCCAGCCCTTCAGGGAAACTTTGTTTTCGTCTAATTCAATCGATTCTTCAATGTATCCTGATAAAATTGAATGGTATTCTGTCAAATAAAATCCCTCGCAACTGTTCCTGCTCGATTACTTTCTTGCATTTAGAGCAGATTTTAAAAAAAATCAAAATATGAAGAAAAAAAATGCTACAGTACCTCCTTTCAAACGCATCACCAGTTTGCTCCCCTGATGGCACGGACCCTCGCTTTTTTCGTCCTATCACTGCCTCTGACGCGCCTGCTTCCCGCGCATTTTCTTCTCACTTTGCATTCTTCTTCTAATTACATCGATGATTACGCGTTTCGCTTTCAAATATATTGATTGTCTGTGAATACAAACTTCTCTCAATTTTACCTCTCTTTCACTCCTCTCTACAATTGATCTGTTTTTCATATCACACGAGATTATGCCTATAAGCAAGAACGTCTCGACACATCTCTACACGCTGCCTCAATTGGCCATCGACCTCCTCTGCTCCATCCTGGCGTGGGAAGGCGACTGTGATGCACTGAGTAATCTTCTAAAGGTTGGTAATTATTCTTTTCCTCGCTCTTCTCACTACTTAATTCACAAGTTTCTAACGCCATGCGCGGTAAATATATGATTATACGCAATTGTCATTGAACCATTGACTCAATACTGCCGGGACATGACAGAAACGACAGCGATAAAAGCGCCAAATGACGATAACGGCAAAAGCTTAGGTAAATCTGTTAGAAGGTGGGAAGTAGTGATGAAATACAGAACTGTACCCTCCTCTTGCTTTCTCACGGCTCCGAGAGACTGGAGATCATGCGAAATGATTCGGTTCTCCAGTGGGCAATCTCCTCTGAGAACTGGTAACTAAGCGATGTATGCTTGTCAGTAAGAAACCAACACCGGCATTCCGGTTTATTGACCCTGCGAGGGGTCAGTCCACTGCATGAATCGGACCGAGCTTGACATCCCTAATCTACACAGTATTACTCAACTAATTGCTTTTAATATGAATATAATTTGAAAACGCTTTCTGGTGAATCAGGCTTGCAGAAGCTCGATCGAATCCTTCCTCTCCTTGAAGTCGGCAATTCTTCCGATTCAATCCGTTTCACTTACGGAGAAGTCAGATGTGAGTTCTTATAATCATTCATTCAATTGCACCAATGTTTCATCACTGGTGGGGCACTGTGCTGCGCCGAGGGGGAGGGGGGTGGTGGGAGAGAGGGAGAGAATCGGGGAGAGGGATTGTGGAAGAGAGATGAAGATTAGGGAGGAGGGGAGAGAAAGAGTGTGCACGATTTTTTAGAACTTTCTGAGATTTCCAAAAAAAAATATGAGATACGAAGCTGAGTGCGCCAGTCACCCCCACAGTGTAGGGGGGGGGGGGTGAACGGCTGGTAACGTGAGATTGCACAAGGACACCCCTGAACTATGATATGTAGAATATTCGATCAAGTGATAAAGACGCGCGAGCGAAAAACACCTTTCAGGAGTGCCGCACCAGTTTCACTGTCGAACTTCGTATTCATAAAAACCTTCTGACGTTCCATGCTGACCTTGCTCCGCTCGAAAAACGAATCACCTACAAAAGTTGTCAAGGCGAGGTAAAATATCTGAAAAAAACAAATGCGACAAAGCATAAAAAGAAAAAAATTAACGGTCTAAAGCAATCACGTAATTCATATTGAGCGAGGGAAAAATCGCTGACATGAGATTGAATGGTGAACACTAGTGATGATGAATCGGAAACCGAGTATGCCCTCTCGGTCTCTCCCCCCCCCCCTTGTCCGACCATAATGAATAAACGTCACTTGTGAACATAGAGACAGACTGTCACATTGTTGTGTAGTGACAAGCAATTGAAATACTCAGGTCGCTTTGATCAGCATTCCCGTTCGGAACAAGAAAGACCCGGTGTTGGACTACCTCGCCGATGCTCTCAGTACTCGCATCAATACGTTGAAAGTGGAGGATTTAAGAAACATGGAAGAGCTCAGATTCCTGCGCGAAATTCTGGAACACTCGACAATCCAGAATCTGGATATCGAGATTAACGGAAATTTTCCGATAGGTGAAAACGAAATATTCTGGCAAGTTTTATTTTAGAATTGTGCTTAAATTTAAAGTTTTTAGGGTCAATACATATTCGGTTTTTAGCACTGAGTTGATGAAGAAGATAGAAGCGTACTCCATCACTTCCATTCTGATTCGAGGTGCAAGCCGGATCAAGTTATCTTTTTTCTTGATTCGAGTTTCTTTTTTCTTTTTTCTTGATTCGAGTTTTTTTCTCCCATCGTGAGCGGTTCGCTCTCATTTCCCTCTCTCCTCTCTTCCTCTCTCGGTCCCTCGCCATGCCCCCCAAAGCAATCGCCCCCGTCTCTTCCACCGACAAAGCGGACAAGGCCCTCGCCCTTCTGGACTCTCTCCATCAGAAGATTGACGCCATGCCGAAATGTGAGTGTGCCTCTCTCCGTCAGGAACTCGCCAAGCTCAAGATGGCGATGAAGAGTCAACTCACTTATCCTCCGTCTGACACGTATTCGGTCGTAAAGAAAGCATTGACCGACGCTAAGACCTACGCTGATAAGTCCTCCCGTGCAGTATGGATCGGACGAGAAGAAACGAACTCTCCAACTGACACCGCCGCCTCAGACCAGAAAGCGATCGTCGATCTGTGCAAGGAACTTGGAGATGACGTCATCACTCAGGCACTCACGGACGGCACCCTCACCCACAAACGTCACCCGGAAGTCAAAGGTGATCGCAAAAGCCGACCTATCAAGATTCAGTTCGCCTCGGAGAAAACAAGAAATCACTTCCTTACGCTGGTCCGCACTATCCGCCCCCCTACCGTAACCAAAGCTGGAGGTAACTTCATCAGACGCGACCTCTGCCCCTTTGAATTGGATCTGGAAAGACAAGCTCGTATCGACGCGTGGAAGAACAACTGCAAGTTCGGAGTTCGCGATGAGCTATTGATCAAATTCACCGGTACTCCCCGCCCCCTGCCCCTCGGATACCAGAATCGACAGCCCCGTGGTTTCGACCCCGCAAAGAATGAGCCCATTGGATCTTCCTCTCAGTTCTCTGAATGAATCTACCATCCTCGACACCTCGAACTCTTCCATCCTCTCTTCCCTCAATCCGATCGGAAAGTCGAATACTGCTGCAGCAAGAACAATCAATGGAGAGGTCAAGGCCTAGGACAGGAGCGGTGGTGAGGTTATTGTATCTTCTCATACTTTTGCGTCTGTCTCTCCCTCTTTGGTCTCTCATAGTCTTTCATCTTCCTCTCTCTCTTTTTCGAAACCTTTCCCTTTATGCAATTCTTCAAATATCGAGCTTTTCCTTACAAATGCGCGTTCCGTCAGGCGTAAAACGCATCTTCTCTCTTTTGTAAAATCCCTTTGCTATCATATTATTCTGATAAGTGAGACTTGGTTATGCGATGAGGATAGTGATGGGATCTAATGATGATTATGTATCATTTAGAAAGGATCGACCCACCAATGCTGAGAAATCTCGCGGCGGCGGTGTGGCCATTCTTTGTTCCCCTCTCCTCAATCCATTTCTTATTTGTCCCTTCGCTACCGCAGGTATCGAGTCAATTGTCATCGATATTCACTTTCCAACATCAAAAAGTTCCCCTACATTACTAACCATTCGCATCTGCTTGACCCCCTCATGTCCCTCCTCATCTCTCGATTCTTTTCTTACTTTTATAAATCCTCTTATTGGCACAACTCCATTTATTCTCTGTGGTGACCTAAACTTCCCCAGTATCGACTGGTGTAATCTAAGCTCACCCACTCAAAATGACTTTCTCTCTTTTGCCTGCGACAGGAATTTTACGCAATTTGTGGATTTCACTACACGTGGTCGTAATATCCTTGACCTTATCCTTTCCAACACTAACATTGTGAGCAATGTAAAGCCTTCTATTCCTTTTTCTGATCATGCTAGTATCTCCTTTTCTCTTAGTGTACCCTCTCCACCCAAGAAAGAATTTATTCCCTCTCGACTTTATCATCTTGCTGACTGGGATTCCATAAATTTCCATATTTCTTCTCATGATTGGACCCTAACACTTTCTCCTCTCAATATAGTCGATTCTTTCAACTATTTTTGTAATTTTGTTAACTCCCTTTTGGACACTTTCGTGCCTAAATAAACTCCCTCTCCCTTCTCCCGTTATCCACGTCATTTACGAATTCTTTATGGTAAATCTCAGAGAGCAAGTTCGATTGCACGTAATAGTATACTTGCCATCAAACTTGTAAAACGTTTTGAAAGAGCATTGAGAGAGTTTCATGTGAGAGTTGAATCTCGTATCGTTGATTCTAGGAGCCCTAGGGCATTCTATAGTCTTTGTAATACTCGCCTAAAAGCCTGTAAATCCGCGCCTCCCGGGATCATTGACCTAGAAGGAACTCAATTATTGTCATCGAGAGATAAGGCTTCCGCTTTTTCTAAATACTTTGCCTCTGTATCTACCTCCCCTCTGCATTCACCCCTTCCTGTCCCTTCTCCACCTCCCCACAACCAGCCTTTTGACCTACCCACTATTAGCTCTGCTCAAATTCTGATAGCGATTCGTTCCCTAGCTCCTAAGTGCAATTTCTCTCCAGACGGCATTCCCAACATCCTTTATTCAAAGTGCAAATTTTCAATTATCTCTCCTCTGTTGATCATATTCAACCAGAGCTTGCTCACGAACACAATTCCAGACATTTGGAAAAAAGCTTTCGTGAAACCTATCCCTAAAACTTCTTCCAACTCTATCAATAGTTTTCGGCCTATTAGTCTCACCTGCTCTATAACTAAGATTTTTGAGAAAATTCTCATTTCTGAAATGTCTGAGTATCTGAATGGGAATAATCTTCTGGATTCGCACCAATCTGGCTTTCGAAGTTTCCGTTCTACTTGCACTCAGCTGGTTGAAACCCATTCAGATTACTTATCTTTCAAATCTCATAATTCCTCATTTGATACCATTTACTTTGACTTCAAAAAAAGCTTTCGATAGTATTGATCACCGGCTCTTAGTCCATAAACTCTCCAACCTCGGTTTCTCCTCTCACATTGTCTCATGGATTGCAAATTACCTCTCTAACAGATCTTAGTATGTTCTCATTGGCAACACTTTATCTGATCCCACCTCTGTAACATCAGGCGTCCCGCAAGGATCATGTATCGGCCCGCTACTATTCATTATATTCATTAACGATCTCTCTAAAGTGTTGCCTCCTGAGATAAAGTACGGTATATATGCAGATGATCTAAAGATCTATGCAAAGGTTCCGCTTCACTCTCACATCTTACAACGTGCTATTGACTCTGTATTCGATTGGTCTCTTGAGTGGAATCTATCCCTAAACGAGACTAAGTGCACTGTAGTCCATTATGGATCTCTCTCACCGCGTACTCTTTACACAATTAATAGTATTCCTCTATCCGCTTCACCTTTCATGAAAGACCTTGGTATTATTATGAATCCATCCCTTAAATTCTCCGACCATGTCTCTAAAATGGTAACTAAAGCGAGAGCGAAAATTAATATCATGTTTAGGTGCTTTTTCTCTCCTGAACCCCAATTGTACTGTCGCGCATTCGCTATTTTTATTCTACCATTGCTCGAGCATGGATCAGTTGTCTGGTCTCCTCACACCGTCATTCTTGCAAATCAAATTGAAGATGTTCAGCGTAATTTCACGAGGCGTCTATTTGCACGGTGTCAAATCCCATATTCCTTGTATCCAGATAGACTATCGCATCTTTTACTTCAAACTCTTGAGCACCGTAGATTGATCTTTGATCTTCTCTTTCTTTTATAAATCAATTCATGGATTATACTCATATGACCGTTCTAATTTATACAGATTAGCCCCGCTTGCCCGTATCCTTCGTAGATCCCATAATTTGCGTATCTCGCTGCCCTTCGTACCTCCTAAGTCTCACTCAAGTTTTGCGACTAGGATTATTGAAAGATGGAACGCGCTTTCTGCTGAAATCGTTACAAGCTCATCTGATAACTTCCGATCTCATTTTCTCTCAATTCCTTCTATTTCTTTCTTGCCAGAATCGCTTTTGCGACTCTAATATTGATACCAAACCACTGCACTTCCCGAAGCCCCACCCCTCTCCAACCACCGATTCGCCAAACAAGACGACGGACCTCCACCTAAACGCTAACGAATATCTCAGCTATTCCTATCTCCTGATACCCCCTGGTGGATAAATAATTGAATTGAATTGAATTGAAAAGTTAGCCTCCCCTCATGAGTTCAAACCCATACGATTCGTCGACGAAAGAGTGAACAGCAATCAGTGTACAACTGTTTTTAGATTTTTTTTTAGTCTATAAAAAAATAAAGAAGTAATTAAAAAATATTTAATATTTAAATAAGTCAATTTCAGAGATCTTCGTCGAGAGCCTGATGAAGAAAGTGAAAAAAAGGTCGGATATGGTGCAATTTCAGAAATCCATTCTGCCTTAGTGATGAGGACTGGGAAAATATCACTAGTTCCGTGAAGAAAATCTGTCCTAGAGCTAGAATATTCGGACACACACAGTACAATTATATATACTACTTTGAATGGGGCGGCTTCGAGCAATAGTCTTATTAGTGATTTGACCTGTATTGCTCGGATTTGACTACTATTGTTTTTTTCATTTTTGTCAATGATTGTTATGATGTATGTATGCATCGGCTTTCAATAGTCGACTATTTTTTCAGAAATGAATGATGAAAGTAATAAAAGAAGCTCGTTGTTCATGGTGTATACGAATAACGATAGATGATCTATCGAAAAGTGTTACGTGTGGAATTTTATGCGGCGATTGAATAGCGATTGAATCAGTTTTTGCTGATTGTTCACTGAAAAGGCACACAGAATGAGAACAAATATTGTCGGATTCCTCATCTGGTCCTCATCTCTTTCTTCCCAGACAATAGTAGGATATTTTGTATCCTCTCATCTCATCGCCAATTCATTCACAAGAGACCAGAATGAGAGCGGCAGAGAGCGCACCCGATGGGAGAGAGGGAGAGGAGGTGGGGGGGGGGGAGTGAAGAGGAGAGGGAGGGGGAGGGAGAGGAGGGGAGAGAGGGGTCATTCAGAATACGGGATGTTTCTGGGTAGATAGCTATTTTCTGAATGGAGGCTAAACATCTTTCACAAGTTTTTGATGGGTTTCAGTCGCTGTGCAAGGGACATTCATTGAAATCTAGAATCACGAGCAATTTTGAGCACATCGTGAAACAGATCAACTCTGTTTTGAAACATTTTACGAATCAATCGATTCAACCTTTTCCATTTCCACAAATGATGGCATTCTCTCAAGAGGCCGCTCGAAACTCCAGTCTCAGTTTCCTTTGCAAACGAAGAGAGAAAAAAGGTGTTAGGTGCATTCAATTTGGGGCCGGGGCTATAGGAGAATGAGCGGGGCCTCGTCTACTCTCGCAACATTCCTCTTCGTTTTCGTCTTCTTCTCCGGGGCTGTGACGTCAAACTGCATTCCTAGCGATAGAACTTTAGAACTGAATGTGCTTCCAATTTTAAAAAAAAGTTTTACTGCTCCGCTTATGCCATCACTTTAAAAAAAAAAAATTTCTGCTCTATTTTCTCCTGAAAATTTCTGAGTAAATTGCACAGCTGCGATTAGTTAGTTCTTCACTTTTACTTTTTTTTACTTCCTTTTACCCACTTCTTCAAAATATTTTGAACGATTTTTCCTTCAAAGAAGCGAGACCGGTTGAGCCTCGCCCTGTTCTCTCTTTCTTCTCAAAGGAAAAGCTGCCTGACAAGGATGTTTATCCGGAAGTAGACCGGAAGTGCCCATCCCTTCCTCTGACCTCTGATTCCTCCTCCTTTCCCACTAGAGATCGCCCCCTCGGGGCTCGCCAAACTTCAAGAATAGTTATTCATGGCTTTTCGTCGCTGATTTTGGCGTCGTGTGCTCTGCCTTTGTCTCCGTCACTGAGAATGAATAGCGCACTCTCCTCCTTCTCCCTACTCTCTCGTTTCTCTGACTGGCGAGAGATAAGGGCGAGATGAGAGAGTCGTTCTCATCCTCTCTTCTCTGCCTTCCAGACGAGTTTCAAGACGTGTCTGTCTTTCTTTCTAGTCTTGACGAGTTGCACTTTTCGATTTTGCTCTTCATTTTTATCGCTTCCCGATGCATCAATGCACTACTAAGGATGTAATTGTAGAGAGAAAAGAGAGAGTAGACGAATCGAGGAGTGTCGGGTTCCGACTTATCAACACTACTCTAACTAAACTAAGACCTCTGATTCGTATCAGAACAGTGTGAAGCTCAACATTACTCGCTAGTCTTGACGAGTATCACTTTACGGATTCGCTCTGGATTTTTCCTGTTTCGAACGGCTCCGAAAGTTATTAATACACTAATTGTGCTTATCATAACAGTGTGAAACTTAACCGGTTCGACAGCTACTGCGTTTAATCCGTTATCTCGACTCTCGCGCAAAGAATATTTCCAACCGCTTTAGACGTTTTACTATTGGCATCATGCAGAAACAAATTGTACTTTTGATGAGTTTTCCTCCGATAGTCACAGCAGACTTCAGCAGACCAGAACTCTCCTCAGCATCATACATCTGACTGCAGTCATCCCCCCTCCTTTCCCATTCTCTAGTAGGTGGCAATAAAACTCAGCAGCGCACTTTCGCCCGCGGGGAGAAACCAGACTAGAAGAGGAATTCGCCTCCAGCATCCAGGAGGGAAGGCAGAGGGACTAATCAACTTGGTCGCTCCACCCTTCTCCTCTTCTTCTTCTCTTCTTCTTTCCTCGCTGAAACGATAAAGGAAAAGAACTGACGAGCTCGCGTCTGATAATTTGGGCGTGTAAAGCGTGTTTTTGTTGTCTTTCTACGGCTTTTTGTTCTCCGCGTTTCGCTCGTTTGCACCCGTTCTTTTGGCTGATTCGCGTTATGGGAAGCGGTCTCTAGAGAATTCTTGTCATTCCGAGAATAAGTCGGGTTATCTGCTGTACTTTGCATACTTTATATGTCTAGATGGATTCTACAGGGAACTTTTCGATTAGAATTATATGAAAACAGCAATGCAAAAGTATTGGCTTCCTTCGATCTATGGACTTTCACCATCAAGTATGTACCAGTCGGATTCCAGTGAGAGATAAGAATGATTATGTAATGCGGAACACATAAAAAAAACATCACTACAAAACATCGACAATATGCCTTCTCGGTGTGTTTTGCCCGAGCCGGCCCATTGTTCTTTCCCCCTCTTCTTCTTCCTCCTCCTCCTCTCCACCACTGCTTCGAAGGCCCGTAAAGCGACAGCAGCAGTCAAAGACAGAAGAGAGCAGTGATGCCCGTTTAACTCTCTCCATTCCGCACACTGTCTCGCCGGTGAGAGAGACGAGAGAGTGTGCGAAAATGAGAGAGCAAAAGCCGAAACGACATCACTAGAAGAGAGACAGAAGAAGAGGAAAGCGCGCGCGCAGCCCAACAATAACAAGATAATACACCCCTTTTCGTATTTTTCTGGGTTATGCCTCAGGCTATCCATTTGTCAACTAGAGCTGTCTGCATTTTTGGTTTGCCAAGAGTGATAATGCGCTCTCTTTCCCTCAACTCTTAGGGTTAACCTAACCCTGGCTATACCTTGAATATTTCGGTCAATTTGTCATCTGAGCATGCAATTGTTGAGAAAGTTTGTTTTTAAAATTTCTAAAAAGATCACTAAATTTTTTTTAATTACTAAAATTAAAATTCGCGTAATGTGTTTGAAACAAGCAACATTTCTAGCGCTACTCACGAAAGCAATGCTAAAGATTTCCAGTTAATAAATCATCCATTCTAGCGATTTTCTTGTTTTATTTTTTCCTGTTTTCACATGCATCTCCTCGTAGTGATTTATTATATTATTCCTGGCAATACATCCGACTCCATTACTTGGATGAATGGTATAGCGAAATTCTTCCACGTCCTCTCCAAAATCCGACGGTATACGTTATTTATTTGTCCGAAGAAATGTTGCTTCGCGCTTTATGAAAATCTTTGGATTCTGTGCAACGTTGTTCCGTTTTCTCTCCACGAATTTATTATTATATTTTTTAAAAATTTGAATGATTAAGACGGCGTCTCGGTAATTTGAGACCATCCTCCGGACACGTTTCTCTAGCAATGAGAACCAGAAGCCCATACTGGGGTGCTGGAAGGGTCTCGGTGCCCTTATGCACAAACCATGCCTTATTTGTTGTTACAGCCGTGGAACAGAGAGAAACATGATTTTCAAGGTAAAATGGTCGAAAAATCAAATTTTCACAACCGATCGAGATAGACTCAATTTCTTTTTTTGCGTTAATTTAGGGGTGCTCTGGGGGTCTGATATTTCTGTTCAGATCGATTACTGCTTATTGCGAAATTCACTTTTTTGACATCATGTTTCGATTTTTTCGACCAAGTTGCCGATTTTCGAGAAAAGTCCCAGTGACCACTATATACGTTTTGTAGCCCGTGCAATTCTGCATCAAAAAATTCTAGAGGGATTCAGCGATCGCTGACAATTTGTCATTTATTCGAACTCCAAAAAATGCTCGATTTCGACCGTTTTTCAAGCATCACTTTTTTCTTTCATGATCTGATGAGCTCTAACACCCAAATTCGAATTCTACACATAAAGTCACGTCAGAATAAAATATGTTCAGATTTTTCCGAGATGCAAATTTCCGCACTTTCACGGTCATGGTCAGTTTTTGGTCAAAAAGTCGAAATCTCAGAACTATCTGACTATAGATGTTCCGACGTATTTTTACCCGTAGATGTCGAATTTTCATACTAGAGCTCACCAAAATGCAACAAAAAAAAGTTACACTCGAAAAACTTGACGTTTTTGAATTTTGGAACATTACTTTTTTTTGCATTTTGGTGAGCTCTAGTATGAAAATTCGACATCTACGGGTAAAAATACGTCGGAACACCTATAGTCAGATAGTTCTGAGATTTCGACTTTTTGACCAAAAACTGACCATAACCAAGGGGTCATGAAAAAAGTGCGGAAATTTGCATCTCGGAAAAATCTGAACATATTTTATTCTAAATTAACGCAAAAAAGAAAAAAAAAATTAAATTAACGCAAAAAAGAAATTGAGTCTATCTCGATCGGTTGTGAAAATTTGATTTTTCGACCATTTTACCTTGAAAATCATGTTTCTCTCTGTTCCACGGCTGTAACAACAAATAAGGCATGGTTTGTGCATAAGGGCACCGAGACCCTTCCAGCACCCCAGTATGGGCTTCTGGTTCTCATTGCTACAGAAACGTGTCCGGCCAGGGGCCAAAATGCTTGCAAATTAGCGAGCCGGTCTCTTAAAAGTTAGTTCGTTTCTAATTCTGATAAGTCCGCAACCGACATATGTTTCACTGATATTTCAAAGAGATACTAATTGTGTAGGAATTAATGTTTGGAGAAAATTTGTCCTTAAAAAAATCATTTTAAAAAAACGAGTCAATCTTCTATTTCCGCTCCTTTTTCGAGCCTCCACTCTCTCTCTCTCTCTCTCTCTCTCTCTCTCTCTCTCTCTCTCTTCGTATGATAGATGATAGAGATGCAGCTATCTTGATCAGAATGGTTTGTCATATTTCAATCAGATATGTTTCAAAGAGACTTTAAAAAGAGCGTCTCTGCGATTGATCTAATCTTGACCTTTTTTCTCGTCAAATCATAGAAATATACTCCCTCTCGAACTCTGATCTTCGCCTCATTCTGTCTCCCTCCACTATCTCCTCTCCCCTCTCCTTGGGGTGAGAGGGGGAGATGGAGTGCTATCTTCGCCTCCTCCTCCTCTTTCTCCATTCTTCGCGTTCCATGAATGGGGAAAAACGCTGGCCACGGACAACGGCTGACTCTCTTACTAGCCCCGACTCTGTTATCTATTCCTGTACAGGAGAGGAGCATCAGCTGTTGTCTGCTGCTGCTGCTGCAGCTGCAGCAGCTTCTGCAGCACGCAGCACCCCTCGCATCCTTGCATTTTACTCATAATCATCATCATCATATTTTTCAAGGCGCATGGCTTGCATGATGGTTATTAAGGGTCGGTCAATGGATTCAATCGTATGAGGGCAACTGTAGAGATGATCTTGATCGATCTCTGTTGATCAACTAGACTCTATCCTACTTTCTTGCATTACTCAGCTTATTTAGAAACCATGATTTGTCTAGTCTCGATGATCCAACTTCCTTATTCTTCTCACCTCACGATTTTGCACTTTTCCTTCGTCCTTTGTCTTCCTCACTCCATTCTTCTCTCCAAAGAACAAAGGCGGCGTTCATTCTCGCAATAGACTTCAGATAATTTTGATGTAGCACTTTTTCCCGTCAATCTTGACCACCAACTCATGTGCAATTAGGGATCGAAACAGACTAGAGATGCGTTGGTCTACGGGCTCGTGGAATGAGTTATTTTTTTCCTGATAGATCAAAGATCATATCGTCCTACTCATGTATCTCGAACGCATAATGATGACTATACACCACACAATCATCCCTGAAATGCCACTGTTTTCGTATTCTCTTTCCCCCTTCTCTCAACTTACTTCGCTACTACTTCGCTTCTTTCCAATCTCTTTCCCCCTCCTCCGGAGCCTCCGGGTCTTTCGGTCTCTCCCCCCACCCCTTCGCCCCAGGACAGGAAGGCCCCTCTCGCCCGGTCGTCGTCGCAAAAGTGTGTGTGGAGTGAGCGCGTGGTAAAAGTAACGGAGAATGGGGGGAGGGGGACCGAGAGAGACCGGGGGCTCCGGAGTGAGAGGCAGGGGCCCGAAAGAGAAGGGAAATGGGCGATTGGACGCAGTGAGTGAGAGAGCGCGGGACTCAAAGCAGTGTGGGGTGTGCTGGAGAAAAGTATCTCCGACGACTGAAAACGAATAGCTCAGCAATAGGTATTTTGGTCCCTTTCAAGTATCGTCACCTACCATTAGTGATGTCGTTTAGGTTCTCCGTTCTCTTCATTCTGCACGCTCTCTTGTCTGTCTGACTGGCGAGAGAGTGTGCAGACTGGTGAGAGTCAGAGCAGAGACGGCATCACTACCTATCATTATCCTGTCTCAGTCATCACATATTCTGAAAGCTGTGGTTACCGCTTTAATGGTCGAGTCAAGACTCAGAGATCTCTCTTCGCATTCTTTCTGCACCACACCAATCTTTTGTCGCCATTGTTGCTCAGCCACTTTTTGCCGCTCCGAACAGTATTTGTGCCATCATTTCTGAGAAAGAGATGGCTCGGTATATGGACTGATACCATTCAGCGCACTTTCGCGGAACCCGACCATGTATGAGGAAGCCTTCGCTAGTCCGAGACTATCCCCCACCTCATCCTTCCCTAGACGCTATTTTCGTATTTTCCCGTGCGGGGGTTCGCATGCATTCTCCAATCGCTTGCACTAGTGAGGCGAATTGATTCCAACTCTCCTCAATTCGCGCGCTCTCTATTTTCACTGACCTTAGAGAGAGCGTGTCGAATGAAGAGTGTGTCAAAACCGTACCGACATACCCAGCTTGCCCTATCTGTCCGCGCAGTAGTCCTCGCTGATGACTTCTCTCGCCCTTTTCGCGCATATTCCGGGCGTCTTGGGACCCTCTCTCTGTTCTCTGACTCAAGCAGAGAGAGAGACAATACGAAAAGAAGAGTGCGCCTAGTCTCTCTCTCTCTCTCGATTGGCGGGAGGTGGCCCTAATAAGCAACGCATGGCGCGAAAGAACATGAGAAAGAGACAGATGGGCTTCCGGTTTCTGTCTCTCGCGTGCGAATTTCGAACGTTTCTGGCGAGAATATGACTGAAAAAAACACAGCAATGTCCTTGAGATCATTAATCAATCTGAGAGAGGTTTCGAGTGTATTTTGACGCAAATATTATTCTCTGAGTAACTACGTATCCGCCTTTTTTTATATGCGATATATTGGGCCTTGCTTTGCGTGCATTTTGCGATGTCTCCGTCGTCGACACTTACACGTACTGTCCTCTGAGCTCTTCGTATCCTCACTCTCACAGATCGAGTTGTACTTTGCGGTTTTTATTGAAAACGGCTTAATAAAATTACCTCTTCACCAACCTTTCATGCTATTTCTTCTACGAAATTGTTTCTATAAAAAAAACATCCCAAAATACTCCGAAATGCCCTCTCCTCAAGCTGTTACCTTGCCGTGTCCCCTCCTCCCTCTCTCCTAGCCCTTCCACGAACCCTTGTCGCCCGTCCACTCCACTCGCTGCCCAGTGGACCGTGGCATCATCTGGACCTGCGGACCTATTGGAACCAGGTCGGAACCAGGACCCAGCTGCATGGCGAATTGTCCCGTTGGGTCTAGGTACCAAGGGCAAGCTGTGGATCTGGAACAGGACTTCCAGATACCAAGGAAAAACTGATCAATTGGGGCAAGGACCCAGGTACACAGGAAAACTGTGGATCCGCTGGAACCCGGACCCAGGTACCCAGGGAACCCGGACCCTCGTGGTTTGAGGGGCCAAAAGGCAGCCTGGGGGCCGAAAGGCGATCAATCTTGGCAGTGCGCGCGCATCTCTCGCCAATTCGCTTCTTCTCTCTTCACTACTCTGCTTTTTCTCCCCCCCCCCTGAGTCCTCTCCTCCCCTGCCCCTTCTTCTTCCCCCTCTCTCCTCTGTCCTGCTTAGTACGTGCCCACTTTTCCACAATGAATCTGCTCCCCTCCTCTTCTTCCATCCCCTCCCAACTCCCCCCCCTCTCCTTAGATCTCTCCTCCTCAATTCCCCCTCTACTGCTACCATGCCCCCAATTCACATACTCTCTACTGCCCCACACTGCCCGCCTTCTCTTTTTTTCCTCCTCAGCGTTGCTCCCACATCATTCCTGAGGGCTATCCATTATCCGGCAGATGATTGAGCGGCTTTGCTCGCGCCGCTCTTTGCTCCCTTCTTCTTTTTGACTTGCATGTGTTTCCGATTTGGAGTTTTGCCCGCGGTTCTCTAATTGTGAAAATGATTCTTCATCACTTCTTCTGTTTGTGACTCAGACAATTGTGCGATTGATTTCTCAACATCCCCTATCTAAATTTTCATTCAATCCCTTTCATGTAAATCTGCGCGGTCGCAATATGGGCTATAAACTGAAGAAGTTCCGATTGTTGTTCAGAAATATCGATTGCTATGAGGCTCAAGAGACCACGAGGTGTCGACGTCGCAGAATAATAGCAGGGGAAGAAGAAAATAGGATTTCTGCAGCAAAGGAGCAGATAAGGCCGCGCCTCTCTCCCCCCCCCAGTCTCGCTCCTGCTGAGATAGGTGAGTGAAGTCATTGGGGAAATCCGTTGTGCCTAGATAACACAGATTTTTTAACCGGGTTTACCATCCATACGTACAGTATCGAGAATAAGTCTACGTCCGAAATTTCAAAGTTCTGTAACTTTTGAACCAGATGAGATTTCTTTTTCATATTTTGGCAGGTGGTACTGTACGTACTCTAGCATATGCTCACCAGGCTGGACCATGGTACGATTTCGTAATGTTGCATAGTGATGACGCAAACATGACATGGTTTTTCATGGTAGATTATTTGCTTGATAAATTTTTCCTCAGCCTTCCTACTCGGTGTGATAATAAAAGACCTCAATACTTTTTCGATGAAAATATGTACTCATGGGAGGATGACGTACAGTGGCTTTTGAATGTTTCAAACTAGGGTCCCGAAAAAATGGATTTTCGTTCATAGACATGCTGACTCGTTAAAAAGCTCGAAATGATCATTACAATTCCTGATGATCCCCAAAATTTAATAACCCTACCTCTTAATTTGACCTCAGGGCACGAATTTTTCACTTTTTCACTTGATTTTTTCTCCCTATTTTGGATGTTCACAGTTCCAAGGCCGATATTTGTTCAAAGGTCTTTCCTGGACAGGTTAGTTGAAAATCGATGGAATATACGATTCCCAACTTTTTAGAGCATTTTGATAACTTTCCCGTCCGCGGCAACCGAAAATCCTTGGTCCATCGATTTTCAACCCAAAAAATGACCATGATACCCCCATCATTAGTCGAAAAAAATTCTCTCTCAGAACTTCCTGACTAAATTGTTTCTGGTATATATTTGTGTGCTGAATCCGAATTCTGATATGAGAGCCCATGATATCATTAATGAAAAAAGTTAAAATTCAACAACTTTCAAAGTCGGTTATTTTTTCGACCAAATGACCTCGGATTTTCGCTTGCCGCGGACGAGAAAGTTATCCAAATGCTCTAAAAAGTTGGGATTGGTATATTCCATGTATTTTCAACTAACTTGTCTAGGAAAGACATTCGAACAAAAATCGGCCTTGGAACTGTGATCATCCAAAATAGCGAGAAAAAAATAATGTGAAAAAGTGAAAAATTCGTGCCCTGAGGTCAAAGGTATCGTTATCTAACTCAGGAGATCATCAGGGAAGAATTGTGGTAAGGATCATTTCGAGCTTTTGAACGAGTATCTAGCATGTCTATGAACGAAAATCCATTTTTTCGGGACCCTAGTTTGAAACATTCTAAAGCCACTGTACGTCATCCTCCCATGAGTACATATTTTCATCGGAAAGGTATTGAGGCCTTCTATTATCACACCGAGTAGGAAGGCTGAGGAAAAATTTATCGAGCAAATAATCTACCATGAAAAACCATGTCATGTTTGCGTCATCACTATGCAACATTACGAAATCGTACCATGGTCCAGCCTGGTGAGCATATGCTAGAGTACGTACAGTACCACCTGCCAAAATATGAAAAAGAAATCTCATCTGGTTCAAAAGTTACAGAACTTTGAAATTTCGGACGTAGACTTATTCTCGATACTGTATGCATGCTAGTTGTCATTTTTTTGTAGAGCGGTTGCGATGTGTTTCACCCGTTTCACAAGATATGCCAAAACGAATTCGAAGCAGTCATGTTCCGGTTCTTGCACTATAAACAATATTCTAAAAAGATAAGACCGCGCCGCTCTTGCTTCCAGTCTTGCTCCTGCAGAGAGGAGATTTCATAAAAGTTTCATAAAAGTTAAAAAAAAAAAAAACATAAAAATTCATATATTTCATAAAAGGATTTCATAAAATCAGTTGAAACGGATTATAATCAGTGGATTAGAGGTCATCGGTCGAACAAAACACTTTTAAACATCAACATTTCAGTCCCGAGAGAGGCGGCAGCATGGACGCGGAGCTCAAGGAGATCGAGGTAATTTTATTTTTATTATTTATTAATTAAATTAATTTTTGTTCCAGGGCCTCCTCGAGAATGTCGAGGCACCCATCTCGAGCAGAGGACGCATGGCCAAAGTGAAAAAGGTAATATTTTCAAATTATTTTGTATTAAGATAACTAAAATAGGTAAATACCAGTGGAAAATATGATTTTGAAAATTCCACGTAAAATACGTATTCTAGTCATCATGCAGCTCGCCCGCCAGAACTTTTCCTGCCAAATCCCTAGAGTCTGCTCAATTATTGCCCGCGCGAGCAGGCTTTAGCGTGTGTTGCGTGTCGATTTATTATCCATGCCGAGGAATTTGTGGGGAGGTTCTTCTGGCTGCAGCATTTGGTGTTCTGAATTTAAAGTATAAATTTTCATTGCACCATCGAATCACAGTTCTGAAGGAATACAATCGTTTGATATTTTGGGCAAAGTTAAAGCAAGAAGAAGAAAGCATTATCATTATAAACTCATTATCGTCTTCACTTCACTGATGTTATGATATGCTTCATGGATAACAGAAAAGAAGCTGAAACATACTGGATGCAGTGTCACAGTTTCTTTGGCAAAAAAAACTATTTTATTACCTCTTGCAGACCGTTTCATATGAATCAGTGGAGAAAAAACTTATAGGTTCATTAACGTTTTGTCTCAATACCGTGGGAATTCCATTGAATTTTATTATTTTCAAAACAAATAATAGTATCATAATTCCAGTACGCCAAACTCGTCGCTCCGCACGTGGCCCTCGTGCTCGTCGTCTGTCTCTACGCCTGCGTCGGCGCCTACATCTTCTTCCGGCTGGAGAGCCCATACGAGGAAAAGGTTGGTCATTGATTTATTCGTTCCGATCGTGGCCCGATTCCGGACTGAATGTGTGTTGGAAAAATCCTTATATGAGAGGAATCGCCAGAGTTTCGAGAGCCATGCGGACGTAGGAAAAAGTATCCCCGATTCCGCTGAAAAGTGAAAATGAAGTATTTCGAATGATGCTCTTTCAAACTGCGTTTGCCGATTTTCGATATCAGGTCTCATCTTCGAGAATTGGTAGGTCAAAGTAGGGGCACTACGAAATTTACGACCAAAATTATGTCAGAAAAACATCCATAACTTGCTTTCATATCATGTTAGAGACAATTCCAAAAGATAATTCGAATGAGGAGGTAGAGGGGAACATTTCTTATGTTGATGATGTCATTCCTCGTCCATGCGCTGGATAGGGGTGGTCGGTTTTTGTCAAAAAAGTGATGTAACTTTCCTAATACCGATTTCCCCAATAAGCGCCGAAGAGTGATTTGAGAAAAACCTTTCACCTACCTACAATCCAAAAATCAGCAAGATCGGAGGATAGAAAAAAAAATAGCCCATCATTTTGGCCAAAAAACCTGCGATTTTTACTAATTTTCGAAGTTTTTCAAGTATAACTTCTCTCGTTCTTGTTTTCATGAGATCTCATATCGATTTTGGGCGAAATTTCTTTGTCTCGGAATCATGTCCCTATAGGAATTTCTGGCCTATTTTTGTGCGTAGAAAACGAATTTGCTAACTAGAGCTCATGAAATCTCGAAAGAAATAAGTAATGACCAAAATTCAGTCAGATTTTTTTTTGGGATATTCTTTATAGCATAACATTTTTTTTCGAGGTTTCATGAGCTCTAGCTAGCAAATTCGTTTTCTACGCACAAGAATAGGCCAGAAATTGCTAAAGGGACATGATTCCGAGACAAAATATTTTCGATCAAATTCGGACCAAAGGGAGGAACTCATGGTGAAAGAGTGGTCAGAGTCGAAAACACTTGTATCTTGAAAAAACATGAATATAGGATTTTCTGGTGTATTTTGGCGCGCTGATTCCGAATTTTAATATGAGAGCTCATGAAAACAAGAAAGAGAGAAGTTATACTTGATTGTAGGTAGGTGAAAGGTTTTTCTCAAATCACTCTTCGGCGCTTATTGGGGAAATCGGTATTAGGAAAGTTACATCACTTTTTTGAAAAACCGACCACCCCTATCCAGCGAATGGACGAGGAATGACATCATCAACATAAGAAGTGTTCCCCTCTGCCTCCTTATTCGATTACTTTCTTGGAATTCTCTCTAACATAATTTTAAAGCAAGTTATGGCTGTTTTTCTGACCCAATTTTGGTCGTAAATTTCGTAGTGCCCCTACTTTGACCTACCAATTCTCGAAGATGAAACCTGATATCAAAAATCGGCAAACGCAGTTTGAAAGAGCATCATTCGAAATACTTCATTTTCACTTTTCAGCGGAATCGGGGATACTTTTTCCTACGTCCGCATGGCTCTCGAAACTCTGGCGATTCCTCTCATATAAGGATTTTTCCAACACACATTCAGTCCTCGGCGAAGTACTTGAATTTTAATTTTCAGAGGAATCGGGGACGCTATTTTCTACGTCCGCTAATACCCCAAAACTCTCGAATCTCTCGCGATTTCTCTCATATATCTTCTTTTATATACCTTAGGACATTAGTTTCTTTTATATACCCTAGGAATGAGTTCTTTTTTTTAATACAGAATGACAAAAAACAAAAACAGAGAAATTCCAGAGAGAAATACTCTATTTATCACGTTATTTCAGTCGAAAAGGGAAGGCACTCATGAAATCGGAGAGCTACGGAAGGGACTCATCAACGGCATCAAGGCATCCGTGAGATTTATGTCAATATTTGTTTGCTAGACGATATAGTATTCTTTACGTTCCACGCACTATATAGGCGGTAACCAGATAGCCTGAAGAATGTAGAAAGCACTATTCGATCGGGCAATACTACTTTCCGTTGCAAGAAAAATGAACTTCATTTCGAAAACACCTTATGTTTCATTAGTGATATGTACTTCTTCGAGAGGAGTTATCGAGGCTAATCGAAGCATGTTTTTGTCAATAAAAAATACAATATTTTAATATCAGTTTGACGATAAGCATGTGTGGCGTCGCAATCTGGAGACGCAACTCACCGGCTACAGCAGGGAGATCTACAAGGCGTACAAGAGCAAATATGTTCGGTCAGTTAAACAGAATTTGGCTTTGAAAATTTATAAATAAACAGCCTGTATAGTACAAAAATCACTTTTTATCTTCGATATAACTGCTTTTCATTTATTGGTAAAACGTGTACCATTGAAGTCACCGACGGACGAGCATGTTTCACGAAAATTCGTAAGACGCTAGTCGAGCAAAAACGAGCTGATTCTTAGTTTCGTGCAGATCCAGTGTCTTGAGGACAGGATAAAACGCCTAAGCTTAAATGATATCTAAATGTCCACGTGATAGGTACAACGACGTGAGGAACGGCACTAGAAGGGATGATGCCTCCTCATCGCATGAGGATGGCGGAGGACCGAGGACGAGGAGACGAACGTGCGGTTTATTTTAAAATATCCGGTCTCAAATCATGGCCATATTTTTTCTGGTAAAATTGTGTCGCTGTAAATGCATTTTTAACTCAGATTTATTCGGAAAATAACAATATCGTCAACAGTTGGATCTTTAGGAAATGAAAACTGCCCAGAAACCCTTCCTTTTCCAGAGGCGGCGGCTCCGGCAGCGGCAACTCCACCAGGCTGTGGACCGCGTCGTCGGCGCTCTTCTTCGCCGCGACTACCATGGCTACTATCGGTGAGTGATGACATACAGATTCATTTTTCACGTCAGCCGATTGACCCAAATATAGTTGGATTCGTTTCTGGAGGAACGCCACAAGGCAAAATGTTGTTCTAAAAGACGGAGTTTAGACATTGAGATGGAAACTGATCATATGATGAAAACATTTGCTGCGCAACCGATTGAATGTGAATTCGCTGTATTGGTCAGTAAAAGATCAGTAGGCGATTTTCGGAAACTTCATGGCAATGTATTATTATTGTCTGACACATCTAGTCTGTGCTTTGTCCCATGACACTCGTCGGAAACTATTGTCCAATCTCCAGCTCATTCCTCTATACAGAGTAGTCCTCCACACATCACAACATGTCAGTACTTAGGTCCTCATCCTATACCCTTTTTACTCTAGTCTGACGTTCTGTGTTTTCCTTGTGTTGGGGACCAGCACCTGTCGTGCAGAAACACAAAGAAGTATGACGAGATCGTGAGGTTTGCAAAATAGACGGACCCGAAAACAGGAAGCCCCTTCACTTTCTTGTCATCGGGAACATTGGTCTTCCACCAACTGGTATAGGTTATATGGGCTTCCTTTCTCTACGACGAAATTAATGTCCCGTGGGCCAGGGCCGCCTCATCTTTCTCCTTCTTGCCGACTAGTGAAGTCATCTCGGTTCTGGCTCTCACCCTTCTGCACACTCTTTCTCCTCTCAGAGCCGCGAGAGCTACTAACTTTTATTGCTGCGCTCGAGAGGAGAGCGCGCACTAATTTGAAGCCAATCAATGAATAGAAACTGGGAATTGTTGCCTGCCCCCCCCCCCCCATCTGAGGAGGAAGAGAAGGACTTGAAAAGGGGGACTTTTAGAAAGGGGGGGTGAAGGATTAGAGCGGTTCGGCCAGGCATTAGTAAGAGGGAGAGAACAAGGAAAAGTGCCGAAATGCGGCGCCGAAAAGCAACAATGCGTAAGAACCAAACGAGCTGGTCATAAATCAGCGATGTCAACACAAAGATTTTCAGAGGAATGCAAATGGGAGATGTTTCTCAGTAATATTTATCGGTGGAGGGGGAAATCACCACTCAAACAACCTGAATCAATGAAAATAAAACATAGTTGTACGGGAGAGATGATGAAAGATGACTTACCATACTCCACGCACTCTACAGTATCGTGCATAAGTCACCGCTCAATTTTTCGTTCTTACATAACTTTCGACTCATGATAGATTGATGGATCAATCTTTGATATGTCATAGCACACCCACTGAGTGTTAGGGATATAACATTGGGATATCATAGAACACCCTGGTTGTTGCGTAGTGATGATGCAATCAATCAATAATTTTTCAAACAATCAAAATTCTTACAAGAATTTTTCCTCAGCCTTCCTACTCGGTGTGATGATAGAAGACCTCAATACCTTTTCGATGAAAATATGTACTCATGGGAAGATGACGTACGTTGGCTTTAGACTGTCTCAAAGTAGGGTCCCGAAAGAATCGATTTTCGTTCATAGGCATGCTAGAAACTTGTTCAAAAGCTCAAAATGATTCTAATCACATTTCAGGATGATACTCAAAGTTTGAAAACGATAGCTCTTAATTTGCCATCAGAGCACGAAAAAAACGAATTTTTCATTTTTTCACATAACCTTATTTTGATTGTTTGCAGTTCTGAGGGTGATATCAATTCAAAGATCATTACAAGACACGATGGTAGCAAATCCATGGAATATACGATTCCCAAATTTTTAGAGCATTTGGATAAGAATTTTGATTGCTTGTAAAATTATTGCTTGATTGCATCATCACTACGCAACAACCAGGGCGTTCTATGACATCCCAATGACATATCCCTAACACTCAGTGGGTGTGATATGACATATCAAATATTGATCCATCATTCTATCATGAGTCGAAAGTTATGAAAGAACGAAAAAGTGAGCGGTGACTTATGCACGATACTGTAGATACTAAAAAAAAATCATAGAGTATTCGAGATCATTTGAGCTCTCGTCATTTCTCTGTGATGGGTGAAAGGGAGATTGCCTAATGATGATGCAATCTCAGGTTACGGCAACATCGTTCCCGCGACTCCTCAAGGAAGAATCGCCTGCGTTATCTTTGCACTCTTCGGAGCCCCCCTGGCTATCATCACTATCGGAGGTAATGATATTATAAATTAATTAAAATATTTGTAAGATTTGTACCTCACTGTTATCATATTACCTGTCCAGTTACGCGCCATTACTGTCCTGCGAAAAGTATTCAAAAACCTTCGCTTCTGCATGCTCGTCCCATGTGGTCGGTCGGTAGAAGTTCTGCAGACTCTAGTATGCACACGTCATTTGCGTTCTACCACATGCATTGGCTAGTATAGTTTACACGTCTGTGTCTCCCCTACCAGCACGTTTCTTTCATGTAAGAGAATGCGTGGGAGAGTAGATATTTTTTAGAGATGCCATTGAAAACCTCAAAGATATTACATCCAAGGCGATTTTGACGAGAAATATAGGGTTGATCCGAAAGTATCTTACGCGTTTTTAAAACTTTTATTTCTTGCGAACTATAACTCAAAATCCCAAACACTACTAAGTATTAATTGAAGCCGTAGATGATCTAAAACATCCTATCTTAAGATTGCGAAAACATTGCGTAATGATGACGAAATAAGTTGAAATGTGTGTTTTCGGGCTACATCTTTGAAATTTTCTATCTCAGTTGAGGATTTCGTTGGGAACTCAGGATTGGAAACAAAGATGAAGAAGGGTCTGTATTATCAAATAAAAATTTGTAATAGAAAATACCTTAAACGATGGTTGAACTAGGTCGAAATCTTTGGTTTTGATGACTTTTTTGAAGGTCGATTTTTCGAATTTTATCTTTCTTGGCACTGAATTTTCCTCACATTCTGATAATTCTCAGTTAGGAAGATACTTTTGGATCACCCCAATAGTATCAATGAAGCATAACTAAATCAAAATTTGGGAAAATTCCCGATATTGTAATTTTGAACTGGAAAATCGAGAAACATGAAAAAGGTTATAATACTAATTATGAAATTTTTGGTTACAGATCTGGGTAAATTCCTGTCCGAGTGCACGATCTGGCTGTACAAAAGGATGAAGAAAGCGAAGCGGAAACTGCGACAGAAACTGTGCTCGATGACAAAAGGTGTGTATGATTGTGTCATGATCAGGTAATGATGCTCTATTGGACATACGATGTATTGAAAAGAAAAAGTACCATCTTTGATCTGCTCGATCAGTAGTGAGTATGCACTGCAACAGAAGATTCGATCGTGAAACGCAATTAGAAAGTTTAAAGTAAATCCAAATCATTACAGGTGACTTTGTCGACGTGGAAGCGGACGACTCAGACGCTTCTTCTCGGTCGACATTAGGTATCAGTTCCATCTTCCTATTCGACATTGACAATTACGATTATGGATTCTTTTCTGATTGTTTTGTGCACTCGAAATGATTCACAAATTACGCACAACAAAAAATTGGACAAATATAGTGCATGCGAAACATATCGCAGCTTTCGTACGTACATCTATCAATAATGCGTGCTTCATTCTTGAGAATGAAATTTATGAAGTATCAATAACAATACAAAAAATACGCAGACTGGGACGGCTTCGTGATGGACAAGAGCCAGGTGCCGGTGCTGCTCGTCTTCGCCATCCTTCTGGTGAGTTTGATAATTTCGAATTGTGCGGGAATATCAAAAGTTGCGATGGAATAAATCACTCTCAACCATATCACTTGTTATCGCACTTATGTGATTATTTGTGTGAAAACTGCCTAAACCAAGAGTCTTCTCGAAATTGTTCATAAAAACTCGAAGCTGTGCGCTCGTTACCGTGAAATAAAACGCTCAAGGGGACTATGGTCATGCTGTGTTTCCTGTTCCGAAAGTGCGCATTCTGGAGTTAACCTTCCACTCTTAAAATGTTTCCAGATGTACATCGCCTTCGGAGGCGTTCTCTTTGCCTTCCTCGAGAACTGGACGTATATGGACGCATTTTATTATTGTTAGTGATTATATTTATATGAAGAAGTCTACGGCACATTGAAATTATCGTTTGCCTCTACCCTTATCTGACCATTGAAACATACTTGAAACAGCGTTGAAAAGCGGTTCCGTCATTTCCTCAAAGCGCATAATTCGCCCTCAAGCATGCAGCTAAACCACGTGAACCCATCATTCTTTAGGCAGAGATCTGCTCCTTTTCCGTGTTTGCTTGATACATGAAGTCCCTAGGGAAGCGCGCTTACGGGCGCTCGTTTCGATAAGGAGAGTAGCCACTGAGCGAGAGATTGATCTCTGGTCTCTGAATAGTGGTGTCCGAAAGAATCCTGCTATTTTACCGATTAGACAACGCGATAAATATAGAGACGGACGCTGCATTTTCACTTCTCTATATATTTGACCAATAACTATCAGACTGAGGCATCTGTCGCTTCATTTTCCCATCTATCTAGTCATTCTTACTGAAGAGAGAGAGAAGTAAAGACATGCATTCTATACCCTTAATATTAGGGATGATAAGAAATACATGACAAGCCGGTTTCACTGATCATAATGTAGCGTTGTTTCAAGATCATCGGAAAATTCGATTTATCATCACTACTACTTTTCTCTGACATCTCGTTGGTCTCCAATCTCTCAACACCTCGCTCACTTCCATTCATTCCTTACTGCTTTAGCGAGTCAACGTGCGTCACTTAGGCGCCTGAATGGAACACGCAATAATGAGGGGTGTTCCGTGGTGGAAGGGGGGGGGGGAATAGGGAGATTAAAAAGTAATAGTATTGATTAGGTTATTCATGTTCGCAAAGCAAAACAATCTCAGAACAAATGGTGTTCCGGGTCTGTGCAAAAATGTATTTGTGCCGAACAAAGGATTAGAAAAAATATATTGGGTTGAGGAATAAGTAACGCTCGTTTTTGAGCATCGTGTTTGGGCTCATATATTTCCCGCCAATCAAATCTAAACGAGCTGACTTTATAGCATTTTTTCAGGGTATGCTCGAGTATCATAGCCGTTATTATTAGAAATATCACGCTTCCTGTGTAGGAGAGAAATTTAGATTTCAATGTACCTGATATTTTTCGAAAATTTTAGATTTTTTTCGAAATTGTGTAATTTAACGTGGAAACTGTTCGGTAAATTCACACATTCTCAGGTGAGCAGCCCGATACTACACCTCTTTCATGGTGAAGTGAGAATGGTGCTCGATTCATTGTTGTATTTTTATAGACGTTTCAAGGGGAACGTTCGTGAAAAATTGCAGTTCACTTAACTTATTTGTCTACCTTGAGGATCGAAGGTGCTGGCCTATACACTAGTGTGCTCCAGTCACTCACTATGGAGCTATATTATCACTATAAACATTTGGTGCTACTTATGCTCCTATTTGAAAAATAACAGTTTTCCAAAAATATTATTTTGTGACGGAATCAAAAGAAATGCGTGTTTTGAGGACTTTGGATTAAACCATACCCAAGACATAGTAGCCATTCTATAATTGTGGCCACTTGGTGGATGATAGTGCAAAAGTTGCTCGTCCATTTAACCATCTAAGGCCTTACATTCAATTAATACGGTTTACAGGAAATAGCAATAAATGTCGATTTCGAGGCTTGTTTTTCTATATCGGACTTACGAGCAATTTAACTCATAAAGAGAATGCTCCACACTTAGCAAAATTCGTCAATATTTTCAACAGGAAAGGTACTCCACATTCAAGCATAATTGAGGTCTTTAGATCTATTGCTAAGAAAACGCGGCTTGCAAAACTTCTTTCAGTCAGTAACTGAAAATCCTACACTCTCGTTAGGCGCATATCTCACACAGGCCTTTACTTGGATATTCCTCTGAATATCATCAGTGTAATGTATAACCATGATACTTTACTACTGCAGCTTAATTGTGGCTCAATAATTCTTCTTCCCTCAGTGCTGACCTGTCAAAATCTCAGGGTGAGGTGCGACAACTTTGAATTGAGCCAGCCATTGTGATCGCCTAAATGATCGGAGATATATGATATAGTGTGCGCTAAAGAGAGTATCCAAGCCCTTATCGATCATCAAAAACCGGAATATAATTGCACAATTTAGAAAGACGGGAGAGGTCATTATCTGAAATTGGAAAAACGAGCGTTACTTATTCCTCAACCCGATAAATTATAAATATTTATTTCAGCATTCATCTCGCTGACCACCATCGGCTTCGGAGACATCGTGCCGGAGAATCATGAGTGAGTTAATGTTTTATTTATTTATTTCGTTCTGCGGCCACTACACAATTGAAGATCGCAAACGTAATTGATGATATCTCATCAGTGAAACTCAATTGAAACCAAACATGAAAATTATTCACTTTTTAACGGACCCCTCTCTATTTTATTGTTTTGCACACACATGGTTGCAAAACGAGTTTAGAACATTCGCAAAAGGTTGAGTGAATTAAGATGAGAAATGCTTTATTTTCAACAACATCATCCTGGTGTTCATGTAGTTCACTGTGTTCTCTCATTTGGAAAACGAGTTACCATGTCGAACGGAAATATAGTTTGTAATTAGAATTAAAATAATTCCAGCTACATCATCCTGATGCTAGTCTACCTCGGGGTCGGACTGGCCGTCACCACGATGTGCATTGATCTCGTAGGCATACAGTACATCCAGAAGATCCATTACTTCGGACGAAAGGTCATATTTTTTTTAGAATTAAAAAATATTAATTTTACGCCTAAAAGTGGAGACGACTCTAGTAGCGTTTAGTGTAAGGATAATGGTATATATGGATTGGGGAAATATTGCACTTGGTAAAAGTCATCAGATGAAGTTGCAAGATTTTGAGAAAGATCTTGCAACTTCATCCTATGTTTCATCGAGTTCTCAAAGCAGAAACGAACCGTGTGCATTAGTGGATGTAGTTGGACGGTGCCAAAAACTTTTTAAAATACGTTTATTCTGCCGAAATTAGAGTGCATTGTCCTCTCTATGTTTTATTGTTTATTTTTAATATCTACAGTTCCGCGGCACTGATCTCCTTCATTTACTGAAGCGGAAGAGGATGATCGAACGACGTCTAGCCATGGGTCAAGGAGAGGAGATACTCCAGATGTACATCCAGCACATTCAACAGCAGGTAACGAAGAGTAATACATAATCCAATAGAGGCGTCAAAATTAGTTTTAAGAACGCCCGTGAATAGGGTTAGAAACTGAAATTGAGAAGTTTTTAAAAACATGTTTTATTTTTCATTTGCAGATGCCGGAAACCGTCGTCGAGGACCACAAGTACGAGGAGAGCGAGAAGCAGAGTAGAACCTCAAAGTGGGTTTATATTTCATTTTGATGAACCAAAATCATATATATATATGTTTATGTTTCATTGTGACTATGAATCGAGAGTGAAACGTGCGCAATATTGGATCACGTGCATGTAGAGTAAATAAACGAATAATTTCCAAACTAGCTGGGCCCTGTAAATCAGGATTTCGCATACTATTTGAGAACGTTTCTAAGATTTTTCAACGCGTTAGCGAATAGTGTTCGATTGTGCTGCACGCGTTGACTACGTACATGTAAATATAATTGTACTTTTCTGATCGAAGCCGGCATCGGTAGAGTACAGTTTGACTGTGCTTAATTGATTGTGAAGAATTGATACAGTCCCGCAGCCTCCGCTCCAACAAGTGGGGCACGGAGGGTCACCGTGGGTCACCCGAGGTCACCCCGACTTTGAGGCGGCCTTAGACCCCTTCAAAATACGAGTTCGACTTACTATTTTTGACAATGGGCTTTTCTCATGAAGGTCAATCGATCTGTGAAAGCAGATTTTCGAAATTTGCTTTTTGAGCTACTTTCTGAGACGTCATCTTTGGCACGTCTCTCTCCTCTGAACTCCCCTAATCCATTCCTCACTCTCATTTGTCGAGGGAGAGGTCGTTTATGAAAATGAGGGGAGGGGAAGAGAGAAGGGCTAAACGATGACGCCTCAGAAAGTAGCTCCAAAATGCAAATTTCGGAGATCTGCTTTCATAGATCGATTGACCCTCATGAGATAAGCCCATAGCCAAAAATAGTAAGTCGAACTTTCATTTTAAAGGGGTCTAAGGCCGCCTCAAAGTCGGGGTGACCTCGGGTGACCCACGGTGACCTTGCGTGCCCCACTTGTTGGGGCGGAGACTCTGCGGCACTGTAGCATTATAGCCGAGAAAATCATAATTTCTCTACGCTTTTCGTGTTGATTAGGTTGCTAAGTGACTTCAAGTGACGGGCGAAACATGACCTTTAGTGGAAGCGAAGAAGCACATTCTAAGTAAAATAATATTAAATATTGTCTCGGTGCAAACTGGATCGTAGTCGATGAGCTCATCCGTTAATAGTATAGTAGTCCGGTTGATTGGGGAAAATATAGAGAATTAAAAGAAGCAAGCCGTGACTCGCATATGTTTCAGTCAGTCGATAAAGCAGGGGAATTCCGTGGACTGTTAGTGTGTCTTCCGTTAGTGTTAGTGTGTCTTCCGGTTGAAAAAACACATATAATCAAATATCATATTTATTCAGTGCCAACTGGCTCGTAGACGACGAGCTTATCCGGCAGATCTTCAAGATCGACAAGGCGGATATTCAGAGGGTTACCACGCCATCGATAAGGTCCATCCGGAGGTGAGATATCATTGCCAAATTTCAACGATCTTACTTGCACTGAAAGTCATTATCGATTAGATCCATCCGGAGGTGAGCAACAGTGAGATTTCACACACTTACCACTTGATAGTGTGTCGTATTGATGACAAATGTTCTGTCGTCGGTCAGAGAAAGGAGAGATCATACGAATTGAGGAGAGTCGGTTTCCGATTTACCTTCACTAATGTGAAACGGCAATCCATCAGTTACTCTTTTCATTGATACCGGGGAAAAGACGATCTCTTTCGTTTCAGTTGGCGACCTCCCTCGATCTACTCCAACTCCTCCGCCTCTGCTCGATCGATGATGTGAGTTCCCTTTCTTAAAATATTCTCTTTTTTTACACCCAAACCATTATACTTAAATCCCACTTTCACTCGTGATTTTTATTTGTTTTCATGCTGAACGAGAATTCATCGACTACCAAAATCGTTTTGAAATTTGAAACTGAAACATAACAGTTCTTCGAATATTTTTCAATTATTACTAATCAATATATATATAAATATATTTGAGTCCTCGAGATGCTGTTCGTAAGGTCAACTGATCTGCTCACACGTAGATTATGATGTATTCCGTACCTCTCACCCACCGTAATCACTCCCGTTTTCTAGGTACCTCCGCATGCAGTCTCGGGGTGGTTCCTTCGCCGAGAGTGGCCCTCCCCTCTCCGAGCATTGCAGTCTCTCAACGGAGCCTTCAGTGCACATGAGAGAGGTTTCCATTATATGCTCATATTGTTGACTGTGGGCCTTTCCCGAGTTTGTTTAGTGATTTTTTGAAGTTGCAAGTGCTCACTATTGCTTTGGTACAAAAATCAAGGATTAATATGCGAACGTGAAACATAGGCGATTCGGATTTGAGAAATATTGATCACTGACAGATAGATCTCAGTTTCAGTACAACATTTCCCTGCGGAACATTAAAAAAACAATAATGAACCAATAATAAATAAGGCGTACTACGACCGTTGGCGCTCGCCCGATCCCTCCATCCAGTCCTTCCTCTTCGAGTGGCCACTCGACTATGCTGCCATTGGTGGGTTATTGTCTATTGACGGCAATGATAACTACATTCTTGTGTTTGCTGAATTTCATAGCATTCTCATTCAATGAATTATTATATATTTTTCGAAACTAGGTGGCGATTTAAAATCAAAAGTTCCCTCTTCTTCCTTCTATAACGACTCTCTGAAACGTATCCTTTGGATGGAATTTCATCTTGATGAGCGTATATTACCCTTATAAACTAGATAGCAACTTTGGCTATACAATTACTATAATTGCGTAGATAATATGAGACACTGACATCTTCGCAACAACATCAACAATTTGCATTAGTAGTTTGTTATTTTTAAAATGGGAGGAGACTATAAATCAATCCAACTGAAAAAGCACAATTTAAATTGCTTTTCTGAAACATATCATGCCATTTGGCCCTAGAATTTGGAGCGATAAATTACAAAAATTCTTCGCAGCTGCTGCAGCGAAGGCCTCTCGTCGTCTCCACTCCTGCCCCGCCACTATCTTCTGTCCCTCATTCCCGCCCTCCGTAAGAGACCCTCCCTCATCCCCCTCCGCCACCGACCCCTCCTCTCCCCTCACCTCCTCCCGTCTGTCCACCTCCACCAAGCATCTCCCGCTCGCCTCGCCCCGCTCCCCGCCCCCCGAACCGCTATCCCTTCCTCCCGCCGTGTGCTTCACCATCTCGTCGCCCTTCATGCTCAGCAAGCTGGCCGCCCAGTGTGACCTTATCGAGGAGGCCGAGGAGTTCCACGTGTACGCGGCTTCGCCGCCGCCGACGCGGCTCGCGGCCGCACGCGAGTTGCACACGCCGCGTGAGGAGGCGGCGACCGCGCCTGCGCCCGCGGTGCATGAGCCGCGCGTGCCGCGGCTGCGGCTGTCGCCGCTGCTCAAGCGGCGGGCGCTGCGCACCATCGCCGCTGAGTCGCGCGCGCCGCTGATGAAGCGGAAGCGGGCGCGGCGAGATGCGCGGGCCGCGGATCCGCTCGCCGAAGTCGCCTGGCTTAATGTGTCGCCGCGCGCGCAGATTCTGAGTGAGGTGCGCAAGGATCTTCCCAGGTTGTTCCAGCATGTAAGAGCGAAGAAGAGACGGAAGGAGGACGAAGCGGAGTCCGTTGTACTGGTGTCCCCACGGAATGTGAGCTTGCCTTTCTGTCCCGCTTTCCAGAGATGTCAAAACAATTCCAAGATTATGCCAAAACTGAAGCAATTGGAATTGTTTTGGCATCACTATCGCTTACTGTCAAGCTTTCATAGAAAGAGAACCATTCAACTTCCTGTGTAAGTTATGCTTCTGTCAATGCTTGATCTCGAAACCTTTTCTTTCGCTGTAAACTATGCTTCTGTTATGTACCTTTCCCTTTCAAATGCACGAGCAACGCTTATTTCTGCTTATTTTACAAGACCTCTTCCGTCCTGACCAAAGAACCCGATAATTTTTCAGAAATACAATAATTACAGCGAAATGTTCAGGTTGCGTAGTTATTTGAACAGCCGAAGTTTCGGAAAAGATAGAACACCCATCTTTCCAGCCCGTCGGTTTGGCCTGCATGGAGGACTGGGACTCGTACATCCGAATGTTGGACGAGTACAGTAAGCCGTACGTCAGGTATGTGCACACCATGATGGTCGATCGAGAACTGACTTTATTCCGTATTCTTCTCTAGTCTCGTCCCTGCGCTTCCTTCTCCGATATCCCTCAACGCAAACTCATCGTTTGTTCTTTCTACTAGATTGTATCTAGAGCACCCTAGATCTTAGATAAAAGGTTCTGGGTTTCATGGGATAAAACCTGTCATCTCGATAATCCAGATCTCGATTTTGCTCCGCGAAAAACATTCTCATGAACTCCAGAAAATGCATTAGAATTACATGTTTCGGGAATTACATGTCTTTTATTCTCTATCATACCTAGTATAGCAGTAGCGCTTCCTTCTCCGATCTTTCTCAACGCACCAATTGCTCTCACTAGCGCACTAAAGACCTTGCAAGTTTTCACAGTTTCCATTCTTCCGAGTTTCATTGCCAAGAAAAATGCACGGTTTGACTCTTTCTCTAGACGGATGGCTACCCCGCCGGAGGTCATCGTGTCACCCGAAGAAGAGGTCGTATCGGAGGAGGAGTTTGTGGTGCCGGAACCAGAACCCGAACCGGAGCCCGAACCGGAACCAGAACCAGAACCGGAGGCGGAACCTGAGCCCATCAAGGAACCTTCACCCGAACCTGAGCCCGAACCCGAACCCGAACCTGAGCCCGAACCGGAACCCGAACCCGAGCTAATACCTGAACCCGTGCGCATCATCATTCCCGAACCCGAACCGGTACCCATCATTGACCGGCTTGAACCCATCTGGGAACCCGAACCCGAAGAACCGACCATCATGGAACCAGAACAGGAACCAGAGCTACCCGTGTTCGCCGATGAAGAGGAAGAACCGGCGCCACTGAGGTAAAGAGATGCCTGCTCGGGTGTGCGCGTGGTGTGTGGTGTGATTTCCCAATCGTCGTCGTGTGAATAAATGGCTCAATTTGCATGCTTTTCTGACAATTTCCGATTTCCGATCACTCTTTGATCTAACACTGTCCGAGTGCACGCTTTTCACTTCTTTTCTAACACTTTTTGTGCGTCGTCCGTTTTCTGCACTTTTCTAACACGTTTGCAGTGGTTTTCACGCTCGTTTTGTCCATTTCTGCACTGTTTTCATGCCTTTCTAACTTCTGTCGCGTGTGTATCACTCACATTTTCCGTCTAGAGTTTGAAAGGAATAACTGACTTTCTTTATTTCGCGGAGTATCTCTACAAGTGTTGTAAGATCGAATAGTGAGCTAAGAATGGTATTATTCGATCCGGTAGCACTTAACGTTGCGAAATTTTGCGAAATTAAGAGAGTCCACATGTTCCTTCCTGCTCTGTTCCATCTACTAATCCTGTCTCCGTCTCTGTTCTTAACCAACTGTTCATTCGTTAACAGAGTTCGCGTTACCTCCGTTTTCTTACGTTCTAACCAAATTATTTACGAAAATGATTAAATAATAATTGTTTAGTCCCCTCGTCGAGTCGTCTAGCGAGGATTCTGATGCCGGAAACGGGTTCGACATCGATTTGGGAGCCTTTGAGTTGGTTGACTCCGGGTTGTCGGCTGAGACGTTGTTATCGACTGAAGACCCGGTTATTTTCCATGCAGTGAGTGCATTCGATCTTTGAACCCTTCTTCAATTTACTGAATATCGGTCATGGAATCCAGGCCATTGTTCTCTCTAGTGGCATCTGTTTATTGATCTCTGGCACTTTGATAAGCGATAGCTATGAGATTGTCAATATTGATTTTTGAGTTTTAGTTTTTTGATTTTTGATCTCTGACCTCCAGGAACTTCCCGTCCACTCCGTCCACCACGACACGGTCCAAACAGAGGCTGCGCTAGAGAATCTGATGGCCGCCCCGCAGAGCATGCTGTCGGATTCAGTGCCGCCAGCTATGGTGAGGAATCTCATTGAAATGTCGAGCTTAAAAAAAAGCAATAAAAAAAATCCCCAGGATATACGCGTTCTTGGATAAGAATAGTGCGAATTCACTCATGATTTGGGTTATGCTTCAAGATGGCTTCAAAGAATGACAAAACCGCTCGTGATCGATGCACGTGAATAACGTAGACCAACAACTCACCTCGCTGAACCTAATAACCGCGCCTACGTCCACTTTAGGTGCTATGGTCAAATATTAATGGATTTTAAAAAATTTTTATTACCTGTTGTCCTTTCACTCATTTGAAATAGGATTCCAACAGAAAGGAAGGATCACAATTCCTTATTTAGATTATGTTTCACGATGCGTTCAAAGATGAACGAATTCAGTCGTGATCGCTCTTCCTCACGAATTTCGTTGAACAAACCTAAAATCCTACAGTAATTCGGTTCTGTGCGGAGAATTTTTGGATGCGAAAAAATAACGTACACAATTGTATTCATTTTTTGAAAATATCCCTGATAATCAGGTGGACGACAACTACTGCTTCGTTGTTGACGGCGACAAGATTCGGATGGGCGACATCATGGGAGACGATCAGTGGTGGAGACACACGAGTAGACCGACCAAGTGAGTGGGATGGTTGATCTTTGGTCTCTAGAACAGACAGATCTTTGATCCATTATCTTATCGTTTCAGGTATTTCTACTCCGAAGATCTGCGCAAATTCCATCGCGTCAATTGCATCACTGCTAAGGGAAAGGTTCGTTCGTTTTCTCATCCGTAAATTTATAAGTAAACCTTCGAATTCTTCAAATTTTTCCTCTTCAACTGCCAAGAGACAGTTGTATTGATTCCATATTTCTAAACGTTCAGGTTATCTCAGCCAAACTTGCCTCCCAAACCTTCCCGCCCATCTCGCCCTCGGCGCATGCCTCTAGTACAGGTCAGTTAATATGTATTTTATATTTATTTTAAATTATCTGTTTAATCTCATTGACTGAAGTTCCCAATATTAGTTTCGATGCGATGATTCTTCAATTCACTGTTTACATCAAGTCAGGCACTAGATGCTAAGATGATAATGGGTCGGTGTTAGGGTTGGTAATTCAAGTATTGGCTCTCTTCATTTCGCGCGCTCTCTCGCTTCTCTGGCCGTTGAGAGAGTATGCAAAATGAAGAGAGTCATCCTTGAATTGTCAACTCAAGTCGGCATTCTGCCACAATCTGCCATCCGATCGTTCTCGTTAAGTCGCTTCTAGTGAGGACGAATCGACATCGACTCACCTTTTTTGCACGCCCTCTCGTTGATCAGAGACACTAGAAAGCATGCGCATTGAGTAGAGTCGAATGTCGTTCTGTAGTCTGCCCGTACTTCTGATGCCTAGAGTACCGTGGATGAAATGCAACTCTCGAAGAATTTCTGTCGCGTTTTCATTGGAAGTTGTCGAGAAGCGAAAAAGGGGTTTGCCCTACGAATGCCACCCCAGATGGATTCGATGTTCGGCTTCTTGATAACACGAAAAAGAGTAACCTTTTCGATACGAGGGTGCATAGGAAGCAAAATAAACGTCTGATTATTGATTGTACTAGAGGATCGAGTGGTCGCGCGTGCTATGAGAAGGATTCAGAAGCGTTGGCTGCAAATCGAACGACCAAGTAGCGTTTCTTAGTTCCGGTCAATTATTTGCCGTTCAAGAACCGTCGTCCGCATACTCAAGAAGGCATCAGTATCGCACATCCATACGGAGTCTATCAGAGTCCCAATCGTTGGCGAGTCGAGGTGATAGAGTGTCACGAACACCTTAGTTGGCATGCACAATCACTATCTCCGAGTGCGCTTTGATCTTTGATCTTTGAGCTTAGTTGGCCTACTTAGATGATACTCCCCAGTGAACTTGACAGGGCTTCCCAGACTGAGTTACAATCGCAAGCTTTCGCGTGAAATCGACAACGATTTATGGTTCTTTGATTTATCTGCAAACGAGTTTGACCGCTATTGCACATCATTTATTTTATTTCCATTTAAAAATAGTCACAAATTAAATAAATCGTTTTACAGCAGCCGCCTCTGTCTCCTCGACTCCACGCAGCTCAGTGAGCGGCGCGAGTTCGACAAGAGCCTCAGGTTGGAAGTTGATCTTTGAACTTTGATCTTTGATCTTTCTCGTTATCTATCACGGTCTCCTAGTACAGATTGATTCTTTTTTTATGCAACTGTTCGAAAAACTGATCACGTAAATTCATATAAAAGGCGGATGAAACATAGCTATTGGGCACACCGCCCTGTTATTCTATCACTCAGAATCCCTGTGAATGAAAAGAACTCGTTTTCATCACCTTCCAAAGATCAAAGATCACTTCTCCAGGTCGTTACTCGACAGGTCACGAGAGACAAACCGGCGACAAGGTGCCGCTGCAGCACGTTTACAAGGTTATAGATCAAATACTAAAGTACAAAGATAAGAGATCAAAAATCAACAATCGCCTAGAAATATTATAAATTCGAAGAAAACACAAAAAAACAGAGATAGATTCATACTTCGATAAATTTTCAATTGGATTGCAAGGATCAGAGTTCAAAGATCACCTCTCTCCCTCAGGTGATCCGATTCTACTCCTTCTGGAAGACGTGCACCTCCTTCCATCGCATCGTCACCATGATCGACAAGGTGAGTGATCTTAGATCTTTTTAAATTGTTTTTTATGAAGAGCGATAGAGGATCTATTGATCTCTTCGCTCACCCACAGCACATGAACCGCAAATGAAACATACATCATTTGCTGTGAATAGATCCAAATACTTCGCCGACATTTTTTCCGAACTATCCCGCCATTGTGTTTGGATAATCGGTGACTTGATAATGACGTCATCATTTCGTAGGTCACGGAATCACAGTAGATGAATCGCAGCTTTTCTTTGTCTCTACATCAATTTTATTATCAAACAACAATAGATCATTCCCTAATAATGGTTGATGATGCGATTACCTAATGATGACGTCATCGTAGGTCACAGACGAGCCCTTCCGATCCGGTGGTTCGGCCGGCAGTTCCGCCTCCACTTCATCCACTGCCGCGATCAATCCCGAGTTCAAGAAACGTCTCTTCGTGCAGTGAGAGACTTGATTACTATAATCATGACTATTCGGATATAACGACGAAATCACTCAATCGTAGCGATGGTGTTCTTCAATTTTCTCTCGTCTCTAACGCCTCTAAAAGTGAATAAGGTGTTGCTGAATCTCTGAAGTGTTCCTAATGATGATGCAATCTCTCAGATATCTCTGGCGCAACGCGAAAGCAATCGAGAAGGCGCGCGTCCAGAAGGAATTCGATCCTCGACGGCAACGTCTTCTCCGATTCGTCAACGACCCCAAGAGCAAGAGGAAGGCCTTCACCCAACAACCTTCGACGTCGACGTCACGCCCCTCCTGAAGCCACGCCACATTTTAGGCCACACCCCCTGTGATTCTCCCCATGAGCTTTAGTTGTATCAACCTACCGGTGTATTGTGCCCTGTAACTTATCGAACGATGTTTCTTTGTTAGGCTTGCGCTTTAAAATGTATCCGGTTTAACCTCGCTGCGATCCCTGTGGTCTTTCCTATGAAACTTGTGTTTGATCTTTGGTCTTTGATCGTTGATCTTTGCCCCAGAAACTGCCTGACTCGCCCTCTAACCATCCGTTTTTTACGAAACAACGACATCTCAATAGTCTGTGAATATCTTTGTATCTCTAATTCTAGTTCGCTAGACTCTCTAATCTTAGTAGCGGGATTTCCAACTTTATATATTCAAATTTAGTATTTTCTCTAAAAACCAAGCTGAGGAACTATGTGATAGGTTTCTTTCAATGTTCTTGTATCGTTTCCCATCCTACTTTGTGTGCAATAAATCGTTTTTATGAGAGGAAGCGATGTGATTACAACAGTAAAATAGCATGAATGCATGTCTTTGTATTGTGGTGCCGTCATCATCTTGTGATACTTTGAATTTTAAAATTCAATTTCAGGGATGAGGAGAATAATTCCGAGTCCGGGTCGACCATTGACTTTCCGTGCAGCATCAACGCTAATGGTCCGTAGCATTTCCCTCTTTCATCTACCGAAAAAAGAAAAGTTTTTACAAATTAAAATTCATTAAATTCAGAAGAAGAAGACATTATTCTACACTACGGCGATGGATGTTCGGAGCCGTTGCCAGGTGCGCACTAAAATTCGAAAATATTGTTTTAAACGTTCGCAAAATATATATTTAATTTTATTTCAGACTTAGTCTGCTCACATTGTGTATAAAATTGAGATAATTTGTATAGGGGCCACAATGTGGAAAGCAGAATTTGCAGAATCTGGTCGCAACTAGGCTCAATGTGACCGTCAGGGTTTCAATATCATTTTTGCTTTTGGACGTATGTCGATAGCTCTTCTCTCAAGCCTAGGAGAGCGTTAAAAGCGCGCTCGACTCCCCCAGCCAGAGAGGGGAGAGAGGCGAGACGAGAGAGAAGGGGGGCGGAGCCTCTCTCGCGTGTGTCTCTCTCGCTCCCCCCGCTCTCTCGCCGCGCTCCTCCCGCTCTCCTCCCGCTCTCGAGCACAATTCGAGGGAAATAATTAAAAATCCAATTTTGGGCTTAAAAGTCCTCTAAAATACTAATGAATGAAATCAGCGCTGTAGGTTTGGTGTACCCATTCTGGAAAAGGCTAAATAAGCACATTCGGAGTGTTTTTCTTGATCTTTGACCTATTCAAAAATGTCCGACCCGCTGTCTACAGTGCTCAATTGATAGAGGAAGGTCATAGCTACATTTAAAGCTTTTCTGCGACTGATTTTGTTGTGTATGAGCGTTGTGCTCTTTCGATCTCGCTTTCGAGGGAATTCGAGTGGAGGGAAAGTGGGCGGGGCTTGCGGTCCCTAAATTTGTAACGGGAAGATTTCATGGCGCTAGGTAGAATGGGTACTTTTTCGCAATACCATCTCTGCACTCTAGTGTTGTTAGATCGAGTAACTCGTCACTCGCGAGTGCTTTCCCTCGAAAGTGCTCGCGAATGAGTTTCACTCGCGAGAGCATTCTTCGATTCCACTCGCGATCGGGCACGCGCGAGTGGATTTGGATTTTATTCGCGAGTTGTTATTCTCGAGTGTTAGTCGCGAGCGACCCGGCATTTTCCTCTCGAACCTCGAGTGAGGTTCTAATTCGATTTGATCAAGAAACAACGAATTCATTTCTCACCTCTCAATTTCAAAAACACTCGCGAATAAAATGCAAATCCACTCGCGAATCATTCTGTTCTTTTCACTCGCGAGTGTGTTTCAGAATGTTATTCGTCGAGCAAGTACTCGACGAATAACACTTGTATAAACAATCCTCCTCTCCTTCTCTCGCCCCCTACAATTCTCATCCGACGTAGTTCCGATTTCATGCTAGTAGATGTATTCAATCTCATAGTGTTCTCCGTTGACAAACCCCCGATGGATCCCACCTCGACGCTGACGAATACCCTCCAGTGTCCCGTGAAGTTCATCAGCAAGGCGAGTTGATCTTTGATCTTTAATCTATGATCTCGACCTCCTCCATTTCATGGCTTGGAGCTACTTTGTGCGTGCTAAGAAAAACAAAATGCCCTGCACTGAAAATGCTATAAAGCAGAAGAACTCAAGATAAAGATCAAAGATCACCGACGAGTTGATCTTTGATCTCTACGATTATTTTCAGGCGCCGCCCACAATGGTCGTCGACAACCTCAGCTTCATTATCGACGGCGATAAAGTGATTCATGATTATCAGTTTTAAATTTGGAACCGGGAACCGCTGCAGGATTGATGCCAAGAAAATTTCATGGCTTTTCATTCCCCAGTGAAACATAGTTGAAATCACTACAAAAGTAAGACTGAAATCTAAGAAGGATTAGATAAAAAATAAATGCAATACAATATGTTTGCAGGTTTCCTCCGAGGAGATTCTGGCCGATACTCGCTGGTGGAAGCAGACCTCGGCCAGTACGAGATTCTATCAGAGTGACACACTGAGGACATTCCATCCGGTGAGAGGGAGATCAAGATCATTGAGATATCCGACAACATCACTATGAGGGTAGTCCATGGAAGATATTATGGGTATTTTTGCAAAATCAAATCAAAGCTTGATCTGCGCTGAAATCGAGAAAGGTATAGTGAATATGAAACGTATTCTGCGTAGTCGCCCGCAAAGCACTCACTTTCCACTTTTCGTTTAGCAGATCATCATAAAAAGTTGATCATTGATCTCTCTTCTCAGGTAACAATGCTACACTGCCGGGGCGAGATGCGATCTGCTTACAAAGCGAGAAAGCGAGGAGGAGGACTGGAGAGTGTTCCGCTGGTCAATGTGTACAGGGTGGCGAGGCATTTCGGGTGAGGATTAGTGAAGGCAAAAGTGCACCCTAATCTCCTCAATTCGCGTGCTCTTCCTGCCTCTCTCGTCCGCCAATCAAAAAAGGTAGCAAGGTGACGCAGTGGTTGTGTGCCAAGAATGCGAATCCGATGGTATTAAGTTCGACCCCCTTGCCCACAGATCCACCCAGACCTACGGAGGTTATATAAATGTTCTGAAATTCCCCACCACGTGCACACAACACGGGAGGAATAGCCACATCGCAAAGGTCGCTGAGTTTCTCAGGACAGACCGAACGCTGCACCGGCTCGCGGGTGGTACAGCTCGTCTTGCGTGGAATAGCATTAACTTAACTTTCGCCTATCCGATGAGAAAAAACACGTAAAATGAGGAGAGTCGATGCCGATTTGCCATCACTAGTGCGGATCGTGATCCTTTTTGTGTGTTCCCTAAAATTTTGACTTTATCAGTCCACAAGAGTGTAATCAATGCAGCATTCGAAACCACGCAAGCATGATCTTTGATCTCATTCGCAGGTACTGGCAGACCTGCCACGCTTTCCATCGAATCGTGTCGATTGTATCGCCAGTGACAGGTGATAGGGGTTCCTTGAAGTCTCCCCCCTTAGGATCAGAGAAATCGTCGATTGTTTATTTTGTGTTCCCACAGCAAAGTGGCAATCATTGTCAACAGAAAAAATTCTAACAATTTCATTTCACCATGAAACATAAACTCGATCTCTTTATTGGTGAACATAAAATAAATGTTTTCACTCTATTTTTTCAGGATAAATCGATTGTTATCTAAACTTCCAAAGTTTTGACTCTTATTTCAGCCGAGGGTCAGAGCGCGTGCGGCTTCAAGCAACGCATCTTCGTCCAGTATTTCTGGCGGCATCAAAAATTAAGTTTTCAAATAACGAGTTCATTATCATTGTATTTATTGAATTTTGTATTTGAGACTCCCTACGATGCATTGATCTTTGAAGAAAATTCCCAAAATTGTACCGACAATGAAACCTATTCCATTCTCTAGTCAACAGTAAATAACAGGAGGGGAAAATGTAATGATTGGTCAATACCGTAACCCCACCGTAATCTCAGGACGCGGACCGTGCGCGAGTCCAGCGTGAGTACAACGAGTCTAAATCCCGGCTCTCATCGGCTCCGGCTCCATCTTCTCTCGTTACCAAATCAACGTGGAATAATGCAGCTACGCGATGCAATTCACGTGAGATTGTCTAGTAATGATGTAATTCTGACGAAATCTTAGACATTAACCAGTTATGATAATTTTGTGTTTGAACAATCGACGACTACACAATTAAAATTTGAAAATCACAGGCGATTAATGCCAGCGATGAAACACATTTAATTATGGTAGTACATTTTGCGAAAATAAAACTATTACCCAATGATATTGGAATCTTCGATGACGCCTCCTTTCAGTACCGTCAAGTATTGAGGAAGAGTGAGGTGGATGCGTAGATACTGTAGTTGGTGATTGTTGAGCATACTGTAGCAGTGATGTGATACAAGGAGGGTTAGAACCGTGCAGTCTCTTTCAGCATAGGGTTGACAAATCGGCATCCGACTCTAGTCATTTCGCGTGTTCTCTCGTTTCTCTGACCGGCGAGAGAGTTCACAAAATGAGGAGGGTCGACGTCGATTTGTCATCACTAGTTCTCACTTCGATTCAATTCAAGCAATAAATGGTTGTCTCCTCTTTTAGCAAGCTTACTCGCAAATCTGTGAGAGAGCTCCAAATTGATTGCAAATCGTGCAGTCTTTCAGTTCTCGTATAGATCTACAGTCCTGTTGGGTCCCACCGTGAACATGCGCAACCCGGAGTAACTCGGGGTGACTCCGGGTGACTCATCGTGACTCATGGATTTTACTACCTCAAGAAATTATTTAATCACATCAAGTCTATGATATTCTTGTTCTGCACGTCGTCCCTTACCGATCCATATACTTTATTAATTAAATATCGTCTATTAAAACGCTAATTTTATTTAAATTTTAATGCGGTTATTATCGCGCTCCGCAAATTTTATTTTAACCCGAATTTAATTTTTATAAAATCATTTCACGCTCGCCAGCAAAATTTGTGAGCTTCTTAACTACGGTATTCCACGCGGAGCGCGGTAAAAACCGCATTAAAATTTAATAAAAATTGGCGTTTTAAAAGACGATATTTAATTAATAAAGTATATGATCGATAGAGGACGAAGTGCTGAACAAGAATATCACAGACTTGTTGTGATTAAATAAATTCTTGAGGTAGTAAAATCAATGAGTCACGATGAGTCACCCGGAGTCACCCGGAGTCACCCCGAGTTACTCCGGGTTATGCATGTTCACGGTGGGACCCAACAGGACTGTAATTTCAAACAAATTATTTTTTCTTCAGGAGACGACATGCTAGCCTCCTCCTCCTCCACCCCCGAGGGCCCTCTCTCTCCTCCCCTCCATCGAGTAAATCGTCGACTTCCTTCCTCTCCACTTCCTCCAATGAGAAACCGAGCCATGTCCCTGACCCCATCCACCAAATTGCCGACCGTACCCCGATTATCGTTCGATGTAAACAGTCTAGGTCGGCAACGACGAAAGTTTTGATCTACTAGTGATCTTTGATCTATCGCCCAAATGACGGATTTAACCTTACGCGTACCCTATTCAAGACACTTTCTGAATCAGAGATAAACATTATTTCGTTCGTCCTACTTCTATTTTTACAGTGTATTTAACAACACAAAGCTTTAAATGTTTTGTATTTTATTTTGTACTGCCCCTTGAAGCATAGTTGAATTCATTCCAAATACGAAAATTTAGTGAATCATAAAACGAAAGATCAATTGGAAGGTGCCATTTAACAACGCTAATTTATTCTTACGACAAAACTTGTAATTCCATAATTCTTGTTTACTGACAAGGGAAGGTCGTGAAGTGACCGTGGAGTTTCCGAAAACGGTCTTCACCATAGATATCCTATCCATAGGGGTACAAGAAACTGCTGTCACTTTTTGCCGAAGACGCCCAGGGAGCGAGAAATAATCAATAAATGAATCTTCGTTATGGATCAGCGCTTGCCTCTTCTCATCTTTCAAGCGCATCTGTCCCAGTGCTCAGATAGGCTCGTGGATAGTGCGCTATACTAGCGAACGCTTTTTTGCCACCCGCACAAGTTCAAATCCTCCCGGCTGCCAAATATTTTGCCAATCTTCAAACATTTGATCAACGACATTAAACATTTCAGAAACCATCTAAAACATCATTTTCAAGAAATTCAGATAGTTGACCTACCTATAGTATGTACTCAATGTGGACACCTGTGTGAGAGATATGAGACCTTGTTTTAAGCTGAATATCTTCAATAGTTGTTTTATGTGGGTTTTTTTAACGTCAACCTCAATAAAGCAATGTTTGATACTTGGCAAAAGATGATGCAGCCGGGAGGACTTGAACTTGTGCGGGCGGTAGTATAGCGTACTACCCACTAGGCTACGAGACCACTGGGAGAGAGACGCTTGAAAGATGAGAAGAGGCTAGCGATCCAGATTCAAGTAAATTTATCGATTTTTCTCGCTCCCTGGGCGTCTTCGGCAAAAAGTAAAAGCAGTTTCTTGTACATCAATGTATAGACTATCTATGGTGAAGACCGTTTTCGGAAACTCCACGGTCACTTCACGACCTTCCCTTGTGAGGGCAGAACAATATGCGTGGAAAGAGACTCGATTATCTTGATTTAACGAGAATAAATAATAATTTTTGAAGACCTTTGTACTAGGTTGATGCATAAGTCTTGACCGATTTTGGCATTTGGAGTTTCATACCCACCACGTCTCTAGTAGTTGTCCAATCAATACATGGTTTTCCATAATAGATTAGTGCATGGATACTCTCTTTAGCGCTCACTGATGTAGACCTATGCGATCGTAGAGACGGACATAGTGGTAGGTCAAAGTCACAGTATCTGAACTAGAATCCGACATTTTATCCTATCAGCACGATCTGGGGAATAATGCTATCATCTAACCCGGGTAACATTCGTCAAGTACAATGGTTTGGGATTATTTTACACACAGTACCACGGCGCAGCCATGTAAAACCTACGAGTAATGCTCTCTTATTTATATGGGAGCCTCGCGAAGTTAATCGATCAAACTTTTTTTCATCGTGTACTCGAGTCGATAGATCTTGGAATCTCCATTGCACAGCGTTGAAAAGTATCTTACATGGGTATTTAAAAGCACTATTCTTGAAAGGGCCCAACACCTTTGTTGAGAGCTACACCTATCTCAACTTCGTTGTTGAGAATTGGTCATCGAAATCGACACAATAGACATTCCACTGTCTCCCATACAGCTTTACCACCTCATCTTACATGCTTAACCGAACAAGCAACCCTTACTTTATCACTCCTAATTTAATCAGACTTTTGTGATTGATAGTTATGATGGGAAGGATTTATACCGAAAACATTGAAAATCGCATTTTCCGCTTGTTCTGTGACAGGACACAATTTTAGAAATTTTGATATTTCAGAAAGGAGAGGAAAGCAGGCCCAAATATTTTCAGTGATAATACACTCCCATAATGGACGATTACATCGCAATTGGTTAGGGGGCAACCTCTAAGATTTCCGACTCTGGATAAACGATTGTACGGAACGTACAATATTCCAATAGTCGATTTTCATATTCATGTTACTTGTGCTAAACTCAATTGTGAACATCATTTCTTTTACTATCCGAGAGAGCTAAAATGGGTCTTGGAATAACGCTTTCTCCACAGATTACAGTGGCTGCAAACAAAGTTTGATTTTAAGTGAAATTCTCAGTGTTGGACAACCCTCATTTTCTCAAACACTAAACAAGCGCTTCAAGATTCAACCATATGGCATTAATGTTCGATCATACCCATACCTAACACAATGAGGACAGGTAGTGAAGATTGGACACAAGCGATGTGGATAAGGTCAAACATCACTCCCAAAATCGGTCAAGACTTTCGCATCAACCTGATAGAAAGCAAAAAAACTAAATCAAAAAAAATCTTGTTGGTCATTCTTCGAATCGAGTCTTTTTCGAAACCTGATTTGAAATCTGATCTGCGATTAACGCACCATAGATAAATTGAATACATCTGATCTTGTCGTATAACTGTGTTCGTATGCGCCTATAAAAGTCTTTCTCTTAAGCTTTTTCTCTCATTCTAGATGAAGTTCCTCATTCTCTTCTTTGCATGTGTTCTAGTAGTCACAGCCTTTTTCGGAAATGTAAAAGGTTAGCCAAAATCTCAGATATCGCATTTAGAAGAAATAACGTTACCTTTCAGATAAGAACATGGATCACTGTAGCAAAAATTGCGAATCAAAATATGAAAAAAAAGGTTACAAACACCCAGTCTTCATAAGCAAGGATATTTGCTTCAAAAAATGCGAGAGAGACGTGAATTTTGACCCCCCATTCCCGAAGGAAATGTAAAAAAAGAAGCATTCTATTTTCGATAAATTAATTTATGAAATTTCATATAATTTTGGAGGAAAACAAATTGAAATCAGATTCTATCTCTCTTCACATCTCGCGCGATGTCCTTCTTTCCTGATCTGATCTATCCTAATATATTTTGATCTTTAATCTCCTGATCTACCTCTATCTTCTCCTCTTTCGCACAGAATAATCAAAAGATTCTTTATTGTGCAAGAACTGTGTAAAGTTGTTTTCTTCAAGCCACCGAGCCTATCTATGAATCCACGAATACCCTTTTGAATGACGATTTGACGGTCAATTTGCGATATTGTGCTTTTTATTCCGATAAAATGTGTTCGAAATATTTCCCGCACTCCTTATTTATCATTCTCTCTCCTCGATCAAAAAGAGGATAGAACATGAGAAATGAGGATTGCTGGAAAATGTGTGTACACCCCTGATTCCGATGGGTTCCATTGTAGTCTAAATGAATATCCTGATCGGCATTCTTCAGGCTACACGCAAACGACTAATGTGGCGTAAACAATAACTGATAAGATCGGAACTTCGATCTTGTGCATGTTTGAAAAAAAAACAGACAACGATCCGATCTTTCCCTGAACAAAGATCAGACTTGGAACAGATCCGATCTTTGATTTGAATTCGCGCACTTTTCGTTTCTCGCTACTATCTCGGCTCTCGGATTAAATAGAAACTCACAATTGTGGATAGTTGTTCTTTTTCTGACTGGAATAACATATTCCGAATTTCAAGTCTCTAGCTACGTTTTTAGCTGAGATATTTGAAATAAGAAAAATTGCGGGAATTCAAATCAAAGATCGGATCTTTTTCCGTATTTTTTAACAAGCTCAATATCGAAGTTCCGATCTTTTTGGCTTTGCTTAACATCGCATCAGTGTCTCTTTCTCAGACGAGGCTTGAAATACCAGAGATGAGATGAGCAGATCTCACTGGTTTAAACCGTATGTAGAGACCGCAGTCTCCGCCCACTTTGGAGGGATAAAGAATTGCTCAAAACTGGGAGATGAGATAGAGACAAACTCTAAAAAGCAAAAAGGGATAGTGAATTGCTCGACTGGGAGATGAGATAGAGACAAACTCTAAAAAGCAAAAATGTTATTCAGACCGAGATTAAGGTATTGCGCACACATACGGACCGGTAAATTCAATATGGTAGATCACCGTGTGGTCTCTAACCGTATGCTCAAGAATAGATGGATAACATCATGTAATTATAATTATAATATAAATATGAAAGTATGCAATTACAGCTTTTATTTTGCACTGTTCCGTTTGCGGGTGGCCATTTGGAATACCATTCAAAGAAAGACTTGATATGATACAAAAAATTGAGACAGCATACGCTTTAAATAAATGAAAATCTCTTTGATACAATCCATGAATCCTGTAGAAGTGAGATCTGATCCTCTCATCTCCGGTATGTCAAGCCTCGTCTGAGAAGGAGACACTCAGTCTTTTGCTTGCAGACTGAGGAATGCCGAGCAGGATATTCAGAGCCTGGAGATATAATGCGTGATGAAGTCTGTAAATGCCGAGACCGACGTCTCATTAATTTGTGTGCTTTCTCATTGGTCAAATCAACAAAAGCTGACTCGAATTGAAGATAGATACTTACCCTCGTCTCCTCAGGGCAGTCTTCGTATGCCAGGTGAGTCCGACGAGGATCGCGTAGGATCGATTTATGGGGTGACAGAGGAGGAAGAACGGTAGGAACGGTAGTCTTGACAACCTAAGCATCGGGGATGTCAAAACAATTCCTTATTCATGTTCGAAAAACACAATTAGGCCCAATTTCTTCAACAACAAAACATACAAGAAATACAATCGTGTCGTCAAGCTAAGTCTTTGCAAGTGATGCGTACCGATTGTTGGTCAACACGAATCTTGGAGGGCCGCCGGTGGATAAAACTAGTATCTGAAATGTGATGGAATAGTCAAAATGCAAAACAAAATTCGCATTGATCACTAAGCATATTTCTAACGTATTTATGATATAGATTACAACCAAACACCAGTGGTAGTAAGCCCTGTAGCCAAACAACATCGAATGTCGGATTTTTTGTCTCCAGTAAAACAAAGCAGTCAAGTAGGCAACACTCACTCTTTCTCAGCGTTAAAATAATTCGGTTCTTGTGCTGCTTCTGAGGTTTAACAGTCGACGCTCGAAGAGCAATGAATGGCAGGGGAAGAGTGAGGGCGAGTCTTGATTGCGGCATTATTAGGCAATTGATGTAAATTAAGTTAATGTGAAATGATTACGGTAGTAAAAACAAAGAGACGCTTTGAAAAATACCAAGGTTTCGATTCAGAATCCATGCAGAGTATACATCGTTATTACGCAATATTAAGTAGGAAATTTTACATTGTAATTCAAAGTACAATCTCGATTTCGGAATTCACATTTGTTTTGTCAAAAGTATTCGCCTTACTAGAGTCAACCTTTCCTAATTAATTCTTTGCCGCCTTGTAGCGACATCGTATCTCATGCACCCCCCCCCCCAATCCACACATTTCTATCGCTTTCTCACGCCTTAAATGCATGATAAATCATTATTATTATTAACCTCGGAGAGCGATAGCCGCTCTCTTCATTTGTTTAATCTTCATTTACGTCGGCAATATAATTTAAAAAAAACACTCACCAGAGGCAACAGAAGCACGTTCACGGGCCATATCTTCGAAGATGAGAGTAGAGTTAGAACCACCCTTATCCTCGAGAAACTCCGATTCATATACACCCCGCGAAGTTTTGAACCCGACCTCTTTGCGTCACATCTCCATTATATTACGATAGAGACCACATTCTCGATGCATCCATGTAGCGATAAAACTATGGACGTCGGAATGAAGAATAACTCTCTTCTTTACGTTCAGTTTATAGATCTGTCGGGTGGCGAGAAACCGAGCGGTATACGGAAACGGATTATTTATTCAGATAACACTAGATAAGACTCCACTACAACTAAAATGAACCTCATGATAATCAAATGCCTGAGACGAAAATTGACGCACGCCAATCATTACTGATAGGAATAGTCTACACGAGGACTGACGGCTTTCATTTATTATCAAGATCGTCTTTAGATACTGTCAAAGACATCCCGCTCGCGGGTGACGACACGTAGCCTACGATGAGCTCACTTCTATGGCATCAAGGTCATAAAACATTGATGTGTGTGACGGAAAAAGCGGAGTGAGAAACATATGAGGCTGTTCGCCTTATTTTCGAGCAGATCCGATTAGCTTTGGCACAGCTCAAAAAAAATAGATTCCCTGAAACTGAGTGTTTTGGTTATCGAGGGTGCTCAAGACGATGGGCATATCCATTTTGCCTTTAGATGCCTTGTTGGCTCCAGATGACGTCACGTCGAAATCACGTTTTTACGCGATTCTCGGCTCCTGAGGGGGCTAATTTTAGGCTACAATTGTTTCTGGGGTAGAATTGCATGGCGAACACGCCTGTCTAGTTCATTTTTCATGATTTTCAAAAATAAATTTTAAAAAGTGAAATTTTCACTGAGTCATTTGTGCCCTGAGTGACCAGGATATATCGATCGGGCGTGACGAGAGGATTCAGAATCTATAATATCATCTTGAAAAACCGTCTGAAAAATATTTGAGCTAACATTAAGCGATCGCAACCGGCCAGGAAACAAGAATCCGCTTCCCTCCCCCTCCCCCTCCCCGGCCCTCTTCCAGGGTCGGATGGGCGAGAGAGTGTGGGGAATCGAGAGAGCGCGCATGGGAGGAAGTGGAGAGTCCCTCGTTTCCTGGCCGGTTCCGATCACTTAATGTTAGCTCAAATTTTTTGCAGACGGTTTTTCAAGATGATATTATAGATTTTGAATCCTCTCGTCACGCCCGATCGATCTATGCTGGTCGCTCAGGGCATAAATGACTCAGTGAAAATTTCACTTTTTAAGAATTTATCTATGAATATCATGAAAAATTAACTAGACAGGCGTGTTCGCCATGCAATTCTACCCCAGAAACAATTTTAGCCTAAATTTAGCCCCCTCAGGAGCCGAGAATCGCGTAAAAACGTGATTTCGAAGTGACGTCATCTGGAGCCAACGAGGCATCTAGGGCAAAATGGATATCACCATCGTCTTCAGCACTCTCGATAACCCCAAAACACACAGTTTCAGGGAATCGACCTTTTTGAGCTGTGCCAGACCTTGCTCGAAAATAAGGCGAACAGCCTCATATACACATAGCATACGACGGATCGAACCCTGAAAAGCCGAAGTTTCACATTTCTTGACAAAATAATTTTCGACCATTATATATCGCGTCTTTTTTTCAAAAAAGGTGTAGCACGATGCTAAAAATGCAAATTGTTTTTCTTTCGCAAACATCAGAAAATTCTTCAAAATCAGTGTTCCTGGTCAAGAAAAGAGTGGATGCCTTGATATATATATCTCACAAGGGAATGATCAGAACTCACATATCCCGATCTCGTTCATTTTCTCATGAGAGATAGCTCTCGCATAGTGAAACTCATTACCGTTTTCAAAAGTTGCCCAATCCATATGGAAATTTTAATATTGAAACATTTAAATTTCGCACGCAAACGAGCGACGTGTTCACGATATGATCGAATCGTAGTATCTCACCCCCATCGGCACCGTTGTCAAATGGATATTGACTAGGACTACTAATCATAATGTTGGCGGTACGAATCCCTTCTCGACCTTTTTTTGTTTTGTTGCCTTTCCGAACACTCCGAGAAATTTTTCCATTTTTTTTTTTGCAAGTTTTGATTTTTTGTAAAATGAATCTTTAAGAGACCGGCTCCGTTATTTTGAAGCATTTTGGACCCTGCCCGGAAACGGTGCGCTAGCAATGAGCACCAAGGGCTCATGCTTGAGTGTCAAGAGGGTCTTGGTCCCGTATTTCACAAACCGTCACTTATCTGTGGTTATTGCCTCTACGAGGGGAGAAATGATAATTTCTATGAAAAATGGTCGAAAAAAATTATTTTCTCAACCATTCGGAATAGACCCAATTTCTCTTTTGCGTTGATTTAGAGGAGCCCTGAGGCTCTGAAATATCTGTTCAGATTGATTACAACTCATTGCGAAAGTCACTTTTTTGCCTCCTCATTTCGGATTTTTGGGTCTAGTGGCACATTTTTGGCGAAACTTCCCTCATAGTTATTTTCGAATTCTAGAGAAAAATCATTTATTAGAGCATACCTTTTTTCTTTGACAATTTGGCGAGCTCTAGTATAAAAATTCGATTTCTACGGGCGAAAATACGCTGGAAACACCTATAGTCATATAGTGGATATACTATAGTATTTTCTTACGTAGTTTGGCGCGTAGAATTTGAATTTCGGCATTAGAGCTTATGAAACAGAGAAAGAAAAAAGTTAGAATTTTTTTGTTGTTCTAAAACGACCTTTTTCGGAACGAAGGGAATTTCCTCTCTCCGATCAATACCGTGCCACCACCGTAATCTCACCAGGACGCGGACAATGCGCGAGTTCAGCGCGAGTACAACGAATCTAAATTCCCGGCTCTCCTCGGCTCCGGCTTCCTCGTCTCTAGCGACCAAATCGACGTGGAATGATGCGGCAACGAGATACAATTCACGTGAGATCAATTGCATGGTGATTATGGGTATCCCGGTCATTAGATGGGTTGTTACATGTGATGAGTTTATTTTTGAAATCATTGCATTGCCAGAGACGCATTGCCAAACGAGAATCTCCAGTCACTTATGCTAGACATGAGACAGATCCATATTCAAGCACTGAAACATTCGAAAATAAATTCGAATACCAAGTTAAGATGTAAAGCTTGATTCAAACCTATTACAGTGCCACCAAATATTGAGGAAGAGTGAGGTGGATGCGTAGATACTGTAGATGGTGATTATTGAGCATACTGTTGCAGTGATGTGATACAAGTTCGCATTAGAACCGTGCCGACTCTCTCAGTTCTGAATAGGACTGACAAATCGGCATCCGGCTATCCTCAATTCTGTTCTATCGTTTCTCTGACCGACCCAAAGGTGCAAAAAATCAGGAGTGTCGATGCCGATTTGTTATCACTAGTTTTCAATTCAATTCAATTGAATGATTCTCTCAGGAGACGACATGCTAGCTTCCTCCTCCTCCACCCCCGAGGGCCCTCTCTCTCCTCCCCTCCATTGAGTAAATCGTCGTCGTCCTCCCTCTCCTCTTCCTCCGATGAGAAACCGAGCCATGTCCCTTACTCCCACCTCGAAAATTGCTACTGTACCCCGATTATCGTTCGATGTAAACAGTTTAGGTCGACAGCGACGTAAGTTTTGATGTACTAGTGATCTTTGATCTTTGATCTATCGCCAAAATGACGGATTTATCCTTACGCAACCCTATTCAAGAGACTTTCTGAATCAGAGATAAACGATCTTTTTAAATATATTTTTTTATTTGTCTACGATGCAATTTTAGTATATACTATGGATTTTCAAAATTTTTTACCGATAATTAACCTGTTCACAATGACGCCTTCCCATTCTGTTTCATCGTCTTCAGCAACCAAGTGATTGATACATGTATTTGTTTTAAAACTCCGTAACGAGATACACTCGATGACAAGATAATTTTTAATTATTGATTAACTGTTGAAACACAGTTCAACTCATTCGAAATACGAAAGCAAAGAATTCAATTTGATTTGACTATTGATTCACACGTTCACAACAATAGAATAGAATATAATAGATTTATCATGTGTGATCACATGGAATATGGGGGTAAGTAAATAAGGAAATGTGGTCGAAGTTTCTTCGTTAATTCATTTCTTCTCGTCAAGCATTGCCATCATGAATTCTGAATGAGATGTAGGAAGATTACCTTGCTGCAAAATTGATATTCGACGGTTAGTAATTCTATGTGCAAATGAATTTTCTCTCAGTTTTTTTATTTATTTTTTATTTTTTTAAATTTTTTTTTAAACGCGCAGAATCTACGACAACTTTATAACCCGCCCCACGGGTTCTTGTTTTAATAAGTGTGAAAAAGTCACGCATAGATTCTGCGAGCTTTCCGTTACCGAAGAGCATCTGGTAAGCTAGTCTTGCATCATTTGACATTCTTCTGTACTCAAGGGAATGCAATTGTAATTCCTTATTCCTCTCGTAATGACTTGGTCTATTATGATAGGTGTAGTTAAGCGCTCTGTAAAAAATCCGCCGAATCACTGAATATTGAACTTTTTCAATCTTATCACGATCAGTTGAGTTGATCGGGCGTGAAACACTAGACCTGAACTCAAGAGAGGGGCGCACGTAAACACAGTATGCATTTACAAGCGTCTTAACATCGTTTGTGTGTAAAGCTCGAAAAACAAGGTTAGCTTTAGTTTCAGCATTTTTACAAATTGTTTTTGTGTGTTCTCTCATTGAGAGGTTCTCATCAACCATTATCCAAGGTCCCTAACACAATTTTCGTGATCCAATTTTTCGTTGCCCACGAAATATATTTTCTTTTGGTTTTTCTTACCTAAATGGATAACACTGCATTTCTGATTTGCAATGTTTAGCTGCCAAGTTTTACTCCATTCCAAAATTTCGTCAATACTTTTTGCAAACTCACCGTGTCTATCTCTTTTGATAAGCATTTGAATATTTTTAAATCATCAGCAAATGAGTAATTGTGACAATTATTTTCAATCAATATCCGAGGGAGATCCGATATGTACAGATAGAAAAGAATTGGTCCCAACACAGACCCCTGAGGAACACCACTCGTTACATTTTTGCATTCAGAAAGATTATTTTCAACTCGTACTTGAAACGTTCTTCCAGTTAGATATTCTTTTATCCATTTTATAGTCTTGACTGGAAAGCCCATTTTGGAGATTTTATGTATCAGTTTTGGGTGACTGACATTGTCAAATGCTTTAGCATAGTCGAAATAAATGACATCGATATTTTCACCTCTGTCAATTGATTTAGTCCAACAGTTGAAAACTTCGAGCATTTGAGTTTCAACACTTCTATTTTCCCTAAATCCATATTGGGATTGTGGGAAAATATCAAACATCTCACAGTCTTCTATTATTCTCTTGGAGAGGCATTTTTCAAAAACTCTGCAGAAAAAGCTTGTAATAGAAACGGGTCGGTAGTTCAGAGGGTTACTATACGGTGGTTTCTTCCGTAAAGGAGTTATAATTGAATGCTTCCACCGTTTAGGAACCTCGCTGTTATCATAAGCCTTATTGAAAATCATTTCAAGAGGTATCGATAGAGGGACTGCGATTTTCTTTATGAAGTAAATGTTTATGTTATCTGGTTTTCTACTCGATGAATTTTTCCACTTCTCTATCATATTACATATTTCGTATCTATTGAAAAGTTCATCGTATTCTCGTCCCGTAATCAACTCTCTCTTGTGACTGAAATGAGGAGTAGTTCCATTATCCTTTGTTCAAACACTCGAAAATGCTTCGGCAAGTGCATTTGACTTTCCAGGATTAGAATCACACAAAACACCTTGAGTGTTGATCAAGGGATTGATCTTATTTCCCTTGGTGTCATGTAACTTTGACTTTATGTATCGATAAAATCCCTTTTTGTCAGCACTCGCTAGTAATACTTTCTCCCGATTTTGTGCGTATATTTGGAGACTTTTCATACATATTTTATGAGCCCTTTCAAACAACAGATCTCTCATTCTCCATTTCATTTCTACTCCTTTCCTCCTCACTCGTCGGTCGCCACTCACTATGGCTGTGAGTTTCCTCGCCTTTTGCGATAACTAACCCTGTTTTGTTGATCTACCCAAACAGGTCCTTTTGGAAGTGCTATCCTAGCCTAAAAATGTCTAATCGAGAGTTTATATTGTCTATATTGTTCGATCGTGCGTTCTCGTTTCTTAGATTGCGCGTTGGCTCGATTTAGAATCACTACAGTACTCTGCCGTACCGTAACCACTTCGCTTTAGGACCCGCTAGACGAGATTCAATCGATTGATAAAGGTAGATCACTGACGGGATCTAAGCTACTCGATTGTTTCCTGCTGCCTCTTTTCTCGTGCTGCAACTTTAGAAGAAGTGGAGGAGACGGAGAGGAATTGGTATGTCTAATGGAGTAATCAATATTGTTAGGATAGTAGATCTGAGAGTACAGTATTTTCTACAGCATACAATCAAGCGATCGATAAACAACCGACGGCCGATCAACTCAAGCCCAACGATCTCCCTTTCTCCAACAATCCCAATATTGTCAGTAATAGTTCATCTTCGATTTGTTGGTTATTGTACTTCTCATCAGGACTCACCGGTTCAATCGATCGATGAGCAAAGTAGATCATCCGATAACCTTAAACTCGATGACCTCCCTCTCTTGCCTCTGTTGGCTATCTGTGGACATCTGAAATTGGTGGAAAGTTACAAGGATCTCGATGCATTCCGTAAAGTTAGTTGTTTTCTTCCAATATCTCTCGGTCATTCCCTATCGAATTTACTTTTTTTTTTAAATTAAACAATTGTATCTCAGATATGTCGCACCTCCGCCCGAGCTGTGAATGCTTTCTTGAAGAATCCGTCAAATACTCCTTGGATCGATACGATCGATGTTCATTTTAAGGTTCGTTGTTTGTTATTATTCGGTTATGCCCCAGTAGTGCTTAGAATATGGAAGTTTTTTCTACTGAAATTTAAAATGTTCAACTCTATTTGCAGAAAGATGGGATCTGGTTGCGAGCTTGGATTCCAAAGACCAGTTACTGATGCATCGTGTGAGCGACTATCCCGAAGTATTCAATGAAAAAATCGAGCATTCAACCTCGAAAATCCAGCCACATGGAAAATCATGGAGATTCAAACTTGTTTGTATACTTTTATATTCATATCAGAAGAATTGGTTAGTTTGGTTAATTTCGCATATTACATCTTGAAATATCTCGACAAAACAAGGCAACTTAGAAAAAAAACATATTTTATTTCTCTAATTTCCTTCCTCGTTATTAGAAAACATTCTTCCCTAAAATAATTGCGCTTGATACATACCTACATCTCACACACATTTTAGGTGACGTACTTCCATTGGTACCTCTCGTACGAAAATGATGATGCAATCAAATTCGCTGCCGAGGTAAGCCATATTTCTGCCAATGCAAACTTCACTACAGTATCGACAATAAGTCTTTGCTCACTTTTTCAATCTTTCATAACTTTTGACTCATGAGAGATTTATGACTCTAACTTGGACATGTAGTAGTACACCCATTGTGTGTTAGGAATATGCCATATAGATATCAGGGATATCCCTGATTGTTGCCTAGTGATGCGTCGATCAACGCCGGTTTTTTGCTATGTTCACTTTTTTATCGTCATTTTCATTATTCGCCGCGCTAATCGCGCGAAGAGTGAGGAATGGCAATGGTTTCATTCCGTGACACAAAGGAAAACGGGCGAAACTGGGGTGAAACTCAATTCATTCCTCACTCAACGCGCGGATGATGACGAAAATGACAATAAAAAAGTGAACATAGCAAAAAACCGGCAACTTCAAACCCCACACTATTTATACAAAAAATTATCCTCTCGACGAGGCGCATCCGGCTAAACAAAAAGCTAGTTCCACTAACGGTTCATACTCAAAATTCGTATGTCAAAAAGAGGTAGGTCAAGATTGTGAGGTTGTGAATATCATCACTGGATTCCCCATAGCCGATTCTATGTGCTCTCGAATTTTCCAAGATTTTGTTCACTGGAACCTGACAAACTGAAAAATCGTCATTTGAAGCCCAGTTGCAGCCTGACCTCATCGATCTATTTGGTGCAAAATAAAGTCGGCCATGATGATAAGCACTCTCGATAACATCTTTCCCCAGTTTTTCGAAAATTCACTGTACCAACTCCTGATTGAATAGTAGACAACCGGCCTCATATGAATCATCCCAAATAATTGCTCGGCAACAACGTTGATCTTGTTACCTTTTCAGTTCCTTTCCTCATTGAGCTCGACAAGATGACGCAATGTGTGCGACCCGCTCACATATCGCACCATCTCCGTGGTGGCCCACTCGGACTTCCGATCGCTTTCTGGCAGCAATGGATGCTGCAGAAGCTGCAAGAGGACTACCGTGTTTTCTATGGGAGAAACTACCAATATTCTGAATTCACGGATTAAACTGATCTGACGGTCGGAAGAGAGGCTCCAATCGAATTTGTGTGGTGCAAGTGTGATACGGAATACGAATGCTGTCATTACAAGTTCCTCTACACAACCGTGCAATAAACGATCGATCGACCAACGCAAGTAGAATAATGACAGCGAACAAAACATAAATCAAATTACTGAAACGCACAGAAAAGCTCCATCTTGCATTGTTCTGTCTCATAGAAACGGGAAATAGATATCATGTCTGGTAAGAATTTTAAAAAAATTTTTAAAGTTCAAGATAGAAGTAGCGCTGCAAATAGTCTATCGCACAGAAACATGTGATTGGATTAATAGTTTAACATTATTAGATAATTTCCTCGTTTATTCAAAACGCAGAGATAAAAAATCTATGACTTTTCAATTATAGTGGATATTCTTACTCTCATCATCTACGGTGATAAAGCAATCAATTTTCTAGAAGGTATGTTTAGCTGAGAAAAAAAACATACGGATACTGTTACTACCATTCACACATTTTAATGCCTCATGATGCATAGTTAAAGTTGCTGATGTACTCTGCTCAAATTTTCATTGCTTTCGTATTCCCTGAGCACTGGAGTATAATTAATAAAATCAATCGTAATTTATTGTTTGATTTATAAGCTGATAATGACAAAGACAGTATTGACGAATTGATAGAAATAAAGAGATGCTTAACTATTTCAGAAATATATGATACTTTACGCTTCATGACATTATATTAAAATAGAGCACGATATTCTTCCCATAATGCAAATATGATAAAAAGGTTCACTGATCACAGGCTTGGTGCCGTTTGTTAGATGCCAGTAACCATTTCTGGCGTTTTTTTTTCTTCGCTTGAACTTACCTCCTGAAGTGCATTTTTAAAATATTGATTACTAAGAATGTTCTAAAGCTCACCTCGGGAAATGAAAGAGCGTTGATGAGCGATTCACGGAGCGCATCAGCTCTTTCGATGTTTTCGTATCGTTCATTGATCGTGTCGAACAAATAGACGCTTTTCTTCAAATCATAAGCATTTTTCCACTGAGAGAACTCCACCTGTAATCAATATTTTATAGATCTGTTTACCCGATTCAAGTATGATGGGCAAAATAACCTTGGAAAGGAAAACGAATCGATTGAGTGCCTCGTCCGAGTGGTGATCATTAGCAGTTAATTCCTGAGGAAAATATTATATTACTTAACAGTTGCGTTTCTCCACCAAACCTCTTTGAAGCACTCTCTAATTTCATCGGACACTCGGCACAAAATGCCCAAGCAAGGCCTGACTGGCATTGGGAAACGGTACACTAGACACATCCGTGTGAGATCGTCCACGCTTCTTGCCTAGAAAATTATCATAATTTTATGAAGACTATTTATGGAAATCGAACCAAATGTGTGCCGTCGATAGTTTCATTTTCTGACTTCACGGAAAGTGCCGATATTCGAGCATGTACTCGCTCGATGAGGCAGCTCAGTTGCAGGGTTTCCAGCCATCCATTGCGTTTGGCTCTTTTGAGCTGGCGAGCTGCCTGAAGAAAATTTTATGGATACAGAGATTATAAAGCGATTTAAGATGGTGATTGATAAAAAAAATTAAAACTATTTTTCTGAATATCAGTAGGACCTTTGCAATATCAGCGTCTATGAGTGCTTGATGAGGCGCAGATACTTCCGAATCGTAGTACTCCGAGATTATGCAACGAATGAAGTTCTCAATCTGTAACGAGGTGTGAATTATTGTCTTTATAGCCAAAAATTAATTTCAGGAAAATACCTGATATGTGAACAAGTCAGTCATCTTGAGGTCGATATCATATTTTCGGCCTGAACATATGATGGATATGGAAAATTAGTTATTACAGTTTCTTTCGAAATAGCGGACGACCATTGACTTACACCATCTTCAAATGGTTTCTCCATGCGAAGTTTGTTCTCATCACTGCAATCATTCCACACGGCCGAGTATGCGGCAGATACTGCTTCTAGTTTGGTCATTGCACCAACTCGTCCGGTCTCTGTCAGTACACGAACAGCATCCATCGATGCCCATTGTAGGCACAGCACCAGCTCGGACTAAAAATATATTACTTTGCTATGTAAGGCAACTGCAGGATCAGTACTTGAACGACACTTCAACGCTGAATTAATTAAAGAAAGTGCTGATCATACCTCGAACCATCGGTAGTTTTCAAGCGAGTTCAGGAAATCGGCGAGTCCGTGGAAAGACAGGGTAGGAAAGGGGGCAAGGCTTTTCATGATATCAGCCTTCAGTTTCCTTGCAACAATCGACGTCTGTGCGACAAGTGCCTGAGAATTATCATTATATACAACAAATTCATCATGATATTTGCAGTTCAATACCTGCTCTCTAGCGTCCACATCCCTACTCTGTTCTTCAGCAGCCGCGCCAACGTTGTTGAACATGCGAATCATACGGTAATCGTCCATCGATTCAATGGCTGGCGCTCGTGTGACAATCTTGTCAGTTGCCATGCGACATTGGCTGTAGTACCTGATCAGAACATATCCATTCTCTATCCTGAAACATTCAGTCGAGGAATGAAACATGCTTGGCGGACTAACACGTGGGCAACCTGCTTCAACCCAAACAAAAAGATAACGCACTCTGACGATCCGAAGAATGCTCCGCATTCCTCGTACAAGTACGCCATGCAACGACGAATGCCTTGATAAGTGAATATTTAACGAATATACAAAAAAACACATACCTATTCCACCAACTCGGAAGAAAACATTATGGTCCAACCATTCATGACCGATCCTGTTGCCAATGAGACAGATTCCATGATCTTTACACTCATTGTGAAAACGCTCTCTCCTATTCTTCTCTGAACCCACTCGATGCCATCCATCGCTTTTGTAGCGACCGTGTACAGTGCCTGGGAAATGATTTATATAATTTATTCATTTATGTATTTATAAATATGTATTTCGATGAAGTGTCTGCTATCTATTTGATAACAAAATCGAGATAAAACATGAAAATGTTGTATTTGCTTGATAGTTACTAGAAAATATTCGCAAATGTTGATGATGACGAACTGTTGAGCCCTCCTCTGGAATCTGTTCTTGCAACTGCTCATAGCGATCTCTGACAGTTGCCACCGCTTCACGCGCGGTTTCACCTGAAATTGTCTCTACTTTGTCATTTCACAATACGGAGCACAGCAATGCTAGCTGGAAAAGCGAAACGAAGGTATCATACCTATCCTTAGTTGGGAAATTTTCTGTAAACTATTGGCCTACAGATCGAATATAAAAGTGTGGAACATCTATTAAACAACTCAGTATCATTACAACTTGTGTTCGTACATCTCTCTAATTATGTGTAAGCATATTCTTACCGACGACGTTCACTCCTTTGATCACGTTCGTGTATCCTTTCATTGCTGAAATGCAGTACTATGATACTTGCTTTCTAAAATTTGCTTCTCTAACAACAATTCAAAATAGAATAAAAACATGTGATGTGCTCACCTAGAACCATCCCAATCATGTAAGTCATGCACTTTAACATTATCAGTCGGTTGTTCAGCAAGAATCGAACGCACTTGGTAATGGCTCCTCCGATCTTTTTCGTGGTCGACAGCTGAAAGAACATTTGTATTGGAAAAGTAATGGGGGAAAAAACGCATTGGGCCGTATTATCTTTTTGTTATTATTTTAATCATGAAGATATATTTTTCTTGCCGAAAAAGTTTTGCAAAACATTGTGAACTGGCGGGGAGTCGAACCCGGGGCCTCTGAATGATAGGTATAGGGGAGATCATATGCTAAGGAGTGTCCTTGCCAATCATCATCGTGTACAGTCCTAATGAAAGTATGTGCCACACCTTCTTCAGGGTGATTCCTGCTGTCATTCCCAGATCAATGAGCGCCTCCATTTCGCTGCTCACAGTGGTGCCTTTCTCGATGAGAAATTCGACGAACGCAGCGAATTCGAACATATGCATTTCATCGCGTAGCTTCATTCTCCGAGCATTGATGAACTCCTTGAGTTCGTTCTCCTTGATATCCTGCAATTATGTCAAATACATCATCGTTTTCAAATCGAGAAGATACTTTTCTGATAAGTTCGATGACAAGAGCAAAAGTTATTATATAGTTCAAAGATATTATTCCTCACCGGAACATCTTCGTAATCGATGAGTTGAAAGTGTCCGGAGAGCATTCTGGGCGGAGCTATGATCTCGAGCCTGCACAATTCCTTGAAAATCTGTCATGAGCATCGAAAGGCAGCATGACCTCCTTGATCGTGAATGACGATTGCACGGAGTCGTCACAAGCTTTCTGGAGCACTTTTCGCACGAATGAATACGCGAACTGGTGCGTGAGAAAGCGGTGTACGGGTTTGGCGAGAATCAACGGAAGCACAGAGCAGTTTCTAACTCCTGCCTCGCGATAGACGAGAAGCTTGCTCTTCTTCAATATACCCTCGTCGATAAGTGCATCGAACAAACTCTGAGTGACACGAGAAGCAGCGTCGTCGGGCAGGTTCTTCAGTGCGTGCACAACGTGCCGAAGAATCGTAGGAGATATTGTGACGGTATTATCGAGTTTCTCCAGTTCCTCCAGGCCGACTTCTAGCCCCTCTTGATTCGGGAATCGAAATTGCATTGCGCTTACCTTCCAATCGTCCGACAGTCTCACGATCGATATCTGTTTCTCCTTGATAACTCCGTTGCTCAGTAGCCGGTTCAGTATCCATCGACAAGTCTCCTCAGTGAAGCCAAAGTGCTCCATCAACTGAACCGGCGAAAAACCATCGAATTGCAGAAGATGTGAACCGTGCAGCTTGCTTCCAGTGCGGGCTGTCTCCTCGTCGATTATAATGGGCTGGGCGGTGGGAATCGCTGACTTAACTGTCTCTTGTGATTCCTTTTTCACGTAATATACATGAGAAACATTATCGAACACACGCAGCGCACTCATATCGTGCCAAAAGTCCATGCGGGTTGGAAGAGCGCAGCGCCTCTCTAGTACCACCGCCACTTAGAGACTGCCCGGGGTTTTGCATTATCGATCAATCGGGCCAACTCCGCTCTGCCGATCCCGAACTTGCGCCGAACGACTCCTTCGTGCAGCGAAGTCCGCATGTGCAGCTCGTCTCCGAACTGTGAGGGTGTGATCACGTCGAGCGCTTTGAGAGATTCGAATAGGCGCGTCTGCTGCTCCTTGTCCGATGTGAGCGGTAGGAAAGCGGACGCATTCATCGGCTCACCGATCAGCCAGTCAATTTTGGCGATGATCTGCCCAAAAGCTTGCTGCAGCTCGTACTGCTCGAGCTCGCACGTTGCTGGATGCCGCGCACCTCGGTACATCGTCGCTCCAGCTGCTCGGTGAAACCTGCACGGGCCATCGCAAACATGCTCAGGGCCTTGTCAACATTAGCCTCCCCCCATGCTGACGTCCGACTCAGTAATAGTGACGACTGAGACGAGCGCATCTTCTTGAAACTGCGCATATCCATGCAAGCAATGTAGTAGTGAGCGTAAGGAGCGTGGGCAGGTCCGTCGTCCATCACGCGATTGAACGCCTTCTCGGCATCCTCTCTCCCTCGAGCATGATGCATTTGCAGTATTCCCAGCAGCCATTCACCGGCTCTAATCCAGTTCGGAACAATGAGGAGACCGTTCTTGTTCTTGTTGAAGCGACGCGAAGAGAGAAAGTCATCTACTGAATCGATGATCCTTTTCTTCATTTCGTCTCTTTTACCCTCAACTTTCTCCTATGCGCACTGCTTGATCTCCGACTCTTTGCTGTCAAGCCACAAAGTCCATTCGTCCAGCAGCGCTCTGTAGAGGACGGTATCGGCCTTGGGAATACGGTCGTAACTGAAGTTCTCGCGGTTGAGCTCTTGATGGATTTCACTCTTACGGAAACGCTCCAGCGAACCCTCCTCGATGTCGATGCGATAGTTATAGTGGTCTTGCAGCTCTTTGATGTGAAGCGCCTCGATTTTGTCTCGATGTACTTTGAAGTCATGCAGGGTAGCAGCGATATCGTTACTCGTCGCACGCACAAGGGCCATGATCTGCGCGCTACCGGGAGCTTCGCTGCGTGCGGTGCGTCCCATCGCCTGCTCCTCGATCCGCTTATTTCGAGGTACGAAAGCGATCACGACATGCAATCCACCCATCTCCTTCAATACCTCACTGAATAGTATGTCAGTGCCGCGGCCGGCGAGGTTTGTAGACAGGATGATTCGTCCCGGTTCCAGGTGATCTTTCTCATAGTTGAACTTCTCGTGCTGTCGTTGGTAGACAGTAATGTCCTTGAGAGCGTTATTCATGAGAGGCGACTTGTCTCGTACTTTATTATTCCGAGAAATCAATCCTTTCCGCAGTTCTTGCAGCTGATTAATGGTCTCACATATAATCAGAACCGATCTCTTCTGTAGAGGATATGGAGTATATCCTCATTTTTCCTGTGAATATTATTTAAATACCTGATATAATAATTTAAATTCGTCGATATATTAATTAAATCAGTTCATGATTGTCATTTGAATTCGCGCCTCCCAGATTCAGGAGGATTACGGTAGCCTTTTGCAACGTTGCGTTTTCGAAAATCAGTTGTTGTTTTTCTTTTTCCCGTTCAAGAGGGGTTTGCGTTTTGTTTACTAATTGTTTAGTGTTATGGGCACGTTCCGCCTCTATAAATAATACCTTTAATTGATTGCTACCGCTTGTATTGGGTGGTAACCTAGAGGGGTTCTGTTTGTGTCTGTTTCTTTCCTGTTTTCTCTCTTCTTTTGTTTCTCCTTTTCGCCGTTTCCATTTCTTCTCGATTTGCTCCAATTAGTGCGCTGAAAAGCCACTCCGATCTATTCCCAACACCCCGTAACTTGCCGTTCTCAAGTTACGCCGACTCATTAACGTGCCGTTTCTCACGTTAGTGCCGATTTCATCGAGTGAGCCGTTTCTCTCACTTGGTGACCGTTTCTCACCCGTTTGGCGCGCCGTATCTTCCAATAGAGGCCGAAGGTTCTCTCCGATTGTGGAATTTCAGTGTTGCGCCTTACAAGTGGAAACGCCGACTAAAAGAGTCCCTCCCACTGTCGCGTCTTCTAGTAACTACACTCCGAATAAGTGAGTTACAGCCTAGTGACTAAATAGAGAGAGGTTAACTCTGCATGGGGGCCAAGCCAAAGTTCGAATAGTGACGAAATTACAACGTCAGACAAGTAAGTGACGGTGAACCGAAGCATTCTAGAATGGACGAGGATCAATTGCTGGACTACGAGGAGGAGCAAAGAGAGGAGATAGTTGTCGATGTCGAGGAAAATGAAGAGGCGCTCTTGGGGGAGAAAGGAGAAAATGATGAAGACATTGCAATGGCAGAAATGCTGGACGAGATCGGAGATGCGACGAAGGTTGGTCCTTCAACTCGTTCTAGAAGTGCGGTCTTGAAGTCGATTAGTCGCCCTAGTGATGCAATCAGACGTGTGAGACAGCGAATGACGGATTTGAAAGATAAACTGCATGAGTGGAGAATGAAGAAACCATTACCGAATCTGATCGTCATCAGTCCAATCTCAGGACTTATCTGGGGATGCGCTTTCACATCACTCTTTGTGATTGCTAGAAAAGAGAAGAGAGAGTTGTTCGAAGGAGCTGTCATGTTTCTCTTGGATGGAATTCCGCTTCCATTGGAATCGATTAATTATGAGAAGGAGAAGACAATTCTGAAGAGAAATGCCACTGGTTGGGATGGCAATGATCTACAGGAGAGGAGCAGACATTCGGTAGAGACACCGACATCCAGCAAGACTGATGAAGACTTCATGGAGAATGTGAGATGTTACAACTGCAACGGTCGTGGCCACTACTCAAGAGATTGTCCAGAGCCACTTCGCAGATTGAGAAGAGACTTCTCCAAGAAGAAATCTGGATGAGGACATCCACTTCAAGAGAGGAGGGGCATGTAGAGGATATGGAGTATATCCTCATTTTTCCTGTGAATATTATTTAAATACCTGATATAATAATTTAAATTCGTCGATATATTAATTAAATCAGTTCATGATTGTCATTTGAATTCGCGCCTCCCAGATTCAGGAGGATTACGGTAGCCTTTTGCAACGTTGCGTTTTCGAAAATCAGTTGTTGTTTTTCTTTTTCCCGTTCAAGAGGGGTTTGCGTTTTGTTTACTAATTGTTTAGTGTTATGGGCACGTTCCGCCTCTATAAATAATACCTTTAATTGATTGCTACCGCTTGTATTGGGTGGTAACCTAGAGGGGTTCTGTTTGTGTCTGTTTCTTTCCTGTTTTCTCTCTTCTTTTGTTTCTCCTTTTCGCCGTTTCCATTTCTTCTCGATTTGCTCCAATTAGTGCGCTGAAAAGCCACTCCGATCTATTCCCAACACCCCGTAACTTGCCGTTCTCAAGTTACGCCGACTCATTAACGTGCCGTTTCTCACGTTAGTGCCGATTTCATCGAGTGAGCCGTTTCTCTCACTTGGTGACCGTTTCTCACCCGTTTGGCGCGCCGTATCTTCCAATAGAGGCCGAAGGTTCTCTCCGATTGTGGAATTTCAGTGTTGCGCCTTACAAGTGGAAACGCCGACTAAAAGAGTCCCTCCCACTGTCGCGTCTTCTAGTAACTACACTCCGAATAAGTGAGTTACAGCCTAGTGACTAAATAGAGAGAGGTTAACTCTGCACTTCTTTTCCACTTCGATACTTGATCCAAGATAGCATCAATCCATTCTTCCTTATTATCTAAGATCTGAGGGATATATTCGACCATGCGGCGTGGTACGTGCGTTGGGATACGGATGAGGTCGACCTTGTACATGGATTTGAGTACACTGCTCTCCTCCGACCATCCAAGTGTGCCGCTCAGCCCATCTAGACGCTTGTATTCACAGAGAAACGTCACATTGGATATGAATACGGCCTTGAGGCTAGTGGAGTGATTCGGCAAGCGTGTTTCATCTGGAGGAATTGGTGAAGTCCCTCTGCCCATTGCGTGGTAGCTAGATCTGCGCCAGTATCCACGTCGACGATCGTTAGGCCGACCTCACTGCCAACGAATGGGTTCGATCGATTGAAATCGACAACATAATCGACTTCCGGGCGCATCACACGTGCGAGCTTTCAGTTGTTGATGAAGTGATGTGCCGCCTGGCAAACTCATGAAGGTGGGAGGGAATGCAGATATCCTTATCTCTCTCCATCTCAATGCGAAGTGCGTCAGCAATGATCGAACATGATGTGAAATCTTTCAGGGATTCTCGAACATCCTCCAGCGCTTTATGTGATTCTGTGATGAGAAGAAAGCCTTCTGAATCGACGACTTTGGTTCGCTGGAGCTTTAAGAAGATACGCTCGCCATGATGTGGGTCGATCATCGTAAGCTCCTCCTTCGATAATCTTCCACAGATGTCCCGGAGCACGCAGATTCGAATTTCGTCCGTACTCCGTTCCACTCCATCAATATCTCTGTTCACTTCACGCTGAATAAATGCGAACAAAGAGTCGAACAGCTTCAAGCTCGGGACTTTATGAGAGAGATAAAGCACGTGATTGCCGTTGTCGAGGGTCATGCTATCGACCTCGTCGACGATGACGTTGTCCAGCTGGCGGGAACCTCTGATGTTCTTGCCGTAGAAGGTATCGAGGAGGTAGTCTCGCTGGAACGCCATGTCACCGTAGATCACGCGAGCTTTATATGCCCTCTCCCTTCCATCGAGGGTCTCTACACAATTGTGGGATACAGTGATATCCAGTTGCTTGTAGAGGTCACACAGCTCAATTGCGTCTCGTTCAGCTAGCACAGACGAGGACGTTATGATGTCGACTATGGCGTTCTTCGTCTTGTCCAACATGCAGCGTATGGCAGCGATGGCAGCGATGATGTACGATTTGCCCTCGCCGGTGGAGACCTGCTGTAGCAGGTTCTTTGGGAACTCCAGAGCGCTCATTATAGACACCTTCTGCACATCACGCAGTCGCTTCTTGGTTGTCTTCAGCAGTGCCTCATCAAATTTAGTTTCCGGGCGGAGGTCATCAACGATTCGCTGTGTTCGCTCCTGGATCTCGACGTTTCCTGTGTCTGGAACTGCCCGAACAAGGTGGACCAGCTTGTCCAATCCTATTTCTGAAGACGGGAGCATTCGACGTACAGCTTTCTCATCTTTCTTCTTGTTCAGTTCGAGCGTGAGCGCAATCCAGAACTTATCATCCGCCTCGACTTCCTTCGAAACAATGAAGTGAACGAATTCGCCGAACAGGTGGTTCGAGTACTTTTTCTTCCATTTTGGTAATAGATCACGCATTGATTCTTCGCCAACATTGTAGCCAGCGGAGGCTAGCACTCCCAGACAGTAGGCGATTGGTCCGAGGCGATCTTTGTCGATAAGAGATTTGTTCTTCTGACTTATTTTTTTTTTTTTTTGACGATTTTCACCCACTCAGTTAGTTTCATCCTTGAGAGCTGATGTAGCTGATGCTCCGCATGACTCAGCAGCACCAGCGCATCCACGACCTCATCTTTGTTGAACTCTTCTCAACTTTTCGTGGCTTCCTCCAACTTCACTACTAGTAGCGCTTTTGCCTCTGAAGACTTGACAGCAAGCAAAGCACTCCATAGCTCAGAATCTTGAAGTAAATCGATTTGCTTGATGGTAACGATCATGAGGAGATGAATCAGCGAGCTCATAATCTTGTCATTCTCCGTGTTCTCCATCACCAGTGCAAGAAAATCCCAGTTGCAATGAGGCACATCGGTCACGAGGATGCCGATGACATGCGCGATGACCCTCCATTTGCCAATATTCGAGATGTCGCCATCTGTCTCGATCAATAAGGCGAAAAGACGGATGAATGACGATGACTCGTGCTTCAGCTGTGCGCACGTTGTATCGATGTATCCTTCGAACAGCGTATCCATTCCGAACGAGGTCGGAATCCACTTGTGTATGAGATGCGCAGCTTTGCGTAGCTTCGTGATCGAACAGTTTGGGCGGTTGCGGACGCGTTCTTGTCGTAGCAGTACATGTCATTGCCGGCCTTTCCGGGACATCCACACTCACCGTGGTCACCATTACGTCCGAAGTCACCTCTTTCTAGACTGAGTTTCCCAACTACGTTCGTTAAATCGGTTCGTGTTCGGTTTCCATCGAGATCAAAGATCTCAAAGGTTCCTGGGCGTCCTCCTTCTCCTCCTGCGCCTCCAACACCACCCATGCTCCCAGCCCCTCCTGGAGCCCCTTCGACGAAAACGAGTCGCATTTTTCCACATGCGTAATATGTAATTCTCCGCCCTTTGCAGTCTGTGGTATTCATACTAGTACCCATTTCCGATGTTTCCTCTCCAGGTACCGCTCCTGGCATGGGATACCGTATCGTCATAATCTCCTCATTTGTAATTCCCTCTCCATCATTGCCAATGCATCCTTTCCCGCCGTTCTGCCCGTCCTCTCCCGGCGCGCCATCCAACCGCACGCTTAGTCGTTGGGCGCCAATGAACTCGTTGGTGAATATGTCCGCACTCGTTGGTGAATATCCCGCTGCTCTCTCCCGCGTGTCCCGAGTCGCCGTCGCTGCCGGGTAAAAGAGGGCTCACAGCTGCCGGCGCAGGATCGCGTAGACGCGATTCCATCGGTCTGAACTCCCATCGCCCCGAGAGGTCAATGGAGATTCCCTCGTGAACGAATATCCTCCTGGTAACGATGCACAAGCTGATGCCTCGCCACTCAATCTGATCGAGCGAACAATCGAACGAGCAGCAGTCAGCCGCGTAGATGGTCACTGTGTGAGGATGGCTCATATTATCACTTGCTGATTTCGACGTCGGCGGGTTGAGATGTCGACGGATTTCCTTGATCACCAGCAAACCGTTGTTCCGGCAACATGCAAATGACGATCCTGTGTCTCAAACGTGGCAGTGCAGCAATGATCCAGGAGTTGTTGAATCTTCAAAGATTGAACATTATTTACCACGTTCATCGGAATAAATCAATTCCTCATTAGCATATTTTGGGAGCCATACCACTTTCCAAATCTCACGTCTTTCAACACAGTTTAAAGTGGTACAATTTAGAATTAATTCTTCACCTTCGGAAGATCAACGAATTGAGCGCCTTTCATATTGTACGCCGCATTGAGCAACCTCCGCGGCAGCCTTCAGTGGTACTATGCGGGTATAGAATGTCTTCAAAGTAACCAGTGTACGAGGGCAAGGTAAAAGGAATATACTTCCGTCCTCCTCCATCCATCCTCCAATTGTTGATCTTCTCCCACATCTCACGCGTCGGTTCTCAGCTCTTCAGATACTCCACTAATGCCTCTCGGAATGAAAGATCGGCAGTACGACTGGACTCGTAAGTTTTCGATGAAAAGCATTCAGTTCCTGATACAGACGGTTCGCGTCCGGAGAATCGGACGGGAGTGCGTGGAGGAGGCGTTGTATCACAGGCAGGTCGGGCAAGAACGCGAAACGCTCGAATTCAGAAGCCTGATGGAAGCGTTCCATTGCGGAAGCCGGATCGCTCTGCATCGCTAGTGCCAGCGCTTCCTTGCAGTTGGCGAGAAGAGCGATGCGCAGCTGAGAGATGTAGAAGGCGTGCAATGTCGCTTCTGCCGTAGCGTCCAGCACGTAATCACTTGGGAAGATTCGCCGCCGGACGGAGTCGAACGAGACTTCGACGGAGTCGCTGGTGGACAGTTCGAGAATCGCGCAGCCCACAGCCGCGCGAACTTTCTCGGGAACGACATCCGACATGTGAATGGTCATTTTCGGTATCATTCTCGACACAAAATTATATCATCATAACAAAGTCACCTTACTTTTCGCTCCCTTCAATAGTAGTGAGCTTGATACACTTGATTTTGATCGTTTGTTATTCGAAGTGAGTCCTGAACACAGATGAAGTGTTTTGAAAGACCTTTCGGCCAGGTATATTCATGGTTGCAAAACCATTCATTTAAACAATGATTGCGAAGAAAAGGTGAGAATTTATTTTATACATCGTAGCAGAAAATGAACGGGAGTATCTCACTATGATACATACCAACGAATAAAGCGTCATCCAATAATGGCATCATGAGAAGCATTGGAGCATCGTGTCGCCCTATAAGTGTCATCTTCAAGAATCGTTTAGGGCGTGATATAACGCGTCTCGTGGAACACTGAACTGAGAATATGGACTGTCCTGAAAATGCCGACCAATTATTGCGTTATAGGCAACCTCCTGTTGCCCAAACAAATAGGCACTTATTGGCTATCATGGTTCCGACCTTATGAATGTGCATCCTAACGGATAAAATACTCACGTAGAGCCGGCTATATTTGAAGAAACGCATGGGCGAATCACAATCGATTTGCGAATTTCTGCAAAGAATAAATAATGTGTCACATTCAATTCTACTTTTTCACTGACGAGCAGCCAAGTTTTTTTCGATACTGTTCATTGAAGATGAACAGTTGAACTCGTTTTATAACTCACTGCGAAGTAGTGCTAGTTCGAGGCTCTGTAGCGCCGTTGTTTGATTGAACCCTGCAACAAAAACATCCATTTTTTTCACACACGTTGTTTCTTAACGTTGTTTCTTCCAGAACTATTGACTATCCGGGTTTTCTTTACTTCGCTCACCCCTTTACAAGCTTGAATGAGTGATGCAGGAAATGCTCCCTTTCCGAAATAATGATCAGATTTCTGAGGACGAGTGGTTGATTTTCCGATACTTCACCGTTTCCGTTGTCCTGCGTGGATAGAGGCTCGGCTTCCTGCGACTGCAATACAAAATAAATATATCTTGAATTAACAAAAGGAATAAACGTATTTCTTTACACATCGAGGCATACTGGACGATTTGGATGCGGACCTCATGATACTTCTACTCTTTGCCCCCTCTTGACTTTGTGCCTGTATCATGAGGCCAGATTGGCACGCATCCTAACGCTCGTTACTCAATTCAAATTATATCTTGTAACACTGGATTGGAAATAACCCACACACCCAGGCCTTGCTCATTCTACCAGAAATTTGCGTCATCCATTATTTAAAGGGCATGAAAATGTTCACCTGTAAATCCGTTTCCACTGTATCTAAAAGGTGCTGCTGTTCTGATTCCAGATTCGCCTCAATAGTCCACGGTGAAATAACGAGGTTGGAGAGGGAGAATATCGACACGGATAGTTTATAGCAGTCATTCGTTGTCCATTTATTCTTCTTCTGGTAAATCGCATAGATCGACTGCTTTATCCAGAGAAACTCCTCGAATGACGTAGATATGCTCAGAGTATGGAATATCGTTTTACGGAGGGGTGACAATTCCACAAACGACATTTCCGCAAATGGATATTTTTCCGCAAACGACATTTCCGCAAGCGATATTTCCGCAAACGACATTTCCGCAAATTAATTTTTTTCCGCAAACGACATTTCCGCAACTGATTTTTTTTCCGCAAACGAACTTTCCGCAAACGACATTTCCGAAACTCCAAACTACAACTACCGTAATCTTTCGATTTTTTCACAGACCTCAGTCTTTTTTGCTTTCTTTTCGTTTTTCACATCCTTTCTCGTGTTTAGTGTCGCCATTGCATCTAGTTTATGTGTGTTTGCACTGTCCAGACTTCAGGTATCAATACGGACGTTAACTTCGGCGGCTGATCGAAGGCGGAATCCGCCAGGCCGGTTGCTTACAACTTACTAAGCTTGAAGTGGCCTCAGATCTCGCTCTCAGTCGTTTATATTTGAGCGGAGAACCACCTATAGTTGTGCGAAGCATCTTTGTGAAGGTAGATTTCAACTATATTTGTTGAAACGTGGGTGTAAAAGGGGTAGGTCATGTATTTTTGATGTAGTTTACACGTTTGCTCAATCAACTAGTTCACTTTTGTGCTATAAATGGTTGTTGAAGATCAGTTACTACTGCTAATTATGTATACTGAGAGATTCGCGCCGTTCGACCGATTGTGAAGAGTACTGGACTCCTTCCTTCTTCTCAGGTCAGCGTTATCGATCCTGGTTCTCTTCCAATGCGCCTTGTTTAACGAGAGTTGGCTTGCTTTCTAGCTACTAATAATTATTTAATGCAGCCATATTCTAATCACGTGCAAGCTCTCATCCAATTGAGCTGATTTTGCATCTATTTCGTTGTGAAAGTACTAAACGAAACGGGCTTTCTTTATTGAAAGCGCCAATGATTAGCGTTGACACTCTGACTAATCTCCTTCGCTACTATCGACTTCATATCGGTGTCAGGAATGGAAGCCTCACTGATTCTGACTCTTCTCTAGTCGATAATTGCCAATATCACGTAGTTCTCACTCATTCATTTTACTACTCGTTCATTGAGTGATTCACTTTCACATCAGAGGCGATCGCGAGGCGGTCACTTCTCTCTCCCTCTCTCTTCCCTCATCGCTCCACAATAGAAGGTGAGCATCGCCTCAATACCTTACTTATAATATTCACAAAACTTTACAGTTGTTAGGCCAAGTTTTCTATGTATTTGCTTCCTATCGATATGCCACTGGTTACGGTAGCTACTCCAATGGGAGATACGTCAAATGATACCGTACTTTATAGCCCGCTCATTACTAGTGAATGTTTCTACTTCATCACACGTTTATTGTGTTGCTTGACAGGTCCGCTAGCGGCGAACAATGAGGCCTCTTCAAGGAGGTACCCGACTTCGGTGAATCAGATATGGTTTTCTTCTTCATTTTTTAAATTTAATCTAGTTGAAAAACGGGGGAGGAAGCAATGCCTAGAAATTTAGAACGGGGTAGAACTGAAACGGATATTACCTTGGGTAGATCAAAGGACTTTGGAACTAGCTACAGTAATAAAAAAAAGGATACGAAAGAAGAACTAATAATTTAGCAGTGAATTATATTATCGAAGTATAGAAGGGATTAGGTCGAAAAAATCGTGAGAACTTGATGCTTTGTGGTAAAGTTTCAGTGTCTCTTCTTGGTGACGTCTACGGCGGACGCAACAACATCGACAGGAACGAGTTAATTTTTATTCACTTTTAACATCATGAGTGGAGTTGAGGAGGAGTAGCAGGATGGAGTATGAAGTGGAGAAGCTGCAGGAGTTTGTGTGCACGACAAGTATTAGATGAAAGGCTGAAATGTATGCAGATTCCTTGTTACACGAACACGATTATGTATCTTTCGTCGTAGCGTGGCCCCTTAATCAAATTATTTCACTACTGTAGTCAATGATTACTGTATTCGAGTAGTATAGTATATCGACAGCCCATTCACTACCCATCTCTCACTCTCCACATGATTGCTAATCTAACATCAGGGGCGGGTCTAATTTTCCACACAATCCGCTCCCATCTTTGCCATTCCTTCTTACTGCTTCTCTTCTATCGCATCTGAAGCGCTATTGTATCAGAATACTGTAGCCAGCGACCTACCATCTCACACCACCCGCCGTCATTCCATGCTATAAATTCGTAATTCCTTTTTTCGTTCTCATTTATCTTCATGCGGTAGTATTCAAAACACACCCCAACCGCTAGATCACTATTATTATGCAATGGCTGAGTACATGGGTTACTGTATCTGGATGCTGCAGCTACGCAGGAGTGATATACTGGCTCATCCGCATTCATTTCACAGTAGTAGCGCAGAATCAGCCATAATTCTAGATTTGCTGCGAGATTCGAGAGAAGGAAACATCCAGGGCTTAAAAACGCCAAACATACCCCTTTTTATTTTCCGCCAGCTGAGCTGAAAATGTTCGCAAACTGACCAAAAGTGCAGAGTACTGTATCAAGGATATCGTTTACAAGCGTCATTGATCTACCTTCTTACCCCCTCGCCATTTCTATCAAATCCTGGCTCTTTCTCTCATCACAAAACCCGATCTATCAACATTCTACCAAAATAACGATCGATATTCGGCTCATCCAAGATTACAGTAGCATTGTGATCTTTCAGAGAATTAAACACCAGCCCATCGACCCCCCAATACAAATATGACGAAAAGCAAGTTCGAAAGAAAATTGCATCATTATCTTCTATTGTCGAAACACAAAAATCCCAGTCTATCGCATCAGCCCAGAACTATGCTGAACCTAATGGCGAGAATGTAGTTCAGTTACTCGTTCAACCGCCGCTCTCCTATCCCCCTCGTTCTATATAATACTGAAGCATCGAATATTTACTGTGGCGGGCACACTAATTGCTACGATATATGAGTACCGTAACCAAACGATCACGACCTATCTATTTCATGATATTTAATCGAATCATAATCACCCCGTTTATAGCCCTGTTATAATTTTTCCCTGCCAATCGTTTTCCCTAAAAAAAATACTACTGTAGCAAACAGTTTCCAATCTATTTACCGATTATCGTTTTTCTTCAGCTCTAATTTCCCACCTATCTATATTTACAACAATCCTATCAACTTTTCTTAATTATTGTAATAAATTGTTTACCTGATGTTAATAGTGAATAAAAATTAACTCGTTCCTGTCGATGTTGTTGCGTTTGCCGTAGACGTCACGAAGAAGAGACACTGAAACTTTACCACAAAGCATCAAGTTCTCACGATATTTTCGACCTAATCCCTTCTATACTTCGATAATATAATTCACTGCTAAATTATTAGTTCTTCTTTCGTATCCTTTTTTTTTATTACTGTAGCTAGTTCCAAAGTCCTTTGATCTACCCAAGGTAATATCCGTTTCAGTTCTACCCCGTTCTAAATTTCTAGGCATTGCTTCCTCCCCCGTTTTTCAACTAGATTAAATTTAAAAAATGAAGAAGAAAACCATATCTGATTCACCGAAGTCGGGTACCTCCTTGAAGAGGCCTCATTGTTCGCCGCTAGCGGACCTGTCAAGCAACACAATAAACGTGTGATGAAGTAGAAACATTCACTAGTAATGAGCGGGCTATAAAGTACGGTATCATTTGACGTATCTCCCATTGGAGTAGCTACCTTAACCAGTGGCATATCGATAGGAAGCAAATACATAGAAAACTTGGCCTAACAACTGTAAAGTTTTGTGAATATTATAGGTAAGGTATTGAGGCGATGCTCACCTTCTATTGTGGAGCGATGAGGGAAGAGAGAGGGAGAGAGAAGTGACCGCCTCGCGATCGCCTCTGATGTGAAAGTGAATCACTCAATGAACGAGTAGTAAAATGAATGAGTGAGAACTACGTGATATTGGCAATTATCGACTAGAGAAGAGTCAGAATCAGTGAGGCTTCCATTCCTGACACCGATATGAAGTCGATAGTAGCGAAGGAGATTAGTCAGAGTGTCAACGCTAATCATTGGCGCTTTCAATAAAGAAAGCCCGTTTCGTTTAGTACTTTCACAACGAAATAGATGCAAAATCAGCTCAATTGGATGAGAGCTTGCACGTGATTAGAATATGGCTGCATTAAATAATTATTAGTAGCTAGAAAGCAAGCCAACTCTCGTGAAACAAGGCGCATTGGAAGAGAACCAGGATCGATAACGCTGACCTGAGAAGAAGGAAGGAGTCCAGTACTCTTCACAATCGGTCGAACGGCGCGAATCTCTCAGTATACATAATTAGCAGTAGTAACTGATCTTCAACAACCATTTATAGCACAATAGTGAACTAGTTGATTGAGCAAACGTGTAAACTACATCAAAAATACATGACCTACCCCTTTTACACCCACGTTTCAACAAATATAGTTGAAATCTACCTTCACAAAGATGCTTAGCACAACTATAGGTGGTTCTCCGCTCAAATATAAACGACTGAGAGCGAGATCTGAGCCCTACTCACTCACTTTTACGTTTGGTAAGTTTAAATAACTGGCCTGCAGCTTTCGCCGCGTATTCTGCTTATCCAATAACACCCGCGGAAATGCAGAGCCTGTGAAATCAATGTAAATGGGTGATGATGAGTTCAAGAACGCAAAGCAGGAGCAACAAAGGAGAAAGCTGGAGAAAGAAGACTTGCGTCTGTTACACACGATTTTCGAATTATATTATTTTATTTAGCTTTAAAAAAGGTGACAAACGCTTCTACAGTCCTACACACTATATTATAAAGAGGAAACGGCCGAAAATAAGCTATCGAACAGTCACTTCAAGTTTAGTAAGTTGTAAGCAACTGGCCTGGCGGATTCCGCCTTCGATCAGCAGCCGAAGTTAACGTCCGTCTTGATACCTGAAGTCTGGACAGTGCAAACACACATAAACTAGATGCAATGGCGACACTAAACACGAGAAAGGATATGAAAAACGAAAAGAAAGCAAAAAAGTCTGAGGTCTGTGAAAAAATGGAAAGATTACGGTAGTTGTAGTTTGGAGTTGCGGAAATGTCGTTTGCGGAAAAAAATCAGTTGCGGAAATGTCGTTTGCGGAATTGTCGCAAATGCCAATTTGCGGAAATGTCGTTTGCGGAAAAAAATTAATTTGCAGAAATGTCTTTTGCGGAATTGTCGAATATGCCCATTTGCGGAAATGTCGTTGCGGAATTGTCGCCCCTCCCGTATTACGACAAACGCTGGGATCTATAAGTGAATTCTCTAATATCGCGATATTAAACTCACGATATCACTAGAGACTTTTGATTTTCAACAGTGGCAATCGCTGTTTGGAAAGGCTTTCCAGAAGCATAACCAGGTGAAATATTCTCCAACTTTATTATGATAGCTCAACTCTTCGCTCACACGTATTTTCAGACTGCTGAAACGTTGACTGGAGATGCGATGTACTCGGTTCACCATTGATGATTGCCTGAAGTTTAATTATTAAAACGTCTAATGTGACATTCAATAAGTGAGACCGTGCATCGACAAAAAAAACAAGGAATCAGTGACGTACACAGGTTTGGCCCATCATACTTTTCTAGGGTGATAGTATGAGAACAATAACTAACGAAATTGGCAAAGGTTTACAATGGTAGCATAGGGACCGGATGGGTGACAATTCCGCAAACGACATTTCCGCAACTTTACCAAAACGACATTTCCGCAACTCGACCAAAACGACATTTCCGCAACTCGACATAACTCGATTTCTAGCCACCCTAGGATCCTGGCAGAGGTGTCATTTTGATCAGCATAACTTCCTCTTTATTTTGGCACCTCTGCGAGGATCTTAGGTTGGCTAGAAATCGAATTATGTCGAGTTGCGGAAATGTCGTTTTGGTCGAGTTGCGGAAATGTCGTTTTGGTCTAGTTGCGGAAATATCGTTTGCGGAAAAAATTCAAGTTGCGGAAAAATACAAATTGCGGAATTGTCACCCATCCTAGGGACCACACTAGTTCACTATTCGACAGATACTGACCATGTCGCTTGGTTCGATAAATCGTTCGTCAAGCCTCTCGTATATATAATCATCCAGATCGATGTTCATTCTGAGATTTTAAAAAAATTTGAAGGCTTTACTATTACACTCACCTGGCGGCTGTGAGTCCCGGCTTTATCTTTTCTCGTTTTCGAGTTATGATCGTGTGACAGAAGCAAATGCCCTGGAAAAGCCGATACCAATAGAATAAGCATACTTTCCTGATCATTTTCGTATATAAGTTCAAGGAATCGATTCGACTCCAGATAGTTTTGGATCGATTTGTGTGACGAAAACCCGCGATTTTTTATGTTTTTCGACGATAACTTTTTTCTTTCGTTGTTTCATGATCTCGCATATTGAAATTCGTTTTCTACGTGCAAAAATACGCCAGAAACACCTATAGCCACTTTTTTTTCTGAGATTATGACTTTTTGACCCAAAACTTGACCTCAAAAAGTTTTTTTTTTTTGGTTTATGTACGACTACTACCAGTCAATTCAGGTGATTGGCCTTTTAAATCCTCTTAGTGGGTGAACTTGAAGAACGTATGGTAATAAAGTATTTTAGTGATACTTATTAATTTTAACGGTGGTGTCTGTCTGCACACTTCGCTATTCTTAGCATTGAAGACGATGCTTTTCATTAGAAAAGAGAGCGTGAGTACTAAGGAAAATTTAGTAATCTCCAATAGCAATATGCAGAATGATTTCGTATTTTTCCTCATATCGATATTATTGTCGATAATCCTAACTCTACCTGCTGTCTTCGATTACTCTTTTTTCACGCGAATAGATCATGTTTGTGAGCGAGGAGTGAGAGTTGTTTCGAGTCCTGAGCAAAGTCTCTTTTGTTCCACATTGTTCCTCCACGTTTGGAGGTTCTCTACTTTATAATGAGTGAGTAAATGGGAGAGAACGCGTGCATATAGTGAGCGAAACCGATATCACCCTTGTTGCACCCTCTTTTAGGTAACAAATGTCCTTCTAGCAGTTACTCATCCTACAAGTGTTGTTTGTCACTTGATTCCTCGCTTCGCGTCGAGCCTTCTTGTCGCAAATCATATATGTGTAGCCTAAATCCTTCGTTTCGATCCCCTTTTGTGAAATAGTTATGTTACCTCTGCCATACTGGTTCATTTGTCCACGTATTTAATCAAATAACAACATACATACGCGCCTCTTCTACTATCCTACTAACTCTCGGCAGAATAGTTTTATGTTAATATCTATTACAGTTTAAAAATAACAAAAAAATCGTGAACCATCTTGATCACTTCGATGTCGCACGTTATTGCTCATTATTTTCCCATTCCCAGCCTTTTCTTCCAGGGAGACACAAGATCTGAGAGGAGGAGCAAGCCCAGACGCCAGAGCTGGAGCAGGCCATCCAATGAAAAGGTTAGGTTCGTATTCCCTAATAATACAAAATCAGATAGTATGATTGAATGCTTAACTCTTGGCAATTCGACTCGCGTAGCATACGCCATTATTCCTTCCCCTACTCTCGATAACCAGGTGCGTGTGCTACGAGGGTCGAATGGATATCAATGATGCTTATTTTTGTTAATCTTTGTAGTTTTCCCTTAAACGGTACTTGACTTGCATGGTGAAATGTCATTAGAATTTGAGTAAAAACGAAGAAAAAAGCGCTTGTGGATAACGGAATATTAAAAATACCGTAATCCAAGTACTCTCTTTTAGTCGTTTATACTCATATTCTCTCACTTGAAATGTTAAATATTTTATTGTTATTGAGTTTGAGCGCAAATGCGTTGACAAGAAGATTGATTGAGGTTCTAATGAGTATTATTTTTAGGAGATGCCTGCCCGTCGTCGCGTCTCGAGCGATGAGAACGACGCTCCCAACAAAATAAAGAGGAGACCTTGAGTGGGTAGTGACCTTATCAGTGAATTTATTTTATTTAGCTATATCATCTTGTATATACTTCCCCAATTGTGTAGACACAATTGTGAGATTGTGCACTTGTTAGTCTCAATGTTTGCTAGTAATTAATGTATATTTATAATAAAGCGATACCAGCAATGTTTATGTATGTTGTACAGCTGATATTTCATCTATGCCATATTATCACCAATATTATTTGAGTGAACACTGATTCGTTTGGAATTGAAAAACAGGATTCAGTGCTAATCTCAGCTCCTTTCTATTGCCCAGGGTTTCTCATTGCTACTGAAGAAGCGTATACTGTTGATTGAAATAGTTTTGTTGAAATTGAGATCGGAATATTGATTTTTGTGTGCCTGTGACATTTATTTCGCGATTAAGTTACTCGAGAGGCACAGCGAAAATGACTGCAAAAATTTTTGGCAGTTCCGGGGTTTGTACTCTCGCTGCCTCGAAATAGCGGGGAGAGAAAGAGCACACAAAATCGACAGGTCGAGGAAGAGGGAAGAGGGAGGAAGAGCTGGCAGACACGCGCTCTGTCTGCGTCTCTACCCTCTTCCCTGCGAGAATTTCTCGCCTGCCCGATTGTCCCGGAGCCCTGTAGAAACTTTGCGCGAGGATTTCTCGGCTCAGAATTGACTAATCCCTTCCAAATTTTGGATTTGTAACGTCGTTCAAGGGCCCGATCGTCAGATTGCCAACGAAAATATTCAGTTTGATCCTCCTTTAATTGTGATTTCATTACCGTTTCAAGATTTGTTTTCAAAAATGAATATGTTCTGTCAAGCAGGGTGCAGCACAGTAATAAGCCAAACATGCGCCACGTGCAAGAAAAGACTAGGGAAAACTTAACATTTCTCCTTATCGGGAAATAAATGTACGCTACATCACGGTCCGTGGCTTGCGCGGATTTATTTTGCGCAAATCGTGGCGTTATGAGACGCTTGAACGGTTTGTGGACTTATGTCTTTCAAGCTACTGTGAAATTTCGATCTCGCTTCTACAGTCCGGATGAAACTATTTCAAGTAATTCAATCTGAGATAAACAAGAATATCAGGACCCTTTATTGCTAATGCTTCTGATTCGTGCATCTCAGGATAGCTACATCATCCATAAGTCCTCGTTGTCATGGCATAAACGCCTCCTCACTCTCTCCCCCCCTCGTACTGTGAGAACATAAATCTTAGTTTATTTGTATGACGTATTTATCGGTCAAGCATAAATGACAGTAATACTGAGCGGAATGGAAAAATCGCTGGTGTTTTGCCAACCGTGTCGCAGGCGTATCTGGTTCACAGTTTCTGGCCATTATTGTGAACACGACGTATCCCCAATGAGCTCGAATCCGGAAGGACACGAACTGACCACGGCTACTGTAATGAATCACTGTTTTTCATATCGAATTGGGAGGAAAGGAACATTGGAACAATCCTATAACAAAGGAACAATCCTATAATCAGATTTTTTTAAGAATTGCCCAAAATCATTTTCTGCGATGAAAACTGGTACGGGAAAGGTCGGATTGGCCACAAATCTCGTGTACCCGACCAGAATTTAATTCTCTACAAACTGAAAAAAGAACGACGCTCTATCTATTTCCGTTCTCGAGAAAAAGCCGTTTTTTGACATAAACATTTGGGGCCGGAAACCCGTGAACACGTGAAAGAGCATCCTTTTCTGATCATTTTGGTATATTTGGTTCAATATTTTAGGGTAGCCGAAGTGGTTTTTCATCGAATTTTGTGCCGAGAACCTTCGATTTTTTATGTTTTTCGAGCATAACTTATTTCTTTCTTAGTTTCTCGATCTCTCATACAGAAATTCGAAGTCTACATGCAAAAATACGCCAGAAAATCCTATAATCAGATTTTTTTGAGAATTTGACTTTTAACCGAAAATTGGCCTCGAAAAAACCGGTTCGGGGTCGGAAAAGTCATATTCTCAAAAAAAAATCTAATTATAGGAGTTTCTGGCGTATTTTTGCACGTAGACTTCGAATTTCTGTATGAGAGATCGTGAAACTAAAAAAGAAATAAGTTATGCTCGAAAAACATCAAAAATCGAAGGTTCCCGGCACAAAATTCGATGAAAAACCACTTCGGCTACCCTAAAATATTGAACCAAATATACCAAAATGATCAGAAAAGGATGCTCTTTCACGTGTTCACGGGTTCCCGGCCCCAAAAGTTTATGTCAAAAAACGGCTTTTTCTCGAGAACGGATAAAGATAGAGCGTCGTTCTTTTTTCAGTTTGTAGAGAATTAAATTCTGGTCGGGTGCGCGAGATTTGTGGCCAATCCGACCCTTCTCGTACCAGTTTTTATCGTAGAAACAGATTTTTGCCATATTGACGTCGTGTCGTACCGGGATTCAGAAGGCTTAGATCGAAAAACGGAAACCACCAATCGATTCAGAATTTTTTACCCCAGGGGCCAAGTTTTGGCCATATCCGATTTTTTACCTGTTCCAGTCACTTGTTGATCCTATCGCAAACGGCCTCATATTGAATTTGGAATATTGGAATTTCGACAACTAGTTGAATATACGCTGGAATAAGATATGAATTTATCTTGCAAATCAAAGCTAATATGTCACAGCCAACTGTTGGAACTTGCTTACGTTGTGGTCCAGTGCAGAAAATGTCGAATGGCGATGGTTGTTTGTTGTTGCATTTTCCTGCAAAAATGCGTTAGAATTGGAATCACGAGAGAGTATAGCAGAAAGTGCCGTCGGGAACAAATTTGTTGAAACCTGTTTTAAAAAATTTCATAATATCATTGAAAAATGTCATTGGCACGAGTTTTCGATTGATACTGGTTACGAGTCCTACAGCCGGCTTTTAGGAATCATCCGGTCGTGAACCCAGGCTCTAGCGTATCCCAGCTCCCATACAAGCCAGAATGATAGCGTTCGGCTAAAAAAAAACACAGAAAAATGAAAAAGACAACGTTTCTGAAGAAAGTTAAAACGATGGAGCGAAAACTCGTGTCCAGGACACCCTCCATTAAAAATATTAGATTTAAAAATAATTTAAAAAATTACCCGGCCTCCTACAATCTCTCGTGACCCCTGTTTTAGTCGGTTATAGTCGGCATGAACGAGAAATTGTTAACCCGGACCATTTGTGTATGTATGAACTCGCCTATGAACCAGGTTGGAAGCTCTGCGCCCTTCTGAAGAGTCCATGTGCAGCCATCGTTACAGGGTTGCATCAAGGCTGAAGATATGCTCCATTTTTCGATTGAACATGAAAGAATAATAAGTTACCTGGACTGTATCTGTCCTTAGGAGGCTTGTAGTTCACGAACGATCCATCCGCCCACTCCCATCTGTGTGTCATCGGGTTGCACATCAAGCCTAAACCAAATATCTTCATATAATATTTCCTGCTTTTCCAAATTTTGGGGTATAACAGGGTACACTCTTCCGGAAATATCCAGAATATAAAAAAAAGAAGACAACGCGACCCTACGCGCGGCATAATGTACCACACTAATTGCAAACAGAAATCAAAAAAATACACCATAGTGTGCGCTCACACCGCGCTCTCTCGAAAGCCGGCATGACCAACTGCATAGGCCGGGAGCATAACAACCGTCCTTCTGTAAAACTAACAGTCTCCGACTGCTACGTTGTAAGCCGGGTCGTGTGCACAGGTTAACGATTAGCCGCATCCGTGCACATTTCGCATATACCATGGCTATTTTTTGAAAGAGGAGGTCACTACGAGTCGAATGGCACTTATAGGAGGTCACTACGAGTCGAATGGAGCTCGCAGTCTTCTCCGACGATTTTGAAGCGAGTTACACGCAAAAAATACGTATTGCGTAATGATGACGAAATTTTTATCGATTTTTAAAAAACTCTTCGAGAGGGATCGAATGGTCAAGGACTTGTCCTCGGGCGATGAGTTTAAAGCTAGTTATGACCAAAAACGAAAGCGTCAAATACGAACAAACAACGTGACATACAGACAGACATTATGGTTTGGTACTCTTTAGTAACTAAACTATAGACTTACTTTCCCACCATAAAGGCCAAGTCGACAAAACCTAGAAAGCGTCTACTCATTCACAGGCTGAATTCAACTCACCGAGCAGAAAGTTGACGCCAGCAGTTCCGATCTTATCGTTCCAGTACTTTTCATCCTGGAAACAAAAGATTTGTGAATGAAGATTGTGCTTGGTACTACACTGATCCGTTCTTGAATAACAATAAAATAGATAGGATTAGTCATTCGACGCAGTGCGGTTTTTGTCACCCCGTGAGCCGCAATGTTCCAATCCATTCAAGACTAAATTGATCAGGATTAGTTTCTCGTCCGAAGTAAGGCAAGCTCTTACTTCATAGCTGTGAATAACGACGGGATGGGCGAGGATTTCGTGGCACTTGTCAACGGCGACGTCCACCGCGTCCTTGTACGGTATGCACATTTCTCCGGCGTGCTTGCCTCTGCACTCTCCACTCTCCTGGTTGAAGCCGGGAGCGCACGAACAGCACACGGCATCTGCACAAAAAATCTTCCAATGCCGAATTTCGTGTAACGGAACATCGGCAAAAGAGATTGGATGCAAAATAATCTCTTAAAACTCACGAAGTGCCGTGAGGCACAGGAGCAGTGTCTTCATGTCTTGTGAGAAGAGTAGCGAGCCAGGATTAACCGAGCTTTTTAAGCACGATTGATCTCCCAGACTCTTATCTAGAACGATCTGATGCTGAAGATCAATCATTCAAGCAGGAATGAACTATAAACTATAAGACGGCTTATCGAAATCGTTCCATCGGAAATGCAGGCAATGGTTTGATCATGGAAACATAAAATCGCACTATTAAAAATGATAAGATGTTTGTGCCGCCCTAAATGATAAGAATGGTGTGCCGTTGGAGGTCCTATCTTGGATCCAGTTGGGTGTGCACATCAGAACTTGGCTTATTGTTTTCCACTGCCTCCCTTTAAGAGACGATCCACGGTATAGTGGTACAACTGTGCAGGGGTCCACGGATGGCTGAAAAATAGATTGCGTCTATACTTTTTTCTTGAAGTATGGGTCCCTAGTGCTGAGCGACGCCACCATTAGCTAAGGTCTCAGGTCGAGTTTGGTGGACTTACCGTAACCGACAGTTTTTGGGGTCCAAAAAGTCACCATCACAGAAGTACATGACTAGTATATTTTCAGGCGTATTTTTACTCGTAGAAACCGAATTTCCATACTAGACATCATGAAAACGCGAAAGATAAAAGTGACTGAAAAAACCTCATTTTTCGATCCAAAAAGTGACAAAAAATCATAACTAATTTCAAAAAATTTTTTTTAATGAGATTTTAACATTTTCGTAATCTACATCTATCTATGGTAAAAATGTGTATTTTAAAAAATGCCGGATTGACTTCATTTTCTGGCCTGAATGTAGCCACTGCTCGTTGAGTGCCAATTGTAAACTGCTAAATTTCTTACAGTGTGCGAAATTATGCGCTGGATCAAAACGTAGAACGAATCAGGGTATCCGAATCAACAACTTTTGTGTAGAGAGTTTGAAGCTATAATAGTTATCTGTCGTGTAAATGCTAACCTTGAAAAATCGATCTTCAAAAATAATGAAAATTTTGATTTTTGAAAAGTTGAATATTTAGGTTCAGATTCGTGTATTTTCAGCTCAACCTGACTCATACAAGTTATTTTGATGATTTGAGGCATTCTGAGAAGGATTGAGATGAAAAAATATTCGACAAAATTTTTTGGACAAAAAATCATGTTCAAAAACCATCCTAGTTTTGCCAAATCAGTGCTGTAGTGTTAATATATTATTCCTAGGTGAGCAAACTTCGATCAAAGCCTGATAACTCAACTTTTCAATAATCAAAATTTTCATTATTTTTGAAGATCGATTTTTCACGGTTAGCGTTTACACGACAGATAACTGTTATAGCTTCAAACTTTCTACCCAAAAGTTGTTGATTCTGAAACACTGATTCGTTCTACGTTATGATCCAGCTCATAATTTCGCACACTGTAAGAAATTTAGCAGTTTACAATTGGGACTGAACGAGCAGTGGCCACATTCAGGCCAGAAAATGAAGTTCAAAGACTTATTTGTCTTTCTTGTCTTTCTAACTGGCGAAGATCAAGTGTCCGAGCTATGGAGAATCTCGCCTTTTCAAGGTCTAGAAGGGATGTGAACTACTGACACAGTACATATAATATTTTGTTCATGAAATATTGTTTTCCAAAAAAATCTTGGTTCGAAAATGAACGGAATTTGAATCATTATCTACTCTTATGAATATTATCCATAGGAACACGTTTACAGTCTGATAATATTGTGCATGAATTGCATATTTTCAGATTTATGATTTATGTCTCTTGAATTCTCAGGTTTTTAAACCTTTAAAAAGCAAGAAGTGAATAATTTTTAAAATCGGAAACTACATCCGAACCAGTCGAGATAATTCATGTAATTTTCAAAGAGCTCTGATCAGGATCATTTCAGGTTCATAAATTCATTATTTGCATGCGAAACGAAAATTTCTCAAATGGTACATGTTAGTTCATAAGCCGAATGTGGCATAATGATTGTCTCGACATGTGATGAATACAACGCATACAATACATCGAGATATGGTTGATATAAATAATAAAACAACTGAAGAAATGTGTTCATAACCGTATCTCTTATATAACTGGTTTCTGATGGATAGCGTTCATGTTCATTATAGCAGTCAACGGATGTCACGTTCTGAAACATTGGAACCTGGAACATTTCATGTAGCATAAGTATTGTCTGGACATTTGCTGAATACAAATCATAAACCAAATGATCCATAAAAAAATGATCCATTTTCCATAAATCTTGTATCTTATCCACCGTGATCCTTACACATGTTCCCATTGCCATTAGCGATAAACACAATATTGTCGTGCGTTGTTATTTGAAATTCGAAAACACAACTCACTTACAATCTCGGAGAACACGACGTTGATGGAAGTGGTGCTTTATCCCATAACGTATTGGCTCGTCGGCTATTTCGGGACCTGTTTCGTCGTTGGATCAGTGACAAATGCGGCAGTGGCATTCGCCTCCTACCAGGATTCGTGAGTTCATTGACAATCAACCATCCGGCTGTTCCAATTCGTCAGTTAATTCCAAAGCAAAAGTTGGAGAATACGCTTACCGACAGACTTTCAGAAGACTGCGCAACTCGTGCAACATCCTGATCGCGCTGGCTTCTATCGCCGATTGCCTCCACCTTGCCGGCCAAATCGTGCTCGTTTATGCGTTCGCTACCGGCAATCTGCTCATGAGCGTATATACTTGTGTCTGGATCGAAGTGAGCCGTATAGTTTCGGAGTTCTTCTGACTTTGAGAATCGCATTGCAGTTCCTCCCGATGGTCGGATTCAACAGCGGTTGTGCGTTCACCGTAGCCATTGGAATCGACCGGCTGTTCGCATGCTTCTCTCCAATAGCGTCAGTGTTCTAGAACATTTTCCCCGGTCCGAACACCGGTTCGGCACTATCCCTTTCTTATCGTGAAATGTGTTCATTAGTGTAAATTATTTTAACAGATGCTCATCGGTTTCTGACAGATTGATAAGTTCAAGAACGATTATGCGCTGTCTCGAGATCATTCTGAGACAAACTTAATTGAAGATACGGTCAAAAGCGTGCTGGGCTGTACATATCCTGCCACCTTGCCGGCGTATTTATCTACCTCTGTTTCCACTTCTACAACGTATACATACATCTCTACCCGACGTGAGGGTTCAATTCATACTTACTGGAAATACCCTGAAATGTTGAGAAAGACAAACGAAAAATAATCATGATTTTTTTTTCGATAAACGCGGTATTCCTCAGTGAGCTCATCTGCATGGTGCCCTCCAACTATCTGGGAGAGGCGAAGGGAATGTGGTGGAAGGTCTCTTACGTTACAAGGTTGTTACGGAAATGCGATGATATGCGATACTATTCTTTTCTTAATCTTTAATCTTCAGTTCTGAATACCGTCATGTGTTTCGGATTCAGATCGCATTTCTAACCGGGCGGAGATCGAGTGTCCAAGTGTTGGATGGGAAGTCAACTACTGCGGCAAGTGTAATTGCAACGAGAATGCATTAAAATAAATTATTTTGATTGCTTGATGAATTGGCTATGTACGGGTAGATGTGTCCCTTGAGGTTAGATGAGTCCCAAGAATTTAGATGGGTCACGATAGATGTTTCGCATAAAAGACTGTCAATACTTATGTTCTTCCTCATGTCGAGATTGCTTGTCCTTTCTGGAACCCATATCTCAAAAAAGAGAGTCAGAAGCTTGAGAAAATCCAAGAGAAGTTCACACGAATCCTTTTCTACCGTTGTTATCCATCTCCTTCCTATTCTCACGCTCTACCTTCCTACACTAAACGTCTCTCGCATCTCGGTATCCGCGCGCTTTTTGATGAAGAGGGATAAGTTTCGGATTGGGGATAAGTTTTTTGCTTCATGTGCCGAATATCATGTGTGTTGCGAGTGTTGCGAGATTATGGTGTTGCGAGATTTATGGTGTTGCGCTGATGTCTTAGAAAAATTTTTGAAACAGCGTTTCAATATATTGCAATAAATTTCGACGAATTACGTCTCACACTCATTCAATTATTTCGAACGGCCGGTTAATGAAACTAAGAGTTTGAAGAAAATATCGCTCTCGAAATTATTCTCAACTGATGTTGGCAACAGTTCCTTTACAAAGTCGGAATGTGATGAATTGCTTTAATTATCCATTCAAATGCATTTAGAGACCCCAAATATTTGGATTACAGAGGAAGCAATACAAATGATCAGGTGAGCTTATCTGACAGGTAGGATTGATTTTAAAACAAGTTTTCCCTTCCAATAATAAGTGCCCATGTCACCTTTAATATGTGTCAAAAATGTTTAATTAATTTCTGCACAAGGAAAACAATTTCTTATAATTATTGTTTTATTTTATTTGTATATTAGAATGGGTGTTAGATGCATTCCATTTTGAGTAAAGGATTTTGGTTTATTAGGTTGGTGCATAATTCTTGCTGCGTTTTAAAAATTAAAGATGCCTAGCTCTTTCGATTTTGACCGATCATCTCTCGGTTTTCCATCATAGTTGAAGCCTTCAATGTTCTCTTCAGCGCACGATAACTCAGATCTCTCCCATCGGGAAAACGGACAATATGCAACATTTCAATGAAATTGACTATCAGCCAGCACCAGGGCAATGCGAACTCGAGCACCTCTCCCGTTTAGATATAATATAGAGCACCAGGATAGCTTCGCAATTAACTGTGTTTCATTCCGTAAAACTGTTTCTTGGCTGAGTACAAAAATTGCAAAATTAAATCTAAAATTTTTCGAGGATTTGCTTTTGGCTAAACCTTAAATTCTCGAACACCCAGCAAGCTTTGCAAAATTCCAAACTATTTTCATGAAGCACGGATATACCTCTAAATAATACTACAGAGGCACACCTGATCGATTTGAGGCAGACAAAATATACGAGCTCAAACTTCACATCCGAAAAACAGCAAAAATTATGCACCACCCTGATATATTAGGTTGGTGCATAAGTCTTGACCAATTTTTATGATTTCTTGTCTCTCCCGTCCTTCCTGTTTGCACAATCAACTTCAGCTTTTCACATCATATGAGGACTTGTAAACCCTCTTTGGGGTAGACTTTCTCAGGCTGATCAATATAAAGGAATACAGTGAAAAACATGGTTTTTCATTCGAAGACTCATTGCGCGCTTGCGAACAGATAGAACACCATTCTCACTTCAATATCAAAGAGACCAACCATCGGGCTTCTCAATAAAATATTAGAAGTTATACAGATAAATTTCCCTTTGAAATGCAAATGCTTCGAAAAATATATAAAAATTTTGAAAATTTTCGCTTTGACTCAAACCTAAATTTATCTCCTGAGGAGCAAGCATGATATGTTTCCTACTAATGTTTGTAATGGCCAGTTGTACCCTACACTTACGCTATGAAGGTAGGTGGTGATGATTTTATTCACGGGAGAAATAATTGCTCAGACATCATGTATCAAAATCGGACAAGACTTTTGCACCAACCTGATATAATGAAGACTTATCATGAGAGATACTCGTTATTGAAACTAACATTTGAGTCCCACTTTTACTTTTTTCAACTTTTTCGAATTCTTTCATGAATGATATACTCACTTTCTATACGGTTTTACATTCAGCAGAGTGATAAGTGGTGCCAGAGCTGGCATGAAAGGATGAAACTGCATGTGAGAATTTGACGTTCACTTAGAAATTCTATTTAAGATACGATCCACGGTATAGTGGTACAACTGTACAGGGGTCCAAGGATGGCTGAAAAATAGATTGCTTCTATAATTTTTTCTTGAAGAAAGGGTCCCTAGTGCTGAGCGACGCGACCATTAGCTAAGGTCTCAGGTCGAGTTTGATAGACTTACAGTAACCGACAGGTTTTGGGGTCAAAAAAAAAGTCACCATCTCAGAAGTACATGACTAGTAGATTTTCTGGCGTATTTTTACTCGTAGAAACCGAATTTCAAAACTAGACATCATAAAAACGCGAAAGAAAAAAGTTATGATTGAAAAACCTCATTTTTCGATCTAAAAAGTGACAAACAAAATCATAACTAATTTCAAAAAAATAAAAAAAATTGAGATTTTAACATTTTCGCAATCTACATCTATGTGCACTATGGTAAAATATAAAATTAAAAAAGTCTATGGTAAAAAATTGTGGATTTTTTAAAATGCCGGATTGACTTCATTTTCTGGCCTGAATGTGGCCACTGCTCGTTGAGTCCCAATTGTAAACTGCTAAAATTCTTACAGTGTGCGAAATTATGAGCTGGATCAAAACGTAGAACAAATCAGGGTATCAGAATCAACAACTTTTGTGTAGAAAGTTTGAAGCTATACCAGTTATATGTCGTGTAAATGCTAACCTTGAAAAATCGATCTTCCAAAATAATGAAAATTTTGATTTTTACTACCGTTACAGGTTGTCGAAATGTAGATGTGATGAAGATGAGCAAGCGAGACTGAGGAGGCTGAAATCGTGTTTATTTGCAATGATCTCACGGCGACTAACATATTTGTAACTTCTGACTTATTTTCACTTGAATTGTCAAACCATCATCTTTTGATTTATTTCGTACCCTACACTTCTTGGAAATGTGATCGAGCAGATATATATTGTTGAATGCACATATTTAACCAAGATTGCCCTGAACACAATAATAAGCACTTCTAGGATAAATACTGAGGAGTTTTGTCGCTTCGGTGGTGTTAATCGTCTTTATTCCTTGTATGCTTCAATACACTTTTGGTTTTCGAGATTGTGTCAGTTTACGACAACTTACTCCATTTGCAAAAGAAAGTACGACGGACACATTTAACCATCTTTATTTTTTTTTTCACAAAATATCATTCTAAATTATTAGGGTGTGTTTATTAGGGTGAAGTTCTTACAAAATTTTTCTTTATTTTATTTTACGTGTATTCCAAGGTACAATCTCATAGACTTTCTTGCGTTTATTAGAGGTAGAAAAATACTATTTTGTTCCGCCTTCAGATTTCGGAAATGTTGCATAATTATGACGCAATAATGTGAGGAATGAGTTTAGCGACAATAATTTCAAAAATCTCTAATTCAACAGAGGATGAAGATGAGCAATCCAGATTAAAACCACAATAGGAGATGACGATGGAGCCCCATTTAAAAATGATACAAGGGAGTTTTATAATTAGGCGACAGTAGTAGGTCAATTCTTTTCACTCTCAAGCATTTTCCAGAGGGTCGAATTTTTAGTTTTCAATTTTTTCGAGCTTATTTGCCAATCGACATTCCTTAAATAATAAGTATTATTACTTTTAATTTTTGCTGAATAGCTGAACTAATGAAACGAAAGAGCAGTGATAGATACACCCATCGCCTCTTAGCAGAACTCGATTTAATTCTTGGCAGCTGAGAAAATATTTTTCTAAAATTTTTGTAAGAACTTTTGACACACCCCAATACATAAAAAGGGAGTTTTTTCGATAGTGCTTACGGATTCTCTGAAAACTGGGAAAAAAAGTGTGCGTGGGCTTCTGCTATATCCTCAATTGGCATGTTCCAACATCGAGAAACCTTTTAATTTATAGACTTCGATAGTAACATCTGCCAAGGCAAGCTTCTTTGCTCGTGCAAGAATTGAAGTCAGAAGATCAGATGTCACTAGCGATTGAGATATTTGATATTTGCCAAACCATCATTATTTTTATATGCATAGTTGTCACTATTCCACCAGCAAGTTTTGTCTACTACAAGATTCTCATCGTGCGGCCCTTCTCGGAGAATTATACATTCAAGCTCATTGTGGTCAACGGAATTACTGTGATTTTTTCTCCTAATAACAATTAAACAAGCATCAGGATGTAAACAAGAAAATATGAATCAAAATAAAATAAAATATTTTCTTACATGGTATTTCCGTCGCGCGGAAGACTCCATCCACGTAGGTGAAGGTGGAAAGGTATGAAGTATTAATGTAAATTGTTGCCTGAATTTCTAGGAAAATTTTATTTTTGTGAATGTAATTCGATTACGAACCTGCGTTCGTCCAGTTTCTTCAACAATCTTCGTTTTTATTTTCATGCCGCTTGAGTCTCTTTCAATGTGTATCCCTGGAAAATACGTGTTTGGGCTACTTTAAACGATGACTCTCAAATATGCGGTACGGAATTTATTTGAAGACAATAAAACTAATTGGCTCACGATATGCTCAGGCCTGAATCCAAAAACCTTGAGTCGTATCAGTTTTGTCAGGTAGGGTCGCTCGTCGTGCTTGTAACTAAAATGTTGCATGATATCGGGCTAACAAAATGCTCTCAGAAACTAGTTTTCAATTCGAGGTTCAGAACTGCATTATCCCAACGTTGTTTAGTCAATCGAAGGGCTAATACTTACACGAAATAATCGGTTTCTCCATTCTCGCGTGAGTATTTGGCTTGCCATTTCTTCGCGGCGTCGAACCATTGGGTGAAGTATGCGTCATCCAAATCGTAGTAATAGTATCGCGTGCGATCGACTTCAGGTCCATTTACGAAGCTCGAAAGTCGATGATCAATGGGCGAAGACGAAATGTACACTGCATCAGTCTAAATTATTAAACAGTTGAAAACATAGCAATGTGAAAATATAGCAATTATGAAAGGGGATAGAAAATAATTTATAATAATTCAACAAATACGCACCTAAAGTTGCATTATTTGTAGGGTTGGCAATCCGGCCTATTCGGCGCCGTCACAAGAGAGGGAGATGTAGCGTCGTCGCTAGGCCCCCCTTCTCTCTCCCTTCCCGCTGTAGAGCATTTTCTTATCACGAGAGAGAGCGCGCGCTAGACGAGCCGGGTTTGGCGAGGGGTGGGAGGGAAGGGGTGAGTGCGGAATCTTTGCACGAATATTGATCGTATTGTCGTAAAAAAAATTATATTTCTGTTTGGAAAAGAAACGAGGAATATGAAAATGCTATCATGAGTGGCGCCATTATTTGCCTTTAATTTTGAAATTTTCGAAGAACAACAAGGTATGATTTCTCTCGAGTGTATTATCAAAGTTGAGGGACATTGTGTGTCAAGTTTTCCTTAAAAAAATATCGCATTTATGAGCAATTCAAATGCACAGAAAAGCAAAAAATTCTTACTCGTATTTCTGATCACTGAATTTCACAGTTGAGAGGCGAGAGGGGAAACGGCGCGGCTTTTGAGCTTATCAGAGAAAAACATGAAGCATATGATTCGACGAGGTTTGACTGGAGGCACGATTAGAAAGAGAGATCTTCGGCACTAGAGAAAACTATTTTGAAATCTTCATTATTCAATCGGCAGGTTGCATTGCAAAACATAGCGGCATGTTTGGTCATGTTTTGAAATCTTCCATACTTTGTTCAGTTTTTTACCTCATTGTGAAATAAGCAGCAAGCATACCAAACTAAATGTTGAAGAGGAAAAATGGAATGACGATTCGTTATGGCGCAGTACTCGATCGATTTTTTAGTGATTTGATGCATGAAATTACAAATTGAATGCCGATATCACAGAAAAGCGCAAGTGGCATAAGAGATTCAGAAATCAGTTGGGAGCATTATAACCTGATGACGGCTGAATGATGGATTTAAGAGGGTAATGGGGCAATTAGGAAGTCCCATGAGAGTGACAGTCGTCAAAAAAGTATAGCAACAGGTCCTCTATTACGCTTTAGCGAAGATTTCTCATGACAAATCTACTAAGATGACAATGCTGACGAGGAATATATAAAATCGATAATGATAAGAATTCGCGAAACTGGGAATAAATTTCGCGTGGTTGAAGAGAGAATCGCCTGAGAGGGAGTGAGTCGATGGTATTTATGAGTCATTAGAACCGTGCCGATATAGCTATTGACGCGCCTCACCTTACTCGCAAACATCGATCGCAATCGCTGGATCCATAGAATTCCTTATCATCTGTATCGTGTCACTTCTTTATCCTTCTTGTTTTTTAGGCTAACCGATATTTTCACTATCGAGAAGTTATGCAAATTACAAAATTAAGAATATGATTTCATGATACAAAAGATGGAAGAGGTTTGATATTATCAAATCATGAACAACTGACAGCCATTATCAATCGCGAATCACCAGTGACTTATGCAAGCCATGAAACACATCCACATTCTAGCGCTGAAACTTTCGAAAGTGGATTCGAATACCAAATAGTGATGTAAAGCTTGATGAAAAACCAATTACAGTGCCACCCAGTGTTGAGGAAGAGTGAGGTGGATGCGTAGATAATGTAGATGGTGATGGTTGAGCATACTGTAGCTGTTATGTGATACAAGTTCACTATAGAGCCGTGCCGTCTATTTCAGTTCTCAATAGGGCTTACCAATTTGCATCCTGCTATCCTCAATTCGCATGTTCTCTCGTTTCTCTGACCGACGAGAAAGTGCGAAAAATTAGGAGGATCAATGCCGATTTGTTAGAACTAGTTATCAATTCGATTCAAACAGTAAACGATTCTCTCAGGAGACGACATGCTAGCCTCCTCCTCCTCCACCCCCGAGGGTCCTTTCTCTCCTCCCCTCCATCGAGTCAATCGTCGACCTCCTCCCTCTCCGCTTCCTCCAATGCGAAACCGAGCCATGTCCTTGACCCCATCCACCAAATTGCCTACCGTACCCTGATTATCATTCGATGCAAACAGTCTAGGTCGACAGCGACGAAAGTTTTGATGTACTGGGTTGATCATTCCAAGTTTAGATCTACAAGATCACCTATCGCCCCTAATGACGGTTTTATCCCTTACGCGTACCCTATTCAAGAGACTTTCTGAATCAGAGACAAACCTTAATTCTTTCGCCGTTCATCTTCCTACATCAGTGTGTTTAACAAGAAAAAGCCGATTCGTAACTATCGGAACAATGCGGCTAAGGCAATCATGTTGTATCGAACGTACTGTCGTACATTGACTAAAGCCAGAGTAAATCGTGTGGAGCGCGTAATTTTGGATTTGACTATGCATTCACACGTACAAAACAACTGCTCTCTCATTCTCCATTTCATTTTTACTCCTCTCTCGTCGGTCGCCTCTCACTATGGCTGTGCGTTTCCTCACTTTTTGCGTCCATTAACCCTGTTTTATTGAACTACCCAAGCCGGTCCTTTGGAAGTGATATCTCAGTTGCGTACACAGTATACTAAGGATGTCATATGGAACGCTTGTCTGCACTAGTCACGTGTTTTCCTGTTTATCTGACCGCGTCAGAATAAGCGCATAGAAGAGAGTCTGACTCGAATCGACATCACTACAGTAGCCTACCGTAACCACTTCGCTCCAGGACCCGCCAGACGAGATTCAATCGATCGATGAAGGTAGATCACCGACGGGATCTAAGCTACTCGATTTTTTCCTGCTGCCTCTTTTCTCGTTCTGCAGATTTAGAAGAAGTGGAAGAGACGGAGAGGAGTTGGTTAGTCTATTGGAGTAATCAATATTGTTAGGACAGTAGATCAGGGAGTACTATATTTTCTGCAGATCGATAATCAACCGGCGTTCGATAAACTCAAGACCAACGATCTTGCTCCCTCCAGCAATCCCTATATTGTCAGTATCTAGTTCATTTTCGGTTCCCTGGTTACTGTAGACACTTCTCTTCAGGACTCAACGGTTCAATCGATCGAGGAGGAGGGTAAATCATCGGATCAACTCAAACTCGATGACCTCCCTCTCTTGCCTCTGTTGGCTATCTGTGGACATCTGAAATCGAAGGAAAATAACAAAGATCTCGATGCGTTCCGTAAAGTTAGTTGTTTCCCATTCGGTTATTTCATTCTAAAAAAAATTCTACTGATGGAGGGAAAATATGAAAATAATTAATAAAAATAAGGGCATTCGTCGAATAAAAAAATAATAATACATAAAATATCACAGACATGTCACACCTTCGCTCGAGCAGTGAATGTTTTCCTGGAGAACCCCTCAAATACTCCGTGGATCGATAGGATCGATATTCATTTTAAGGTTTGTTTTATGATATTATTCGGGTATGCTCCAATATTTCTCTATTGGTTTTTCTTCAGCTTAGAGGAAGAGTACTTAGCATATAAATTATTTCTACTGAAATGTAAAATGGTCAACTATATTTGCAGAGTATGCAATATGCAAGCTTGTCTTCCAAATTCCAATTACTTGATGCATCGTGTGAGCGACTATCCCGAAATATTCAATGGAAAAATCGAGCGCTCTTCATGGAGAGTCAAGTGGGGATCATTCGAACGTGTTAGTTTAACTTTTATGTTCATATCAGAAGAATTGATTAGTAGAGTTTATTTCAAATATTACATCATGAAATACCTCAACTAAGACATAGCAACCTCAAAAGTATCATAGTTTATGCACATAATGATTTTTCTAATTTCCTTTATAACAAAACATTCCTCCATAAAATAGATGCCCCTAAGTTATACCGACATGTCACATACATTTTTAAATCTTACAAGATGGCTTCCTTCGATTGGCACCTCTCCAACGAAGATGATGATGCAATAGAATTGGCTGCCGAGGTAGTTTTTACTTTATTCATCTTCTTTTTCAGGCGATACATTTTTCTATCCGATTTTGACCGGCAGTTCGATCAAACCAGAGATTGAAATTGATTTCTGATTATTTTTTTATATTCAATTTCTTCGCGGTCCGGCCAAGGAGTTGAAAGTGTATCTACCCAGAGGTACAAATGCGAAGATTGCATTCAAATTCTTTCAAAACATCACATTCGAAGAGATCGATGTTGACGGAGTACTCACGAATGAAATCGGGTTCGTTCGTTTAGACTTCATAAATCCAGGTTGATACAAACAACTTTTTACATATTTCTTTAGATCTCTTTTTCTCGCTCTGATTCGATCTAATGCCGCTCAATCGAATCCGAAAGTTTTGATTTCAAGCAGCATTGACCGCGTTTTCCTCGACTTTCGTGAGTTTCAATCATATATTAATATTTCTGTTTGTTTCTTCTTTATTTTTTTAAATGTAGTTTCCACTCCCTTCATATCAAACAGCCCGAATAATTGCTCGGCAACAACGTTGATATTGTTACCTTTTCAGTTCCTTTCCTTACTGAGCTCGACAATATGACTCAATGTGTGCTGGTCGCTCACCTCGAGCGCCATCTCCGTGATCGCCTGCTCGGACTTCCGATCGCTTTCTGGCAGTCGTGGATGCTGCAGAAGCTGCAAGATGGATATCGAGTTGTCTACAGGCAAAACCACAAAAATGCTCGATTCACGGCCGACACTGATCTGACACTTGGAAGAGCAGCTCCAAACGAATTTGTCTGGTGCAACTGTGATACGGAATACGCTAGTTGTCATTTCAAGTTCCTCTAAACCACCGTGCAATAAACGATTGATCGAATACCCTAAGTAGAATAATGACAGCGAACAGAAACATTTATCAAAATACTGAAACGCACAGATATATCACAGGTCCTTAGTCTCTCAATATTGCATTTTTTCACGGCCGTATCGAAGTGGGCAAAAGGGCGTATTCGGTTTCCTGCTTTGCGTACATGCGCTGCGGCTAAAAAATATTGCATACTGGCTTATTTTTCACTGTATCGCGAAATGACTTATTTTTATCTCATTTTTACGGATTTTCGAAGATAATTGATACCGCTACAGAAAAACGTTATGTGCTAAGTTTTTCCATTCTTGCGAGCTGTCATAGGGATCCCCCATTTGGTAAAAACCAAAACTAGTCATAGGGCGCTGCACAGCGTTTCAGAACAACAGCGAGAGAGGACATTGGGCAAATTTCCAAGAAAGAAAGATTGTGCATCAAAGAATTACAGTACACATACAAGTCCTGACGCGAAAACGCTCCCTCCCTTCCTCTCTCCTCTGCGTCTCTAGTAGTCTGCGCTCTCTGCACTCTCGCCTACTCCGGCTGCCTGTGCGCTCTAACCATGTCAGCTCTAGAAACGTTGTGCACTGCGCAAGTATGCGCAACTTCGCCCTCTTTTCTGCACGTGGGAAATTATTATGTAGAATCTTACACAGCTTGAACATTTCTTTCACTCTCTTTATTGATTGACTAGATTTTTTTTCAGTGGAATCGAGAGCGATTTCATTGAATCGGGCGTGCTGGACAACCTCAAACAACTCATTTTAACTTAATTTTAAAAAATGTTTTTGAAAAACGCGTCGCTTACGCAGCGCATGAATCCGTAGCTTGCGAATTCGTCCTCGATACGGCCGTGTTTTTGTGTTTATCCGAATCAGGCGCGATTGCATGTCTGGATTGAATCGAAATTCAAAACAGGTTTCGAAAATACGGCTGAAATAAGTCAGTTGTCGATCAAATCGGTTGTGTCTCTGAGGCGAGGTTCAGCTAATACGATATTTTGCCCCGCACTCGCAACGACACTACTCGGTATCTATTCAAAGTTCGCCGAATTTTCAATATTCGTTGACATCCTTCGTTTCGTCATCTACTACAATGAAAAGATCAATGATTTTCTGTTTTTTTGGGGACGATGAAGCTCGAGACGATTGATCGCATCAGCATTGTAGGACTTTTCATTGCTTCTTGACGCATAGTTGAATTCATTTGAAACACCAAAATTTAGTGAAATACGAAACGAAACACAACCGAGACAGGTGCCAAATAAACAGCAAAAAAAATTCAGATATTCAAACTAGGGTTGTCTAAACGATCTCTTCCTGAATTTCGGGCCCGCAATCCTCCTCCTGCGGTCTACGTGCAAGCCCTGACCCCTCTCCGCCCACTGTTGTTTTCTCTATCATTGCGATTTGACTATTCGTTCGCATGCTCACAATAACATCTCGCCTATTCTCCATTTCATTTCTACTCCTTTCCTCCTCCCTCTTCGGTCGCCTCTCGCTATGGATGTGCGTTTTATCTCCATTTTGCGTTCCGTATCTTCGTTTCGTTGAAACACCGTACCAATGGACTGTAAGTACCGTACCTAGCGCTAGAGATGTCAAATCGAGACCGTCTATACTGTTCTTTCGTGTTTTCACGTATTTCTGGCCAGCGTGAGACCTATAGAGAAGAATCGGAATTGATTAGATATCACTGCAGTATTCTACAAACCACTTCGCTTCAGGACCCACCAGAGGAGATTCAATCGATCGATGAAGGTAGATCACCGAAAGGATTTAAGCTACTCGACTAGTTCCTCCTGCCTCTTTTCTCGATTTGCAACTGTAGAAGAAGCAGAGGAGACGGCGAGGAATTGGTTAGTGAACTGCATTTTGTTGTTGAAAATACATCGATAAACAACCGACAGTCGATCAACTCAAGCTCAACGATCTAGCTCCCTCCAACAATTCCTATATTGTCAGTAACTAATTGATTTTCGATTTGCTGGCTACCGTATCCGTTTGTAGTTTTCCAGCAGCGGAATTACTGTAGGATTACGGTATCGGGTGCACTGTAAGGGGACTATAGTTTTCCAACAGCGGAGTTACTGTAGGGTTACGGTATCGGTGACACTGTAGGGGGACTGTAGTTTTCCAGCAGCCGGGTTGCTGCAGGGTTACATTATTGAGTATGCAGTAGGGGAACGGTAGTATTCCAACAGCCTTGTTACTGTAGGGTTACTGTATCAGATGCACTGTAGAGGGACGGTAGCTTTCACTCACCCAGTATACTGTATGATTACTGTAACATGGATAATGCAGGAGTACGGTACCTTTCCAATATCCGGATTACTGTAGGATTATGGTACCGGGCATACTGTAGGGGTATGGTAGCTTTCGAACAACTGTGTTACTGTAGGGTTACTGTATCGGGCATACTGAAGGAGTACGGTAGCTTAACAACAGCCGTGTTACTGTAGGAATACGGTATCGGGTATACTGACGGAGAGGAATTGGTTAGTGAACTGCATTTTGTTGTTGAAAATACAGTACCCATTTACAGACCGACAATCAATCGATCGATAAACAACCGACGGTCGATCAACTCAAGTACAACGATCTAGCTCCCTCCAACAATCCCTGTATTGTCAGTAACTAGTTCATTTTCGAATTGCTGCCTAGCTACCGTATCCTTCTCACTTCAGGACTCACCGGTTCAATCGATCGACGAGGAAGGTAGATCATCGGACCAACTCAAACTCGATGACCTCCCTCTCTTGCCTCTGTTGGCTATCTGTGGACATCTGAAGAAAGATTACAAGACTCTCGATGCATTCCGAAAGGTGTCGTTATAAACTCATTTGGTTTTGGTTGCAGTCGAGGATGAGAAAAGGGATGACACCTTTTGAAAAAAATACATACATATTTATTTCAGAAATGTCGCACCTTCGCCTGAGCAGTGAATGCGTACTTTGAGAACCCATCGAAAATTTCAGTCATAGATCGAATCGACTTATATGCGGCCGCAGATCCCGTTTTCAGAGTATCAAAACCTGGTGTACGCAAAACCAATATAATTAATTCAGCGAAATTATACTATGCTCGAAATGAACGTCCATCTTCTACCGGCTAACTACGTCCTGCACCCATTGAGCAACCATTCTCACGTTTTCGACGATATTGAATACTCGAAATATGTATGTTACGTTTTGAGTATAATTTTAACGCCCAATATATCTTATGAGACATTGTGTTGAAAAGAGAGGGTATTTCCAATGTTGCTTCTAAATTACAATTAGTTTGCTTTTACGGAACAGTTTGACTGATTTCACACACCTCCCGTAGTCATGACAAATCTGCATCCCACTCTCTTCAATTCGCGTACTCGCTCCTTTCTCTGACCGGCGAGAGATCGTGCGTATTGAGGAGAGTCGGATGCCATCACTAACCTGTGTAGTTCCAGGCCATGGTCCTCAATCGAAATCTCGTCCGTCGGAAGGTAAACGATATCAAACAGGTGCGTATTAGTGACATCCATTCGAGGCCGACTCCCCTCAATTAGCATACTCTGAGAAGCCGGTAAGAGAATTGAGAGAATCGAGAAGGGTCGGTGTCGAAATACTAGTCGGCAACAACGCTTCTTCCAATCATGAGGCGTAGAGTGTTTCAGTAGTGATGTTGTTTCGGTTTTCGTCATTCAGCACACGACCTCGCCGGTCAAACAGAAAAGAGACCGACATCACTACCTCTTATCCGCTTTCGACACTAATCTTTCTGTAGAGTTGATCTTTGATCTCTGCACGGCAGGTGCTGCGGGGTCGCGTGAGCACGCCCCAGGTGTCCATGTGTGACTCGGTCGAGGCAAACACCGGATCGTCCGGCAGATGCGAAATATCGACTTCTAGGAAATCGAATGCACGGGAAAATTCACAAATGAACAAAGGTGTGTCGTTCACAATGCCTTATTATGTATGATATATAAAACATGAGCATTTCTGCGAGCATAATTCATATACTCCCAAAACCATTAATTTAATTTAATAAACTGATGACGTTTGTCAGATCCATGATTCTCGATCTTATTCGATCTAATCGATCCCATCCGAGGGTGTCCATTGAACACGACTATGATGAAGGCGTCCATGCTTCTACGGACTTTGGTAAGTGATTTATAGTGCTGTCGGATCGAATAGATACTCTCTCCATTCTGCACACTATTATGTTTCTCTAAGCAGCAAAATGGGGAGAGCACTGTTCGAAACTGCAATATTAATGAATTTGTTTCTGCGAAAATATGAATTATGCTTAACCAAACATTACATATAATCACTGAAATTTCATATATTTTTCAGCTTCTTTCCTCACTGAACTCGACGAGATGACTCAATGTGTGCGAGTGGTGGACCCGGAGTCAGTCGGCGATTTGTTCGGACTCTCGATCACCTTCTGGCAGTCGTGGATGCTGCGGAAGCTGCAAGACCACTGTCAAGTCTTCTACTCTCAGCTTGACACCACCTATTACTTCGAAACGGGCACCGATCTGAGAGATCTGTCTCCGATCCCAACCGAAATTGCGTGGTGCAAGTGCAGCCCCTGGATAGACGAGGAGAGAGACTGCCACTATGACCCCTATCAACCAGACGATAAATGATTGATCGAACATCTCAAATAGAAGGCTGCCTTTGAACAACGAAATTATGGTATTTTCGAAGCACACATGTACAACTGTTCAACTCAGTCCCCATTTTTTATTAGCTTTCTTTGTACTGCATTTCTTGATATCTTCTAGCTATCATGTATTGCGCCCTTAGCCTTTAAATACAATATAGTCAGGGCAGGCACGGTATCAAAGTATCGCAAATTTTAGAACGGGAAAAAATTGATGCCAAATGTGCCGTGCAACAATCAACGTACACTCTGCTTTCTGTAGTTGTATCAACGTTGGCGCGTCTCTTTCTATCACTATTTCTTTGATATCACGACACGACAATAAAACTTGCCAATACATCGGTAATGTCTGCTAAACTTCCTTCCTTCCTTGTATTCTGTCATCTTTCAATGCAAAATCGCCGATTCATTTTCACCGCGAACTCTTTCACGAGAAATAAACTCGTTCTTATGAATGTAACATATTTATCCACGATTTAATTTAGAATACAATATTGATTAGGTACAATATGATTTATTGGAACACTCCTAGAATGCCTCAGTTGGCGTCGTCTTAGACGGTCAACAATGACGTCGCGTGTTCGCCTCCGCACGACGAGAGGAACGAGCTCACGTTCTTGAACTCGCCACAGCAATGCTGAGAGAAGCCGTGACCTACAAGGGATTATCGATTTATTCTTAGTTTTTTTTTAGAATTATTTAGAAAACAATTTTTTAGAAAAAAAAATCAATATTACAATGAGATGAGAAGCAGTCTTGAATCGATCTGATGGGGACAGCCTCTCATTAGAATACTCCAATACTGCTAATTCTAGGGAATTTTTCGCACCAGTTGATGTCATATTGCAATATGAGTAGAGACTGTCTAGATGCTAGTGGATGAATGACTTTTTCTCATCACAATAATTAGCATAATGTCTAACAATCGTTCATCACTACCGTAACCCTGCTATCATCGATATATTGGGGTGTTCCGAAAGTATTGATCACTTATACATTTTTCGCTTGGTAAAGCACGAAACGATTCCTTCTATGCTGCGCTGGATTGAGAAACTATTTTTCTACGATTTCGATGCTTCAACCATGGAAATCCATTCACTTTCGAAAAACCACTTCATTCAGACCAGACTTCACAAAATCACTTTTTTCTAAATGCTCACTTTACCAAATGTGTAAAAATCAGTTTACCATCGAGAGTTTAGAGTTAGCAATAAAATATTTGTCCGACATCCCGACTTATTTCATCATCATTACGAAATTTTTCATTTCCCACACATATTTATACAAATGATAGAATTGGATCCCAATAATAGTTAGAAAAAATGCGCCATAAAATTAGACTAAGAATAATCATAAACAGAGTTTCTAAGACTGGTCAAGAAGTTCAGAAAATTCAAAAATTTGAAAATTCAATTCCTCATAATGAAAAAAGTGAAAATAATTTGACCTAATTCTCCTGCGGTACGGTATAAATCATATTTCTCAACTTCATTTGCTAGTGTGACCTCTTCCCCTTATATGGCTCCAATATGAGCTTTTCGTTTTTATTCTGTACTGAGTTGGGAAATTTCAAATGTGGGGTTCCGAAATCAAAAGTGACGTTTTAAAAAAAATTTTAATCATCAGTAGGATCCAATTGGTCAGAACTCATAAAATAGTTCGAAGTTACCCTCAATACATATGAAAGAGTGAATGAGATTGGACATTATCTTCCACAAGAAAAAAACAAAAGAACAAAATGATCAATACTTTCGGAACACCCCAAAGCATTATTCCACCGTACCTCCAGCGTCTCCTCCGAACGGCACGTTGCCCTGATCAACGAACATAGCAGGGAGGCTTGAAGTTCGTGTCCTGTAGAAGCAAATGATCAAGTCACTAATTTAATATGTTTAGAACACGTTGCTAGTCATCCAACATGTCTCCACCATTCCCAATGCAGTTCAATCACCTAAGGCTCTTCAATCCGCCTGGACCAATCTGTGGCTTGAAATCAGCCAGAGATCTTCTTTCTCCCATCGCTACCGTAACCTCCCTCCATGATCTACCGTATCCCCTTACCTTGAGGTCAGTGATGCTGATGCCAGTGGCGATGGCTCCTCCTCCGACTGCGAGAACGAGCAGGAAGATATTCCATGCCAGAGTAGTCTTCTTCGTGCGACGGAGAACACTGAAAAGAAAATAAGAATTACAGAGCACGATCTACCATTCTGTTAGCATCTCATCAAGATAAATTACGAACTTGTATGACCGTATCAGGGTTGGGCTTTTACGGTTTACGATTTGTACGGATTTTACGGTTTTTACGAGTTTGAACCGTAAAATAATATTTTACGGAATTCGTAAAATTTGTATCCGTAAAATCCGTAAAATATGTTGATGATGAATAAGCGAAAATTGACTGCTTTTTTGAGCATTTTGAGCATTTTCAATATATTTTCCGATTTTAGTGGAGAAAATGTTACTCCTTTTTACAATTCTTCTAGAAATTTATCGAGTTCTCGATAATATCGGCCCCAGGCTTTCAACAGCCATGCTCACATATTTTTTAAGATGTGTTCAGAAGCGGAGCACAAAATGTAGATGAAAACCTTTTGGGTTTGTTTTGAAAAATTACTATTTATGAACGTGGTTGAACATATTTTCTGCACTTTTGAATAGATTTTCACTATAAAATACTACATTTTACGGTCTTTACGGATTTTACGGAATTTTACGGATTTTGAATCAGATCAGTAAACTATAAATTTTACGCAAGACCCTGGACCGCATGTCCCCCAATCCACCTGGTTCATTCTCTCAAATTTTGCAATTTTTGTAATACATAATTTACTAGAGGGTAGCAACACAAGGTACTATTGCTGAAAAAAAGAAGTTACAAAAAAATCCAATCGCCTCAAGTGCAATAATCCACCTAGTTCGCTTTGTTACAATCATATTTGAATTTTCTCCTCGGACGGCAGTACGAATCAACGTCTAGAGGGTAAATATCGAAAACTTAGAACACTCGTAGATCCACAATCCACCGGGTAACTTTTTTCACTCTCGAGGTGCGTTTTTATGCAACAATCTAGATATTAACATTTCATGAACTATAAATTCCATCAACAAGACAGCTCTCTGGAGCGTCAATCCACCTAGGTATCATTCCTCCATACTTCATCTATCATAACCCAACAAACTCCATCAAAGAGGGGATCTTGTTCTTCTGCCACTCATACTCCTCTGCAGCATTGATCCAGAGGTAGAAGAGAGAGGGGAGGACCACACAACCGAGAGGAATCGTAGAGGCGCCCACCACGCCCATCACCTGAAGGAGTGAGGAGATTGGTTATAATTATTTATTATTCAACAGTTGCTCCGATTTATTGACTACTACTAAACCTACCTCAATTTACTCGCATTGTGCAACCCGAAAGTGACACGCAACATTTTGTGAGATCCGAGTGTTTTCCATCTGTAATCCCTCGCCTACCGTATAGGTAACATACCGTACCAATCAATAATCCATCAACTACCTTACCAGGAGGAAATCAGGAATGGTGAGGCCAACGAAGGAGACAGCAGCCGGCACGGAGGTACGGAGAGCGACGCGACCCTTGTCGAAGTCTGGAAATGGGTTACGGTAACTACGGATTACGGGAATAAATAAATCGATAAATAGGGATACTGTAGCAAAAAAATCAATCAATAACTCACGATGGGCGACCTTGAAGAAGTGCTCGAGCACCGGGTTGACCACGATGACCTGGAGAGGAGAGGATTGGACAATTGGTATTCGCGATCGCCACATTATCGGAGATGCATGGATGAAGCGAATCTTAAGCAAGTTGAGTAACACGAACGCACCAAGGTAATTGTCGAAAATTCTGATATTTATCTCTTCTGACTAACAATTTAATCGATCAATAAGGAGCGAACCCATTATTTTGCACCACGTGTAACCCCTACGATCTGTGTTATCCTTTCGTACTTTTTTATTTCAAATCTTAGAAAGAAGAGAAAATAAAACAAAAAATTTCACCAGCGTGAGAATGCAGTGAACGGCGATCATGAAGTTGGCAAAGCACTACAGCCAGTACGTTTGAAATCGGGTTACTGTATGTTACCGTACTCGATAAATCGATACTAAACCCCTTCTACAGTACTGGTCGTCTTAAATATTTCCAATTAATAAATCGAAACAGAAGTGTTTTACCGTACCTGGACCGAGTAGATCACGGAGGACTCCATCGAGTTACCGTACACCCAGAGAACGATGGTCGACAGGAGCATGCACAGCATGACCACTGTCATGCCCCGGTCCCATCCCACACACTCAGTTCCATCTCTTCCCCGGTTCTACACTAGACACTACACTAGTGGCTCTTTCCAAGCAGCTAGCTATTTTCTGGACGAAGGCCAAGTCAGCACGTTCCTCCTTCCATGCTTCAAGGGAAAGACCCCATTCACCACTGCTGGAGGACCGATCATTACCTTCGCCAAGGAAGAAGAAGTACCGAAGCGTAGAAGAAGAGCATCGGAACGGGACCCGAAGAAACTCGTCCGGGACTTGAAAAATCATCTTCTCGAATTCGGTGTGACTTCCTACATCCTACTACCCAAGGACGAAGTAACCTCACTTGGATGTACATCCAAACTTGGAGAGTATGCACTCACGTCTACGGTCTCGTCTCAGGAGGTGGAGTTCTACTCACGGCATTACCAGCACGATCGCGAAGAACTTTTGATTCCACGTCTACTCATTGGAACATCCAATGTCTGGAAGTTGCTCGGAACACTGGATAAACTGGAAGATTCAAACCCGAAAGAACACGAGAAGATCAAGGGTATCATCGAGAGATCCAGAGAGGACTTTCCTTCGATCCTGCACGGACTCTTCGACGAGGAAATCGATATATTCCTCAATTCCACCTCGAGAGCCCAGATACACCCGAAGATGGACAATAAGACGGGCGGAATGGTGGATCGAGCGAAGTCCTGCCTCATCGCCTCTCTGTATGCCCTGGTCAAGAAGGACGAACGATTCCTACCAGAAGTCGACCAGGCTCTCTACAGACTCGGAATCCTGGAGATGACCACATCTTCACCCATGACCACGACAACGACGTCACCCCCGGATACCACGACTAAAACTACATTTCGCCCTACGACGGCTTCTACAGATCCAGCGACAACAGCTTCGAGTACTGTCCCTCCGGCTACGACATCTACTGTCCTCCCTACGACAACGACCATTCCTTGCACTACCACTTCAACTTCTGCTCCGCCGACGACTACTCTTCCCACTACTACTTCAACTACTGCCCCAACAACAACCACTTCCCCCACTACGACGTCAACACTTCCTACACCAACCACTACCCCGCCTACTACCTCCACGACCACCGTGCCAACAACAAAGACGAATATTCCCACCTCTGACGAACCATCAATTGCTGTGCCCCTTCCGACTGGCATCGCTAAGGGAGCATCGACCTGGCTCACTCGGAAGAAGGCACAGACAGAGGTGGCAACGTCAACCACGACGACGTCCTCAACTACAACCCCTGTCTCGACGAACAGTCTGTCATCTACATTGACACCCAGCGCCGCTACTAGCGCAATCACTGTCGAGCAGGAGACTCCCCGTAATTTCGTCCTTCCACCCCAGGCACTCGTAGCTCCCGACAGTTCGACTGAGGTTCGAACAAACCGATTGCCAAGGCAGAACAACACTACTGCAAACAACACAGCCACCCGCGACCCGCAGTCTGGAGCTGCCGGCGAACAGTTTAGATTGAACTACACTCAATCGCACCAATCTTACTACGAGAAGATCAATGAACACGCCGATCAAGTCAACCGGAACCTCACCCATGCGGGCACGAATGCCAAGCTCAACTACCTAGGCATGTCCTCCCAGAAAGATCTGAAAAACCACTACCGACACCTAGCAACGAAGACGTGCGGTCTGGCCCAAGACCAGTTGAATCTGTTCAGAGCCATCGTCCGTCTGTCCCCGACCACCGGAATCCGCGCCATGTTGGGGAGGGATGATCTTACGGCATCTTTCGCCGGAGAGAATGTCATCCGAGTCACGGCCTGCCATCAAGTCACCGTCAAGGAGGTCTACCGTTCTCGCAAGATCAACGAGACTTGCTTCGAGAGGACCCCCGTGCTGACAATGGACAACGAGACCCTGTTTATCCAAGAAGGTAGCAGGGACCTCGCTGCAGAGAGCCCCACGATCGATTGCAAGTTCGTCCAACCCGAGGTCTTTCTGGACAGGGACGGAAACTACATCGAGAATGGAATGACCAAGAACGTGACGTCACTACTACCATTTGACTTCGGCACAAGCCCGACCCTCTCCCCACTGGTGTTCCAGAGTGGCGACCTCTTCGACCGTGCCAAGACAACGTCATCTAACTCTCTACTCCTGGCCATTTCATTCGGAAACCATCTCACCTCGATCCGGGCTCGACAGCCTTCCATTCTCAAGACTGTGACCGGTCCCTCACTCTCCGGAATCTCGAACTTCTTCGCCTCAGCGGGCCAGTCAATCAAGGACGCCACGCGGAGTGTACTGGACTCGGCGAAAGACGCCCTCATCGATGGTATGATTATGCTCGGAGCGCCTATCATAGGAATCCTGATCGCCATCCCCATCCTGATTCTCTTGAAGTATCTCTTCATGAGATATCTGGCAGCCCGGGTCCTGAGAACGTTCATGCGTGTTCCGCAACCGAGGATCAACTTCGTTCGGCGAGGCGAGGAAACTGAACTCAAGGACGTCGAGGCTGGCACGAAACGACCGAAGCGCCCCCCACGGCCATCGGCACCTCTCATGGCAAGAGAATCTGACTCTGAGGAAGAATGTCGCTCAACAAGGAGAAAATTCAGAAGATACCCCGTCATGCCACATGAAGGAATAGTGAGGATCAACACCATCGCATCAGGGACTGGAGAGGATCTCCCATACATCCCCATTACGATCCAGGGCGTTGCCGTCGTAGGGTTGCTGGATTCGGGAGCCTCAAGATCCTACGTCTCACAGTCGACGGCTGCCAAGATAGCCAAGAAGATCCGCAAGACGAAGATCTCCGGAGTAGCGGCTAACGGATTGCCAGTGAACTTCCTCGGCGAGGCCAGAGACTGCGAGATTCAGATCGGGAACGCGTACATCCAGCACGATCTTCTCATCAGCAAAGATGAGCACTGCCCCTGCCAGGCCCTCATCGGCTACGATCTCGTGAAGGCGATGACTCTGGCGGGGTGCCCCGTGGAGTTCACCAACGGATGGGTTGGAATCGGAGGCCGACACATCAAACTCTCCCACGATCCGTCTACGATGTACTCCAGCTCGGGTCTAATCATCAACGCCGTCGCCACTGGCACCTACACGATCCACCCCGGCGAACGCCTTGCGATCATAGCTAAGGCGGTGGACGCGGAGAGCGATCCAAGAAGAGATCCCTTCTACCATCTCACTATAAACCCACGATACTCCGATTGGATGAAGATAGTCAAGGATCGAGGACTATATTCACCTTATATGTGGAGAACGACAATGGTAGAAGTCCAGAATATCACTGGTCGACCACTCAGAGTTGAGAAGGATTCAAAAATATTCAACGCTGAAGTATTCTACATCAGTCACATCAAGGAAGAAGACGGAGATGAATCAAATCAACTCGACTTCTCAGAAGAAGATCAAGTATACATCCCCGAAGAAGCCTGCTACGAGGACCGCCTTCCCGTGATCCCGAAAACCGCCGACGACTTCCTCGAGCAGATCTGCTGGGACAAGTCTCTACTCACCGATCGAGGAAAGGCAAGGCTAATGAAGATCATCCTGGCGAACAAGGACGCTTGCTATAATGAGGATAAGTCCATTGGGAAGTTTCGGGGACCAGTCCAGCACACCATTCTCTTCAAACCTGGAGAATACCCGAAGCCCATGAACCGCCCAATCCCATACTCAAGAAGGCCAGCGGCCGAGGAGCAAATGCAAGAGCTCCTGGAAGCAGACGTCATCGAGATCGCCACAGAATGGCCTACACGATCTCCCGTAGTTATGACAGCCAAGAAGGACTCCTCCTTTCGATTTCCCTGAGGCAGGTCAATGCTTGCACAGTCCCCACGTTCCAAGATCTTCCGAGCATAGACGAACTCGTCGTGGCAGCCGCTCAGAAGCGGTATTTCACCCAGCTCGATCTGAAGAGCGGCTTCTTTCAGATCGAGCTGGCGGAGGAATCCCGACCCTGGACGGCCTTCACTGTCAATTCTACCACGTACCAGTGGAAGCGCCTCCCCCAAGGGTTGCAGGGCTCACCCGGCTACTTCCAACGGGCGTTGGAATGGGTCCGGAGACATTGCCCAGTCTCGAGCACATTCGTCTATATGGACGACATCTTATTGGGCTCAGACACACTGGAGGAACACTTCCACGACGTTGAGGCCGTGTTGAAGACGCTGAAGGAATTTGGCTTGAAAGTTTCTCTTCCGAAGTGTAGATGGATGACATCCGAAGTATTATACTTAGGCTTCGTGATCGGCCAAGATGGAGTCAAGCCCAACCCCAAGAAGATCGAGTCAGTCATGAAGTTCCCCAGACCCAGGAATCAACGAGAGGTCTACAGCTTCATTGGCCTGGCCAGCTATTTTCGAGCCTTCATCCCGTCCTTCGCATCCATCGCAGCTCCACTGCACGGTCTGACAGGGAACAACCCCTTCTCATGGGGAACTGCCCAGCAGTATGCATTCGATCGTATCAAGGCTCTCCTCTGCACCGCCCCTGTACTGATCGCGCCCCGCATGAAGGACATTTTCTTCATCGACACAGACGCGTCTGGATCGGGATTGGGAGCCGTGCTGATGCAGGAGCGTGACGGGAAGATGCATCCCATCGAATTCCGATCTCGTCGTCTGAAGGATGCGGAGACCCGTTACGTCTCGCTTGAAACCGAGGCTCTCGCTGTGGCCTGGGCAGTCAAAGTATTCGAGAAGTATATACAGTCTTCCCGAACAGTGATTCGGACAGATCACGCTCCCCTGCAAGCCCTGATGCGGAACAGGAACCTGGAGGGACGTCTAGCCAGGTTCCAGCTGGCTTTGTGCGGATCCAACATCGAGATCCAGTACCGCCCTGGAAAGGCCAACGTCGTCGCCGATGCACTCTCTCGGTACCTACCCGAAGAAGAACCAGAAGAGCCAACCAGTGCAGCACCCAGAAGAACCAACAAAGAGATCCTCCTTCTGGAATCCACGAGGATCTACCGTGATGAGAAGAAGACCCCAGCCGCACCAGCCACGACGACCAATGATGAGAGATCATCAGAACGATCACTTCGCCAAGACCAGAAGAAGGAGAGGGCGCACGAGCAGTCCTCCCTTCCAGGATACTACGAGGAGGAGGATCAGGAGCAGCCTCCCCTCCAACAGAAGAAGAAGGAGAGGGCGCAGGAGCCGTCCTCCCTTCCAGGATACTACGATGAGACTCGGGAGATGCCCGAACCCGAGGAGACCGGAAAGCCCCTGGTCTTCACTCTTCGCCTCAATCTGATGATGACCACTCAAGAGATTCAGAATGTGCAAGCTACGGCTACTCATATCATGGAAATCAAGGAGAAACTACAGCGAGGAGACCAGGAGACCGAGGAGAAAGGCTATCTCCTGACAGACGGAATAGTTTACAGCGTCAACATGGACAACTCAGACGAGACTGAAGAAGCAACTCCCAGAATCCTTCTCCCCCGCGACGAGCCTACGATCGACCGTATCGTCCGTCACTACCACCAATCCTGCACCCTCGGTGCCCACGCTGGAGTTGCAAGGACGCTCAAATCGATCAAGAGGAGATTCTCCTAGCGTGGAATGAAGGACGATGTGGCTAAGATCGTACGAACATGTCCGTCATGCCAGAAGCTCAAGTCCATCCCGACGCAGTTCGTCACCGAGCCACTCTCTCAGCTGTACACGCCAGGCGAAGCGTTCCAGCGAATCCACCTGGACCTGATCACGCTCCCGATTTCGGCTAACGGGAATCGTTACGTTCTCACCTGCATCGACGCCCTGACGCGCTTTCTGATTGCTGTACCTCTCCCTGACCAGACAGCTCAGACCCTTGTGAAGGCCTTCGACAACATCGCCTTAGTTTTTGGCTACCCTCAGACCTGTTTCACTGACAAGGGAGCGAATCTGACTTCGGAGATATTCACCGACTTGCTGAAGAAGGCCGGAGTTTCCCATTTAGTCTCCGTTCCCTATCATCATTCTAGTAATGGAATTGTGGAAAGGGCGAACAGGACTCTGGAGGAGACGCTGGTTCACTTCGTGAACGTCGACCATCAGGCTGACTGGGAAGAATATCTTCCATCCCTCGTCTTCGCGCTGAACAACCTCAGTCACAGCATCTCCGATCTTCCCCCCTTCCTGGCCATGTTCGGAAGATCGGCGAGAGTGAAAGAAGACGGACTGCTCGCGACTCCAAGGCCTGCCTACTTCCAGGACCCCATCGGCCGGAGCCATCGCATCCTCCAGAGCGTGTGGAAGGTTATCAAGGAGAAGAGTGAGAAGGCCAAACAACGTGAGAAATCTCAGTACGACGCCGCCAACAAGACACGCGAGCGGCAGTTCCACCCTGGAGAGTCAGTCCTACTCCGAGGCCCTCCCCGAAAGAATAAGTTGCAACATCGTTTCACTGGACCGGCAACTGTGATCGAGGAGGTGGGATCTGGCCGTCTCCTTGTCAAGATCGGCAACCGCCAGACGGTCTGGCACAAGGACCTCACTCTCAAGTTCAACGAGGTCGCCCCGCCCATCCCGCCAGGCCAGATCTACCCGGAGATGAGCGATGAAGATGAAGAAGGAGACAGCGATGCCGACGCTTCCGCAGATGTCCCCGAGCCGGAGCCCGTGCCAGAAGCTCCAGCACCGCCGCCTAGGCGGTACAACCTGCTTTCTCACGCGAGAGTCAACGTCGTTTGTACCGCCGACACGGTCAGAGAGGAGAGCACAGCACGGAGGCTGGACTCCCTCGATGATGACCTATCCCCCGAGGACCGACCCCAGTCACCACTCGCCGTGGGCCCCGAGCAAGCAGATCGCTACGTGACGAGCCGTCCTCGAGAGGGAAAGCTGACACTGAGGGTCACCATCGCCGGAGCCAATACCGGGTCATGTCCCCCGGCCCCCATTCCAGTCCACAATATTGACCGTTCAGGTATGCCCGCTCTCTATCGCCTACGCCTGAGGGACGTGGACGGGACGGACGCCAGCCCGCGCTCGACTACCGAACGAGCTCTCCCTCGCCCCCACTGATGCCCTCTCAATCTCTCTTCACCTCCTTCACCCCCATCTTCAACGTTACCCCTCTTCCCCCCAGCAATTCTTCCCCTTAGGGTTTCAGGCCTCCACTTCATTAATCAAGATCCCCCTTTTCTAGTTATTTACCCCCGCCCTGCCCATCGCTGCCCTTTATCGCCGTATTTTTTTTGTTCGCGCTTGCGTATTTCAATTATTGCCTAGTCCTGGAGGGGACATTAGCTCTATTGTATCTCGCCATCTCTCGTAATTTCTTCTTTATATTCTGTAATCAACCATTTTTCACCCTCTCCCCTTTATTTCTCCTTTACTTATATCTCAATTCTCGAACCCCTTCTCTCTACTCCATGCCCAGTTAGCTACTTCACCGCTTCATAGCACGCAAAAACAAACCCTTTGCCAACAATCCTCTTTCGTACCTCACCAATTATCCCAACAATCCCCCATCACGGTCCCAACAATCTCCCGTCGTAATGTGCTATCGCTACACCATCACCAAAATCCACAAACCAAGGCTTAATCAAGGCCAGGGACTGGCCTTTAAGGGGAATCGAGGATGTCATGCCCCGGTCCCATCCCACACACTCAGTTCCATCTCTTCCCCGGTTCTACACTAGACACTACACTAGTGGCTCTTTCCAAGCACAACACTTCCCTTCCCCTCTGCACACACTCACCCCTCCTCTCGCCTCTAACCACTCTCCCCCTCTCCCCCACGTCCCGCTCAGTCACTGACAGACTCCGACCCCCAGAGGGAGGAGCCTGTTCCTCCCCCTCTATTCTTCAGTCTTCCTCTTCTCTCGCTTCCTAGTTAGTCTCCCCTCCATTAGTTATCAATGCGATAAAAGGGCTATATCTTATCATCGGGTATGTTGGCAATCACATGGGAAGGGGACCGATGGATACAGTAGGTACTAGAGTCAGGCCAGGGACCGGCCGTTTTATTCGCCAGTCCTATTGCACCACCACTGAAATTGAAAAGAGGCAAGAACTTCCTGGAACAGGAGGGAGAGGTCACGTTAATCATAACCATCTCCATACTTTGTAACCATGAGTAATTTGGAGGGGTATCAAAAGCGCAACTGATCAAAAGCGCAACGGAGTACAGCTCGGATGGGAGTTGACCAATTTCAATGAAAAAAATTACAGATTAGTGTTTACGCGATACCTCGATCTGTGAAATTTTTTCATTGAAATTGGTCAACTCCCATCCGAGCTGTACTACGTTGCGCTTTTGATCAGTTGCGCTTTTGATACCCCTCCAGTAATTTTAAGTATGAGGAGGCAAATGAATGCTCGATCTTTATATTTTACGCAATTTCAGTCACCACAAATCAACAGGTTCCAATATCAAAATAAGAACCAAAAATCCTGTAGCGCCATTCTTACTGGCGGTTTAGTTTTATATCGTGAAGTCATCGCCGACAATAATAATAATTGCATTTTATTATAGAACGGATGGATTCTTCAAATGGGTTTCATTGTACGCCGCACAAATAAAAGCACGGCCTGAAACGCCACTTACCCTGGAAACTCGAAAATATTTCCCCAAAAAGTAACAGATTCAGAGACCTCATCGTGTGTTCGGATCGAATATCGCTCTGTCCATTCTGCACACTATCCCTTGAGGAACTATAGTGTGCAAAATAGAGATAGCTGATTTTAGATCCACTATCATGAATCACAATCGATTTAGGATACTCGTCATTGTTCTCCCTCATCACAGGTCCTTAAACACCGCGCGTGGCTCGTTATAACATCTGATAATTATTTTATTTTTGATACACTGGCGGCATCTCCCTAATTGGAAAAGCACAGCATCAAAGTAATAACATCACAATGAGAAGCATCACCCCTCCTGGTCAAAGGGCTAGATTCGGCAATATGATCATAACAATGTTAAAAAAGCGCCTAGTACACCGCTACACCTCCTGGACACTAAATAAGTTCAGCTTTATCTGAATTAAGGCGACGGAAGCTTTCTCAAAAGTGTAGTAGAATTATTGAAAGCGCGAGAAACATTCAAGAAATCGCAGCTGTGCAAATTCTCGCAATCGATAGCGCAGTCCGAAACACCACCTTCCCTGTCTATAGGAAAACTATGGTCTTCAATGAAAAAAAAAGCATCTTGAAGTACTTAACTCTCATTTTTCAATGAAGCATCTTTATATACAATCACAAGATAATTTTTAAAAAGGGCAATTGTTCCATCTATCACAGCTGCACCACATCTAGCAAATAACCGATGGGTGACAATTCCGCAAACGACATTTCCGCAACTCGACATAATTCGATTTCTAGCCACCCTAGGATCCTGTCAGAGGTGTCATTCTGATCGGCATACCTTCTTCTTTATTTTGACGCCTCTGCCAGGATCCTAGGTTGGCTAGAAATCGAATTATCTCGAGTTGCGGAAATGTCGTTTTGGTCGAGTTGCGGAAATGTCGTTTGCGGAAAAAATTCAAGTTGCGGAAAAATAAAAGCTGCGGAATTGTCACCCATCCCAAATAACAGCTCAATGAGCAGCGCCATTCCTCCTGGTGAATCGATTATTGGCAGCGTCAGAATGCGCTAGAGTTCACAAACCTGAAACACCACATCTCCTGCAGATACAAAAATTTGTTTGGTGAGATGATCCTTCATGAACACCGTCTTATTCGCTAATTTAGATCATATGTTGACACACGAATTATGGTAGAATCAGCAACGTTCGATACCATATTAACAAAAGCATCCAAGGCAACATACACGTTCCTTCTCTATAATTTCATTTGCAACGTCCAAACAGCTTTGTTTCTATTTCGAAATAAAAGAGTTAGCAGCTCCTTAGCATATCACCAAATAATTATTTTTTAATCATTGAGAGGCGCATGCTGATTGGAAATGCGCATCATCTAACGAATTAGATCTCATTTCGAAGCACAAATGCCGCTGGATGCCCACTTCTCATTGTTGTCCCTTATCTATGGTAATAACAAGAGCAGAGTCTGACACATTTCGTGATAGAATGATGTTTCACGGATATTTTCCAAAATCATCAGACAATTGTATTTTGCGCATCGGAATGCACCTCAGATCGCGGTCGCGCCTCATCAAACTAAGAAAAGAAGAATGCGGTGCACCGATCCTCCTGGCCAATCAGTTCCAGTTTTATTCACATTATAAGCATTTGCGCTAGTGTTCACTGATCAAATATCTACTTTCTCCATTTTGGACACTCTCTCGTCGATCAGAGAAAGTATAGTGTGCCGAATGGAGAGCGCTACTAATTCCTGTGGTATCACTAGAATTGTCCTTGGCATCCTCTCAGTTATCAGATAGATGGATTTCAGTGTTTACTGGCTATCTGACTCAAATCGAAATGGTTCATTCGGCTCTAACAAAAGCGCAGCCTGAAACGCCACATCTCCAGGTATTCAAAAATGAAATAAATAAGTTTGCGAATAATCTGAATTACTCTGGATTGAGCTCATAAAAGTAGGTGGTGTAAATCATTTTCTCCGTAAACTGCTCGCATAAAATTTGGACTAATCGCAAGGCGAAATAGCGTTTCACGACTAGGATATACCAAGTCAGTGACTCGATACCATATTTTAGAACGCGAGGACGGAAGGGAAAATAATTAAAATTCAAGTCGGAATCGGTCCAAAATTCAGCGTTTCCTATTCAGAAAAAGTATTCAGCTTTTTACTTTTCATGAAATTAAATCTATCTCATTAAAAGTGAAGCTACAAGCTCCTCAGAATTCTTCACCTGATCACTAGTATTATTGGGTTGAACAGTAGCTCTCTCCATTCAGCACACTCTTGGAGACAGTGTGTTTCTTTAATGCTCACTCACTTGGCTCTCGGGCCCATGGATCGCTTCACAATCTCGAGGAAGGCCTTGCGGCAGTGGTCGTGGTACTCAGGCTAGCGCTCCTGCAAATCGAGCGATCAAGAAATGAATACCGTACCCCCATCTCTAATTACTGTAATCTCCAGTCGATAAATCAATACCAAATTTCCGTGGTGCATTTTCCATTCCTACTACTGTACACAATCAATAATTGCATAAAATAACTAGCCGCTACAAAATCCAATAGATAGCCGTATTAGCTTTCATACCTCCTTATCTGAATCTGTAATCGAGAATTAGCGCCAAGCTCCTTCTCTCATTTTCCACTCAATCTAACTGATCAGACAGAGCAAGCGAGTGTTCGAAATGGAGAATCGTGAGGGATCACCTCTCGCAACGAGCCATGCTGATCATGATCATGATCGCTAGTCACTTGTTATAACATTAAACCATTATTTTGTTTATTTGCACTGGGCGCGCTTCACTCATTGACTAACCTCAACATAAAACAGTCAATAAATCACACTAAAACACCACTCCTCCCAGCACGGGAACAGCTGATTCATCAGTGCGCAAAGCCGACCTGATAAGAACTCAGCTTGAAACACCACATCTCCTAGTGGCTAATAATTTTGTGTGATGGTATGATGTTCTTTCTCAATCTTCACGTTAGTCTATATTTTTAGTCGAGAAAGATAGCAAGATCAGCAATGCTGCTAATCAAATTTTTTTTAAAACATCGTGCAATGCGACTTCTCCTGGTCACTCAATCTCTGTTTTCATTCAATTCAAGCATAATGGTCACTGTCCCGGTCCTGACAATGAGTCCACGGGTGCTCAAAATCGCATTCTACCAACATCTAAAATGCGCTAGGTGTGGACTCTGTAAGGACAGCGACGCGAGGTCCTCGCGTCGCGTTCCTCCTCCTCTTTTCACACACTCTCTCGTCCGTTTTTGGAATGGTCTCAAACGCGCGCTTTTCAATTTGAATTGTTTGCGAAGCCACTTGTAGTTACTGCTTCTGAACCTCCGTGGTCATTGAATGATTGCTAGGGTGGGACATCTCAATACGATCGCTGCTAAGAAAAATTACGCTGAAAATCAGCATTTGCTCCATTATCATTTTCTCATTCACCAAACTGCCTGCCACGACTGTGACTAGCATCATATTGGACGAGCACAATACCAAGTAGATAAGAGCAAATGCTGGAACGCCATTCCCCCTGCTTGGTCATTCATATTTTCAAATCCGCAAAATTGCGGATCTGCGCACCCATGTATGGGTTTATGACTTTTTACAAAATGTCTCCAATCGGTCCAAAACTTATCCTACGGTACCCTACTGTAACATACCGTAACCTACAGTAACCCGGTTCGGTGGGTCAGATTTATAGTTCCTTGGGTCAACCTTTTACAAAATGTCTCCAATCGGTCCCAAACTTTACCTATGGTAACCTACCGTAACCCTGACTACGGTTATCACGAACTGACTTTTTTTTCAAAATCGTTTTTTTTAAAATTCGGTTCTTTGCTCCAATATGTATTGCTTGTCGAACATTTTTTAAATTTTTATCTTACAAATCAAAATCATGGCCGAGTGGCTGACGCGCTGGCGTTGAAAACCGAAAGTTGGGGGTTCGAGTTCCGACCTAGCCAAACATCTTTGCCAAGCTTCGGGAATGAAAAATGATACCGTAACCCAAGGGGTGCATGCAGAGGGGAAGTAGTTTTTTATTTCGTGCAATCATCTCCCACAATAATCAAAGTACTTGTTTTTTTTTATTATTATAAAACCGCAGACTACCTCGAATCGGTTTCATTCTACGCCGCACAAAAAAAACACGGCCTGAAACGCCACTCATCCTGGCAGATCGAAAATAATACGACAAGAAAGATCTTTTAGTCTAAATGGGTGGTGCGTCTCAAAATTGTGTTGCCGGGTCTAATATTTTAAAAAAAACGGGTCTAACGGGTCGGGTCTCGCTCTCCATTTTGCACACTCCCTCGTTTCACACACTCCCAGAATGGGCAGAGCGATATTCGATCCATACTTTTTCGAGGTCTCTAAATGATTTAGAGACCTCGAAAAATATCAACCTCATCGTGTGTTCGGGTCGAATATCGCTCTGCCCATTGTGCACACACTCGGCTGAAAGAAAAACGAGAGAGTGTGCAGAATGGAGAACGCGACTATTAGACCCGGCAGCACAATTTTGAGAAGCACCACCCATTGTCCACGTCGATTCAGCTCCAGCCAAAAAATGCCATAGGCAGAAAATGGTTTCGAAAAATATTTTTGCAGAGGTTCCCCACTTTAGTGAAGGGATAAGAGAGGGAGGATAGAGCGACTTCATTGAGTGGGTGCTTTCTAGGCGAGACGGGATTGAACAAAAAACTACGAGAGACCATGGGAGAGCGAGAAAGCATCAGTGAATCTCGCCTCGGTGCCGTAGTGTGGGGTTTTCAATTCGGCTCTGGCTATCCCACAAATGTAGCTCTTGAACCGACGTGTGCCTGTGTTGTTTTCCCTCACGAGAGGCCTCTTTTCACTGCCCGTAACTCGAAATAATATCAAATGACTATTTATCTTATTCGCCGAACCCGCTTGTTCGCTTGAAAAAGTATTTTTGAAAGTGGAAGTACTCGTATGATCGCGATTGAACATCATCAAGCTAATAACCACGGAGGTTCACACCCGGTAAGTAAGTGCGGTCATGAAAAGAATTCGTTTCGAAAACTGCGCGGAAATTGGAATGGACATTTCGCGACGGGAGCCCTCAAGGTGTGTGAAAAGTGTGTGCGGGGCGCGACGCTTTAACCGCGACGCGATCCTTCTGCCGAGCGTACCGTTTCCGCTTCCCAGCAATTCTAGATTCGGGGATTTGGTCAATTTGAGCCTCCGTGAATAACAGTACATTGTGTAGCGTCACTCTTCATGGTTCCTCATCAATACTGTTTTGTTGTGAACCCATTCACAGTATAATTTTTTTTATAACCAGTGTCGCCAAAACATCGTCACTGGGCAAAATCGTACAAACAAGAGAGCAGCCTGAAACGTCACACCGGTGGTTCGAAGAAAATCTTAAGAATATTGTATTCAACCCCGGTGTATTTGCAGCGTAAGTATGGACTAATGTTGCCGGATCGCACTTTTACTCTCTCCATTCTGCACACTCTCTCGTCTGTTAGGGAAACGATAGAGTGGGCCGAATGGAGAGCGCTGAAAAAAAAAACTAACTGGCAAATCACGACACTAGCAAGACAAGGTCACAGTCTGCAACGCCGTTCCTCCTGGCAAGTAAATCGTCATTTTCTTTCTCGAAACAAGTATAATCCGTCACTCCTGTCATGCTCCATCCTCGCCGTGACTCAGTTACCATACCCTATCACTCACGGATGCTGATGATGACGTTGTTCGTCTCGACAGGCGGGAAATGCGCGTCAGGTTTCCACACGGCAGCACGCCCGTGACGATGGCAATGACGGCGAGGGTAAAGAGGGATCATCACAAGCACCGTCACCGACCTTCAATGACGGGATGACAGAGCACCATGGAACCAAAGAGTTACGGTAATTAATTTGGTCATCAGAGCAGATATTTTGTTTCTGAGATTGCAGCCATCGGACCATCGTCCGAGTGCTAAACCGCCATACCAAGAGCGTAGCCTGAAACGCTATATCTCCTTGCACACAAAATAATCTCGAGAGATTATGATGTTTCACGATGACTTTCCACAGTCATCAGACAATTGTATTTAAACCGAACAAGATAAGCTCAGACCGCGGTTGCATCTCATCAAGCTGAGAAATGCACAATATGATGCGCCATTCCCTTTGGTCAATCGATCCACATTTTATTTGCACCTCCAATATATTCTCTCCATTGTGCACACTCTCCCGTCGATCAGAGAAACGATCGATAGAGTGTGCCGAATGGAGAGCATTATTAGTTCCGGTATCACAAGTAACAAAGCAGTTGTATTTTAGTGTGAATAATCGACCCACGATACATTAAAATTGTTCATTACGTTCGAACAAAAGAGCGGCCTGAAACGCCACATGCCCAGAAAGAAAAAATTCAGAAATCCCCATTAAACTGAAAAGTAGATATCTTCATTCGGCACACTCTCTCGCTTATCTGGCTTACGAGAGAGCTCGTAAATTTAGGAGAGTCAGTTCGGATTAGCCATCCCTACTGTATCTCTATTATTATTGCGATATAATAGCGAGTTTATGAACCAACAGGTAAGGTTTTAGAACGGACTTATTATCAATGCTCGCACCCCAGCAGGCAAAACCATCTCGTGTGACGTCACTACTCCTGGCCATTGCCACAGTTCATCTATTTAGAAAAATATTTATACACAAAATTTCCCTGCAGAATCATCAATGAGATATACCCATTTCATAAAACCACCTTGTGCAACACCACTCCTACTGGTAGCTCAACCCCATCTGAATTATATTTAATAATTAAATAACCTAATAGTCTCACCAGAAATCGGCGCGGCACTTCAGGCACGTGAGGGGAAGCAGCAATACAGCCAGCACCACGATTATCTGCAATGAAAGGGATTATTATGATGCCGAACTCTGTACCTTATCACTTCTCACAGTGGAAATACATTTTCAACTATGAGATGGTGATCTTATCGCTACTGTGCATATCCGCGCTGACAAACGATGAAACGCCTTGTTGTCTCGAGTCTCGTTGTTGTAAGTCTACAGCCACTTAAATATTGTAATTCAACGACGCATCAAGCTCAATTTCCACAATCATCAGACATTTTTCATTTTTATCTGACGTTTTCCTAGATAATTGTATTTTCAAGTAACTGTACTTCTCACACCTCAGATCGTCAGATCGCGGCTGAATCTCATCAAGCTAACAAAATCGCATTGGGAAGCGCCATTCTTCCTGGCTACTCATCATTACTGTTTTGTTGTGTATTAATTAATAATATAATTTCTTGCATCGGATATCGTACTATCATCATCACAGGGCCAAACCGTACTAACAAGAGTGCAGCTAGAAACGTCACGCCTACTGGCGGTGCTCTCTCCATTCTGCACACTCTCTCGTTAGTCAAAAAATGATAGTGGGTCGAATGGAGAGTGCTGTTATTTGATCCTGTATCACTAGTATGCGCCGTCGGCATCATAGTTATCAGATTCGTTTTATTAAAGCATTTTTTTTTTATTTCTGAGAAGCCAAACTCATCGCATTAAAACTGTTCATTATGCTTCCATACAAAAGCATTCTGAAGCGCCACATCTACAGGTTGTCAGAAAATTTTTTTATTATCTTCTACAAATCTCTTTTTCATAGCATTAATTACACAAATAACTTCGTAAAAACCACTTCTTTCTGGTAAGTCGTATTAATTTTTCAGGATCAAATAGCGTTCTCTCAACTCAGCACACTCTCTCGTTTATCTAGCCTGAGAAAGCATAATGGAGAGAGCACTCTTCGATCCGGAAAAACCACCTATGATCTCCTATAATGGTCGTGCTTTACTAGAGGATTTCTCATCAGAACAGTATTTATTTTCATCCGTCGACACCCCCGCCCTCAAAAGCTACGAAATTTCCTGGACTTTCTCTTAAACAAATCAGTCTGAAATGCAATATCTCAAGGTACTCAGATTTATTTTTTAGGCAAAGAAGTTTTCTACGCAGCGCCACTTCACCAGGCCGATTCATTCTTAGATTCATATATGATAAAATAAAAGGTAATGATTCTCCCTCGCCATAAGTCAGGTACCTGAACGACGCAGATAGACGACACAGATTCCGAAGAGAGTAACGTTGATGAGGAGAATGAGGTAACGTAATCACCTCCATGATTTCAAACTAGGAGTAGTATTGGGTATATTGAGACAAATGAGCTTCGACGAATCAGATCTTACTTGATCTTTCCATGATATGATATTCCAGTAACCACAAATCAACAGGAACCCCATCTCGTCTGTCGGACTCGGAAACCATTCGACAATGACTTTCATAAATTGTAATGTACACTCGCGTTTCACGATTTCGATATGTCAGGTCAGCGGGTGGATGCACTTGGCACTAGAGCAATCGAAACATTACTGTCTACAATGAATAGATCATTTACATAAATTACATTTTTTTAATATTATAGTCAGACAAGAACAAACTGAATCGCAGTTGCGCAGAATCCTGCTAATAACAATACAATGTGCAGCGTCATTCTCGCTGGTTGCTCATAATGTTTGTATGATACCATTCGTGTAGTAATATTTTCGAAACGGGGAAGACCTTCTCTAATGGTCACTGGTCCTAGGCCGAAAATATGAACGTCATAAGCTTTGTTGTCACTAATTCTTGCCATTTCAATAAATATAATATTAATTATCACCTCACAAACAATCGTGTGCAATGAAACAATAGGTACTCAGTCCGATTTAAATAAGATACCTTTCAAGGCTTAAATAAGCTACGTTTCAGAGCAAACAGGAACAAATACTAACAGGACGTGCCATAGCTTGCCGGACCACCTATAGATCAGTAGAATTTATTTGCAATTCGCCGAAAAACTATTGAACATTCGAAATATCATTCACACTAGATTAACCGTTGAAGTGCCAGCCTCCCTAGTTATCTCAGAAGTCACAAAGGACAGTCTCAATTTAATTAGACCACATCCTGAAGCGCCGCCACACCTGGTCTCCATATTTTATTTTCTCATTAAAAACACGTCGCTGCGGATATAATCAACCAATTAGTCTAAATAAAGATCCGGTCATCAGTCAGATAATTTTAATTTATCCATAAAAAGAAACATGAATTGCACCACATTGTTCTAATAACATCACAATGCGCAGCGCCATTCCACCTGTTCAATAAACGCCCGTTAACTATGGAACATCAGTATGCGCTAGTTTTTCACGAATCGGATACTGTTCTCTCCATTCCAATCTCACATGGCAAATAAAAAAGAGTGTGTATAATGGAGAGAGTTGCTTTTCAGTTCCGGTATCTCTAGCATCACTATCACCCCTACTGGCCCCTCTCCCTCAATTGTCTCCCTCTTCACAAGTCCTCTCTAACCGCGCCACGAAGGAGTCCGAAAGAAGAAAAGGACGAGTTCGAATTTTGATGCGCAAGGTGCGGTGCGCGTGTGCGTGCATGGATCGACTTTTGTAACACCGCGCCGTAAACCGCAGTAAAGTACCATTCGAAATCATGTTTTTCCATTTTTTAAGATATTGTATTACCAGCCGATCGCACGCGCCAAGGCGCGTGCTTCGACTGGTGTATGTCGGGTTACGTGTTAGTAGCCTCTCACTCTGTCATCTCCCTCTCTTCTTCCTCCCCTCCTCCTCCCTCTCTCCACTTCTCCTCTCCCTCGCATCTCTCTTCTTCCTCCCGTCTCCCTCTCTTCGCCCTCTCTTCCTCTCCCCTCTCCCCTCTCCCTACTCTCACCTTCCTCTTTTCCTCCCCTCTTCTTCTCCCTACCCTCTCCTTCCCCTCCTCATCCCCTTTCTCCCTCTCCTCCTCCTCATCCCTCTCCCCGCTTCCCCTACCTCCTCTCTCCCCCTCCCTTCCCTTTTCTTCAATTCGCTCTTCTCCTTCCCCTCTCCCTCCCGTCCTCCTCTTATGGCATGTCACGACATTGTTCTAACGTGTTATGTCATGTCAAGACGTCGTCAAGACTTGACGGGACGCCCGTACCAAATTATCGATTTTTGATCGATCCCAGGACGCCCATACCAAGTTATTGATTTTTGATCGATCCCAGGACACCCATACCAAATTATCGATTTTTGATAGATCCCAGGACGCCCATACCAAGTTATTGATTTTTGATCGAATCCAGGACGCCCATACCAAATTATTGATTTTTGATCCTTCCCAGGACGCCCATACCAAATTATTGATTTTTTATCCTTCCCAGGTGCCTACACCAAATTATTGATTTTTGATCCTTCCCAGGACGCCCATACCAAATTATTGATTTTTGATCCTTCCCAGGACGTCACCTCTCGTCACTTTCCCAGTAATCACAACTCCACCAACATCCTTCATGACCCAATCACCGTGACTCACCAATACTGATGACGACCTTGTTCGTCTCGACGGGCGGGAAATACGCGGCCGGCTTGCACACCAGATCACCAGCCTTAAATGAGTATCAGAAAATTTGAATTAATGCCAGAACAGGAATAATTTCTCAAATCGCTACAATTCAAAAGCGAGCTAACAAAAGCACCTAGTGCAACCCCTTTTCTCCTGGCCCCCCGTTTCCCGATCCATTTGCGCCATTCAAATCCCATGTAAGCGTTTCAAAAATCAGTATGTTTATCATGAAGAAGCTTCCTTAGCTTCAGTGCCAAACCACTCTAACATAATTGCATCCAGAAACGCCACATATCCCGGAAGTTCGAAATATTATTCAGTCTTTTCTCTCACAATCATAAAAAACGACAGCGAACAATCGTAAAGGATGAAATTACCAAGGGCAATTCTTGCAGGGAAACGATATTCTCCGTACTCCCTTGATTCGATTTCTACTCAAATTCAAGCGTCATTGCGCGTCAAGGGCATACTCTCAGTCAATAGATTAGTGGTATTTTTAATACAAGGGAACCTGATCGTATCATCAACGCACAAATCTGCGCTAACATAAGCCAGTCTGAAACGCCATGTCCCCTTGCACTCAAAAACAATTATGTGAGTTAGTCATTCTACACGATTATTTTCCACAATCATCAGACAATTGTATATTAATAGATCAAGACGCAAAAATCTATGTTACATCTCATCAACCTAAGAAATGCAAAATGTGCAGCGCCTCTCCTACTGGTCAATCAATATCTTTTATTCGCATTGTCAGCATGCGCAGTGTTCACTGATCAAATAACTACTTTCTCCATTTTACACAATCAATCAGATCAATCAATCAGTCAATCAGAGAAAGTATAGTGTGCCGAATTGAGAGCGCTACTATTTCCTCTGGTATCACTAGTATTTTCCTTGTCATCTTCTCAGTTATCAGATAAGATGGAAAATATTCTCTAATTTTAATTTTAATATATCTATGATAAATGAATAAAATCGCTCACCAGAGGATGCAATGGACGGCGATCATGAAGTTGGCGAAGCACAGCAGCCAGCACGTCTGGAATTGGGAGAATTTTCTATGTGGGAGTGAAGCACGATGCAGAATCAGTTCTCTCCATTCTGCACACTTTCTGGTCGTTCTAATTGTGAAATCTAGAAAAAATCTCCTTTGGAATTTCTAAAGAAGGTAGAAGATTGGCATAATAAAAACAAGAAGAAAAAATATCACAATGCCTCCCTAACGGGTGGATTCCACAACGGAGTGTTTCGAATTAATTGAAAAATAGGAAACGAGAGAATCAAATATAGTCAGTTCTTTCTCATTTGATGTTATTTCAGAAACTATCTGGTGCGAAAATCTCATCGATAGAACCCTGAACCTACTCGCATATGATTTTCACTAATCGCAAGATGCATTAGAGTTTCACGACTATGTTATCAAATGCCAGTGGCTCTATAAAGTAATGTACGCAGTTTGAGAAGGGAATTTAATTATAACCAAGTCCACATCGGTAAAATTTGTTAACGGTTCCCCTCCGGTGATATTTGCCATCTCCTACAATTGAACTGGTGCCGAAATCTCGCACAAATCCAAAACCTGCTCATATATAAATTCGGTTAGCTGTTCTCTTTATTCAGTACACTAATTCGTCGGCCAGAAAATTCGTGTGCAGAATGGAGAAAGCGAACCGAGAAATTTTTACCGTTATCACACCCAATAATCATTCTCCTCAGTTCCGCAATCACCCTCCCTCGATCTTCATATAATCAAATAATTGATTAAATGCATCTACCGACAACCAGATTGGAATTGACAACGTGCAGTAGAAAACATACTAGATCACATTCTGAAACACTATCCATATTGGTAGGTCAAAGCCCGATTCATTTGCGACATCCAAACAAAATGTCGCGGGCAGCTTATCAATCATCAATATTTTTATGCAGCAGGATGATCTATTATCGCTAAAGTGCTAAACCGCGAACATATGAATTCAGCCTGAAACGCCACATCCACAGGTAAATCCAAAAAAATTCCCCATGGTGAAGATAATTAGAAACAGATAAAAATAAAGCTACCAAGAGCCCAACGCGCGTTCTGTTGGCAAATCATTATTTTTGACTTTTTTAATCATATGCGGGTAATTATCAATGCTCAGTACTCAACTATCAAAAACGCCAGGAATTTTCTGAGGAGAGGGAGAGGTCATGGAAATTTCAACATTTGTGACTATATTGGGAACAACCGGACTTGACTGTATCAGAATTCGCTCGACCTTTCCATAATATGAAATTGCAGTAACCACAAATCAACAGGAACCCAATCTCGTCTGTCGGACCCATACCTGTGCAACCCTGGCGGCGACCCGTTTTTGGACCATGTATATCAGTTCACGGTAACCGGATTACGGTATTTTGGGTTACGGTAGAATTCGGAGTCAATTTAGTACACTTTGGGATATGGTGCTCGGGGTCGAAAAATGAAGAAAACCATGACCCCCTATACGTTGACTACAGGGGGGTGACAAAAAAGTTGGCACCCCCCCCCCCCCCCCCCCCTGCATTCAACGTATTGGGGGTTCATGGTCCAAAAGTACCATATGCCAATGTGCACTACAGTAACTCGACATTCTACCGTAACCCAAGATAACGTAATCCGGTTATCGTGAACTGACTTTTTTCGCAAAATGCGTTTTAAAGCCGGTTCTTTGGTACAGTTACTCTTATAACTCAGTTAATTTTGGTCGGAGAGCTTCATCCTTAATTTTATGCGAAAGATCGGAATCTGCTCTACAATTCGTATGACAAGAGCTAAGAGATCCGACGCACGGTAAATTTACTGTGATTTTTAACGCACAAATTTAAAAATAAAAGATCAGCTCGAACATTTCGGACGTTAAAAATCACAGTAAATTTACCGTGCGTCGGATCTTTTAGCTCTTGTCATACGAATTGTAGTGCAGATTCTGGTCTTTCAAATAAAATTAAGGATGATGCTCTCCGACCAAAATTAACTGAGTTATAAGAGTAACTGTGCCAAAGAACCGGCTTTAAAACGCATTTTGCGAAAAAAAAGTCATGGTTTTCTTCATTTTTCGACCCCGAGCACCATATTCCAAAGTGCACTAAATTAAATCCGAATTCTACCGTAACCCAAAATACCGTAATTCGGTTATCGTAAACTGACTTATATGTCAAAACAAAAAGTCGCCGGCGGCGTGCACACCTATGGTCGGACCCGTAAACCATCCGACTAAGTTTTCCAAAATAGAAAAAAAAACATTCGCGTATCACGATTGTATCCAATAGATTTTCAGAGGCTACCGTATACCAATCGATATCTGATTCTACTGAATACATATACTTTACCATACCTGCATGATGTTCCAGACGACGCCCAGCTGCCATCCCATGTACAGGAAGACGAGCGCGATCGAGACCATGAAGAAGACGCCCATGTGCAGACCTGCAAGAATATCGATGGTTACGGTAATCATCGATTATCGATGACTGGATTTATTTGGCGCGACTTCATGTTTCTATTTTTCAATAGTTAATTTTACTTCGAGCCATCGTGGCATCGAATCTAGACTGTTCCTATCATCTTGTCGTGTCTCTGCAACCTCAATTCGACTGGCACTAAAAACTCACCGGAACCAGAACCTCGCATGATAGTTTAAATTGCTTCCACCTTCCCTCTCGAGTGCAGACGCATTTCCATCTTTTCTTCCCACTTAAATACGCGCCAAAGATAGTGTAACAAAACAACTCTCTTATCTGATGGCTGGATCAAAACGAACACATCCTCCCATACAAAATCAAGTCAATTTTTCTGTAAAACTTACTCTCCTAACTTGGATTTAAAGATGCAGATGTTTTGCGTCAAAAAAATTCCAATTTTCAATTCTCGATTTAAACTAGGAGTAATATTGAGTATCATACTGAAGTCGAACGAATTAGATCCTGCTCTATATTTACATCATATGAAATTGTAGTAACCACAACTCAACGGGTACAAAATATTGTTTTTTTTTTCATAAATCGCAAAGCACACGGCTTTCATGATTCCGATATCTCTGGTCAGCGACTAGACGCAATACTATGTGATGTGAAAGCTAATAAAAACCAAAATCTCGAAAGGAGAGACGCTAAATAATATCTAATCTATTATTTTCATCGATTTCGCAAAAATTTCGACAGCATCAGCCTCTTCCTGCTTTCTCATTATTCTCGCAGGGTTAATATGAGATATGAGATATGAGTGGCCAGACTATTTTTCTATACAGGGGAACTTCCGTCAAATCACTGCTCAACAAAACAGTGCTAACAAGAGCGCTATGTGTATCACCACTCCCCCTGGTCATCCAATTTCAGCTGCATCATTCAAGCGTCTAAATGCGTGATAGTCACTATCGGTCATCCGGGAATGATTTTCCATTTTTTGACAGCAAGTGCAACATGAAATCGTGAATGCGCAATAGATCTCTAACAAGACTACAGCCTTAAACGCCATGTCTGCTGGCACTAGAAAAAGTAGTGTATTTTGATGAAACATCATTGTCCCCATCTATAATAATCAGATACTTTTAATTTACTTAGAATATTTTTTTACCACGAATCGCAGTTGCCTCACATCAAGATAATAATATCACGAAATGCATCGCCATTCATCTTGGTCAATAAATGCAAGTAGTGGTTGCATCATCAGAATTTGTTTGCGTTCACGAATCGAATAGTACTCTCTCCATTCAGCACACTCTCTCGTAGCTCGGACCACCGAAACAGTGTGTAGAATAGAGAATAGGCAAAATGGTATCTGCAAATAAAGATCACCCACTTGACTCTCGGTCACATGAATCGCTTCACAATCTCGAGAAATGGCTTCCGGCAGTGACCGTGGTGCTCGGGCCAAAGCTCCTGCAAATCGATCGATATATATTATACAATGGTTATCCCTATCGACGACCACACCTCCTTATCAATTTCTGTAATCTTGCAATAGCGTAAAAAAATCCTTTATTCCTCTCCATTCTCCATTCTCCCTCTCCATTCTGCACACTATCTCGGTGGTCATGCAAAGCGATATATTTTGCGGAATGCAGAGAACGTGAATGCAATCTCTCGCTTTTTTCCGTACGGGCACATCAATAAACTATTATTTTTGCGCATAACGAGACCCACCTTCATATCGAATATTCGTGGCACTCGGAAGATAAGAATAAAGTTTGAAGCAGCATCACTCCTGGGTGCTCAAGTTTATCTGCTCATTATATAATAAAAAAACCCCTGAGTCGCCATCCTTGAAATGGGAGGAATGATGCGTCACTGTGACCATCTCGATCATCAAAGAGAATAATGGTTGGTCTCGGAACAGCTACGAATCGTCAACGTTCAATATATTATTTTTTTCTTTATATATATTTAATATTTTTCCTCTATTGTCAACAGTGAATATTTCACCACAAAAAGCCTACATTCAATATTCTCTACTACGAGTCAATAATTATCCCAGACGATGCAGATTTCGATGGTCTGTAATATTTTTGGAATCGGAGCACGGACATTATCGCTGCGATTAGTCCGAAAAAAATCAACAGTCTGAGTCCCAATCGATAAATGCATAGCGTAAGAGGCAATTTCCGTACCTGGACCAGTAGTTCGCGGACGACTCCATCGAGTTACCGTACACCCAGAAGGAGATGGTCGACAGAGGCATGTACAGCATCATCACCACTGAAAAAGGAGAAAATATCGACGGCTACTATTATAGAATCTGCTATCAGCTCTGTTCATTCTGCACACTATCTGGTCGCTTTATCCTGCGATACAGTGTGCTGAAAAAACTCCATAACTCAACATAGCGTCGAACGATTAATAGTGTAATTGTTCAGATGTCTCGAGATCATTGACAAAGCGCAGAATCAAAATTCTAAGAAGAAATTTCGAAGCGCCACTCCTCCTGGTTCAAACCTTCTGCGACTCACCATTAAAAATAATCATTTCTATATGTGTACTCAGCGAAATCTGGCAATGGCCAACCTCAATCAGACTAGGTCACTGCCTGAAGCACTACTTCATCTGGATGGTCAGCACAAAACTGCCCATCGCTTCCAAACTGCTAGAACGTACCCTTTGACCCAGTCACCCGTCTCCCCGTCATAATATTTATATTTAGAAAAAATCACATCAAAAATTAGTTCCAAAAACAGTGCAGAAATTCTGAACACATCTAATCTTTGAACATTGCATAATCCATACGTTTCGGATTTAATATTCTCGTATTTAATTTTAATTTTAATCATAAAGCGCACCCTCTCCTCCCACCCTTTTGCCTCCTCTCCCTAGGTTATAAATCGTCGATTCCAAAATAATCAGTTCCAGATAGATATCACTGTGTGCTAGTATTGCCAAACCGAATTTGTTCTCTCCATTCAGCACACTCTCACGTCGCTCTTACCAGCGGTATAGTGTGCTGAATGGAGAGAGCACTATCCTGAATAATTACGTTAAGCTACCGTAATCATACCCCCCCCCCCTTTAAAATATCCCTACAACAATACTACCTTCCAATTTCTTCACTGCGATCTATCCCAGATGATTCAGGTTTCGACGCTAGGTATTTCATTCAGCGAGATGGCGCACAAATAATAGCAACTCAATTCACAATAAATATCACTTAATCGCATCTGTCAACTATCTACCGATGATACCGTATTCCCAGTGCCAATCGATAAATCTATACCGTAGTCACCAAATACCGTACCTATACCGAGTATGTGCCCACGGGCGCGAAGGTATCGAGCCCTAGAAGCCTAGTTAGCATGGGATCTCGTAGACTTAACCAGCAGTCGGCCTTACCGACGGGCCCCCGCAGAGTAGTCGCTAGTCGATGTAAAATTCTCTTGATACGGGTTGGACTTTACCTTTATACCGAGTAGATCACTGACGACTCCACCGAGGCACCGTATTCCCAGACAGAGATGGTCGACAGCGGCACTCCTGAAATGGTGGAGGAATCAGCACAAGCGACAATCGAGATTCAACATCACGATTTGTCCTGATAATGACCATCTATCGCAATCATGTCAGAAAATGCGATGAAAAAAGATCAGTGAGATCTCATTGAGATGAGGCACGAATAAATTACCGATTTTATAATAAAATCGTATCAAGGGAAAATCGAGCTTCATGATTGCCATATGTCAGAAAAGCAGCTCAAATTCACAATAATTGAATAAAAATCAATCACAATAAAAAAAAGTCGGAAAGACGGAATAAAACGAGAAATCAAAATTACCATCGTCATGTTATCGTATCTCCGTGGTCTTAAATTAACTGTCTCGCCCGAGTCCACAACCCGCTTATATAAATAACGAATATACTCGGTTTGCAGCTCTCTCTATTTCGCACACTCTCTCATCCGAAAGATATTGTGCTAATTGAATCCATTTGATAATTCGATAACATAGCGCCTCGTTAATACAGCATCCATTAGATTTTCAGAGGCTACTGAATGCCAATCGTTATCTGATGCTACCGTACACTTGTGCTCTAACATACCTGCATGATGTTCCAGACGACGCCCAGCTGCAATCCCGTGTACAGGAAGACGAGCGCGATTGAGACCATGAAGAAGACGCCCATTTGTGACTATTTCGAAAGATACCGTAACCCTTGGGTATCGATGAAAGACTACCCCTAGGGCGAACTTTTGAGCCTATCGGATTTTTTAGCTGTTCCAGTCCCCTGTTGTGGCCTTGTTGATCCTAACGCGAACGGCCTCATATTAACGCAATTGCAATTGCGAACATGATTACCATCTTGCAAAACATGGTCGATCGTGGGGCTCGAACGGCTGATATAGCGGATTTCAGTCAGAAACCTTTCAGTGCAGTCATTTATAATTTTTTTGCACTACGCTCCACCCACTTATCGGATCTACTGTTCCTCTCATCTTGTACAATCACAGAAACCGCAAACCAACTGGCTCCAAAATCAAAAATCCAGTCTCACGCAAATCCCACGACAATTATATGGTTTAAAAAAATTGCTCTTTCGCATTCATTCCGTGTTAGGTATTTCATCTTTCTGTTCCAATTACAGATGCACCCTAATGTGTACCCTTATCATGAAACTTCAGATTTTAGTGCAACATCTTTATCTACGTTGTAATATACAAGAGAATCTCTCGATACGGTACAATACGATTGATTGGCTACACTGCCACTATGCAATAACGGATGGAGTACGGTAGCGACTGTATGGTCGAGGTCTCTCTAAAGATGTGAATGAATCTGTGTGCACAATTTACTTGGTGTCTGACCAATATGTTTATTCACTGTGAGAGAAAAGTTAGTAGAAAACGAGAACAGATTGAGTGTGTGACTGAAAGAGTCTACGGGAAAATCGGTGCGCAACTGCTAACAACCGGAAGGAAGACAGGGGGAGTACGGTAGGTGCCACTGGCTACAGTATCCCGCACCACTACCGGAGAGCAGACACACACCGGAATCGTGCCTAATCAGCGGATCTCGTATACATCAATCGATAAGTGAGCAAGAGGAGGAACAAACAATCAAGGCTATGTACAAGAAGTGGTGGGGGAAGGGGAAGGGGATGGAGCAGGAGTGGATATGGAATCTTTCGCAATGAAAATAAAATAAAAAGATTGGAATGGACAATTACAAGAATGTTGGACTGGATAAGGTCGGAAACAAACACAATCGGGGGCAGGACTTACAATAGAACTGAGGAGAAAATCGCACACGTTTTCGAAAAGAAAATATCCAGATAGTTCCAAAAAAACAGCGACCAGTGAGCCTCATATTGAGTGAAATCTGATAGATCGATTGAAGGGATCGGTAATAGGAGAGGGTGGGAAGGGATGGAAGGGGAGGGAGGGAATGAGGGTGGAGAGAACACATACTATATTATAGCCGACTACAAATGTGTGTGTGATACTATCTATATATTGCAGGTATTAAAGTATACGGTAGTGGGAACGGGGGACAGCTTAGCAATGGTATTACGAACTGAATGAAAATGCAATCGGAGATATGCAAAATCTGATAAAGGAAGAGGGAAGGGCGAGAAATATCGATTGATAGGTCAGAGAAAAGCGTCAGACGCAAGCCTATAACAACACAATCAACGAACATCAAGCTCAGCGGGGTCATGGTATTGGAAAAAATATGCGAAATCGGGGTGGGGGGAAAGTGGTCGGGGTTTCAGACGATACGGTAAATGGAACAGGCACAATCGGGGCATATTATAATGACTGATTATAAATCGATCATAGGTCACAGGAGGATTGGGTTGGAGAAATACCGGAGTGTAATGGAACAGAAAACTACGGGGAACGGAATAAACTAGCACAGGATCATCAGTGGGAGAAATGATTACGCGGGTTCAATGGACGGGAGGCTAAGGGACCATGTTGAAATAACACTAAACAAGTTGAGAATGAAGAAAAGGCACGGGAGAGCAGTATGTATATGGGGTCTTGAGGGGAATCGAAACGACTGCATACGGTAGGATGGACGGTGCACAGTACTGTACCCCAGCCACAGCAGTCGCAACGATTAGGCAAAACTAAACAACAACAATAGTCAACTACAGAAACTACTCGTGGAACTAGGCAAAATCGACAATTACAATCAATTCGCAAGTACCCACTCGGGAGGAATAATCGATCAGATAACAATCGATTGTGAGACGAAAAAACAACTGGTTAGAGAAATAATACTCGATATACACATGCTCTGTTAGAAAACGGGGTGGGTAGGTCATTAGGGAATGGGGAGGGGCGGGGCGAAATAAACCGGTGGTCAAGACCATCTCTATGCGACACGTCAGTCACATGCGCGGCGTGCTGGCCATCTGTGTGTGCTACCGTAATCCCCCCGCACCACCACCGGGATATTGATTGATTTGATGGTACGGTAGGTCACGAGGTGGAGGTGGTGTGGTGTGGAGTACGGTAAGCACACGGCCCGCGCTGTTCGTAGTGACTGGCGCGATGAGGGGTCATGGTGGGGTGGTACTAAGGTACGGTAAAAGTACGGCAACTAGAAGAGGAAGGGAGGGGTATGTATATGTATAGTGACACGACTCCCGCACTCACGTTCCCCCTACAGTAGTCTGCATTGAGGGAGGCGAGGCGGGAGTTGGGCTACAGTAGGCTTAAAGTATGGGGTTACAGTAAGTCTACCGTAGGAGGCATGGGGTTACAGTAGGACAGAGTAGTAAAACTGCAACAATTGCGTGGGTGTGCACTATATACGGGGTGGGTGGTGTGATAAAAACTGCAACTGCATATGTATTAGAAAATGAGTGAAAGTAAAATACGTAATACGCTATGGAAAGTTGGAAGAAGAAAGATACAGAAAATGGTGAAAAGAGAAGAAAAATTGGCGCGAAATCTGCAATCTACTGTAGGAAGCAAGGGGGAATCATAATGGTGAGAGACACTACAAAACGAGGGTAAATGGGAGAATGGGGGCGGGGTCATCTCAGGAGCGAGATTTCGTCATCCTTGGGGGCAATCCTCCTCCCTTCAGATGACGTCGTCTTAGACGAGCAACGATGACGTCGCGTGTTCGCCTCCGCACGACGAGAGGAACGAGCTCACGTTCTTGAACTCGCCGCAGCAATGCTGAGAGAAGCCGTGACCTGTAAAGAATATCGATTAGTTCTCAGTTTTTTCGGCACCAATTGATTTGTGGTTACATCAATCTTACAATACGATATACAGTCTAGAATCGATTTTATGAAGACTCCACTCTCATTATAATACTCCAATACTTATAATTCTAGGCCTTGAGGCAATTTTGCACCAGTTGATTTACGTTTAAGGACATCTTACAATATCAGTAGAGTCGGTCTTGATTCAATAGATAGGGTGACTTCCTTTTACAATACAATAATTGTAAGAATGCCATTTAATCGACACTTGACTATCTACCGTACCCATGCTCTCATCTATCTACAGTATTCCACCGTACCTCCAGCGTCTCCTCCTCCGAAGGTCACGTTGCCCTGATCGACGAACACCGACAGATAGCAGGGCGGCTTGAAGTTCGTATCCTGAAGAAGAAAAAGATTAAATAAATATTAAATAAGTAGTTTTTTTTTTCAATTCATACTCAGATATAACGTCACTCCACCATTTCCAATGCAGTTCAACTAGCATTGGCACTTCAATCAACCTGGACCAATTTGACGCTGGTATCAACCGGGATCTAAATTCTAACCTTTCCCAGTCGCTACCGAATTCTCATTTGTATATTTACCGAGTTCTTTGAGATCGGTTATGTCGTGCTGCTCACCATATACGCTTACAGTACCCATTCGCTACCGTACCCTCCCTCCACGATCTACCGTATCCCCTTACCTTGAGGTCAGTGATGCTGATGCCAGTGGCGATGGCTCCTCCTCCGACAGCGAGAACGAGCAGGAAGATATTCCATGCCAGAGTCGTCTTCTTCGTGCGACGGAGAACACTGAAGGAATTACACCGATAATGTATTTATCAATTATTTTTCCAGAAAGTATATCAGCTTCAATGTCACATCCAGGTTCATTACGACCTTGTACAACCAACTGGTCACCAACTCACTTAGTCGCATTTCATACCTTAGACTCATTTCCCTTATCCCTGGTTCAATATTGGATGCTCAATTATTGAGCGAACAAGCAGCTCGAGAACTAATCCATGACCGCATGTCCCCCAATCCACCTGGTTGATTCTCACCAATTTTGTAAAATATAAAATATAATTTACTAGAGTGATTGCTGAAAACTAAATTACAACGAAATTCAATCGCCTCCAGTGCACTAATCCACCTGGTTCGCTCTATCAGTTATATTTGTTTTTTTTTCAGACGGAAGTCCTGCATCAACGTTTAGTTGATGATTAACTAAAACTTGGAACACTCCTAGATCCACAATCCACCGAGTAATTTTTTTTACTAACGAGGTGCGTTTTTATACTTCTTTTCTGCACCAATCTAGACATTAACATTTCATGCACTATAAATTTCAACAATGCGTCTCTCTGGAGCGTTAATCCACCTAATCCTCATTCCTCCGTCTATAATAACCCCAAAACAACTCACTCCATAAGAGAGGGGATCTTGTTCTTCTGCCACTCATACTCCTCAGCGGCATTGATCCATAGGTAGAAGAGAGAGGGGAGGACCACACAACCGAGAGGAATCGTAGAGGCTCCCACAACGCCCATCACCTGAATGAGCAATATTTATTTATTAGTTTTTTTTTTATAGCGGGAACGACACTCCTATCAACTACTGCTAAACCGACCTGAATTTACCCATATTGTGCAGCAGGAATGCGCCAGGCAACATTTTGTGAGAAATATTTTGCAAGCGTCGGATCACCGGTTCATAATCCCTCAGCTATCGTAACCAATCACCAATCGATAATCCATCAACTACCTTACCGGGAGGAAATCGGGGACGGTGAGACCGACGAAGCAGACAGCGGCCAGCACGGAGGTGCGGAGGGCGACGCGACCCTTGCCAAAGTCTGGAAATGGAAAGGTTACGGTAGGCAAACAATGGATAAATAGGGAAATGGTAGGGACAATAAATCAATGAAACTCACGATGGGCGACCTTGAAGAAGTGCTCGAGCTCCTGGTTGACCGGGTTGACGACGATGACCTGGAGAAGAGATGATGAATAAACAATTAAATAAAAATTTTATTGAGCAGCGCTTAAGCCCATCGCATCGAAAATGGACGAATGAGGCCTATCTTATGAAACTCGTGCAGCCAGAATGCGCGTTGTGAATTTATGATATATTTTGATCCTTAGTAGATGCCGACAAATCAACCGCCGCTATATTAATCAAATCTTATGCAGCCAGCGAAACAGCAATGCACCGGAAAATATGTGAATATTCGAAAATATTTTTATTTTTTTAAAAATCCATCGTTCATCTATCATCTTCTAAAGTAACTAAAATTAGTGAACCCCTCGGAACCTCAACGCAACGGGAATTTCTATTAAATACAAATTAAATAAATTACCAGCGTGAGGATGCAGTGGACGGCAATCATGAAGTTAGCGAAGCATTGAAGCCAGTACGTCTGGAATTGGGAGAGATTAATGTAGGATACGGTGATTCGGTAAACCGAAAACCCGCCTTGGTATACCACACTATTGCATTTTATAGGGTTAATACCAACATCAATCGATAACGTACCTGGACCGAGTAGATCACGGACGACTCCATCGAGTTACCGTAAACCCAGAAGGAGATGGTGGACAGAGGCATGTACAGCATCACGACCACTGGAAAATCGATCGATTAGATACCGTAATCTCCGACCTATAATGACATCCGCCAATCAATAGCTACCGTAATCACTCACGCAGGAATCCGAGCGACACACTCCAGGAGAACTTCTTGGGCTCACGCATATCGTGCTGGATGGAGGGGAAGACGAAATGGCCAGAGAAGGCGAAGAGGAACGTGCCTGAATCAGGGGAAATAAATAATTATAATACCGTAATCCCCAATTATCGATTTTCCTTCTCGAATACCATAGCCAATATTCCTCTCTCGATTTTTGCAATAAATAGTTTAATCCATTTTTTTCTTGTAATTATTCAACTTCCGCCTGGACCCCCTATGTAACCACAATGTAGCGCGAAACCACGTGGTCCATCAATTTCGATTTCCCATTGACCCAACCTTGAACACACACCATTCTAGCCAACTAGCCGCGCCTCATAAATCGCACGTCCGAGTGTTACGTGATGTTCGTTCGTTCTATTCAGCCTAGCTGAGCGTTCTCTCCAATTCGCACACTCTATCCATTTGTAGCTAGATAAGCGAAATAGTGTGCCGAATGGAGAGCGTAGTATCGCATCCACAGAAGAAAAGGTACCGTCAAGCATACGGTCTAATAAGTACTACCATGTGATTTTTTGATGAAGAAAAGTTTAGCATGTAATATTCGACATAAAGTAGTCAAATATGTCATACCATGTTGTTATTGCTGGGTATTTTCGTGAAACAATGTACTTATTCGTGCTTTCGGGATAGGTATTTAAACTGTGATCGTATCTTTCCTAGCTCGGCACTTCTGGACGTCATTTATGCCATCCATTTCCATTCCCCCAAATCAGTCAAAACATCCCCCAGTCACAGCATCACCCTCTTCCTTTTCCACATCTCTGCACGTGCTAGCAGGGTGCGGCCGTTCTGCACCCGTTCTATCCCCTCGAACAGTGATCTCGGTCTCTCTATTTCGCACAATCTCTCACTACTCCCTTCAATAACCGATTCGCAACCGAGATAAGTGAGAAAAAGAAGATCAAATCACCACCTTGCTCCACACCTCCTTATCCCAATCTGTCAGCGCGAATTATCATCAAACCTAATCTCTTTCCGACTGACTCTCTCCATTTTGCACACTATCTCGCTGGTCAGAGTGTGCAAAACGGAGAGAGCTCATCCCTTCCATCATTTTCTTCCGTTCGAGCTCGCGATCGAGAGTGAGAAAAAAAATGAAGACTATGCAAAGTATGAGCTGATTGTGAGATACGGAATGCGAACAGCCAACCCGTCTCGTGACTACCGTATCATCATTCACTGTAATCACGTACGTGCGTGACTCATTCTACATCAAGCAATTTGTTTATAATTTAAGATGAAACTAGACAACATTGGGAGAGCTCAGTATCGAATAGACTAGAACATAGTCTGACTACCGTATCACTCAGTAAAATCATATCCGCGCTTAGCTCAGCATATTGTATCCTCTAGCAGTTCTCGAAATTATTGAAAAACAGCAGTATCAAAAAGACTAGACCACCCTCTGAAGCACTATTCTTGGTGGTTTCTCAATTTTCATTTTCTCAACTCCCCGTGACTCACCAATGCTGATGATGACCTTGTTCGTCTCGACAGGAGGGAAGTGGGCGGCCGGCTTGCATACCGGGGCGTCACGCAGCACGCCCGTGACGATGGCGATGACGGCCAGAGTGGTGGTCACCATGGCGAGCACGATCACCGGCCTGCAATCATGCGTCACCGTCACTTCGTTGTAGTTTAGTAGTTGTATTATTCGCCGCGAGTCGAGTATGCATCACTACTGCGCAAACCCAAGCTCAGAAGAGCGCATCATGAAGCCTCAATCATCACAGTTTCTACTGGTATTCACTGCATTTTTTTTAGAATGACAGACGATCGATAATCGCCAATGTTCAACTCCTAACTCAGAATACTACTTCGTGCAACCTCAATTCTCCTAGATATTTATCGACAGTTTATCTATTTTCAAAACTCCTCACCAGAAATCGGCGGGACTCTTCAGATACGTGAAGGGTAGCAGCATCACAGCCAGCACTACGATCGTCTGCAAATAACATAAATCGATTAATTAAATAAAAAATATTTTAAAAAAACAAATACACTGCCCAACTTTTTTTCCATTCCTACTGTTGACCAGGAGGTGTCACGTTTCAGGCGGACATCTAGTGCACCAGGAATTCCGTATGACCGATATGACTCCGGTAAGGTGACCTTACACACAACACTAATCTATTTATGATTAGCATACTGGTCCCTTGCTTCACAAAATTCAATCGATAAATCAGGTAACCGTACCCAGCAGTAGCTGATCCTGAAGGGATCGGGCAGGAAGTTGTCCACAAAGTAGTGGGCGATGTTGGCCGACAGAAGCAAATACACGACGCAGATTCCGAAGAGAGTCACGTTGATGAGGAGAGACGTGAACTTCCTGCAAGAGGAAGGAGGTCAGGATAGTCAACAATATCGATTAAATCAAGCTATGCAAAATTCGTATTTGATTTTCATACTGGAATAATATTATTAGGCAGAAGATCACGACCAAATCGAATATCTGGTTTTATTGACCTCTTGTGGCAATTCTGAAACCACAAATAACCAATTGCCCAAATCTGGTACTAATTGTAAATGATCGCTGGAATTTAGAAAATAGCAAGGTACCATGGCGTTTCACGATTATGATGTGCATGATTAGGGCCGGGATACCCTAATAGATGAATCGAATGGTAAATACAAATTTTCTCTCGGAAAACGGCATCACCAGTAAAATAACGAATCCAGACCCGTGATCTGGAACCATTAACCCATCACGTAATGAAAGAGGTGGTTCGCTCCCAATAATTCTCGCTAATTCCGGTCAAATTAATTTTAAGTTTTTTTCATCAACACAAATCATCAAGGCACGAGTAAACGATGGCTCACGCACTTGGCTCTCGGTCCCATGGATCGCTTCGCAATCTCGGGGAACGGCTTGCGGCAGTGGTCGTGGTACTCGGGCCAACGCTCCTGCAAAATATTCGATAATTCAATACCGTACTCCATGCAGTACCTGATCTATATCCGGAGACTACCGTCACATGTCAATCTATAAATGCTACTACCCTATCCCACCTGCATGATGTTCCAGACGACGCCCAGCTGCCATCCCGTGTACAGGAAGACGAGCGCTATCGAGACCATGAAGAAGACGCCCATGTGTAGACCTGCAATAAATCGTTAATTACAGTAATCCTCGCTTGTCGATGACTGATTTTATTTTCAATCTCAATCACTTTGTGAATATCTTTTTCGTATTATTTATCCAAACAGCCAAATATGAATCTAATCTACACTGTTCCTCTCATCTTGTTGTATCTCTGCAACCTTACATCGACTGATGCTAAAAAAAAAACTCCCGGAACCCGAACCCCGCATGATAGGCTCAATTGCTTCCCTCCCTCTCGATTGCAGACACATATCTATCCCCACTTCCACACACGCCACAGAGAGTGTAACAAAACACCTCGATCGCATCAGATGTGTGGATCAAAGCTAACACATTTTCCAATTGAAACTTGACTCTACTACCCTGTAAATTTTACTTCATTTCATTTCAAGATTCAAATCTGCCCATTTTTTTCGCCGCCAACGTTCCAATTTTCGGTGCTAGATTGCACGCACAGGTTTTTTTCTACTTCCACACCACTGCAGAAAGCAACGAAACACCTCTCTAATAGATGGCTGTACCAACAGCCAAATCCCCAAAAGATAAAGAAACCACTCTATCTGGCCCACCGACCTCGCCGATCTTTGACCTCCCATCAGCTCCGCTCCGGTGCCTTTTTCAGCGAGTTTTCTTAATCCAATCATCATTTCCGCCTAATCCACATGTTTTTTCGTCGTTTCGGCAATTTAGACAGCCAAAAATCACAAAATCTCGGCGTTCCCAATCACTGGCCCCACTAGTGATGACAAATCTTCATTCGACTCTATTCCTTTCGCGTGATCTCTCGTTTCTCTGACAGGCGAGATAGAATGGAGAGAGTCGAAAACCGAAATTGCATTCCTAGTTCCCAATCACTGACTCCACCACCGAGACAGGTTCCGCGAATTCCCGGCGCCCCCTCAATTTGTTATTTTATCTATTAGTTAGTTTACTCTCCGCCAAATTACTCGCGACCGCACCCAGAGTGGAGAGGGAGGGAGAAAGAGAGAGAGGGAGAGAGAGAGAGGGAGAGAGAGGGAGAGTGGACGTCCTTCTTCCGACTCTCACGTAATCCCCTCATTCAATAAAAACGGCGGAACTACGTAAATCACTTCACGTGCTTTCGTGCTGCCCGATATTTCATTCTCGGAATCCTGCAGAAGCAAAGGCCAAAAATCATTCCAACAGTGCCAATTATGTGACGGGTTCACAATATCCCAGTGGTTAAACCCTAGAATTGCATTTGTCCAGCAACGCTTCAGAATAATAATTCCGGATCGTTCAGAATTCTGCTCACGTGGCCGCCCAAAAATTCTGAATCTTTGGCCTCGAGAGCCCCTCGAAGCTCTTCTTCTCCTCCTCCAATGGCAATAAGAAACTTCATTCCGCACACTCCAATTTCTCTCGAGTTTCTGCACACTCATATGAGAGCTTTCAGAGTGCTGCGAAACGGGAAATGGACTGGAGGAGAAGAAATATGATGAGAAATGATGTCGGCTTTCCGTGTGCTCGGGTGCACGAACAAACACACATTCACATCCAAGGGAAATTGTCGCTCTCCAATTTGCACACTCTCTCCGTTTGTCTGACCGATGATATAGTGTGCAAAATGGAGAGGTTCGGACCCTCACATTCTCTCAAGGATGGAAAAGATATCTACTTCATCCGCCTCCACAAATGTCTCCGATCCCTCGCACCCGCGGGATCTCTGATTCACGTGAACCCCAACTGTGACATCGGCCAATGTCGGCGAGAATGGAGTGTGCTGTGTGTGAGTGTTCCCGGATTGAATACTACCCTCTCCATTCTGCACACTATCTACCCGGTCAGAGAAACTAGAAAGTGTGCAGAATGGAGAGTTACTATTCGGCAACACTAGTGGACACAGACAACAAGTGACCAGGTGTATCTCCCCACCCTCACCCCTCTTACGGGTTTGATGTAACACATCGGGGCGGTGAATGATTGATGTCATCAGATACCCAAGGCGTTTTACCGCCCGGGAAATTTGAAACATTCAAGGTGGAAGCTTACATAATAAATTACCATACTGGCTAAAACGTATCAATTCTATCGTTTATTTTCCTTTTTTAGAATGCCATGATCCCCGCTATTCACTTTCTTCACTCCCTTCGCGCACCACCCGTCAACGCAGCTAACAACCAGCGACAAAACAACTCATCCTTGCTATTCTCGGGGCTCTCCTGATTTCGTCGATTCTTACCCTTCTTCTGTATACAGCAACCCTCTCCTCTGCCCGCTGGTCTACTCCCTCCTATTGCCGCGGTGACATAACTCTTCTTTCCTTCCATTCATTGTTAGTGTTTCCGAGGCGCCCCGAGGAATCTCTCTCTTTCTCTGCTTCTCTATCTCTTCGAGTAGAGGAGGAAGAGGCAGAGATCTGATAACTGATTACCCAGATCTCTCTCTCTCTCTCTCTCTCTCTCAATCAGTTGGGTCTTTGGAAATAGCTCACTCTCGAAAGATCACAGATATGATCCGGATCCAGCATCGGCTTCTCTTTCAACACTTGACAGTTGCGAAACACTAAACAAACTTTCAGTGTCATTGTAATCTACTGGAATCAATTACAGTAATCTACCGTACTCTTCACAATCTCCCCAGAGTACGGTAAGCTACCGTACCCGGCACATTCAGACCCCAGACAGTCACCGATTGCGAAACTGCCTCAATTCAGAGCCAGTCAGACAGTATGTCAGAGACAGATGCCCCCATTTCGCAACCACACATTTTCCATTCGTCCTCTGACCTATTCAAACAACCATCTCTCCCTCCTGACCATCTTATGATCTGTCATGAAGGCTATTTCTGTGGGAAGGGCTCTCGGAGGCGCGCAAAAAGCCATTTCCTTCCTTTCCCTCCCTCTCCTTCTCCCAAATGCCATCTGTGTGTAGATCAGAGAGGCGAGCCATTCGGCCCCTCAATTCCAATTTCCACCCCCCCCCCCCCCTCATTTTCCACCCTCGCCCGTTCCCTTCGTCTTTGCCTCTCTGCACCCTCCTCAATCCCCATGCTCTCTCGCCCGGCAAAGGGCGTAAGGACGTCGCGTGTAGTACAGCTGCGCAAGCCGGAGCTCTCTCTCGCCTCTCCGGAGCGGGGGGGGGGGGGGGGGGAGCAATCGGGCACCTCCCCCTCCCCTCGCTGCCTAGGTGCCAGCGAGGTATTGTGTCAGAGAGATCGAGAGACATCCCATCTCTCAGAGAGGCGATGGACACTAGGGATAGAGAGGAAGAGTGGAAGAAAGAAAGAGATCGCGGAATGCGAAAACTATAGCTCCTCGCTTCCCTTGACACCAAGGGAGTGAGACGAGGGGACAAAGTGTAGAGGGCAAGGAAGGGAGATGGTCAGGGGGGATGAGAAGGAAGAAAAAGTAGGGAGGAAGACTCTCTTCATTTTGCACACTCTCAGTTGCTCTCTCTCTAATCTGTCTAACAAGCGAGATAGAGTGCGGCGTGAAGAGAGCCGAAACCGAAACTACGTCCCTAATGGTCAGTCGGGGGTGGAGAAAAAGAGATGAGATGTGAGAATTGGCGATCACGTTCCCCCTCGCTTTCCTCCTCCATCCTCCATTCGATCCATCATGAGAGGCGGATGTAAGAAGTAGGGAGGATAGGAGAGAAAAAAGATGGAAGGAGAGTTGAGGAGGAGAAGTGGAGAGCCCAGGCCAAAGGTCTTGTGATTGAGAAGGGGAGAGATCGATGGAATGGTGATCAGGTAACTAACCCCCATAAGTTTCAGTGTATTTCCTACATCCCTTCGTTGAAAAATCCCGAAAAAAAGACACAATAATGGCACATCAGTCTGTGACCTCAGCAACCTGTCGGTTCTCGCCCCTCGCATGCACTCTCGTCGTATCTCTGACCGGCGAGAGTGTGTGCCGAATGGAGAGCGTTCGTGATCTCATCAACCCATCGTCGGTTCTTGCCCTCTCGTTGTCACACGAACAGAAAGATCGCAGAGAGGCGATGCATCGAGTAATTGACACCAATCGCTGCTGTTTTTGGCGCGGCTCATTGTGCGAACGCTTTCTGTTACTCCCCGAATTCTATTATTATTTCCGTTCCCCTTCTTTATTAATCACCACCTCAAACTGTCGCTACCGTAACCCGAGCACCGAAAAAAACCCGAGAGCTCCACTTCCTCCCGATTCATCTCTCGACCCATTCCTCCTGACACATTTTGCCTCCTCGGTGCAACTGTTGTTGTGTTTCTCTGGAGTGGAGCAGAAACCAGAGAGGAAAAGAGAGAAGTGGAAGAAGAGAAACATCAAGAGAAACAAGAGAGCGAGATAAAAGCACGTGCGCCTAAACCTCTCCATTTGCACCCTAATCGGATGCAATACGTGCTTCCAAACGCTGAGGTTTCGCCGTTTCAGCAGGCTCCCTTACGTCAGACGAGAAAATAGTACGCGGAAATGGCCGTTTTGGAGAAACTCTACGTTGAAAATAGACGCCCGGCGCCCTTATCAAAGACATCCAACGTCTCAATCTAGAAATAGTGCGCCGAAATGGCAGTTTGCGATCGCTTTTTCTGCCTCCAATCGCCATAACTATCACAGGGAAAGAGGGAGAAACTCTGCGTCCAAAATAGACACACACCCCTCGTGGCTTTCCGATCTTGGTTCACAAGTTTCTTTCTTTCAAAGATCCCAAACCTCTCGCCTAGGCTCCCACGATCCTGCATCAAAACAATGGGCGCGCGGTGCCCCCGAAATGGCACCGGATGAGGAGAAGGAGGAGGAAAGTTTCTCAAATTTCTGCCTCCCTCATCACATTCTCCCAGGTAATCGAACACCGGCGCATTCAATTCCGGTAGGAGGCGCGTTCCGGTGACTCAATAATTGAGCGAGAACATAACCTACCGTAGCCCACGCCCCATATACAGTAACCCCAATTTCCTGCGCAGTAACATCTCACACCTACATTCCCCCTGCTCCCCACAACGAACTTCTCGCGCTGACTAATAGCCGTGATTCACTGAGAAGTGCTGCACACGCACTACTGGTCATCAATCGACAACTATCGTAACCCCTCCCCCCAAATCGATAAGCCAGTCCAAATCGTAATCCCCGATCGATAATCCAGTCCAAGAGGTAGGTACCGTACCCGAGAGGGTGAAAGCGACGGGCATGGCTACGACGCCGCCGCCGACCATGTCGGCCACGATGAAGAGCGCCGTCACGATCCAGCCCAGCTTGTGGTGCTCCGACACTGGAATGGATCGATCGTTAAGGATTGAATCAATCAATAATCACCCCAAAATACCGTAATCTAGAAAAGTTCGCGACTAGAGGTAGTAGTACAAACCCAAGTTCATAGTGTGAGGCGAGAAATCACCGGGAGGAGAGGACGAAAGGAAGGAAGTGCGGGGGAAGGGGAAGTTAACTATGATGAACTGGAATCATTACCACGGGGCACCCTAGTGCAACTAACTGGAACATCAATCGACAATCGATAATCACCCCCTGAAACCGTAGTTTAGCACAATTTTCAAGACTAGTGGCGGTGATTGTAATTAGTGTTGCCGGATCGAACAACGCGCTCTCTCTCTATTCAGCACACTCCATTGTCGGTCAGACGGACGAGATAGTGTGCCAATTAGAGAGAGCTACTAGTCGATCCGGCAACAACAGTAGTCGTAGTAGTAGTACAAACCCAAGTTCATCGTGAGGTGAGGGATCGCCGTGAGTAAAGAGGACTAACTGAAGACGAAAGGAACGACGGGAGCAAGGGGAAGTTAACTATGAACGGGAATCATTAAAGAGCAGTGGTGCGAATGGAACATCAAACCGCAAAAAATGGTAATTAAATCAGTCATCGATCGGTCAAGCTGGGGTGAGCGGCTACCGTACCCGTGCTCTCCGAGTTGCGGCCGCCTTCCATGTCGCGGCTGCCGTGCTTGCCGCCGGCCGAGCCGAGCGTGAGCGCGCTCCGAGAGCCCTCTGCCATGAGCGGCCGTGCCGACGACGTAAACGTCTGGTCCTGCAGCGACACCTGCGAAGGGGGGGATTACGGTAGGATCACGGTATCGATTATTCTGGACAATCCCTGTCAACCAGAGCATTCAGTGACGGAAAAACAAGAAAATCGAGTTACGGTATTGACTTTTAGTCCCCATCCTTCTCCACCAAAGTAAATGAAGAAATTGGAATAATTCATTGATCAGAAAATCGATAATCCAGTCCAAAGCTACCGTACCATGTCTCCTTGTGGTTGGGTGGGTGAAGGGGGGAAGAAGAAAAGGTCACAGCGATTCGCTAGGAGTACTCCGTGGTGGGGATTGAGTGACGGGGTGTCTCTGCAATAATAACATTAATCGTTACATATGAAACAATTAATACAACAATAAAATTAACACGCGCAATCATAACCCGCCCCGCGACACGTACACGTCACACCATTAACCATGTGATTGCTGCGTTGGAATGCTCGGAACGAGGAGGAGGAATGGGGGAAAGCAATGTTCCAACTCTCTCCATTTTGCACACTTTCAACAGACAGACAGGTCGAGATAGTGTGCAAAATGGAGAGAGCTAGGAGGGAAAAGAAGTAGACAGTAAGTGATCCTAGGCGGTGCACGAGACACGGATCAAACTGGTATCTTACTCGAACCACCGTGACTATCTCCCCCTCCTATCATCGCTGCTCTAATCAGTTTGTTTCTCTAATCCGACCGCTCGAGAGAGCAAACAGCGCACGAAAATGAACTCTCCCCGTGCTCCCGAGCATGCTAATCAGCCCCTGCGACGTGCTAGTCTGGGCCACTCTGTAGGCAAATCGGGTTATGTTCTGATCTCGCCCTCGATTACATCAGAACAGACATGCGCGTGTATGCAAAAGCAGGGGAACGAGGGGAGGGAGTAGTGAACTAGCAGCGAGTAGTTAGATCGTGTGTCCGAGGCGCGGGAAAAAGCGAACCATGATCGCGCGACACCACATTGGAAAAAAGCGATGGGGGAAAGGGAGCAGAGGGGAGAAAGAGGAAGGAGAATGAGACTGGGGAGAAGGAGGAGGAAGAGCAGGGGCAGTGAATGGAAACCATGGGGCCAGCAGAGAGGGGACACATTCAGATCTCTTTCTTTCTCTCTATCCCCCCAACCTCCACTTCTTCCCCTATCGCATCCCCTTCCCCCATCTATCTCTAGTGATGTCGAACCGAAAACTACTCTCCCCTTGAGCCTGATCTCACGTCGGTCAGAGAAATTAGAGAGCACGTGAATCGAGGAGAGTCAGATTCCGATCCCTTCAATCTTTCTCGAATCTTCCTGCCCTCTGTTTGATTCCACGCTCCTTCGCGCGAGACGTCGAAAAAGCGACGATAAGCTTCGATTAGAGATGGTAAATCGGAATCCGGCTCTCTCCATTCTGCACACTCTCATTTAGAGTGTGCATAATGGAGAGAGCTGAAAATCCCTAGCTTCGATCCCCACCCATCTATCGGTCGGAAAACAAACACGTTGACTCAGTGGAATCGAATGGTTGATCTGATTGACGCCGCTAAGCAAAGTTCAAAGTGCCAATCGCCACTTCAAAGATGTTATCGTTCCATTGAGAAAGTCAACTAATGGTTGATCTACTGGCAGTAATTAATTGTCAGCCATAAAATTTCAGCTCTAGATGATGCTGTTCCATTAAGAAAACCAAAGAAATGTTTGATCTACCAGTCACTGCGCAGTAATTAATAGCAAACGGTAAAGGGCCAGCTAAGATGATTCCATCATTGATCTACTCGTTAATTGGCAGTAATTAAGCGAGAACGGTAGAACCAAACATCGATAGTGATCTAAACAACCGAGAACGAAGCTAAACTGCCTATCGACTGCCACTACATCACTAGACGACAAGAGAACCCCACTGGCTATAACAGTGTTTCATTGACTCTATTGCTCAAAATAAATTCGCGGGATCTGTGATCGATTGAAGAACTCATTCAGGAACTAAAGACGAAGTCAGACAAAAGAAGGTGGAAGCGGGGCCAGCTCGAAATTTCCTACACGAAATCAGAAAATGGGCGGCAGAGGGCGGGGAGAGGGAGCCGAGTCGACGAACGTTCGCCTCGCCCTCCGCTTGCCCGACTAAGTGTCCGCCGTGATCTGGAGACCGCGGCAGGGGGCGGAGCCTGCCTGCCTCCTCCCGCCGACGAGAGAGGCGGGAGGAGTGAGAGAGCGCGCTGCGGCTCTCCTCCTCTGCCCGAGAGGAGGAGGAGAGTGAATCCGAGTGAGCGAAGGGGAGGGTGAAACAGCGAAGAGACGGGAGGGTGAAACAGCGAAGAGACGGGAGAAATGGAGGGGAGAAAAGGGAGCAGAAAGGGGGGGGGGGGGGGGGGGGGGGGGGGGGGGGGAGAGAAGGCATCCATTCAGACTGATCTAGAAGCTACCGCCGCCGAACAGGCAAAAGTGCATATGCTCTTTTATAGTTGAGAAAGAACACTAAAGGGCGCAGAAGGAGGAGAAAAAACGTCAGAATGATGGCGATCAAGCGCTAACTGCGCTGACTGACTACTGTCGAGTATGTATACCGTAACCCTGATGATCTAGCACGATGTTGGACCTACAACGCCATCCGACTCCGAGCAAAGAACGCAAGTTCTACGTACGCAATTGGCATGTAGGGGTGGTAATTTGAGATGGGGAAGCGCGTGAGCTCTGGCGCGCGACATCAATTATGCGTTGCCGAAATGAAAAAGCGTTTGAAAACCAGCAATCTCAATTTGAGAAATAAGTTTCATGACGGAATTCGAGCAAACTGACATCACAACTCTTCAGGGAAGATGAAAATTGAAATGCATTGAATCGAGAAGCTCCGGAAATGAAAACCATGCGCAATGAGCCGCTCAGTCACGTCTTATTCAGCTGATTGGTCTTATCAGTCTTTAATAAAGGCCCATTATCAATCGCATCACTCGGCACTGATTCTGGGGCGCCTCCAGCCAAATTTCGGCTTCACTACGTTTTTCTACCGCGGCCCACGCACCCGGCGCTTATCGGTGACGCCCCATCGCCTCAATCTACCCAATAAATCACGGGACGCCGGTACTTTGCAACACACAGGTCGGCTGTCCTCAAGGAGTGCACATAGTCCCGCTGACAGGAAAAGCGAGTCTTAGAGTATCCAAATTTCCTTTGAAACCTAAAGTAACGGGGTAGGAATACGGTGTGTAATTCAAACCGTGTATATCCCAAAGTATGCAAGCGTAGGAGGTAAACTTCAGCCTGCCTTCAAATCCCTAATCTCTAGGGTGGTTTAATACAATTACCCCTAGAAATTATCATCAAAATAGTCTAGACACCACGCATCGAAAGATCTTGTGAAGCAGTGTTGACATAGCGAAGTAATTTCCGGAAAAAGACACCCCGATTTCTCAATTGTCTCCCACTTGCATCAACCTTCTCTATTGATAAAGCGATATGATTCCGGGAGAAATTTGGAGAAAAAAAAAACATAAAGGATGAACGTGACTAATCACCATTCAGAAATACCTCGGAATGCAAGGAAAATGGCAATTGATTCATTGGCAAGCCACGAGCGGAGGAAAGGGCAGTTTGTGGAATAGCTAGTCGTGATGACGAACCTTACTCTCCTCAAATCGCATACTCTCTAGTTTCTCTAACCAACGAGATAACACGCGAATTGAGGGGAGAATATCCGTTTTGGCATAGCTGGATCTCGTTCCGTCAGTCAGTCAAAACATACAGAATCGAGAGGGAATAGCGAGATGTGGCTGGCTAGTGACTCTCCTCATTTCGCACGCTCTCTCGTCGGTCAGACAAATGAGAGAATGCGCAAATTGAAGAGATTGTAATGCCGATTTGGCTTCACTATGGCTGACTCATAATGGGATGGAGATAGAGGGATAGGAAGAAAGCGACCCGGAACTATCATTGATTCGTCGAGTACCGTAGCCCCGCATTTTTGATCTACCTCGTGATCGATATGCCTTGATCTACCCCGGTTCAAAGGTGTTGGGCCAATAGCCGAGTTTGAAGAAGAGGTGACCTTTACGTAAACTGAACAACTCGTTATCGCCGCTTTCAATCTTTTTCACAGTTCTAGGTGCTGGTGCTATTCTAGACCCGCGCGCGCTCCGATTTTGACTACTGTGGTCGCATTCTTCTTCTTCTTCTTCTTCCTTTTTCTCCCCCCTTCATCCATCTCTTTCTGCTCCTTTTTCTCCTGCACCACGTGGCGCGCGGAGGAAAGAAGAAGGGGAAGGAAGGGAGAAAGGGAGCGAACTCTCTGACAGTTTGGGCAGACACAAGTGCACCGTATACTCTCGCCCATTGTGTTAGGCGTGACTCGAAAAAAGGCAGGAAAAATAGCAAGAAAAAGTGAGGGCAGGCAACTTATCCGCTCAACTAACACGCACGCTCCGTCACGTACCCGATAGTGATGTCGTTTCGGGTTCAGAATCTCTTCATTCTTCACACTCTCTCGTTTTTCTGATCAGTGAAATAGTGTGCAGAATGGAGAGAGCCAAAACAGCAATTACTTCCCTAACGCCCGGTCACGTACTCGAACAAGCACAAAATTCGCCTCTCGATGCACTCTTACCTGATCAGAAACGCAATCAAAGAAACCGCTAATCGCATTCTAATCGGAAATAAGAACACTCGGGAACGAGGGACAACAGAGTAGTAGAAAATAGACCCGGCAAGATTAGAAAGTGATCACGCCGGAAGATAGGGAGGGAGTTATCAGGAAGAGCGATGCACTTATTTAAATAATACTTTTAAAATATTAAATACGAATAATCGATATTCGTCAGGGAAATGTGACCTCGTTCACAAGCCACCAAACGCTCCCCGTTCAAGCGCTATCAAACGCGCTCTTCTAACGCCGCTCACCGCTCTCGATTTCTCACCTCGAACTGCTCTCACTCAATCAAGCCAATAGTCTCTGCAAGAAGAAGCGCGGGGTGAATGCGAATGCGAGAAAAGTGAGCAGAGAGATACGAACGATTGAACAGGCGATGAGAATAAGTGGGTGGAGTGAAAGCTGATGCAAGAGTGGGGAGAGAAGCGAGCTCTAAAACGACTGCATCACCCTGAATTGGAGGAGTGAATCAATCAGGCGCAGTCGACTGGCAGCTACGCAAACAATAGCACGCGCCACAGCACTTTAATCCGCGAAATATGACGAGATCGGTGATAAAATCGCTATGAGACGCGAAGCATACGATAGGGTGCAAAATCAGCTATCGATCGAGCACTAAACCGAAGGAAACACGCAGAAACCCAATCAATACAGCGCGCAAGACCGTTCGATCGTTAAATAACCTTATCAGCCGGCCGCAGCCACGAAATCTGGAACATTCCTCGCGGGTTTCAAATTTGTTCGTTCGTAAATAAATGGTACTCGCGGACCAACTTAAGATTCTATTGATTGATTATTTTAAAATTAAATAACTAATTTCATATATTTTTAAATGTTTATTTTTCATCAACACTCAGTTGCATCAGCCTTATTACTTCCGTTTCGACTTTCACAATGATTTTTCGATCCAGTTTGATCCGATTAGATTTTTATCTTGATTTCTGAGAGTCATCAAGAGTTTCCAGAGAAACAATAATATTTGGCTGCTGATTCCTAATGACTAAGAACTTACTTCGAACATTCTCGCATGCGAACATAGTAGGGGAGTTATTGATTTGCTGTCGGCAACTCAGAGTGTGTTAAATGGAGAGAGCTGAAAACTCGAAACTACATCACCAGTGCATAAGCGATACTGCTGAGGATTAAGGGTAGATTAGTGCGACGTCTGTCGAGGCAGGAAAAAAAACGACACCAGAAGAAAGGCTCAGCTCGTTTCAGTCACATCACTCCCAATAGACATTAGCGATGCAATTTCGGTCTTGGCTCTCCCCATTATGCACACTATCTCGCCGATCAGGGAAACGAGAGAGAGTGAAGAATGAAGACAATTCAAAACCGAAACTACATTACTAATAGACCCGATTCTCCTCAATTCGCCCGTTCTCTCGTGTCTCTGACCGACGAGAGAACTCGCGATTTGAGGAGAGTAGACCGAGTGAAAACGCATTAGAAGCCCTGAAAAAGGATGAAATAGAGACACCACAGGACAAGGGATGTACTAATGAGTAGTAGCGCTGTCATTTCTGGTGTAGCTATCTCCATTCTGCATACTCTCTCATCAGTCAGACAGACGAGAGAGTGTGCGCAATAGAGAGAGTGACTTGGGCTCAAGCAGGAATCTCCTCATTTCGCACGCTCTCTCACCGGTCCGAGAAACGAGAATGCACGCAAAAATGAGGAGAGCAGTCCATGAACTACCTACTAATGATGTCGGTTCGGAACTGGCTCTCTCGGTTCTGCACACTATCTCGTCTGCCTGACCGATGAGATGGTGTGCAGAATGGAGAGGGCAGAAACTGAAAGTAATACTTACTAATGAAGACTGGACGAGTTGAGTTTCGCCGCTCCCTGGGGGTAAACTGATCTACGAGCTAAGTTTTTAGTTTTTGGCAAGCACTATTATGCTCTACTCTAGTGGTAATTTTGGTATGGCTCGCTCGATTTTGCACACCCTCGCTATTCGCTGCTAGAAAAGAGTGTGCAGATTGGAGAGAGGCACCATCTCGTTATCGCTATCTTTGCCAGAAACACCGGCAGGGTTTAAATAAGAAAACACTCGAAAACATCAATTTCGGTGGGTTTCGAAAACAAATTAGAGAGACAAATATGCAGAGGAGAGTAGCGAGGCAATTCGGTGAAACAAGAAATATTATTGGGCTAATTACAGTAATGAGCGCTGTGAAACTCTTCTTCGCAAGTACTATAGTGGAGGGAGGATAGAGCCGAGAAATGAGAATCGCTGGTGAGACAAACAGACTCTTCTGACAGCACAAAAATCAGGATTTAGTTTAAAATATAACATAGCTATTATGATGTCATCCTCGAGATTACGGAAGGATTGACTTGATCTGCCCTGAAGGGATTTTAGATATGTTGGTGTTGAGTGCTCTCTCCATTCTGCACACTCTCACCGGTCCGACGGAGAAGAGTTTCAAATGGTATAATTAGTATGATCGGCTTGGAATTTCTTAGCTGAGGCCCTTTTAAAGGTGTTGGGATTATTTACTAAATGGCAAACTTCTCAAAATTCACTCCGTGTATTCCGGTTCTTTACATAGCATGTTTGAAACTCACCTAATTCCAGTGATGACCTTTAGGTCTAGTGCGGAGAAAGTCTGGCTAAACCATTTCAGAAACAGTGCAGAAAGAAGAAGACTCGGTTTCACATATTTTTGTTATTGAACATCAGAGAGTATTATTCGATCGGCCAGCAATACTGAACATAATTATTGAGCTGTTATCCAGGGAATTAGGTAGGCCGGAAACCATGTATCGATCAGGCCAGTAATAACGTTCATTTGGTGTTTTTGGTCTCTCCATTCAGCACACTCTTTCGAGTGCCCGATTACCATCAAGAGTGTGCCAAATGGAGAAAGTCGCAACCACAGTACTAGTGGAAACAGCCCGACTTCTGCACTGACAACTCGAGATTATCATTTTTAACTTTTTTACGATGTTAAGATTGGTGATAAAGGAGGAATCAACCCCGTGTTTCTCATTTCTTTACATAGAACATGTTAAACTTATCGAATTCTGATTATCAACGTAATTTTTCAATTTCCAATTTTTGGGGTAAATTTTCAAATAGAAGTAATCTAGTAGTCCGTACTGTTCCAGAAACACCCATTGGGACGGGAAATTGGTAGTGACAAGATCACGTGGTAAATAGCTCTGGCGCAAGGTGGGCACTCCAGACTGACAAGCCCACTGTATCACTGGCCTAGCAGTGATCTCCCGCGAACCCAGTCTCGAAGTCGGAATGAACCTTTACCTTTACCTGCTCTAGATGCGAATTACAAGTCTCCTTCTGGTTAAGCCAATCAGAGCAGAAACGTCTTTATCTGATTAATTAGTTAATTGACTAATTAATTAATTAAAACTAATTATCTAAGTCACTTAGATTATTAGTTTCGATTCTCTCCATTCTGCACACTCTCGCCGGTCTGACAGAAGAGAGTTTCCAATGTGATCACAAGTGGAATGGGCTCGACTTCGTCTCAGATATTAGTAATTGGCTCAGCCTTGAAGGCTTAGCAAAATCGACACCGTGTTTCTCAAAGAATTACATAGCATGTGTGAAGCTCATCTAATTCTGATCTGGGTATTTTTTTTTTACAGTTTCCTAGAAGACATTTTTACTCATGAGAATTCTAGCAACCCTTAGGTCTACCGTTGAGAAACTGTAGCAATTCACTTCACGTCGCTGCCGGATAAAATGTAGTGCTCTCCATTCTGCACACTCATTCGTTTCTCGGGACTACGAGGGAGTGTGCAGAATGGAGAGATCTGGCTATTCGATCCGTCATCACTACAATAATTTGTTGAGTTATCATCCTCGAGGCAGTCTCGAATACCGATCTGACCATACAAAATGTTGTTTCTGTTATCATGTCGCTCTCTCCATTTTGCACACTCACTGGTCTGTTTTCTGATCTGCGAGAAAGGAGGCATCCGAAGTGGAAGTAGTACGTCAGGCAACAAGATATTTAGAGTTGAGACATCTATATAAAGCGCAAACGTGTGTCTGTCTGCCTGTGGGTGTCCGGTATGGACGTCCTGCCAACGTTAGGTATGACACACAATCTAAGCTTAGGCGAACTAAGTTTATGTGAGGCTTCGAAGCGCCGAATACCGCCAGTGGTTCCCCGACGTAGTCGGAGGAAGGCCGCTGGTGCTTGAATATTTTGAGATTTTTTTGCTCAGCGGATGCAAAGGATGAATCAAACCCCGTGTTTCCCAGTGCTTCACATAGCATGTGTGAAACACATCGAACTCTGACTAGAGATGTCAATCGATTTTTTATTTCTTGGAGGAATTTTACAATTCGAGAGGAGTATGCAATTCTCCAGAGGAGACCTCTATGTCGCGACGCGAGGTCCTCGCGTCGCAGCCCCCTCTCATCTTTTCACACACTCTCTCGTCGGTTTTTGGAATGGCTTCAAATGCGTGCTTCTCAATTTGAATTGTTTTGAAAGCCCCCCCCCCCCCCCCCGGAAGTAAGTTACTGCTTCTGAACCTCCGTGTGAACCGCGTCGTAATGTGAGTATTATCGGTTCTGTCTCACTTATCTCTGAGATTGCATCAGAGATGATTCAGAGTAGTGTGACAGAACCATTTCTGCTCACATTACGAAGAGGTTCAGTAAGACTTTCTCAGCAATGAAGCCGACAATCTGGTACGTTAGAAATGCCTGATCGAGTAGTAGCTCTCTCCATTCTGCACACTCTCTCGTCTATCTTACCGGCGAGAGTGTGCAGAATACAGAGGGCGAGAATGACATCACTGGTGGAAACAGCTTGGCTTCTGACAACACTGGGTTATCAGTTGGGATTCTTTTGAAGATATTATGATTTTTGGAATGAAAAGCCTGCAGAATCAATCCAGTGTTTGTCATTTCTTTACGTTGCATGTGTGAAACTCATAAAATTCTGATTCGGGATTTCAAATAAAAACCAATTCCCGGAGCTATTTTAAAAAAAAACTCGAACTACTCTAGTAGTACGTAATGCTCAGAGGTGACCTACACTGCTCCAATCCTCTGAAAATCAAAACCGAAACTTTGTCTCACTCATCTTGATTTTTGTTCTTTCCATTCTACACGCTCTGTTTATTGAGACAAACGCTCTCTCTCTCCTTACTTCAAATCAAGCAGGATATATATTACATAATGATTGTGATGTAATCCTCAAGATTACGGTAGGATCGAGATCTGTCTGTAGGGATGTTGTTTCTGTTATTTTACTCTCTCCATGTTCTAGAACTCTCTCAATTCTTCACACTCTCGCCGGTCTGACAGAAGAGAGTTTCCAATGGCATCACAAGTGGAATGGGATTGACTTCCTCTCAGATATTAGTAATTGCCGCACACTTGACTATTATTGGATTGTTTTGGAATCAAATAGAGCGATCAATCGACACCGTGTCTCTCAGATTACATAGCATGTGTGAAACTCATCCAACTCTGCTAGGAATGAGAAGCGAATTATGAATATTCGTAGCCTTAAAAGCTCTAGAATTGGCCTTCAGGCGTCGTATTTCGAAAGTCTGCCTGATCGTATCTAGTAGTTTTTCCGGATCGAATATTAGCTCTCCTTTCTGCCCACTCTATCTTTTTTTCTGACCGGCGAAGGAGTGTGCTGAATGGAGAGACCGCTAGTCGATCCGGCATCACTACAATAATTGTTGAACTGTCAACCTCGGGAATTTATGTAGTCTCGAATACCTGTTTCGATCTGGCCAGTATGGATTTCGTTTATATTGTTTTTTTTGTTCTCTCGATTCTGCACACGCTCTCTGCTGTTTGATAGGGATGCCAAACCAATACCATTCTATTGAATGAATGTATTACCTTTCTCGACCCTAATACTTGTTGGTATTGGGCGCATGGCATTGGGTATTGTTCTGATATCACTACTCTCTCAACGACTAGAGTGTGCAAAATAGAGAGAACGAAAACAGCAATTGTATCCAAAGTTGAAACGTCCTGACCTTCTCTGACAATACAATATTATGAGTTGGGACCATCTTGAATATATTTGGATTATTTACACAACGAATTTGATCAATTAATCAACGCCGTGAATCTCAATGCTGTATAAAGAAAGCGCGAAACTCATCTAATTCTGAACAGGGATGTGAAGCAAATTCACGTCTTTCCTTAAAGGCTTGTCAACTCGAAAGTACTCTAGAGTATGTTACTCTGCTCCAAAGGATATCCTTTAGCATAAAAGCTCACCTTTGGAGCAGATCAGAATACTATAAACTCCTCTCGAGTTGACATTAGCCTAAAACATTCGCAGCGCTAGACCTGAGGGTTAGATAGAGCTGAGAAAGTCTAGCTAAGCAGTTCAGGATCTGGGTAGGCCGGTTCTCGCTCACTATTATCTGTGATGTATCGGAGATGCGGCAGTGCAATGTATGTTAGAAATTCAGGACCGAATAGTGACTCTCTCTCTCCATTCTGCACACTCTCATATACTTGCTTGTGAGAGAATGGAGCTAGTAAAAATAACATACATAGTGGAAACAGCACAACCCCTTTACGGACGACACGTGATTATAAGTTGAGACAGGTGATGCCAAAACGGAAACGACTCTCCTCAATCCGCGCGTTATCTCATCTGTCAGAGAAACGAGAGATCACGCGAAATGAGGAGAGTCGGATGCCGATTTGGCATCACTAGTTGAAATCTTAAAAAAAAAAAAGATTTTGGGATAATTTAGAAAATGAAAATCCTGTGATGATCAACCCCGCGTGCCTCAGTGCTTAACATATCATGTGTGAAACTTATTGAATTCTGTCCATAAATATCTCGATTCCCCCATTTTCTGAAGAACATTTTCAACTCGAGAGAAGTCCGCAGTGTTCCAGATGTGATGCTTTAGGTCTAGCGCAGGGAAAGTCACCACTTCAGTAGTGTTTGCTCTCCTTTATGCACACTCTATCGATTCTCGGGCCGGCGAGGGAGTGTGCTCAATGGAGAGGGCCAAACCATAATGACTTCACTAGAGGAAATGCCCTGATTTTTTTTTCTGACGATACGAGGTTATCAGTTTAGACTCTTTGACAATGTTTTGTTTATTTACGGATAGAAAGTTTTACTATTATTGGTTATGCGTTTCTCAGAGTGTTAAATTGGTTGTGTGAAACTCATCGAATTCAGACCGTGATGCATAACAGACTGCCCATTTTCAGATGACGATTTTCAGCTCTGAAGGGAGGATTCTGCAGTGCGCCAGAGGTTACCTTTAGTTCATGGGATGATATTATCCTGAAGCGTAAACAGTTGTGCATGGTGGGGAGAAAAGCTGACTAAACCTCTTCAGAATATTCGCATCAACGTCTTTGTATCTCACTTTTTTGTGTGACCGCATTACGATTTCGAAGTTCATTAGTGATGCCGGATCGAATGTTAGCGCTCTCCATTCTGCACACTTTCTCGTTTATCTGACCGATGAGAGGGTGTTATCAGCACTACTTCGTTTTTGACGACTTTAGACCCTTTAGAGGATGTTGGAATTTTTATAGCGAATTGATAGCTCCACTTCATCAGACACTTATTTCTGAATGTTTTACATAGAATACGTGAAACTCATCTAATTCTCACTAGATATGTCAATCGATTAAAAAAATATTTTTAGGATGAAATTTACGATTCGAGAGTATTCCGTAATGCTCCAAATGTAGCAATTTAAGTCTAGCGCAGAGAATGCCACCCACTTCAGTAGTGTTTCCTGATCATGTGGTAGCTCTCTCCATTCAGCACACTCTCTCGGCTATCTCACCGTGTAGAGTGTGCAAAATGGAAAGGGACAAGCAACAATGGTATCACTAGTGGAACCGGTCCGACTTATTACGAGATTATGAGTTGTGAGTCTCTTGAGACTCTTTGTCAATGCTGACATTATCTACGGAATGAATGAGATCACCAGATTGGTTCTGCGTTTCTCAGTGAATTACATAACATGTACGAAACTCATCGAATTCTGGCCTTTTTTCATTTTCTCTTTAAGACTATTCTAGTCTAGAGTAGTCCGAAGAGCTCTATGAGTGACCTTAAGGTCTTCTTTACGGAAAGGGCTAGATATCTGCATCATAAGGGCTAAGGAATTTCTACCTCTATACTATCTGAGTGCTGATCGCGGATTGTTTGGAGTGCAATAGTTGCAATTCTCGTGCTATCGTCCTCGGGGATTACATTAGACTCGAAGCCGAATATCCCGAGCGAATTGGTGAACATGTTTGTATATTTATCCTGTGGGATTTTGGACAATCGAATCTGCGTCCTAGATGTTCCTTCATACAATGTACGAAGCACATCCAATTCCCTGCCGAGACTCTCGATTTTTTCTTCTTGTTTTTTCCCCTCTTTTTTTGTGTTCCTCCTCATCACCGAAATGTGATTTATCCATACGATACAGTGGCCAGAAAGAGCGAGAGAAAGAATGAGAGAAGGAAGATCGAACCGATTCTAGTACAGTAAAATAACCGAAAGGAGTGGGAAAGTCAAAGATCAAAGGTCAGCCGGGCGTCAGTTTGTATGGCATAGAAACCGAGTGGAAAGAAGAGGAGACTACACAGTAGGCAGAGAGACTCTCTCCTTTCTGCACACTATCTCGCTTACTGTCTAACAGCCGAGATAGCAGACGAAATGGAGAGAGTGCAGCGAATAACTACAAACTAGAAAGTAGAGATCAGAAGATGGGGGTGGTCGGCAATTGTGAATGTGAATCGGGGAGTGGGTTACGGTAGGTCACTAACTGAGAGATGAGGATACGGTATATGGCTAGAACGGGCGCCTGAGGAGGCCAGTCATTGATTGGGGGGTACGGTAGGAATACGGTAGGGGTACGGTAGGTCAGGGACGGGAGTATGCGACTTGGGCATGATCACAGTTGGGCGAAGAACGAATGAGGTGGTAGTGTGGGGGTGGTTGGGGGTACGGTATATACACGACAAGGGGGGGGGGTACGGTAGGTCACAAATAGGAAAGAAGAGCGAAGAAAAGTCACATAAGTTATCCCTGCACTGGAGAAGAAGCGATAGAGCAAGCTTAGTAGAATCGTCGGTGTGTGTGTGGATTTGGTATGTTTAGGGTACGGTAGGAGGCTACAGTAGTGGTGGGGATACGGTAGTTTGACGGGGCAGACATCGCATCTCCCGGCCACGGCTAGAGAAGAGGGACAATCGACGGTAGATTGCAGTTGGAAGAACATGAGGAGAGGAGAGACAGCTCACTGGTTGAGAATGCTGAAAATCACATGGTTGATCATTGATCTTTATTCCTACCGTAACCAATGCTACCAATGCTTTGATGTGTGATCTAGCTCACCTCTCAATCGAGTAGGTCGGCGAGTTCTTTCTCACTGGAGGCGAGAAAGCCGACGAGGGAGAGATGGAGAGTCTCGACAAGGGCGAATCGCACTTTGATGTCTCTGCAAGAGAATCAATAATCAATATCGTAACCTACAGTACCCTGACTACTGTAGTCGAAAGCCATTTCCGATTTCTTTCTATTCCACACTATTTCTCAGAGAGCGCTGTGAGTGTGCAGAATGGAGAGAGCAGAACAGCTACCGTAACCCGGCGACTACCGTATTCCCCAATACCGTACCTCCATCATGGACCGAGATGTGCTCCCCATCACTGCTGCTGCTGTCGTCCGTATGGTATCTGGCGCCCAGCTCCATCGGGTACGCGGCGCACGCGGCCGACTGCAGCGCCAAGAGCGTCGCGTGCAGCGCCATGCTGCCGCCAGGTTGCGCCAACCCGGCGCCACATCGTGCCAAGTTGGCGCCGGACGGCGCCAGGTTGCCGCCGCATTGCAAGTTGGCGGAAACTGGCGCCTGCGCGGCGGCGAAGCTGCGCGGCTGCATGCTGCCCGTTCGGCGGAAGCGCGACATGATCTTGCTGACGCAGGAGTGCGTGACGCCAATCTGGCGTGCGATGTGTGAGATCTTGTGGCCCTGCAAATAAGTCAGTTATCGATAAATGGTGGGACCACAGTATTACTGTGCACAACATCGTCTTTCAGACAGTCGAGAGTGTGCAAAATGGAGAAAACTACTAATCGATAGGACAACTCTAGGTTACGATATCTTACCTGCTCGTAGAGATCCAGGATCTTCCTTCTGTCCTCCATGGCCAGCGGCCGGCCGGGGTTGTAGGAGCGGCCGAGCTTGTTGCGGGCTGCAGTTTGCGATCGATAAGCCACCGTAATCCGTGCACCCCCACATCCGTAAACCACCGTATCCTAGAATCCCTACTACTAATTCCCGGTGTCGGCGCTGGCGCGGAACCGTAGAGTGACTAAGCCGGCGAATAGCCGCTGGTCCTGGCGCAATAATCCAATGTTACCGTAAGCCGGCGTCTCATCCCCGGCTACTCCCCCGAAAAAGGGTTTCCGCCCGCAGCCGCAACCGGGCATTAGTTACGCCGATAAATTATCACCCTCTCCCGGAAGGAATCCCTGACTCTGAGCCCCGATATGAGCATACAATCCCCCTCGGCTTCCGAAAATGTAACATTCCCAGGATTTAGAAGCGATCTCCGTTTAAGCTTTCCACTTTTGGTCACGCAGCATTCTGTACCCGGTAGTTTGTGCAGGAACTATAGTGTGACACCGAACCAAAAGAGAGCTACCGTAATCTAAATTTACCAGCTACAGTATTCCGAGTCGCACTACAGTAATTTAATCCCGCGAACTATACACTACGTTCTCAACCTACCGTAATCTAATCGACCAATTACCGTAATCACTCACAGGCAGTGGACGAGCCCTTGGGCGGCGAGGCGGGCACCATCTCCATCGGCGTGTGGTGGTGGTGCGCTGTGGGATAGGTCGTTGCGCTGGCCGCAGACGACGGCGACACCACGAGGGGTACGGTAGCCGCGTGATGGGCGGCGGCGATCGCGAAGTGAGGCATCACCGGGATCGGCTTGATGATGTCACCCTCGGTCGGGGAGGGCATCTGGAATGGATATCGATGAGCAAGCCCAATCGATCGATAATCAAATCCAATCAATCGATATTGCCAAATTACAGTAATCATCATTCACAAGTTATGCTTCACTCGCACTATTTGATGTACAATTCGTGGTTTCTAACAATTGTTGCTGCACTTCCGAGATGGAATAAAATATATAATGTAATTCCTAGTTTCACTGTTTTCTTCCCTCAGACTACCGTAATCCCCCGGCCAACTTTCGAATCTAGGGAGGAATCCATATTTCGCAGATTCAGTGACTCAATAAACCTCCCAATCTGTTTTGTGAATTGATACGCGCGTGACCAAAAGAGAAAAACTCGGCTAGATTTCAACTAGATTGGATCGCTCCCTGTTGAAAATGGCGACTAATCCATCGTACCCCGAGCGGGATTTAGAGCAGATTAGGAAGCTATGCGCTTCAACTTCACTAGTTAGTTACAAGTGTCCAGATACCTTACACCGATCAGACTACCGTACACTAATCTACCGCCGACATCATCGATCGATGATGGTTCCCTTCAGCTACCGTACCCTAGCCTGTTACCGTAATCCAGTTACCGTACCTCGAATCGCGCTGGCTGCACGGTCATCTGCTGCTCTCTGTCCTTGTTGGCTGCAGCCAGGAGCATGGCCAGGTAGGGCTGCAGCTGCAGCAGGGTCGTCGCCGTTTGCTGCTGCTGGTAGGTCATGGTTGTCGGAAGGGTCGCAGGGGCTGCGGCTGCAGCTGCTGCAGGCATGAACGCCTGCGGGATCTGGAATGTATTGATTTGGGCAGAGCTATTTGGAATGAGTTTTCATCTGGAAAATACAAAAGTTGATTCATCTGAGCGCCAAAGAATGAAGGGGTTTCGCAACGATAGTTTCCGGAAAGAGATACAGTATCCGTGATTCAGAAAGAGCTGAATCAGCGCCACCGTTTCGCCTCTTTTCTAAAGGGGAGAAAGCGCACGTAAGAAGTTTGGACTAAGTTAGACTGATCTTCGATGGCTAAAGGTGGTAATTTCATGCCACAACAAGCCGACTGAAGCTCAACAAACTAGCAAGTGCTTCTGTTCTATTGTGTGCTCAAACTGCTCAAACTACGCCGAAAACGGTGTTTTCCTGGTTTTGATTTCGAACACAGAGTTCTAGGAATTTTTTAGATGGTCTGAGGAATGATTATCATAAAAGACTTCCTCTTTCCTCTCATAACATTCCGAGAGTGGTTTCGCAAAGTGGTGTAAGCGACTAATTCTCATAGAAAACTGTGGTTCCGGTGCGCTTGCGCTTTCCAACATTTTCAACATGTTTCCGGCTGCAAAAACGCGGTTTCACTCTAGAATCTGGGGCTAAACGCCGTATTTCGCACTGGAAATGGCGCAAGTGTGACGGCTTAGGCGCTCATTTGGTTGAGATTCATTGTATTCTCTTCATTTTGCACACCCTTTTTTCTACAGATGCAAAGCAAGCGTGCGCGATAAGTTTTAGAAGCGGGACAAGGAGCCAACTTTGATCGCGGCGCGCTAAGATGATTATGTTCACGCTAAAATAACTAAGGGGTATGCAGAATGGAGAGAGCCTACTTTGAGTTTCAGATGCAAAATAAGGGCAAACTATCGAAATCGCTGAGATCGAGGTGTCATTAGCGGTAAAAATGACAAAAAACTCACTTGAAACGCGCTGAGGAAGGTCTCCTGAACCATCTTGGCTATCGGGCGGAAGCAAACTTCGTTGATAGAATGTTGACAATCTGCAAATGATCGTACTTACACTTACATTTACTGTGAGTTTCGCAGTAATTCGCGCAAGAAGTGGAACGAGATACACGATACAACGAAGAAGAAGTTGGAGGGGGAAGTTAAGAGGGGACAAGGTACAGTAATCCGAGAACCGGAGATCAGAGAGCAATCGTAATCCGAGAGCAAAACCCGGCCCTGGGTTTGGCTCTACTAAAGGCCGGCCTTCAGAACCCGGCGCTATTTATCTCGAACGGAGACAACGTATGACTTTCTCGGAAAGAAATCCCGCCTTCGCCCCGTTTGCGCAATCCTTGAAAGGAGAAGCCTCAAATCTGATGTCAACCCTTCTCTCTATTACATAATGGACTTCCCCGATGTAACCCACATCATGGGCTTAGCTCCGGCCAATCCCAATGATCAGTCCCAATCAGTCCAAATCCTAATCAAAAGTGATAAGATGCTAAGTTGTTCGCAAACGCGATCCACCACCCGTCAGGCTCTCTCCATTCGGCACACACTATCGCCGGTCAGAGCGACGAGGGAGTGTGCAGAATGGAGAGAGCGCAGAGACGCCATCGCATCATCACTATCATACAATGAATGACCCCGGATATGGATCGGAGTCGGCGGACAATAGAGCTGGTTATCCCCCGTCGCGGAACAATCATACACACGAGTAAGTGATAGCCGTCAATTAGGAAACTGGGCTAAACGGACACGGCTCAGCCGCTGATTAGGCAAAACCCGGTCGCGCCCTTAACCACTAGACAGACACGGCTCTGAAACAGTTCCCGGTCATGACGTCAACCCCGATAAAACTCGATTTGAATTACTACTTCTTCGGCGCAACCCGTTCCCGAAACTGTGTGTCTCTACCCAAACTTTCCGTCTGACCGGCGAGAGAGGGTGCAGAATGGAGAGAGTAGCAAACTGTCAGCGCGCTAGCGTGCCCTATCTCTCGTCATCTTTTGTTTCAACTTTCCCTCTCCACTACTCTCACTTCCCCCCTAGATAGGGAAAATTACCACTAGCGTCATCGTGAAGCAGTTCGAAAACTGTTTAGTGGAAGATTGGCTAGAGGGGGGCTAAGCGGTTCAGAGTCGCGATTTTCGGCCTTTGTCAAATTCTCGCGAACTCGCTGAAAAATAGAGCGCGTTGTTTGTCGAATGCTCATAATGTGTCATAAATTTCGTCGAAATCCAAGGACCTGGGTTTCAACTAGTGATGACATAACGAACTTAGCAAGCCGGCTTCACCGTTGAAAGTGTCGGGTTGACGCCGGCTTCGAGCCGGCATGTAAAGCCGTTCTGTCATATCTAGTTCCCACAGAGATGTTCGGAAAAGAAGGGAGCGGCTGCGAAGGAGACGGAAAGGACAATATTGGGAGAGAAGGGTAAAAGGATAAGTTCGCCGACAACGAGAGATCACTATCGTCCCAAATCGCGCGAAAACCCGATGATTTGGGAGATTTTGGCGCCCCGCAACTTTCCGTTCCACTTCGAAAAGCAACCATTTCTTCACTGGTCTTCCTATTTTTACGACGAAACGACGAAAAAGTGCTCGCGATCAAGACACGATAAGTTACTGCACACAGTAATCGTGCGCAATTAGTTCCGGGTCAGGCGCCAGGCATGGGTTACTGTAGGTTACGGTAGGCTACGGTAGGGTACTGTATCCTATCAGGGGGAACGAAGGCTCGATCGAGAACCGATATAGATTACGGTAGGTTACTGTTTCATCCCAACTCTATCGAGAACTGAAGCGGGTGGTGCATCACGAGTCTTCCCACAACATCTGACTCGCTCGTGCTTGTTTATCACCGGTATCACGAGATTCGAGAGCATGCTCGGAAATTTTTTCTCAAACCATTACGAAACCTTCCATAATATGATGGGAGAATACCATGGGGACAAGTTTTCGAACAATTCTGGTCACGAGTCCCTGAGCCGGCTTTTAGGAAACATCCGGTCGCGACTCCGGCTCTAGTGTGTCTCAGCTTCCAGAAAAGCTAGAATGACGCCGTTGAGATAAAAAAATGCGGAAAAATCAGACGAACAACTTTCCTGACAAAATCCAAGCTATAGTACCGAAAATGCAAAAGTTGTATTTGAAAAACTAACTCTCAAATCACATTAAGAATATTTTTATGTCGAAAGTCACAGATTTTTATTGCATAATATAAAAGTACTAAGTAACATGTACTTCATACAGAAAAATTTGATCCGGCACCCACCGTTTCTCGGAGCCTTGCCTGATCGAAATGGAAAATTAACCGAATTTTACGGTTTTTCGAGTATATCCTTTTTCTCCTGCTTTGTCATGCGCTCTAATGCCGAAATTCGGATTCTACGCACAAAAATTAGGTGAGAAACAGCTGTAGGCAGAATGATATGAGACAAAAAAATTTCAACTTTTTCATGACCGGGTTCATGGAATTTTTTGACAAAAAAATTCGAAATCTCAGAACTGTCTCACTATAGGTGTTTCCGACGTAATTTCGCATGTAGAATCCGATTTTGTATGTTAGAGCGCCTCAAACAGCAAAAGAAAATATATATGGCCAGAAAAGCTGATTGACGAAATATTTCGATCATAACTTTTTTGTTTCGCTTTTTCGTGCGCTCTAACATACAAAATCGGCTTCTACAGGTGAAATTACGTCGGAAACACCTATAGTGAGACAGTTCTGAGATTTCGAATTTTTTTTGTCAAAAAATTCCATGAACCCGGGTCATGAAAAAGTTGAAATTTTTTTTGTCTTATAACATTCTGCCTACAGGTTTTTTTCACGTAGTTTTATGCGTAGAATCCGAATTTCGGCATTAGAGCGCATGACAAAGCAGGAGAAAAAGGATATATTCGAAAAACCGTAAAATTCGGTAAATTTTCCATTTCGATCATTCAAAGCTCCGAGAAACGGTGGGTGCCGGATCAAATTTTTCTGTATGAAGTACATGTTACTTAGTACTTTTATATTATGCAATAAAAATCTGTGACTCAAATCACAATATTCTTAATGTGATTTGAGAGTTAGTTTTTCAAACACAACTTTTGCATTTTCGGTACTATAGCTTGGATTTTGTTAGGAAAGTTGTTCGTCTGATTTTTCCGCATTTTTTTATCTCAACGGCGTCATTCTAGCTTTTCTGGAAGCTGAGACACACTAGAGCCGGAGTCGCGACCGGATGTTTCCTAAAAACCGACTCAGGGACTAGTGACCAGAATTGTTCGAAAACTTGTCCCCATGGTATTCTCCCATCATAGTATGAAAGGTTTCGTAACGGTTTGAAAAAAAATTTCGTGAAGGGGCTGTTTTTTGCTCGCAGCTCTCGTGATACACGTGTTATCTACAGCGTTGCCGAGTCCGAAAGGTCGCGCGGCGATGTTGTTGTTGCGCTCTCTCCATTCTGCACACTCTCTCACTGGCCAGTGCGACGAGGGAGTGTGCAGAATGGAGAGACCTACGATCCGGCAACACTGATCTTGTGAAAAACAGGGTAGACAATAGGGATGATGGGAGCGGGATAAACAGGGTTGGTCATGAGGAGCTACGTTTCCCAAGAAGGGGATGTAGCTCACGAGATGTTTGCGATCAGGCTAGATATGAGTTGCGCTACTTCCGGAAACAAAATGGGCCTGACTGAGTTTCAAGGAATTGGAATGGTTCGGACTAAGTTTCGAGGGATTGGAATGAGTTGGACTACGTTTTAAGGGATAGGAATGGCTTGGAATGAGCCGGCAAACGTGCGCTTCTCCTCATCTCTCTAGCATAATCATAAACATCTCACGAGATGCAGGCACTTGCTCACTAAATTCAGCAAATTATCGTGATTTACATGCTAATTTGCAGCAGAGGAGCAGGAAATGGAAGAAGAAGCAACTTGCAGAAACTATTGGCCAGAGATCGAGTAGGAGATTGTCCAAGGAGCAGAGAAATTGGATTGGTCTGGACTGAGTTTCGAGATATTGGAATGGTCTGGACTGAGTTTCGAGATATTGGAATGGTTTGGAATGAACCGGGGTTCCGCTAAGGTCTCGAACGGACACGAATTAGTCCCGACCATCTCCAATCTGCCTGCTTTCTCGCCGGTCTGAGAGACGAGATACATATTTAGGAGGGGTCGGTCTCCATTCGAAATCAGCAGAATGGATGAAAGATAAGTTGAAGCAGCGGTTACTGACCAATGATCGAGAAAGAGATAGAGTAGAAAGAGAGCAGAACGATATCACTGCAACAGTGCAATACCGAAGAGCAGAACGACAGTCGGGAGATAATTTGAGAGCAGAAATATCTTTCTGGTTCTCTCCATTCTGCACACTATCTCAGCGGTCAGACACAAGAGAGTGTGCTGAATTGAGAAAGTGCGGGGTGGATGTGGATAAAATCTCTCTCGAGCGAGCCAGCACCACCACACCAGACCGACTCTCCTCGTTTCTCTCGGATCTCTAACCGGCGAGAGAGCGAGCTAATTGGAGAGAGTCGAACGAACATCGCATAGTGACCGCACTAGACAGCTCAGCACTAAATAGCACCGGAACGTTAGCCTATTAGGAGAGAACTGCTCTTCTTATTCTCTTCTTGAAAGAGACGCGGCGCGGAAAAGTTCACCGGTTTAGCCCGACCTCGAGACACGGGGAGTACTGACCACCACGGGGCCGACGAATCGCAAACTACACCCCCGGAACTACACCATCCGGCTCTCCTCCTCCGGCTACGGTAACTGGCATCTCAAGGGGGAGGAAAGGGGCGGGGCTTGGGGGGGGGTTGGGAAGTTGAAAAGAGGGGGAGGAACGAAAATAGGCGGCGGAAAAGTGATAAGATGATAGAAGCCCCCTGCCGATCAGAAGCGAAAAGAGAAGAGGAAATAATGGATGGTGTATTGAGACACAACAGGCAAACCGAACCGAGCGGTGAAACATATATGGAGGAGGAGTTTCTGCGGTTCAGCTCTCTCCATTTTGCACACTCCCTCGCCGGTCAAACTCACAAGGGAGTGTGCAGAATGGAGAGAGCGAGCAGTAAAAGAGGAAGCTGCGTGATTCATGGAATGTATGAATGAATGAACGGGAGGAGGGAGGAGGAGGAGAAAGTATGGAGAAAAGAAACACTCGCCCCAAGGCGTTCTACGTTAGGTTACAGGGGCGAACCGAGAGGGTGTAGGATCCATGGGTAACCCGGCTGGTGCCAGACTGGTACCACGAAATGACCAGGGAACTCGGGGCTTCATGAAGATTTCATGCAGATACGTGCAGTTTGCCACCCTATCCTACATGCAATTCAATGGTCAGGTCAAGCTGGCACGCGATATACGTAAATTGGTACCACCGTACCGTGACCAGATGAGATACGGTACTTGTAGAACCGGGCTGGCACCGAGCCTGGCACGGCGATGAAACCGATCTGGAACCAGCTCTCGAGAGTGGAACGGGATGGTCACGAGCGCATGTGATATAGTTAGTGTCACATTAGGCGAGCAGAGGAGAGGAGGGGGCGAGAATTGGGCGAGATTGGTGAGAAAAGTGACGAGAATATGTGTGAGAACATATCTGAGGAGGCGTGGTTGTCTACCACCGGAGCGAATAGCCACTCTCTCCCATTCTGTACAATCCCTCGACGGTCAGAGAGACGAGGGAGTGTACCGAATGGAAAGAACAGTATGCCGAAAAGGCTTGACTAGTGCAGTGAAAATGATGAGAAGAAGTGTGAGAACATATATGAGAAGGCGTGATCTACTACTATGCAGTTGGAATGATCATAGTGTCTAACCGCCTGGGTTCTCTCGTTATCGCACACTATCTCGCGCATGAGAAAAGTACAACTGTAATGTGTCGGAACAGGAGGAATGTGAGCGGCCCGAGAGATCGGGTCAATTCCAAAAAAAACTAAAAACTAATCCCAAAGCTGAATTGGGATGAACGAGAAAGATGAGTGTAAGCGAACTCGGAATCTCTCTCATCCGAGACGTCTAACCGAATCTGCTCGCATTATAAGAGCAGCTCTCCTAATCTGGTTACGAACTATGCAACATTCGCAAAACAGCAGCAACATGTTTCTGCAGCTCTCTCTATTCACTCTTCGAGAGTGCGCGGAAAGACCCCGAAAACGTGGAATGTAAGAGCGAAAACTCGGGATCGCGAACGGGAAAAAAGACAAAAAAGGCAGTTCGTGATGTTATCTCCGATACTTGAACTAAATGGGTCGGAAGCCCCGCGGTCATTCCCAGCTCTCTCTCTCCATTCGGCACACTGTCTCGGCGGTCAGAGCGACGAAAGAGCGTGCGGACTGAAGAGAGCCAGGAACGCCGTTTCGGTCATTATGCGGATATCTCGGAGATAAAACGGGGAGATTGTGACCTTTCGCTGTTTATCTCGACTTCTCAACGGAAGGTCGGAATAGTCAATCAACGCATAAATTCTGCGCTTTTTCTCGATCATTAGCCTATCAGAGAAAGCGAGAGAGCAGGCAGAACGAGGAGAGACAGAGAGCGGAAGGGGTCAGAGAGAGGGCGAGATAGTGTGGGGAAGGAGGAGACGCAGAGATATCGGTGATCTAGTGAGGAGTGGAACTGCGATGAAGAATTCGAGGGATAGAGAGCACAGTAGGACACTCTCGTGTCTCTACCCGGCGAGAGAGCGTGCGATTTGAGGAGAGTGGCTAGAGCACATGCAGTGCTCAAGTAACGCGTCTGTGCGATGTTATTCCAGGTCAGTGAGCGGTGTCGCGAATTCCTCGAGTCGACATTAGTGATGTCGTTTCGGGGTTTGGCTCTCTCCATTCTGCACACTCTCTGGTTTCTCTGACCCGCGAGATAATGTGCAGAATGGTGAGAGCCAAAACCGAATTTACATCCCTAGTCGACAGCGTGATCTCTCGACGGTCAGAGAAACGAGAGAGCGTGGAGATTGAGAAGAGTATGTTCATGATCTCTAATCACTCGGGTGTTAGCGATGTCGCGAAATAACCGATCTTCGACTTACTAGCTAATACGTAAACATGATGCGTTGTGTTTGCGCGAATAAGCGAGTTTGGGTGCGTTACCTATTGTTGTCAACAATATGCCTGATCAGGCGATTACGCAATAACAGATCCCCGAAACATTACGTTTCAAATGCGTCAACAACGCTTCGTCATGCGTAAGTTATACGTAACTACATCGTCAACAACGCTGTTTGCATCCGAATGTCGTATGAAAATAATGAAAAAACAGGGTTATCTAGAGATGCGCCGAAAATTTGTCTGGTTCAAGCATCTTTGAGAACCGACTATATGCGCATCCTCGAAATATCTATTAGTATTCGCAGGACTATTTCAGTTTGCGACCATTAATTCCCGGTTTCCATCAAAAGCCGGAGATTCTAGAGATCCGGAGATTAGTAGATGTGCAGTGTATGCTGTCCACTACTGAAACCACACGACGATCCTCTAATTCAGCAAAAGCGTGCGAAGAAGAGCAAAAGATGCGGGAGAAGATCAGAAAAATCAAGAGAATGATGAGAGATTGCTCAGAGTTTCTCGCTGTTCAGAGCACAACAATGCGTAGAACGAGGAACTGAATCGAAATTAGTCTGTGAGTAGAGCGGTCAGAGAAAGTTCGTCTCTCCATTCTGCACGCTCTCTCATCACTCGACCGGTCAGAGAGTGTGCAGAATGGAGAACTCTTCAGCCCTGTCTGTGAGTAAAGTGATTTGAAAGACAAGTAAGCCGAGTCGCGCCCCGACTTTACGATTTTACTAGCGCGTGCACTTTCCAATGAATTCGAGACTCACTCCTATTCGAAAGTCTGCTTTCTTGATGACTCAATCAGAATCCGGTCTCTTCATTCTGCACACTATCTCGTCGGTCAGAGCGACGAGAGTGTGTGCTGAATGGAGAGACGGATGCTTCTATTCCAGGTGTACTATACAAGGGCAGTCTAGACTGACAAAAAGAGGACAATGATGCGCGGAAAAGCATGAAAAAGCGGGGTATTTTGCTAGAAACGAAACAGGTCATGAATAAAGTCATTGAGCGATCAGACTTCGCCCCGAGTCATCAGACTACGGTATGAAAAAGCGGCTTTGAGACCAGATTTCCTAGACTAGTCTTGCGATACTACGGTAACACTGAGTCAGGGTAGAGTGGTGAAACTCGACTTCGACAGAGAAAACATATGGAATTAAGGTATGCTATTCAGATCACTGTAAGAGGCGCACCTATTCCAGATTAGGTTAGGTTATCTGGACTACGGTATGATCCCGGAAGCGATCTCATCTAAAGTCGGGATGCAAAGGGAAGATGTCCCGGATCCGTCACACCGCCCCATCTCTCGCTCATTAATGCAACAAGATCTCGCGCTTCTGACAAGCCGCCCGGAAGTCCAACGAGGAGAAAAGAAACATGCATTTCTTCGCATTCATCCAGTGCAGATGACAGAAAACGGCGCGAAAAGGGCGCATTCGACCAGAATGGACTTCGGACACCGATGAGCAGAAGCCATGCCTATCTGCGAGTTCAGCGAAAACGAAGGCGAAAATGAGAGAGGATACGGGTAGAAATTGAGGAAACCTCACAAATAATCAACATGCGCGCGGAACCACGCGGTGTTTCCAGTAGGAATGCCATCTCGGTTCTTGATCGTCACAGTCTCTCGCCGGTCAGAGAAACGAGAGAGTGTGCAGAATGGAGAGAGCCAGAACGACAGCGATATAGTTTTCACTGTCAAATGGAACAACGACGGCCAAGTGTGAGGAAAGTGAAACGCGGTTACGGCGCGGCACAATGGCACTAAACGCTTCCCCCATCCTTCAACAATCCTATATTTACCATAGCAGTGGAACCAAAAGGGCTTCTGCTCTTCCCGACGAAGTGCGAAGATGCTACTAGAAATCTCCAAATTTTGCCTTCGCTCTCATTTCTCTCACCGACGAGATAGCGCGCGAATTGAGTAGAGACCGATGAGCCCCGTTCCTAACCGCCACTTTGCACTCTCGGCCGTGCAACAGAGAATATTGTGGCGCGCCAATTAGCCGGCCAGATAATCACAGGTGGCGCGCCGCTCTCGGAGTTTGACGCCCTGGCTCGTGCCGGTCAAAGCACACACGGAAGGGTTTCCGTTTCCGTGTTTCCGGTGTTTCCGGAGTTCCTAATTCCTCTAATCTTTTTTAACTTACAAGATAGGCGTACTAGAGAACGGCGCGCGAATGTGGGGCGGGAGATAACTAAACTATCATCTTGCTGAATTGCTACCATCTTGTTAAGACACGAGCAATGAGAGGGGTACGATTACCTGCGTGATCTCTCAGAAAACAGTATGAAAACGCGTAAAGGAGATGCGCAAATTGCCAGAGAACAGTGAGAGACGGCCTCTCGGCAATTGCTCGAAGGAGCTCGCACAATCGAGTAGGAAACAGTGCAAAACATGAACACGCGACAGCGCTAGAATAATCCCTTATCGCACAGCCAATCGCTGATAGGTCAAGAGGCGAGAGTACGGAAGGGGAACTATCGCGCTCCTTTTCCTCCTTCCCCATATCTTTCCTACATGATCTTAACGCGAAGTCCCGATTCAGCATTAATGCGCAGAATTGATGAAGAGGAGGGAGTAATTACCCTCAGCGAACGCACACAACAGCTGAGCGAGGGAGAGTAGCGAAACTCAGTAGGCGCAAAACCCACTAACTGTCCAGCGTGTTGTTCACCCTCTCGTGACCCCATAAAAAGGGCGATTTCTCTCGGCCGCTCGTGGTAGAAATGGTGAGTAACGCGAGAGAGATGGTTTGGCAAGTGTCCACTTTTGTGATGTGTTGCGGGATTGTTTCCCGGTCAGGACAAGAGATTGCGAAACGAAGGAAGACAGAAAGAAGATTCATCGGAACAGTCACTGACCGAAATGACCAAAAGATAGCACGAGACACGATTATTACGCGGCTAATGCCATGCGTAAGTGACACTATGCGTTAAAAGGCAACGTGAAATCCGTTTCGTAATATGAAATCAATGAATACTCGAGGACCCATTAGGCCATCAGGTCCGGAAAGGCAAGTAAACGATACAGCCCATAAGTCATCGGACCACTCTGACCACCCAAGAGCGATGACTGATTCAGCCCCATCACCCCCACCAACATGAAGCGTCGGTCTTCCCCACTTATAACCAACTAAGGAAGCCCCGGGCCACCTTGTGTTTACGAAATCAGATATCAGTCATGAGCGAACACAAGCGCGCGGTGACATTAGCGCCGGGGATTGACGTCCGGAAGCCGGAAAGCCGGGAAAAGTCACAATATTCCAATCGCAAGCTATTACGCGGATGTGAATACCTCGCGCTCTTTGCCCTTCAACATGCTTTGATTGCGACTGAAGCCATAAGTAGTGAAACTTTGGGATGACTCGGGCTGGATTCACGAGAAACAGCTATCGGAAAGGGCAGCGTGTTTTCGTTCTGGCTCTCTATTCTGCGCAATCTACCGTAGGTCAAAGCGAGATTCTCTCAGATTCTGGGAAGCAGCTATCAGAAAGGGCGAAGTGCGTGAGGATGGATGATGTTCTTTCCGAGCAAAAACGAGAAGAGGCGTGAGGCTTTGGGACGAGGCTGTGCCATCCCATCGTATAGCACGATTGTGATTCAGAGTGCAACAATAAGCGTGACAATGCACTTCGATAAATCTACCTAGAGGGATCGAGAGAAGGATGAATGAGGTTCACGACAGGATAGATGAATACGGTAACGGATCAATGCTCAATGGGGTTTAGATCGGGGCATTCAGCAAGCTAGGCATTACCTATAGTGAAAAAATATGCGACAGTATGAGGCGATATACGGAACGGGTGAATGCGTAGATCAATCAGGATGAGGCAATCGATGCTGCGATGCTACCGTATACTGTATGTAGACGGATCATGAGAACTCCGGTGGTCTCGCCACGCGCTTAAATAGCTTTGCGTCGTCGTCGCAGAGGAGGAGTAGGTGGTAAACACCTGGTCGCCTCCTCCCTCTACTCCTGTTCTTCGGCCAATATCAGCTGAGCAGTCCCCGGCCGCTAGACACGGTATCCGACCCTCCTCATTTCCCATACTCTCTCGTCACTCTGACCGACGAGAGATCACGCGAAATGCGGAGGGTCTAGTTGTCATCCGCCCTTGCGACACTGTGCCCGCGACCCAGAAAGTGACATGGGGGGCGAGCGGTTCTCTCGATTCCGCCTGATCTCTCGCCGCTCTGTCTCTTTCTGCATCCTCTCGATTCACCACACTATCTCGTGCGCTTGTGATCCCCTACTGATGCAAAACAGGGAGAATTTTCGAAAAACAGTGTAGAGGCGGAGCCAAATTTAGCATCACGGCGGAGGGGTAATCCCTGACCCGACGAGAGTGTTTCATGCGGTGTCTCGCTAGTTGTTTGTTCGCCAGAGATCACCCCAACACCGTTTAGACAGGGGGTCACAGGACGTGTGTATGAGCAAAATGCGCGATCAACACTATAGCGTCATCCTTCCCATTATTCTCTCCTCCAGTTAGCCCTCTCCCTTGTTGTTATGATTTCAAAGATCAGGAGTGACGTAATCCGGCGGTGTTTCCGATTCAGCGGAGCGGCAGGTAAAAATAGGCCCCGTGCTGTTTCGGCTTTGACTCTCTTCTCTCTGCACACTCTCTCGCCGGTCAGACAGACGAGGTATAAATAGGCACGAATCAGAGAGGTCAGCCATTGTCCAAAGAAAAAAAACTCAGAGATCGGTGCATTTCGACATGAGTATTTTGCAGGAATCCCTCTTGCAAAGGAATGATAATGGGCGAGGGCGGAGGGGTTCGGGTGGCAACAACCAAAGAGTAGGGGGCAGTGCGCACCCTCCTTGTTTTACATGATCTATCGCTGCTCTAACCGGCTAGAGAACAGGCGGATTGAGGATAGTCGATCTCGAAACGGACAACCAAAGAGCAGGAGAGTGCACACTCTCCTCCCTTCCCATGATATCTCGGTGTCAGAGATCCGGAGAATTGGGAGAAACAGCGACAAAAAATCAAAGATGCAGAGTAGAGGAGTCAGAGACGAAAAAACGCGTGTTGTGTTGTGGAATGCATAGATAGTGATAACGGGATATGCGCGAGACGGGAATAGTAAGTGGTGATAACACGGTGATGCGCACAAGAATGTTGGGTGAATTGCAGTTATTGAACACTGAATCATTCTCAAAATATCGGAAGACCAAGGACAAATCCCCAATATTGTGAACCGCGAGCATTGTGTGAACCAGTAGTTGATAACAAGGAGGCGATGAGCTGAGAAAGATGCAATTATCAAGTGTGATAGTAACCAAGCAGAGACAATGATAGGATTTCTCCCTATTTCTTGTTGAACTCTCCATTTTGGCGTTGCCAAACAGGCCACAGTCCAGTTTGGACAGGCCAGGGAGTACGTATACTCGCACAAGTTCAAACCGATGGAAGTGCTATGCTTAGTGATAACGAGATTCGATAGTGAGTGATATGAAGGTGATAGGGGAAAGAACGCTCCATTAATAGTACACCCACAGATATTGGACACTAGAAAACACGAAACTAAAACTTTTTTCTCACGGTGATCTCTTACTTCTCTGACAAGGGTTGATAATACAAGGATGACACTCCTCTTTTGTGACATTCTTTCGGTCAGACAAGTGTGCGAAATGAACAGATTCCACCAATAATCAACTCTAGAGACAAATCAAGTGGATATTGGAACAGAATCATATTTGTGCGAGTTCAAAACGCAATGCATAAATATGACATGAACCAATAGCATGCGATAATTCAAAGATATGTGGATGATTTTTTTCATGAATATGTACGGTGACGCGTTAGTTATACGAAAACGATGAATGATCATGAGACGATAGTTAGCGATAAGCGATATCCATACGAATGTTCCGCGAAAAGACGTATAGTACGCGGTGCCAGAACGGTGGGTCAGTTGCGGGGTCAGCAAGGGGAAAATCCAACCCGTTTTGAGCCGACTGCGACCCGCTAAAGCACACACACACTAAGGGGTATCATTGATAAGTGTTGCGCCGGATCGAAAAGCTCTCTCTCTATTCTGCACTCTACCTGGTAGCTCATAGCAGCCAGAGAGTGTGCAGAATGGAGAGAGCATTAGAGCAATGCTAATCGGACGCTAGGTCAGAGTTTGACGCACTGATAGTGCGCTCAGCAGTCATTAAAGTGCGGACTGTTTACGAGGGGAATTCAGCGACATATGACGTCTGTCGACGGTATGATCAGAATCATAATGAGACCGATCAGAGAAACGAAAGAGCTCGCGAAATGAGGAGAGTAGGATTCCTGATTTTCTTCACTACAGTAGGCACTGCGTGAGTAAAGGCTTCCAAAATACGAATGAGGCGACTTGAATTACCATATCAGGATCGACAACCCAACGCGCATACTATCCCTTCTCTAAGACTGGAAAGATGAAGAATGATGAGACATCCTTTACTAAGTCGAACTCTGATCAGAATAGACGAATGGTCACTCTCCGGATGTTTGCAGTTTTTTTGGACGGGGCGAATAATAACGTTCTTGTCACTTTGCAGGGCGCCGCGCAACAGTTCCTGCACGGAATCACGCCCCCTCTGAGTTGCACGTTCCGGAGTTTCGAGTCAAAATTTTCGACTAGTGATACCTAGACTCTCCTCAATTCCCGTGCTCTCTCGTTTCTCTGATCAGCGAGGGATAACGCGAATTAAGAAGAGTAGTTTCCGATTTCGCATCGCTACTTTAGACCCTAGCTATCGAGGTAAATCTTTTTGATAAGACGCTTTCAGGTCGGATCAATTGCCAGACAAAAAAAGTCCAAGAAAGTGAGGTGCATTACGAAATCGGAAACTCATGCGGTGTTAGTTCTCAGAAAAAGCGCCTGGAAAAAGGAAAACGGGTGTTAGTTTTCGCGGAAATGAGCTTCGGAAAAAGCAAAATATTTGAATTCCCGCACTTTTATATCTCGGCCCCCAGTGGAGATAGAGACTTGAAACTTGTTTTATGGGGTTTGTGGACCCTCTAAACATCGTAGCCAAAATTTTAAGTATCTATCTCTGCTGGGAATCGAGTTACAAAAGTGCGGGAGTTCAAATTTGACGCCTTTTCCATCTTGGAAAAAGCACTGGAAAAAGCAAAACATTTGAATTCCCGCACTTTTGTAACTCGATTCCCAGTAGAGATAGATACATAAAATTTTGGCTACGATGTTTAGAGGGTCCACAAACCCCATAAAACAAGTTTCAAGTCTCTATCTCCACTGGGGGCCGAGATATAAAAGTGCGGGAATTCAAATATTTTGCTTTTTCCGAAGCTCATTTCCGCGAAAACTAACACCCTTTTTCCTTTTTCCAGTCGCTTTTTCTGAGAACTAACACCGCATCAGTAATTTTTATCGTTGATATTTTTTAGTTTTTTCTCTCTCTCTCTTTATTAATCCAGTGGTTGTGATACATTCCGTAGCTTATGTAGTGAAAAGCGGCGAAACAATAAGTAGACCCAGCATTTATCAACCCAAGTTTCGACAATCAATCTCTCTCTCTTTCGATAAAGAAAAGTTCATAGGCGAAGTAATTAGTTCCGGTGTGACCTCAATCGTCTATCTCTCTCGTTTCACAACCTATTACTGACCGCACCCTTGTGTCTCAGAGTATCTACCCCCGATCGAGATCGAAAAACAGCGTTCGCCTCCCGCGTGATGAAAGTGTCGGCGAATGCGCAATCACTCATTAACCAAGAACATATCTCAGATGGGAACAGTAAATGGACTGTTAAGTTTGCACATTGTTGCTTCTATGGAGACGACGTAACAGTTCCTGCACCGAAGACGCGCCCCTTTCTTTTTGTCAGGTAGTGGTTATGGTTTCCGTTTTTGATTCCCACTTTTGCAGAAAACTCAGGTATCACGCCCTGTCGGTAAGAAAACATCGTTCGCATCGTGACGAAAGGGTGCATATTCATTCTTTGCACTTCTTCACAAGGCAGATAATCGAGATAACAGATTATCAACACCCAGAATCATTCCCAGATCAGCAACCCAAAGTTGATCGAAATACAGTGTTCCCCTCGTGACGAAAGTGTTGGGGAAGAGAAACGCATCTGTGCCAATTTCGCCAATCACTCTGTTTTCGGAACGGAACTGTAACGGAATGTGATGATGAGTGACGCAAATAACGAGAGAACGATGAGTTTCGCACGTTCACTACAGTGTTTCGCTGGACCATCAGACGCATTCTGCATCCCCTACCCGATATTTGGTAACAAAGAGCTATCTACTCGTGATGAAAAGGTTAGAAAATTCGTGATTTACCTGTGCAGAGTTATCAATTATGCGAATGGACCAAAATTGCACGTTCACTAAGCTGTTTCACTGCCTTATTCAGCATACGGTACATCTATTCCCGCGCGATTAGTGTTGGACAATGCCTATTCGCTCATTTCAGATCGTTCTACATGGAACAGTAATGGAGAAAGTTAAGGATGACGAGAGTCGTTCCCTGTTTTGCAACAGTTGTAGTGGGGGTCGAAAACTGCTCGTTTTTTGGCCGGTCTTTTGTTTCGCTGACCGCAAATGGCCACGCTTATCGGTTGAAAACAGTTGATGCGATCTTTCCATTTCGCTCTTTCTCCTATCCAACTACTCGATGGCAAATCGGAACGGACTCTTTTCCTCAGTTTGTTATGTCTCGCCGGTCAGGGAAATAAAAGATAATGGAAAATCAGGAGAGTCTGTTATCACAATATCCAATCAGTCTCCGATGCCCGTAACCGGCAGAAGCTCCTCGTTTCGCCCTTTTCCTCATGATCTTGGCAATAGAGGATGGCAAAGTTCGAAAACCGGACGGCCGCCCATCTTATCAGTAGACACCCAAAATATCATTTTGTAGTTTTGAGAGACCGACAAAAAAGTAAACCTAGAAATAACTCGGTATTTCGCACTCAATGAAAACTGTTGATTGGATCTGTCTTTCGCACCCTGCCCCGTAACCTCACGTTTTTGAAAATCTCTCATTTTTTGACTAGATTCCTCGCTTATGCTAGCAAAACTCTCATGTTTCATATTCTAATGGGGATATGACAGCTGCCCGATAAGCAAAGGTCCTGTTTCTTCTATTCTCCCTGAATCTCACCAAGCGATAAAGACTGTGAAAGGTTGAGAGAGGTAGTCTATCATTACTCACCGCATCGAATATTAGTTCTCTCCAAAATCACACAGTTTCTTTCCGGCAAGATAAAGCAAAGAGCGCGCGAAATATAGACAGTCAATCTCTCAGCATTGTCACTCGTCCAACTCTTCTCCGTTTATCAACCAGAATTTCTGCAAAAAACAGGCAACGATAACAATCCCTGCGCCCACACCGTAACGTAAGTTGTCATCAATTTCACAGTGCGAAGAATTTGAGCGAACCAGGAAATAACAAAAAAAAATCATGTGAAGAACGATCAACATCTGCAAACGATCGCCTATTAGGGAATACAATTAGGATTTTTGCTCCCTCCATCATGCAATTTTCTACTATAGGTTCCCCTTAATGATGACAAATTCGCATGATTTGTCGTCCGTCAGAGACACGATATAGTAAGAGAAATAATGCGAGTAGGATGCCGACTTTCCAGCACTAGTTCCCCTCCCCCTACCCTTGCTGCCCCGCAAGAACACACCTCGTTCATGCACCTTGACAGAATAAGCAATGAATGAATGAAAATACATGCAGAATCAAGAGAGCTGAGAACCGAAACGCCCTACTGCAAACGATTGTGAATAACGATAGGCAGAATCCAGAAGGAGAGAATCTAGTCCAAAAATTCATTCCAATCAAGCTCAGGCTGTGCGTCGCCTCGGATACGGTAGCTGTAGCTGTATTATTGCCTCTTCTCGTTCAAATTTATGGATGAAACGGCTGCTCATTCCGCTCACACTCTATCGGCCGCTCTGACCGGTTAGATAGTGTGCGGATTGGAGAGAGAAATTCGCAGTCCCTATTCACAATGTCATCAGCAAGCTGTTGTCAGTGCTTTCACAAATCGGGTGAGAATGGGACCCGAAACGGGCTGGTTATGTATTGCCGGAGGGCGAATTTATTTCACGATTTGCAGTTCGAATACATTTTTTGTACTTTTGGAGTTGCTGGAAGATCTTTTTCTAGCGTTGTCATTTGTCTTGCAATACTAGTTTTTCAGAAATTCGTGAAAGTCAAATCATTTCTAGTAATTTTTTCAAGTAATTTCAAAAGGGACAGTTTTTTTTATCTGCTTCTCTTAAATCGCCTGCACTCTCTCCCACTCTCTGACCTTGAGAGGGGAGGGAGTGCGATAAGGAACTAACTCGAAATACGCGACACGCCAGTGTGTGAATCGCTCTAGTACGAACTCGATAGCAGAGTAGAGGTCAAGAAACGATACTACCCGATACCACGGGGCCCCGCGAATGAGGAATGACAGGGCAAAGAATACGGGCCGGCGCGTGAAAAATAGCTCGCGACCCGATACCGGGAAGTCAAAATATGACTCTATCTCCATTTTTTTCAATTGCAATCACTTCGCTATATCATTGATTTGCATTATTCATTACGATTCGCTTTGCTTGGCTTCAAGAAAATGATAGAGTGGAGTTACTGTAAAACGTCTCCCCTGTGAGATCGGATAAATAGGGGGGAAATGACTGAAAGTTGTCGCATCGCGGTGAAACCTTGTAGAGGACATGGGGATGACTTGTGCTTGCCTCCCCTAAATTTCTAGGAGAGTATGTCACACTTTTTTCGGTAAAACAGATGCAAGAATTCAGCGCTAATTTGTATACCATTCGAAAGAGCACGAAAAGTTATGTATCCAGGCAGATTTCCGTCATTTTTTAGGCTTAAAATGCAGAGTTTCCGTAGTGGTTTCGCCCCCGGTATCGGGTAATTCAACGATTTCGCGAGGTCGGTATCGGGTCGGATCATTTCTCATTCACTCCTCGCGCGACCCGGCGCGGGTCGGAATTACCCGACTCGTATTGCGACCTCTATAGCAGAGTGAGTAGTAGTTCTCCGCTCTCTCCATTCTGCACTCTCTCTCGTTTCTCTGATCGACGAGATAACAGAGACTTCCGGAGAGACTGAGACTACTCAGTTTTCCCGCGCCCTAGTCGGTTAGAGAACCGAAAAAGTGTGAGCCATTAGAGGAGATCGACTCTCCCTATCTCGCATATTATCTTGCCGGTTAGAGAAACGAGAGAGAACGAAAAATGACGAGGGACGAGTTCCGAGTTGTCATCACTACTCGATTCTCAGTACTCGATAAGACCATCGCAACTCTAAGACAACGGGGGCTGTCCTCTTTTGTTGAAAATCGGTAGTAATTTCCGGTCGAATCATGAATCATCTTTGTTTTCGGTTCTTCTTCGAAAACCTATGATGGCCACAAGAATACTGCATGATATACGATCTTCTGACCGCCGAGGGAGTGATGTCGAATCGGATATCTTCGATTCGCGTGATCTCTCGTTTCTCTGACCGGCGAGGGATCATGCTCAGTAGTGATGCCAAATCGGCACTCTTCAATTAGCATGATCTCTCTTCAGTTAGAGAGAGAGAGTGCCTAGAGAAAATAATCGGGTTCCGATACGTAAACAATAATGCTCAGCTGAGAGAATCGCTGTGCATGCCACAGTGTTCGATACCCTATTGTTGTTGGCCCCCGCCTGCTGTTGGGCTAATTTACGCCTGTCCGCGAAACGTGAGGGATCAACAGGGATGAGGGCGGGAGTCTCTCTCGCTTCTGCATGATCTCTCGTCATGCAGAAGAAGAAGATAGCATGCGGATTGAGGAGAGGCACTTCTTGATATTACTCAAGTACCCCCTCCACATGTGATATTATCATCGGCGTTGTCCGCAAATAATTCGGGTGGATGGGGGTGGGAGTTCATTTTCCCCATTTGTTGATCTCTTCATTGTGAATGAGATCTCGGCGGTCACAGTGACGAGGGAGTGTGCAGAATGGAGAGAGTGTTGTAGAAATGTAGAAGTGGCATTGACAAGATCACGTATCAGTGGAAAGGGCATCGTTCTTGTCGAATTGGGGAGTGGGATGTGTGATTGCCCTCTTCTGACAGGGGCACTGTTCCGATGGACGATGTTATCGGTCACAAGGCATTTTTTGCGTGGATGTTACGGTAGGTAATAAGGAAGTGAAGTGTTCCGAGAGGGGTTACGGTAGCGTAAAGTGAATTTGTTTCTGCTGAGCGTAACTGTGGATCATAAATTAGAACCATAATCATAATTGATTTCGCAAAAATCAATATTTTTTCACCGATTCAATAATGTTTCACCATTTCTATGAGATTGGAAATTTATATTGGAAAGTTCGATAGTTTCACATAGAGTCTTTGAAAAATAACAAATCCGTAAATTCGTACGAAACATTAAATACTGATTCTTCGGAATTGCATGTACTATAATGACGAGTGCTTCAGTCGGTGTGAAACAGTGTGTTTTTAATATTTAAAAAAAAAACGGAAAGTAGTAGTTACGGTATGTCACAAGAAGAAGCGAAGAATGGCGTAATCGCCCATTGTATTCTGCAGGTAAAATCATGTATCTCGTCTCTGTGATCTGCTAGAAATTGTCTCCTCATCCGGTCACAAGACACCCAAGTTCGCTAACTTGCTGAGTTAGGACGACAATTAGAAGAATTACTCTCCACATTTCGCGTGATGTTTTGTTATTCTGCCCGGCAAGAGATAAAGAGAAAAGCGGTTCTGACAAATACCTTGCCGAATTTATTAATCAGAACTCTTTTCAGAACAATGAAAACATCTGCATTTATCATAGTAACAACACATGCGAAATGAAGTGCGAAAGAGAGGAATTAAGAAGGAAGCCACTCGATAGCATTTTATATAAATGGAATATATTGCGGAATAAATCGGGGTTCAAAAATATAAATGAAGAAGATGTCGAAAGGGTTACTCTATTCCCCTCTATTTCGTTTGGAAAGAAAACGGGATCACCCTAGAAAAGAGAGGACAAGGAGAGAAATGATCAACACAAATAAAGATGTGAGTGCAATTGCAACTCGGAATCCATCTTTAAGTATGTACTTGAGATATTGCTCGAGAGGATTCAGCCGATGCATCTGGTACGACGTAGTGGGGCGGATACTGCAATAGAGATACTGTAGACATAATGAGTCTCATCAATCGACGATCTGGTTTCTCCAACCGATGTGGAAGCATGATGATCCGAGGATGAATGGATTAATGAAAAATGATTTACATGTGTTTGGTTTGCTATGCAATATATTATTTTTCTGATCCTCGATTTTTCTACCACAGCATTAGATAGACTCACTCGGCGAGACGATAGACCTGTCCATAGAGAACATCTCTTTTTTCCGGTTCGACACGCAGGCAGATCTCCTGTCTCAGTCTGTGATTGTTCATCGCAGATGTATCAGCGACAAACTGTAATCATTGTTCGTAAAAGTACGAAGGAGAAGAGGAGGAATATCGGATGAAAAAAGTCAAAGGAGATGAGGAGAAATTCCCGTGATTCTGTTTCTCAGCTCTCAGTAGAGGTAGCAAGCGAGATACCAAATTGCGGGAATTCAAATGTCAAATATCTTCTTCTCTCCTCCTCCTTCATTTTTTCACAATCTAGGAGAAAATCATCACTGCATCATACTCCGCCCGACTCTCACTTTGCGCATATCTTCCCGAAGTTTTCCTAGTGAATGCCATATGTGTATGTTGTACAATGATTAAAATAGTGGCAGCATTTCTTCGATTAACTCGGTTCTCACCGCTAGCTAGCGTGGGTTACTCCTTCCCAGTGATGTTTTGAAAGAAAATGATCGCTTCATAACGTGTTTATGGGGAGGGGAAGATTTTTATCCGTCTTGTAATCATACTCTGCAACGATCCTAGTTCGTACCTCCTGGGAGTTATTGGTATTGTCATTGGTTCCAAGTCAGCCTCAGCAATGAGTGGCTCCAGCTGAAGTAAAAAAACATTCTGCACAACATAGATGTCATAAAATCTTTCGCATGTATTTTATGCATAACAGTTAGACAAACCTGATCAATGAAATCAATAGAGATCTGCTTGTCGATCGTGGTTCTAATGGTCTCGTTGAAGGTAGTAATCAGAAATTCACTCGCTCTGAAAGGATATTTTAGGAGAGTAACCATGAGAGTGCGCATAAACAGCGAGAACCATATAATTTTCTACCATCCGTGACCTTTTCTCTTAGGTGTAGACTGTCTTGAGTTTGACCGAACATACCAAAGACCACTTGTCCATCGTTAGGCGCTCCAAGATGGACGCCAAAGGTTCTTTCAAACGGCGCGTCGCGATATATACGTCAGTTTCCTGGATCGCGTGCTCAATTGTCTCCTTGATCTGCTTACGTATTTCATTCACGTCATCCCCAAGTTTCTGCAAGAATATTTGAATACCGGATACGATGGAGAACTACAATTACCGCTTTCTTTTGACTCTCATATTTCTGAAAATCATGAGCATGTGTGGCGATCTGATTGTACGCTAGAATCGCACGATGCTGATTGGTCACATCAAGAGGCAATCTTTTCGTTGCTCGGACCCGAAGCTGATAGTAGTATCTGAAGAAAGTATCATGTGAGGCTGAATCCGACACAGTAAACAAATGTTACAAAATTGAGCGCGAGGACATCTTTCGATTCTGTACCGACTGATGGAGAATTTATTTCGATCTAGCAGGAATAAAGTGGCAATATACTCACACAACGCTGTCTGCTACTGCTCTGTATTTGCCGCCCAAGTGTCTCGCAATGTGCAACACTGAAACCAGAGCTGATCGTATCTCAGCGAATTTCAATATGTTTTACCTATACAGAAACTGATTTTTTCTATATCCAAAAAAAACAGTTTACCAGTTTTGTCGACTGTCCATGCAATTACGCCATTTATCGGCTGCACTGTCCCTTGCATTTTCTCGCTAACAGTCGAAAGAATCGAAACGAGTTTCTGAAAAAAAAGTAGTGAGGGGAGGTTCTTAAATCTAGAATCTTCTTCGACATATTACATCTCAGCGCGACACAAGGTTGAGATCGGAACAAAGCTAAGTTTAATATTCTTTTTGAAGAGCTCAATTTATTGGAGCGCCAAGTTTTGGAACAACCTTACGCGAACAATCAGATTCTCATTTCGCACCAACCTTGGAAGCCTTGCTGAATCTTTTGGTGGTCTTTTCCATCACAACTCTTGGCAGTGCGAGTAAAGTGATGTTGAGTGTCTCGCCTTAGAAATACCATTAAAGGCCTCGATCGAAGTAACAACTGCCTTACTGAGAATTCTTGCGGCAGCGATAATCGGAATTTCACAAGCAGCTTTTCCGACTCGCACCTATAACATATGTTGTGTTGAGGTATATCCGTGGACTTAATCATAAAATGACGATGATCACCTGTCGCCAGTGTTCCTTCGAACAGTTGCCACTGCGCAGCCAATCGGTGAGTGCCTCGACGAACTCGCTCTCCTTATTTCCATCTCGCCGGTCCTTGCCTTTCTTCACTCGCCGATAGAACAGTTCGAGATCCTCGTAGATTAGCGTCTTGAGCTGTGTCTTCTCGAGCGCCTCCACACACATCACGGCAACAGGCGAGCGGCTGAGGAAGTCTGCGCGCGATCCGCAGCTCTCCTCCGCGCCGGCCCGGCTCGCGTTGAAGTTGGCGATGAAATCTTCGCTGTTGTGCGCGAAGCCGTCGACGATGGCCTTCCTGCTGTGGACGCCCGCAAGCACGCGCATCACGCGGCTGTAAAGCACATTATTGGCAATGAAGTCAAAGCAACAAAGATAAGTCATATGTCGCATGGTTGACATCTTTAAAGAGGTCAACCGTGCGATATATGACTTTGTTAAAACTCAGTTTGGCGCACAACCATTACACAACCCACCGTACCTGTACGCCAATTCTACGTCCATTTGGTCACATTGCTGAAGCAAACAGCTCTTGTTCACGTTCTCGAGCGTCGGCGGATACGTCTCGAAGATCGCCCGAAAGAGATCCTCGGTGGCCACCACGGGTTCTTGCTGGAAAAATCGCATTTTAAATGTTTTCATAACTTTCTCAAAATAGGTTATTAAGAACAATAAACCAAGATAATTCGATTTAATAAAAATTAGCAAACCTCCATTGTCGTAGAAGAACTCAGTCGAACGCTTGATAGACTCGTCTGGTATCTGAGGCTGTAATCTGTGGGCTAGATAGCACCTCATAGGGGAAAAGTACTCAAACGGAAGGAAACCGTGATGGAATCAGTGATTCGTGCAGCTTTTGAATTAAAATAGATTTATCATGAACATATATGCGATAATGTGTAATATTATTTTGTTAATAATATGTGTATATGTTGTTAATATGTGTAATAATATTTTGTTGAATAATCTCACCCAGATCGGTTCTACATTGAATAGATTTTGTAGTTCCGATTGCCTTGTATGGAGATACCTTTGTCTCCTGATCTAGTTTGCTTGCTCGGCAAATCGACTCGCGAAATCGTGGGCGCTTGTGTAGAATTCAACCGATCGAATCTGCGCCGTTGATGGAGTCGTCGCCAGGTCCATTGTGCAGTTGCTCCATTCATTCGCAGGGATCTGGCTCAGCTCACTAAGCCAGCTCATCACGTCCGAACCCTGCAATTGGCTAATCATTTTCGAACAATGAAAACGCTTACAAGCCTTTAAACTGAAATATGTTGATCACTGTATCAGCAATGCATAATATTATACATCCTTATCACGGTGAATAAAATCGTACTTGAATATCGTTCTCCAGCACGCCCATCTGTCTCATCTGAGGCATGTCGAGAATCTGCTGGATCGTCTCTGTCGGCACGACTACGTTGAGAAGCGAGAACAGCGACAGAGATGGATGACATCACGCATCGTGCGCTTTTCCTTCTTGTACAGCCGGTACACATGAATGGCAACTGCTGTCGTAGTGGGATAGATCGATCCGGCCCGAATGGACTTGAAGAGCTTCACAAAGGTATCCCGAAAGTCTGATAATGAATTGTCACATCAACGCATTTGCAATCATTCTTGTTCACAACCTATATTCCCGGTTCGAGGAAACAATGCATAATTGACAATAACAAGTTGGTATAGCAGGATCAAATACGATCAAAGAAAGATGCAATTTACCTCATAGTGAGAAAATATCTTACTTGTGCGAATGCTCTGAATAGTCACAATTTCTGAAGTCAACTGGCTCTTGAATACTTGATATGAAGTTACCAGTGAAAGCGAAACGAACATCACGGTCTGAACGAAAGACTAAATTGACTGTTTAATGTTTGCTAAGTGACATTATATAGTACCTGATATTCCTCCATTCCAAAAACTTAAAGGTATGGCCACATGAAATTAGCAGTTACCTACGAGACCGTAAGCGTAAGAATCAGAGAAAGTAGCGAAATACACTCAAAACACCTATAACTTGGACCACAATGTGGATAACAGACTTTTCAGAATCTGGTCAAAAGTATGCTCAACTACGCTCAGGGTCTCAATATCGTTTATGCTTTTGGACCTAAAATAGTACCTGCTCAATCAATTCATCGTCTGATCCTCCCCAACGCATTCCTCCAAGTTTCATCGCCGTCCTGAGTAATTGATTATACAAACAGTAACTATTATAAGATTCAAATGCTCAGCAACGGTAATACGGTGTTTAGTGTACTATCGTTACAAATTCGTAACAAATAAATAGCTGCAGCTTTAGTGAATTTTCCTAAATTTTCTGCCTTTCTCCTGAGTTTTCATCGTCAAAATATACAGTGAATAATATCAAAGCCGAAACCATAAACCTCTTAGTTAAAGAATCGATTCTACAGGTAGTACTGTTACTCGTGGAACGGTTTATTTTCTTGCAATATGTTCTCAAAACCGTCAAATAATTTTCATATTCAAAGCCCACGGTTTGGAAATTGTGAGACCAAATCCGCTTTAGTACTCCGTTATGCGCACTCTCTTCTCGGGCATAGCGACGAAAGAGCGATCAACATGATGATGAAACAGAATTGGAAGGATGGACTCACGATGCGAATGTGCAACTCGTCGCAGCTACTCCGAGACAACCTGCAGCCGTTCTCGCGATTGCTGCATACCGAAATCCTGCCGAGATGGGAACCGAGCAGATGATCGTCGCCAGACTCAATAATTCTCCTGAAAGAACGATATTTGTCGGCTTTGAATGAATTTGTGCATTTACATTCATAAACATATATATTTCTATTAAAATACAATTATATTCGGAAACTATCTGCTCTCGTTGCAATTAACTGTCGAGTGAAAGCGAAAAAAAAAGTATCAATTATTATTGGCTATTATGGAACTGACCCGCTGAAGTGAGTATATTCTGAGCGTGTTTCTCCAGTTTATATGCATCTGTCGAGCCGGTCGAATCAGTATAGACGAGTTGAATCTTTAAATTTTTTCACGAATGAATAAATTAAGGTTTAAAAATGTTTTCCACTAATAGCGAACCAGCAGCATAATAGCTAAGCACTAAATAAATAAATAGGTAATATGTGTAACGAATCTTCATCTGTAAGTAATCGATTTCTAGAATATCGCTTCAGTACTAATTTTTTTCTAACTTTAATATAAAAATTATTAAATATCTCATTGAATGTGGAGAATAAAAAAGATAAATACGTAACCTTTCGTCCCTTCGAGGCGCAATATGAAAGCCCATTGTGATATATCATTCCACCGTCGAAACATCTACCGATCTCCGTGATCGCAAGGCTCTCGTATTTGTATTCATTTGCTGATGCGTCGAAGAATACATCACGATGATGATCAGTGCGGACTATTAGCACTGAAGGATGCGAATGTGATTGATATTTGCAACAAACTTACTTATATTTTTTGTGCACTTAGCAAGTGATGAAATCGTGCAATCCCTTCCCCCATACTTATTTTGGGTTTCAAAACATGACGAATCGGGAAGCGGAAATTTCGAAACAACGCTATTTTTCAGTGCATAATCGTACCTGGAATTTCCGCTCCAAGGGGCACGCCATTTTTCATCTCGAAGCAGGTGAGATAAACTACGTTGAGGCATACAGTAGCCTGAGTACGAAATGTGAGCTAAAACAAGAAAGTAAGAATTCGAATGAACCTGGGGTCCACCAGCAGTGCTGATGATCCTTTTCTTGATTTTAGCTGCTTCTTTCCGTTGATTCTCATCATATTCCATCACCAAAGGCTTCTGAAATAAATGTAATTTGAATTCCAATCACGCGTAAGTCGAATATAAGGGTGTGTTAAAATAACTGTATCTTCAGCGACGCCATGAAAAGACAAACTGGCTCACTCCATCGACAGCAGGCTTTTGAAGATGATCATCTGAAGGGCTTCCGAAAATGGACACGCATATGCGAAGAAGGAGGAGATCCCGCTCAGATCCGTTCGGTGTATCTGTAGTTCAGTAACAATAGCTTCCATAGAAAAGAGGTGCTTGAATTCAAACCCGTCTTGAAATTAAACAAGGCGAATCTCACCGATAGAAGGTCGTGTTGTTATTGTTGAGCACTCTCTGCTCTTGTCGAGAGGCTGCGTCTTGCAGCCAGCCTTTGAAGAAGGACTTCGTGGAATACTGAGAATCGCCGATAATAATCGGATCTTCGACAAGACGGATTGCCATTTCTGAAGCAATAGAGCATTGAAGCATGAACCAATACCAAAAAGTCAAAAGGGAAGGATTTTATTATTGCTACACCGGACAGGCAAAAATAAGACCGAGTGTGCGATCTTCCGAATGCTGCCGAACTGTTCGCATCACTAGTATTTGAACGCGAAAATATGGCGCCGGAGATAAGAAGGTGTCACGAGAGATAGCGATTATAGCTGTCTCGCCATTCCTCTGGCAGAACCGACGAAAACATGTTTCGAAATTTTTTTCGAAATTTTCTTTCGTAACGACTATGGCGGGAACACCATCGTCACTCTCCGACCAGTTGACAGAACGTTTCGACATGAATTTAGAAATTACACTACAAAAATATTTGAAAAAAATCATGTCATTAAACTAGAGACCGCAAGCTCCGCCCACTTTGAGGGGAATTGACTTCACCCAAATCCTGCGCCTGGCAAGCACAGATCTAATTCTCAACTAAATCGACCGATCAAAATCGTTTTCTGTAGATCCTGCCCAAACGACGTGATGCGCAGCTTGATCGGTCAACTTTTAGAAGGTCAAAACGGACAGTTTAGGGTCCAGATTATCGATTTGAGGGGTTTCCAGTGATCGTACCCAGCTGCGCATCTGGATTTTCCTGCATTTGTATTTTAGAGGAATTTTAAACTTAATTCCAGAATTTTAATAATTTTCTCCGAATTGTGCTCGAGCGCGGGGGGAGGCGAGCGAGAGAGCGGGAGGAGTGAGAGAGACACACGCGAGAGAGGCTCCGCCCCTTTTATCTCTCGCCCGATTTCCCTCTCCTCTCCATTGCCCGCGCGCGGTTTTCAGGGGAGAACTCGGCGCAGAGATGAGATAGAGACAAACTCTAAAAAGCAAAAATGTTATTCAGAACCATAACAACACATTGAGCACGCATTTGGACCGGTGCAATCAATTTGGTAGATCACCCTGCGGTCTCTACATAAAACAGAGACGGATCGGTTTGGAATACGCAGTTATCAATTCTGGGAAAAAAATTTCTTCTGCCATTATAACAGGCATTAAAAGAGGATTTCAAAATCGTGTTTCGATTTTACGAAACACAGAATACACAGATCTACGACGTTTTCACTGAAAATTTATAGCAAAGATCCGTATGTTTTATTTATAATTTGGGAACGGAGTTCAAAGACCAATCAAGACATTCCAAGAACATAATGGAACTCTTCTATAATACATGCAATCCTTACCGTCAACTCTATGTAATTTTGTGCTGAATCGCGAATTGTTCCCACTTAGTCACTTCTTTCCGTTGTAAACACGTATTCGTTATGATAATGATCTCTGGTGTCGCCTCTTCTTATTTCTGAGAATGGAGTAAATATCGTTTGGAAGTGGGTACTATGATAATGCCAATGGTTTCGGCATCGTCGATGGCAAGGGAATATATTACGGACATTTAGAGTGATACTATGGGTTATAATTTTGGGTAATTTCTCACTTTTTAAATTCTTTAAAGTTCATCTCTGCAGAAAGAAAGAGCCAAAACGAAAAACATTTCGGAAACATGAAGTTTATCGGAAGTCACCAGACCCACGTTGGCAAAGTCTCGCCGATTGCAGTCGGTAAACATAGACACTGGCCTTGCAAAGTAGTACCGAAGGACTCGTGCGCCTTGGTTAAAGGGGCTGATATATCTTGTTTTTTTATCAAGATCATTTCCCCATGCAGATCAGTAACGAGGAGGAAGATCCTAAATCGGTTGAGCTTATAATGACCTACGGTTCAGGAGTACATCATGGAATATCACAAGTACAACTATGCCAGAAGTGTTGTTTCTCTAAATTGTATTTCAAACTCCATCTCGTTTATATAATATCAGCGGTGAGAAATGCTTCCTTCATTCGGTCACAAGACAGGCACCCAAAGACAATAATTGTCTTATTCAGAACTTTCTATAGAACAATGAAAACACTTCCATTTATCATAGTAAAAACAAATATGATAGAAAGTGCTGAAGATGGAGCTTTCGAGGGGAATTTTATGATGAAAACGCTCGAAAATAAGGCTCACAATCATTACGAAAGACACGGAATCGGCATACAATAAGAATCCTAGCCAAGAAGAAAGTTCTATCCCGTTTCTGAGCCTGACAACACAATGCAAGCGAAAATAGTACAATATGTGGCTCTGACCCAAATTTTAAAAAACTTAAAATAATAATAAATAAATGTAAAAAATAATCCCGTGATGTTTGATAAGTGTGCCGATGGTGAGAGTTTATGTGGTCAGTGGTGCGACTAGGATTATAGGAAGAATATCTCTAATACCAAGTAAAAAAAATCGGAGTCCTAATAATTGTAGAGCTGCCGATGAGGATTCCGAAAAATGGTACTGATGTCAGGTTTTGTACAACTGAGCTTCGCGATATTCCTATTTGAAAATGAGCAAATCGGGAAATGAGTAGCATAGTGACGAATAATTTGATAGCGAAATACTGCTATTAGATCACAGATTGGCTCAATATGCAAGCTTGGCCAAGAGTTGTTGACATGCGTTCTTCTCATCCTCACTATAGTCAGAACCATCAGTATCATACTAATCGGAGGTACAATTTTTTTCATGCCTTTAGCGTTTCTGCAAAATTACACGTGATAAAGCGACAATCATGTTGGCTGACTGATCAATATTCATTATTCTCCTATTGATGTGTTTATTCCATGCTTCCGAGAGGTGCGAGAGCAAAGTACAATTAAAGAAGGGTAAAAGAAATTACAGAAGTGTAACAACTACGGCATATGTTGCGTCTTTTGTTATTTTGAATCGACTATGTGCTTCTTGAGCTTCTCAGCGAATTGGGTTGTGTCCAGGGGCACAATATCAATTTGGATCGTAGGTTGCGTAGTTGTTCCTGAAAACGCACCTATTATTTTTGATCCATACTTTTCCATTTCATATAATAGTTTTATATTCCCCTTCTTACAATATGAAATTAATATTTAATGAGGGGGGGGGGTGGGCTAAAGCGAGCCGTCTTGCATGATACATGTACGAATAGTCGTCGCTGTATTTTGCGCCATTTACAGTCCTAACCGGCGAAACAGTGTTGGGAATGATGCGAGTCCTTACCCATGATTCCTCTGACAGCGAACTTTTTGTCCTCGATTTTCACGTATTCCACATTCGTATTGTAGAATTCGAAGCCGTACACGGCCCAGCGATTCTAAAAGGTAGGGTTTCATACGCAAGCAACTGAATTTTAGGACTACGGCGGTGAAGACTTCTGAAAGTGTATTGCATTTGCCGAAACGGATCGAAAGTGTTTTTTTCTTTTACAACGGTTTTCAGATTAGTTTCGCATTCCCTTGTTAGACCTACTATGAAGGAGGATAAGTTGACATCAAACGCGTAGTATATTTCATTCTTTGAGAGACCTGAAGAAGGAAACGATAGACTTGTTTCACGTATTTCATTTAATTCATCTCTTCCAGATAAATTTTTATCATATTCAAATATCTTATTTTTTTTGGTTTATTAAAAAGTTTGTGAATAGGATAGGTCGAGACATACCTTTTTTGCCCAACGCGATTCCCAGATAATTATCGCCTCCAAAAGCTGTAGTGAGAGGCACCTAAAGATCAATTTGATTTGATAAAACAGCGGTATTTATCAATCGATAAATATGGCAATGATGACTGATGGTCATCGTCAAGTGACTTTTTCACAATGACCTGCTTATCATCAGAACGAGCGAAATCAACAGTAGGGACTGTGGTGGTAATATGCTTATCTATGACGTGGAAGGGAAACGGACCGAATGGATGGTCGAATGGAACCCATTATTGAGGTAGAAATTCAAGATGTTGAATGAATAATTGAATGCCCAACTTTTTCACGCAACAATTGCCTTCCAAGGCGTCTGATCTGATCGAAGGGTTTCGCATGATATCGAGGTTTTCGGAAACATAGTTCCTAATTCTCAATTCCCGTTTTCTCTCTGCACTAATCCCGCCGTGTTTTGAGAGAGTACCCAAACATTCACGTATCTAAATTACGTTTGGCGAGCTACGACCGCGAAAAATTTCTACAGGGCGCAGCTTCGTTCGATCATTTCGCAGGCCAGAAGCATTGATTTTGGTCAGATCGTTTCAAGTTTTGTCAAGTCAAGTTTCAATTTGGGCTCAGATTGATGGGACTCTCTGCAATGATCAATCAGTCGACCCACAATCCAGTGGATGAAGATGACGCGTTTCTCTCCTCCCTCGCCGATCTCGAAGGCCATCGAGCCCTCCGAACCGTGCAATCCCATCTTCTTGCGGGCGGCCTGCAATCTAGAGTTAGAAATACGAGTCGCCGTCTCTTCGTTTCACACACTCTCTCGTTACTCTGACCGGTTAGAGAGTGTGTGAAATGAAGAGACCGGTATTTCGAACTATACTGCAATCATCAATGCAAACAAGAAATCAAATAAATTCAATTCAAATCAATCAAGCAAGCAGAAAAATAGAGAGAAAGAGAGAGAGTGTGAAGAATCCTTGTTTTTCCTCGCTTTGTCTTTTAAACACAGGATTTTTGAGATAATTGAAATTCTGCCAAAATTTTCGTAATCAAACTTACAAATTTCATTTTGTCTCCGGGTGTGATGTCCAGGGGAGCGATTTCGACAGCGCCTGATACGAGGTCCACGCCTTTCATGTGAATCCGCTCACTGTGAATGTAATTTAAAAATTTGCCGCTTTATAAAGTAATTTGCCGCTTTATAAAGAAAAATGATAGTGGTAAAAAAGGAAAAAGTCCTCGTGCGGCTGTATCTCTAGGAATCTACTGAATGAATGCCCAAAAAAGTGAAATCGGCGTCTTTCGAACCACCCACCGATTCAAATAACAAAGAATGGATGGATGTCAGATCCCCTCATCATAAATAAGCAGTGGAGCTTGCATGGTCACCGTATTTTAATATCGCGCACGGTTTCGACATTGTGTGGTGAAGCGTATTGGTAGAATATTCGCTCGATAATGGTTTCGATAGCGCTCGATATATTGCAAGTATTAATTGGTAAAATGTACTATGCCCCGTTCCCCGTAGAACATAGCTAGGAACTGGCGCACAAGAGTACACGATAGCTCAATGGTAGAGCACCCGTCACGTGAACGGCAGGTCATTTTTCGAATCCTTCTGCTTCCATTGTCTTTTGCACACTCCTCTGGTATAACTAACAATTGTTTCCTACTTGGTGTAATTGGCGATCTCGAAGTTGACTGTGACCGCCCATCCGCCACTGATCGCTTCCCCGGTTATCTGCAGAACGGCATTCGTTATATGAGGTCTCTCCTTGAATATTCAGCCGAAATGATCAAACACGATTGCAGAGTTTTAAAAACCATACATTGGGATGTTATTCTCGATTTTCCGATCTTCCCAAAGTGCCAGCATAACGGCACATGATTGGGTGCTTCCACACACAAGGTGCTCACTGGATTGAGTGACCCGAAGCACTAGGTCGGATGATAACCGACTGGATGAGAATCAAAAATAAATTTAGTGTACCAGTATTTTGTCAGTAGGGTCAAATTATATGAACCATCTGAGAAAATAATGAGAGCTGATATTTTTTTTTAAAAACTTTCATATCATGTGATCATCCGACGTAGTGCAGCGAAGCGCTACTTGGTGACAAGTGCGTCATTCTGACATCCGTAGTGATGATGCCTCTTCATTCTCTCTCAGGTCAGACGAGAGAATGTGTCTAATGAGGAGACGAGGGGAACCGAACCTGCAGTCCGACAGCGGCAGCTTGCGCAGCAACAAACGCTGCGATCGCTGAGGCGGACCGAGGTGGTCTCGACTCCCATTCAGCTTTGAGAGCAGCCAGTTCGGCTTTGCTGTTCGCCACGTCAGCCGGTTCAGGTTCGACCTCCTCTTTCTCCTCTACGAACTTCGCAGCTCCGTCCTCTGACATATCTTGAACACAAACGGGCTTCACCGGCATTATGCGAGAGAAGTATCGATTATAGATGAAATATAACAGTAAAGCGAGAAAATAAGTGGTTTACTAGATTTACGAGTTTACAGGGTGAGTTAGATTGGGAGTAATAGCGATTCTCATGCTCTCAGTGCTTCGAGAAATCAAATAGTGAAGACATCCTTCCATGGCTAACTCTACTGTATAGAACGATTCCATCGGTTTCGAGTGTGCTTTTATACTGCCGAAAATAGTCACTCTATCCAACGTGCGCTCAAACGTGTTGATCATTTCTCTCTCTCTGCTAACGCCTCACATTATCTACTCTCTTCATTTAGCTTGAACTCTTCCGTTATCTCAACAGCGTATCTCTCAAATTGGCAAAACAGAGTAATTTGAACCGTTCCTCTTACCGTTTCAAGGTCATCTCAGAGAACGTTGTCGCATTCCCATCTCAAAATCGAACCGATCTCGATTCTTTCGCGCTTCCTCTCGCATTGCGTGTGGGGTCAATCGCAAGATGAAATTTCGCGATTTCAAAGAATAAACATCAACTATTAGGGTCAGTGCATTCACTGATGTGTATCTCACATTTAGGCTATGGTCGCCGCAAAAAACTAACCCCCGGCGATGATTTTCAACTACGGTGCCATATGAACCGAAAAAAGTCTAATCCCAAATTATGCCGGCGCTGTGCGCCGGCGTCAATCGATGAAGGACACCGTGTATCATATTAATTTGTCAACTTCCCATTTTAGCAGCCATCAAGGCTTATCTCCTCATCAATTTATTAACCATATAACAGTGGTGTATTTTATTCTAATAATGATTAGATGCAATGTCGATATCTATTCAGTTCAATAATCAGAATTGCTCATTGGATGCGACTGATCTGATCTTCTGAACATGAAATTTCACAAAATTATCCCATTTCCGCTCGTATACTTCGATTTTGTAGAGCGCACGTTTGCCACCCTCTTTCAACGTGCAGGTAGCCTAAAAAAGGGGATTAAAATGCACAATATTCAGTTAAAGGCGAAGTCTTCTCTTTCCATAGGCCGCTCTGATATATGTCATTCTACGAAATATTTCACAATAAATTGTTGCAGGCATACATTTGAAAACTGAGAGGTAGAGATGGTGTTGCGTGGACAGGTCGATTCGCCAACTAGGACCCGGTAAATCCATCTGAAGCCGGCAACCAGCTGCGTATGTGCAGAAAGCACCTGTTGTTGGCAGTGCCATCAATGATTCATGCGCATACGTCAAATGGGTATCGAAAAGGCGAGAGTGCACGTCGGCACTCCGACAAGACCCATATCGGCAAAGCAAAAAAACAGCGTAATGTATGGCAAAAATCGATTGTGTCGAGTAGACCACGTCGGCAAGCTTGTTTGGGCATATCGGCAGAAAATACTAGGCAAAACCTCAATTGACGTATGTTCCTGCGGCACTAAACCTTAAAAAAGGGAATAGCGGTCGAACCTTGATAGGGATAATTATTCTAGATCTATCGTTCAAATCCTCATTGAGATATTGAATTCCGCGCCACACATTTTCCTGAAATGCAAACGTGCAATCTCAATACAAACATAAATGATATATCCAAACTTTGTAGAAATACACAATATTTCGAAAGAATAAAATTCTGAATATTATGCAATATTGAACAGATACAACGAACCAGGTGAGATGGATCAGCGGGATTCTGCTCCGTGATGCCTCCTTCTAGGACCGCCAAGCCCGCTGACAGAGACAGAGCACACGTAAAGAAGGTAAGAGTTTTCATCTGCGAAGTGAAACATGCAATGAGCAAAACACAACGATGAGTGGAAAGTGATGGCTATGATGACAACGGCGATAGAAATGTACTGTTCAATCGATAAAGTGTTAAACGGCGACGTCGAACAAGTAAACATGTTCAAAAGTTGTCACTTTTTGGCTCAAATTAACCCCGAATAGACTTGGGAAGTCCGCTTCTGATGAGAGCATTCGGATCCTACGCGTCGGGCATGCATGTACAGATGTAATTCGGGTTTGACCCTCTTCATTCCGCAAACTATCTCGACGATCAGAGAAACGAGAGAGTGTGCAGAAGGAAGAGATTGAAACCCCGAAACGACGTCGCTACTGGCTAGTGATGTCAATCTCTCTTGAATCCGCGTGCTTGCTCGCCTATAGGAGAAATGTGACAGTGCGCGAATCACTAATACCGGCAAGAGTATGACCATCAATGCGGTGACCCCTCACCTCTGTTCTCGTAGAAGATCCCAATCACGTTTCACGTTTCCAAGATATCATTAAAAGATCTCTAGGAATACGATCTTTCATTTACGTTTCGTTCAGTTTTCGATCGAATAATTTAGTAATTTTTTTCCACTGCCATGGATCGAATTACATCCGACCCTAAAAACCAAATGGTGACGATGAAGCATAATTCAATCTAGGGAGAAACATTTTGAAATTGAGAATTGGATAAGTTTCATTTTGGTGATAAATCCGAGAGGCGATATTTCTCAACAATGTTTGCCTCTTTGGTGGTTCAAAACAACAAAATAGTAAAACCTCAGTATTATAAATATTTGCCATGCCTGCCCAAGCAACATCGCACTGATTCGTATTCAACCAAATCAAATTGATGATCGGCCAGCCTCGCGGAGAGGCATTTGTAGGTTCTCGAAGAAAATTTTCGCATGTCATTTTGTCTATGGGCAAAAATAAGATTAAAAAAAAGAGCAATATCGATATTTTTTGATTAACTCGCAATGGAGAACACAGTTCTGAAAAAAATCCGGTAGTTAATAGAACTTCCGTCCTTCTGCACAACATAATCCCTGTTCCGTGAGAGGTGGGACCTTCATCCGGTCACTAGAAATCCGCGTTCGCTAACTTTATGAATTAGGCAAATTAACAACTTGTCTCTACATTTATAATTCTGACCTGTGAGAGAACATGCAACTAGGGGTGTTTCTTACAAATATGTTACTGTTTTGATGAGTCAGCTCTTTCTGTAGAACAACATCTCCAGTTATCGTAGTAACAACACATGTGAAAGATAGCTAGTCAAAATAGTCGTCCTAGTTAGGCATAGATAGTCAGTGATACAACTTAGCATAGCATTGTTAAATCGATGATCGATTCAGATAATGAAGATCTCACCTCGGCACTCCGGAATGCGGGATGAAGGAGGAGAGCGCGAGTGAGAGATGGTCCATCACCAACAGAAGGGTGTACTGAAATGATGCAAAGAAACGATTGGACCTGTCCGCCTCCCATTGGACTTATCATTACTGTGAAACCTAATTGAAATGATCTGGCTACACAATAATCCACATTTTTTTTCAGTATGTTTCACACTGCTTATGACTGTGATCTGAACGCAGTGGTTCGATGGCGTTTCCGTTCCCTACGAAATAAAATAACAAACTAACAAGCAATTTTAGAAATGAAACAGCTTTTTTATCATTTTTATCTAGACCATTTTTATTTCAGAAATGGTTTCTATGAACACCCCCTTTTCGAGAAATCTCGTGTGAATCTCCTCATCCGCCGTTCAAGGTTTGATTCTTCAGGTACAATAATTGAAAGCAAGCTTCATTACGATTTTTGGATAGAAATTACAGCAAAATAAAATAAAAAAGAACTGGAATGAAATAAACTCTTCTTCCTGTAATTACAAGAGTATAACTCACGGTTATACAATTCTCGGGGACACCGAAACAACTGAAATCGCGTTTCGTTGATCTTTGATCTCTCAAGTAAAACACATGTAACTGAGACTCCTTGTTCTCCTATCGGTAAAAAATGGAATGAATTAGAAAAAAATGTGGATTGGAGAAAGCAAGCATCCAATCCGGTACTTCTAATGAATTTGAATGAAATATTTCGCCACGTTGTCATTAATGGACTAGACAATTCCCCCAGGTCTGCAGAATCTAGAAAAATAAGGTACCGTACCTATTAATCCTAGTTGACTGTCCGTCGGAACACCTGGTGCATTTCGTGGTAGCCGACGTGCACACATAGTTGACCTCTGGAAGATTTGAAATGTTTGGTCGGGAAGCTCTATTTCATTTTTCCTTATTTTGACATGGGATAAGTATTCACGCGGACTCATTCTTTTTCACTTTTACTGTTTATGTTTCACTGTTACTATGAATGCAAAACAGGAATGTGTCGGCCAATGTATTGTTCTTAGATCTTTTTCAGAAAACAATTTTTCAGTTGAAACTTCACTGAAGTACAGAATGTTATTATTCTCGGGCTATTATATGCCTTCTCACCGTGGTTCCAGATTCAACGCGAGCATCTTCACTCCGTTCAATTGATCAACAACGAATACTTCCAATAGCTTCAGTCGGCCCTTGAGACAGAGCTAGTGACTGAAAAGACACGAAAAATCGCGGATAAGATCGCAAACAAGTTGTAGATTAGTGGAGATACACCAACACGGTTTGGCCTTTTCTTCTGGCTCTTGCTAAACTGCAATTGATGCTACAGACGTTCAGATGCGTTTAAATGGTGACGACTATGCTGAGTTCTATAATAGTAACGCTTACCGATGCTGCGGATGCCAGCTGTAGACGAAGAACTGCAGTTGGTGAAGATGTCGATGTGGAACGTCTCGCCCATTCTGAAAATATTCATTTTAAAATGTGGTTTTAAGCGGCATTAAGGATTTTTTCGAGGGAGAAACGAAGTGAAAAATCATTTGAAAATCGTTTCAGGTGCTACGAAGATTACCGTACTCAGGAAGATACCGTACCTGTACTTCTGTTCGGGAGTGCTCACTCTCAGTGGGCCTCATCCACATCCAAGACAGTACATCTCCTCAGTCATCACACGGTGCTCTTCGGGGATTCTCAAACCGCGACCATACTAAATCTGGGAATATTCGCATGGTTTGAATATAAAGAAAAGTATCGTGAGTCGTCAATCGAACTGTTGTGATGATTGTTTTTAAAATGACTAAGCTGCGATTGAGAATTTGAGAATCAACCAATCCTATCGTTCTAGTGGTAACAGTGAAGCATACTTGAATCGAGAGTGAATCATATGAGGTCGCTTGCGATAAGGTCAACAAGTGACGGGAACAGGTCAAAATTCGGATATGCTCAAAACTCGGTCCTAGGGGTAACTTTTGATTCTGAATCGACTGACGTTTCCATTTTTTCGATCCGAGCCTTCTGAATCCCGGTACGGCACGACGTTGATTTGGTCAAAATCTTATTCTACGATGAAAATGCCCCGGGAAGGGTCAAAATGGCAACAAATCTCGCGTGCCCGACCAGAATTTGATGCTCTTTCGAATGAGCTTTTGTGCGAGATTCTATCTTTTTCGTTTTCTAGAAAATGCAACTTTTTGACTCTTTAACTTGTGCAAGAAGGGGAATAGCCCATTCGAACCGTCTCGAGACGTAGATTTCAACGGTATATCACGCGTGTCGACTAATTTTCGAGTAAAATCTGGGGGTCCTTGGCACATTTTTTGACCCATATGGTTATATATATTTTTCGATAGCTCTTAGGGTCCCTCACAAGATAGCGTCGAGTTCTGTTCCAAATAGTCGATCTTATCGACGACAGACGTCGTCAACTTTTTAAAATTCTGAAACGTGTCTTATTGAAGGAGTTGTAGTTTCTTTTAGAGTAATGATGCATAAATAAGTTCAACAGATAAAATGTTCCAAATGATGAGGAGAATACGCCTGAATAATGGGCCCATTGATATTTTGCTTGTCATTTTCTTAAATCCTTTAAATTGAATAACTTTCTCCACAATTTCGGGGCCAAAGGGGGCAACACACCTGGTCAGGCTCGACGAGACGAATCGAATGATATGCTATTCATGTGGTTTATTTGTCCGTGCTACCAGTGAAAAGCCGTTATTAAGCTTTCACGCGCGCCCTCTGAACAAGGGTGCAGTCGTGGGAAAGTACGAAGTGAAAACGGCTAGCTCGCAAGCGTCGCGGGTTCAATTCCCCACCGGTGCAGACATCTTTTGCAAGTTTTTGAAAGCATTTTCATTGCTTTTTGATCCCTCATTTCGCGTGGAGATGCTATCCACATACATTCTGCTATCGTAAATTAACCCGTATCACTTTGATGGCTCGACGAGACGAATCGAATTTTCTCTGCGATAACGATTTTCGTATTATCTTCTCTTTATAATCTAACCTTGCATATAATAAATCATGCTTATTTCCCCAGACATGCATATATGCATGTCTGGGGTTTCGTCGAGTGCAAGGATGAGTTATTGAGTTATATTTATGCTAAAAAGAGGTCTTTTTGATGAAAAATAAGTGATACGATCATTAAGAATAGTAAACAACCACTTTTTAGAAGCCCAATGATTGTTCTTGAAAGTTTTGGAGCAAAAATTTTTTTGCAAAACATGATGTATCGGCGGGGAGTCGAACCTGAGGTTCATCTTTCGTGAGAAATCATTTTAAAATTTCCCGTAGATGTTTCTAATGTGTTTTCCACTATTCTTAATCATCGTATCACTTATTTTTCATCAAAAAGACCTTTTTTTAGCATATAAATGGGAATAATTCATCATTGCACTCGACGAAACCCCAGACATGCATATACCGTTGAAATCTACGTCTCAAGACGGTTCGAATGGACTATTCCACTTCTCGCAGAAGTAAAAGAGTCAAAAAGTTGCATTTTCTAGAAAACGAAAAAAGATAGAATCTCGCAGAAAAGCTCATTCGAAAGAGCATCAAATTCTGGTCGGGTTCGCGAGATTTGTGGTCATTTTGACCCTTCCCGGGGCAGTTTTCATCGTAGAATAAGATTTTGACCAAATCAACGTCGTGCCGTACCGGGATTCAGAAGGCTCAGATCAAAAAACTAGAAACGTCAGTCGATTCAGAATCAAAAGTTACCCCTAGGACAGAGTTTTGAGCATATCCGAATTTTGACCTGTTCCAGACCTCTGTCGAACATTGTTGATTCAATCGCAAACGGCCTCATATTTAGAAAGATCAGAAATTGAAATTGAAAATCGGATGTTTCATTTTGGCGATAAATTCGGCGACTAGCTCCAACAATGCACATTGGGTGTTCTGTATAAATATAAATCCATACCTGCACAAACAGCATCCCACTGAGCGCATTCACATTCAGTCGGTCCACGTTGATTCCTGAACCGGCAGTGCGAAGGGGCGCCCGTCGAGGGGAGACACGTGGTTCATCGAACATTACAATAACTCCAATTTTCCTCGAATGATTTTGATTATTGATTACGACGAGCGTAAATCGGGTGGCTACAGTGATGATGGTTTGAACGATAACACGCTGAGAAATGAAGAGTAAATACGAAATAAGTGATAGGATTACGGTAGCAGAACAGACTACACTACTGTATCTAAATGGTCTCTCGACATGCTGCGCGGATGCCTGGAGCGGCATGACTCAACGATCGAGAGGATACCCGACGAGAGACTGGAGAGGAAGGATTGGCTCGTGATTTCACTACTGTTTTCGTTTTGGCACCTCATTTTCAACATGATAAACGTGGTTCAATGTGGTACCGGACCTGTCCACGATATAATAACGAAACTATTTCGATTAGGAAGCATGTTTCCGGTGTTTGGCTTCATAAATTTACTTCTTAGCTGTGATTGCGTGCCAGACCCGGTTTTCTGGTTCCGGTCCCTCACATAAGCCATGATACTTGTCCCCGTGAGGCTACTCGCCCGAGGTCCTCTCGAGCTCGGCGTGTCCAATATTGGTTATGGTGTCTGACTGAAGCCCGCTATAGCCCCACGATCGACCATCTTTTGCAAGATGGTAGAAGAAGGCTCGCACCCCAACCACTAGTCTCCGCCATGAGCGGTGTGGTGTGACTCCAACGGTACTGACGGCCGAGCGTTGAGGCACTGCAAATGGGGATCATTGATTCCAAGAAGACAGATTTTCGAGTCGTCTTGTTTCGAATTCGCTAGAGAAAGCAGCAATATAAGTGGTACCGCTTAGTGCACTTTGTTTTCAGTAATCGTCATTATGCCTTTCATAATTGGTATCAAAATTACCCGTACTGTTGCCCGAGTGGAGAAATGGCGGACATTGAAGAGCCGGCGCTGATATGAATAATTTTGTTTTTCTTAGACACGCGGAAAGGACGATTATCGATCACACCGCATGTCTATTAGACATGATGAAACTGTGAAGCGTAACTAATTTGTGAATGAACTTGAAATTGTTCTTCGTTTGCTGCTACGTATATACCTCACTATATGAGGCGGCTAAGTGTATGATACTAAGGCCAAGGCAAGGTTCACTAAGGCTACCGCTAACGTCACGAAGATTGGTGTAGGCAGAATGAGATCGTGGAATTAATATTTTCTTTATGAGAATTATGGTTACGGATTGTATTTCATCCGACCCGAATACTCTAATGGTGACAATGCAACATACTTGAAGCATGAATGAATAGTAACGAAGAGTGCGCAATACATGAAAGTGATGTTCGAATGAGTTTCAACTTCTCGGTAAATACAAAAATGACACAATTTCTTTAATAGTTTGGCAGTATAAAAAAAATAAGCTGAAATATCTCCACAAACGATCCACGTTGATTCCTGGGCCGGCGGTTCATGAGATTAAACACGTTGTACCTGGGATATGTTATAGTTTACGGTAGGATATGGTAACCAGGCGGGATACGGTATGGCTTTAATGTTCCTTCTTTTTTGTTGATAGTGGGTCGTGGGCACTTATTAAATACGGTAGCGAAGTAGTACAGTCAGATTACGGTAGCAGAACAGGCTACAGTGCGCAACGATCCAAAATGGCCGATGGTCTCTCAACATGATGCGCGGACGCCTGGGGCGGCATGACACGACGATCGAGAATAGGAGACCCGACGAGGTAATGAAGAGTAATTGATTACGTACTGCTTTAGGCAACGTTCCGAATTGGAACCACGCCACTTGCATCGAAACCTGGAAAAAAGTGTGGATTCGAGAAAATGGCTCCGTCCCTGGCACCTGATTCCGAGCGTATTCCGTACCGGAAACTGCTTGATTCCGATATGGAACCATGCCTGTCCGCTTAAATTCTGATTCCCGTTCCTCACCTGAGCTCTGCCCGAGATACTACTCGGCCGCAGACCCCTCGATCCCGGCGTGTCCCAGTATGATTCCATCGGAATTACCGGCCGAAAGTTGTTTGTTGCAGATTGTATAAATGCGTGGTAATCGTCACAAGTGATTACGTCATCAGTAAATTATTACGTATTTAGTTCATCCACGGCCATGGATCGAATTTCATCCAACCCGAACAACATAATGGTGACATTGAAACATATTTGAATCTGGGGAGAAACATTTTGAGATTGAGCGGTTAGCGAAATTGAAATTTGGATAAGTTTCATTTGTTCTCTACAATACTTGCTGATGGGACGTTGAAAACCACAAAATAGTAAACCATCAGCATTATAAAAAGTTGTCATATCTGCACAAACAACATCCCACTGAACATTACAATAAAACAAGGTTCGGAAAAGGGACGAATAGGAGAATTGCCGAGCGGAATCAGAGGGAATAGACAAAAACACTTCCTAGATGACATGTTCGCATTCAATAAGCTCCCATTGATGATCGGCCAGCCTCGCGGAGAGGCGTTCGTAGGTTCACGAAGCAAATTATCGCATGTCATTTTGTCTATGGGCAAAAATAAGATTAAAAAAGAGAGCAATATCGATAATTTTTGATTAACTCGCGATAGAGAACACTGTTCTGAAAAAAATCCGGTATGTCACAAATCCGTCCTTATGCACAACATATCGTACATGCTACGAAAATCAGAACAAGTACCGTAAGTTACGGTGAAATATTCAATTTTTGAATCTTTGCTGATACGCACAATTACGACTTGTGGATGTACTCTTATTTTTTCGCATGGCCACTTTGCGGGAATCGACACGGATATGCTCGTTGAAATATTCCTAGAAATCGATATTTGAAACAGGTCTCTTTTATATTGCGAGTTACGGTAGATCGGTCAAGGTTTATCATTTTAGCTCGCGAAAGCGCCTTCAAGCCTCTTCCTTTAATTTTATCATGTTATTTGTCACTTTTTTGAAGTTTAGTGCAGAAAAAAAAATCACAAAGTAAAAAAATACGGTTGAACGTCTCTAAGCGTAATCGCAATCTAAAATGATAAACATTGACCGAGTTACCGTGACTCACACCATAAAAGATACCTGTTTCAAATATCGATTTCTAGGAATATTTGACCGAGCATATCCGTGTCGATTCCCGCAAAGTGGCCATGAGAAAAATACGAGCACAACCACAAGTCGTAATTTTGCGTATCAGCAAAGATTCAAAAAGTGAATATTTCACCGTAACTTACGGTACTTGTTCTGATTTTCGTAGCATGTACGATACTCCCTGTTCGGTGAGAGATGGGACCTTGAACCGGTCACTAGAAATCCGCGTTCGCTAACTTTATGAATTAGGCAAATTAACAACTTGTCTCTACATTTATAATTCTGACCTGTGAGAGAACATGCAAATAGGGGTGTTTCTTACAAATATGTTACTGTTTTGATGAGTCAGCTCTTTCTGTAGAACAACATCACCATTTAACGTAGTAACACACACATGTGAAAGAAAGCTAGTCAAAATAGTCGTCCTAGTTAGGCATAGATAGTCAGTGATACAACTTAGCATAGCATTGTTAAATCGATGATCGATTCAGATAATGAAGATCTCACCTCGGCACTCCGGAATGCGGGATGAAGGAGGAGAGCGCGAGTGAGAGATGGTCCATCACCAACAGAAGGGTGTTCTGAAATGAAGGGCTTGAGAAAATATGAACGAAACAAGTTACGGAGCTTTGTCACGCGTCTGATTTTTTGCCTCAAATTGCTAAGAATCGTTCTCCCAGATACGATTAATTATCAATATCCACCTTTTGTACGTAAATCGATGCAGACACACAGAGCCCCCATATTCTTCATGTATCCAAGCCACACAGGCCATGGGGTTGGATGGGGTCGCCCGGGGTCGCCCCGGGGCGCGCGTGTTCACAGGGAAACCTGACAGGACTGTAGATTATATCACCCATCATGCAAGACACGATTGGACCTGTGAGTCCCATTGGACTTATCACTGCTGTGAAACCAAATCGAAATGATCTGATCCAATTGTTCTACCTTCAAGTATGTTTCACACTGCGTTTGACTGTGTTCTGAAAGCAGTGATTTGATGGCGTTTCCGTTCTCTACGAAATAAAATAACAAACTAACGAGCAATTTTAGAAATGAAACATCAGCTCACGTTTTTTTATCAGCGACTAGACCATGTTTTTCCAGAATTGTTTTCTATGAACACCCCCTTTTCGAGAAATCTAGTGTGGATTATTCACCCAATAAATTATAGCTAATATCGTTATTAAATGAAATTAACTCAGACCCTGGTCGCATGTTCTCTCGTTCTTCTAACCAGAGAGAGAATACGCGGAAAATCGGATTGTGGGGTTCTGCCAACACATACAAGAATAATGCTCACCTTATTCGCCAGTGACAGACAGTCAATAATCCTGAAGACCGTCTGTCTGTTGCCCTCGACGTCATTCTGATTCGACATGGACGCCGTGTCGAGAAGCATATTGTGGATGTGCGGAGGAACAAGGGGATCGGGTAGTTCACGAAGGAAGTCCTGAGATTACGGTAATGTGGCTGCCACAGCCAGGATGGTAGTCTCCAGTTACATAGCGCGCTTTGCATTCAGTAATTGTTGATGGACGAAAGAAGAAAATTTCAAAATTACGATACGTTTCATCTGTCAAAGTCAAAAGAAAGTGAGGTGGTCGGTCCTTATTCCAAAACAATATAACCAACCTTGACCAATCACGCGAGTACATTCGTGTCGGGTACTCCGTCAACAGTGATATCAGCATCGATGGCATTCGATTCTTGCTCGTCCCTCACTAGACGCTTCTTTTCCACCGCGCCGCACACTAAAAGTAAGAAGTTGAATCATCGTTCAAGGTTTGATTCTTCAGGTTCAATAATTGAAAGCAAGCTTCATTACGATTTTTAGATATAAATTACATCAAAATTTAAAAAAGAACTGGAATGAAATAAACTCTTCTTGCTGTAATTACAGGAGTATAACTCACGAATGTAAAGCCCTCCATAGTCGACTCATCTCTTCTCGATCTCTGATATCAATCGGGACAGTAGGAGGGGCGTTTCTCGATGTTCTCTCTGAAGGAGACAAGAGAGGGACGCCGAAGCAACTGAAATCGCGTATCGCTGATCTTTGATCTCTCAAGTAAAACACATGTAACTGAGACTCCTTGTTCTCCTATCGGTAAAAAATGGAATGACTTAGAAAAAAATGTTGATTGGAGAAAGCAAGTATCCAATCCGGTACTTCTAATGAATTTGAATGAATTATTTCGCCACGTTGTCATTAATGCACTAAACAATTCCCCCAGGTTTGCAGAAACTTTAAAAAAAAGAGACACCGTACCCATCGATCCGCGGGTTGACCGTCCGTCGGAACACCTGATGCATGTCGTGTTAGCCGACGCGCACACATGGCCCCTTGAAGATTCGGAATGTTTGGTTGGGAAGCTCGATTTCACGTTTACTCATTTAGACATGGGATAATTTGACAATTCACGCGGCATGGGATAATTTGACAATTCTTTTTCACGGTTACTGTTTATGTTTCACTGTTACAGTGAATGCAAAACACGAATGCGTCGATCAATGTGTTTTTCTTAGTTTTAAAAAAAACAATTTATCAGTTTAAATTTCACAGAAGTACAGAATGTTATTATTCTCGAGTTATTATATGCTGTTGATTGGTTTTTCACATCGTTTCCCGATTGAATGCCAGCATCTTCTCTCCGTTCAATTGATCAACAACGAATGCCTTCAGTAGCTTCAGCTGTCCCTTGTGACAGAGCGAATGACTGAATGGACTCGCATTATCACTGATAAGATCGCAAACAAGTTGTAATTTAGTGGATATACATATAGATCTTTGTTTGACTCCAATTGATGCTACAGACGTTCAGATGCGTTTAAATGGTGTGACTATGCTGAGTTCTGGTAATGCTTACCGATGCTGGGGATGCCAGTTGTAGACGAAGAACTGGAGCTGAGTAGCGTTGAAGATGTGTGGAAGGTTTTGCGCCATATGAAAGTATTCATTAAAATGTGGTTTTAAGCGGCATTAAGGAATGATTTTCTTGGGAGAAACGAAGTGTTATGAAAAATCATTTAATATTCGTTCTATGGCCAATTACCGTAATCAGAAGGATACCATATCTACACTTCTGCTCGGGAGTGCTCACTCCAGTCCAAGCTCTGTGGGATTAATCCACTTCCAACACGCAGTACATCTCCTCAGTCAACACTCGATGTTTCTCGAGGATTCGCAGTCCGCGACCCTCGTAGATCTTGAATTATTTGAATTTTGATTTTGTAATTATATTTATTTATCGACGGACATGGATCGAAACTCGTTCGTTCTTATGGTGACAGTGGAACATATTTGAATCGGGAGTGAATCATATTTAGAGAGATCAGACATGAAATTGAAAATTGGATAAGTTTCATTTATCGAATAACGGTATCCTATTAGGGAAAACAAAAAGGTAGTGAGTTTCTGCATCAGTGGTATAAGGTAGCCTATTAAGAAGGATGATTCGGGTAGGGGGTTATTGTAGATTACGGTATCTCAGTCAGCACTGAGATTCCGATACCTTAGTGGAGGTGCCGGGCCTCGTCAAGCCCATTGGTAACGCGAACGAGTGTTCCCTGCATAACCAATTCAGCTGTTGATTTTCTGAATCAGAACTCTCTGCAGAACAGTGAAAACATCTCCATTTATCGTAGTAACAACACATTTGAAAGAAAGGGCGGAAGATGGAGCTTACGAGGGGGATTTTATGTTGAAAGCACTCGAAAATAGGGCTAACAATCATTACGAAAGACACGGAATCGGCGCATACAATAAGAATCCTAGCCAATAAGTCAGTCCTATCCCGTAGCTTCTGAGCCTGACACAAACAAGCGAAAATAGTACATTCTATCGGCTCTGACCCGAATCTACAGAATTTAAAATAATAATTAATAATCTGAAAATTATCCCGTGCTATTCGAAAAGTGAGCCGATGGTGAGAGTTTTTGTGGTCTGTCGATTAATCAATACAATAGGCATCTAGACCCGATCGATAAAGTACCGTAATCAGCGAATTTAAGATAATAATTTATAATCTCTTGTCACACACTCTGCCGTAGAACTGTGGGTGCTATGGGTTACGGTATCAGGGGGATTACGGTATCCTATTAGGGAAAACGAAAAGGTAGTGGTTTTCTGCATCAGTGGTATACGGTAGCCTATTAAGAAGGATGATTCGGTTAGGGGGTTATTATAGGTTACGGTATCTCAGTCAACACTGAGATTCCGATACCTTAGTGGAGGTGCCGGGCCTCGTCGGCCCATTGGTAACGCGGGCGCCGCCGATTGCACCATGATTGGCGGCGGATTGTTGGCGCGGATATGGCGCGCCACTTCCGGAACCTGGCGCGCCGCTTGAGATTCCGCCGCCGCCTGGCGATGCGCCATCGCTCGAGTCGCTTCCGTCTGAAGAGGGGTACGGTAGTGGTACGGTATTTACAGATATCGATTAGGAGAAATAAATGATAAGAAGGTAGCGGAGCCACGCGAAGCATAGAGTGGAACGGAATAAAGGGAATCGTGGGACCAAGTGGTGTAATCAGAGTGGTGTACGCATGAACACATATCTAGCGGAACCAAATTGAGAGAACAGGGAGCAGAAACGTGAGTGATCTTTTGTAGAATAAACTTTTGAATAATTCCAAATTGAATTCTATTGTTTTCTAGTATATCAAGCTCAAGATGCTTTAAAAAAGGAGAGAAAAATAATAATTGGGAAATTAAGCAAGCAGGAAAGCGGGAAGCGACTTACTGACTCGTGATGGCCATACATCCAATAGTAATTGGAGGGTCTGAGCGGCTTGAGTGACATCCAGAGGACGGACCAGAGGGTCTTTCACGCCTGAATTGCTCCCAAATAACCAACCAAGCAGGTATTTTGCAAATTTCCATCACTAGACCAAATACGTTTCAAATTTTCTATGAACGAAATGCGATACGAAAATGTCGACTCTGTGAGTAAAAATGAATCCCACTAATGAAAAGAAACGTGATAATTACCTCCAACGCTCACTTTAACCTATCGGACACGGAGTCACTTCAGCTTTGTCTGCGGTTCAAATGAGTTTCATGAATCATACGAATGCAATACGATTGGAAAATACTCGATCCAGCCGTCATTCTTTCATCAAAATCGCTAATTCACATCTTTTATAGACAATTTATGAATAAAATGGAATCGCAAAAAATTAAAAAAATTAAAAACTGAGTAATAATTACCTCCGACCGCCGCGTCCGCCGTGCAGAGAATCAGGGGCGCGAAAGTTTGCACGATCGTAGATCTGCAATTACGGTAAGTATCGATTTCGGATATCCATTACAGTTAGCATTTGGTCATAATACTCGTCCAAGTAGGCCGTACATTAGTATGTGTGTGTGTAATGATACCACTCAGTCCATTGTTGAATCGTTGCTCAGAGAAGACCAAAGAAGATCAAACCTCGGCACCCCGGCCGGCGGGATGAAGGAGGAGAGCGCGAGTGAGAGATGGTCCATTACCAGCAGAAGGGTGTTCTGGGAAAAAATAATTGTTGTAAACAAAAATAGATATATGAGGCCGGTCGCCTACTATTCGAACAAGTTCTGGCACAGCGATTTTTTAAAAACTTGTGCAAAGGGGTTCTCAAGGATGTTAAAAACCATGGTATACTTTATTTTGTACCAATTTGATCTGTTCGGCTGTGCGGCACTACCACAGTTAAGAGCTTTTTTTGACTGTTTTTACCCATGTTCGGTCAAAATAATTCGAAATTTTTACAGCATGGAGATTTAAATTATCTATGCTTTTTCTCAAAAAACGAAAATGCGTCCTTAGTTTCCAGCAGGAGAAGATGCGCCTCGTCGAGAGGATCATTTTTCGTATAGTATGTATGGGTTTTAAAATATGGTTTTTTGTGCAATCATCACTTTTATGTGCGAAATTTCACTCTTACACCGCTTTCTTCGCTCTTCAAATGCCGAATTGAAAAGAGTTTCGCTTGCAATTTTGTACCTTCCTTTGTCTAATCTTCATTCTTCTTTCGATTAGCGGTGAAAAACTGTGAATGTAGCACACAAAAGAGAAGATTGCACAAAAACCATATTTTAAAACCCATACATATTATACGAAAAATGATCCTCTCGACGAGGCGCATTTCCCCCCGCAGGAAACTAAGGACGCATTTTTGTTTCCTGAGAAAAAGTATAGATAATTTTCTCAACTGTCGCGAATACTGAAAATTAAAAAAAACATACAATTCTTCACCATATCGAAATCTCCATGCTGTGAAAATTTCAAACGTTTCGAATAACTTTGACCGAAGTTACGTGAAAACAGTCAAAAACAGCTCTTAACTGCGGTAGTGCCGCACAGCCGAACCGATCAAATTGGTACAAAATAAATTATACCATGTTGATTAGCATTCTCGAGAACCGCTTTGCACAAGTTTTTTTTTTAAAAATCGCTGTGCCAGCCATCACTAAGCATTGGTTGAAAATAAGGCGACCGGCCTCATATTGAGTTGAGAGTCACCAATCGAATTTATTGCCACTCTGAAACCTAACCGAAATTTCTATGCAATACAATGTTTGAAATTCTCTACCTTCAAGTACGTTTCACACAGTCTATGACTGCTTTGAACTCACTAGCTTAATGATTTCAGTCTTTTGCCCTTTTTTAAAACAATAAATTATAGCTAATATCGTTATTAAATGAAATTAACTCAGACCCTGGTCGCATGTTCTCTCGTTCTTCTAACCAGAGAGAGAATACGCGGAAAATCGGATTGTGGGGTTCTGCCAACACATACAAGAATAATGCTCACCTTATTCGCCAGTGACAGACAGTCAATAATCCTGAAGACCATCTGTCGATTTCCCTCGACGTCATTCGGATTCGACATCGATGCCGCGTCGAGAAGCATATTGTGGATGTGAGGAGGGACGAGGGGATCGGGTAGTTCACGCAGGAAATCCTTAAAGTACGGTTATGGGGTGGTGAGTATGGCCGATTGTAATATGTTTCATCTCACTACCATATTCTGACGAAAGTGAGAGATGGAAATGCATGGGAGTTCTGGAATGGAAAAATAAAACAAACCTTGATCAAACACGCGAGGACGTTCGTGTCGGGTACTCCATCAACGGTGATATCCGCGTCAACGGCATTTGATTCCAATTCGTCCCTCACTAGACGCTTCTTCTCGACTGCGCCGCACACTGAAACACGTGCATGAGATGACCGATTTTGAACAAACTAGGGGGCTCTAGTGTTCATTACTAGAACATTTTTTAGTTATTGACAAAATATATGAAATTAAATATACAGGAAAGAAAAAGGTGTTATTTCTCTGCTAGTTGGAGATTATGCGGGGGGAATAACTCACGAATGTACAGTCCTCCATAGTCTACGCCTCTCTTCTCGATCTCAGATATCAATCGAGACAGTAGAAGAGGCGTTTCTCGGTGTTCTCTCTGCAGGAGACGAGCGAGGGGAACGCCGAAACAGCTGGAAATGGATTGATATTCGATCTTTCAACGAATTTCGTATAACTCCCCCCCCCCCTAGAAGAGTCCATCCGTTTATCTCGTTAATATCAAAGGAAAACCATCTCTGAAGACCTAGTGCTAATCTCTTTTACATTTTTTCTAGCACGTGAAAGTACATACCCATCGATCCTCGGATTGACCGTTCGTCGGAACACTTGGTGCATGTCGTGGTATCCGACGCGAACGCATAGTTGGCCTCTGAAAAGTCGATATACAGTGTATCCCGAAACACTTGTTTTACTATTGGTTCCACATTAGCGAAAAGTTTCCTAAAACCAAATGAGGAGCATTTGTGTTTCACCGCTCAGCCAAATGCACCAACGAATAATTTGACCAATAGTGCATGGGCATCGTTTCCATAAAATACTTTATTTCAAGAGCTCCTTGAAATGTTCTCTCGCCGGGTTTGCATTGGGTATTCGATCTCATGTTTGTAGAATACGATGTTATCTTGATTTTTATTTCTCACCTCGGTTCCAGATTCAACGCCAGCATCTTCTCTCCGTTGAGTTGGTCGACAACGAAAGCCTCCAGCAGCTTCAGCTGGCCCTTGTGGCAGAGCGAGTGACTGGAAAATAGATAATTGTTCACGAAATTGTAAACCCCTGAAGCGAGTGATTGGAAAGTGACATCCTATTGCAAAGATTTTGAGTGATCGTATAAGAAAGATACCGAGGGTACTTGTTAGCCAGTTCTAGCAATTGTGATAACAGAAGAACAAAAGCAAGAATCATAAATTCCATACCGATGTTGGGGATGCCAGCTGTAGACGAAGAACTGGAGCTGCGTCGCGTTGAAGATGTCGATGTGAAACGTCTCACGCCATCTGAAACAATTTTTTTTCAATATCCACTAACACCTGAGCACGATGAGAATCAGAAAAGGAGGTTAGAAAAATCCATCAATAATTATCTCGAAATTACAGTAGACTAAGATAAGCTACCGTACCTGTACTTCTGCTCGGGAGTGCTCACTCCAGTTCTTGCTCGATGAGCTTCATCCACCTCCAAGACGCAGTACATCTCCTCAGTGACCACTCGGTGCTTCTCGGGAATTCGAAGGCCCCGCCCCTCGTAGATCTGGAATCATTCGTTCGGTCTAAATTTCAAGAAACATCGTGAGTCAATCGTAATGTTGTGATTGTTTTTTAATGACCCAGAGGCTCCGATGATGATTGAGTATCATCCGATCTTATTGGTCTAATGGTAACCATGAAGCATACTTGAAGAGAGATTGAACCGCAATGAAGAGTGCGCAACAAATTAAAGCGATTTTTGAATGAGTTTCTGGATAAAAACAAAATGACACAATTTCTTTAATAGTAGCTAAGATAGTTGAAAAAAAGCGAAAATACCTGCACAAACAGCATTCCGCTGAGCGCGTTCACATTCAGTCGGTCCACGTTGATACCTGGTCCTGCAGTTCGCAGGGGCGCCCGTCGGTTCATCAGAGGAGATACGTGGTACCTGGAACGGGTTGGATGCGGTAGCAGCGTAATGTATGGTGAAAATCGTCCATATCGTCTAGACCACGTCAGAAAGCTTGTTTGGGCACATCGGCAGAAAATATTAGGCGAGACCTCATTTGACGTATGTGCGGTAACCAGGCGAGGTGCCGGAACAGTGATATTCAATGCAGTCAAAGCCCTCCAATCAATGATAACTAAATCTCGCTACAGATTCCGATCGCCTAATATACGATGAGTATCAATTGGTTACAGTCAAAAATCAGATGGCAGCGATGGTGTTGTGAACGAAAACACCTTTGAAGCCTCGAGGGTCGAATATAAGTGCTCGTGATATGGTATTTCTGTAAGTTACAAAACTCACCGATCCAATATCGCCGAAGGTCTCTCGACATGCTGCGCTGACGCCTGTGGCGGCATGACCCGACGATCGACCAGTGGGGAGCCGACCAGGGACTGAGTTGTGTGGTTGTAGGGTTCAGTGCGGTACCGATGATTTGGTTCCGGATTGATAACACATTCCACGATATGATAGGAGTTCGTGGAAATGTCCGTTCCTGTTCGGAACCATATTTTTCTTTTTTTGTTACAGATTCCTATACGATACCGAATAAATATTTGAAAATTCGGAAGCATGGTTCCTGTTCCTGGAGAATTATCAGCTACTGTCATAAATTGATACCAAGGAACAAACAGGCTGATGTTTTGAGATAAGCTATGGTTCCGATTCCTCACCTGAGCCATGATGCTCCTTCCTGTGAGACTGCTCGACCGAGGTCCCCTCGATCCCGGCGTGTCCCCGTAGGTGTGACTCCAACGGGATTGACGACCGAGTGTTGAGGCACTGCAGATTAATGAAATATGGTCCACTCGAAACACAGTGCCGCAATTTTTTGACCCAAAAAACCGAATAATTTTAGATACCTGTACTGCTGCCCGAGTGGTGGCACGGCTGACATGGGAGAAGCGTAGCCGGCCCTGCGATTATTATTTAATGTTGTTGTTTTTTGTTGTACTCTGGCTGAAGCAATTATCGTTCAAAGCATAATCACTTCGGATTTATTGTAACTGTGAAACGTATCCGATTTGAAATTGTTTTACTCGCATTGTAGTTACGCTCCGAAAGGCGGCTAATAACGAAGGCTAAGGATAAGTGTTAAAGTATAGGCCACGTCCACTAACGTCGTCAGATTAGTATAGGCCGCTCCAAGGGGCGGCACCCGCGGGTCTCCCGCCCAGTGTCTGTACTCTGCTGCAGAGAAGATGTCGTTGATCGTCCGACCGGGACCGCCGTTCGAGAGACGGAGGGCTGCAAATATAAATATGTTTATTTGGTTTTTATCTACTCTGCATTTTGTATCTCAAGCAGAGTGGTGAATTATTCCTCTTTTCTAAATTTTTGAATGGTTTCGGTCAAATCGCCGTGCTTGTCTAAATCTTGAAAGATGCGTGATGTCTACACTTGGATTTCGTGAGCACTTTCAAAATGGGTCTGCCAGACAAGCGGTCTCCTCTTCTCGCTCTCGTAGTGGTAATAAACTCATTGCTCGAGATGTCGGGTACACATGCAAGCTCTTCCCCACTCTCCTCATCGCGTGTGCTCTCTCTCTCATCTCTGATCGGCGAGAGAGCGTGCGATATAGAGAGAGAGTCTCTAACCACCAAAATAGCGCGCAAATTCAGGAGAGCCTGAGGATCATGCATAATGCATATATCGCCACCACCTCTCTTCGCTTCACTACGTGCACAACATTAGCGAGGAGGGAGCGAGCATAATTTGTAGGACTTCTTTCGTGATCTACTGAGCTTTCTTCAAATTTGTTTAGTTTCAGCACAATAGGATGGAAGCTGAAAATTTGGAAAAGTGTGGAAATACACGCCCGATCTAGCGACGGTCAAATGAGAAAACTAACGCTGGTGTCGACCGTACTCAGGATTGGAGACGGCACTGTCGGACTCGTCACCTGGAAAGACATATTATTATTATTATCAACTAAATGCTCGCTTCGACCGTACTTCTAAAGGCTTGAAGTAGGGAAAAACTAACTAAGATATACGACTCAAAGGTGGTAAGAGAAGATAATTTAGAAAAAAAGGTATTTGAATTTAAATATTGCTAACCTCCCATCAGATCAAACGCCTCCTTGCCCACCACGTCGTTCCGCCACTTGACGTTGCGCGGACCGGATACTGCTCGTCTGGAAATTATTGATTATTTTTCGAAATGAGTATCGAGGAAGTATCAAAGTAATCATCTCCCGTGAGCTGTTATGATCGGAGTGAAGCATATTGCATTTACGAAATAAAATTTTTTAAAAGTTTGAGAGAATTATGAAACATTCGAAATAAATTCAACGTTTTCATATTTGTATTTTTTCAATAGTGATGAAATGATCCCTCCTGTTGAGTGAGTTCGGTATCACTCAGGAATGTAAAAAAAGAACTTAGTGCGCTTGAAAAAAATGAAAATCATGGGTAAATTTCGCTCAACAGCAATCCATGAAAATTGAGTAGTTATCACCTTCTGGGCAGAGAGTTGGAGTGCTGCTCGCTGAGCGTCTGCCTCAGTGGTCGCGGCAGCACCGGGGAACACAGTGACCGGCTCAGCAGCGGGTCGGGAGGCGGGTAGACCGTGGAGGAACGAGGGATGGAGTAGCCTGGGCTCTGCAACAAGTATTCGGTATCGTTGAGACCACCACAATTTGCTGGTACTACGAAGTTATCTTCGATTATCAACAGTGGCTAACAGAATCCATCAAACCCGCTTCCAGGTGCTACCAAATAGTTAGACCATGACGTTTTTTAAGAGTGAGTCAAAGATTACGGTAAGTGACTGCACCTGCACGGCATTGCTCATGCCTGGCTGGCTGGAGAAGCTCTCGGCCCTTCTGACAGAGGAGGGGTAGATCTTGGGCGGAGGCACACGCGCGGTTCGAGCGACGGTGTCCGAAGAGGACTCGGTGTCGGGAAAGCTGTAGGGTGATTAGTTTAATGATTATGCAATTAATTTACGTTCGAAGCGCATAAAGGAAAATTTAATTTCCGAAAAAAAAGATGAGATTGAGCAAATTGAACAGGCAGTTTGTATGGCCACTCTAACAGCAAATTTATACAGCTTTTGAGAGCGCAAAAAGATGCTGACACATGTTGTACAGTTTCGCTGTACAAAACTGAGGCAAAAATGCTGAAGGCAGCTAATTTTTGCTTGGTATTGCATGGGGGATGTAGCCGCTTTCAAGTAGAGGATTCAACTGATTTCACAGTTCAGAATTAATTATTCGAGCTTTTTGGTATTATGTACAGGCTGAGAATACAAACTAGTGATTACATATCGGAGATGGACTCTTCTCATTTCTCGTGCTCAATTATTTCTCTGACCAGCGAGAGATCACGCAAAATGAGGAGAGTCGATTCAGAATTGTCATCACTAATACGAACCGCGTCAGTTCGCTGACTCCTCCAATGCCTCCATTGACAATCGTCGGTCGATGGGCGGGCGAGACGCGGCCTCGAGGTGAGGAAAGGATCGGGCTCTCAAATGTTCATTATCTCGTATCAATGATTGGTGGCCATCAATTCAAGGAAAAATTGGTCTACTTTCACAGTTCTTATCTGCAATTGCTCGCTCTATTTCAGATGAGTTTCAGGTTCGACGTAATTGCTTTGGAAACATAAATAGATTGATTCCGGGTTATTTCATACTGCAAAAAAATAGCCAAACCTCGGCGTGACGCTGCTGCAGCTGTTGCTGCAGGTGTTGTTGCTGTTGCTGCAACTGCTGCAGCTGGGATTGCTGCGAGTGCTGCCGACCGAGCGTGCCCATGTGGTGGTCGCGCGGAGACGGGTTGTGCGGTCGCGAGTCCATTCGTGAGCCTGGAATGATAGCAAATTGTACAATATAGTAACATAGCAATGCAGTACTTTCAATAACATTAAACATTATTTTTCAGCTTGCTCTGTTTTGTTTCTTTTGTATCTCTGTTTTGAGACTTCGCACTGTCGTTTTCAAGGGGAAAAAATGAAATGAATCAAAAGTGAAAACCGCGTATGTTTCATAGGCGATTGATCTGTGCTCAGGCTGATTATAGATGTTAGAATCGACACTCGCAATCAAAAAATACTAATCCAACGTACCAGTCGCCATCCCGGCGCTAATCGACGCCCCTGCTGCACCTGCTACAGTGTTCGCTGGCGGGTGCGACATCCTCGACAAGGTCTGATTCATCTCCTGTAATTTATTATTTATTTAAAAATAATTGATAAAAGTCAAGCAGAAAAGTGTGCAATCTTACACGATTGAAAACACTGAACGGGACACAATTTGAGGAAATTCGACACGAAAACAAACATCACGAAATCCGCATCTGTAAACAAGAATGATGTCAGAGATATAGCACAAGACGCAATTTGTCAAATCTGCAGCGCGAAAACACTAAGGGCAGTCGCGGAAAGAATCGGCAAGTCTCTCTCTCACTCTAAATTTAGTCGATTTCTCGCGCGATGTCGCACAGAGCGTAATGAGATTCCCCGTGGATGTGTGAGGGAGAGAGGTGTCTGACTCTCTCCAGTCTGCACGCTCTCTCGCCGTCTCTGACCGGCAATGAGCTCAGCAGAATGGAGAGACTCGGAATCTAAATAGGGAATCTACTTGGAAGAAGAGAAGGTGGGAGAGAAGAAGAAGGAGAGAAGGAGGAGGTGAGAGGAGAAGTAGTAAGTACTTCAAGTAGCAAAAGAAAGGGAGGAGGCCCTCCGAAGTGGAAAGAAATTGTGCGGCAGAGACGGAGACCCTATGTTTCTCGCTTATTGCGGGTCCCGTTTTTAGTTTGCGCAGGGGAGGGGGAAGAAGAGGACATACATCGGCATCAAACTGGTGGAAACCCAGACATTACGGTTGGATCATTTAATTTTTCTATGAAATCTGAACAAATGCTGCTATGTGAAATGTGAAGAAATAAACGAAAACTGTGATTTCCAGAACGAGCGAAATCCTTTAGAGATCATGCTCAGTAAGCGCCAGTTGTGCGATAAAGTAGGAAGCAGCTGGGTAATTGCGACTCAAGAAGCGTTCATAGATGATAGAAGCCGGAAGCCGGGGATTAGAAGGAGAGGCCGGATTGTGCGTGCATGACAAATGAGGCCGATAGGCGGAGTCAGAACAGCTCGAGGCTTAGATAGTGAGTGAATAATGATGGGGGGTATGAAGCGAAAGCAAGAAGGAAGCAGAGAGAAGAGGGAATTAGGGGTTTCCCCAGTTGAGCGTGCTTCTCTCAAAATATTTTGAGATATCGAGTACCCAGGGAACTCATAACTCGTGAAGCCCTATTCCTTACTTCTATGCATGCTATATTCATCTTTAGTCGCATATGAACTTCGTAAACACGGGCACGAATTATGATGCCGCAGGAGTGAAATTGCTAGTTGACATGTATCTTTCTCCCTTCAAATGGCCAAAGAAAGATCAATGTCCCTCTCGAGATTCCATCGCTCTCACATGCGTTTCCATGTGGATACAATTTCTCGCGCATTTTCACTAACCAATCAGTTACTATCGTAGCATGAAAGAATGAAACAAACAGACAACAGCAAAACAACTCCGGCGCACGTATGCCAATATTTGTGAATACTCTACAGTGGTTAAAGAAATACCCAATTCTTTCTTGAAACCCCAAATACCTTGTGCGAAACAACAAGAAACAATGCAAATAGTGTTCGATTGGCATTCCTAGTTTTCCAATGTAAAAAGAGGGCTTAGCGTCAGCAAGAATTCGGGACGACTACATAGACTAGGAAGGAATCTACGCTCTTTCTGTGGAAATTCGAGTAGAGACAGCATCAGGGAGTCACTCCTCCCTCCCTTTCCTCCCTTCCGTTCCCCCCTCCTGACAGGCTATCTCTCGCTCTCTCAGTCGAAAATCTCTCGATGCCTCAAGAAAGAAGAAGAAGGAAAAACGAACGAATCCCATTTTAGACGAGAAGAAAGGGAAGGGAAACGAGAGAGAGAGAGGGAGAGGGAGAGGGACGGGAGAGGGGAGAAATCGTGATGCATTTTGAAGGAAGTGAGTATTCTCTGGCTCGGGAGGGGAAGGAAGAAGAGGGAGAGGGATTCCGAGGGGATTGGGGAATTCATATTTTAGAGCGAGAGTGGAGCGCGAAATTATAGTGGATGGAAACTTGAGCTGAAGCAAGAAGATGTGTTTCAGAGATATTACAAGATTGAACTTGGCAAGATAAACTAATAGAAGCGCAGTTTCCTCTTTAGAAACAAAAACAAATACATCGACGAATTTCAAAATGGGGAAGCAGCAGACAAATACTTACAGCGGCGATGGTGAAACATGGGTTACGGTAAGGCTATGACAAAGATGCGGTAGTCTCACCTGTGTTTCCTGCCTGGCCCTCCTGCCCAGCCAGGTGTTCGCAGTCGGGGTGGGGTTGGAGAGGAGAGGAGCGGAGGAATCGGCGTCCGACCGACGCTCTTCCACCTGTACGTAGTGCTGTATTAGAGATACGGGACGGTTTTCCGACCGTTTGCAATATCGCTAGACTGTTTTTTCCTATTGAGCTCATTCTTCTCGCCAGTTTAGACCGCCAAGGTTGTCTGTGGATTCCATGAACGTAGTGCGCGGACGCGTTAATGCGCAAGTCACCTGTGCACATTTAAAGCGATCAAAGCTCGGAAAACCTGTGAACTCTTGAAAAGGCATTCTTGCGTTGCACCTGTTATTGCGTCACAGTCTCGAATTTCGAAGAAATTGCGTACACGGCCTAATGCAAACTGCTCACCTCCCCCGCACACATTGGCCATAATTCAGCGCCCAAATCGCTCGACTGAGTTTTGGACTTAGCTTTTCGAAAAAAAAAAAATAAACTCACAAAATTTGCGAATATGATTCGAAAACTGCTGAAAACGGACTTCATCACGACTTGAGGCGCTAGTAGCTCTCCTTAGTGCGAATGATGCAAAGTAAACTGTCTCATTCTCCATTCATTCTCTCCCATTCTCCCCCGTATGGTTCTTTTCTCCCCATCTCCATTGACTGAATAGGAGATAATCCGGGGCCGATTGAATGGAGGGAAAGTATACATTGCGCCTGAGAGAAAGTGATCACGCGCGAGAGGAGAACGGAAGTGCTTTTCCAAGCTGTTTTCGTGATCTTTGATCTTTGCGAAACAACATAATACGTCTAATAATTCTGCTCATTTATCTGACAGTGAATACTCACCAACTTCTCGATATTACACGTAATTTATTATCGAAATATCGAGTTTATCTCATATTTTCAGCAATTTAGCTCGAATCCCTGCCGGAAGTTTTCTCTGCCTTTTCTCCCATTTTACGTCGCTGAGTCAATCACGGAATTCGCTCATTTTCAGTGCACTCAGCGGAGCCATTTGTCTTTTTGTGCACGGATGACTGATCAGGAGATGGAGGCAGGCAAAAAGTGAGGCGGATTCCGGGATTTAGAAAGCGTCCGGAATCGGAATTATTGGCGGAACGAATAAATACCTTGTGAAAAACGACGACTGGTCGGTCTTCCGGCTGAAGTGAGCGTGTTCGATCGCGACGGTTCTTGTTGAAGCTGGAATGGGGGAATGACATTCAGAAAACTCAAAATGATTTTGTATTTTTTTTGATTGGATGATGACTACTCACTAGAGTAACCTGCACTGTATCATATTTGACTGAATTGTGAAACATAACTGAAGTTTGCGCTGTCCCAATATTTTCTTAATTTTACAAACAATGCGTTCTTCTTATTCAGACTCCTCCACGTTTGTCTAACTGGGGATCTAAGCGTCGAGTGAAGGAGAGAGATCCGTTCCCTTAGCGCCTCGTCCCCACTTCTCCCACTTCGCACTAGAGTTGTAGTTTCGGTTTTTGCTCTCTCCATTTTGCACACTCTCTCGCCAGTCAGACAGACGAGAGAGTGTGTAGAATAGAGAGATCCGTCCCCCCCCCACGTCTCCCACTTCTCCCACTCTCTCAGCGCACTCAATCTCCAATTATGCGCTCATTCACACTAGTACTGCAGTGCGAGAGAGAAGTGCAGTGGGAGAGACAATCAAGCTGCTGTTCGTCATCGGGTTGGCAAACGCGATATATCACTGCCACGAAACAGTTCCTATCCAAGTAGAAGAGGAATCGTTCTTCAACTTGATCAATTCGGAAATGTTTCACGAAGTGGCCAAATGCGGTTCAGATCTCGCAAAAATAATAGAGGTGCGCTTAACAGTCGAGAAAAAGGCACAAGAATGTTCAGGGTTCTTTGTTCAAATTTATCAATGAGTTGATGCAGATTAGAGTTCTTCAAATGAGGGTTTGTGGACTTTTTTCAGAATTGGAAGTTCAAATCAAGCTTTCGATTAGAGCTTTTGGAACTAATTAATCAACAAGAAACGGCAAATCGTCAATCACCGTATCTTCAGAATCAGCTTCCTTGACATTCTATTTTAGGAGCATCATTCAAAGAGCCAATGCTTTCATAAGTTTCAGAATACTGACATTTGAGCACCGGTGTAGGCTGATCAGTGCTTGTGACAGCTGTGGGAAAAACCAAAACAAACAAAGACCTCATCGCCGAGAGTCTATCCTACTACCAGGCTAGAGAACCCTGTCTACCCCACTGACCGTCTCTTCTCAAAATTCGTTGTTCAAATCAAGCTTTCATAAAGCCTTTTTTTAGATTTGGAACTCATTTATCAACAAGAAGCCTTGAATCTTCGTTTACCGTATCTTCAGTATCAGCCTCCTGGGTATGCTCAGCGTCAACACGACGTCGTCGATGCTCATCGAGGCGACGTCAACGTTGTTGATGGAGAGAATCTCGTCGCCGGGGCGGATGACGTCGCCGTATCTAAAAAAAAAACATTTAAAAAAAAACTTTTTTAAAAATGTTTCAAGATTCGCTAATCCTGCACTGATTTTGCATGCTCTAGTAATACGAGCTGATTTCTGGTGTCATCTAGTCTGCTAGACCTATTTCTTGGCACTGCCGCCTCATTGATGCTGAGCACTAATTGGGAACTAGTAGCCAATGCAGGTATTGCTGAGGAGAAATGAAAGAGTGGTATAAAGTAATCTACTAACCGTTCCAGCTCCGAGTTCTCTCCGAATCTGCTGGCGAACACGCCCACTGGCCGGTCGTAGCCATTGCCCTCGCGCAGATACAGGCCGAGCGACTGCAATTGTAATTGTATTTGAATCAGAATCAGCATTTATCAGTGTTGCTTTCTGTGCGCTGATCGAGATGGGAAATCAGACTGGGGTCGATCTTCTATGAATTGCATCAGACTTGTGTTATAACACACGCGGTGCCTAATCAGAATCACTGAAACATCTATAGATTTTCGCATACAAAGCCTATGTTCCAGTCTTTTTCGAATATGCTTCAGCTAGTCCTCAAATTCGAAGGTACAGATTACAGATACAGATTTTATCCTGTCCTCAAGGCACTGGGCCTGCAGGATGGTAGCTTCGTTAGGGAGGGAGTGGGATCTTCGATTTCAAGTTGTCGGGGTCAAGGGATGAGGAAATCTTCTTTGGCTTGTTGGGTCAACTATTGGAATGGTCTTGGTCGATTTCCATTGAGCTTTGAAGTAGATCATCCAGCCTCCGATGATGGCGAGTGAGTGCTGACGTGGACTATTGATTGACTCACGAGGCAGACTTGACGATCGGGGCCTTTCTTGACGGTAGATCACTTGAGTCGGTTGATACCCATCCGGGGTCTCCTCTTGAAGTGTACCAAGTGGGCGATTCTCACCGGGTTGCCCAAGCTGACGGGTGAGGATTCTTCAAACTGGGTCGGAATGGGGCGGGGTGAGACGAATGGAGGGGACCGACCGCCCGTCACGAGCGCAAGAATGGAGAATGGAGAATGGAGAATGGAGAATGGAGAATGGAGAATGGAGAATGGAGAATTAAATTCGAAGGAAATGGAAAGAATTTGATCAATCTCAGTATTTTCATTTAAAAAATAAAACAAAATAGGAAAGTTTGAATGGACAAATAAGGTTCAGGAGGAGGTGAATGTGCACGTAGAGCGTTTACAAAATATCAATGGAGGCAGGAGGGATCGAACCAACGACCTACGGTTGATAGAGGAAGATAAACAGACCTGTCCGGGCTTCTTGATCATCTCCACCAGCTGCACGACGTAGATCTCGCCCGTCTGAGGGTGCGGCTTCTCGGATCTGGAATGTTTGCGACTCATTCAATTCTCACAATTATCTACAATCGTAAAAGGCGATATTTCGGCTGTTTAATGTGGATAAAGATCTGATTTTTCTGTATTACTTCCCTACAAACTACGTTAACATCTCAAAAGTCGGAACGGATTTGCATTCTTATCAAACCCTTTTGGACAAGTTTCGTATTCATAAGTTCATGAAAGGATATGTGTCCCCAACAATGATAGCTGATAAATTGTCAACCTAGGCTAAATGCTAGCGAAACTGCATTTCCATCGCCAATCCACTCACTTATCCAGCACCCTGGCCGAGAATCCGGCCACGCCCGAGCTGGTCAGCGTGCTCGTCTGCGCGTCGACCGCCTTGATCTGACGGATGACGTCGTCGGGAAGCTGACGATTACCTAAGATGACGTCAAATTAAGATTCTTCCGATTCGCCACAAATTTTCAGAACTCGAGAATGATCAGGATATGTTTCAACACGCCCTCATCATAGTCTGAAGTGAGGTGGTTATGATTTCATCATCCAAAGCTCCTCCAAGAGTAAGAAACCCTCTACCCCCTACTTTACTCGACGCGGCTTCATATGGGGACTACATACAACCCCCTTATTTTCCTCCTCCTCCTCCGCCGCCTAGTGCAATTCGATATGTTGCGGCTCTCTCTCAGTCTCTATCTTTTCTCTCTGTCCATGTCCCTGCCTGCGCCCCTTTTTCGTTCAAACCCCAGAGTTGAAGGGAGAGAGACGGGGAGATGTTAGATGCTCGAAATAGGAATGGAGAGGTGAAACTGGACCGGGGAATGTACTTTCTGATATCGAAAGCGATGTCGATCGATTGGAAACTCGATCGGCAAATGAAGATAATATGACGAATCCAATTCTCCAACGTAACGAGTCTACGATGCTAGACAATCAGTTCATTAATTAGATGAGCTAAAAAAATGATAAAAACCTAATGCAATTTTTTTACACGTCTGAGTGTTTTCTACACATTTTCCACACGAGTGCTGATAAACCGATATTTCTGGCAACTTTTCAACTATGTTTCAGCACCTCCTGATCTAAGTTTATGTTTGAATGAGAGCGATTGTCGAGAGACTCCTTATTCAAAAGAAAACTATTTGAGAAACGTGCGATTCAGTTGAATATATGATCAATAATAAGAACAATACATTCAAAAAATGAAAACAACTTGCCCCCGCCAGGTCCGGGACCGGCCCGTCGCTGCTCGTTCATCGCGTGCGCTTCCTCGTATTCGCGCGCCTGTAAATATTGATTTATTTTCGAAAATACTAAAGAATAATTCCAGAGAATACAGCAAATTGGGACATTTCATGAAGGAACTATGAAGAAGTAGGAGTAAAGGTTATTACACAACTCAGGTATGAGGCATTGCATTTTCTTTGGAAGATGTGAGTAGTAACGCTCAATGGATAACCGCGATAAAAGGAATGATGAAGCAAGACAGATTTCATAACGCTTTGAAGTGTGGACTAGCCATTGCTGCTTCTCGAAAAAAAGTTATGATAGAAAAGGTATCAATAATGGAAACCCGTAACGGTGGAGGATACAAAGAATAAAGTGAAACATGATTTAACCCGAACACATGAAGTGGTAGTAGTAGGCTATTTCACAGCTCAGTTATGAGGTATTTGAGGTGCTCTGCGAGAAGAAAAAAGTGTTGAAGACGTTGAAGAGATTACGTAGAAAGAACCCGGCGATTGTTCAGCAATGAAAAAAGTAGAGCGTATAATTAGAATGATGATTCAACGCGCGAACAGACCACGAAGAAGCCGAGCAAGGGTGCATTCTCCCCCTCTCCCTTCATGCTTCCCCCTCTCTCTCCCTCCCTTCGCTCCCCCGAGGCCACACACTCTCTCCCCTCCATCTCTCTCTCCCTCCATGCCCGCTTCACCCCTCGCCATCGATTCTCCCTCCCTCCACCCTCTCGGACCCTAAGGGGGAAAGACTGAGGGGGGAGGGGAGTGAGGGAGGGAGGGGGAAGGGGAGAAAGAGAGGGATTCGTGTAATCAATCATAATCGCTAAGCTTCGGCTGCTGCCAATTCCCGCATTCTGGCGCTGGAAAGTGCAGAATCGTCATTGCTCCAAAAAGGAATCCTCCCTCCCCCTTCTCATCCCTCCTATCTCTAGTCTTCCTTCCGGGGGCCTCTGAGACAACGCAAGAGACGCGAGACGGAGAAATGTGCAGTCCTGTCAGGTTTCCCTGTGAACGCGCCCGCCCCGGGGCGACCCAGGGCGACCCCATCCAACCCCATGGCCTGTGTGGCTTGGATACATGAAGAATATGGGGGCTCTGTGTGTCTGCACCGATTTACGTACAAAAGGTGGATATTGATAATTAATCGTATCTGGGAGAACGATTCTTAGCAATTTGAGGCAAAAAATCAGACGCGTGACAAAGCTCCGTAACTTGTTTCGTTCATATTTTCTCAAACTCTAATATCAAAATTCAGCTTTTACGCGTTTAAATACAGCAGAAAAACATTTCATGATTGAGTAGGCATGACGTCATTGCCATTAGGGAGTCGGTTCTGCACAAACTAGCTATAGGTTAGAGAAACAACAGAATATTGAAGAAAATTCCTCACTTTTACATACAACACTATTTGTATGAATCAATCTTTGACCATTTTGGGCTGAATTAGGACTCGATTTTTCGATCGCTGACTCTGTTGGACTGGATTTTTAGCCATTCCAGGCATCCACGAAAAGAGGGCGAGCGTGTGTGTGTGTGGTCACTAAGGACTGCCGTCTCTCTAGAGACTCGAACCACAGACCTCATTTGCATACGCGAGAGAGGGAAAGAGAGGGAGAGAGAGAGGGAGAGAGAGAGGGAGAGAGAGAGGGAGAGAGAGAGGGAGAAAGAGAGAGGGAGAGAGAGGGAGAGGAAGGAGAAGAGTGCGAGTGGAATGACAAGAACGATTATGATGCGGGACAGAGACGGAAGGAGGGGAAGAGGGGTTAGAGGACAAGGAATATGAAGTGTTCAAGCCCCAAAATAGAAAGAAAACGTGAAATCAAAGAGAAGAAAAGTAAGGAAAATTCAAAGTGATAGAAACCCGAGCAGCCAATGTTTCAGCTGTTTTGTGCAGTTTCATGATTGGAACGAGGCCCCAAGAAGGAAGTGGAGCTCATGTTACAGAACAAGGAAGTCATTCAAAAGCTGCAAAAATACCAGGAATGACTCCAGAGCCAACGTAGGTGTTTCACATCTGGGAATCATCAGAATAATAAACAAGATGAATAAAATAGAACACCACATGTGCCTTGTGGAACAAAAACCAACTTGGCAGCTGTTTCTGTTTTAGTAAATATTGTGCAGAGTTTCTATTAGAGAGCGACTTATGAGCCATTGCTTCTGTCTTGCCGACAATTTCTCGAAATCTAAGAAGAGAGCGAATGAATAACTCTAGATTCTAGTCGATTCTATTACCTTCTTCAGGCTCTCCAGTGTTTGGTGGAACAATGACAGGGCGGCCGATTCACTGGCCGATTTCTGCTTGCGGATCATAGGAGGGCGGGGCATGATTATCAATTACTATTTTCGAAATGTACTTCGAAATCAGAGAGATGCAGGGGAGGCCGACTAGGATGCTCAACTGAGAGATAGGAAGGGCGAAGTGGGCCCGGTAATTAGCCGGGAAATGCGTGAGAAAATGAGACGTGACAGGTGGATTGGAGGGGACTTGCCCCGGCTGTCAGAAGCAACAAGAGCAATCTGCGCAGGACTTTCGATTCATAAGCGATACCGATCAGAAAGCTCCAATACAGTTATTGATGCTATCAACATCAAGAAAAGCACCGATATAATGAGACATGTCAGGTGTACTCGAAGAACGAAAGCTGTCAGATATTGAAGAATTTGTCTCTCTATTTCGCGCACTCTGTCGCTGCACATATTGGGGAGAGGCAGCAATATATGTAGATGCGGATTTTGGGGAGTAGTAAGACTCCCCTCTTCCCCGGCTGTCAGATAGGGATGAGCACAAGCGAAAGTGTTGGGCTCTTGATTCATGAGCGATACCGATCAGCAATCGGCCAATAACCCACACTGATAGGATCAGCAACAAAGTGAGAAATAAAGTGTTTGATTGCAAGAGTGTGGACCCGGGCATTCAAGACGTATAGGAAATTCTTCCCGGGTCAGCGCAGCCAAGTTATGGATAGAAAAAGAAAAGTTGCTGCAGCCTCCTCCTCTCTTCCTTTTCTTTCTCTTCTCCATAGGGAGTAGCCGCTCCTATGGACAGACGGACATACGCTAGGGATGTCATTTCGGCTCTGGCTCTCCCCATTCTACACATTTTCTCGGCGGTCAGAGCGGCGAGAGAGTGTGCAGAATGGAGAGAGATGGACACATGCTCGCTCCCCGCTCGCAAAATTGTTTCCGACCAATTTCATTTTGAGACGCGCGCGACACCGCTGTGAAGAAGAAAAGAGAGAGAGAGAAGTAGAGGAGTTGAATCTCCTCAATTTGCATGCTCTCTCGTTTCTCTGAGAGCATATTGTAGAGTCAATGACGAGATCAGCCTTTGGAGATCGAGGTTTCGAATAAACCCATCTTCTCTTCCAAGTATGTTCGCTCTTTTTAGTCCATTCCTTTTGCAAACTTTGTCCGAAACGAGAGATTGCCACCACTAAATTATGCAGATTGCGCAAATTCGCTGCAGCAAGATTCCGAACAGAGATTGCAAGGATTGGGGAGAAAAAGCGAGCGAATATAGTCTTGGAAAAGCTGAATATTCTATGGGTTTCGTCGGGTGTCGGGGAATTTCTCGGCGCGAACACATTCCGGAAGCGCGAATTCGCCGTTTCGGTTAACTGCCGTGACAAATGACGCCTCGGTTTTCGGAAATATGCACTGCTGACAATGATGTGATGTTCCGGCGTTTAGGGGGAAGAGGAACGAAAAGATAAATGGAAATAGAGAAAAGAAATAAAGGTAAAACTCACACTAAGACAAAAGCATGTGCAGCAGAACCACCTGGAATGAGTGGTATCAGAAAATTGTATGTTAATTTAAAAATGATTTTTTTTCTTCAGGAATTTCATTTAAGTGGAAATTTGCGATGACATGGTTCTCATAAAGGCAGTTTAGATGAGTTTCAAGTCCATCATTAATGCTTAGAAATAGTGAAACGTTTGATCATCATCTGATTTCATTCTAAAAAATTGAATAAAAAAGCTAACTACATTACTATAGACTTCATATTTTCCATAATTCAGACCTCATTCGAAAATGACGTGAATGTCTGAAATGTCTGATGCGTGAAAAAAAAGAAAAAGGCTGACCGACAGAGAAAACAAGGTTTCCTTCGTTCGTAGCGAACTGTGGGCAGTTCTTCAACAGGGCCGTCAGCAGAAATCTGAAATCAGAATTCGAATTCGAATTCGAATCAGAATTAAAATCATCTGAAATCCTCGGAAATCTGCAAAATCGGCAACAGTTCATGCCCTTCAAAAATCAGTATCCTTGAGTATGAGTGAATGCCAAAGGCTACACGATTGAGAGCTTAGTGCAAATGCATTTGGCAGCGTCAACATTTTTAAAAACTGTTTTTTTTTCATTAATAAAATCTATGGTCTCCAGCCCGCTGAATACTCCAAAGATCTCTGGTAAGTAATAATTCCAACCTGTCGCTGCTTGCTGCGTTGCTCTCTGTTGTGTTTGCGACCCATGCAGCAGCATCGACCGCGCAGCACTAACTAGCACGCGGTCCTGAAAATAATATTGAAAAAGGAATTAAAAATGATGCACGATTATGACTCATGAAAATATTCGAAATCCCATTAATATCGGTAACAAGAAATCGAGTTTGCGGCTCGCACTTCGTTATTCATTTCATACCAATATCCAGAAAATAATAATACAGGCGGTGTGTCAAATCACAAATTGGTTTATGTACGAAGTCGAGAAGGGACAGAGAGAAGTCACGAGCAATCTTGCCAGTACTCTCAGCTACAAATTTCTTATATGTTTAAGTGGGCGCAAACTAATGAGACGATTCGGAAATTCATCAAAACAATTCCCACTCTCCCACTGATAATAGTAAATTGCAAAATGAGAAGCTAAATCGTTGAATTGCCCAAACCAAAAAGTGAGACCACCACCCGAATTCCTTTTTTTGGTATTGGTAGCGATTGCAGTCCTTTCTCTCCCAATTGACTGCGACTCTATCCTCTCTTCTCTTCTCTCCGGTGCTTTTTCCTACCAACTACTTACTCCCATTGTCTCTGCTGCCTGCGCTCTCAACCTATTCCAATTTGGGGGTGCCTGACTCTTTCTCCGCTCGGCCCGAAAAGCGATAGAAAGAGAGCTCTTTGGGGTAGTTTTCGGCACGAAAAAAGCGCTGGAGATTCGGAGACAATAGAGCAAACAGTGAAGGTGTGAGCTAACGAATGCGAGAGCGCGCGCCGAAGCAAGGAAGTAACGGCGAAGGCGACTGCGAGTCGCCAAAAAAGACATTGGTGATGATGCCTTTGATTCTGAGCTCGTGAGCCAAGGCTAGATGAGTATTTGTCAGCAAAATTATCATAAAATACTTAGCAATGTAAGTGAATATAACTGAGGGATTCATACAGGGAAATTCGCGAAAACACCCTAAATCAGAAGCTAAGCGCGGTTTCTACGCACGGATACACGAGCGAATTTCGTCGCTAGAGAGAGAGGTTATTTGCTTTTCGGCGGCGCCGGCTGGCAGATGAGACACATTAGTAGGGATATTGCACTGTGGAATGGGAGAAGGAAAGATGGGGCATTCGGGAAACAAAAGGAAACGCAACAAATGAGAAATATAGTAATGCCACGTAGAAGCATTGGCACTTTGAACTCGGAATGAGCAACAATACCCATAGTCCTTGGGTACAATGCCAGAACCCAATTGCAAAACCTTAGGTCGAAAGGGACAATGAACAAGCATTGGTAAATTAACCCTACTTTGAATGAGAGAGAAATGACGAAGCAAGACAAAGTTCATCTGAAACGGACTGAAGCGTCAACAGAATGAAAATTAATAGGAAATGATGAAGAGCGATGATATCGGGTGGAGCTGGAATTGATAAAGATATAAGCCAAACTATAGTTTTCCGCAAAGAAAAGAATGAGAGATCGGACGATAAGACAAAAACTGTAAAGCGCATAGAAAAGTGAACGATTGGTGCAAGTTCAGGCTGACATTCGCAGCGACGCAGCGATTGTAATATGCATTGTTGCGTGGACGATTTCCGTCATTTAGTCATGAGAAGTGATGTCCAATCGAGACAAACTCTCCGCAATTCGCGTGTTCTCTCGCCGCGCAGTGGAACGAGAGAGCATGTAAATTGAGGAGAGACCGGTCTCGATGCGGCATCAATAGCGGTATTTTTCTGAAGTTATAGTACAGAAAAATACGAATGGTACTGACGAACGGAAGATCTATCGGAATGCGAAACATGATCTGTCGCCCAAGAGATGAGATGAAACATATCCCATTTATCCACGAGGAGGATACCTGCCAGGAGTTTTGCGCTCTCACGTAATGTTTGCGCAAGCGAAACGACGCGTACCAGCCCTCACTTCCCCCTCTCGCATCCCAGCCAAGTTGAGTTAAAGGGCAGTTTTTACGAAAACACAGCGCAATTGGATAGTGGTTCCATTGGAGTAATCGATAAGAAAAATGTTCACGCCTTGGAAAAACACAAGTGTTTCACTCCGCGTAAGAAGTTTCATGCAAGTGGAACAGCGGGATCATGAATTTTAGAGGAGTAGCAGCTAAAACTAAGGGCTTCTAGGGAAGACCGCCGAAACAATGACTAAAACACTTTTCCTAAGCGAGGCAAATATGTTTTTAGAATTTTTAACTACACGCTCTATATATCACCGCTAAAAGTGTCAAAATGAGGGAAAAAGCAGCCGTTTTTCCGCAGAAACAATAACCCAAACTGCGGAATAAAGATGGCGAGGTAGACTCTGATTCGCAGATATTGCACCATTTGAGAAGAGTCAGGTTCCGATTTGACAATAATACTAGGCGCAAGGTAGTCGTTCGATGGCTGCTCTTTCTTCTCTCTCGCAGGCACAGAATGGAGGCTTCGGCAGGCATCAATCTTATGTCTTCCTTCCTATGGCCTCTCCCTTCTCCCCCCCCCCCCCCCCCCCCTGTCATCTCTTCCTCCTCCCGACTACATTCAGCCGTTTTTTGCGCGAGTGGTTTTGGACATGGCTGACATATGTTGTCTGGGCAATTGGTACTAGACGTGATAGCGACATTGGGTCACAAGCTCGATTCATCAAAACATTTACGAGTCATGTCTAGAGTAGACTGAATGACTCATCCTTCTGATCATTATCCGCACTATGGATGTAAATTCGGCTTTAGCTCTCTCCATTCTGCACACTGTCTCGCCGACCAAGAGTGTGTAGAATGAGGAGAGTCGAAAACCGCGTAGGTCATCGCACTTCGCGCTGTATGTTGCGCCAGAGCTTCGGTCAGAGATCAGAGCGGGTCCGAGCAGAATGAAGACACGAATTCTTCATTTCGAAAGTCTGGAGAGTCAGAATCTCAGAGTGACATGTCACCTTCCCGCAATGGGGAGAGGGGTAGGAGAAGTAATAGACCTCACACGGAGTGAAAGGTGGATGGATGGATGAGGGGCCGGGAGGGGGGAAGGGAGACAGAGTTTATGAGCCGAGAAGAGAAGAAGCGTGAGTCCGATTCACTTGACAATCTCTCCCCATTCAGAACGCTCTCTCACTGGTCAGACAGGCGAGATAGCGTGCCGAATGAGGAGAGCTGACAGCCGACATGACATCTCTGGTGCGCGATTGAGTCGGGGCACCAAACCGTGGCCGAGGAGGAACGAGGTGGGAAAGATAGATGACGTCACCGAGGGTTTACATCACAAAAATGTAATTTAATTGACAGAAACCATGAAATGATACCGGTCAGAATATTAGAAAAAGAAACGCGCAAAGGGAATACCATAACCAGTAACCTATCATAGAATGGGTCACTGAACTTTGGGAGAAATACGACCGAAACCAATCAGTGTGTCTAGCGCTTGTCGCTTCAAATTTTTGCAACACTTTCAGAGAAAGAGCAAAAACTAGTAATTTGCCCCAAGAAGAGAAGGGAAAGAGCAAACGTGCGCTGGTAATCAGATGGAGAGGCGGCTCTCGGTCCAACCTGGCAATCCAATCAGTGCCACTCTCCCTCACACACCAAGACGCACCAGGGATCCTCCATTATTGCGCGAGCTAGTGAGATGGCCTGGAGCAAGACAAGCACCAGAACACCACCCGATGGTAATATATAAGTATTTGATCAAAATCATTGTCGATTGTTAGCTATAGACTGTGTAGCGGATTAATCAACTAAGCCCTCACTTAGTTTTTCTAATGCCTCCACCGTTATTGACAGACTATTGCCATTTGGCCTCCACGTTATGCGTGCTTTCGTGCCCTAATTCCACTGATATACCATGGGGAACAGATCAACTGGAGCCAATGGTAACTGAGAAAGACACAGCCACTGATGAAAGACACCGAGTAGAGTCATGGGCACAGAGAGGGATGTGACGAGACAGAGAAGAACACCGGATGGGATTAATGTCCCCTCCCTCTGCCTCTCTCACCAAATGAACATCCTCCCTCTCTCACACCCAATCTGTAGTCTTCCCCCATCTCCCCTTGGAAAGGTGCCCCCCCCTCTCCAGTCAATGAGCTCGAGGATTATTATTGCCTGTATGTAGTCATGGGGATCGGGAATATATTGGGGGGGGGGGAGGGGAGGACAATGTGTCTGGACAATATGCGGGAGAAAAGGAGTTCTATTTGTTCCAGACCGTCCACGAGATCACGCTGTACACTGTGTGACGTCACTTGGAGGAGACGAACCCAAACGGATCAGATGTAACAATGGTCGAGCAGCTGCTGCAGTTGTATTTCTTTGAATACTCCACGGTTTTTTTTCTCTGAAATCCAAAGGCATTTTTATTTCTCTGGAAGCCACTATGCAGCGATAACCCTCTCTTCTACTTTCTTTTCATTCATTTTATTTCTTGTCTCTTCACCTACTAATAGTGTGACAATCATGAGCCTTCCCGTATTCTCAGGCGATAATGATGAACGGATGATACGAATCGTGGAATTGTTTTTTCTCTGACATTAATATGGTGTTAAATTTCTCTTGATTGATCTTTGATTTGAATTCCCGCAATTTCATATCTCCGTTCCCTGTTGAGCTACTGACTTGAAAATCATTTTTGCGCATTCTTGGGGTTTGAAAACCTTATAAACTGATTTTCAAGTCAGTAGCTCTACAGGGAACGGATATATGAAATTGCGGGAATTCAAATCATAGATCGATCAAGCGAAATTTAACATCGCATTATAGTCACGAGAACGGAATCAGACCGAGAACATGACCTACCGACTATATCTCTTTTCTCTCTCTTGGATGACTTTCACTTCAGGTCTACGGACATTTGAACTAAAAAGTTCGAGTCGTAGCACGGAAAAAAGCAGAAATAATGGACGTTATCGTAGGAGTAAACAGAGTGAAAACCAATGATGGTGTCTGAACTTTAAAAAAATTTAATTCAATTCAATTCAATTATCCACCAGGTATCATTTGAAAGGAATGTCGAGGATCTTCATTAGTGATTTGGTGGAGTTCCGTCGTCTTGATGGCGAATCGGTTGGTTGGGGCGGAGGGGTAAGACTGATTGATTTTGTTCAACAGGTTGAGACCTGGATGTCAGTTCAACAAACAAAACTTTCAGAAGTTTTTGTTTAGGGAACATTTTTTTGAGCAATTGATATGATGGAGCAGATGATGTTTTCGTCAATCCTACTCAGATCTTGAACATTTCTGATCATTAGGAAAGGCATATGAGGCCGTTTGCGATAGGGTCAACAAGTGCCGGGAACAGGCCAAAAATCGGATGTGCTCAAAACTCGGTGCGAGGGGTAACTTTTAATTCTGAATCGATTGGCGTTTTCAGTTTTTCGATCTGAGCCTTCTGAATCCCGGTACGGCACGACGTAAATTCCGCAAAAAAACGGTTTCTGCGATAAAAACTGGTCCCGAAAGGACAAAATTGGCCAAAATCTCGCGTACCCGACCAGAATTCAAAGATCTACAAAATGAAATTTTGGACGAAGCTCTATCTTTATTCGTTTTCGAGTCACGGTCGTTTTTTGACTCGTTCCTATGAGCGAGTCGAGACCTATTGTGATCGAACCGCCGTTCCATGCAGATTCTAATTATATATATATATATATGTAGGGGGTTCAGACGTGACCACTTTTGCCCCTTTTTCCATGGGCAAAGGCCACTTTTGCCCCTTTTTCAAGTATAACTTTTTTCTTTGATAATTTCATGATCTCTAACATAAAAATTCGATTTCTACGTGCGAAAATACACCAGATACTGTTACGTATTTTCGAGAATATGACTTTTTCGACATAGAAAATTACGTGACTCTATGAGGGGCAAAAGTGGTCACGTCTGAACCCCCTACATATATAGATAATTAGAATCAGCATGGAACGGCGGTTCGATCACAATAGGTCTCGACTCGCTCATAGGAACGAGTCAAAAAACGACCGTGACTCGAAAACGAATAAAGATAGAGCTTCGTCCAAAATTTCATTTAGTAGAGCTTTAAATTCTGGTAGGGTGCGCGTGATTTTGGCCAATTTTGCCCTTTCGGGACCAGTTTTTATCGCAGAAACCGATTTTTGCGGAACTTACGTCGTGCCGTTCCGGGATTCAGAAGGCTCAGATCGAAAAACTGAAAACGCCAATCGATTCAGAATTAAAAGTTACCCCTAGCACCGAGTTTTGAGCACATCCGATTTTTGGCCTGTTCCAGACCCCAGTTGAATCTTGTTGATTCTATCGCAAACGGCCTCATATTTCGTACCAAGTACCACGACATTAGCGTAATATACTGTCTGTGGAGTGCTGTTTTAGTGACGGTATATTCCATAGAAAATTACGCCTACATTTGCGTGATAAGATACTAGTGAGGGATACACATTTAGAGATTGCCCTGCATGATGCTTCATCATGATTTTATGAACAACGTAGAGAAAAACAATTCTTTATGGATTTATTTATCGGTTAAAAACAATGATTATTAAACGGATTCGAATCGGCTTTCGATGTGTTTGATCATAACTTTTCTTGGATAGAATAACCAATCGATCTCAACTTTACATGACCCAATGATACCATTGAAAGGCTCTGCACTCGTCAAGGCTTCGAAGCGCACTTTCTTGTTCAAATGCCCGAAAAGCTGAAGGGAAAGTCATGATATACATTTGCAAATAATATCTGGACCCGTAACCACTAACACGTACGTATGCGTTAATTGATTTTTATAAAAGAAATCAACACTTCAGACCTGAATCAGTTTCTCGATTTCCGCAAACGAAATAGAATGAGTGTCGAGGTTTCCGAAGTACCCAATGTTCGCGCGTTTTCTGCTCAGTAAATCTTGAACGACATTAACCAGGTCAAACAGCGTATTGTTTGAATCGTTGATTGATATCTCGTCTACTATATCTGCAAGCTGCCGCAGTAATACGATGGATTCTGAAATAAAAGAGTAATTTCATTTCCAGAAGCCTCAGTTTATGCGAAAATAATTTATCAGTAATGTGAATTCTATATATATGAATAAGTAACCTTTCTTGAATTCTTTGATAACTCGCGTGACCCGGTTGATATTGAGTTTCCTGATCAATTCTAGGAGTGGAGTGCTGAATGAGTCAATGTATTTAGCCACGAAACATGAACAAACACTCACAAATCAAAACTTGCGGAAACACTCCTCTCAATTGACAGAGTGAGAACTGATCTTCCTTCGAGGAAAGCAGAACATATTTCAGATGAGTTGAATTTCTCCGGACAACGGCTATTGAAACTTATACGAAGAATAGTTGCAGCTTGAACAATAGGCTTGAAAAATTCGCAAAATCGTTTTGTTTTTTCTAACTCCGAAAATTAAACGACCAGAACGGACTGAAATATGTATGCTCCTCAATTCATCCCTAATTGGAGAAGCTAAAAAAACGTACACTTTCAATTTCTACTTGCCGAAATTTGATCCCAAGCTTCGTTGTCACTGCATTGAGGCAGATCTTCCATGAAGAGTAGTCCCAAGAATGTTCGACAAGAAAGAAAAAATGCACTAGTCCACATTGCTGCTGAATTTTCCATTTTATGGATGAGCCCCATTTTTCTGGCTCACTTCTGTTATGCCGAAGATCTGAACAGTTGTTTCTCGTGCGTTAAGAATTGAGAAGTCAACCATTTCTTTGACGATTTTCGACACCTAAGAGTACCGTTTTCAAAGAGAAATAACGATGCTTGAAGCAATCTTACTTCTCTCAGGAGCTTTAGAGAATCGTCGTAGATGAACTTGCAGATATTGACGAAAGCATGCGTAGGAAGATTTATGATGTTGCTGGACATCACAACCTGAAGTTTTAGATGATTGATATCGTACTTCGTAAACATTTCCGAACAAATTTACACTTTGTAAATTATTTACATTTTTTGCATTTTGTTAGTTCGCAACTAAAATTGAGAATTATTGTTTCTTATTTTTTATCCACCCCGAATTCCGGGCAAATACAAAAATCCGACGGTGAAATATTCCTAGAAATACGATTAAAAAGAGAAAAAAATATTAAAGATTACGGTAGTATCGATTAAAACCCTCGTCCTTACCGTAATCTCAGTTTCTTTTCAATTTACATAATAATTGCTCTCTTTTTAATCGTATTTCTAGGAATATTTCACCATCAGTTTTTTGTATCTGCCCGGAATTCGGGGTGGATAAAAAATAAGAAACAATAATTATAAATTTTAGTTGCGAACCAGCAAAATGCAAAAAATGTAAATAATTTACAAAATGTAAATTTGTTCGGAAATGTTTACTAAGTACGATAGAAGGACAAACTAGAAAGTGAGTATTTGTAAAAATGGAGTTCGTTGCAGTTACAATTGCGCCAAATATAACAATCAGCATGTGAGTTCCCCTCTGGCTCAGCTGGTGACATTTCCTATGGTAACACTGTTGCTTTTTCCCGGCTGCAGAGACCCTACTCATAGGTATTAACAGATAATGTACACCAGAGTGTAGTCGTTTCGGAAACGACAAATATTCCCATGTTCTGAAGATACCAAAATTGTGCTTTAAAAAAAACATGTGTGTGCAAATAGGTGTCTTTTCACTGAAGTTGTGTTGTTCTTCAAATTTCTTTTTTTTTCTTCTAAACGTATAATGGTGGAAATCATAAGTAACTATAAGACACTGTTTTATTTCTCACGCTAATATCGTGGGACCGATTGCCCCTCTGCCGAGCAAGGTGCTTCACGAGTTAGATTCGGATTGAAAGTGACTATTGACTGATACTTAAAACAAAACAGTTTCCTGCAACCATTATGTGCTGCTATGGCGGACAATTTCTGAGATAGCTAGAACAACGCGTCCATTCGCGCGTTGCGGCTCCACTTGATTCGAGTCCGCAATTTTGATTTGCGGTAGTACGTTTCTCTCTAACAAGACACTTCACTTCTCCAAGATGGGTTTTAGATTCAGCTGTCTCATAAAGATAAAGTATTATGATATTGATCCGGAGGTACTTTCGTGGGCAACACTATTTTTTTATTTATAGTTTAAAAAAAAATTATTTTCAGGATCATCTCTCCAAATTGCCCGACGAACTCATTCGACTCATCGTATGGCAATTCGATTAGTGAGTGCTTGTTTCTTATTATGTCGGTAAACCGAGAGTACAACATTACCGCAAAAGTGATGTTTTATCATGATGTAGTCGCATATATTATTGTTTCTTTCAGTGCTGATTTGAACAGCATCAGTTACGTACGAACCGAAAGATGCGACATCTCACTTCTGATTTAAAACCGAAGAAGAAGAAAGAGGAAAAGCACACGTTCGTGGCACTCGGATGCCGGATGAGAACTATTACGTATCAGGTCTCCGTTCACTCTCTCGTCGCATCTAATTATCATTCAACCCTGTACTTCAGGCATCTTGTTTTCCTAGTGGGATGCGTTTTTTTGTTCAATAATATTTTTTCATATGATTTTTCGAGGAGCTAAAAACTAAAAAGAAAGCTTTCTTGACTATGTCCATCGAACAAAAGAAGCAGACATATTTGCCTTCTTTAAAGAAGTACTGTCAGCAATGACAGCTAGCAACTCCTACCACGATTTGCCGGATCATACTACTGCGTTTAGCAAGGACACGACCATGTCCATGCTAAACATAGTAGTGAAGGGGGCGGGTCCATTCCCTAGTGAGAGAGGAATCCTCCCTTGATCTACCCGTCTCTGCCCGTCTCACGTGACCTTTGGCACCCTCTCCCTACGGTCTCTGGTCTCTCTGCCGCTCTAGCCTCTCGCAAAAAGGATGACAGGGAAGGGCCGAAAAATGGCGGAGGGGGAGAGGGTGCGCTGCGCAATCTCTTGGAGACATTTAGCAGCCGTTTCCCTGATCATCTTGCACACTGCGTAACATAACTCGGTCCAAAATAGACCAACGACCTTCAAATTTTGGATTTCCATCATGGTTCAAAGGATCAATCAGGCTATCGTGTCAGCTTCTCTGACTAAATATTGCTATCACTCCTCCTTTAATTTTTCTTGTCATCTAAACTCACTCGATGGCAAGATGGCATAGATGGCAAGTCGGAAACGACTCTTCTCATCTATTTTTAAAAAATTTCATTTTTTTAAATCTTTCGTCCTCGGTTCATGTATTTATCGTACATCACTGAAATCAGAATTCACTCATTTAGAGCCGGGAGAGAACGATGAGGTGTAATCCGGGATCAAGAGAATCGATTTTAACTCTGTTCCCTCCGATGATAATATCCATTGCATCGACGTCCGTAAACGATTCGAAACGAACTTTTCTGTCCAAATGAGCGAAGAACTGAAGGAAAACGCTACGCCCAATTATTTAATTTTCTTTAGTAATGTAATATGCTTATTCTCGGCCTTTTTCCGATATTTAATTTACGTCATAAAAGGGTTCAATACTTCAAACCTGGATGAGATTCTCAATTTCTGAAAACGATACTGATTGAGTATCAGCATCTCCAAGGTAGGTAAGGTTCGAGCATTTTCTGCTCAATAGATCTTGAGCGACATTAATCAAGCCGAACATCGTATCGTCATTTTCATAATTTTCGATTTTAACATTGTCATTTTCAACGATTGTTATCTCGTCTACGATATCTGCAAGCTGCCGCAGTAGTACGATCGATTCTGAAAAAAAGTGTAAATAATTTTTTGGAAGCCTCTGTTCATGCGAGATCGCATTCACAATTTACGCATCGGTCACCTTTCTTGAATTCATTGATAACTCGCACAACCCGGTTAATATTGAGCATCAATTCTAATAGAGGTGTGCTGCAACAAGAAATGTACCAAAATAATGAATAAACACTCACAAATCAAGACTATCTGATACATTCTCTCTTATCGTGAAATCGCCGTCAACTAATCTTCCCTCATAAAAAGCGGAGAACATTTCAGAAGAATTAATTTTCTCCGGATAATAGCTGTCAAAAGAAAGATGAATAATGGATGCAGCTTGAATAAGGGGCTTCAACAATTCGAGAAATCTTTTCGCTTTGTCTAACTCGGAAGAAGAAACGCATAGATGCTGAAACTTAGAAAAAAAAAAACTGAGACTAAAAAAAAAACCCAAATTTGCCTAAAAAAAATAACTAGAGAAGAAAACAAGCTCACATTGTCTTTTGGCAATAATGTGATTTCAATCTTGGTTATCAGCGCATTGAAACAGATTGTCCACAATGAGAAGTCCCGAAAACTATAGAAATGAAAAGAAAACTCCGTTACTTCATTTTGCAACTGGAATTACGAATATATACAGTATCGGACATAAGTCACCGTCCAAAATTTCAAAGTGTTGTAACTTTTGAACCAGATAAGCAATCGGTTTGATGTTTTGGCAGGACACATTAGACCTATTGTTGCATTGCCACCGATAGTGACGTCATGCAACGATTTCGCAATATTGCATAGTGATGATGCAATCATATATATGTTCTTCACTTGTGATTTTAAGGTCATTGGGATTTTTTCTAAGTCTTCTCTCTTTTTGTGATGATAGAAGGCCTCAGCATCTACCGATTAAAAAATAGTACTAATGGGGCGTTGTCGTACAGAAGCAGAACACAGGTTCAAAATAAGGTCCCGAAAAAAATAATTTCCATTCATTGAGGTGCTAGAAACTCGTTCAAAGGCTCAAAATGACCCTTACAATAATTTCTGATTACCCACAAAGTTTTTTCAAATAATTGTTTTCTTCCTATTTTGGATGATCATAGTTCCAAGGCCGATTTTTGTTCAAATGTATTTTCTAGACAGGGTAGTTGCAAATCCATGGAATATACGATTCCCAACTTTTTAGAGCATTTGGATAACTTTCTCACCCGCGGCAACCGAAAATCAGAGGTCAAAAGATTTTTAAAATCGGCTATGTTTCGACATAATAAATTTTAACTTTTTTCATTAATGATATCATGGACTCTCATACCGAAATTCGTACTCAGCACACAAAAATATCCCAGAAAAAAATTTAGTCAGGAAGTTTTGAGAGAAACTTTTTTTCGACTAATGATGGGGGTATCATGGTCATTTTTTGAGTTGAAATCGATTGACCTCTGATTTTCGGTTGCCGCGGGCGGGAAAGTTATCCAAATGCTCTAAAAAATTGGGAAACGTATATTCCTATGATTTGCAACTACCCTGTCTAGAAAATACATTTGAACAAAAATCGGCCTTGGAACTATGATCATCCAAAATAGGAAGAAAACAATTATTTGAAAAAGTGAAAAATTCGTGCCCTGAGGTCAAATTAAGAGATATCAATATCGAACTTTGTGGGTAATTAGGAATTATTGTAAGGGTCATTTTGAGCCTTTGAACGAGACTCTAGCACGTCAATGAATGGAAATTATTTTTTTCGGGACCCTATTTTGAACCTGTGTTCTGCTTCTGTACGACAACGCCCCATGAGTACTATTTTTTAATCGGTAGATGCTGAGGCCTTCTATCATCACAAAAAGAGAGAAGACTTAGAAAAAATCCCAATGACCTTAAAATCACAAGTGACGAACATATATATGATTGCATCATCACTATGCAATATTGCGAAATCGTAGCATGACGTCACGGTCGGATAAGATGCATCAATAGGTCTAATGTATCCTGCCAAAACATCAAACCGATTGCTTATCTAGTTCAAAAGTTACAACACTTTGAAGTTTTGGACGGTGACTTATGTCCGATACTGTATATATATATATTGAAAGAGCTTTGATGTTGTGACTCACTTAAGTAATGTCGAATGTTGAGACAGTTGTTGCTCGAGCGTTGAGGATAGAAAGGTCGACCGTTTCCTTAACGCTGCTGGAGACCTACAGTTTATGATTAAAACAACAACAACAACAACAATGTATTAAGCTCTCTTACTTCTCTCAGGAGCTTAAGCGAATTGTCGTCCACAAACTTGCAAATGTTCACAAACGCGCGTGGAGGAAGATTTAGAATGTTGCTGGACATCACAACCTGATGTGTTAGATTGATTGATAGAAGGATAAACTAGAAAGTGAGCACTTGGAGAATGGAGTTCGTTGCAGTTACAATGGCGCCAAATACAGCAATCAGCACGCATTTCCCCTCTGGCAACGATGGTGTAATTGCCAGTGGAATGCGTTCATTTTTTCTTACTTTCATTAAATTGCGAACAGAATGAAGATACATATTTGCCCTTTTACTAGCCATGAGTGGAGAGGAAGATGGCATTGCAACTTTCCACGATAGTCGCACTGATTGGTGTGAGACGAGCCGAGGGCTGGCCTGCCTACTTTCTTCTCTTCCCCTTCATTTTACGAATATCTATCGGAGAGTAAACAGAAATTGATGTCATGGAAAAAAACGGCTTTTCATGCAGGGTCAAAGCCGGTTTCAACCGTAGTCGATGACATGTCGAGTCCGTTTTTTCATCAGTAGTTACATATGAAACGGGATGTTGTTCTGTCAAGAACCGGTAATATGGCAAGATAATTCAGGGGCTAAGCATGTTAGACAAATCGGTCCGACGGACCGATCTGTCGAAACCCGGGCCCACCCTTTTCCATGATACATGTTACTTCGCATTCGATCATTTGTGGGAAAATGTATTGCAGATACTGTCTGTTAATTTGTTTCTCATACTAATGCGTGGAGTTTCGTGGGACTATTCTCGGTGTCAGTCAGGTCGTGTGAATGTACATAGTAAGAGGGAAAAACTTACCGCAAACCCTGATGAAGTAATCAGTTCTGCAAACACTTTTCAAACGTGATTGCAATGGCGCATTGTTGTACGCGTTTCGGTCCCGTCAGATCCCGCGCTTTTGTTCTATTCTGCGACAATCTTTCCCCTTTCCAGAAGAGTCATCTTCATTGTCTCTCCAATGGGATCTAAATTCAGTTGCATCGAAAGTACTACGGACTATGAATTCGATCCGGAGGTACATTACTCATTATCTGGATCCGTTATTTCGTTATTCTCAGGATCGTTTCTCCAAATTACCAGACGAACTCATTCTGATGATTTTATCAGAACTAGAATATCGTACTTGGTGGGCAAACCGTGACAGATGATCATTTTGGGCATTTTTTTTTACTTTTTTGACTTCCAGCGAATGTTGACTTATAAATTCCAATTTTCTTTCTTATTTTTTGTCCACCATGTTTGCTGGAATTGGCCTGGAATGTTCTGGTGAAATATTTCTCTAAACTGGAGAAAAAAGAAAGCAATAAATATGAAAATTGAAAATAAACGAGTGATAAACGATTACGGTAGGAATTACCTACCTACTCCATACTACCGTAATCACTGAATTTGAGCTCTCATTTTCTCCATGTTAGAGAAATATTTCACCAGGACATTCCAGGCCAATTCCAGCAAACAAGGGTGGACAAAAAATAAGAAAGAAAAATTGGAATTTATAAGTCAACATTCGCTGGAAGTTAAAAAAGTCAAAAATTGCCCAAAATGATCATCTGTCACGGTTTGCCCACCAAGTACGATAGTGAGTGATATGCATTACAGTATCTCGTTCATCATAAATCGGTTTTTCTGTTTTTTTAAGTAGCGTTGTAACGGTAGCATTTAACTCTTGGAATGCGTTCTCTTTACATTTGTTCCCTGATATTCCGTTTTGATTTCACATGGGAATGGTCTCAACTCACATTCTCTGATCGGCACAAAACTTTCAGTACCCACTAAATCGAAAACGCTGATTTCAAATATGTTTTCAAAATCTGCTTAATAGGTCATTGAAAAATCGATAATTCGAAAATTATTTGTTTTTGGAGCATAACTTTTTTATTTCAAAGTTTCATGAGCTCTGGTTTGCAGTTTTTCAAGCATAACTTTTTTCATTCATGTTTTCATGAGCTATCATATCGAAATTCGGAATCAGCATGAAAAAATACACTAAAATTTCCAGTTGAGACCATTCCCATGTGAAATCAAAACGGAATATCAGGGAACAAATGTAAAGAGAACGCATTCCAAGAGTTAAATGCTACCGTTACAACGCTACTTAAAAAAACAGAAAAACCGATTTATGATGAACGAGATACTGTAATGCATATCACTCACTATCGTACTTGGTGGGCAAACCGTGACAGATGATCATTTTGGGCAATTTTTGACTTTTTTAACTTCCAGCGAATGTTGACTTATAAATTCCAATTTTTCTTTCTTATTTTTTGTCCACCCTTGTTTGCTGGAATTGGCCTGGAATGTCCTGGTGAAATATTTCTCTAACATGGAGAAAATGAGAGCTCAAATTCAGTGATTACGGTAGTATGGAGTAGGTAGGTAATTCCTACCGTAATCGTTTATCACTCGTTTATTTTCAATTTTCATATTTATTGCTTTCTTTTTTCTCCAGTTTAGAGAAATATTTCACCAGAACATTCCAGGCCAATTCCAGCAAACATGGTGGACAAAAAATAAGAAAGAAAATTGGAATTTATAAGTCAACATTCGCTGGAAGTCAAAAAAGTAAAAAAAAAATGCCCAAAATGATCATCTGTCACGGTTTGCCCACCAAGTACGATATTCTAGTTCTGATAAAATCATCAGAATGAGTTCGTCTGGTAATTTGGAGAAACGATCCTGAGAATAACGAAATAACGGATCCAGATAATGAGTAATGTACCTCCGGATCGAATTCATAGTCCGTAGTACTTTCGATGCAACTGAATTTAGATCCCATTGGAGAGACAATGAAGATGACTCTTCTGGAAAGGGGAAAGATTGTCGCAGAATAGAACAAAAGCGCGGGATCTGACGGGACCGAAACGCGTACAACAATGCGCCATTGCAATCACGTTTGAAAAGTGTTTGCAGAACTGATTACTTCATCAGGGTTTGCGGTAAGTTTTTCCCTCTTACTATGTACATTCACACGACCTGACTGACACCGAGAATAGTCCCACGAAACTCCACGCATTAGTATGAGAAACAAATTAACAGACAGTATCTGCAATACATTTTCCCACAAATGATCGAATGCGAAGTAACATGTATCATGGAAAAGGGTGGGCCCGGGTTTCGACAGATCGGTCCGTCGGACCGATTTGTCTAACATGCTTAGCCCCTGAATTATCTTGCCATATTACCGGTTCTTGACAGAACAACATCCCGTTTCATATGTAACTACTGATGAAAAAACGGACTCGACATGTCATCGACTACGGTTGAAACCGGCTTTGACCCTGCATGAAAAGCCGTTTTTTTCCATGACATCAATTTCTGTTTACTCTCCGATAGATATTCGTAAAATGAAGGGGAAGAGAAGAAAGTAGGCAGGCCAGCCCTCGGCTCGTCTCACACCAATCAGTGCGACTATCGTGGAAAGTTGCAATGCCATCTTCCTCTCCACTCATGGCTAGTAAAAGGGCAAATATGTATCTTCATTCTGTTCGCAATTTAATGAAAGTAAGAAAAAATGAACGCATTCCACTGGCAATTACACCATCGTTGCCAGAGGGGAAATGCGTGCTGATTGCTGTATTTGGCGCCATTGTAACTGCAACGAACTCCATTCTCCAAGTGCTCACTTTCTAGTTTATCCTTCTATCAATCAATCTAACACATCAGGTTGTGATGTCCAGCAACATTCTAAATCTTCCTCCACGCGCGTTCGTGAGCATTTGCAAGTTTGTGGACGACAATTCGCTTAAGCTCCTGAGAGAAGTAAGAGAGCTTAATACATTGTTGTTGTTGTTGTTGTTTTAATCATAAACTGTAGGTCTCCAGCAGCGTTAAGGAAACGGTCGACCTTTCTATCCTCAACGCTCGAGCAACAACTGTCTCAACATTCGACATTACTTAAGTGAGTCACAACATCAAAGCTCTTTCAATATATATATATACAGTATCGGACATAAGTCACCGTCCAAAACTTCAAAGTGTTGTAACTTTTGAACTAGATAAGCAATCGGTTTGATGTTTTGGCAGGATACATTAGACCTATTGATGCATCTTATCCGACCGTGACGTCATGCTACGATTTCGCAATATTGCATAGTGATGATGCAATCATATATATGTTCGTCACTTGTGATTTTAAGGTCATTGGGATTTTTTCTAAGTCTTCTCTCTTTTTGTGATGATAGAAGGCCTCAGCATCTACCGATAAAAAAATAGTACTCATGGGGCGTTGTCGTACAGAAGCAGATAGCACGGGGGCATCATGACCGTGACGGTAGCGGCACTCGCAGATACAAGATCACTCTAGCCGCATGTTTCCATTAGCTGCTTTCTCCACCCTGGCCAGCTTCAGGCCCGCATCGACTCCGCCCACCTGCGAGGGCACGGTGAATGGTCGAATTAGATACGGTATGTATTGTTTCTAATTCAGAAAAGGATATTGGTGTCGCTTGATTTTGGTTATCTTCGAATGGACAGAGTGACTAGTGAGGAAAATTTATGTCGGAGATGAAAGAGCTTTGAAACATAGCCAAAACCAAAAATTTCAAATAAAAATCCGATCCAGCTGTGGTTCAACGGTGATTTATATCGCATTTCAGTCGATGAGATTGGTGTTTCTCCGGAATCGATTTTTTAAAAATATTAAAGACCGATGTCAAAGATCAAACCTGATCTTGCCATCCTCCGGCCGTCGTGAGCAATTGTTCAACGTAGTGAACCTGAAATGAATGGAATAAACGTTTTTGAAATCGAAAATAATTTCCTAACCTTAGCTCGTTCGTTGACTCTGCGCACAAGTGTAGCCTTATCTCTCATACTCGATTTTTCCTTGCGCCCGTCTTTCTCCTTCCTTAACAACATGTATCCAATTATCACACCACCCGAGTAGTGACTAGATGATTCTCCCTCTTTTCATACATCGTGTTCAAAACAGCCAGATCGTGCTACTGTGTGAACTCGAGTATGTCTTTAAACGCCATCCACGTTATGTCAATTGCATCCTCTTCCGCCGTGCGCAGCTGTCTCTCGGAATATATCCGACGGTCTTCCGATGTGTCCATTCCATTCGCCTCCAATAACAACCATAAAAAAGATTCATCAACTCCCCGATGTTTGCATAAAATCGTATCTCATTATTTTGTCAAATACAGACTGTGGCTCGTAATCAGATCTTATGCTAATAATTTTTAGCTCGATATCCAATCGTAATTTCATTATTCGCGAATTGACTCGTTGAACTTCTACCTAACAGCTAGACAACCGAGAGGATAACAATACATCCACTCCATTATGAGAGGAATCGCCAGATTTTCGAGAGCCCTGCGGCGGTAGGAAATAGTTTCCCCGATTCCGCTGAAAAGTAAAACTTAACTACTTCGAATAAATTTACTCAGTCTCCTTCCGCACAGACTGATGGTATTCGCTCATCGGCTCTCATCTCCCTTCCATCTAATCTCCTGCGCAAAAACCAATTCGTATTCCCATCATCATGTGCTGTGTCCCAAAACGTGTGCACTCTTTGTGCAAATCCAGTTAATCGCGGGCAATCAGCAAATTGCCTGTCTACAAACGTGCGTTTTCTATCGAGTGAGCAATGCGAATCACGTGAAGTTGTCTATGACACGTCTCATGTTTCGGATCACTAGCCTCTGATGCACCGAACAGGGCGGTCTGATAATTGAACACCCAGTTTCTCATCCAGAGTCCACACACTCCGAGACTGTCCACACCCACACCCACACTCACCCACACACACACACACCCACACACACACACCCACACACACACACCCATACACACACACACACATCACCACCACCGAGTAGCAACGACTCGGAGAAGAGCACACTAGTAGAAGCAACAAAACGATGGAAAAGGTGCGCCACGTCTCCTAAACTACGCCCCCACACAATTGATAACGCCGTGACGTTTATGTTGTCGGCGACATTTAGCCGAAAAAATGCTACTTTACAACATGCAATAAAACAGATTCTAGGAAAGCAGACGCCTGTCATTTATTGTCTGTAGAAATGGACAGTCGCCTATGATCTCAGAATTCAATCCAATTCATTCTTTATCAGAATCATGCAGGGGTTAGGTTTTATCTCGCATGCTGATCTCTTCTGGCTCACTCCGAATAAACCTCACTCTTCACTGTTTGTCTCGGCATCTAATTCGATTTCGCCTTTACCTACACAGCTTCAGATATGCTTCTCGCTCTGATCGCAGGAATATCGCTCTTCATCATCGCCTATGGATATCTGATGAATCGCATTCGCGGTCTTCCTCCGGGTCCTCCTCCCCTTCCTCTGCTTGGAAATATCCTATCACTCGCTGAACCCATGGATCACGTGGGTAAGAGCACTGTATAAAAAACCGTTCCACTTATTGGTAAGAACATAAATCACTTCTCAACATACAAAATGGAGCTGTTTTTTCTCAAGAATTTCACCTCTCATGCAATTGTAGAATCGAGCCCCACGCTCTTTATGTTGCGTGATCTCTCGCAAATTGAGAAGGTGAGATAAGGGTCGAAAGAATCTACTAGGGTTCCCGAAATGAGTCATTCCTGTTTTTTGGTCACGAAAAGCGGTCACAATTCGGCCTGCCTCTCTCATTTTCGCAGACTATTTCTCCAGGCTGGGCCAGGCCGCCTGGGCCGATTGCCCCAAATCGGGAACCCTAGAATCTATTGTGCGGCTTCTCGCTAGCATGCGAAGAAATGCCGTTGTTCTTCTTTGTTTCCGAATACGAATAAAGCGAATTACGCAACTCGCGAGGAAAACTGAAATATGCCCTACCTCAAGCCTCTGTCGTGACGCGTCGATGCACGCGTTGCGGTGCCGAGACCCATGATTTTGCTCATGCATTTTCCCCCTTTCCTTTCCCTCAAATGGGCTCTACATTTAGTTGATTTAAAAAGCCTATTTCAAACAGTAATCAAGATCAAAGTGTACTCCAAGACCAAATTGTACTTCAAGGAAGCGCTTCAAGTTCGATCCTGAAGTACGAGGTTTGTTATTAGGATCTGTTGTTCCATTTCAAACTTTCAGGACCATCTCCAATTTGCATGGCGAAATCATTCGGCGGATTTTCTCGGAATTAGAATAGTGAGGGTTTTTTATTTACAGTTTATGTTATTTTCTGAGCGGTTAGGTCGCAATGTCTCGTTGGATAATGCGCAGGGCGCAAAGTTAATTGTGGTTACGGCTATCTAAAATGAATAAATTGCACTGAAACACGATTCAGATCAGATATCTTTCAATCTCGTTTGAGCTCTATCGTTTCAGTGATGACTTGCTGTCCATAAGTCGCACTAGCCGAAAGATGCGACACCTTGCCAGAGATGAAAAGCAGAAGAAGTGGGAACAGAGAGAGCTAGAAAGAGAGATTACGTGGTTGTTTGCTCCCCACCTCCTACACCTTCTATATGAGAAAAAGTAGACGAAGTAATACTATTTTTAAATCCCGACTTTTCCACCCCTTCCACTAACCCCTTCAAGGAAAGTGCATTGCCCTCACTGCGAATTGTATTATAATTGTTTCCCGAAACCCTATGTGAGTTCGTTCGTTCGTTCCAGCAATGGGGGAGCCCGAGAAGAGCCAAGTTATCCATGTAAAACCAGCGTATCGGAGAAGGAGACATTTTAGGTATCTGATAGTGTCTATAAAGCATGTCGTTTCGAAAATGTTTACACATATTATTGTCTGTCAAACGGAAAGACGTCTCCCCACCACATAGAGCGAGGAGTGGGGAGACGGAGAGGGGAAACCAGGGATGAGTATCAGAACACAGTCTGGCAGAAGCAGTGGCCTTCCTTTCCTCATTAACAATGGAACACATAGGCGAGATTACATTTGTTCTTCACTTTCCAACTACACATAACGTATATGATGCTATTCGGAAAGAAGGATGAATAATGCAGGCAAGTGAAATATGCCCAAACTCAAACCACAACCGGAACGCTTTGATGCTCGCGTCGCGGTCCTGCTGGATCCATGCTCTCGTCTTCCATATGTGGTCATGCTTCTTCCCAATGCTCCACTGTCTATCAAATGGGCTCTAAATTCAGTTGCTTGAGAAAGCAAACGTACTACGAATTCGAGCCTGAGGTATGAACTACACCATTATGGTAATTTGCTGCATTATTCACAATTAAGGACCGTCTCTCCACATTGCCTGATGAACTCATTCGGTTGATCTTGTCAGAATTAACACAGTGAGCGAGCTAATGTTTAACCCCATACATCGCTAGATTAGGTTTGCTTTAGTGATGACAAATCGAAATATGAATATCCTCAATTCACAAGCTCTCTAGTTTCTCTGATCGACGAGAGATAACGCGAAATAAGGACAGTCAATGCCGATTTGTCATCGCTAGATTGCATTCAACGGAACGCCTGTCAAAAATTGCTCAACCTGAGGTTCGATTTTACAGTGCCGACTTGAAGTCCATCAGTGAAGCCAGCCGCAAGTTGAGCCATCTTGCTGCCGAAGCAAAGGAGAGGAAGCGACAAGAGGAATTGGCACTAATTAGAAATATCAAGTCAAGCGCGCCCTCTCCTTCCTCGAGAGTGTATTGTGACCTCTCCCCGGAACGTGTGTTCGATGCGGCGCAAATATCATCGTGTTCCTAGACCAAATGGATTCGTTCCTAGACAACATGGACATCATTGTATGAGTGTGGCAGCACTGGTGCACTCTCACTATTACAAATTTACTAAAAGTTGTTTCGTGGATTAAACTGTTCCGGTGATGACGAATTTACGTATTATTTGTTTACTCTATCCGTTAATTCTATTTCCTTAGTGCGCTGAGCGTGTGAACCTCTTTAGAAGCCTAGCAGCACTAATGCACTCTCAATAGACCGATCATTCCCCTTGACAGCTTCAATCCCGATCTCTCTAACCCCCGAAACGCACCGATGACTCTTTGCAAAGTCGCTCTTGCCAAGACAGTGTGCATTGCAGACCAAGATAAATGAATAAAGTGTCGAACAAATATGTCCATACGCAAAGTGGTCTGAACGATGTCGATTTGATACCACTACTGTGAACGACTTCGATGCGTGCGTGCGCAGAGCAGTTCAATATTTATCCATTTTTGGGTAGATACAAGCTGTGATTGAACTGATTGGCGCGTCGGTGCATGCGTTGCGGTCCCTCAGCTTAATCGCGCCTTTGCTCAAAGGTCATTCGTCTCCCGAATCACATCTAATTTCGATTTTTTCAATGGCAGTTGCCTGAAGAAGCCGATGTGCAACGATTTCGATACCCAGGTACAAACTCTAATGTGGTCAGCTATACCTTTACGACGTATTTTCAGGACTTTTTCTCCAAATTGCCCGACGAACTCATGCATTTGATCTTTTCTGGATTAGACTAGTGAGTAAACCATTCATTTGTTGATTGTATGACAGTGTTACAGTAACTCTTTCTATTTAGCGTATTTCTGAAACTGTTTGAAAAAAACACATGGTATTTTCACACAGCTTCAAATTCCCAGTGAGAGTTTGAAGTCCATTAGTAGCGCGAGCCGCAAGATGCGGCACTTCGCTGCGAAAAGAATGGATCAGGTGGAAGGAGGAAAGCTGAAAGTTGTATTCAGTCATCGTTATGTTTGTAAATCACCACCCTTCCCCCCGAAATGAAGGATGAATTGTAATTACATCATCGATAAACCAATTCCAACTGTCAAATGCAAATAATGGTGTTGATATTCGTGAAAGAAGGTTTCATGTCGCTTCTAACATAGGCCTATAACTGTTAGGTATCGCCTTGAGTTGTCTCTCATTTTCGTCGATAATAGTAAAATTGGGGGAAGAATGAGAGAAGAGAGGAAATTGGGCTGGTTCGCCCGCCACGTGTCTCACGCTAATCAGCGAGACTGCGTGGGAATATTATTGAGCCTGAATTTGAAGGCAAATTTGGGCCAATCGAGAAGAATGCGATAAAAGTGAATAGCATGAATGCCTTCAGTGCACCAAGCGCTTTCGAATGAGCCCGAACACGCATGCTTTTCTTTCTCAAGACACTGAAATGCCTTCAATAACAAGTCAGTATGATCCGCCCCTTTGCGAGGTCGTTCTTCTTGCCATAGACCGCCAGTCACTAACCATTTATATTTGTCGAGATGTCGCCCATGACAAATCTTTTCTTCTTTCTTCAATTAGCATTTTCTATAACCGATCAGAGCACCGAGATAATATGTGAATTGAGGAGAGTCGGGATCTCATTTGTCATCACTCGTCGCATATCCTATTTCTTCGAGTGCTTGCCACTTAGATAGAGACCACAGGGTCGAGAGCCGATTTCACTCAGTCAGGCGAAAATCAGTGCCAAGATACCCCTCTGGGACCCAATAACATTATACTTTTGGCCGTTTGTCGATAACTCAACTCTATCTCGAGAAACAATAGAAAAGGTGATCTCGAGGACCCCACTGTGCATTACTCGCCTAATCCATCCTCGCACATCCATGTAGCGCATGTGATGGTCTTGTGGCGCAATCGGTAGCACAGTCGTTTGTCAAACCCGAAGCCTCCGGTTCGAGTCCCATCCATTGCAGCCAGTTTTGCTATTTGTCAAGATAAACAACGGAAGTTGGAACTCTTACTTTAGCCGAGGTCCGACAATTCGAGGACTTAATTTTTCCCTTATATTTTTATTCTAATATTAATTTAAAAATATAACTTATCCATTACGAGTGGAGCAGCGTGTTTCATTCATTGGAAGTGCCTCAAACCCCTCTTCTCAACCTAATTATTCCAATTTTGACCTACTTAGACTTTGTCGATTAGGCTGCTCCACTCGTCATTTTTAGAGTAGGTCGATATCTACAGAAAACTTTTTGGAGCGGTTTGATCGGTTAAGAATTAGAGTTGTCGGACCTCTTGCGGATTTTTGGCAATTCTCTATCCCTCCCAAGTGGGCGGAGCCTGTGGTATCTACACTTAGAGCCTATTACTGATGTTGTCTCGATTTTAGACTCTCCTCATTCTGCACACTCTCTCGTATCTCTGAAAGGCGAGATGGTGTGCCGAATGGAGAGATCCAAACCCGAAATGACATCCATAGACCCAATGATGATTCCAGGATGTGTCTGCTTGTGAACTGTTTTCTCTTGCTTGTGCTCGTCCACATCTCCCGCTCCTTCATTATTCTTCCTTCGCGCCAGGTATGTTTTATTACCGTATTACCACCAAGGTTCGGTACCGAAGAAAGGCTTTGGTTGACTGGGTTCATGCTAGTAAGCCAACGTTAGGCAGCTCACAAGTTAAGCAAGGGTCACATGTGTGCATGTGTATTCCGTTCATTGCGAGCGCACAGGATAAGTTGTGATTTAGCAACTCCGCATCCTTACGTGGCTACATCTGCCAATCTATTCACGACGGAACGGCAAGAGTGTGTCTAGAGTGTTGTAGTTTTAAGATGAATACGAAGAGATCTTCAAGCGTGCTTACGACTATATTATCTGCGCTTGGGGGTACTGCGGGTTACGGTAGCGATCGGGTACTGTGGGTGGATTTCGGCAACTTTCGATTACTGTTGCTGTGTTACGTCACTTTTGGTTACTGTATCTGGGTTACGTTAGCGTTTGGTATCTGGATTTCAGTAACATTTGTGTACTGTAGCTGGGATACGCTAGCTCTGGAATACGTATACATTCCAGAAGGAACATATGTTGATCTCCGACGACCAGCGGTCAGTCGTCGTGGTCAAGGATCTCCCTCCGCTCGACGATTCTTCTCTTCTCAATCCGCGGTTCACGTTCAGACTCAAATCTGGAAATACGAATGGTAATTCCGTTTTTTATTGCTTTTCCCGAGTCAGTGTATTCGTAATTATCGATGTGTATGTTTCTGGAGGAAATAAACACACATAGAACGTGCGAACAGCACAGCGTTTCCCTATCAATGCCATCATCGATGGACCTTCTTTTCACTCGACCCCCCCCCCTCTGACGGAATAATGACAAATGTATTTATCAGTGGAGTTCGATGAGATCCAACTTCAGAAGTATCAATCAGAAATGGCTCACACCTTCCTCCACTGCAATAATAGTAAGTTAAACGTACAAAAAGTATTTTTTTTCTTCTTCCTGAAACACCGGTCGCCAAATATCGTACATATCTTGGGGAAATTTTTCAAAATTTGATTTTAAAAAATTATTCAGGTGAGAAGGCCGAAGCGATCACTGCATATCTGGCCTCGGTCACGCAAACGGTGCACCACGATAAGGTCTTGGGTGAATCTTTGATTAATCTTTATTTATACTATACATCTTAGACATCCGGACGGGTTATCTAGGAAATGTTTTTGTCTATTCTCTTCGATTCCTCTATGCAGTCTTTTCCTCATCTTCCCTCTCCCGAACTTTGTTTCATTGTAATACGTTCTTACAAACAACATAATTTAACATATTTTCAACGCTTCTCCAGAAGGTTCAAATATCAGATAAAAAATGTTTAAGAGACAGTCCACGGATGGCCAAATATTCGATATTCCCCAAACTTTTTTCTTGAAGTAAGGGTCCCGAGAGCTTATCGCAGGCACAATTAGCGAAGGTCTCAGATCGATTTTGGTTGAGAAAAAAATACCCCACATTTAAGGTGTCGAAAAATAAATAATTCGAGATATATACCACGTATAGCTTTTCTGACGTATTTTCATTTGTAAAAATCGAATTTCTATACTAGAGCTCATGAAACCGCAATAGAAAATAGTTATGCCCGAAAAACCGTTTTTTGATGCCCATATTGAGACATTTTTTGTCATAACTAATTTCAAAAAAATAAAAATTTGGGTGATTAGCATTTTTGTGTAGGAAATATAATAAGGAAGCATTGGTAATTTTTGTAGAATTTTTAAAAAAATGGACCCTTCTTTAGATTTGGCCTGAAACAATATCTGAGGTATCGATTTGATCAGGCTCATTTCAGGGCCAAAATACTTTTTGTCAGTGGACCATTAAACTAGTATGGTTTCTAGCGTATTTTGATGCGTAGAGACCGATTTTATATACTAGAGCTTCATTAAGATTGAAAGAAAAAAGTTATGACCGAAAAAACATATTCGAAATTATGAAAATAGGTGTTTCAATCCCAAATTATATGATGAAACAATTTGTAATATAGTGTGTAGCTTATAACGCATTCAATTCCTCGTAACGGACATTAAAATCCATTCTGAGAGTCCCATAATATGATTTATTATCTAAATATCAACATTAGTCTCGGTTGCCGCAGTATCATTTATAATTGCACATGTTTTTCGGTCATAACTTTTTTTCGTTCAACCTTAAAGAAGCTCTAGTATAGAAATTCAGTCTCTACGCATCAAAATACGCTAGAAAATGTACTGGTTTAATGGTTCACTGACAAAAAGTATTTTGGCCCTGAAATGAGCATGATCAAATCGGTACCTCAGATATTGTTTCATGCCAAATCTAAAGAGGGGTCCATTTTTTTGAAAATTCTCCAAAAAAAAATTCTTATTTTTTAAAAATTAGTTATGACAAAAAATGTCTCAATTTGGGCCTCAAAAAACGGGTTATCGGGCATAACTATTTTCTATTGCGGTTTCATGATCTCTAGTATAGAAATTCGGTTGTTACAAGTGAAAATACGTCAGAAAAACTATACTTGGTATATCTCTCGAATTATTTATTTTTCGACACCTAAAATGTGGGGTATTTTTTTCTCAACCAAAATCGATCTGAGACCTTCGCTAATTGTGCCTGCGATAAGTTCTCGGGACCCTTACTTCAAGAAAAAAGTATTGGGAGTATCCAATATTTGGCCATCCGTGAGCCTCTGTACATATGTACCGAAATACCGTGGAGCGTCTCAAATATCCCTTTCAGACTTTATCTCCGATCAGATCGAGGCATCTCTGATCAAACGGCCTTGCCCTCGCTGGGATCTCACCTTCACTCAGCCGGCTTCGTATCTTCTCTGTGACTGCAAGCGACACGACACCCTGGAATGGGTGGAGCCGAATCTGGGTGGGTATTTCTGCATCTGAAGCATCGATGTCGCTTCTCTTAGCGTTATGATAGTCTGAAATAATGAACTGATCCCTTCAAATGGAAGTAGGTATCATGATTACGAGAAAACTTTCAAATTGGAGAGAGTAAGTGCTTGCAGTCAAGCGCTAAACTTAGTTGGTGACCGTGATCTAACAGTGTAATCCTAGATTCACAGGATTATCTTCAAGTGCATTCATGCAGGCACCGACAATGACAATTTGTGATGACAATTGTAGGAAAAGTCAGTGAAAGGAGTGCAAAAACTCGCAAAAATCTGGTAATTTGGCTCTACAATTAATTATCTATTTTTCTAAGCAGGCGTCATTTGATTCCAATATAGGATTATAATGCCCTAGTACAACTGCGAGCAATGCTATGTTGGTGATTGAAGCAAGTGAATGGAACATGCTTAACATTTTTCAAATAAAACCTGTCAGAAACTTCAACCTAATAAAAACCCCCTGATCAACCTAATATATTCATGCAGGCATCGACAATGCCACGTTCACCGAGGAGGAACTGGAGTCCATGCTCTTCGAGCACGTCGTTCTCGCTGAGCACCGATGCAATCGGCCGTTGTGAGTTTATAACCTTTGAAGAGGAATTGTCGGTATATTTGGGCAGATCACCTCTCAGGAACAAGGCATCATTAGATATAATTACTCATTAACGCATTATAATTGTAAATTGCATCAACAAAATACGTAATATTCCAGCGCTTGGGCTCTCCTGACGATGCTCACGACTGCACACGGACCGGATGCGGGCCTGCAGTACTTCAAGGAGATGGGCGATCACGTTTACTATGGATATCTGGTACTAAATCTATCGCGCATCGACTCTGAAATATTCGCACTCAATAGTACAGTAATGACCGGCTATTGGTGTAGATACTGTAGGTACTATTGAGTGAAATCTCCTCAATCCCCGCCTCTTTCACCGGTCATGGAATTGATAGAGTACGGGAAGTGAGCAGAGTATGGCTTCCATTTTCCATCATAAGTAGGAACCAACTGTGGCGGTAGGAATCAACTGAACGTGTCGGGGGCGGAATAGCCACATCGCATAGGTCGCTGAGTTTCTCAGGACAAACTGAACGCTGAACCGGCTCGGGGGATGGCACAGCCCGCCTTGCGTGGAACAGCCTTAACATAACTTTTAACTTTTTTTCTCCTATTCAGTGGTTCCTCGAGGAAAGCGACGAAGAAGCCAAGATGAATCCTACCAAACACATCTTTGAAATCGCAAAGGAAGCCCTAGACGATGTAAGTAATGATTCTAGCCAACAAAAAATGTATCGGATTGAGAACTATTGAGATTTTGGAATATATTATGTTAATTACAATTAAATTAAATCGATAAATCGACTATCCAGGAGAAGCAAGCTGCCCGTCAGTACCGAGTGATGGACCTCATCATCGCGGGTCTCAACGGGATGAGCAAGTACCAGAATGAGACGGTGAGTTATGTATATATTTTATCTACGACAGGGGGCGCAACGAAATAATGATACATTTGAATTATATGTGATTTCTAAAACGACTCTCAATGGATGGGAGGAAGGGAGGGAAAACGAGAAAAAGAGTGGGACGATCATTCATTTTCTATTACTTTCTGATGTCCTGGAAGTTCTGAATTAGATTCATTACACGCTGTGGGCGTATCATTTATAACGAGCTATGGGAGTGATAGATTAGTTTGTGATATGTTGATGTCGTGGAAGTTCTGAACAATCCGGATCTCGTGGTCTATTGTTGCTGATGGTGTTAACGAGAAATAACGATTATCGCTATCTAAGTCCCCAACTAGTTTGACAGCATGGTCAACTCGATATATTCAATGTTCTAGCTATTTTTCTCGATTTGCCGACATCGGTCTGGCCCGAGTGCCGACGTGCCCTTTCGCATTGTCGAGACCCACGTATGGCCCAGTTGTATGCATCTTTGAGTAATTCCACATTTTATTTTAATTTTATCTCTCCCATTAATCGTCATTTTGCAGTGGCTCGGCCGTCTCAGGGAGTCCCTCTCCGCCGAGGACAAGAGAAAGAACGGAAGACGGAACGGAAATTGGGCTATCATGATTGTGCCCTCGCTCGTGTTCCTCTGCATGATTCTGTGCCATTAACAGCCACTGCACTCCATTTATCCATGAACCACTCGATTAATCCGATATTATTTGATTTATAAGATGATTTAGCAATGATAATCACCTTCTCTTTTGCATTCCCTTCACTTTGATTATTCTCCAAGGATATTATTTCACCAAACTGCATAGTCTAACATACCGGTATTGATAATATCATAATAATCGCCTAATTGACCCATGAATATTTTCTGTAATTCATAATGCATTATACCAACAAGTCGCGTAGGAGGGGTATCACTCGTCGCACTCATCATTTCTCGTGATATCTTGTAGCCAGACTTGTGCATTTCCCTCCGATGCAACTTGTTGTTTTGCTATTTATCAAAGTATCATTCACACCATAACATGCCCCACGAAAAGACTGAACATGTGTCGGAAATTCTGAGGCTTCATTGATTTTTTTTTTCGAAAAGCACTCGCAGATTTCCAGACACACATTCAGTTTCATTAACAGTTACGATTTTTTGTTTAACTCGATTGTCCATATTTTCGGTACTCTGTTTCATAAATGTAACATCAAATAATTTAATGGCAGTACAGTAGGAAACATACGCCGTCACGATTATACTCACGAGAGGGTTTGAGGGAAAACAATCGCCCATTCCTTATAGCGCCTCGTATCCAAGAAGTGTCTTCTAGCAATTCTTAGTGGATGACAGAGATGCCCATTCGAGACCGAGCGTTTCTCTGACCGGCGAGAGACCACGCGGATTGGAAAGAGTCGATTGCCGACATCACTAGTGCATCCTCCTAATCGATCTACAATCGAGTTTCCTTCATTTCTCCCGAAATAATCAATGTGCTGCGTTTTTCTTCTTCATGGAAATGGCTGATGTGACACTCTATGCATTTTGATGGAACATGTTGAATATGAGACAATATAAGGCGAATACTGGGATCATTTATCTTTGGAGCAGAATAAACGGCAGAGAGATATTTTATTGTTTTCGGAAATATTTACATATTTGAATTAATAAAAAAAATGTAAAATATCCAATTCCCCTCTGTTCTCTCCAAAGGATTTTCAAATGCCCCCGACTCGCGCCCATTCTGTGCCTCCTTCTTCCCTTTCGCCTCCATCCCCATAGCAACCTCTGGTGCGGGCGCACGCCCAACACACACACACACTCTCTCTCTCTCTCTCTCTCTCTATCTTTCTCTCTCTCTCTCTCTCTCTCTCTCTCTCTCTCTCTCTCCCTCTCCCTCTCTCTATCTCTCACTCCCCGTCTTTCTCTCTCTCTCTCCCTCTCCCCTACCTGGCGCTTGTTCGCTATTGTGCTTCCCTTTTCTGACTCCCCCCTTCACCTATGATTCCCACTTCGGTGATTGTTTCGAAAAGCAACCTTGGTGTGGGCGCGCTCCCTCCTTCTCACTCCTTCTCCTTCTTCTTTCTCCTTATCTTCTCACTGCACTCTTCTTCACCACTCTGCCCCGGCTTTCGTTCACTACTCTGATGTCGATTCACTCTTTCATCCCCGATTCGCAGCTTTCCTGAATTGCCCCGATACCTTCTTCCCACTAGTGGTGACAAATCGGAATCCGACTCTCCTCATTTCGCGTGCTATCTCGTATCTCTGACTGGTGATAGAGAATGCACTTTGAAGAGGGTCGATTTTTCATCACTACTTCCCACTCACTTTGCTTCATCCCCTCCCCAACTCCAATTGCATCCGTCCCTTTTTCGCTATTTCTTTCAATATCTGTGAAAAACAACAGGAACGCACCATTTTCCGGCTATGGAGCCAGACTTATGGGAGCTGGCTCGGAAGAAGATCGAAGAGAAGGAGGAGGCGAAGAGGAAGGGAGAGAATGAGTTGGCGGAAGGTGAGGGACCATTTGATTTTCAAATTTAGTACGTTGTTTATTTTTCAAATGGATTACGTTCAATTATCAAACACTACTTCATCAAAGATCTGTTCAACGCATAGTGAAACTCATCTAAATTCACACATCCTATTATTCATCCCGGTGTATAGAGAGAGTTGGAGAGAGGGAGTTTACAAGGGAGTTTATCCCCTTTTTCTCCCCACTAGTGGTGAGCAAGCGGCTATTTTCCGCTCGCTCCCTCTTTCGCTAGTTAGAAAAAAGACAGAGCACGCGAATTGAGGAGTGGTGAATTCCGAGTTGTCAACGTTACTCCCCACACTTTCCACTTCCAGAAGAGGAACGAACCTCGTGGAAGGAGGAGAGAACACTACTCATCTGTGGAGGGAAGAGCAGCGTTAGTTTATTCGATCTCGTAATTACGCACTACAGAAATTTCTGACGAATTCAATTTATTTCGATAGAGAAAGGACTAATAATACGTCAAACACTGACAAATCGGACCCCATATATCTTAATATCCCATGATATCCTATTGGTCATAAGAAGAAAGCAAAACAAAGCAATGGTGAACCGGAGTAGATTTTCAATCACAAACTTGGAGTTTCAAGTGTGCTTCACGAATACTACAATAATACTAAAATCTCTGCATAAATGTTGATACTCCGAATAGCGGTTAACAACAACAATAATAATTGATGAAATAGATTAATGGCTCAATTGACTGGATGGCTGAATCTATGACGAGAAAAATGTGAACTTGCAGGGCAAGACCTCCACCATCCTGCGATTCGTTGACAAGAACGAGACTGCTCGTCCCACGACCGCATTGGAGTATCTATACGCGAGGAGGATGAGGGGAACGGTGAGTGTCTCTGATAAATAAGAGCTAGGACTAGGACGGGGCCAAATTGTTTCTTTCATGAAACAATCTGCACTCTATTCAGGAAAAGATTTCGATTGCGCGTGCCTCAATTGTTTCCGCTTTGGGCAGAACGCTCTTAGTTAGTTTTAATTCCCATAAATTCCGTTGGTTCAACGAACTTAACGGGTTCTGCTTTATATCAAGCACTTGCGAAACATATTCAGGACCGATGTTGAATGTTGATTCAAAGTGTGTCGAAAGCTCTCAATTAGACACACATTTACGCACGTTTATGTTAGTCACACACTGTTCTATTGATGTCAGATTTAGCTCTCCTCGGTTCGCATGCTATATCGTTTCTCTGACCGACGAGAGAGCAGGCGGATTGTGGAGAGTGCGTGTCTATTCGAAATAGCTGATTTCAGAGCAAGCAGCTGTGTCACGTGTGGGAGCTGGGGGGCGGTACGCGCCTGTCCAATCTGCTGAAGGTATGTGGGTCATTGGTAGCAGTCCACTAGTGATTTCGTTTCGGTTTTTCTCCATTCTGCACACTATCTCGTCGGTCAGAGAAACGAGAGATGGTGCAGAATGAGGAGAGTCAGAACCCGAAACGACTTCACTATAGTTCGTCAACCAGCGTGATGTCTTCAAAATCATCTCCTGGTGTCAATTAGTTCTGATTTGGTTAATCTATATTCGTCCTTGCTCCAGATTCCCATCACTCGAGCGACAATCACATCACTCTCCATTATCATCGTGGTCGATCTGACCAAGCCCCATGAGTTGAAGAATACGGTGGAGGTGAGGACGAGATGAGATTGTGAAGCACTAAAATACAGCAATAACATTATTTCATCCCAACAAGTAGCTTTTCTAATTTAGGTGAAGCTCATCCAATTAATGCTTTTTTTCCACATGTTTTCAGTGATGTGGTGTTAAAATCCTGGAAAAGTAAACGGAAAAGTAAAAAAGAGTGTTAATTTTTGCCTGGAAAAGTAAATGGAAAAGTAAAAAGATTTGAATTCGCGCCGGAAAAGTACTGAGATTTGAATTCCCGCAATTTCTGTATCTCGGTTCCCATTGCAGCTAGCGACTTGAAAATCGGTTCTAGAGGTTATAAGGTTCGAAAAAGCTTATAAAACAACTTTCAAGTCTCTAACTTTACCGGGAACCGAGATACAGAATTGCGGGAATTCAAATCTTTTTACTTTTCCATTTACTTTTCCAGCGAAAAATTAACACCCTTTTTACTTTTCCGTTTACTTTTCCGGGATTTTAACACCACATAAGAATTGAATGAGTTACACATAATCATTGCAACTTCGAAGAATTAGATCGAATACGATTCTTCTCCTGTACTATTTATCTCATCTAGGAACACTAGTTCTCATGGATGGAGAGTTATTATGCACGTAATGTTATCAGGGACTGCTTCACGATTCACGCTTCCTAATTAAATTTGCTTCCCAGGGATTGCTTCCCTTCGCCAAGCGGGAAATTGATCGCGCACTGAAGGAGTTGAATGCGGAAGCACCCAGGGAGTATGATGAGCTAATGAAGGAGATGAAGCAGCGATTGGAGAATAATAAGGTAGAATTGCAGTTTAATAGCACGCCAAATTATAAAACAATTTTGAATTCGGTTGAAGTAACCATAGCTGCAAGGCAAGTCCAAATAATTCGGAATGACCTCTAGAGTGAATCCAATTTCAGGAGCAAGAACTGTGCATGCCCTTCCCCGTTCCTATTGCCTTTATCGGCAACAAGTACGATGAGTTCCAGGTCAGTTAGGAGCTATCATATTAAATGCTCCATAATTTATCAATAAAACATGTGAGGCAAGTAATTTCAAGTCAACAATCGACTTGTGACTGATCAATCTGGGTTAGACCACACGATTAATAGTGGGATTTCCCCCCAATATACGTGTTCATTATGTCTTTCTACTTTCAACGCATTGAATTTGATTGAATTATTAAACCCAAGTCAGTGGGGTTTCAGGCAAAATTTGGGAATATCTGCTAAGCTAAATGTTTCATCACTGACACAAGTATCGGGATCGATTGGTGCGTGCAAAATCATAAAGATCGCTATCTCTCCTTTCAGAATCGCGAGCCGGACGAGCGGCGCAAGATATGCAAGATGATGCGCTTCCTCGCCCACTACTATGGAGCGACGCTCCTAGTGAGTTTAATCAGCTACATTCGAGAAGTGATGACAAATCGGACCAGTCTTTCTGCAATTCGATTGCTTTCTCGTCTATCAGAGCAATGAGAGATGAGAAGAATTTATCAGAGTTGGGCGCTGATTTGAACTCAATAGTCCGAATTCTGCAGATAAGACAGGGGCTGGTGAATCTTCAACCATTTGTGAAATCTGCCCCCTAACGGCCGTGCAAAGAAGGATGAATGTAGTAATTCTAGTTCTACTCCTCCAAACTGGAAACGACGCTAGCCAAGGGCCGATTGTTTTTCGCTCATCACGCTTTCGGTGCTCATGTCAGTCTTTGATCGTTATTTTCTTACCGACCTGTTGTCGTTGACCTGCTTCTGATCTTTGATCTTTGAGCTCGGTCGATCAGTCCAAACCGACATCAACAAGCCGCTCTTCATCCCGGCCGGATTCGATTCGCATGCGGTTAGTGATAGTACGCGATTTTGACAAAACAAAGTATTGAAAATGCATAAGAAATATTTTTTCTTGGCAAACATAAAATACTACTGAGAATTATCTGAGAGTATGTGTTTTTTTGTTGTTATAAAATATGAGACAAAAAATGTTCACATTAGATTTCACTTTTATGATGTTCGAATACGGATTCAATCGAATCAGTTCAAACAGTCCAAAAAAAAAAGTCCAAAAAATCAGTCGAATCAGTCCATCTCAAATCTCAGGACATCGGAGCTCCCCCGATCTCCGACAATTCCACCTCCGCCCTCCGCTCCACACAGCCCATCGATCTGTGGTGGGGCGTATTTGCGGAGAACTTTCCCACCCAGGTGAGGGCTCACTGATCGATATAACATTAGGGAATATCTTGATTGATTCGACATCCTACAGTAATACTAGCCCATCTCGATCGATACAATAGTGATGTTCGATGCCACAGTAACCCAAACCTTGCGATGGTAAATACCATAATCACGTTCGATCCTAGAGCATACGACGTCCATCAATCGATAACCACCGTAACCCTTCACGATCTCTTTGTAGGAGATCGATTTATCGATCATACCGTAGCCCATTATCGTTGCAGGAGACGCGGCGCGACAAGGTCGTCGATCCCTCGCTCGACCCGAAATTCGCCGAACCCGCTATCGATACGCTCATCGAGCAGAAGAAGAGGGTGAGATTTTTGTTTTCCAGTTAGTCGAAAAATCGATTGCCAAAATTGTTAATTCTAAACTCTTCGTTGCGCAATACATTTATCTTAACATGCATGAGAGCTTTTTTTTGCGAGTTGCCAGAGGGATGTACTATGATTGTACCGATGAATACGAGCTCGAGGTGTTTTCGTATCTGTCTTGCTCCTCTCGTTCGCATTCTCACATCCTTTCGTTGTAAATTGAACCTCTCCCCTCTAAAATAGTGATGTCGTTTGGGGGTTCGACACTCTTCATTCTGCAAAATCGATCGTTTGTCTGACCGGCGAGATAGAGTGCGTAATAGAGAGAGCAAAGACCACAATTTCAATTCCCTATCTACAGACTAGAATGCAGGAATTAGACTTCCGGGATACACCATGTGATTATTTTTCAGTAGTCCAAATCATCGAATTCATCATGGTTTCGATCCTTTTTTCAGGACCTCGAGGTCTACATCCGGCAGAAGAAGGAACGTGTGGCTGCTGAGGAAAGGGCGGCCGAGCAATTAAAGAAGGCACAGACTTAATTTGGCAATTAGATTCGGAAGATCACCCCCATTGCTTTGCCTTTTACATAATTCACATATGTCGACACTGTTCTTGCAATTCCGTGGCCATCTGTGATAATTTTTTATTTTTTTTTTTCAAACATTATTGATTACTAACTGTAAATAAACCATGCCCCGTCTATTGTGTAAGTGTCCAACACTGTGGTAATCATACCATTTATCATTACTCAAAAACTAAATAATTGTGAAATCAATTACTAAAAAAACAATTCAATCCCTCTGCTACATTAGACGTCCCGTAACCGCATGGAAATCTGAAATATTTTGATTAACAATTAAATTTGTCAATTAAATTCGAATTAATTTTCTACAAAAACGTAGAAGGACGTCAGAAGTTCATTTCCAGTATGTCTTGATTGATTTTTTAGTTTAAAAAAACAGGAAAAATGAACTTACCCAGCGAATATGATGTGTGCCTGAAGAACGCGCAGATCTGCTCCTGGAAGTGCTTGTTTGAAAAATAAACATTCAGATGACTGAGCTCTAATTGTAAGAGGACACGCCCGAAACGAGCAAATTAATCTGTGCTTGCTCGAGATCGTTGATTCCTTCTATTTGTACCTACATTTGAGCCTTCCCATCAATTTCAGGGAATGTGGGTTTATTGTCACTAATCATCCTTCCGTACCTTGTTTCATTTAAATTCCCTGCTGATATATTTTCCTACGAAGAAGTGAAGAAACGGTTTAGGCGTTTCATCCTGATGAGGGAATCATGACTAGTAGTAGGGGAAAGAGGGAAGAAGGCGCGACTGTGGAAAATCGAATAGAGTGTGAAGTAGAGTTCGCAATTCGGGTAATCGTTTCTTCATTCTGCACACTCTCTCGTCACTCTGACCGGTGAGAGATTGTGTGAAATGAAGAGCCGATTACCCGAATTGCGCACTATGGTGAGAAAGACTGCGCTAGGGAGAGAGCGAGCGAGGATCGAAATGCGTCGATCGACATGGATTCCTCTGCTCCATCTCTCCCTTTCTCAACATTTTCTCCTCTCGTTTCAACTCACACCTATGGCTTATCATGCCATGCCTTGAGACTATCGAGTCGGGAGAGATAGAAAGATGAATGGATTCGCGAGGATGGGACATCTGGTGAGTCTAGTCATTCTCTTCATTTTCTTTCATTCTTCATCTGATTCTCATTTTCATCTGATTTTCTTTTTTTCTCATCTGATTTCATTCTTCATTCATCTTTAATCTGGTCATTCTCTTTGCCACAGATTGGCGGAGAGAATGAGAGCGAGAGTGAGACCACAAAGAAATGAGGAAGGAGGGAGCATCGCATGGATCGAATTCATTTGGTTGCACATATCAAAGCAAATTTCTCAAATCATTCCAATTTGTCTGATGATTTTGTATTCTGTGAAAGTGCACAACAATATGGCAAAAACTCCATTTATCATTAAAAAAATAAAATAAATGCGGGGTAGTTTTAAAAAAAATGTGCTTGTCGTGTGCTTCATCTTCAATCTGGAATCATTTAAGAGTGACTATCTGACCCAGTGAACATATGCTTGGCAAAGTGAAAAAATGGATTTCCCCCAAAATGTGTGTTGTGGTAGTACACGATGAGTGTAACTCAGGCGCCACGGGTTTAGTGTTCTAGTCGCCTCTCCGCTATGTGGCAGTAGTTTCAAAAAACTACCGTAACCCAATCGACTTTACTCATTAGCAATCGTTTCAATCGAGTGATATCTCACAAATTACACAATATTCATGCCATCACATCTGCCAAGTTTCATCTCGATCGCATTGAAACTGTTCGAGAAATTTCGATTTTTCGAAAAAAATTTTGCACTTTTCAACTTTTCATATTTAGGGAGGTATACAATATACCTTTTTTATTTGATAAATTTGGAGAGCAAGCATCCCACTTCATATGGTTTAAATATGAGAAAGAAATAAAAATACCGGTTCGACGAAAATCATTTAAAACGACGGTCAACTCTTTGAAAGTCAGTTCATTATTTTCCTAACTACCAGGTATTCGTGCAAATTGGAATATTATGCACACATGTCAATGTTTCAACATTTACTGATTCAGTTTATGGTGGAATAATAAGAGTTTGCGCGATCTTGAGAAAAAGTTTTCTTCGACTATCACGAGTTATGAATTTCGCGACACATACTTTCACAAACGCAGTTTTAACGCAGGCTCTTATTAGTATAAGCATGTATTCCCGTGGCTACTGCATCGAATCCATGTGATATGGGGCTCTGGCAATCCCGTGGTCACCCTCATTTATTCACTCAAAAATGCGATTTACAAAATGTGCACATTAAAAAAAATTGTGCAAACTCCCACTTGTTAGTGCTCATTATGTTCGTCTATCATCGCATGTTTCTCAGACATCTCTAGTGTGAACGTACCCCACTTCGTTATATTCGCTGCCGTGTTCAACGATCCGAAACGTGCCGATAGAATCTCTGAAATAAAACTGGCTATTGGCAGGGCTTTCAGCATTTCGGTGAAATTAAGGTAATTTTCTCGGTCTATTCATATTTGGACAGCCCAGCGATCGATTATTGAACCATCGTTTCTGGTGTAAAGAGGCATAATGGGGCATAAGAAGCCACTCTTTAGATGGATGTAGATTGAAGATATGTTGTTCGTCATTGTTGCATAACTGAAAAAGTTACATGTCCTTCAGACTGACTTCTGAGTAATTGAATTGGTACACCAGAAAGCTCCAAGTAAGAACATACCTGTAGTTCACATAAAAATTGTAATTAACATGTCCTCGTTCCGCTAAGAGAGAATGAGTAGATTTAGACAACTGCAAACAAAATAATTACTCAGAGATGAAATCAAACAAACAATAAATACTGGAATCGGTCGAAAGAATTCGAGAAAGACTGCCTAGTATAACCCCATCTGTATCCATGAAGCGTTAAGATTTGATTAGAAAGAAAACAATGATATGACCGAGAAATTCGCATTATCACATTCATCTCGTGCACACTAGTACAGAGTGCTTTTGATAGAGAGTTGAGGATCGAAGAAAGGGGTATGGGGTCTGGGAGTGACCCTCGGCTCAATAGAGAGAGAGAGAGAGAAAGAGCGCGCGAGAGAGAGAGAGAAAAGAAAGAGGTGGAGGGAAAGCGAAGAGGAGGAATGTGGGAGTGACCAATGGAGAAGGAAGATGGGAGTGCGACTCATTGCAATGGCTATGGGCATTGGGCAGAAGGAGGATTTCAGGAGGGGGGGGGCGAGGGGGTAAGAGGAGGAAGATAAGAGAAAGAGAGGAAAGCGTAGAACGGCTGGCCACATGCGAATCAATAGGTAGAGGGGAGAGAGACGAGAACTATAGTTAGAGATAACGCGACAGTTACGAAAAAAACCCTCCTGCTTGCTGAATTCCAAATAACCACGAAGAGAATTAGAGGACACTCTAATCTTCAATTATGCCTCAAATATGGTGTGAGAAGATGACGTACGGCGATCAGATAAGAAAACGCGGGGGCTTCTTATGGTGGAGGCAAGGAACTTTTGATGCCTTTTGAACCTTTTGAAGGAGGGGTGAGAGAAGAAAAAACGTTTTGAACTATTTAGAGTATTTGTTATTTTGCTAGCCACGCTATCAAGTGGAAACACACTGTGTTCAGTCCACGATCTCTCGATTCTCTCACAGTGAGATCAGCATTTGTCTCGAGTAGAGTTCTCTTATTGGAAAACGATTTTCCATTAACGGTTAATTTGCTTATTGAATTTCCAATAGTATCATCATGCACCACACTCTCTCGCGAACAGAGCAGTCCTTTGTTCGACTTTATTGGAAAATGGAAAATTTTCCAACAAGAGAACCCTAGTATCAAGTCTAACTTAGAACCCGCTTCGAGTCTTTGGTGTAACAGAGCAGAGAAAGAGAGGGAGGGAAGGAGTAACCGAGGTGCAGTTTACACTATTTCATTCGTAGGCGCCTGCTATCCTCTGGACTGCCAGTCCTAACTCTCTCGATTTCGCGGTCTTTCCCACCACTCTGTTGCATTTCTAATGTTCCGCTTATTCAATTGTCAACATTTCCTTTAATCCGCACATCTCGCATTTATTTTCACAAGATTGATTATGCATTGATTATATAATCACTCGCAGGCGTCTAAATCATCTCGACTGCTCGTCAAACCAAAACGACAATTCCGAATATGAAGTGATATGATCTCTGCGAGATCTTTCCGGTGGGTTTTGAGTCCTGTTCCTGGAGGCGCGACGATTCTACTTCAAATTCAAGTTCGCTTCCGGTGAGTGCCGCACCACATCCTCCGAGGCTCGTTCCCACTCCACTCTTGCAACAGAGTGGAATACGATCAGGGTATGGTATTAGTACGCTAAGGATACGGTAGTGCATCTTCCATTTCAGATCTCGAAACGCAAAAAGATGATTGCGATAACCGTGAATGGTAACTCTGGCGTGAAGGTCTGCAATGGTCCCGGATTCAAGTACACAATCGCGTCTCCGATCCATGAAGAGTTCTACATCAAAGGTTCGCTGCCTAATTGTGCATTAGTGTTGTGGACTGAGAAGCATTCATTGCTATTACTGCATGTGAACTTCAAAATATGGTACAACACATTTGATTCAGGAGCGTTCAATAGATCGACCCCATCGTAATCGGACATATGTGTAATACATTCCAAAATCATTCGATGTATACGTACAGCCACTGTCCATATCACTGATGTCACCTATTTTCTGTTCACGATATGTTTTGATTATGCATGATCCCTTTTTCTATTGTAAAATGCAATATAATCCACAATGGTAGTAATTCTCAACACTTATCTATTTTATTGAAAGATTATTGGGTAGGAGTTCCGATATAGCGATAAATTGTTTTCCTGATGGACGAAAACACAAAACTCAACGAGCTTTTTTTCAAATTATCAAATAATTTATAAATTTATAAAATTTATAAAAAATAAATAAATTTATAAATAATTTATCAAATTATATACTACTCGCAATCAATGCAGGATAGGGGGAGGGTGATTGGCTTCTTCCATGACAAACTTTATCAATTCTGACTCGCACGCGTCATATGCCTGCAACACGAACATTTGTTATCGGAGAAATTGCTGTTTTCATTTTAAACATTTTCTCACCGATAAGAGAAGCCCGTAATGAGTAAGTTATGAGCGTTTTCATTCGGTTTTTCTAATCAGGAATTTTTTTAAACCTTTATTTTTACTACAGTATACTCATCCTTCCATCACCCAATGTATGATTGCTGTTAATACCCGTTATATTGCTTCGATAAAGACCAAGCAGCTCTAGATACGATGAGAGCTTTGCTCCACTGAGTAACTTCATGTTGATTAGCTAATAATAATGTGAATTTATTGTTTCAAGTAAATAAAAGAGTAAAATATTCAATAAATTCTTCGCTGATGACCGGTTACGGGTGCCCACTCCGTCTTTGCTGTCGATTCTTCCTGGAATGAAAGTTCAACATTATTTCATTCACCTAATTGTAAATTCATTCACCTAATAACTACCACAATCTCGAAATCACTAGGAAATAATTTGTTCATAAACTGCGAACGTGCCTTACAAGCTGTCAGGTGCAGAATCATTGATTCAAAGGGTTGATGATAGTGGAATGTGTATCCATTTGGGAAGGAAGAGTCCAAGCGTCTCAGTTTCATTCAGATCATTGGTCGATTTAGTCAAATACAGGTGGATTAGGTTGAATGCGACCATACAGCACTGAAATATTGGTGATAATTAGTCTTTTCGAGACCCACACTTTTGATGAGAATGGGAAAGTCAGTCACCATTCGGAATGTGAAGATACAACTACATACTATCAGTTATACTTCAGATAATAGTGATAGAGTTTAATTTGATACTATCGTTGATATCTTCATCGATTAGCTCTGGAATTTCTCCTGAGTCCAGTATCATTCTCTTAGCTGATTTCGTTTGCATATGCACTCGCTTCTCGTGGAGAGTTATGAAACTATGAACAATTTCATTATACTACTGATACACTGTTTCACTTTTAAGACGAGACGCGTATTTCTTACTAATACTATTCGAAACTCAAAACGTGATTACATGAAAGAAATCGATATATCTCTTTTTTCCGTCCTCTTTGTGCAAGCCTTTGCGATAACCGGCTTCTGGAATGACAATCTTCTCGAATATCGGTGAAATGTTTCCGCTCGGATCAAATGCTTATCTTTTTTGCTATATTTAATTGATTTGCATTGCTTTATTTTTTCAATCATCATCATTATCGATCATGGCAGCATGATTAATGAAAGGAGGAGGAAAAAAACTGAAACGAACCTGATCTGGGAGTCATCTTTAAGAGTCATTATCTTCCTTGTTCGAAAAAAATCTGTGATCTTCTGACTAACTGTTGAGTTTGAAAAACAGATCAAAAAGGGAGGAGCTCACCTGTAGTTCTATTTTGTTCAGGGTTGATATTTCCTCGTCCATCGTGAAGAGAAAATGAGTCGATTTAGGCAACTGTAAAAACGTCAATTATTCACAAGAGAAATACGAATATAAATAAAATGTATCGAATGAAAAAGTCAGGATAGACTACAAATTGAAAACTCTCTTCCACACAAAGCGCTTAGGTTACACGAGAAATAAGCGAATCATAAGATATCCGAGATAATCGCAATGTTACACGCATTTTCTGTAGACGAGTAGAGTGGTTTTAAAAGATAGGAGGGAAGGAGAATAAGATGTGATAGGGCCGCTCAATAGAGTGAGCGGGAGCTATACAACGAAAACGAATGAATGGAGAAAGAAGAAGGGAGCAGCGACTGACTCACTGCGATGGCAGGAGCCGATGGGCAGAGTTTATTTCAAGTCTTTGCTGTAACAGAGGAGAGATAGAGACGGGAGGATGAGAGCGACCCTAGGGGCATTGCTCAGTTTACTTGTGTCCTCTCTCTTTCTTGAATTATATCTCACCGATCAGAGATAATGACCTACCCTTGATTTATGGATTCTTCTGAAGGCCATTTTTTCCATTTTGTTTCGCATCTACAGTATCGGACAAAAGTCATCGTTCACAAATGCAAAGTGGTGTAACTTTTGAATTAGAGGGGCGATCTTTCTGAAATTTTGACAGATATTAATCGACTCACTGATGCATCTTATCCGACCGTGACGTCATGCTACGATTTCGCAATATTGCATAGTGATGATGCAATCATATATATGTTCGTCACTTGTGATTTTAAGGTCATTGGGATGTTTTCTAAGTCTTCTCTCTTTTTGTGATGATAGAAGGCCTCAGCATCTACCGATTAAAAAATAGTACTCATGGGGCGTTGTCGTACAGAAGCAGAACACAGGTTCAAAATAGGGTCCCGAAAAAAATAATTTCCATTGATTGACGTGCTAGAGACTCGTTCAAAGGCTCAAAATGACCCTTACAATAATTCCTGATTACCCACAAAGTTCGATATTGATATCTCTTAATTTGAGCTCAGGGCACGAATTTTTCACTTTTTCAAATAATTGATTTCTTCCTATTTTGGATGATCATAGTTCCAAGGCCGATTTTTGTTCAAATGTATTTTCTAGACAGGGTAGTTGCAAATCCATGGAATATACGATTCCCAACTTTTTAGAGCATTTGGATAACTTTCTCACCCGCGGCAACCGAAAATCAGAGGTCAAAAGATTTTTAAAATCGGCTATGTTTCGACATAATAAATTTTAACTTTTTTCATTAATGATATCATGAGCTCTCATATCGAAATTCGGATTCAGCACACACAAATATACCAGAAAAAAATTTAGTCAGGAAGTTTTGAGAGAAACTTTTTTTCGACTAATGATAGGGGTATCATGGTCATTTTTTGGGTTGAAATCGATTGACCTCTGATTTTCGGTTGCCGCGGGCGGGAAAGTTATCCAAATATTCTAAAAAGTTGGGAATCGTATATTCCATGGATTTGCAACTACCCTGTCTAGAAAATACATTTGAACAAAAATCGGCCTTGGAACTATGATCATCCAAAATAGGAAGAAAACAATTATTTGAAAAAGTGAAAAATTCGTGCCCTGAGGTCAAATTAAGAGATATCAATATCGAACTTTGTGGGTAATCAGGAATTATTGTAAGGGTCATTTTGAGCCTTTGAACGAGTCTCTAGCACGTCAATGAATGGAAATTATTTTTTTTTCGGGACCCTATTTTGAACCTGTGTTCTGCTTCTGTACGACAACGCCCCATGAGTACTATTTTTTAATCGGTAGATGCTGAGGCCTTCTATCATCACTAAAAGAGAGAAGACTTAGAAAAAAATCCCAATGACCTTAAAATCACAAGTGAAGAACATATATATGATTGCATCATCACTATGCAATATTGCGAAATCGTAGCATGACGTCACTATCGGTGGCAATGCATCAATAGGTCTAATGTGTCCTGCCAAAACATCAAACCGATTGCTTATCTGGTTCAAAAGTTACACCACTTTGCATTTGTGAACGATGACTTTTGTCCGATACTGTATATTGCACATTGAATTCTATCGCATCATAGCTGTTGTATTCACCAGGATAACGATTCCACACTCAAGCGCCTAATCGTCTCGTTTCGTCGTCACTCTACATGGTTGGATGACAATACGACAATAGTTCTGCTATGGAACTATAGGAGTCAAAGTGAGTTCAAACGTTATTTGTGATGGAAAATCGGAACACGACGCTCCTCATTTTGCGTGTTTCCCGTTTCGCTGAACAGAAAAAAACAAATGAAATGATGAGAGTATTTACTGAATTAGCATCAAAATTGTGGCGTCGTTAACTGTTGTCTTTGAAATCGAATAGAGAAAGAAAGCGCGATTTTGTACAAGGAAACACAACAAGTGTTTAATAAAATGACCATTTGTCAGTATCACGCAGCATTGTAATTGACTGATGTATCTAAAACTAGCAGATTGAGTTCAGCTTCAGGAGATTGACGAGATCGACGATGTTCATCTTATGATTTTGTCATATTGCTCTATCATTCCTAAAAACGATCTTCAGGTACTTCAAACACTTCTATTAAACTTGAAATATATTTGCAGATCGGGAACAGCTATAACGGAAATATTCGAGTCAATGAAGCGTTCATCCAACACCGACAACTCGTTGAAGAACATCACGTTCGAGAATTACAATGAGTGCACGTTTGACCTGTCGGACTAAGCTCGAAAGGCATGGTTCGTGGTAGAGAAATATGGATAATGTCCCATCCGACAATTGTTTCATGTACTGCCCGTTGTACCACGGGCATATTTCCAATACCTCTTACAATCCCAATCGTAATATAATGAACAAATAAAGTTATCGCTTATCGAAATAGTATTCGGCTGGCTGCACTGGGAATTTATATATTTAAAAATAGATTGGATAGATTCAGTGTAGTTCTCTCAAGAATGCATGTGTCTCCAAGTGTTAAACAAGCAATTTTTAATATGTTTGAAATACTTTTAGCCGAATGTGAACAGTAGTTGTTACTGTCGTTTATGTTCCCGTTTCCCTTCCCCTTCTCTCAAGAAAGCACGTGTCTCCATGTGTCCCAACAAGCAAGTATCGCATCAACTATCATTTATTCCTCAAGAGGCTTCGATAAACGAGAACTCAACGAGAATCGAGAACGATTATCCATTCTCATTTGTCCGGTTCATTCTCGCTCGAGCGTTCTCGAATGAGAATGGTTCTTGCCAAGAACGCCCTCGAAAAGCGTTCTCGCGAGAACAACCCTCATTCACTCCTCCCCTGTCGTCCCGAGTGGTCGGCGCGCGCAAGCGGGTGTTCTCGCGAGAACTCGTCATTCTCGATCAAGAGCGACCGATCCATTCTCGACCGAGCATTCTCGAATGAAAATGATTTCTCGGCAAGAATGACCCCGCGTTTTCGCGAGAATCATTCTCATTTTGCAAACCCTATTCCTCAATCATGGACCTGTCTGGTTGAAGGGAATTTTCTCGGGAGATTCTCAATGGAAACGAGTGGAATTGTCCAACTGTGCTTCCATCAGTCTCATGAGCTGGAATGCATTGGTGAGGAAAGATCAACGATCAAATCTGAGAGATGCTGCTGATGAAATATTGAATACCTGGTCGGTGTTGTCTTGGAGTATTATTCTCACTGAGAATACAACAGTGAGGAAGAGAGGGATAACTGCAAAAAAAGATAATATTGGCTAACAGAGCAGGCAAAACAATTTCACAACTAAAGAGAAAAAATGGTCTTACTAGAATTGTTTGTTCCAATAATGAGACTTCTCGCTTCCTAGATTATGCGAGTATTGAATCAGCGTAGATGACTGTAAGTAACCAAGTATTAAGATTGCAAGCGAAAAATAATCGAGATTATTAGACAAAACGCGGGAGAAATTGAGGAAATTAGTGTGGAAATGTGTGTGAGCCGGAAGAGAGCGAGTGAGAGACGAGAAGAAAACATTCTCGCCCGATCAATTAGAGAGAGATATAGACTGAGACGAGAGCTTTTCTCGAAATCGAGGCTTACAATCAGAGGAGAGGAGAGATCATAGTCAGATGAAGGAAATAGGATGAGGAGGTGAGGGAAAGATAACAATTGTGAATGCATTGACCACAACACAGCGAATGCACGCAAGTGATGACAAATAGCAACTCAGCCCTCTTCATTTTGCCTTCTCTCTCGTTTCTCTGACCGAAAGAAAACAAAAATATTGACGAATCACGGAATACGTATTGCTTAGTGAAAACAACTCGGAAACGACGTTTGATTGCCGCGACTGCGAAAGAAATCCTCATTGCAAATACATGATAATCCGTGAACAATATCGGGTTGTTAATATGTCATTCGTCCTTTCCTTTCCCCCCTCAAGTATGCGTGATATATGTCCAATGCTACATTCAATCAATAAAAACATCAAATATCCTTTATTCCTCAATCATTTCTGTCTCGTCGTCTTCCGTAGAGGATTGGTACCAATCTCGTCTGCTTGGAGGTTTATCTGGAATACGCTACATTGTGGCCACAGCTTTATTTTCGAATGGTCATTTTGCAATTACTGAAGGAAAAATTCACACACCCGAGTTGCTGCGCAAGCAGAATTATGTTTTCTTGAAGATGTCTTAGAACTTGTAGGGATTGACTGGGAATAACAGCCCAGAAGAACTGAAAAGAGGGCAGTTGAGACCCATTATACTCACCATCCTTATCCCTCATTATCGGTTCTCAAACGCCAAACGTTGTTTCTAATGTTGGATGTTTTTGTTGTGGTATATCTTACTTCTTTTCTTCCATCCGAATTCAGCTTACAGATTCCCTTCTCAGAGTGAGGCTCGATGGAAGCGATAAGGAGAACTGCAAAAAGGTGAATTTAGGCTAACTAGTAGTAGGCAAAACAGTTTTTAGCGACTTTTAACGGAAAAAAGGAGGTTCTTACTAGAATCATTTCCTCCAAATATGATATTTCTCGCTTCATAGATTAAGCAGGTCTTGAATCAGCGTAGATGACTATAATTAACCAAGAATTAAGCATGAAAGCAAGAACTGATTGCGAAAACTTGACAAAAACACGGTGAAATTGAGAAACGTGGTGCGAAAATGTTTGAGAGCCGGGAGAGAGCGAGTGAGAGAGGTGAAGAGAACCTTCTCGCTCGATCAATGAAAGAGAGAGCGAGACGAGAGATTTTCTCGAAATTGAGGCTTACATTACGAGAGATGGAGAGATTAGAGTCAGTTGAAGGGAAGAGGAAGAGGAGGCGAGAGAAAGATTGCTGGTTAGACGAGACGGTTGAGAGGGACAATTGAAGAGGAGGAGGAGAGCGAGAGGGAGAAGGGAGAGAAATGAAAGGATTGGAGAGTGCAATACTGGAACAGATGGGGAAATGGGAGAGAGAAATGAGAAAAAAAATAGAAGTTGATGGACAGTCCTCCCCACTCTTTCCTTGAATGTGCTAGAAAAGAACAAAACCAATTTTTTTCATTAATACTTCAGCGATCGTCATATCCCCAGATAAGTGGGTGCTCTTGGTCGGGGTGGTCACGGAAGGTTGTCGGCCGGTCGGGTTCTTCTAGCCACCAATGTGCGCTTTCCAGTTTACATTCGTTGCACGCCTGAAATCGAAACATTTCACATATCTGATGTAATTGTAATTCTAACAATTTCAATCAGCATATTCCATTCCCCCCCCCCCCGATTTTGAACCTTTTTCAAATGTACTAGACTAAGAGGACGAATCTCACCTGAGATGGCTCTCTTTCGATTATAAAATGATATGATAAGATGAATGGAGATGGAAGTGAGAGGGATCACACTAGCCGTCCGTCTGATGTATAGGCCTCGGTGTCCTTCATTGATGAATAACTGAAAATGCCAGAATCACATTGTAATTGCGTAATAATAAGAGATAGGCAAAAAAAGAGAGAAAGGGAGAGAGAGAGAAAAAAATAGACAGACAACAAAGCGCATACCTGAATTGTTTGTCATTTGAGGCGTTTCTCTTCACGGTTGAGGCGAGTTTGAATCGATGTAGGCGACTGTTAGTAACATTGAATTACAAGTGAGAACAAATTGCAAAAACGAGACAAATAATACGAATGAAAATGCATTAGGGCATGCATTACGGGGGAGTGGGAAGGGGGAGGTAGCCAGACAGTGAGATCGGGGAGCATGATGTGGTGTTAAAATCCAGGAAAAGTAAACGGAAAAGTAAAAAGGGTGTTAATTTTTGCCTGGAAAAGTAATTGGAAAAGTAAAAAGATTTGAATTCCCGCAATTTCATATCTCGGTTCCCATTGAAGCTAGCGACTTGAAAGTCGGTTTATAAGCTTTTCCGGACCTTGTAACCTCTAGAACCGATTTTCAAGTCGCTTGCTGCAATGGGAACCGAGAAACAGAAATTGCGGGAATTCAAATCTCAGTACTTTTCGGGCGCGAATTCAAATATTTTTACTTTTCCATTTACTTTTCCAGGCAAAAATTAACACCCTTTTTTACTTTTCCGCTTACTTTTCCAGGATTTTAACACCACATGAGAAAGAAAGAGAGAAGGGGGGGGGGAATGAAAAAAAAAATACTGCCACTGACAACACCATTCCCTCTGTTCCCTTTTCCCCTCTTATTATTAGCCCAGTGCGAATTATCTCCAATGCAACGACCGTAAAAAATTAAATTCTTTATTTCTCAATTATTTCCGTACTTGGTCACAGTGACCATCTCGTCTTCGCTCCACGCACTGAGAAGGGCAAGAGGCTGAGCAGTGAACTGAATAGTAGGAAGAATAAATTCCAAAGAGCCAGGATTTGCAATGGTCTATTCATAGGACAATTTGCATTTTTCAGAGTTGAAAAGAATGCAAGATATAAGGTGATAATATGGACCTGTCACGTTCAATGGGATCTTCTCGAGGGAGGATCGACGAAGGCGAGTTGCCCACGTTTATTTGCTTCCTTTTGCCTCATGGCCTGGAATAAATTTGGTAGGAAAGTTCGAAGATCAAATATGAGATTAAATATGGAATACCTTATCGAACTACTCGGCATTATCTTGGAGTGCCATTCTCACTGAGAATACACCAGTGAAGAGAAGAAGGACAGGCAGCATGGTGTAGAAGAACTTCAAGATGTGGACAGGGAGAGAATGGTGTTAATTTTAGAAGAACTGCAAACAGGTTAAATTAGGATTACAGAGCAGGCAAAACATGTTATAAAACTTCTACGGGAGAACTTGGATCTTACTAGAAATATTTGTTTCCGATTTGAGGCTTCTCGCTTCATAGATTAGGAGAGTTTTGAATCAACGTAGATGACTGCAAGAAGCCAAGAATTACGATTACAAGCAATAACATATCGCGAAAGCGAGTCAAAACACAGGTGAAATTGAGAAAAGTGTTATGGGAATCTTCGAGGTCCGGGAGAGATCGAGTGGGAGGGAGAAGATAACAGATCAATGAGAGGGTGCCTGAGACTAGAGCTTTTCTCGAAAATGTGGGCTTGCATTTCGAGGGGATGAGAGAGTCAGACGAAGGGAAGAGGAAAAAAAGGCGAGAGAAAGATTGGCAGATACGGTTGAGAGGGACAATTGAAGAGGAGGAAGAGGAGAGGGAGAGGGAAGAGAACATTCTCACACGATCAATGTGGGCTTGGACGAAGACGAGACACCGAGAAGGATGAAGGAATGGAACAGATGAGAGAAAAGAGAGAAGAACGTGTGTACTCGGGTGTACTCATCGTGCTCTCTTACTCTCACCGGTTAGAGATCTCTCACGCTCTCTCGTGCTCTCTCACTGCTCTCTCATGTGGTGTTAGTTCTCAGGAAATGGTACTGGAAAAAGTAAAAGGGGTGTTAGTTTTCTCGGAAAATGCTCTTGGAAAAAGCAAAACATTTGAATTCCCGCACTTTTGTATCTCGGTCCCCAGTGGAGCTAGAGACTTGAAAATTGTTTTATGAGGTTTATGGACCCTCTGAACATCGTAACCAAAATTTCAAGTCTCTATCTCTACAGGAAATCAAGATATGAAAAAGTAGATAATATATCTTCATTCATTTCTGAGACTGGGACAAAAACAAAGCAAAACATTTGAATTCCCGCAATTTTATATCTCGATTTCCTGTAGAGATAGAGACTTGAAATTTTGGTTACGATGTTCAGAGGGTCCATAAACCTCATAAAACAATTTTCAGGTCTCTAGCTTCACTGGGGACCGAGATACAAAAGTGCGGGAATTCAAATGTTTTGCTTTTTCCAAGAGCATTTTCCGAGAAAACTAACACCCCTTTTACTTTTTCCAGTACCATTTCCTGAGAACTAACACCACATCACCGGTTAGAGAAACGAAAGATCATGTGAAATAGGGAGAATCGAGTTCCGAGTTTCCATCACCAACGTGTGCCGTAAATCGTCGTAAGCGTTTCCGAATGAATATTGTCATTCATCATCACTCTATGCAATGGGCCAGAAATAAGCAAAACAATATCTATTCGTCAATACTTGGAACGGAATAGCCCCAGATGATAGGGTGCTCTTGGTCGGGATGGTCATGGTGGATCGTCGGCTGACCGGGTTCTTCTAGAGATTATTACGGGAGACACATGCGACTATGAATGACTGAACATCTTCTATGTGGATTATGTAAGAGAAGCACATGCGCACAATCTCATTTGCGCTTAGTGTCAAGGGGTGTAAGCAAATATTCATTAGTTGGTTTAGGATATGGGGGACTTCATATGTATGTGAAGGAAACATGTTCAGAATAGCCATTGATGATTTTTCAAATATTGTTTTTATTGTTTTGTAAATCTTACGAGGCCTCGATCTTTCGTCTCAGCAGCAAGATAGTTGGTGATCAGTCTTATCGTTCGGCACTTTCCTGTATTCGAAATATCTGATGTAATTGTAATTCTAACAATTTCATCATGCTCCATTTTCTTCTCCGATGTTGAATCTTTGACTTTACACTATACTAAAAGGACGAAGCTCACCGGAGATGGCTCGCTTTAGATCCCTTACGGGATATGGAAGAAAGAGGGCTCACATTAGCCGTTCTCCAGCCGACGAGAGAGTACAGAAAACGAGGAGGATCAATTCCAATTTGTCATCAATAGGAAGCCAAGACAAATGGCTGTGGTATTTTATTATTTAATGACACTCCCGCTCTCCGTCAGCGACGGAATGGTTGTACTTCAGTCATTCCATAACACTAATCGATATGAAAGCTTGACATTACAGTGTTGTGTAGATTGGCAAACTTTTATGGGAAAAAACACAAGACCAGTTTGTTGTGCGTAGATTATTCAAGGATGCGCCTCACTCGATTCAATTGTGAACTACCGATTGGATATTATGGAAACAGAATGCCGAAGCTTGCCACGCGCTCTAAAATATTTCTCAATGGCACTTTCCTTCTCAAGATGTCTTGTCCCCTGCGTGATGGAATTGTCATTGAGAAGATGTTTGCATCTTTCTTTCGCGAGACTCTCCTCATACTACAGTCTCCCTCGCCACTTCTGTCAGCGAGAGTGTGATTAGAATTGAGAGACAATTATTCGATCTTGACATTGTTATGCAGCGTGTACCAAGCAAGCCACTGAGTACAAAAGGAGCGGGGCGATGCCATCCCATTCAGAGAACATGCTTCTCGAGCTCGTCCTCCCCCTCCAATCGCTGTTGGCTATCGGTAAGTGAGGCTTTTTCTTGCTCAGCTACGTTAAGATTACGGTAGGCTGTTGAGGTTACGGTAGATGTGCAGGATCGTGAACTGAATTTTGCCTAAATCACAGCCTATGGAGCCAACGTTGTTGTGGTTACGGTAGTTTAGATTACGGACTGCGAAAGATATGATTTGCAGCCAACGGCGTCAGTGTCCGCGTCCGTACCCTACCCAAGAGCGTCATTCAGCAAGAAGATCCTGCCCGATGGCCGAGTCCAGTACGAGTGTCCGCTAGATCACATGGTGTACGGTGTAAGCAGGATATTGCCATTTTTGTACAATCTATTTTTTTTTCAAAATTTTCGAATAGTACAGTACTGGACCACAGTACTGTTTGGTTTTTTTGAACTTGGAGTAGATTTTAGCGATTATTGACCCTCAGCTATTTCGAGAGGTCGAAACATTGCACGCCAGTTGGAATTCCATTTATTAGTATTTTAGAGGAATTTTAAGCACAAAATTGGAATTTTAATATTTTTCCCCGAATTGTGCTTGAATTAAATATGAGCGCGGGAGGAGAGCGACGAGAGACCGGGGGAGGGAGAGAGACACACGCGAGAGAGGCTACGCCCCTTTCTCTCTCGTCTCACCTCTCCCCCCTCTTTGGCTGGGGGAGTCGGGCGCGCTTCGAGAGCTCACCTGGGCTTGAGAAAAGAGTAAACGACATACGTCCAAAAGCAAAAATGATAGTGAGATCCCGACGGTGGCGTTGAACCTAATTGCGACCAGTTTCCGAAAAATTGACTCTCAGGCTGGTGGTCCCTAATCAAAGCATCTAGGGACCGAGGAATGGAGTGGGGGGTATAATGCAACGCAGCAATTCCCAAGACGAGACAAAATTGTTATGGGTCTAAACATAAAATTATTTAATTAATTTGCAGAATTTCGGTGCTAAAGGTTCTCTTCTCGCCATGAAAATCCTTGTGTACACTTGCGATCCGGCAACTGGAAAGTAAGAATATTGTTTGTTTATGATCTTCACCAATACGTGATGTACAGTACTGGCTAATCGCATTGGGTATCGGCAGCCGTGGCGGCCTGCCGCGGACCGCGGTTTCCGCGGATTGATTTATCGCAAAGCTGAGACAATTTCAGGCATCAGCGTGTTGATTTTCGTAATCTCCAGTACATTTCCGATCGGAATCACTATAAGATGATATTTTTTTTTTTTGATATTTTTTTATTCGGTATACTAGAATATAAATTATTCACTGAAAAAGCCTGACCAAGCAAACAATAGTTGGCCCGCTTGAACAAGTCATCCCAGAAGGCCAATCCTTGCTTAAACTCGCTATAATCGATACCATACATTTGTCTCTAGATAAGGAACATCATACCATGGCTAGTTCATTGGGTCAATTATTGTTCGCTGGGTCAGACTTTTCTGTGAATAATTTCAAATCCCGTAAAACGACAAATAAAATATCATCTTATAGTGATTTAGATCGGAAATGGACTGGAGATTACGAAAATCAACACCATGATGCGTGAAAATGTTTCCGCTTTGCGCTAAATCAATCCGCGGCGGGCCGCCGCGGCTGCCGATACCCAATGCGATTAGCCAGTACTGTATTGTGCATTGTGGGAGCATCGAGATCACCTTTTCAATGGTTTCTCGACAATATGATGAGAATTCTACAAACGGCCAACAGTATGATGTTATTGGGTCCCAGAAGGGTACATTGGCACTACTTTCGCCTGCCTGAGTGAAATCGGCTCTCGACCCTGTGGTCTCTAAATACATCTTCCAGGTTTTTCGATGAATACGCTAATGAAATTTTGCTGACCACGGTAGGAAATCAGTGAAATATGTGGAAAAAAACATGAATTTGCAGATGATCTGTGTTGTTGCTCCATCACCTAGTGAAAGTTAGTCAATTCCGTTTAATAAGTTTCTCGGGCGAATCAAAGAAAACTCGAGACAAGATACCTGTTTTGTTAAGAAACCTGCGCTTTCAATATCGGCAATGTGACACACATGTTCCAAAACCTTCAACGAGGCGTGAAATGTCCCGTCGGATTCCGCACCCAGGTTAGTGAATGGAGTATTAACTATTGATGCCAAATCGGCATCGATTCTCTTCAATTCGCGTGATCTCTCGCTAAATACGAGAGAGCACGCAAATTTAGGAGATTTTTTCGCCGATTTGTAGCCTCTATTATTCATCTCCTGCGTTATACACACTATATCGTCTCTCTGATGAGCAAGAGTGTGTGCGAAAGGAGGAGATCACAATTAACGAATGAAAAATGATATTTCAATGATTAACGACTAATTGTAACACTGAGGGCTTACTAACGACCTAGGACCATGGATTAACCACTAAGAAGTAAAGAATATGACGAATGAGCAAGTAATGACTCTTCTCTCCTCACAGGTCGCTCAGGTTCCTGGCTTCCATGCATTTGAAGTGGCCTCAATGAGATATGAAGAGGCAGGTGAGACCAGATTCACAACACGACTCCGATCCAAGTACTACTGAAACTACCCTATCTCACGATTGTTTACAGACATCATTGGTGTCTTGCCCGATGGCACTGAGATCTGGCTCGGCATGGTGCCCATCGAATGCATATCAGACGGTGAAGAATAAGTCATTCATCTAACTTTCATGAAATCGCTCAAAAACAATTCATATAAATTTAAAAGCGTATAACCATCGTCTATGAATGCCGAGTGCAACAAGATCTGAATTTTTTTTGCAGTTCTTACGACAAATCCAAGTACTACGACCACTAAGAAACCAAGTACCTCGACTACCACTACTCTTAATCCGACTAATACAACTTGTGAGTTTTGCATTCATTAATGTGATTTTTTTGTGTGATTGTTTTGCACTCATTAATTCGAATTTATATGTGGTTTTCCAGAGATTAAACTCTCATTTTAGTGTATGTATAAGTGTATGTTTTATGTATATCTGTATATGTGCTTCTATGTTCCTTCTATGTTTGTTGGTGTGTGATGTATTTTATTCTCGTTTCCTCTATCTCGTTTCGATGCACACTTGGTTATCATAATTGCACCTTTCAAATCATGCATATCTTCCTTTCTTCTTTTTTCATCATCATCTTCGTCTTTCTTCTTCATTTTTCCTTCACTTCAATCACTCGACGGCCTATCTCTTGGAAGAACACACATAGAGACCACAGGCTCCGCCCACTTGGGAGGGATAGAGAAAATCCGCAAGAGCTACTACACATCCAGTTTTCAATCAATTGAGTCGATCAACAACAAAAAACATTCGACAACTTATCGTTTCCGGCTTTGCGCCGGATGAGGTTCGACCTGCGGTAATCGATGATAGCTGTCCGCCAAGAGCCAATCAAGAAATGGACGATGTCATTCAAATGCTCGATCCCATTCATTAGGAGACAGAAAATGTGAAAAGAAAACATAATAAATCGATTTTATACAAATTTTCGTCGTGTCCTACCAGGATTCAGAAGCCTCAGATCGAAAAAGAGACTCCACAGGTCGATTAAGAATCAAAATTTTCCCCTACTTTATAGCCTGTGAAAAATGACATTCCGCGATTCGTTTTCATTTTCATTTTCGTTCATGCCTTCCTTGCCCCTGGTTCCCCCAGTCCGGACTTCATGTGGTTTATGGGACGAGTGCAACAATATCAGAAAGCTTTTATTCAAACACTAGAGTATGCGCCTGAAATAAATTATTATTCTCAGACTGGCTTTATCTCTCCCTGGGGAAGTATTGTTGAGTTAGCTGGGATCAACTCATGGAACAGGAATGTTCGGCGCTTTTAGGCATCTTTCGCACCCCATGCATGTGGTGCAACAGTATGGAATCCACCAGGAACAAAATAGCAGCCCAGACCCTTTAGTCCGTCGACGGACTCGCAGTTGTGAAGGTTGTAGTACTGTAATTAAGATAATTGTGCAATCGTTTGTGCAAACAAAAGTACTCAAGGATGTTTCTAGAGCAATTATTATTTATGGGCTCACGATCGCTGTTTGAAGTTCTGTTGCAAACTCCTGCTAATGGGAAGTTGATTTCTTGTGATATTCTTGACGAGATGTCGTAGGAGAAGATGATTTCTTGAGAAGATTTAGACTTCTGAAATTGAGTTTGATTAGTTGTTATGATCCCGATGAAATTAGATCTTCATTAAAGAGAAGACATTTGTGATATTGTGGAAGAAATGTAAATGAGTCAAACAAGGAGAAACAGCAGATTTCAGTCAAATAAAACCACGCGTTTACGTACGAAAAAGAGAGAGAGAGAGAACAAATGAGAAAGATGAGCGTGGAAGAAGAGACCCTTCGTCAGATAGCGTCATTGCAACATGCCAGTCACTTTTCTCTTTCTCCCTTTCTCTGCCAAACACACTCTCTTCCCTCCTCTCCTTTCTTCCATCCATTGATTGCCCTTTGCACCAATGCACTCCCTCTCTCTCCTCTCGTCTAAGCATAAAGACTCGCGAGAGGAAAAATGACTCTCTCTCTTTCTGCTCACTTTAATTATTGCCGTTTTCATCCTTCCATCACTCCCCATATTTCTATCGTTATCAAACCCCATGTTTTCATCGCAAATTGAAGAATAAATAATGATTGACGCAATTTTCGTTCCAGTCCGCCCTTCCGAAACGCAAATGCTCGTTTTTCCCTCTCACCACTAAAATATTTCGCAAAATCTTCTTCACGTCTCGTTCCTTTTCTTCACTTTCATATCCTAATAATAATTTATTTCAGGCGCATACTCAGCCTCTTTTCATTTCCTAACACGAAATGGCTACCTATTCAAGTTGGACAATATTTACAACGAAGTAAGCGAGCAACAAATATCGAAATTAACTGTTCAAAGAGCTTCAATATCTTTTTAGGTGCTTTTCATGCAACTCAAGCCTGCGGATCTGGAGAAATCAATAAATGCGCAGAGAAGGAAAACGGAACATGGATTCGTAAACGTTGATATGAATCGAATGGGTAGCGTGGACCTTTGACTATGAGATCCCCATTACGTGGAAATTCCAGACTCGGTAGACGTAATTGTAGAATTGTTTTTTCATGGCGTGGAGCGAGTAGTTGTTTATTAATTTGCTCTGATAATAAAAGAGGCTTTCTGTAGTAAAAGGTCTCGATTTTCCTACAAAATTAGAGAAAATCCGTGTTAATTTAGTGTAGAACTGATTGTTGTTTATAAATTTGGTGTATCAGATAATAAAAGGGTTTCAATTCTCACAATGCACATTGTCGGAGTACAGTCTAGCCCAGTTAGCCACTGGAAATTGTTACTTTATATGGTTCACATTAGATTGAAACGCACCAGGAATCCCCGTTTCGAGAGTGGAATGCTCATAGCAGACATTTTCCCGTCCAGCTCTCACTGACAATATCATATCTCATTTCTCACAACTCTCACCGAGAATATGCACAGTGAAATAGTTTCGGTTCCGGCTCTCTAGATTCCGCATGCTCACTCACCGGTCAAACAAACGAAAAAGGGTACATCTCTCTCCCCTTCATTTTCCTTCGTCTTCTCATTGATTGCACGTTTGCATGCCCTCTCTTGTTATATCACTTATCTTTCTCGCACTCTTCTGCCTATTGATTTTGCCCGACATACCTTCTCTACCTCTCTCTCTTCACCACTTTTGGAGAAGAGAGAAATGGCGCTAATTTTACTTCTAAACAGCTCTCGTTCTCCGTTTTGATACTAATTCAATATGATTGTCATTCTTATTTCGCTTCAATCGAATTTCTTGTTATAATCTCGCAATAGGTCGTTCAATTCTAGGTTGAAGAAAAGGGAATTGCTTCTCGTATTTTCTCTATCGATCAATTGAATCATGTGTTTGTACCCATTCACCGTTTTTACGTATCTCAGAATGCCCTAAAAAAGAAATGCCCACTAAATTGGCGCTCCATTCGAACATTTTTGACACACATTTTTGACACTTAACTTTGAAGGCGCATACTCCGTTTCTCTTCATTTCCCTACACGAAATGTCTGCAATTTCAAGGAGAACAACTCAGACTCAGTAAGTTGACCAATTAGATTAGATGTATCGCAAATATAACCCACAGTAACATCATTGGCATAAAATATTTGCAAAAGCAGCACCAGAAACATAGCAAGAGATGAAATGCAATGAATAAACCAATCGGTTCATCGTCCTCTTTTAATCGCTATTTCTAAGATAAACCCATGTCAGTGTCAATACTGTAACTATCCGAAACACTATTCTAGAGTGAAATCTCTTCATTATCGGTATTTTTATGTTTCTATTGTTGAAATATTTGTTATTTGCTGTGATGATGAAATGCATTATACCTTATCTGCCTTGATCGTTCGTTTTGTGTGCATAAGAAGATGCGACATTCGAACTCATTTCGCAGACTGGAGAATATTAATATATTTTTAAAAAAACGTTCTCTTCGCTGAGAAAAGTCTCTCCATTGGATAGAAGATTCATCGACCAGGTATCGGCAAGACAAAGATATTTGGATGTTAAGATGGGCAAATTTCAAAGGCTTCGATATAGGCCAAGTTGGGAAAGTTGAGAGTTCAATACAAAATAAACCCTAAGTTGGGCAGAACAATAAAGAGTTCGTATTTTCATTATGCACGATCTCTCGCCGGCCGAGAAACTTAGAGAGTGTAAAGTTATGAGATGCTTCATATTTTTTAAGCCTTACTTCGAGATTCATCTCTGAATTCTCCAGATTCACTTCTGCGCTCGTAAATTAAGGAGCCGTGGAAGCTCGAAGAGATCTAATGAAACCCTTTGTTAGCCCTTCCAATCTTTCTCACTTTGAGGTCTCGGAAGCGTGAAGTAAACATCCGGACCCTTCTCTTCTTCTTGACCTCTCTGTTAAAACGAGAAATTGTTGTGATTCCATCTCAGTTCTCTGCTCTCGATTCTGCATGTTCTTACAAGGTTCTGATAGGTATCTGGGAAGAAATGAAAGCGCACTTTGTATCCCGGATCATATAAATTAGGATTTCGGCTGGATTGAGGATACTATTGTACTACAGCTCTCGAGTATCTAGGAAGTCCTCTCATATATTTCTAGGGCGATTCTTCCCTGCCAGCTTCTCACTACCTATCTCCCAGTTATCTTGACGATTTTGTTTCTATTGTTTACATGCATTTCGGATATATCTGAGCATATTCGTGCATTTTAAAATAGTAGCAACTTGATTACAGTTCAATGCATCCCTGTCAGCTCCTTTCCCTCTTTATCGTGGTGATTTTCGTGATCTATCTCCCCTCCTGGCAAGTCTACAATAATGATTCGAATGAGGTAAGGTCAAGAAATTATATGCATTTCGCGCACGCAAAGTCGAGGCAATATCATGGGTTGTCCGTTGTAGACTTGCAATGAAAGCCAAATAAGGGCAATTCAGTCATGGATGGACAGTGTAGTTTCAAAATTTTCGACTATGATCGTAACGCAATCTGACAGCAAACGGAGAGGGGAAATTCAAGAGAGAAATTCGTTTCAGATCCCACACCATTTCGAAAATAACGCCATAATTTTCACTTTTATTTTATATCAGGATGACGTATACGACCTTGTCGAGCTCGCATCTCTTCGACTTCGTAATAGACGAAATCACGTTCATCACCGACAACAGGAGCTACTGAACAGTCTCGCTGTTGATGCTGCTCGATCCCGATTCTGCAAACAGCGAAATCCCCTCAAGTTCGTTTAAAAACTATCTATGCATTTATTACATTTACAAATATCGGAGAGAAATGATAGGAGGCTATTCTTTTGCGTAGACATCGGAAACTTCTTTGCGAATATTCGATTATGCTTCGCCGATGCTTCCAATAGTCGTGAAATCTCGTTCATTCAATATGTCGTCAGATTGTTCTTAACAAGAAAACCAACAAACAACGATATCACGGCAGCACTTGTGTAGCTTTGAATTCAATTTCAGGAGCTCCTCCGTTCTCGTCGCCTCGGCAAGTGCCCTTCCCGAGGAGAAAATGCGCATTTGCATGACGCCCCAAGGGGAGAAGATGAGCTTTCCTGGCTGCCCGCCCTGAGGTAAGTTTCAAGATTAGTTGTGTTGGATTCGGTAGTCACAAGTTGAATAATGCAATCTAGATGTGCTTTGGTGCTGACTCTTTTTTTCTCCATTTGTCAATTTACAGGTGAGATGAAGGTTGCGATATCAGGAATATCTTTTAACTAGATGCAAACAACGTTTTACCGATCCCGTTTTTCTTGTTGATATTTTATTAATTGAAATGTATCTTGTATTTCAAATCAAGTTCTACCCAAACCTCTGAAAGTGCGTCCTCTCTTCTGCCCTTCGCTCATCACTGAATCCAATACCTCGTTTTAACCACCCAGTATTTGATCCCCCGTACTATAATCTAGGGTTCCCGTTTCGGTTTCGTTTACGAAAGTTTTGCGCCCTCGCACGCCGCGCGCACTCTCTCGTCGGTTTTTACGGTCAGACGGTTAGAGACGCCGAAACTTTCGCGATTTGCGTAAGGATTTCGTAAGCTGCGCCCCTTTTTGGCCGCTCCCTCTCGCCTCGAGAGGGGAGAGGCGAAAGCGAGCATTTGTCACCAATTGCGAGCGCTCGAGAGAGGGAATTCGAGAGGAGGGCTAATTCCCCTCAATACGTAGATGCGAATTGAGAAGAATTTCTTGTATAGAAAACACAGAGCTATCCACCTGCACAACTGAGAACTTCGTATCAACAAAGACGGCTGAGCAATCTTCACTTTTCTGAGGCATTATGCGATTTTTGAGGTCCAATCGCCTCAAATCGAGAGGAGGGCTGATTCCAAAAACAAGCTAGACACCAATGGAATATTGCACCATGTGCAGAAAACACAGGGATATTGCGTACAATAAACCAGAAGTTCATCAGAGCAAAGGCGGCTGAGAAAAGTGCACTTTACCGAGGCACTATGATATTTTTTGCCTAAAATCGCTCCCAATCGAGATGAGGGCTAATTCCGCGAAAGGGGACGGTCTTAGCTGATATAACCATGATAATCAGCGATGTTTTCCGGTGCTTTCTCAAAAATCTAGATCCTTGTAGTTAAATTCAAATATTTTTACTGATTATATTTTTCAACGTTCTCACGAATAGTACAAATTGTGAGAGCGTTGTTCTGCAAATGTAGAGAATCGACTTGTCGATGAGATTCTTCATTGGCTTGCAGACCTGTTGACATTTATTTAAATTAATAATAAAAATTAATACTGCACCTCTCTAAGCCGCATCAAGTATTTGTCGTCTAACAGAGCGAAGGTGGTGTTGGTTGCATTAAATGAAACGCGCATAAAGGACATTTCGACTGAAGAATGATTGGATTGATATGAAAGTTATCCTGCTTGTAAATAAATTAAGGAAAGGATGACAACATCTACAGTCCTGTCAGGTTTCCCTGTGAACGCGCGCGCCCCGGGGCGACCCCGGGCGACCCCATCCAACCCCATGGCCTGTGTGGCTTGGATACATGAAGAATATGGGGGCTCTGTGTGAAAACCTTTTCATGTGTCCCATCTGCACCGATTTACGTACAAAAGGTGGATATTGATAATTAATCGTATCTGGGAGAACGATTCTTAGCAATTTGAGGTAAAAAATCAGACGCGTGACAAAGCTCGGTAACTTGTTTCGTTCATATTTTCTCTAATATCAAAATACGGTTTCTACGCATTGAAAAACGCCAGAAACTCTATTGATTTTATGATTTTGAAAAATTTAGTTGTTCGACCTTGGCCATGGTGAGAGTAAAAAAAATCAAAATCTCAAAATCAACCGACTAAATGTTTTTCTGCTGTATTTAAACGCGTAAAAGCTGAATTTCGAAATTAAAGATCGAGAAATATGAACGAAACAAGTTACGGGGCTTTGCCACTCGACTGATTTTTTGCCTCAAATTGTAAAGAATCGTTCTCCGAGAAACGATTGATTATCAATATCCACCTTTTGTACGTAAATCGATGCAGATGGGACACATGAAAAGGTTTTCACACAGAGCCCCCATATTCTTCATGTATCCAATCCACACAGGCCATGGGGTTGGATGGGGTCGCCCGGGGTCGCCCCGGGGCGCGCGCGTTCACAGGGAAACCTGACAGGACTGTATTACAATGCCATTTACTCTTGTATGCCCCTTGGCAGTGCTGATATTCAATCAATATCATGATGTCATATGACATATCCGTGTCATGTAAAGTTCGAAATACGGGTCGCCGTCTCTTCATTTCACCCTCTAATAGGATATAGTGACGAGAGAGTGGGCGAAATGAGGAGACGGCGAACCGTAATCCAAACTCTACTCCTCGCGGGGCCCATTCCCGCTCTTGTAGAGATAGTGAGTCTCTCACACGTCAGAAGAGTGCGCAAAACATTGATGGAGGCAGAGGGAATTGAACCGACGACCTTCCAACTGACAGTCAGTTGCCCTAACCACTGAGCTATAATATCCCCTTGTCTCTCACCCTTCCTGATCATTGCTGTGTTCTAGGGCTTCCTGGCCATGCGCTTCCTCTACACTCTGTATCGGTTGTGCTTCACCGATTATTCTTGTGAGCCGTGAATGTTAATTTACCAGTGAAACTCGGAATCACTTTACAACAACAAAATCATGTAAAAAGTATAGACCATCAAGCAAATGCGAAATATAAGCAGAACCTTCTGATTGAACAGAGTGAAGTAAGGAAATAGATGATATGAGGAGAAACTACGAAAAAATACAGGAAGAGACTAAAGATACGTCACCCTATTCAAACTATAATCTTTGATCTTCGATCTTTGATCTCTGATCTTTGATCCCTACCCTCCTTTCAGTGTTCCCTCCTCATTCCGGAACGTGGCCCTATCCTCTCCGCCCTCGTGCCCTCACTGACGATGCCACCCAGTACTACCTCGAGGAAATACAACCGATCCGCCGTTGAATAAGCACTTCAATCGAATCTAGTTTTATAAAATTTGACTTGCAATGGACTTTCACTAGATCAATTCACAAATAAATTTGACTGCTCTGGCTGATCCCTCTCCCTCTCCCTCTCCCACTCTCTCACTCATTCATTCCCTCCTCAATTCACCGTACCGAGCGGTTCTCTCACTCTCTCTGCTCGATCGATCCATGTCTCAGACGCACGTCACTCATCTCTCCGTGACCACCGATTCCATGATGAGTACCGTAACCTTCTTATCGAGATTGATCTACCGTAATCTGGTCCTAGAGATCAATGATCAAGGATCAAAGATCACTCCATTTCAGCCGGAGCCCAATGCCAGTCTCGAGCACACCGTCGGCGGCGATTCGAAGCCGTCCCGTAAGCACTCAAATTATGATCTTTGGTCTTCGATCTTTGATATCTGATCTCTGAGCTTTGAACCCTACCCTCCTTTCAGTGTTCCCTCCTCATTCCGGAACGTGGCCCTATCCTCTCCGCCCTCGTGCCCTCACTGACGATGCCATCCAGTACTACCTCGAGGTCAGGCCTTTTCCGAAAATACTAATTTTAGTAATTAGCTTCATCATTAGCCGTGAATTTAATTAGCATTTTCTTTAGTATTTAGCCTCACAAAAGATCCCGTCTATCACTGATTTCGCAGAATTCTTCCATGTATTATTATGACATTGAAGCACAACCGATTCATTGACTTCAAAGATCAAAGATCAATTCCAATTTATTTAATTGGTAATCGCAGGATCTATCGGCTGAGCGCGCGCTCGCAATGAGAAAGACACCCGACCAGCAGTGAAGACCCGTCATCTCATGATCTACCGTACCCTCCATCCGATAATTGATTGATTGACCTACCGAACTATTTCCTTGTTCGTTCGCATCTCCGACAACAATATATATCTTATAATTGATTCGGGTATGCGAGACAAAAAGTAATATCCCCTTGAATACAATCCACAGTAGCCTTCGATTGATTCTAAACCTTCTCGTAGACTCCGTTTAGTCCTCTACAATGTCATCGCTGCGTGGGTCGACCGACCGTTCTCGCCTACCGTAACCCGATCATTACTGTGACCTACCGTACTCTCCCCTCCGCGCATGTTCCTCTTCTACCGTATTTCGATCACAACTGTGACCTACCGTACTCTCTCCTACCGCATTTCCCGCTTCTATCATATTCCGGGCATTGGTTTCAGAACTTTGGATTGAGTTTGAGGCAAGATTTTGAAATGCTGGATTATCGAAAAATATCATTAAATTGATAATGCATCAGCAACAAGAAAAAATCGAATAGAGAACTTATGGTTTGCACCTAGTCGAAGGATATTCCAAGTATGAAGTATCGTACCTGATAATATCCGAATCGAGAAAAAAGTCAGCATCAAAGCTCATCTAGATTGCACTTTTGAAATTGTGACTATCATAACCCTCAGAACTCCTCTCTCCATCTCACCTCATGGAGGGCAGCCGAGATAGCTCATCTTCTCCCCTTGGGGCGTCATGCAAATGCGCATTTTCTCCTCGGAAAGGGCACTTTCCGACTCGACGAGAACGGAGGAGCTCCTGAAATTGATTGTAAAGATACCCAAGTGCCGCAAGGAGTGCGTTTTGTGTTGTTTTCAAGAATGAATCGACGATTTATTGAATAAACCAGATTTCAGGACGAATAAAAAATCGGCGAAGCATAATCGATTCGCCGCTAAAAGTCACACAACCAATTCTCTACGCTCCTTAGCTATGTTTTATGAGGCCGTTTGTGTAATATTCGGGCAAATTCGGAGATGTTTGGCACAACAAAAAAACTCAATTCTCTGAAACTGTGGGTTTCGGGGTTCTCGAGGGTGCTGATGACGATGGGCCTATTCGTTTTTGTCATGGAGCCACCGTTGGCTCCAGATGACGTGACATCGAAATCAAACTTTTGGCCATTTCTCGATTGTCGTTTTTGCTAATATTACGTGAAAATATTTTCTTGGGTAGAATTTTATGGCCCACACGCCTGTCTGATTTATTTTTTTCATTTTTCAAAAATAATTTATTTAATAGAATTTATTAATTGTAGAAGCTAAATCATTTCACAATTCTTACATGGATCGAACCGGAATGACTTGCTGATGCTAAATATATTTTTAAATCAATTAAAAAGCATTGAGAACCCGACGAGATTAAGGTAAACGTGCGCTCAGAGGGGACGATTCCAGTTTGATCTACCTCTCTAGGCGAGAGACAGGCGGGGGAGGGGAACAGAGGTCAAGGTCAGGGAAGCAGAGAGAGGTAGATTAAAGTGGAATCGTCCCATCTGAGCGCACGTTTCCCTTAATCTCATCGTGTTCTCAATGCTTTTAAATTGATTTAAAAATATATTTGGAATCAGCAAGGCATTCCGGTTCGATCCATGTAAGAATTGTGAAATTCTTTAGCTTCAACAATTAATGAATTTTATTTAAAATTTTATTCTTGGAAAATTTTTTAAAAAATCAGACAGGCGTGTGCGCCATAAAATTCTACCCAAGAGAACATTTTCACGTAATACTAGCATAAGTGACAATAGAGAAATGGCCAAAAGTTTGATTTCGACGTCACGTGATCTGGAGCCAACGGTGGCTCCATGACAAAAACGAATAGGCCCATCGTCATCAGCACCCTCGAGAACCTAAACACAAAGTTTCAGAGAATCGAGTTTTTTTGGTGTGCCAACTCTTGTCTGACTATTACACAAACGGCCTCTTATATATAAATAAAATGCAGTCTGACTTGAGGGGATTTCGCTGCTTGCAGAATCGGGATCGAGCCGCATCAACAGTGAGAGTGTTTAGTAGCTTCTGTTGTCGGTGATGATCGTGATTTCTTCGATTGCGCATTCGAAGAGAGGCGAGCTCGACAAGGTCGTATGCGTCATCCTAATAGAGAATTATGTCGAAACTTATCGCGTTGTTTCCGAATGGGATCGTGTAATCTGAAACGCGTCCCTATCTCGTATATCCTCCTCTTTGTCTCCAGATTTGCGGTCAGATTTACGATCATAGACGCACATTTTGAGACGACGACAATTCCTTTCCATGACTGAATTGCCTTCCAATGGCTTCCATTGCAAGTCTTCAATGGACAACCCATGATTTTGCCTCGTTATTATGTGAGTGAAATAAAAATAATTTCTCGACGCTCACATCATTCGAATGATTATTGTAGACTTGCCAGGAGGGGAGGTAGATCAGGAAAATCACCAGGACAAAGAGGGAAAGGAGGTGACAGGGATGCATTTTTTTGGCAGGGTAGGATTGGTCTACAAATTCATGCGAGGAATCGGCAGAAACTGAGCTGTAGGAGATTTGTATCCTCAATCCGGCCGAAAAGTAGAATTTCGAATTTATCCTCCTGGTGGTCGTCAATTCTCTCGATTCTCTCACGATTGTTCCCTTGTAAATAAAACTGAAATGGAATCACAACAAGACAATTCACGATGACCTCTTCGCTTTTTTCAGAGACGAGGTCAATGAGAAGAGAAGGATCCGGATGCTTACTTCAAGCTGCTGGGACCTCAATGTGGGAAGGGCAAACAAAAGGTTTCATTACATCGATGGCTCTTCCAGCTTCTACGGCTCGAAATTTACGAGCTGTGAATCTGGAGCAAAATAATGAGGAAATGCTGAAAAATTGAAAGGATCTCTTCATTTTAATACTCTCTAATGTTCTCGCCCGGTGAGAGAGCGTGTGCATGATGAAGATACGAAGAATAAAAACTTGGCTGACTGCTGCACTGTCACTGCACTACCCTGCTGCACTGTCGGCTGTCGATGGGCGTCAGTTGGCACAGCGCTGCTGCAGCTGTCGAAGGATCAGAAGGATAAGAAGGCTGCAGCGGCTGCACACAGCCGACTTCCATCTCCGTGTACTCGTCCTCCTCCTCGAATAATCTCACACCAGTGAAAACGTAGTCATCCTCGTTCGCGCATTCTACAAAAGTCAAGATGATTTGAAATCATCGATTTCCTCGTAATTTCTTTGCAATTTGGATGTATGATGCACCTCGCCGTCGTATTTTTGTTGCAAAGGAATCTACTCTCCCTTTAGATTCCTGATAGATCTGATAGCGCTCAGAATTGAGGTAGCAACAATTCAATCTGATAGCTCACCAGCTCCGCACTGACCTTCGATGCTCAGATGGCACTTTTTCTGAAGCAGAATCTCCGAGGGTGTCAGGCCATTCTGCCGCTCCACTCCCTGCAAGTATTCCTTTATTAATGAGAATCAGCCTCCGTATGTGGACATCAGGACAAACTTCTGCATCAACCGTAGTACCAATTCAATTCAAAGTGCGAATCAATGAATGTTCTTCTCGTTTTAGCAATGACCATGTAACTCTTTTGGTACCTTATTTGGAGGTGAATCAATGGATTTTCATGAGACGAAACAGTTCTATAGCCGGTCAGATAGATGATAGAGCATTCAAAATTGGGAAAGCCACTCACCTCATCGCCTCTGACTGACTTGCAGCCGAAGCTACTGGTGCGAGAGGACGACTCGACACTGCCCAGACTGACACTGCCGTAACTAAAATGACTTAAAAATTATTATTATTTGAACTTGATTTTAGAATTGATTTGGTATGGATGGTTGAGAAGGATGAAAAGGCTATATCTTTAGAGTGTCAACCCGTCTCACAACCCTTAGGTGTTTTCTATCTATGCACACTTATTTCTCTCGGAAGTTTTCATAATCTGTCCTTTCCCGAAACTGGTTCATTATCCTGCTCAGTCCGTGATGGGACGATGTAGAGGGTGAGGGTTCTCCGCCAAAGTCCTGTTCATGCCTTTGTAGTCGGTCGGAGGGCGAAGAGTAACACGAATCACTGGAGGAAACGTTGGAGCGGCGACAGGAGGTGATAACGTAGGCTAGAAAGTGAGTTAGAAGATGAGTCCAAATTCAGCCCAAAGTCAAGCAGGTGTAGCTCCAATAATGTTTGAATGAATGAGTTGTGAGTACTTAATTTATATTGTTCCAAAATATGTGCCAGGAGAATAGAGCAGTTACCAATCAAAAAACTAACGAGGCATGTCAAAACTGGTGCCTTCTCTGTCCCAATTTGCGATATCCATGTATTCGTAATCCAGTTCTGCCATTGATGAAGTCGGCAAGCCTGAAATGGTTGATGTGAGTCATATGGTAAATATAAGTATTGAGTTGATAACCCCACTCATTGAACATAGCAAGCATACCCGAGAGACTATCGAAATCTTTGATCATTTTTGAGTCCGAGTAAATACCTGCGCTTGTGTTCGTGCCCGGCGATATCAGCATCGATAGCCGATGGAGAGAAGGGGCGAGTCTGTCATTAATTGTATTGGTACACCGAATTAAATTTGCTGCGACAGTGTATCAAAATCGATCAGCTTGCTGAAAAAAAAAGACGAGAGACCGGTGGATATGAATCAGTTGAGAAAAAAAGAGTCAGGTTAGAGGAATAGGATCTCTCACCTCGCACTTAATTGACACGAAGTCTTTCGGACTGTGCTGCAGCATCAAGCTCAGATTACGGATCGAGCTGTTCCTGCGCACGTCATCAAACCTGTAAAAAATACACCATGTAATTTTCTACTGCCCAGTTTCTGGGGACACCTAGCCTTCTTACAAAACGTTCCTGAATCCGCGATCTGATGCTAAATCTTTCACTGATTATTCTGAGTCTACTCAAGCTATGATGGTCCCTCCGCTGTCCTCCGTCTCCTCCGCGAAGCTCCCCGACCTTGAGGGAGACGCAGAACGATACCCCTGCTAAAAAATCAAAATAATTAATTATATTGAAGTAATTCTGTCGAAATAATGAACAATTTTAAAAGATAAAAGGTTTTAATTTTGTTCACACAATATAAACCTTACTATCAACAAAGTCTTGATCTCAAAGTTGAAGTGCGAATGAAACTTATCGCATTTTTTTCGAACTGATTTTGTAAATCAACGCACTCCCTCATCTCCGGATCAGCAGAAAGTGTTTTCTCTATTCCTACTGATTTATCTCGGCGGTTTTTTGTAATCATCCCTTTTCAGAACCTTGTTTCAATGAAATTCCATTCCTCACCGGCAACTAGAGATGTCAAAAGAAATCCTCACTATTATTTCTATCAACCCAAGTATTTGAGTTGAATGATGGGATTGAACCCACGTACCTGATTTTTGTGGGAGGAATTGAGAATTAATTTGACATTCTTACCGGCATCTCTCCCCTCATCAGCTGCTCGATCTGCCTGATCTTGGCGTCATCAGTCGGTTCCATTGACTGGTAGATTCCCGCCTCTTCTTTCGAATCTTTTGACTCACGGCGACTGCATAGTATCAAATTGAAATATTCAGCACTACTCCATTGACTTTTTAGACATGATTCCACTCAATTGTAATGATAATAACTAAACCGTACCTAATTCTGTTTAGTTAATATCTTGTGTCGCCTGATACCGTGATTTGATAAAACAAAACAGTGCTAATGTATTTTGGATGAGATCACATTATCACTCATAATTTGAACATAAATAAATAAAAGCATGGATAGATGGATGACTCACGGGAACACGCTTGCTGGTGTGCAAAGATGGTCTTCCGAAATAGAATCGAACGACTGCCGCAGTCTCTGTGAAGCGTCCGAGGTCGAGCGAGGAATGGATCTCGCGAGTGAAACATATTGCAAGTTTCTAGCTCTCAATTAGTGATACCTATTCGAGGCTGACACTACTTGATTCGCGCGCTCTCTCGCCGGCCAGAGAAAGGAGAGACCGTGCAAATTGATTATATTTCAGGCTCGAGTTGACATCACTAGTACCTTCCAGCAGCGGTATTCGATGGCTGAATGAGGTGCAGGCGGACGTTCCAGTTGATGACTTCCTCATCAGATTCGCGAGCGGCGAGTTCTTGTTGCTCCTGGAAAGTGTTGTAGTAGAAGTCCTCCCTCTCTCCTCCCCCATACCCTTGCTGCGACCCCCCCCCCACCCCCCGATTCGACACCATCGACGGACCTCCGTTCAACTCAACATCTCACAGATATTCTCTCGTAAACGTAATCCCCAACGGAATAAATAATTAAATAAAGAATGAATAACATCGATTTCTTTTTCGTTGTCTTAATGACTAGTAATGCAAGCCTGTACATGTAGAAGAGCAGAGAATCCGCTTACTCCATGATATCGGATATCAGTCTAGGTCGATGCGGCTGAGAGTGCGAGCGTACTCGATGGCCACGAGTGATCGAGGCCACGGACGGCATCTCGGGCTCGGGTTGGGGTGCACTAAAATGATTGTGTATTGTATGCTAGAGATTCCCATTCTTGACCGGCTCTCCTCGTTTCGCGTGCTCTCTCGTCTCTCTGAGCGTCGAGAGAACATGCGGTTTGAGGAGAGTCGGACTGAGCGTGGGAATGAGGAAAGTGTGTCTCGATTCGAAATCACTAATAACCAAACCTGAATCTTAATTATTTTATTTATTTATTTATCGTACACCACTGAAGGTGCTTCAACGAGAACAGAATGTACGAGATAGTAGCAAAGACGTAAAAAAACACAAATTCGGGAAGGATGCGTGAGGAGGGGGTGTGGGTAGGGAGAGGGGAGGGAGGGGAGGGGAGGGATCGGTCTTCTCAATCCAGTCGCACATAGGAATGCTGAGGGGAGGGAGCCTCGTAGCGGATGGAACTTGCCGCTGATCCAATATATGTCTGATTGGAAAGTAGTGCATGACTTGATGAAGTAGATCGATAGATGGATGGGGAAAGTAGACGGGAATGGATGGGGATGGATTGGTGGGTAGATCAAAGATTCGAAACTTCTATTCCGAAAACACGAGGTAAGTCAGGGTGTTTGAATAAGTGAACCTTAATAACGGGGTTACAAATCAAATGCAATTTATTTAATAATCGAGCGGTTCTGTGAGAAAAAGATACTTTGAGATTCTCTCTCTTGAACGGGGGTAGATGAAGGACAAACGAACCATTACGTCTACTAATTGCACGATATGTGTAGAAATGTGTAGGTTCTAAGTCAACAAAATGGGCAAAAATTTTGAGAGCTAAAACAATATCAATCACAATACGACAAGTATACAAGGTGTTAAGTGAATAGAGCGATAATCGATCAGAGTAGCATGGAATGATAGGTTCTACTCTGGAGCAACGAAAATGTAAGAGTCTAGTAAACAAGTGTTGTACTTTCTCTAATTTCCGAACAAGACCTTTGGATGATGGGGACCAGACAGGGGATGCATATTCTAATACAGGAATAATGAATGACATGAAGGCTGAGATGTAAGGGGAAGGAATGGTACAACTGATACTACGAAATAGGAGATAGACAAGTGAAGTTGATTTATGGCAAACAATCTTTATATGAGAATCAAAGTTCAAGAGGGGATCGATATGGACACCTAAGTCACGAATAGAGTCAGAGTTTGCGAGATTACAAGAGAGAAGAGAGTAGGTGGTAGGGGGATTATTTTGTCCTATGTGAACTATGTTGCACTTTTTCTCTGCAACTTCTAACTGCCATGTTTTGCAGTATTCCGTGAAAGCCAAAATCCCAGACTGAAGTTGAGTGGGGGCGTCGGATGGAGAGAGTGGATCAAAAGTAGTGAAGAGCTTGATATCGTCAGCAGAGCCGACATGAAAGTTCAGAGTAGGGGGAGAAAACCTTAGGGAGATCGAAAGTATAAAGCAGAAAGAGGATAGGACCCAATACTGTCCCTTGGGGGACGCCTGAGACAACAGCTTTCTCAGAAGAGAGAACATTGCCTATTCGCACTCTGAACCTCCTTTCGGAGAGGTAACCTGAGATCCAGTTTAGCAAGCAACCACGAATGCCAATCGATTCTAATTTGAGCAATAATTTACTGTGAGAGACCTTATCAAAAGCCTTAGCTAAGTCAATATAGGCAACGTCTACACAATAGTCACGATCGATCGAATCACGCCAAGATTGGGTGCAGTCAAGTAATTGGGTAACAGTTGAACGTCTAGAGAGAAAACCATGTTGCTCGGGGGGAATAATATTGTGGGCGGTACACCAATCAATAATAGTGGGCTTGAGCAATCGTTCCATGATTTTAGCTGGGATGGGGGTGAGACTAATTGGGCGGAAGTCAGAAACAGAAAATGGTCAAGCGACTTTGGGAATAGGGACCACAATAGACGATTTCCAGAGAGAGGGAATATTACCAAGCATTAAACTGTAATTAAAGATATGAGCAAGAGGTGTGGAAAGAGAAGTAAAACACTTCTTGAAAATAATGGAAGGAATGTTGTCAGAGGGGAGAGAACAGGAAGAAGAGACACGACTAAGGTGGGAGGCGACTTCGTGCGGGAGGATAATAGATACAGGAATGGATTGGGAGACTAGAGAGGGGCAGGTCGGGACAGTTCCGTCGTCACTAGTATAAACTGAGGTGAAATAATCAGCTAGAGTTTCTGCTTTCTGGGAGGAACAAGCGACTACGGAACCGTTAGGAGCAACAATAGCGGGAATAGTTTGCCCTTTAGACTTGAAACGGGTCGACACGTTGCGATAGAAAGAGCGACTATGGTTACTGGCAAGCAAACGATTCTCATAAGAGCGAATATACTTTCGTATTTCACTATCTAATTTGCGCGAAACTTGAGAGAACTGGGACAGAACAGGGCGAAGATGGAGTTTATCAAACAACGCGCGTTTATGGGCAAGGAGTGATTTGATATGAGAAGGGTATTGGTCAAAAGGAAGAAAAGACTTTTTGAGAGGGACAAACGAAGGGAATAACGCAATGATATAAGACACAAATCGATCATACAGATCGGATACATCGATAAAGTCAGAGAGAATCGCTTCCCAATCAGTCCCATAAAGTGCATTGTCCAGTCCAGAGAAGTCAGTTTTGCGGAAATCAAAAGTGTGCACTATTATGGGATGAGAGAGGGGGAACGAGAAAAGGAAATCAATAGAGGAATGATCGGCATTGCGAAAAGGAGCGGATATGCGACAATGGGAAATGATGTCAGGAGGAGAGAGAATGACATCAAGGAAATGATCATTGAGGGAGGGGGAAGGGACGACTTGAGAGAGAGCCAGGTCGGTAGAGAGATCAAAAAGACACGAAGTTTGAGAGGATAAGAGACCGGGAGAGTTCTAATTGATATGTAAATTAAAGTCACCCAGCACAACCACTTGGTACTGAACGGATACCAGGGAAGAAATAAGCTCGAAAAGAGATGTATTCTGGGCGGTGGTTGTGCTAGGAGGACGATAGACAAGTATGAATCGGGTAGGAGTAGGGGCAAGTGGGGAATGGATATCAATAGCAAGAATATCACTCGAAATTCGTGATGGAATGGTAACTCTGGAGCACGAAAGATGATCACGAATGAAGACACAAACACCACCACCACGACGGGGGCGATCAGAACGAAACAGTCGGTAGGGGAGTGAAAGGAGTAGCTCAGAGTCTATGATCTTAGAAGAGAGCCAAGTCTCAGTGACGAAGAGAATATCGGGTTTATCAATAGAGATGGTGGCGTGAATGTTCGGGAGCTTATTACAGAGGGAGCGCGCATTAAACATCGTGCAAGATAACTTAGTTGGTGCTTGGGGAAGGGGTGAAGGGATGGGTGAGACAGGCGAGGCAGATGAATCGGGAACGGAAGGCGAGAGAGCATGGGGAGACGAGAGAGTGGAGGGGGGAGGGGCAAGAGAGGACGAGAGTGTATGAAAATGAGAGAGACGGGAGAGGGGCAGGGGAAGAGGGGAATGAAGAGAGAGTAAGAGGAGAGGTCGTGGCAACAACAAGAGACGAATCGATACTGTTCACAGAATGAGAGGGGTCAGGGTGTAGTGTACGAAAATCTAGTTTGGGGAAGGAGGAAGGCGAGTGCGTTTGCCGGAGGGAATGTCCTCCCTGTGCCAGAGGTTGTCTCTGTAGTACACATACGGGCAGTTCCCATCCTGCTCGCGCAATGCCTTGAGAGAGGCTCTCAATGTCTTGCTTCTCTCCCGTTCCTCTACCGTCTGCGATTTACGAACATAGATGCCCTTCCACTCCTCGTTCTTGCGGAGAAGATGGGCATTTTTGAGAGCAGAGAGGAGATGGGAACGAGATGGAAGCACTATCTTGAGTAGCTGTGGGGATCCACTGCTTGGCTTACCCATGCGATACACCATCTGAGGTGAGGACTCGACCTGGAGTAGAGCGAGAACTCGACCAACGGCCGTTCTATCACTCTCAAGCTTCTCTTCAATAGTCCGAGAAGGGTCGTCCTCCCTAACACCAGATACGACGATGGATCTAGCTCTGAGATGAGCTTCGACGGGGTCATCGCCAAGAGTGGGATGGGAAGGGGGGAGGGTAGGGGAGAGAAGAGTAAGAGGAGGAGGAGAGGAAGTGGGGAGGGAAGATGTGGAGGGGGAGGAGGAAATGTCCGCAAGGGAATCACCACTGTCCTTCTTGAGGAGCAGATCAACCGATTTGGCCATCTGACTCATAACCGAGGTGATTTCAGTCCATAAGGACTCATCCACTCCAGTGGGTGCCTCCCTGAAGGCCAGAGCCTGGGCGGTCACTATGAGGTTTTCAAGTGTACCGCGCTTGGCCTTGGGGGAGGAACCCCCTGTATTGGCCCGTTTGGACATGGGGGAGAGAGGGGGGGGGAGAAAGAAACAACGAAAATACAATTTAAACGAGAGAGAAAATAACGCGCACCTTCCCAATGAGGAGGGAATCTCGAAGACGTCCTCTGACTTGAAAGGTGGGATGCCGGATTTGTGGATTAATTCCGCCCTGGCCGGTTCGATGTTCTTCTGACAGAGAAAGATGGTGTGCGCGTAGAAGCAGAGACGTCGCTCGCCTGGAATAATAATAATATGAATAATAACAATAAAACGAAATATAATTATTTGTCAACGACCTATTCACCTAAAACAGTGATTGATAGTACTAGAGTTCGAAATCTCTTAATTTCACACACTCTCTTGACAGTTTTGTTTGGTATCGGTCAATCGCTGATATCCTACCTCCGAGTTCCTGATGTTTGTCGAGTATATTGACGTCGGGTGATTCTTTATTGTCGATTTTCTTGCCCTTCTTAGTCAGAGGTGTCTCCACGATCGTGACATCGTAAGCGGCTTCTGCAAACAATAGTAATTTATTTGAATATTGATTATTGAATGTTCCCCTCCCTCGCCATTGTCTCCGGACTGGCACAACTATTCTGAGTGCATCACTGTTATTTGCTCATGTTACATCAATACATAAATAATTATTTTCTATGAAAAAAGATATTGTGAAAGATCCACCGTCCCCCGGAATGACACCACTATTCTACGTCCTGGATGATTCAATGCAAAATACGTCAAGTGCTGCTTTTGAAGAGGCGAAAGTGATTCATTAGCAACACTTGTATTCCTGATTCACGCTTCCAAACATCTCCACCACTCCACATGGGAAGTGTTGGAGATTAGTGATGCCTGATCGAGACTAACCCTCCTCGGTTCCCTGCTTTCTCGAAGGATAGAGAAACGAGAGAGTATGGAAAATGAGGATAGTCGCTCTCGATTTGACATCACAAGTGTGTTTGGAAGAATACGACTCTGCCATTCCTAGTTGATCCGTGAATTATCAGTCGTGCCACCGGAAAAAAATACAAACCGTAAAACTCTAGAGGAGTGACGCATCGGCCGAGTCGCAGCGCCCTCGCCGGTATCGCCGAGCTCAGAATGGCCTCTAACCTTTAATTAATAAATTTAGCTCGGTTTTTATAACATGGACTCAAAAAAAACACATCTCAGATTGAACATCTGCATCGTTCCTCGCATCACTTCATTCGCTTATTTTATCAATGACAAAATTATGAAAATACATGTATGGTTTAGGGAAAGCTTGGTTCATGTATTACACATCACAGTTTGAAGTACTACACCAATATGTGAACTATATTATTATGCCTTGGCTCCCACTACCGTATGAAACCACAGTTTCCGACTACCGTATCCGGCTACACTACCGTACCATTCTTTGTTCATCATCTCGTTCTCCGCCTTCGCCTTTATCTCTGAGCTCAGCAGCAGAGTATCGTCCGGTCGCATTACGCACACGCAATTTCTCAGCAGCTTCGAGTGATACTGTAAATATAGAAATTATCGATTAGCAGGCTCACAGCTGCCTAGAACTCCCGAACGATTTTGAATGCGATTCCTTATCGAACAGTGAAGTACTTGGGTTGGCAGAAGCAATATCAAACAATCCATAAGAAATTGCTAATCCCCAGCCTTCAATGATTGGACAATGTCTGCGCCATGTCTGCACTTCGGTAAGAGGGTTCGACTCACTTCCTCACTGTTTCGTGCCACTCTGTGTCCCCTCTAGTTATTCCATCGTGGTCACTTCGCAAAAACAACGTCATTCCCACGCCCCGCTCTAACTTCTTTTATATATTATATATATATATATATATATATAACAAATTGCAGAGAACCAAGAATGGAGGGTGGACAGATATTGTATTTGAGAAATTTGAGACGCTGTGATAGAAGCCAAGAAGCTCTTATCAATTATCTCCGAATAGATGCGGTAGCAGATTATAGTAGGCATAACGTTGTTTACATTACACTCTCGCGATATTGGATCTGCAGAAACCCCTCAAGTAGGTTTCACATAGCAGTCTCGCCATTTAGAACCCTTCTCATCAACCAGATTATCCTCTTCTTTTTTCGCACAGCTTCAAAAAAGGTAGGCATGTCTGCTATAAACCTAAATCGACGCATTCTTTCAACCCATACAGAATCAGTGAATCAGCGATAAACCATGGAGCAGAGTTGCTAGCTTGCTTTTTTTCTCGATGAAGCTTTAGGATCTGGAGAGGCAGAGAGGACAAGATGGAAAATAGTGCTTTGTACGCCATAGTCAAACGCCAAAATAAGGCCATAAATTCGCCTCTATAACGGGCAAAGTAGAGAGGAAATAGAGGGAATTCATTCATAAATCAAACACCAATGTTCGCGCAGAAAGAGATTGGAAAGAGAACAGAGTAGATAAGATCAATCATCATACTGCAGAGATCAAAGATCACTCACGTGTTCATTATGCACATTGAACGCGATAGCGAGATCGATAGTGTGTATGGACGGCATCTTCTTTAGATAGGCCTGGAAAATTATTTTCAGTTTTTTGCATGATTAAAGATTGAATTGATTGAATGTGGATGTAACAATCGATAACAATAGTCGAGAATTTTCTATCGTCTGTACAGTGGGTGGGGTGGCATAGTGGGTTTACGAGTTCCAATGGAGAGGAGAGCGGCAACTACTCCATCCTCAATCTTAATAATCAATCGTCGGAAGACTATGGCAGTGATGTGACGGTGTGGGTGATTGAAAGAAGCAAGGGTGAGCGAAAATCCGAATCTGTGTTCTATTTTTGTAGGCTCTCTCGCTGGTTATTGAAACGATAGAGCATGCCAATTTGATGAGAGGATGACTACCTTGACTATTATCACTATCTTGCGTGATCTCTCCTCTCTCTAGCCAGCGAGGGAGAATTGAGTGCAAAACTGTGCAGGATATGTGCAACCTACACCTCTGTCTGTGGTCAATAAAATCTCCGGAAAATATTCGATCGAGTCACTCTTGAATCACTTGCACAATGCCACATGCTTGTCCCATGATAGAGTTCCCATCATGGGTTCCTATCACGTTCCTATCACATATACAAATCCTGCGTAGATTTCGAAATTTATTTTCAAAAATTATAATCGTCGGTCTATTCGCAACCAATTGTTATTATGTCTGGCATTCAGCGCAATATCACTAAGCACTACGTGGTGGAAACGGACTGGAAGAGGCAGATCAATGTCGATTTCAGCCCTCGAGATCGATTACGAGATCTACGATGCAGTATCGATGAAGAACCGGGCTGCTTCCGTCCCGAAAGATGTCGTCACTATTATGAGCGCGAACCAGTTTCGAGTGATGGTGCAGCCGGGAGAGGTGGGCAATAGTGATGACAAAACAGACTCGGAAAGCCGACTTCAACCTGGGTTCAAGTCGGCTTCACCGTTGAAAATGCCCCTAGTGCACAACTGCTTTTGCTAGCTCATGCATTACTTGTTCGCGTACATGTTCAACTAGATCCGTCTCTGTGATTTTTCGGCCTGTAAGGAAGATAACGTTTGCGAGAATATTTCTAAATTGTGAAAAATAAACGAATTTTCAGCCCAACTCTTTCACAGCTCGGCTCGTCGGATTTGACAATGCATTTGATGGAAATGCTGATGAGTGCTCGGATGTTTACAAAACACCGTAAGTCGACGCGTATTTGGAGACGTGATTATAATTATTTGGAGACATGAATATATCATAATTATTTGGAGATATGATTATAATTATTTGGATACATGATTATGATTATTTCATTTCAGCATTGGTTCAAAGTTCGACGGTTTCGAATTGCAAGTTGACGGCCCTCTGATCTCACTCGTTTTCGAAATAAGAAGAAGGTCGAGCTGTCTGCTGACTTCAAATACAGTGAGATTCTTACAGTTGGAGCATTCGTTCACACTGTCTAGTAGGGTTGGCTATTCTGGGGTAGCAGCGTTCTGGCAAGGTGGAGTGAGGTTATGGGGTCGCTACGACGCCAGAATAGCGAACCCTATTTCCTTGACCGTTCTTGTGCCGAGAGTCCGTGATTCTTCAAGCTGACCTCCAGGTGGATACAGCTCCGTCCAAGTCTCGGAACACGGTAGATTCGATCTTCCCCTCTATGATGTGCAACGCTACGACCCCGCCTGCGATACCTGGATGACGCTCAATCGGCTGCCCATGCAGTACGGTAACTGTAAAATGCGGATCGAGAACTGAAGATAATCACGAAGTAATTTAATTATTCAGAGGCGGTGTATCACTCGTTGTATGCAACTTCAAGCTGTTCGCAGCCAAGTGCTATTGGGGCAATACCCAGATGGTTACGGTAGCCATGTACCGATCGGAAACTGACCATTGGGAAACGGATGGCCTGGCCGACTTCACCCTGTGAGCTCATTCGTGGGGTTGTTGCATTTTTTTAGAACGTTATTGACCGGTTTTGGTGAAAAATATGCATCCCCGTAATTATAGTGCGACTTTTTTTTTCGATAATCTGGGAAACATTTCAGCTGTAATAGGAGTCTGATAGTGTTCGGTCTTCCTGCTCCAGTCTCTCTACCAAAAGAATCCTTTTCAACCCCATATGCTGGCGCATGCGTCCCTGTCTACGTTGGAAACCTCTCGTTGGAAACCACCGAGAACGAGCTCGGACACTTCCTCAGCCAGGCCGGACATATCACCCACGTCCAGTGAGTACATTATAATCTAGCAGAGTCGATTACCCAGAGTAATCAAAACAACACCGAACGTTCGCAATGATAGTCACTAGAGATGTCGGCTCGAGACCGACCTCTCCACATTTAGACTGCTTCTTTTGAGAGCGAGGTGGCGCAGTGGTTATGTGTCAGGAATGCGAAGGGATTGTCATGAGTTCGACCCCCCTTGCTCTCAGATCCACCCAAACCAAGGGGGGCAAGAAATGTTGGTGGTTCGAGAAATCACGGTAATGAAATCGCCTACCACGTGCACACAACACGAGCGGTTAAAGCCTCGCAACAAGCCACTGATCGTCTCAGGATAGGCTCCCACCCGAATTGGAGAAAGTCTGTCTCGAATGGGCATCACTAGTGATCATCCATGGACCTTTTCCATTGCAGTATCGAAACCGACCGTGAGACCGGAAACTCGAAGGGATTCGGCATCTACGAATTCGCCAACGAGGCTTCCGCCCAGGCCGCCATCTCCCAGTGCAACGGAGTTGAATTTAACGGCAGCTCGATCCGTGTCGCATGGCTAACGACTGAAAGCGAGCATATCAACTAATCGCGCGATTACATAGTCTAGTCCCGATCTCGTTCTTCATTCCTCATTCGATTTGAAGTCTCTAGTGATTTGTAATAAACGCGACGTGAAGTATGAAGTATTTTCAACCAATATCATGATATATTTAACTGCTAAAGAGTGTTTCCATCACTTTAATTGTTGTTCGAATAAAGAATGGATGATGTCTCCATGCTCCTAAAAACCTTAAAATGAGCATAAACAGCCCTTTTGATCTTTCCTTTCCCCTGACACGCCTTCCAAACGCTAAGGCGACACTCTAGACACGCCCTAGGCACACAAAACGCTCTTTCTTCACTCTGTTCACCATTTTACGTGGCGAGAGAAAAGAGTGGTAAAGATGACGCGTTTTGCAATATTTGATCATTTTCTTGCCAAGTCTTTTTGTCATTCTCAATTGCTCTCTAGAATAATTATTCATTCATTGCTACTAGGCGTGCCAGTTAGCTATCGCGATTACGCACCCTAATTCCTTTTACAAATGTAATATGAGGCAGTTCGCCTTATTTTCGAGCAACGTCCGGCACAGCTCAAAAAGCTCATTTTCCCGAAAATATGTCTTTTGGGGTTATCGAGGCTACTCAACACGATGGACATACTCATTTTGCCCCCAGACCCCTCGATGGCTCCAGATGGCGTCACGTCGATGTCACGTTTTGACGTGCTAATAGACACCCGACAAGGCTATTTTTAGGCGAAAATTGTTTCTGGGGCAGAATTGCATGGCGAAGACGCCTGTCTTGTTCATTTCTCATGATTTTCAAAAATAAGTTTTAAAAATGCAAGTTTTCGTAGAGGCTATTGCATGCTTAACAACCTAGTGATATCGATCGGGCGTGACGAGAGGATTCAGATTCTATATTTTGAGCCAAATCGGTCATCAGAAATAAATTTGAGCTAACAAAAACTGATTGGAATCGGCCAGGAAACGAGGGCCTCTCCTCTTCCTACGCTTCCTCACATGCGCGCTCTCTCGATTCCCCACACTCTCTCGCCCATCTGGCCTGGGAAGAAGGCCTGGGAGGGGGAGAGAAGGGGAGATAGTCTTGTTTCCTGGCCGATTCCGATCACTTTATGTTAGCTCAAATTTATTTCTGATGGCCGATTTGGCTCAAAATATAGAATCTGAATCCTCTCGTCACGCCCGATCGATATCACTAGGTTGTTAAGCATGCAATAGCCTCTACGAAAACTTGCATTTTTAAAACTTATTTTTTTTAAATCATGAAAAATGAACTAGACAGGCGTCTTCGCCATGCAATTCTGCCCCTAGCCTTCTTTAGCCTTCTCGGGTGTCTATTAGCATGTCAAAACGTGATATCGACGTGACGCCATCTGGAGCCAACGAGGGGTCTGGGGGCAAAATGTATTTTTTTTCGTTTTCAGCAGCCTCGATAACCCCAAAAAACACAGTTTCGTGAAAATGAGCTTTTTGAGCTGTGCCAAAGCTGATGAGATCTGCTCGAAAATAAGGCGAACGGCCTCATATATCGGTCGAGAATATTGTGTCGGGTGTTGATATTCGTGATACTCGAGAACTCTTCATCTATGGTAGATCACTCTCGCATAACGATCTTCGAAAACTGGAATTTTTTTACTGCATCTGATGAATTTCAATCTTTAAATCATGAGTTGAAGTACAAGATCTTCTCGATAATCTGTCCACACTATTGGGAGACCAAAAAAGCAAAGATTGATAATGATCAACCAAGATCTATCCTGAAGCTACAGTATTTTGGAAGATTCATGGATCGATACACACTTCCGAAGTTACTAAACTCGGAAAGGGTCCGGAGCGTATATGAGGAAATCACGACCGATTCGAAAAAGATCCCCAGAATTCAGATCAGTTACTCTTTATCTGATTCGGCATCACGATTCCTGTGTAATTACGGTAACTTCTTAAGGAATTTGAACACAATCGAAATTGACCGAATATTAAATTCACCTTGCAGTTGTGACCGATTTCCCGAATTCATAAATCCTCACTACAAACACATTTGCACTGGAGACGAATTATCCATGACTCTGAGCTCCGGAGTGTTTTCGAGAAGGGAACCAAATTCAGATTGCGATCATTCGTCGATAGGCAAACTGTTGAAGAGGCAATTTGATTTCTTGTGATACATTACTCCAGTGCATGATTCGCAAACACCGGCCTTCAAAAGCTAAGATTTCCGGTCTCCGTAGCAGATTTATTGAAATCGTTACCAATAAAATAACTGCTTCTTCTCGGAAGATCAATTTTTCACAAGAATGTATCCCTATCGGTAACCTTAATCGCAAGATTTCGGAGTTTCACAGAAATTTCGTAATTACGATGGTCGACAAATTCTGGAAATTATGCATTCACTTGTAAGAAACTATACATGGAATTCATGGAAAAAGAACTTAATACAACTAGTAATGGCGATAGAACTTATGAGATCAAAGATCAACTTGATTCTGTTGAGATCAAAGTAAAACATGAGCGATTCACTCGTAGTTTCGGAATCACAGCCCAAGCTGATGGTAATCTTCCCAAAATTTACGGTATTCCAAAGATGCATAATACCCCTATAAAATTTCGATTCATCACTGGTGCACACGATAGTACGCTAAAGCCATTGTCGGTTGAGTTGCAAACGATCCTCAGGTTCCTACATGGGCACTTCAGAAAATACTGTAACAACATTACTAGCCATGACAAAATCAATCGATTCTTCTCAATACAAAACCCTTTTAAAGTTGTTCAGCAATTGAGCACTGTTAATAATCCTGACGGTAAGATCTTCTGTGCTGATTTCTCATCACTATTCACAAATCTACCACACGATGTTGTAAAGGAAAAACTATTCTATCTGTTCGATCTATTGTTTAGAAATGCAGGCTCTGAATACCTTGTTGTCCAGGGCAGAAATGTCAGATATGATACAAACAATTCAAGCATTGCTGGTCGATCATATCATAAGAATGATCTGAAACTCATTGTTGATTTTATACTTCAAAACTCATTCGCATACTATGGAGATACTCTATCAACAGAATAAGGGAATTCCGCAAGGTAACAATGCATCTCCACAAATTGCGGATCTCACTCTAGCAGTGATGGAATTCCTATACATCCCTAATAACATCAGAAATGGCCATCCGCTCTCTTTCTCATTAAACCGAACATTCCGATATATCGATGATCTCTTCCACATATCGGACAGAGAGGCGTTTAACATTGGACATGTATCACCATTCTCTAACATTAGAGCAGACAAACTCAGAGCCTACTGAGGCGGCGTTTCTTGATCTATCGATTAGCGTCACTCATTCTGGACATATTCAGACGTCATTATACAATAAGACAGATGATTACTCATTCTCAGTCATCAGATATCTACATTTTATTCCTATCAGTATGTGTCTCAATACAATGCATGGAGAGATCGTTTGAATCTTTCGCAATTGCTCGTCCTTTGACCATTTCCTAGAAAGAGTTCGACAGATTGCACGATACTTTATTTCAATAAAATATCCAAAATAAATCGTATTTTCCAGATTATATTCAACTCTAAATAGAAACCCCAATATCACACTAAAATACGGACTTCCCAATAGCGAAATCTGCCTCAAAGTCACTAATAAGCTCTTAAACTCTAAATAATATGCCGGGGAGTAATTAGATACCATCCTTTCATTTCTGGAATCTTTTCCACTTCAACTTTTCCTTGACAGTAGGTGTTTGGTTTCTTGATCTCTTGATCATCTTCCCTACCCTCCGCCTTCCCTCCCTCCCTCTCCTCACTTTCTGACCTTGTGACCTCTAGTGATCTACCCTCTTCCCGCCGTTCCCTCTTCACCCTCCATTCTCTCACTCTCACTTGGTCTCTCCCCTAATCACACTGTTTTGTTTACACTAATTATGATATTGTTGGTTGTTCGTTTTTATTGTCGCGTGGCGAATATCTACTCATTTCCCCATCTTTTGTTTCCTCACTCACGTTGGGCATCGTACTGATGAGGTTCACCCTTCGTGATGCGGTCGGGTGTCTACGACCTAACGAACCGAAACATCCGACCGTGTTATATAGGAAGTGTTTGTCAATTCCCTCTGTTTTCTCTAGGCAGTCTCCCAATCTTTCCCTCCTCCGAACCTTGTTCCATTACAATTTCCCCCATTCTCTCTTCCCACGTTGTTTCAGGGAAGGAACCAGGAACATGGTGACAATTTGTCACAATTTTAATGTTTGTGCCAACATTGCACCATTGTTTTCTTGCTATCCTTTTTCAGCTCGCGTGCCAACGCCCTCAGCACTAGGCTGGACTGTTCAATCATAGAAACAACAGTATTATCATATTCCAATTTGATGCCATATGCGTTCTCTATACCAAAGATTCGATTAGTATACCATAATCAACACATACTGTCTAGCTATCCTCAACGATGGTCGGCCGCGGATTGAGAGGAGGACGAGGAGGAACGAGAGGTGCGTCACACAGCCATCCCCGCTGTTTGTCTACAGACAGCAATCATTCCACGGATCAGCCCGAAAGCATAAACATCGTGCACGGTTTTCCTAAGGTTCGTTCTGAACAGGCGAGTGATCGTTTGATCTTTGATCTCTGCAGGACTTCTTCGCCACCCCGCATCGATGGGAGGAATTATTCACTATAGCTGTTGAAGGCAAAGAGCTGAAGGCTCACAAGGTCTGTAAAAATTAGTGTTATGTATTTGATCCTTCTTCTCAGCAACTACTAGTCCCATCATTTTTAATTTACTATTGTTATGATAAGGAGGTATTTTTTGGCCGGTTTTCAAAATGTAATTTTGAGTAGTGAAGGGTTTTCAAAATGTAATTTTGAGTAGTCTGTTTTTTTAGCTTGTCGTGTGCATTCGCACTGTTAGATAACCTCGGCTTTTCAGGAGATACTGAAAGCCCGTATTCCTTTCTTCCACGGCCTTTTCAGCTCTAATATGGCGGAGGCCGCATCGGGAACACCAATCTTCGTGGTCGGTCATCTGATAATTTATTCGATTCATTAATTCATTATCGATTTTTGAAGTGAACTATATTTGCAACGCAATTATTGTAAAGTCGCGAACATAACGGATCTATGGCTTCTGTTCAGAATTGGATGCAGTCACGACAGAAAGCCTTCTGGACTACTCTCACAATAACTGAGTCGAACGTTCAGAATCTGTTGATGGGCGCCGTCTTCCTACAGATGGTGAGCGATAGCGCGTTTTGTTCAATCGTTGGTTAACCGTTTGGATCACGACTTTCTTCAAATTTTGGAGGAAAATCGATACCTTTTACTACAGAAAAATATGTCTCTTGGGCTTTTTTGCTGCGATGTGAGAAACGTCTTTTCGACTACTAATTTTCAGGAATCCGTTCGAGACGAGTGCGTTCACTTCATGGAACGACGAACCCGAATCGATAATTCGATCGACCTGTCGAGAATCAGCTCCCAGATCGCCGATGTCAACTTAGACAAGATTGCCCTGAGATTTATCGATGTAACTTCTAACCGATGAAAGGTAAAAATGTGAAAAGAATCACTTCAGAAAAACTTCGTCGCTTTTTCGTTGACTGACATGTTTCTGGAGCTCATCGAAGATGAGCTATCGTGATACTCCAGAGAAATTCCCTACGCATTGACAGTGAAGAGCAGGTATTTATCAGTGAACTTCTGTTATATTGGGTGAAAACTTCCACTAGAAGTTGGATCTGATTATGTTATCACGAAAGAGACAGCATTAGCGCAACAGTTAGTGAAATAAAGTGGAAGAACGGGGGAAGAGAAGGAGTGTTAGGGCTGGGAATGACCTCTCCATTATACGCACGTGTTAGGGCTCGGAATGACCTCTCCATTATACGCACTCTATCGTCAGAATCTATTCGATGCTTTTATCAACAGGTGTTCGTAGCACTCGATCGTTGGATTCGTGCTCACTCAGATGCACACAGTGTGAGGTTAGTAATTTTTGTAATTGTTCAAAATACTATCATCATGATTTATTGCAGACTTCTGAAGTGTATTCGTTGCACTCGTCTCTCTCCTACCTTCCTCGACGAGATTGTCGAGAACACCGACTGGGTGTCGGGAAATCCAGAATGCGTCGAACGCATTGACGAAGCGAAGATACGATTGTCTACTGTAGCTATTACGGACCACTCTTTTGCAGATGTTCATCAAAACTAAAACTCGCCCTTGCTCGTTCAAAACCACCGGGAGATTGTGTGAGGAGGCCAATCGTTTCATCGCATTCATTGGTGATTTCTGATCTTTGATCTCTGCCTATGCTCGATCTCTTACAGAAATGAACGACGAGGACTATGACGGGTCAACAATATATCTCTTCAATCCCATTACGAATGAATGGACAAGTTCGCTCCTGTAATTATATGCAAATAACGTTTTTTTTATAGATAAGTATACCCCGACAACACCTAGCAACTACTGCTCTGTAGTAGTCGCCGGCAGGAAGGTAGGGTCAAGGATGTATATTTGTAATGTCGATCGAGATTGACTCGTCTCAATTTGCATGCTCTCTCGCCAGTCAGCGAAACGACAGAGCATGTAAATGGAGGAGAGTTGTTTTCGAATGGACATCACTATCACGTCTGCTTCTCCCCAAATACCAATACTCAATGAGCAAATGTGAGAAAAACAGTAGAAAAGTTACATCACAAATACCGAAAAAAAAACTATTTTGAATACAGATTCGCAGGTGATTTTCGTTGGCGGTCAAATCGGAACTGCCGATTCAAATCGCCATGTATGTCAAATATTCGATACCCAAATTCATCAGTGGGCTGAGGTAAGAGCATTTGCAAAAAATTTATTTTATTTTTGTTTGGATTTCGAGTTATTTTCAAAATGCTGGTAAGCTCGGATAAGCTCGGGTTAGCTCGGCAATTGTTTGCCCATTGTCTGGAGATACCCCAATGTTCGGTTCGTGTTCAGCACTAATCGAAAAACAATCGTGATATTTACTGATCTCTTTTTGAAAATTATTATTCAGACATCTCCAATGGTCTACGCGAGAAAATTTCCCGCCGTTGGATTCATCGATGGAAAAATGTACGAATCTTCAAAAATGTGCATTTCGAAGAAAATAAACATGAATTCGAGTTTGGGCAATGGCTTTGTCCATTAAATGCGTTGTCTCGAAGACAAAATATAGTAACAGCGGCCACTATTGTAAGTGGAAGTCTTACAGTTACGCAGCCGGTGGCAATTTGACTGACGATGACGCTCTTTTGTCTGTGGATACATGCTGCCCATTTGATGATAAGCCAGGTTAGTTATTTGAATAGCTTAAAATAAATAAATAAATAAATCTATCAGATGAAAGGAACAATTAAGGAAAACGAATGCTAGAAAGGAACATGTTCGTGAAAGTATAGATGCATTTATGGATCAATCTTTTAGAATGGATACCGTCAAAACCGATGATCAAGAAGCGAAGCAGAGCTACTTCGTGTGTCCTGTACGGAAAGTTATACGGTATGAAACATCGGGATACGGTAGAATGATCGACTCTTTCAGTGCTCGGAGGATCTAACGGTACGGATTTCTGGAACGATGGGGAATGCTACGACCCAGAGTCCGAGAGGTATGTACCTAGTAGTGTCAAATCGGAAAGAACTCTCTTCAATTCGCGCACTTTCTCATCTGTCAAGTGAACGGGTTCCGATTTTCCATCTATGCTGACAGATAAGAGAAAGGGGACGGATGGGCAGTTTCGCAATGGGTCCTGGAACTTTGGAATTTAACGAATCTACGTGGAGTTGAATCTGATTAAATCTCATGTGCTGCTCAACAATTCGATAGATCCAATGATCATCGATACATAATGCTGGTGTTTTTACTGGCCGGCGAGATGGAGAAATTCGGTCTCGATTTGCCATAACAACTCTAATTTTTCAGCTGGACTCTGATCGCGCCACGGAACGTGGCTCGAGATGGCTTCAGCGTTGCTTCCTTCGACAGATACATCTATGCCGCCGGTGGGTCAAAGGGAATCCTTAATCGGGATGCTCATTCGACAATCTCTCCTCAATCACCCTGATCTTTCGCTGGTTAGATAAACGAGAGAGCACGATAATCAAGGAGAGTCAAGTCTCGAGTCAGCACCCCTTTCCTTAATTAGGATGCCAACGTGAACAATGAGTCGCTCCGCTCTGCACACTGTGTAGTAGGGTTTGCAATTCGGGCGTCATAGTGAGCCCGATATTTCACTCCCCGCCTACTTTCGCAATCGTTGAGGTGGTTCATTAGTGGGCTCGCTCCGAATAGCGAGCCCGCTACCTCTATCATATCAGAGGCGAAGACCGCTGACAAATACAGATGATCAACTTTCTCGTCGCTGGCTACACTAAGAATAAAACAGCATTGGGAATTAGTCGCACACACTCTCGTCACCCGACTAGTAAGGTTTTTTTTTCGGAGCGAGCCTCTTTCCACCTCGCCGATTGCGAAAGTAGTCGGGGAGTGAGATAGCGGGTTCCCACTCAGTGTGCAGAACGAGGAGATTCAATGTTCACTTTGACATCCTGATAAAGGAAAGTGGCTCACCGAGTATCCCCTTCTGATTCCTCATTCTGACTTCCCCAGGTGGTAACAACTTCAACAAAGTCTCGGAACACGGAAGCGTTGATGTCCCCCTCGACGATGTGGAGCGATACGATCCTGCGAGCGATTCCTGGGAGACGCTTAATCGCACGCCCATTTGGTACGGTATCCGGAAAATTTGATCGAAAACTGACGACCGCTATGATGACTGACGATTTTTCCATAGGAACGGTGACTTGAAAATGCGGATCGATAACTGACGATAATCACGAACTTATAATTATAATATTCAGCGGAGGCCTAAAGCTTGTTGTGTGCAACTCCAAGCTGTTCGCAGCAAAGTGCTACTGGGGAAATGCACAGATGGTTACTGTAGCCGTGTATCAACCGGAAACTGACCATTGGGAGACGGATGGCCTGCCGGATTTCACCCTGTGAGTTCCACTGACTTGCGAGCTTTTTCGTCGGTTAGAGAACCAAAAGCACGGAAAACTTGTCTAGATTAGTCATCACCAGTGAGTTCGTAAAAATTTCATGAGGCGAGTACGGGTTGTTTTTCAGCATTGCAGGGCATAAATATGCTGACATTCCTTTGAAAAAGCTGCATCCCCGTTATCGTGATCTGATATAATCATAATAATCAAACGTGACATAATCAAACATTTCTGGGAAATATTTCAGGTGCAATAGGCAGCTGAAGGTGTTCGGCCTTCCCGCTCCCATCTCTTTTCCAAGAGACTCGATAGATTCAACTTCCATTCGATTGAACATGGCTTACGATGGACCACGCTTCTCGGTCTACGTTGGAAACCTCTCCGATCAGGCCACCGAGGACGAGATCGGTAACTTCCTCAGCCAGGCCGGACATGTCACCAACGTCCGGTGAGTCTTCTCTCATCTAGTTAACACGACATAAAACACACATCAAAACAAAACAATCTCACGAAAACACCACTATCAAAACACCAACATTTTATCATACGTACGCAATGATTGTCACTAGGACCCCTGCGTCATTAGTTGATTGCACATGGGAGAGTGTGTCAAGGGAGAAAGTCCCACTCGCTTTCGCACGCTCTGTCACCTTTCTTATTGAGCTCAGTTGGTTGAAGTTAGTGCTCATTCATTGGCGAATTCCGTTGCAGCCTCGTGATCGACCGTGAGACCGGACGACCGGACGGATTCGGAGTCTGCGAGTTCGCAGATGAGGCATCTGCCCAAAACGCCATCGCCCAGTCCAACGGAGTCGTATTCGACGGCCGCACTCTCCGTGTTACATGGCTAACCACTGAAAGCGATCAAACTTCCGCTGTTGATACCCCATCTCTTCGATTTGAACATGGCTCTAGCTGGAGGATGCTTCTCGGTCTACGTTGGTAACCTCTCGTTGGAAACTACCGAGGATGATGTCGGACAGTTATTGAGTCAGGCCGGAAATTTCACCAACGTCCGGTGAGTATCTCCTCCTCTAGTAGAGACGGCAAACTAGTGTAAGCAAAGCAACATCAAACTTTTACAATGACCTAAGGACCTAGGGCATTGGGACCTAGGGCATTGGGACCAAGTGCATGTGGACCTAGGGCATCAGTATGTGATCATTCATCGACCTATTCTATTGCAGTCTAGTGACAGACAGTGAGACCGGAAGCTCGAAAGGATTCGGCATTTGCGAATTCGCCGACGAAGCTTCTGCTCAGCAAGCCATCTCCCAGTTCAACGAAGCAAATTTAAAAGGCAGTTCGATCCGTGTCAGATGGCTAACCACTGATCTTGTTCCATTGGCAGAGGCATAGACGTGATAATCTATGTGTATACCACGATATTCCCTCTATCCCGAACCCAAGAAATCTAACGGCTGTCACTCTATTCCCCAAAGGGTTAACCAGCTCAATTGTTATTGTATTGGTAACAATTTCTTCGATAATGTTTTTTTGGAATTTGGAATTCCGAATGAAGTTGGTGATGGTCATTCGATTTATCAACATTAAAAAATTATCAGAATTCGAAAACACTTAGATGCCGATCCGATACATACTTTCTATCTCCCCGATCCTCGAATCGTTTTGAGACTAAAAATATCGAGACTGTAAGCATTTCGGCATGAAAGGGTACATCTCATCTGCTTTCACTGCTAAATCATGGTCTTGCTCACTAGCCGCTTGAGACCATTATGGACTGTTTCTGCGTTTTTAATGGATAGTCATCATCATTCGACAGCGCGCTCGCGTTGAAATTATCCATCTACAGACTTCTCTCATGTACTGGACCAATCGCATAACCACCGAGATCCGAATGATCGGGCCGTCGAGGAGGCTAAGCAACATTTTTCACGTCTTCGGGAACAGTGGGGAGTAGAGATAGAAACGCCTCGATAGTTGTTTTAATCAATTACTTGACATAAATGTTTATGCGGTATTTTCGTGAATCATTTCACTTTCTCTATTGAACTCGGTTGCATAATGTCTAATCGTCATTCGCCATGTTGACACGGAGAGAGCGGCCGTTTAAATATGCTCCATTGAACTGGGAGATGGCGTTCTGGGCGGAAGCCCCGTCGGTAAACATCAAGCTTCCGAATCCCGTATGACGTCCCGTCTCACGGTCATACTCGAAACTGTAAACAAAGATTTCATCATAAGTGAAAACTAGGATGACAACGGAGAGAAACAAATGTGTGTTAACTGGAGCACCTGAACTCAGGATAAGACACAAGCGGAGTTCAGATGCCCCAGTTAACACACATTTATCTATATGCGAAAGATATGGTGGCTGAACTCACCGGACGTTGATGACTGTTCCGGCCTGGCTGAAGAAGTGTCCGAGGTCGTCTTCAGTCGTCTGGTAGGAGAGATTTCCCACGTTGACGGAGCAGCACCCTCCATCAGAAGCCATGTTGTCAACAGCGGGAGTTGAAGGTGAATCAATTGTTAAAGAGATATGTGGAGAAAGGCCGAACACCATCAGACTCCTGTTGCACCTGAAATATATCCCAGATGGTGATTGTGCAATGATTTTTCACCAAAAATTACAGTTCGTGGAAAAAACACATAGAATTGTCTTTGCCCTAGTGTTGCCGGATCGAAAACTCTCATTTTGCACACTTAGAGAAACGAGAGAGTTTACGTAGTAACTGGACGGAGTATCTTTCAATCCGTCATCACTAATTTATCCCATACAGTTACCCGAACTCACAGAGTGAAATCGGGCAGGCCTTCCGTCTCCCAATAGTCAGTTTCCGGTTCATACATTGCTACCGTAACCATCTGGGCATTGCCCCAATAGCACTTGGTTGCGAAAAGCCTGGAACAGCACACCACCAGCGATACGCCGCCTCTGAAGAATTAAATCAGTTCGTGATTATCGTCAATTCTCTATCCAATTTTCTAGCGCAATTACGGTAGTGATCTCTTCATTTCGTGTGCTTTCTCGTCGCTCTTACCGGTTAGATAGTGCACGGAATGAAGAGACGATCAGCGCACTATATCAGGTACCGTACTCCATGGGTAGGTGATTGAGCGTCTCCCAGGTGTCCGAGGCGGGATTGTAGCGTTCCACTTCATAGAGAGGATAATCGAATCTGCCACATTCCGAGAGTTGGGAGGAACTGTAGCCACCTGGATAAGTCAGAATGAAGCATCCGTCTCATACTGTCTAATCATGATTTCAATCGAATCGAGGCAGAACCTCATCAATTTGCACACTCCCTCGTGTCCATAACCAGACCGTTCTAATCAAGGAGAGTCGGTCTCGAATGGGTATCACTACTTGTTACCTGACAATTCGGGATACTCTGTTGAACGAAGATATGCATTGTCTACGTAGACATCCTTATTAAGGATCCACTTTGACCCACCAGCTACATAGATAAATCCGTTGCAAGATGCTGCGCTGAAGCCATGTCTAGCCACGTTCCGTGGCGCTATCAGAGTCCAGTTGAAAAAAGAGCGTCACCACACGCAGTAGTGATCGTTTCGAAATGTCTCAATTCTCGCTCTTACCTGTCTGACTCTGGATCGTAGCACTCCCCATCGTTCCAGAAATTATTTCCTTCGGATCCTCCGAGCACTGAAAGAGCCGATACATCTACCGTATCCGATCTATTACATACCGTATAACTTTCCGTCGAGGACACACGATGTCGCCCTGCTTCGCTTTTTCAGCATTGGTTTTGATGGCATCCATTCTGAGAGTAATTCTTCGATCGATATGTTCCTAAGTATTGACATTTCTGACTTTTATAATGAAAATAGGGCTTCGGTTGATTGACTAACCGGGCTGATCATCCAATGGGCAGTATGTCTCGACAGTCGACAGAGCGTCATCGTTAGACACATTTCCACCAGCCGCATAGCTGTAACACCTTCATTCGAGAAACACTTCTCCTCACTGACGTGAGTACTCGATGTGAATCATTGAATGAAACATGAATTAATAAAACATAAATTCCATGACCTATACATTAGGATTTTCCGAGGATTCTTACATTTTCCCGTCAATAACTCCAACCGCCGGCGATCCTCGTGCGCTGAGCATCCGCGGAGTCTAGAAATGATAATCAGTGAATATTAGTGATGCCGAATCGAGACCGACTCTCCTCGATTAGCGTGTGCTCTCGCCTGTTTGAAACGAGAGAATATGCGAATTGAGGAGGGTTTCGACTATACATCACTATTGAATACAAAATATCACGCAAACAAATCTACCAAAAATGATGAAGTTTTTTTTAGAGCACTTGCCTCGGTCCATTGATGAATTTGCGTGTCGAAGACTAGACATCTGTGACGATATTCGGGCGAATCGACGTTATCGATTAAACCCCCGATGAAAAACATCTGAAAAACAAACAATCATGAATTTTCATTTATTTTTGTAACAAGCGCGGTTTCTCAGTTTCACAACTGGTCAACAATAATTGGTATTTTCTATGCATCTCGAAACGTGAACACTAGCGATGACCATTCGAGACCGGCTTCTCCTCAAGTAGCATTCAGTATGCGTCATACTTTCTGACCGGCGGGAGATCATGATAATCGAAGAGAGTAGGCCTCGGATCGACATCACTAGTGAGAACACATCCTTGAACCTACCTGCCTACCAATGACCGCTACAGTACTGTCGCAGTTAGGCGTTTTCGGAGTGTTCACATCTAAAAAATGAACATAATGTGCATGAAAAATATAATAACGAACTAGTCCATTCATTCGTAATGGGATTGAAGAGATAGATTGTTGACCCGTTATAGTCCTCTTCGTCCATTTCTGCAAGATATTGAACATTAGGAAAATATCGAAGGCTCAAAGATCAAAGATCAAAAATCACCCATGAATGCGATGAAACGATTGGCCTCCTCACACAATCTTGCGGAGGTTTTGAAAGAGCATGGCCCAGTTGTAGTGTTGATGTACACCTGAGAAAGATTTCTAGATTAACATGGGTAGAAGTTCCTTAAAATATGTATTTCATCATCAATATATCCTGTAACAAGCTCCAATATGTAACCCGAATGTGTCGAATGCCCATCATTCAAAAGACAAACATGCACGCTTGAATAAATATACTCCAGTACCCAATCGTACCTTCGCTTCATTGATGACCTCAATACATTCGATGTTTTCCTTCATCCAACCCGTCTTCTCGACAATCTCATTGATGAAGGTAGGAGAGAGGCGAGTGCAACGAATGCACTTCAGAAGTCTGCAACAAATGGTAACACAAATAATATTTAAAAAAAATCAATAATTATTGCAATATTCACCTCGCTGCGTTCGCATCAGAGTGATCACGCATCCATAAATCGAGAGCTCCGAACACCTATTGTTGAACAAATCTTACAGATTCTTCAGAAATTTCAGTGAAAGTAAATGGTTTTCTCATACACACTCGCTCGTCTCGCAAGAGCGCAGCAGAATGGAGTGCCCATTCCATCTTCTAACTCTCTTTCCCTTCTCCCTTCTCCCTCCTTATCTCAGTAACTATTACACATAAACTCGTCAAAAATGATTGGATCCTCTTTTATATAATTTAACCGTTAATAATTTGCAAATACTTTGAATAATTTAATTAAACAAATCTTATAAATACCTGCTCTTCGCTATCGATACGCAGAGTATTTCGGTGAAGGATCACGACTAGCTCATCTTCGGAAAGCTCCAGAAACGAGTCGAAGATATAGCGACGAAATTCTTCTGAAATGATGCGTTTAAATTTTTCGGAATTTTGAACAGTTTCTAGTAAATATTTTGTACATTCTTTTCGTTCACTTTTCTAAGCAGTTTTCCCGATCAACTTTTACCGAACCAAGATTCGTAATTAATTACATCGATAAATCTGAGCACGGTCTTCTCCAATTTGTCGTCCGCGATATGGGAGCTGATTCTCAGCATGTCAATTGCATTATCGATTCGGATTCGTCTGCTCATGAACTGAACGCACTCGTTTCTTACAGCTTCCTGAAGAAAGTCGTCAATGAATAGTAAATATCGGCTCTAAATCAGCTATAATAAATCCTTCTTCATACATATCCGAGAGGCAAACATTTTTCCTCATTGAATAGTCTCGATTTTCCTAGTGAATACCGTGATACGAAAGATTGAACAAGGATGATTTCAAACGTGATATTATTCACCATCTGAAGGAAGGCGGAGCCCATGAGTAGAATCTGAGCGTTCGACTCGGTGATTGTTAGAGTTCCGGTGTAGATGTAGTCCAAAAGGCTTTCTGTTGTGGTCGCATCCAATTCTGAAATAATTTTAAAAAGCACGATAATCGAGCCGTCCCAACAGTCGTTATTCATTCCACCGCTAATAACACACATCTTTTAAAAAATTTTTATAGAAGTATTGTGTTCCTGGTAAGCCGCATAAAGCAAGCGTCGAGCTTTAGCACTATATTTATTTAACACAAAACTGCAGGAAGCTATGACCAACCACGAAGATGGGTCTTCCCCGTTGAGACTTCCGCCATATTCGAGCTGAGAAGACCGTGGAAAAAGGGAACACGAGATTTCAGAATCTCCTGAAATATTCAGGTTAAATAACAGAGATATAAATAAGGAACGGACACCACAAGCCAACTTTCTATAGAGGAAAAATGATGTATAATAAGTATGATATTTGTTTTCAAGAAACTAAGTAACTATGATCCTTACAAACCTTGTGAGCCTTCAGCTCTCTGCCTTCAACAATTATAGTGAATAGTTCCTCCCATCGGTTTGGTGTGGCGAAGAACTCCTGCATCGATAGCGTTCAAAATACATGGCTATTTCTGAATTTCACACACGTTCTAGACTGCTCGAATTGCGAGAAAACACAGCCCAAGAAGTGATGGCGGATCCAATATTTCGAATTCTCACTATCAAGTCCATCGAGGACGAACCTTAGGAAAGGCGTGCACGATGTCCACGCTTTCGGGCAGATCCATAGAAAGATTGCTATCTGTTGACAAACAGCGAGGAAGGCTTTTAGAAGCGCCTCGCGTTCCTCCCCGTCCTCCTCTCGAACCGCGTCGTAGGGGCTGTCGGCCAACCATCGTTCGGAATAGCTAGATTCTATTTCTTGATTAGTGACGAAACGAAGAACAAGTTCGACACGTAGGTATCAAGAAAGCAGTTTGCATCAAATTACGCAACGATTATCGTTCTAGGTGCATTCTGAATGGCGTTTTGGTGAACGAACAGTCTAGCCTAATGCTGATTGTGTGGGTTCTCGAGCTGAAAGATAAGTGTGCAATGATGGTGCAATATTGACTCGGTCATTAAAAGTGTGACGAATTGTCACCATTTCCGGGCCATTCCCTCGCGCGTTGAGAAAGAATGGCGAAGAAATAAGGGAAGAGAGCGCGAATCTGTGATTCCTAGCTTACATATCTAGTAATAACAAATGCTTTCAACTAGATAACAATGAGGAATGACAGAGAGAGATATTTGCCAAGAAAAAAATATTGCAACACGTGCCGTAATTCCAAAGATTCTTGTTCCTTTGCCAAGCATATAAAGCGCGGGATGAGGGGAGTGAGGAAATGTAGTTTTGTGTGTCTAGGGTGTGTCTAGAGTGTAGCGTTAGCGCTTTGAAGGCGTTTCAGCGGAAAGGAGAGATCAAAAGAGCATGCGATCGAAAAGAGACGATCGAGTTCATATGAGTCACATTGGTAATCTCTTTATTGTTCCTTTTCATTATGATTGGAGAAATGAAATCAATTGCTAAACAATTCCTTGAACCTCTAATCGAGGTGTGTCAAGCTTCCGAGAGAGCGATGAGAAGACGAAGGAAAAACTTTCAATAATCATGAACACTAACGAACATCCACTTCCCGTGGGGAAGTGTGATTTTCAGTTTTTGATAAACTCAAACCCAGGGTGAATTTGGGTCCACCCCAGCCCTTCTTCGAAGGCTTCGCTCAATCCTGATCTCAGTAAAAGTGGATGAATCACTGTTAGTTCAGATTTCAATAAAAGCGATGGAATCAAATCTTCACCCAAATTCGCGTTTTATGAGATAACAACTTATTATGAGACTCATTATGAGATAACAACTTGTTCATACGATTTCATATAACAGCCGCGTGTTTGCTCGAAATCTCAGGCGCGAATTTGGGTGAAGATTTGATTCCATCGCTTTTATTGAAATCAGAACTAACAGTGATTCATCCATTTTTACTCAGATCAGGATTGAGCGAAGCCTTCGAAGAAGGGCAGGGGTGGACCCAAATTCACCCTGGGTTTGAGTTTGTCTCAAACTGAAAATCACACTTCCCCACGGGAAGTGGATTCAATTACTTTTATTAATGCGTAGCATTAATTCTTGCTCAGAACTATTCGAAACTTTTCAATATCTTGAGAATCAAATAAATAATATAACAAGCAAGGGGGGCAAGCCCCCTTGAACTGCCCTTTGAAGGTTATATATGATCGATTAGGAAAGCCACAAAACAAGATGGCTCGAGGATCAACCAAATTACATAATAAGCAAAGGGGGCAAGCCCCCCTTTAACCCCCCTTACAGGTCATGCGTGATTGCCTAGGCATGCACAAATATTCTGAAGATTGCAAAGACGACCCGGGAAAACATTGCGTGTAACATAAACCAATAGTTTATAAATTAAATGATCGTAATACGTTCACTCGCATACACCATTTTTGATCACTTTCTCAAACTCGAAGTTGTAGTATATCATCACTAGTAGGGTTGCAGGATCGGTTTCGGATAGTTCGACCCCTCTCTCTCCTCGCGCGAGCGCGCGTCGAATAGTTCGACGCCTGTATTCTCTCGCCTCCAATAATTCGAGCCAGACGGTTAGACAGTCGAACTATCCGACTCCCTCCCCCTCGCCTCGAGAGGGGAGAGGAAAGAGCGCGCGTTTGTCGTCAATTGCGAGCGCTTGGGAGAGGGAAATCGAGAAGGGGGCTAATTCCCCTCAATATCTAGATGCGAATTGAGAATTTCTTGTAGAGAAAACACAGGGCTATCCATCTGCACAACTTAGATCTTCGTATCAGCAAAGACGGCTGAGCAATCTTCACTTTTCTGAGGCACTATGCGATTTTTGAGGTCCAATCGCCTCAAATCGAGAGGATGGCTAATTCTACAAACAAGCTAGACACCAATGGAATATTGTACCATGTGCAGAAAACACAGGGCTATTGCGTAGAATAAACTAGAAGTGCATCAGAGCAAAGGCAGCTGAGTAAAGTGCACTTTCCCGAGGCACTATGACAATTTTTGGCTCAAATCACTCCCAATCGAGATGAGGGCTAATTCCGCGAAAGGGGGCGGTCTTAGCTGATACAACCATGATAATCAGCGATGTTTTCCGGTACTATATCAAAAATCTGGACCCTTGTAGCTTTAAAACGAACCCCGCTGGAGCTCTTTGAGTGCGCAATCGGTCAGAGGGCAGAAAAAAGGGCAGTTGGAGAGTCAATCGTAAGGAGAGCTAATTTCACGAAAGGGGACGGTCTTAGCTGATACAACCATGATCATCAGCGATGTTTTCCGGTACTTTCTCATAAATCGAGATCCTTGTAGCTTTAAAACGAACCCCGCTAGAGCTCTTTGGGTGCGCAATCGGTCAAAGGGCAGAAAAAAAGGTCAGTTGGAGAGTCAATCGTGAGGAGAGCTAATTTCGCGAAAGGGGACGGTCTTAGCTGTTACAACCATGATAATCAGCGATGTTTTCCCGTGCTTTGAGAAAAAAAACGGTCCTGGTACAATCAAAATGGACCCAGCAATCTCCATTTTTATCCTTTTTCCAACTGCCCTTTTTTTCTGCCCTTTGACCGATTGCGCACTCAAAGAACTCTAGCGGGGAAGCTACAAGGCTACAAGGGTCCCGATTTTTGAGAGGGTACCGGAAAACATCGCTGATTATCATGGTGTATCAGCTAAGACCGCCCTCTTTCGCGGAATTAGCCCTCATCTCGATTGGGAGTGATTTGAGCCAAAAAATGACATAGTGCCTCGGGAAAGTGCACTTTTCTCAGCCGCCTTTGCTCTGATGAACTTCTAGTTTATTCTACGCAATAGCCCTGTGTTTTCTGCACATGGTACATTATTCCATTGGTGTTTAGCTTGTTTGTAGAATTAGCCCTCCTCTCGATGTGAGGCGATTGGACCTCAAAAATCGCATAGTGCCTGAGAAAAGTGAAGATTGCTCAGCCGTCTTTGCTGATACGAAGTTCTAAGTTGTGCAGGTGGATAGCTCTGTGTTTTCTATACAAGAAACTCTTCTCAATTCGCATCTAGATATTGAGGGGAATTAGCCCCCCTCTCGATTTCCCTCTCCCAAGCGCTCGCAATTGACGACAAACGCGCGCTCTTTCCTCTCCCCTCTCGAGGCGAGGGGGAGGGAGTCGGATAGTTCGACTGTCTAACCGTCTGGCTCAAATTATTCGAGGCGAGAGAGTACGGGGCCGGCGCGCGCTCGAATAGTTCGAAACCGAAACCGAACCTGCAATCCTAATCACTAGTATATGTTTTAATGCGAAAAATTCCACACATTTACATTCGGCGGATATTCTTGAGAATCATAAACGGGAAGTTGATTCACTTTCTTTTGTTATGCTTATCATTTATTTACGATCGAACTATTCAAGTCTTTGCTGATAACCTCTCTAGCTCTTTCCAATCGCGAGACATGCTGGAGACTGGGTTGGATACTCGGACTACGCGAAGAAGTGACCCACCCTGCGCGCTACCCTCCTCTCTCGGAAGTCGAATACTACGCCTAGCGTTGCTCTCTTATCAACCGCTATTGCTTAGGGGTTAAATGTTGGACACAAAGCCGCGTGGTATTCGGTTCGGTTCCCGCCCCAGGTTTCTTTTTTGCAAAATATTTCTAACAAGTTTGTTTGAGCTATCTTAGTTCAAAAACTACTCTACCGATCACGCTGAAAACATTTTTCCTGTGGTATTTCAAACAGGTTCTTCGAATAGCCTTGGTTAGACGCTGATCCTAAGTCTTTGCGAGCTTGCAAAAGCCAAAAACAGCGTTTGTGACACTAAATGACCAGAACCGAAGCTGAAAGTGGTCCATTCGGTCCCATTCGAAGAAGTGAACCTTAGAATTAGCCAGATAGCTTAACCTCGGGAAATGGTTCGCTTGTCTCAACGCCCCTATTACATGGAAAATATATGGACAGGGTCTTTTGTCCCACCAAGGGACACCCGCCATTTCTCTCCCAGATGAGATATCGGGCTGAAACTTTTTGGGGCATCTCCAGACCATGGGCAAAAAGTCTTGAGTTTCGTGAGCTTGCACGCACTTTCAAAATTTCGATCCGGCTGACCCTTCAGAGAGCCGAAAATGACGAAGAAAAAAAATAAGTCTAAACCCAAATTACGACGGTCTCGAATTTTAGGCTTCTTGATTCTCGATTGGTTATGAGATGGGAGCAGGTAGACCGAAAACACGTAGATCCCTGTGGCACCTGAAATATTACTGAGATAAACTATTTCCTACTGAATAATTTTTTTTTTCAATTCGAAAAATGAAAATTTATTCACAAGAGTGATTTTTTTGAGTCAGTGAACATCCTTGTGAATATCCTTGGCACGAGACAAAAATCGAATAGGCTCTAAATGTGTGTCATGGAAGTGATCGACGAGTGTAGCTCACGCGCCTTTTTTTCGATAGTATTTTCACTGGGTCATTATCGTGCGATGAATATAAATACGAATATATTTAACGGGACTTGGAATGAATACAGGAAAGGTATAAATTTTTCCTTCCAAACTCACAGATCGAATTCTGGCAAGCCATACGTCACCCAATGGTTAGCTTCCGGTTGATACATGGCTATTTTGATCTTCTGGGCATCGGCCCAGTAGCACTTGACAGCGAATAATTTTCCACAGCATACGACCAGTGTTATGGAGCCTCTGAATTACGAAATTAGTCCGTGCTTACCGTCAGTTCACGATCCGAAATTTCTAGTTACCGTACCCTACGATAATCCTCAGTAATCGATAACTATCGTCAGTTCTCGATCCCAGTTACCGTACTCCATGGGCATGCGATTGAGCGTCACCCAGGTGTCCGAGGAGGGATTGTAGCGCTCCACCTCGTAGAGGGGAATATCGAATCTGTCTCGTCCGGAGAGTTGATCGGAGCTAAAGCCGCCTGGAGAATGGAGAATGAATCTGTGCAAAAATTGGGCTGTGCAAAAATTGCAAAATATTTACCGAGATTCTCATTTCCCATGCTCTCTCGTCGGTAAGACAAAATGAGAGACATTGCGAAATGAGGTAAACATTTCGAAATTTTTGCACAATTCTGGTGCTCGCGCACTCTCTTCTCCCGACCGTTCTAGGCAGTGCGCAGAACGATGAAATACATTGTTGCTGTTGGTATCCCTAATAGTGATGCAAAACCGACACCCGGATCTCCTCATTTTTTCATGCGAAATGAGCAGAGACTTACCTCTAAACTCGAAACGTGAACACTAGTGGTGCCCATTGACCGGTCTCTCTTCAATCCGTATTCTCTCTCGTTTCTCTGACCGGCAAGAGATCATGATAATTGATTAGAGTAGGTCTCGAATCGACATCACTAGTGAAGATTTATCCTTGAACATACCCGCCTTCCGATGACCGTTGCAATATCGCCGTAGTTGGGTGACGTCGAGGTATTCACATCTAAAACATTTACAATAACATTGTTTACAAGTAGACTTTGACACGTAACACTTTACTAACAAAACTAAATGCGAACGAGTTTATCGGAAATCATTCCTAACTCTTCACGATAAATGGAGCTGCTTCACGACTAGGTGTTTATTTATCTCAGCTTCATTATACAAGTGTTTACGAAATTGAAACGAGAGTGACGGTGTTGAAACACAAGTAATTTATAAGAACGAACGTGTCCATTCATTCGTGGTGGGATCGTATAGATAGATCGTTGACCCGTTACATAACTCGTCTGCGGTTTCTGTAAGAGATCAAGGATTAGGCAACGATCAAAGATCAAAGATCACCCATGAACGCGATAAGACGATTGGCCCCTCAAACGTTCTTACGGTAGTTTTGAACGAACATGGCTGAGTTTTAGTGTCGATGAACAGCTGAGATAGATTGGGGGTAACATATGTGGATATTTTCAACAACAAAAACACTTTCTTTCTATTTTAAACTTTCTTTCTTCAACAATAGCTCCACCTTACATTCGCTTCATTGATGAGCTTAATACACTCAATATTGTCCTTCATCCATTGGGTTTTCTCGACAATCTCATCGAGGAATGTAGGAGAGAGACGAGTGCAACGAATACACTTCAGAAGTCTGAAACATTTAAAAAAAATCACAATACAATTAATATTCACCTCGCTCCGTTCGCATCAGAGTGGTCATGCATCCATCGATCGAGGGCTCCGAACACCTATTTTTGAAATACGAGTTTATAAAAGTTTCAGGTAATGCGGAATGATGACCGCTTGATCAGATTGAAATCGCATGAGGCGAGTAGGAAAGGTGTGAGTAGATACAGGAATTACGAAATAAATCTCAATGGTAACTTCTCATCAAATATTGTGGTAAATTTTTCTAACACAACAAAACAACAAAACAACCATTTCCATCTCAAACTCTCACTTGCTCTTCGCTGTCGATGCGCAGAGAATTTCGTTGGAGGATCACGAAAATCTCATCTTCCGTGAGCTCCAGAAACGCCTCAGTCAGTGAAAAGGCGACGAAATTCTTCTGAAGCGTAGAGCTTTAATTTTTTTTAAAAAATATTTTTTAAAAATATTTTTAATATAAAATATTTTTTTTTTCAGGAAGAAATTACATCGATAAATCTGAGCACAATCTTCTCAATTTTTTCATCAGAGATCTGGGAGCTGATTCTCAACAGATCCATTGCATTTTCGATTTGGATTCGTCGTCCCATGAACTGAGCACACGCGTCTCTTACGGATTCCTAAAGAAAGTCGTCGATAAATAGCAAACAATTTGCATACATTTCCGAAAGACAACAATTTGTCTGTAATAATAGGTCTCGATTTCTCAAAGGTTCGAAAAATTCAGTGATCAGCCAACGATTACTAAAATCGTTACTCACTATCTGTAGGAAGACGGAGCCCATGAGCAGAGACTGAACGTTCGACTCAGTTATGGTCAAAGCTCACGTGTAGATGTACTCCAGAAGACTTTCTGTCGTGACTGCATCCAATTCTGAACAGAATCAGCTACGAAATCATAATACGAAATGTATAAATACTCCAATTTGACTCCAGCAGGTCAGTCTTTCCCTTTTCACACGAAATACGAAATATAGCTACGGATTCGTGACTAGCCACTTCAAAGTTGTTATCAGCAAAACAATCTTCCTCGAAGGAATAAATAATGATTGAACGGATGAATAAAATAAGTGAACAAATGACCGACCACGAAGATGTGTCTTCCCCAATGCTGCTTCCGCCATATTAGAGCTGAGAAGAGCGTGAAAGAAGGGCACACCTGCTTTCAGAATCTCCTGAAATATCCAGATTGCCCAACATTGCGAAAACACAGGCAAAACGGGCACCAGAGTCCGTCTTCATTACTCAAAAGCCGAGCACTATCATTGATGGAACAAATGATCCATACTAAGAAGGAACTTTTCTCAAAGTGAATGTCGCTAATCTTTTCCGACCTTTGTGAGCTATCAGCTCTCTGCCTTCAACAATTATAGTGAATGGTTTTTCTCATCGGCGTGGGGTGGCGAAAAACTCCTGTAGAGAAAAAAAAATTCTCGTTTACAAATCGGAACCGAATCTCCTCAATCCACGATTTATCTGCTGTCAAAGATGTTGTGAGCGAATTGAGTATTCGTTGTTATTGCGCAATCAGTAGGTCGATGGTTCATCCCGAACGAACCTTAGGTAAGGCATGCACTATGTCCACGCTGTCGGGCAGATCCATGGACGGATTGCTATTTGTTGAACAATGGCGAGAAAGAATTTTCGCCTCTCGAGTCTCGTCCGACCATAGCTAGAACGTTTTATTCTGATTATGACTGAAGAAAGGAAGGCGAATTCGAAGATCGAATAAAGGCATTTTGAAATCTGACTATGAGATTACTTCTACGTGAACTTCGAATTGCGCTGCGTTGTTCTAGTGCTGATGGTGCGGGCTTTAGGGAGAAAAAAACGACATTAATCCAAAGATGGTGCAATGTTTAATCAAACATTGAAAGTGTGACGCATTATCACTTTTTCCTTGTCATTTTCTCTCGAGCGCGCATTGACCGAGGGGAAGAGAGAAATGGAAAGAGCGATTGAATCTGTGATGCTTAGGTTTCATCCCTAGTGAAAATGAATGTTTGCTGCTGAAGGACGCATCGTATAAACGACTCTGGTGTCTCGTAAGGTTGAATCGTGAAGAAAGCGAAGAAAGAGCGTGATGTGGTTGTGCTTACGGTGTGCCTACCATGTGTCCAGGTAGGGCGTGCCCGGAGAAAGGTGACATCAAAAGATCAACACACAGAAAACGACGTATTACGTTTAATACCGAGAAGTGCTCGTGGAGGCGTCACTCACACAACACGTATTCAATTCAATACTTAAACGTGTATGTGGCCCATCCACGAGCACTTCTCGGTATTAAAAGTAACACGCCGTTTTCTGTGTGAAGAGAGCATGCTATTGGCAAGGAGCGACGCGGTTCGTCTGAGTCATGTTTGTCCTCGCTTCACTATACCAATGAAGAGAACGAAGGAAAATAAAATTGCGTAAAACTCTGTTCAGAAAACAAGGCATTCTCAACAATATGAACAACATTTTTTTTATTACGTAACACCAATGCGTGTCTACATCATCGTTGCCAATTCGATGTGAAATTATATATTATTCGATCCGAATGGTGATAATTACTTCTTTAAAGTAAAAGATTTGTGTAAAACTATCGATCCGTTTCTATCTGGATTCCCCACTGCTCTCGAAGACGTGAAAAGTGGTTCTTTGTCTCCTCGACGGCCCGATCATTCGTGTCTCGGTCGATATGAGAGAGTTCCAGTACATGAGAGAAGTCCCTGAATGGCGATTATCATATGTTTTCTGAAGACTTTCGGAATTCCCTATTACATAAAATCTCTTCTGTAACCGTAATAGAGAAGCGCGAGATTTTATGTTAACCACGTCATCCGTACTAAACGACAAACGATGACTATTCTAAATGAAGAAAAACAAATCCCTAGTGGTCTCAAGCGGCTGGCGAATCAGAAGATGAAATGGTCGATAACGCGCTGTCAGAAGCTTGCATGCAGGAAGTCATTCAATGTCGATATTTCTTTACAATCGAAACCGAACTCGAATAATCAGAATCAAAACTCACAACATTCACTTTTTCAGGAGATATTAATAATATTAAAATCATCTAGGCAAAATGTTTGGAATATGCTTGTTCTTCAGCTTCTCCCGAGATATTAAAAATGCAATTGATAACATACCCGACGATAACAGGAGATGTCCCGAGAACATAATCTCGGTGCTTCTTGATAACAAAAGTGATGTAGAGGTAGGAGAAGCCGAACGCACTAAAAGCGAATTCGGTTCTATTAGGTTGCAGGAATTTATTGCGTATTTATCATTCTGCGTCGTAATTCTGCTTGATTGCCCAAGACATGCACTCATTCAAATACTATTATGGGCGGATCTGATGCTTACTAGGCCGAAGTCAGTTGATAGAAGAGCTTAGCGGCCTCGAGGAGCTCACTCTTCTCAGGGGCGTTGTCGAAGAGAAGAGCGGGAACGAAAAGTACTGAAAGTAATAATGCAATTACTATGCTCGTTACTGTGTGACAAAATGAAGAAAAAAAATGCAAGTGAAACTTCTGATATTCAAAAAGAGCGCCAAAGTACCTGGTAGAATAACCGAAATCACGCCATTGCAACCGATCATGAGATATCGTAGTTCCTACGAAATATGCTTTAGCTAAATATAAAATATTATACAATATCATACCTTGGCGCTTCGTGAATTATCGTGGAGTTGCCAGCGGTAGCTAACGGAGTAACTGAATAGTCTTATTCGATATAAAACAAAAAAATCAGTAAATACCTCTCATCGTGCTTCTTGAACTGGATGAGTTGCAATCGTATTTGGTCGTTCTTCCTTGCAAATTTGAGAAACATCTGAACTGGGAATTTTGATTTCCCAATAGACTGTACTATCCAACCACTAAAGCGATGTTATTGAAGATGCATGCTAAAACGACATAGAAAAAGCCGTGAAGGTAATCTGAGCTGGATTATTATGGCGATAAAGATCACAAAAAGCTCACGGTAAGTGAGCAAATATGACAGAATCATCGCATATGCTGCATTAGCGCTCAATATCATCAACGAAATATATCTGAAAATCCTATTATCATTACTCAGCAATAAAAACTGTACCGTCTCTTGACTGTTTCATACGTTCGGACGTATTTCAATGCGAAATATCTAAAAATTACACGTTTCTGTCCGAAATGCAGTACGAAATTACCGTTCAACAGCAATGTTCACTTCGAAATTGTACAATGCTACGAACAACCACATTCTAATGAGGGAGATTAGGACGATAGAGTTGTCGGCCATTGCTTCAAAATACGAAAAATGCATTAATTAGATGAAAGGACATACATTCATATGGAATATTCTCCGTCTCTATTAGAATCAGAGGAATTCGGAGAATTATGTATGGAAGGCCAACGTAGTATCCGTTCAGAATAGTTTGGGCGAGGTTGAAGTGCAGGGCTTTCACCTGAATAACGATTACTATCGTAATTAGAAGAGCCAAAAATGTAGCCAAAAAATAAGCTCACCCTGTAGAAAACAAGAATTCCGAATACACATGCGAACAGTGAGAAAACGTGACCGAAAACCTGAATTAGACGGCGTACTAGGCAGAAATGTAGTGTTTGTTCATACCTCACAAGCCGCGAAAACATGGTAGTGCGGCCTCAAATCGAAGTCGACGCCATCGAATAAAAAAGGGAATCCACACAGTTTGGTTCGTCAGTGGATTGACAGCCAGAAATGAAGACATCCTCTATTCGAAGATAAAAAATCCTTGCAATGATACCAGAAAATGCAATAATTATCAGTAAACTGTAGTGAAAATAGTGCAGACAATATGCTCGAATTATACTATCTCGTGGTGTTTTAAGAGACCTTCCAGGAGATTCAGCACCTATGCTACGGACGGCTTTTTTTTTACAACCCATCCCAATAAGTTGTGGGTGAAGTCCCCATACCGAATGCTGATATTTGGCCCAATATGAACTGATATGGTACACACTCCGAAAAATGCCAGACCAGGTCCAAAAAAAGTCTGAAAATTCATCCCTGAAAAAAGTACGTTCTTATAAATGTTTCCGGTGTATTTTGCGATGAAAATAACGAAAAACATAGTTTGGAAGCGAATGGATATCGATAAAAGGTCGAAAATTGCAATTTTCGTCGTTTTTTGATCACCCTGAAAAATATTTGTTCGCCTTACAGTGAGAGTATTAGAGATTCGAAATCTACACGCAAAACTGTCCCCGATATCACAATTTGGCGGGTCTCCTGACCCGGCGCCGGACGCCGCAGCTACCAGCCCGAGGGTCGCTCGGAGGCTGATGAGAGAAAGATGCAGAGAGATTTCGCCATTTCGGAGCGTTACAGTCACTATTGCATCATATTATAATTTTATTTATCGTTTCTGAGCATTTCTGTTGAAACTATGGGGTTTTGATAGCGATAAGACACGGGAAAACTGAAAAGTCGAAAAAACACTTTTTCAAAATCTCAATATTTCAAAAATTCATAAGGCATGTATCTGAGCTCCAAATGCGATATTTTCAACGCAGAATCACTTGCATGTGAATAATAAACAATATTCCGAGCTTTTGGCACGGTTTCCTGAAAAAAAAAGTTTTGGTCGAAAAATTTCTCGATAATTAGCCCATACAAAAATAAAATTTTTAAAAAAGATTCGCAAATGAGCTTAAACTCTCAAAAAATGTTCCAGTATTTAGCTCAAGTGATTCTGCGTTAAGAGTACCGCATTTGGAGCCCAAATACATGACTTATGAATTTTTGAAATTTTGAGATTTTGAAAAACTGATTTTTCGACTTTTCAGTTTTCCCGTGTCGTATCGCTATCAAAACCCCATAGATTCAACAGAAATGCTCAGAAACGATAAATAGAATTATAATATGATGCAATAGTGCCTGTAACTCTCCGAAATGGCGAAATCTCTCGGCATCGTTCTCTCATCAGATTCCGAGCGACCCTCGGGAAGGCGTCCGGTGCCGGGTCACGAGACCCGCCAAATTGTGATATCGGGGACAGTTTTGCGTGTAGATTCCGAATCTCTAATAATCTCACTGTAACGCGAACAAATTTTTTTCAGGGTGATCAAAAAACGACGGAAATTGAAATTTTCGACCTTTTATCGATGTCCATTCGCTTCCAAACTATGTTTTTCGGTATTATCATCGCAAAATACACCCTAAAAACCTATAAGAACGTACTTTTTTCAGGGATGAATTTTCAGACTTTTTTTGGACCTGGTCTGGCATTTTTCGGAGTGTGTACCATATCAGTTCATATTGGGCCAAATATCAGCATTCGGTATGGGGACTTCACCCACAACTTATTGGGATGGGTTGCAAAAAAGCCGTCCGTCGACACCCCTCAAAAGCTACGAATTCTCCTGGACGGTCTCTTAACTCGTGCGTACGCGTTTGTATTCTCACCGAACGAATGAACCTAATGGTCGGAAATACGTTAGAAAATATGATATAAAATTCAGCCTTTCTTGTAACACCAGACACAACTAACAAAACTTCGTGAACGTAGCGTGAGAAAGATTCAATTATGCAGTAAATTACGAAAAATCATCGATTATTAAATTGCGATGGGAATAATCACGCTGTGAAAGTTCTTATCGTTTTAGAGTAGGGGATGACTAAAACATCATCATTACAAATGTGAATAAATGTAGGCACGAGGCAGTGTGTTTTTCTTCGATAAGAAGTGCGAATAATGTTAAATCGCATCGCTGATGACTGCAAGAATACTTCACTCAACTCCGAATATCTAATACAATATTGCTAGAATATTGCTCTAACGGATAAGATATTTTTAAAATCATTTTTGGGAATCTTTTGTTAATCTTTCAATTACGCGAAAGGGCTCACATGTTCTTCTCGAAAATAACGAAGGAGAACTTGGTTCGTCGTTTCAACCATTCGATTCGTTGACAAATTCTTTCCGAATACCATATTGTAATACCTGAAACAATCGATTAACAACTCGAGTTTTTCTGTTTTACAGAAAAAATATAATAATTGTTATTTAGAACATTTAAAAAAAAAAATAACTGGACTACTACGAACCAAACTGTGTGCATTCCATTCGTCATTCGATGGTGTCGTCTTCCGGAGGATTTACGACCGCACTATCATGTTTTAGCGGCTTGCGAAGTAGGAAAAAAAACTAAAAGTTAACGAAATTCACCATCAAACTCTAGGTTTTCGGTCACGTTTTCTCTTTGCTCGCATGTGTATTCGGCATGCTTGTTTACTATAGGGTGAGATTATTGTTTGCCAAAATTATCTCACTTCTAATGACGAAATTAATCAATATCAGGTGAAAGCTCTCCTTTTTAACCTCGCTCAAACCATTCTAAACGGATACTATGTTGGCCCTCCTTACATCATGCTCCGGATTCCTCTAATTCTAATGGAGACAGAATATTCCATATGAACGTATGGTTTTAAAATAATGTGAAAATATTATGCCGAGTATCATTTTCAAGCAATGGCGGATACCTCAATCGTTATAATCTCTCTTATTCGTATGTGGTTGTTCGTGGCATTCTACAATTTCAATGATTCTGTCAAATCTGCTCACTTACCGTGAGCTTTTTGTGATCTTTATCGCCATAATAATCCAGTTCAGATTACCTTCACGGCTTTTTCTATGTCGTTTTAGCATGCATCTTCAATAACATAGCATTAGTGGTAAGGAAGAGAGATGATAGATCATCATAGATCAGCCCTAGAAGATTATGAAATCTTGGATGAAGAAGCATTGCATTCCGAAATGACATTGAGCGGCCAGACAATTATATGCTTCAGAGAGTTATTTTTACACAGTGCGATATGTCACAGTAAGTAAAGATACAGTAACGTTACAATTACGGCGCCTATTTGTTCGTGTCGTCAGACGTATTTCTGAAGTTTGTCTGCGAACTGACTCTTGTCCATGGGCACCACGTCAATCTTTATCGTCGGTTTTCTAGAAGTATCTGAAATGTATACTTGGTCTCGCCAATACTTGCAAATTGGGTCTTCCTACTGTTCTCTCATCTACTCGCGTGCTCTATAGTCGGTCAGACAGACGAGAGAGTGTGGAGAATGGAGCGAGTATAGAATCATCGGCTCTGTACGGGTAGATGGGTAACATGAGGATAGATGGGTCCCAAGAGATTTTATGGGGTCCCAGGAAATTAGATGGGTCCCATGCTGTAAATACGAAGTCGGATTTCGGTATTTTCGTCAACCGGAGATGGATCTTATTGCACTAATGAGTTAGATAAGTTTGCTAAACGTTCGAGAAAAACAAGTTTCGCTCTCATTCAGTCGGAAGAGAAACAACCGGATGAGAACAAAAAAATTCGTCAAAAAAACTAGTATCTATCTACAGTCCTGTCAGGTTTCCCTGTGAACGCGCGCGCCCCGGGGCGACCCCGGGCGACCCCATCCAACCCCATGGCCTGTGTGGCTTGGATACATGAAGAATATGGGGGCTCTGTGTGAAAACCTTTTCATGTGTCCCATCTGCATCGATTTACGTACAAAAGGTGAATATTGATAATCAATCGTATCTCGGAGAACGATTCTTAGCAATTTGAGGCAAAAAATCAGTCGAGTGGCAAAGCCCCGTAACTTGTTTCGTTCATATTTTCTCGATCTTTAATTTCGAAATTCAGCTTTTACGCGTTTAAATACAGCAGAAAAACATTTAGTCGGTTGATTTTGAGATTTTGATTTTTTTACTCTCACCATGGCCAAGGTCGAAAAACTAAATTTTTCAAAATCATAAAATCAATAGAGTTTCTGTCGTATTTCAATGCGTAGAAACTGTATTTTGATATTAGAGCTTGAGAAAATATGAACGAAACAAGTTACGGAGCTTTGTCACGTGTCTGCTTTTTTGCCTCAAATTGCTAAGAATCGTTCTCCCAGATACGATTAATTATCAATATCCACCTTTTGTACGTAAATAGGTGCAGATGGGACACATGAAAAGGTTTTCACACTGAGCCCCCATATTCTTCATGTATCCAAGCCACACAGGCCATGGGGTTGGATGGGGACGCCCGGGGCGCGCGCGTTCACAGGGAAACCTGACAGGACTGTATAGAAAAACATCTGAGAAAATACGGACGGTGCTCATCCGCAAAATAGAATGTTGTAAAGTCGTTCTTATTGTTTAACGGAATGAGAGCGAAACGTTTTTTCGAGAGTGATAGCAATATATTGCAAGACCGTTTCACAACCTTCTCTAGTCCATTAGTGCAATGAGATCGATATCCGGTTGACGAAAATAGCAAAATTCAACTTCTTATTTACAGTTCATCATGGGACCCATCTAATTTTTGGGAACCAATCTATCCTCATGGGACCCATCTAATTTCTAGGGACCCATCTACCCGTACAGCGCCGATTCATCAATAGTCAGTACCCATCATTCCTCTGACGGCGAAGGTCTCGTCGTGAATCTGCACGAAGCGCATCTTATCATCGTAGACATGCCAGTCCCAGGCAGCCCAGTGATTCTGAATAAGACACTTCACGAGTTTACGAGCTGCGATTTGCTCCGGAGTTCTCCCTCCTCATCCTCATAGTTGTATGAACCGGGATTTAGAAGCAACCTCGCGCAAAACTCTCGATTCAGATACAAAATCAACCCAAAAATGCGTATTTTTGTCGCGCATTTTTTTTCGATTTTTTTAGGTTTATGTGTACGAACGCTGCGATTCAAAGCAGAAGATAGATCTCGATCTGCTTGTATTGCGTCATTTTGACTAACAAAATCAAGTAAGAATTGAGAACATGCCTTGAACTGATGGAATTGCCTGATTTGAGATCCGTACTTGTAGATATCATCTTTCTTCTGACCTGATTTTTAAAAAAATCTTCAAAATACTTTTCAACCGAATAATTACAAAATAATAAGGTTGTGTAGAAAGAAGAGAGTATATATGAGACGAATCGCGATATATTCGACTACCCCGCGGCGGTAGGAAAAAAGTTCCCAAATATCAAAGTTAGGATCACAAATCCGAAAACTAATAGGTTTTAGACGATAACTTTTTTCTTTCGACGTTTCATGAGCTCTAGTGTGCAAAATCGGATTCTAAGTGCAAAAATACGCCAGAAATTGCAATAGAGACATCATTCTGAGAATTAGAATTTTCGACCCAAAAACGGACCAAATGGGGGAGGACCACATGGTGAAAAAGTGACAAAATCGAAAAAAAATTCATTTCGAAAAAATATATCTATAAGAGTTTCTGGTGTATTTTGGCACGCTGATTCCGAATTTCGATATGAGAGCTCATGTAAACATTTATGAAAAAAGTTTTGCTCAAAAAACTGTAAAAAATAGTGAAAATCGCAGAATTTTTGGACAACAGTGAGAGCAACTTTTTTTTCCACATCTCGATTCCTCTAATTTTTGGATATGTTTGAGGTACATATTGATGCTTCAAAACATATAGGAGCGCTTGTCTGAGAAATTCCGTTTTGAAAAGTTACACTACTTTATCGGAAAACAGCCCCGATCCAGCGCATGGTCAGGGAATGACATCATCAACTAATGAAATCTTGCCCTCTGCCTCCTCTTTCGAGTGCAGCTTACTGTTTGTGTCTATCTTTCTTTTGAAGCGAGTTATGGTAATTTTACTGATTCCAATTTGGACCAAAATTCTAAAATGTCCCTACTTTGACCTACCAATACTCGGAAATGAGACTAGTTATCAAAAATCGGCCAACTCAGTTTGAAAGAGCATTATTCGAAGTACTTAAATTTCACTTTTCATCGGAATCGGGGAAACTTTTTTCCTACCGCCGCTATCCGGCTGAAGTAGTCGATTATATCGCAATTCGTCTCATATTACCCTTTTTCCCAAATGCGATGGCAATTTCGTTTGAGCCGCCAAGGTCAGTGAGAGGTACCTAAAAGAATGAGTGAGATTTTTTGCCTGCTCTGATTCGAATAAGAACAACGAAAAACGTCATCATTATTCCGGATACATTGAATATGGTATCATGATTATTTACCAACTGCAACTTATCTGACGTACTGAAACCGAAACACTGTTGTTGTTTTTTTCTATGAAATCGCCTCTACAGTTTACCGTTGAGGGAACGACAGCTAAAAAGTGTGTTACTCTCTCAATTGGATTTACCTGCCAGTAAAGAAATAGCACACGGTCTGCGATCGTGAAGCACACCGCGCCCTCCGTTCCGTGGAAAGACAAGTTCTCCTTGCGGGCGCTCTACGAAAAAATCGATCAATATACGGAAACCCAGAAGTGTACAGGGTTACGGTGTCCTTAAAATATTGACTCGCTGAAGTGCTCTCTCTAGTTAGTTTATAAGTCTGTGAATTGGGTGAGTATTACTTACGAATAAAGTAACGAGACGGCGCTGGCGACTGAGCGACAACAAATGCCGTTATATGCCAAGTATGCGTACACACCGAGAAAAGACACCGGCGCATGTTCCGCGCATTGAAAAACATGCTGAAGACGGGACTGCCTTTACCTTTAACTTTACTTACGAATTTCATGTCTTCGGCAGGGGCAATGTCCAGGGGCGTTGTGGCGATGCAGCCGTGGATGACGTCCACTTTATCCATCGAGATCTTCTCTCTGCGTTTTTGCTTGCGTGATTACTTTGAATTTTGTTATTTTTTCACAGTCAATTGCATTTCGATCGTGAATGATATTTTCTTCACGTTTTCTGCATTCATTTTTTTAAACCATTTTGGGCTTTCGAACAATTGTTGTTGTGTTTAACGAATTACGCAGGGTTACGGTATCGTAAAACTGTGTATTGCCCACTTGGTGAAGTTGGCGATCTCGAACCCGGCGATTACGGTGTAGCCGCCGCTAATTATCTCCCCGGTTATCTGAACAGAACGTATCTCTCTCTCCATTCGACATAAGTGTGCTGGCTATTCTGCGGGTCGGGAGCGATTTGCATGTCTCCTCTTTCCCTCGCATATCGCGAAATGCGGCGACGGCGAGTTCGCTAGCTACCAATCGATCAGAGATGTAGTGTTGTTATTAACAGCTATCGAATTTGACAAAGGAATGCACTCCGGAGCATTTTTTTTCGCTCGGTCTAACAACGCTTGCGCTAGAAAGGGTGCTGTATGACATACGTCAAATGGGTCTCGAAAAAGCGAAAGGGCACGTCAGCACTCGGGCAAGACCCATATCGGCATAGCGAGAAAATTAGTGAATACTATCGTAAAAAGCGAGTTTGTCGATTAGATCACGTCGGCAAACTTGTTTGGGCATATCGGCAGAAAATTCAAGGCGAGACCTCATTTGACGTATGCTGTATGAAGATAGGGCGATATTATATCCACCTGCTGTTACACCCTTTGGGGTGTATCAAATAAACAAATACATAAATACATAAATAAATAAATGCGCACCTGAAGTCCAACAGCGGCGGCGTTCGCAGCGATGAAGGACAAGATTGCGCCTTGCGGAGCAGAAGTTGAATTCGCATCCTCGTCGCCCGAAGCTTTGTACTCGTCCATATACGCCTGAAGAACGTATTCTTCTCACATTAAAATAGCCGCTTCAGTCGGGACACGCAAGATTTATCTTCGACAGTATCTATGCAATGGATACATGCATAGGGAATGCTGATACACTTCGTCAGAGACTGATAATTGATCTGCCAAACCCATTCGTTAGCTTAGAAGTTTCCTATCAGAGACAAGGTGTCAGCACGTATTGTTCTTCACTTCGCCATACTCGTATATAATCTTCGCCATACTCGTAATAATGGTATTAATCGCCGTCCCGTTTCTGGTGTTATATCTTCTTATTTGCAAATTATACAATTATATATACAATTATACAATTTGAAAATAAGAAGATATAACACCAGAAACGGGACGGCGATTAATACCATTATTACGAGTATGGCGAAGATTATATACGAGTATGGCGAAGTGGAGAACAATACGTGCTGACACCTTGTCTCTGATGGGAAACTTTCGGAGGCCGTAGTGGCGAAAGATCGCATCGCTCGAGGAGAGTCTAGCAACAACTCTATTCGAGAGATATGAGATTGCATCAGTGGAATGCGTGTTATTATACTGCTGAAACTAGAGTCGTGAACCGAAACAGAACTCAAATGGGGCGTTTGCGATCTCCGTCTCTGTTATCTACGTTTCTCGTTAGTCTCACTCTTGCTGATGCTGTTCTTTGTTTGAAATCGAAAGCGTCACAAGATCGAGCGTTTCGTCTCTCAGTTTGGCACTCTCTTTCGCAAATGCGGGTGCGAGATTAAATCTCTCAAATGAATCGAACCATTTCCATCAACCGTTTCTCGCATCGTTTGAAGGGCAAACCGTATTACTGTCGACTGTAGTTTTGGATGTTGGAGCATGATAAGATGGAAATGGTTCGACTCTTTTGAGAGATTTAATCGTGCACCCCCAGTTGCGAAACAGTATACACAACTGAGAGACGAAACCACCGACCTTGGGACGCTTTCGATTTCAAACAAACAACAGCATCAGCAAGCGTGAGACTAACGAGAAAGGGCTAACAGAGACGGAGATTGCAAACGCCCCATTTGAGTTCTGTTTCGGTACACAACTCTAGTTTCAGCAGTATAATAACACGCATTCCACTGATGCAATCTCATTTCTCTCGAATAGAGTTGTTGCTAAAATGTAGACTCTCCTCGAGCGATCCGCTCTTTCGCCACTACTTCCTCTGAAAGTTTCCTATCAGGTACAAGTTGTCAGAACGTATTGTTCTCCACTTCGCCATACTCTTTGGTATTAACGTATTGTATGCAATCATGGCTCTCTTTCGTCACCGTGTCCTTAAGCATGCAACATTCGGGGAGCACATCTTGCCCTATCAACGCTATCCTCAAATGTAGTAGAGTTGCCTAACGTACCCATTCGTATCTCTGACCGGCAAGATAACATAGAAATGGAGAAACGTCAGTTATTAACACTGACTACCAATCGTTCTCCTGACCATATCAGTACTCCCTTCAATCCGTTATGTTTTGTGGTGCTCTCGTCGCATAATTTAAGATAATATAATAATCGCATGCTTTCCAGATGAACGAAGCGGCGGTGAGTGACGAAACACCGGAGACAAGGGATTGTTACACGGGTTTCGACGAGGTTTGACGTCGTCCTCGATCTTTTTTTTTATGATTGCGGTTCATCAAACAGCCGTACATGGTTACAGGGTGATCCGCTAGCGGGGGAAAATGTACGGTGCAAGTAAGTATTACGAATCGTATACTGAAGGCTTGGGGAAGATTTGCGTGCGATGTGTCCTTTTCCGTTCAGAAGTTCCCACCCAAAACCGCCTGTCAGCCGCCGGCTTCCGATAAGTCGATCGCATCGTTCATCACTGCAAACGCTGCCAAAGTCGGGCTGCAGGTTCGTGTTTCACTGTTTTTTTGCGCACGACTTGTCGCAGTGTTTCGATCGATGTGGGAGACGGCAATTTGAGCAGTGCACAATGCACCGCTCCAACTTAGTGATGCCATGTATTGATCTCGTCGTATCGCAAAACATTTCGCCGGTCAGACAGACGAGATATTGTAATTGAGAGAGAGATAGACCATCCCCCCTCATCCATATCTAGCCCTATTCACTCCCTACCTCTCTTACTCGTTTTCTTCTGTATATGATATCCACCTGCGGTCACACCCTTTGGGGTGTATCAAATAAATAAATAAATAAAGAAATAATTAAATAAATGAATAAATGAATAAATAAATAAATAAATAAATAAATAAAGAAATAAAGAAATAATTAAATAAATGAATAAATAAATAAATAAATAAATAAATAAATAAATAACTAAATAAATAAATAAATAAATAAATAAATAAATAAATAAATAAATAAATAAATAAATAAATAAATAAATAAATAAATAAATAAATAAATAAATAAATAAATAAACGAATAAATAAATAAATAGATACTCCAGATCACCGGGCAGGCCCTCAAAGACGGATACTCGGTCATCGCCAACGTTGAGATCGGCAACTACACCAAGTATTTGTTTTCTTCATATATACCCTGTCCCCTGGATCAATGTTTTGGTTCGTCTAGTCTTTTTTGGCGGCGATAATGTCATGTGCAAAATTGGTTAAGACAGTGTTCGCAGGGAAATCGTACACGTCTCATTGTGCAAGGTCAAGCATGGGGTGGTCGACACTGCTCCCAAGAACATTGCCCCCGCCGAGAACATGAAATTCGTGCGTTTGCCTCGTTTCTCTATGATTTTGTAGACATTCACTTGCTTGCGAGACGTTCCGTTGGGAACTGTAGGATGCGTAGTCCACAAGAGTCACTCCTTCAATGAGCGCGCTGCGGTCTCGGATCTATTAATCCACCATTTGAATTGTCCGTGTCCACACGTCGAGTGGTCTAGATCGGCGTAGGGAAATGAGCGTAGTTGACGGAAGACGGAATATGTGAGAAGAAAAAAACGGTACGATGCTTAAATTGGAGAAAACTCAAATCGTGGTGCTTTCCATGCATTCATGGATTGTCATGGTAGACCCGTAATATGAGTGACTGGTGATTCTTTCATCAGAGCTCTCGCAAGGCCGATTCCGGCTTATTCGGATGTGAGTGTGGAGTGTGGTTTGAGTTCGGCGGCCGCATGATCTACATCTACTGGGCGGTAAATATGAACATCCATCAATTCATTTGTTCTAAAATTTTACCTTCAGGTACCTCTTACTTTTTTCGGCGGCAGCAACAAACTTGGACTCGGAATAGGCAAAAAAGGTATTTTGGGTCTCTCTTAATTATAGGAATCTGCCCAAAATATTTCCCAAAATGTTATTGATAATCCCAAAAGATAGGTAAAAAAACGCAAAACACCCGTCCGTAGAGTTTTTGCCGTTTGTTTGCATGCTGAAACCGAATTTATACATTCGAATTTATGAAATAAGGCAAGAAAGGGTATCGCCCAGAAACGCGGAAAAAATATGCGAAACTATCTAGTACGCCTGGTCATTTTGTGGGGCCGTATGCCATTGCAAAAAGTTCCTGTGTCCACACGTCTTCGATTGCGAAAGAGCAAATGAGAAAGAAAGACACAGAGAGAAAAATGTATGAGCATGTGTAGTTGTTGAATAATGCGATATGCATCGCTCCCCTTTCACTGCATTTTTAAGGTCGGACGTTCACCGGAGAGATGCCGAAATGGGTTCGTCCATTTACGTCCAATTTTTTGAGTGCACGTATCACTTTTCTCATGAAGTTTTCATCAGAAACGAAGAGCTTCACCGAACAACGTATCGCAGTTTCAGTTTGAGATGGAAAAATGGGAATTGAACGAGTACGACGACGAAGTTGAATATGTGAAGGTCGAGGACGGAGAATTCGCCATCAGAGGAATAATGGGTATAGAATAGAATAGATTTATCCGCACTTGGTGTTACGATAAGTGGGGGGATGGGTGGGGAAGGACTCTGGCGCCTTGTGCCTTTGACGAGTAGGGAAACTGGTCAGTTGAGATCTTTTGACTCTTCTTCTTTCACTCGATTCGTTCGATATCGCTTGACACGGTGACACTTCACTTCTGTGGCAAGCTTCGCATGACGTCGGTATGGTGTGTGTATGCGGAATTTCGTCGCCTAAGCCTAATTAAGCCTAAATAGCTCCAGGCAAAGTTCTGCTTGGCCCAAGCCTAAGCCCTTAGCAAATTGCGAAATATGCTTTAAAACGCAACGATATTCCGAATAGTGAACAGTGTGGTAGTTATGGCACTCGACACCCTCCTCATTGTGCATGTCCTCTCGTTTATCTGACCAACGAGAGATCACGCCATGCACAGAATCGTTGTCGATTTGCCAGCACTAGTGAGTGGAGCTATGTGATGCCTTTCAATTTGACAAGAAATCCGTGTTTTTCAGACACTACTAAACGCACTACCATCAAGGTTGACGTGGTGCCCTTGGACAAGAGCCAGTTCGCGGAAAAGCTCAAGGACTACGTCAAATAGCACCATAGACGTTTTCTACAAGCTTTTGCACATTATTTTACAATATCTATTTTTACAATATAATCCTCGTATAAAGTGATATATAAGAAAGCAGCTCCAGTCATCAACGCCCCCATTTTATCAATGTCAGATGACTCCCGTGTTTGAGTGTTGGGGCAGAGTATCTAAGTTGGCGTCTGAGTAATCAGATCTCATCGCGAATGTCTTGCACAGCGATAAATAGCTTCTCGCTACAGTAGCGAATGATTTACTAAGCATATCAACTCACAAAACAAAAAGAAGCTACAAATTCTTCTAGTTCAAACAGTTAGTAGACAATTGCCACATGATGAAATATCAGAGGCCCACATCATTGAGTCATCAAAGTAGAAAAGCGAGGCAAGAAATACAGGAAGGCTGAAATTCAAAAATCAAAGCGTTACAGATGACGATTTTTCGTGTTTCTTTGCAGAATGCACGCCTGTTTCCGACAATGAACCTCCATATCGGATCATCTATTCATCACTCTTCATCAGTATTCGTGCGATACATGTCCATAATCGAATATCCTAATCTGAATTTCCAGAGCGAATGCACTTCTCTTTATCGCTATCTTCTCTCACATCTCTCTTCAATGACGCATCCGATCTGGTTGGCATGGTGTTCCCTCTGGGGACGCCGGGTTAGAAAATCAATGGGTTGACGCATTGTTCGTTGGTGTGAAATTCATTCTATTATTCCTTCTGAGCAACACGGATTCGTCCGTGGCAAGTCAACAGTTTCTCAACTTCTTGATTGTACTCAGACTTGGCGTGAATCTCTTGATAGAAATAATTGTGTTGACGTCGTTTATGTTGATCTAGCTAAAACATTTGATACGGTCTCTCACTGTAAGCTCCTCCATAAATTAAATTGCTTAGGTATTCGTGGTTGTATTTTTAATTTGATTTCTGATTTCTTGCTCGATCGTCGTTTACAGGTTAAGGTCGGAACCTCTCTCTCTTCTGAGAGAGTGGTACTCAGCGGGGTGCCACAAGGCAGCGTATTAGGTCCTCTCCTCTTTCTTATCTACCTTTTCGATTTACCCCGGATTCTTTCTCCCTTCCCACTAGTCAACTTCCGTCTCTTCGCTGATAACATCAAACTGTACATCACGCATAAAACTAACGATCTTAAATCTATCCCCTCTCAACTTCAACAAGGGCTACAGGGTATCCTAGAATACTGCGAAACTTGGCAGTTATCGGTTGCAGAAAAGAAATGCACCGCCCTTTACATAGGTAAAAACAATCCCCTCCACCAATACTCTCTCAACTCCTTCCTTCTCCCTCTCCCTTCCTCAGTCTCTCCTCCCGATCCAGTTAGAGATTTAGGAGTTTACATTGATTCCTCTCTATCTTTCCTTTATCATATAGACATTATTGGTAAGAAAGCGAATATGCTTATTTATCTTCTGTTTAGATCTGTTTCGTGTACATCAAGTGACCCCTATATCCGTGCTTATCGTTCATTCATTGTTCCTATTCTAGAGTACGCTTCCCCTGTTTGGTCACCTTCAGCTAAAGGACCCATTAGGCAATTAGAAAGATGCCAGCATCTTTATATTCGATTATTACATTATCGTATTTCCCCTCGTATTTCATATCCTCCTTGCTATGATCAGAGACTCGTTTCTGCTAACTTGCGTTCTTTGTATCTCCGTCGTGTGGTTTCTGAAATTCTATTCTCTCTCAAGATAGTTAATGGAATTGTTGTTTTCTCTCTCAAGATAGTTAATTGAAACCTATGTCTCGCTTCTATTCATTTCGTAATATTTCGTCCAGAAACTATGCGTTTTCCCTTCACATTCCTATTGCTCGTAGAGAAAACTTACGATACTCCTTCTCTCATCGCACTATTCGCTTCCTTTGTAAGATTCATCGTATTGTTGATCCAAAATTATCGTTGCCCACAATCAAACTTCACTTGTTATCGAATCCTGACACGGCCCTCATTCTCCAAATAGTGATCCCTAAACTGTAGAATCCCCCATCAATCCCCACCCTTGCTCTAGGTCCATAAGATATACATGGATCGAACGGCCCCATTCCCGTTCCGAGGCCTCGTCCACCTCACTTATCAAGAGTATCATACCTTCAACTTTCACCGGTCGTTTGAAAGACATGAAAGTTTCTGAAATTTTCAAAGTCTTTCAAGCCAGTACGGGCTTCCTGGCCATTTTGGCAATTTTTGCTTCGATCCGTTATTTTCTAAATACCCGATTGCTACGTGCAGGTTCTTTTAAAAGATAATTATTCAGTATTTATTCCATGATAGGTCGGAGAAAAATCAAGGCAAAAAGCAAGCTTTCGCGGCGCGCCATTTTCAACATGGCGCCATCTTGACATTTTCATCGTTCTTTTTGGGCGCTTCCCCGCGGTTTCTTCTCTTTTTATCACATTTTATTGATTTCTTCTTTAATTTGTATGTTTACAACGTCGACTGGCTGCACGGGCGACGAGGAGACGAGAAAAGAAAAGGGCGTGGACGTGTCTGACGCTCGCGATTCGCCTGTGAGTTTGAATGAGCCCACTTTCTCCATCATTACTCATTTGTAGCTCCAGTTTGTGCGCTCTCGCGCTCATTATTATCCATTGACGATGATTTGACAGGTTCAAGGGATCGGCTGGCGCAATTGGATGAGGAGAATGTGCGGCGGAAGCCGCTAGGCGAGTTATTTTCAAATTGTCAAACGTAGAATGCATGATTAGGGATGGGGTTGGTTGTTTTCCGGTAATATTAGAGTGAAAACTACTCAATGGGGAGTTTAGCATCGTTGTAAAGCTTAAAATTTAGCCAGATAACTCGCAAAACGGGTGTAAACAGGGGTAGATCATGCCCGATTGATGCTTTTTACACGTTTGTTCAATCAAGTAGTTTACTTTTGTGGTGAAAATGTGGTTAGGGAGCAGCTGCTACTGCTAATTAAGCACTTTGAGGAGAGATCGATATCGTTCGGTCGACTTTGAAGAGGATACGACTCGTTCCTTCACCCAGGTAAGCATTATTGGATCATTGTGCTCTTCCAATACGCCTTGTTTCACGAGAATTTGCTTACTTTCGTGTTACTAGTAAGTATTTAATGCAGTCTGAATATATTCACGTGGAGGTTCTCATGAAATTGAGCTGCATTCGCATCTATTTCACTGTGAAAGCACTAAACTAAGCGTTATTTATTAATGAAAAGCACCAGTGCTTAGCATTGATTGAATATGCTCGTTCGCCACTATCTACTCCATATCGGTTCCAGGAATGGAAGTATTACTGATTCTGACTCTTCCCTTAATCGATAATTGCTAATCCCACGTAGTCATCACTCTTTCATTCGTCCATTCTGTGATTCACTTTCACATCAGAGTCGATCTGCGGCCGGTCTCCTCCTCTCTTCGCTCGTTGCACTTGCTTGGCCATGCGTTCGATGCATTTGATTCATATCGATTATTCGCAGGTTACGGTAGCAATCCTAATGGGAGTTAGGTCAAATTCATGTAAGGTAGTCAGTAGAGTGTATTTGTTTGTTCTTCACGCGTTAATCTTGTTACTTGACAGATCGGCGAGCGATGAGGTCTCTTCACGGAGGGACTCCTCGACTTGTGTGAATCAGATATGGTTTTCTTCCTCATTATTTCGATTTTGATCAAGTTGAGAAATGAGGGAGGGAACTATCCTTAGAATTTTGGAATAGGTGGGCATAAAAGCGGGAATTGCATTGGGTAGATCAAAGCTGAGTGGTGTTATTTAGCTAAAGTAATCTGATTACTGAATATTTTGAAGGAATTCGAATATGTTAGCAGTAATTTGTAGTAAATTAATATCGAAGAAATTAGGTCGAAAATATCGAGTGAACTTGAAGCTTTGTGGTAAAGTTTTAGTGTCTCGTCGTCTGGGCATCGACTGCGGAGGAAACGAGAACCACTGGAACAAGTTTATTTCATTACTCCACACGAGGTGATCCATTTGTTTTGACATAAAACAACAATGTAACGGGAAATTTGGTTGGATAGGCAATATATGCAGGAGGAGATTAGCTAGAGCGATTATATGAGCACATGTGATAACGATAATTAGATAACTGATAACTGATTCGACACTATGTGCCTTCGATTTGAAATGGGTTACTGTGGTTGATTGGAGTAGTCTATATAGAAATAAATTCGATTGGGGAGAAGAAACGGCAAAATAGACATTAAGTGAAAAGGGGAATGATATTAGCATGATCTCGGTAGGTCGTGGGTACTGTATTCTGAATATCGTATTCTCTAGTGGGCCCGCTACAATGTCTGAGTGGATTTGGATTTTGGATTTTAACACATTTATCAAGAGTAGGCTCTGATGTGCATGGCGGGCCATTCATGATTTCTTGCTTGTCTCAGGAATGTAGGTCCGATAGTTCGCATGAAGAGATCGTTCCATCTTGTGGGCGGTCTTCCGCGTCCTCTGTCTGAGTGATGCCACAGTATTCTATAGAACGAGGGGGATAAGGATAGGAGCGCGGGGCGATTGAATAGGTAACTGAGATGCATTCTCGCCTTTGGATTTGCCATCTCAGCTTTTGGGTTGCTGTGATAACCTTGGATTGATGTGTTTCAGCGAACTATAAAAACAATGTTTTTTGCTGCGAACGGGATGTGGTAATATTTTGATTGCGAATGGATACGCTCTAGTTTGATAGCATGGAGGCGGTAGATCACAGTGACACCGAGCTTGCTACCGTAATCCTGAGGCAGCCGAATATCGATCGTGATTATCGTAGAGCATTGGGAGTTTGGTGGTTTTTTGTGCTTTTTTGTGCTTCACTTGAGAGCGAAAGAGAATATTGCGTTTTTCTGGATTGAATGAGATTTTGGATGAATGCAATAAATAAGGAACTTTAAATGGGGATGACGGGGTAGATCACTGCTGCGTGGCTACAGTATCACACAAGTTCAGCCATTTTGCGCGCATGATTCAGCGGGCGCAAAAAAGTACATGAATACCGCTCCTGATACTAATGTGGCGTGTTTGTTGCATTTTTTAACGCCAAAATCGATAGCTACAGCAATCCGTCTGCTACATCCGTCTTGATTTCGCAGGCGGAAAGTACGTGACAGATACTAATCGATAATTAGAGTATCGCAGGTGCTTCTGCGGTTCGGTTTCTAAAGAAGAGCAGTAGTAAGGAGTTTGATGAGGATGGGAGCGTTTTGTGGAGAAAATGAGACGCGCCCTGGATGGATTAGCGATAGTAGGCAAAATTTCGGAAGAGTTGTGACATGGGCAATTGATTGACTACAGTACTCTCTACAATACAATGACCATTGATTATAGAATGAAAGCGATTTGAGTAAAGGGCCGTACTACGACGAAAAATAAACAATCCGAGTTACGTAAAAGAAATAATCAGAATCTCATCTCAGAAACCTCTCATCTCATCGTTCCAGATCGACTCCTCTAGTTCATCCAACCGATACTCCCTCTCCTCCACCATCACTTCCTCCTCCTCTCCTCTCATTGGCAGTTCCTCGAAGAAATGAGATGCTCGACGAGTCCCTCTTGAGGTGGATGGTCCGTCTTGGTCGATGAGCTGGATCCTTATCGCAAACTGATTAAAAATGCAGTGCTGTAACAGGGATACTGTAGGTGAACGCCAGTGATCTACCTACTTACTCTCCCTCACCTCATTCTATTCAATTTTCGCTCTTTCTTTCATCATAAAACTCGATCTACCAATGGTAGTGTACATTGTCTCACCCTTCCTCATTTCTATTCTTTCTCAGGTCTTTCTCTCAAAAAACCACCAAACTCCAAATGCTCTACCATAATCACGATCGATATTCGTCTCTCTCAGGATTACGGTAGCAAGCTCAGTCTCACTGTGATTTACCGCCTCCATGCTATCAAACTCCAGTGCATCTATTCACGATCACAATATGTAATATATTACCACCAGCGGTATCCCCTCGACTTCGTCGGGGGATACCACTGGCGGGCTCACCGCTTCGCGGTGCGCCGTATTTCGCAATCGAAAAGAGAGAGGGAGAGGGAGGGGAGGCGTTGTTTACATGATTCCGATTTCGTAATCCGAACAAACACACAGACATACGTTTGCGCTTTATTATATAGTATGGATAACCCGTTTGCAACAAAAATACATTGTTTTTGTCGTTCGTTGAAACACATAAATCCCAGTATATCACAGCAGCCCAAAATCAGAAATGGGAAATCCAATGGCAAGAATGCAGCTCAGCTACCTTTTCAATCGCCCCGCACTCCTATCCGTATCCACCTCTCTATAGCATACAGTAGCATCAATTAGATACTGTAGCGGGAAAACTAGAGACTACGGTATTCAGAATACAGTACCCACGATCTACCAAATTCATTATATTATCATAATCCCTCACATCTAGTGTCTAATTTGCTGTTTCTTCCCCCAATCGCATTTATTGCTTTCTAGACTACTATAGCCTATATATTCTATAGCCCAAGCAATCACAGTAACCAATTTGAAATCTAATTCACACAGTGTCATATCAGTTATCTAATTATCGTTATCACATGTGCTCATATAATCGCTCTAGCTAATCTCCTCCTGCATATATTGCCTATCCAACCAAATTTCCCGTTACATTGTTGTTTTATGTCAAAACAAATGGATCACCTCGTGTGGAGTAATGAAATAAACTTGTTCCAGTGGTTCTCGTTTCCTCCGCAGTCGATGCCCAGACGACGAGACACTAAAACTTTACCACAAAGCTTCAAGTTCACTCGATATTTTCGACCTAATTTCTTCGATATTAATTTACTACAAATTACTGCTAACATATTCGAATTCCTTCAAAATATTCAGTAATCAGATTACTTTAGCTAAATAACACCACTCAGCTTTGATCTACCCAATGCAATTCCCGCTTTTATGCCCACCTATTCCAAAATTCTAAGGATAGTTCCCTCCCTCATTTCTCAACTTGATCAAAATCGAAATAATGAGGAAGAAAACCATATCTGATTCACACAAGTCGAGGAGTCCCTCCGTGAAGAGACCTCATCGCTCGCCGATCTGTCAAGTAACAAGATTAACGCGTGAAGAACAAACAAATACACTCTACTGACTACCTTACATGAATTTGACCTAACTCCCATTAGGATAGCTACCGTAACCTGCGAATAATCGATATGAATCAAATGCATCGAACGCTTGGCCAAGCAAGTGCAACGAGCGAAGAGAGGAGGAGACCGGCCGCAGATCGACTCTGATGTGAAAGTGAATCACAGAATGGACGAATGAAAGAGTGATGACTACGTGGGATTAGCAATTATCGATTAAGGGAAGAGTCAGAATCAGTAATACTTCCATTCCTGGAACCGATATGGAGTAGATAGTGGCGAACGAGCATATTCAATCAATGCTAAGCACTGGTGCTTTTCATTAATAAATAACGCTTAGTTTAGTGCTTTCACAGTGAAATAGATGCGAATGCAGCTCAATTTCATGAGAACCTCCACGTGAATATATTCAGACTGCATTAAATACTTACTAGTAACACGAAAGTAAGCAAATTCTCGTGAAACAAGGCGTATTGGAAGAGCACAATGATCCAATAATGCTTACCTGGGTGAAGGAACGAGTCGTATCCTCTTCAAAGTCGACCGAACGATATCGATCTCTCCTCAAAGTGCTTAATTAGCAGTAGCAGCTGCTCCCTAACCACATTTTCACCACAAAAGTAAACTACTTGATTGAACAAACGTGTAAAAAGCATCAATCGGGCATGATCTACCCCTGTTTACACCCGTTTTGCGAGTTATCTGGCTAAATTTTAAGCTTTACAACGATGCTAAACTCCCCATTGAGTAGTTTTCACTCTAATATTACCGGAAAACAACCAACCCCATCCCTAATCATGCATTCTACGTTTGACAATTTGAAAATAACTCGCCTAGCGGCTTCCGCCGCACATTCTCCTCATCCAATTGCGCCAGCCGATCCCTTGAACCTGTCAAATCATCGTCAATGGATAATAATGAGCGCGAGAGCGCACAAACTGGAGCTACAAATGAGTAATGATGGAGAAAGTGGGCTCATTCAAACTCACAGGCGAATCGCGAGCGTCAGACACGTCCACGCCTTTTTCTTTTCTCGTCTCCTCGTCGCCCGTGCAGCCAGTCGACGTTGTAAACATACAAATTAAAGAAGAAATCAATAAAATGTGATAAAAAGAGAAGAAACCGCGGGGAAGCGCCCAAAAAGAACGATGAAAATGTCAAGATGGCGCCATGTTGAAAATGGCGCGCCGCGAAAGCTTGCTTTTTGCCTTGATTTTTCTCCGACCTATCATGGAATAAATACTGAATAATTATCTTTTAAAAGAACCTGCACGTAGCAATCGGGTATTTAGAAAATAACGGATCGAAGCAAAAATTGCCAAAATGGCCAGGAAGCCCGTACTGGCTTGAAAGACTTTGAAAATTTCAGAAACTTTCATGTCTTTCAAACGACCGGTGAAAGTTGAAGGTATGATATATGTGGGAGTGATCAACAACAACTCTCCCTTCTTCTATCCCAATTCCCTCCCCCCCTTCCCCTCTCCTGATTTTCATTCTGTATATGTTATTCACATGATGTCACACCCGTTGGGGTGTATCAAATAAAAAAATAGAATAAAAAAAATAAAAAAAATATTACTCTCTTCTCCGTTCGCCTTTTCCAATTGAATCCGTATTCTATGATATGATCTCCAAGAATGAAAACATTTTTAGAAGAAATAAAGATTTCGTTGACTGTGATTTGAAGCTGGATCTTAATATTTTTCATATCCTAAACATAATTGGGTCTATTGAAAGATAATGGATTCCCGGCGTTTTTTAACCTTAATTTTTTAATCGAAACCTAATTTTATCGGACCCTAACTTTTTTCGGACACGATTCAACAAAAGACCCTATAATTGGAACACAGTCGATAGTGTTTACCATGAGATGAGAGAAGTTGGACGAGCGAGTATCAAGGTAAGTTATCCGTGTGATCTGCTGAAACAGTTGAGGGCTGGTAAGAGTAATATTTCAATTTTGCAGTTGTCTCCGATACCTGCGTTTTCGTAGATAAAATGATTTCAAATGAAATATTCATCCACTTCCCGTGGGGAAGTGCGATTTTCAGTTTGTGACAAACTCAAACCCTGAGTGAATTTGGGTCCTCCAATCATCCTCTCTCGCAATCCCGATCTCAATAAAAGATGATGAATCACTTTTAGATCTGATTTCAATAAAAGTATGGGAATCACATCTTGACCCAAATCCGCGGGCGGGGCTCCTCGCATTTGTACTCCGGTGGGCATTTCAATGCCAGTATATGGTGGTAATTCAATGTTACAATATTATGATTATTAGAAAAAAACAAACCATTCTGTAAGATATTAACTCGAAAATATCTCAGTTTAACTTAATTGCAAATGATGTGTCGTAGAGTTTAACGAGGATGTTCGCATTCAGCAGAAATATGCAACAAAAATAGCTACAAAATGTACTTAAACTTTGATGAGCATATTTGCGTACTCGCTCGAAACCCTAGGCGCGAATTTGGGAGAACTTTCTCGCGCAGAACTATTTGGATACCGTGAAAAGTGACCAAATAATATAACAAGCAAGGAAACCCCTTGAACCCCCCTGGGGGGGGGGGGGGGGGTAATGCAAGATTGATAAGGACCCATTAATCTGAAAATTGTAGAAGATGTTAAGAGAAACATCCAAATTCTGGCGAAGGTTCGCAGAACTAATCGACGCTTCTATATTTTGAGGAGTATCCATATGATCATCAATTAATCAAGGGGCAAGCCGTCCGTAAACACCCCTGTGAGGTTACATATAAGGCGGGGCAGGTGGTTATTTTCTGATCTCTCAACTAGTTGAACACTTTTGCAAAAATTAAACTACAGTCCCGCAGAGTCTCCGCCCCAACAAGTGGGGCACGGAGGGTCACCGTGGGTCACCCGAGGTCACCCCGACTTAGAGGCGGCCTTAGGCCCCTATAAACTTCGAGTTCGAGTTCGACTTACTATTTTTGGCTATGGCCTTTTCTCATGAGGGTCAATGGATATGTGAAAGCAGATTTCCGAAATTTGCATTTTGAGCTACTTTCTGAGACGTCATCGTTTAGCGCTCCTCTCCTCCCCTCTCCTCATTTTCATAAACGACCGCTCCCTCGAAAGGTGAGAGTGAGGAATGGGTGAGGTGAATGGAGGGGAGGACGTCTCAGAAAGTAGCTCAAAAATGCAAATTTTGGAATTTTGCTTTCACAGATCCGTTGACCCTCATGAGAAAAGCCCATAACCAAAAATAGTAAGTCGAACTCGCATTTTATAGGGGTCTAAGGCGGCCTCTAAGTCGGGGTGACCTCGGGTGACCCACGGTGACCCTCCGTGCCCCACTTCTTGGGGCGGAGACTATGCGAGACTGTAGTTAAATTTTTGCATGATCAATTTTTTTCCTCATATTTAGGTATTAATAAATTTATATTTTGTTTTTCATCAGCGATTCATTAAGCTATGCAAAGAAATGATGAAAACAACAAGAAAAATCCATTAATATCCAAATATAAGACCTCGATTCAAAGCGTTACAAAAATTGAACTATGTAGTTCAATTTTTGCAAAAGTGTTCAACTAGTTGAGAGATCAGAAAATAACCACCTGCCCCGCCTTATTTGTTTTCCTAGGAACGCCAAAACATGTTACGATACCGTATACGACCGGTGAATGGCAACCCGAACTTGATGCCACCCTGTATGATCCTGAGCCGAAAAGATCCAGACTGAATCAACCCCAAAACAGCCTGTGAAAATTATCTCGGAACATGGTTCCAACATAGAACCGGACTGTTACGGGTCTATTACCATCTTCGTTGTTTACTGATATTTACATTAGGCACCGCGAGAACGGTGTAGATTGTACAATAGGCTAACACCAGAAACATTTTATACTATTGATTGGATACTCGGAGATGGTATCAAAGTTCCCCTACCTGAACTCCTTTCTCGGTAGTCAGGAAACACGTCTAGGTTGTCCCTTGAAATGGCCTCCATAGGCTTGGGGTTATTGTCCAGAGCCATCGCCATGCCCAGGCAAAGTGAAATCCGAAATGCAGAGGAAACTGCGTTGACTATTCGGAAAATGTAATACAAGGATCTGCGAGCGCGCTAACATACTCACTCGCTAGTCGTATGTATATCGCATCACAAGAGTCTCACCTTATCGCCCCTGTAGCCTTGTGGTTATCGCGTTGGGCCAACACCCATCCGACCCGTGTTCTAATCCCGCCTGCTATGTCTATTTTGCAAATTTTAGATTTTTTTGTTTTTTTTTTCGATCGCAATATTTCAGAAACCACTTTATAGATTTTGCTGAAACTGGTTATCAAGGGGTATCTTGACCAGCTCGGGGATCGCATACTTAGGGACCACCAGGCTGAGAGCCGATTTATCGGAATCTGGTTGCAACTAGCCTCAATATGACATTCAGGATCTCAATATAATTTTTGCTTTTGGACGTTTGTCGATAGATCTTCTCTAGCCAAGCCCCGTCCACCACCCCAGAGTGATGCTTCAGAACTTGATCTGTTTCTGAAACTTATCCCAATCCGAACTGGTTCGTGCGCCGAACTCGTTCGAGTCTGTTCCCACTCATTCCCCCCTCCCTGTCTCCTGGGGTTCGGTCAGGGGCATCCACAAGCCCCGTCCACCACCCCAGAGTGATGGTTCAGAACTTGATCTGTTTCTGAAACTTATCCCAATCCGAACTGGTTCGTGCGCCGAACTCGTTCGAGTCTGTTCCTACTCATTCCCCCTTCCCTGTCTCCTGGGGTTCGGTCAGGCGAGCGTCAAGCGTTAGAAGCGCGCGCGACTCCCCCAGCCAGAGAGGAGGGAGAGGCGAGACGAGAGAGAAGGGGGCGGAGCCTCACTCGCGTGTGTCTCTCTCCCTCCCCCCGCTCTCTCGCCGCTCTCCCCCCGCGCTCTTACTTAATTCGGGCACAATTCAGGGAAAATGATTAAAAATCCAATTTTGTGCTTAAATTTCCTCTAAAATAAGAATTAACATATTTCGAGATGCGGAACATTGTGCGTTCACGAGAACTGCCGAAATGACCCTATTCCCAACCTTTATCTCGATGTTATACATGATAATGCATGCTCCGCATCAGGTCACTGATAGAGGAGGGTGAGAGCATCATGTCAAGCTTTTGGGCGTGTGATTTGGTTGCGTCTCCGAGGTGTGCTCCCTCGATCTCGTTTTTGAGGGGAATGGTGTCGAGGGAAAGTGGGCGGGGCTGGCGGTCCCTACGAATACTTATTGAAAAGTGCACGAAACGGGCAGAAATTATCCTACACTCTTTGATGTGAGTTTGTGAATTCGGGTTAAATGGAGGAGGGGAATCAAACACAAGCGGCCAAATGGTCCGTGATGTCATGAAATGGCCGTTACCTCGCACGGGCGCATTAACTTTTGTTTTATTGATGCAATGGCCGATAAAGATAGTTAAATTAGGAAGAAAATGCTCCCGCGTCGATTGAATAGACCGATCATTCAGGTTAGATAAAGATAAATTTCTAATCGTTACTGCTGAGTCATACCTAGAAGCATCATCCAATTGACCATCCCCACTACTCACGCTTGCTCAACGGGCACTGCCCGTTTTTCCAGCATGTGTAGTGACGCCCGCTGACGTTCGTTCGCCGGAAGAAAGTCTTGCTGCAAAATACTTTTCTACAATTGTGAGCCCAATGTACCCTTTCCAATCACATTGATTGTAGTCAGCTGTTTTTTAACAGTGACTTGCGTCATATAAAAAGCGTTTTTTGGTTTAGGATTTGTTTTGCATAAATGGTCTAAACTAATTAGAAAACACGAGAGATCCGTTATCGTGAGCATTATTGAATGTTCTTATTTTGGCATACGAAACTAAATTCGCAGAAGGCACGATGACAAAAAGGGGAAATGATGCTAAGTGAGCAAATAATTCTGATAATATGTATTCTAGTGTAATGGCTGCGAAGGCCTTCGATCACAAGCATTTCGAGAATCCCTCGCCTTGTCATCGTGCCCTGACCGATATTCGTCTTTTGTGTATCTGACGCATGTCAAGGACGAACTTTCGAGAATGCTTACCAAGATGGATCTATCGAATTTTCTAGTTCGTTTAGGCCATTTAGGCGGTTTACGCGGTACACACATCACACCACTTCGAGACGTCGCGAACTCGCTCACCATCCATTGCAGCTCGGCACGGAATAGTGCAGGCCGGTGGCGCGATCGTCGCACACGACGCACTTCTCATCGAAGATGCGCACGATCTTCGGCGCGGCTGCGACTGCTCGGAGCACGACCCATCAAGTGTCGCTGTCGAAGATGACGACGTCATGATGTGCAGAGACGACTCCGGCGCCGAACTACCGAACGAGCTGTTCCCGAATTGCAAGGAAACCGAGGATGGAGGCACCGGGGGAGATGACAAGTAGGAGAGGAGGTGAAACGGATCAACATCCATCGAGAGCTCTGGGTACGCGCTGATTGATGCACCGCTGAAGGCCAATGCTGCAGTGGGGGTGGATTAAGCATGCGATCGACACTCGTTACCGTACCGCAGGACATATCATGCAGCTGCTGCAGCATTTTGCTGAAGTGGATCGTAGCGTGGTGGTCCGAAGTAAAGTGATTTCGTGGTGAGTGCGCAGCCAGATAGCAGCTTTGTCCGAGGTCGTAGAAATGCACACGATTGCAATGCGACACTAAATTGTGGCGATTGCACGTGACAATAGTATCAGAATGAACAAGCAGGAGGTTAGTCAATACGCAAAGGGGGTGGGGTTTTGCGAAAACCCCATAAACGGTCATCACATAAAATCAATCATCGAGCGCAGCTAAGAGAAAGAAGCTGAGAGTCAAAGAAGAAGACCAGGGGCGGATGTATCAAATGTCGCGTTTCATCCTTCTCTCTCTCTCTATGTATCTCGCTTTGCCAGTACCCTACACAATCAAAACAATCGCCACGTTTAGAGGAATACGCGACGATTTGTAGTTCCTGGATAGAATGTCGTGCGCTATTGTTGTAAACATTGAAAAGAGGCTAGTGAGTAGCCAAGAGATCTATGAACTGTGTTGGGTAGTTTTATGATCACCGCCGATTGGGGATCACATGCTCGTGCTCTGGGAGTGAGTGGTTAAATCTATTCAAGAGCACATCCTCTTTTGAACGGGCCAGAATAGTTACATCTTTCCGATTTATTCAATATCTTTCCGGAAGATCATGTGGGGTTTCGGAAAGTTTCACATTTTCAACTCCAGTATGCAAATGATACTTAGTAACTCAAAAATTATGAATTTTCAATTTTCAAAATGTATTCGTCATTAATTCTCCAGGAGTAGCGCAAGCCGGGAGTTCAGTATCGCTATTTGCAATACCTAACCAAGGGGTGTGCATGCACGCACGAAGTAAGGGTATGCAGTTCCTATCCTAGGGGGACGTGTGGGTTTTCCTAAATTACCGATCTGCTCTCTTAACATGTGTTGCAAATGTATATAATGGAAAAAACGTGAACTGGATGTAAAAATGTTCTCCTCTGCACGAATAAGTCGACTACAATTCATCGGGGTTTAGAGTTATGTATAAACTATGACACAGGACATCTTGACTGATCTTTCTGAGAAGAAACTTGAGAATATTCAACACACTTCCTCTGTAAAATAAATGTTTCACATATTACAATAATATATCATGTAACAATGACAGTTGAAACTAATAACTGAATTTGGTGTGGTGTGCACGGCAAACTCACACAAACATTACTAGAAAAAAAAATCAAATTATAGGGGTGTCCCATAAGTCTTGATAATTTTTTTAATTTTTTTTATTTCTTCAACAGTTAATATAATCAATAATCAATAATCAATAATCAATGTATGCCCCCTTCGAACCCTCGACCTGTCTCCATCTTTCGGGCAGGGTGTTAACACCTCTCTTCCAAAACTCCGGAGGCTTAGAGGTGATCCATTCGGTGAATTCCCGAACGAGTGAGTCTCGGTCCTTGAACTTCCTTCCCCTGCAGAAGTCAGACAGTGAGCGGAAACAATGGTAGTCGCAAGGGCTAATGTCAGGGGAATATAGTGGATGGGGAAGCCATTCCATATCAAGCTCGTCCAGTTTGGTCTGGGTGATTTTCGCGTGATGGAGGGGCGCATTGTCCATCAACATCAGGATTTTCCCTCGCTCATGAGTTCGGGAGGGACCCTGATGGCGACCTCCTCCAGTTGTTGAGTGAAGAGGTCAGCAGTGACCGAGGTGTTAGGGGCGAGGATCTCCCAATAGAGGGGACCGAGGGAGCAAATGAAGAAGCACAGCATTTCCCTCTTTTCGTGCTGCTCCTTCTTCGGGGTGGGCTGGGGCTTTTCATCCACGTCGCACCACTGCAGTCTCCTCTCCGGATTATCATAGGTGATCCACTTCTCATCTGCTGCGATGATGGAATTTACCCATCGCAGATTCGATCTACGAGAGAGCAATTCAAGACTCACCTCAACTCGCTTTTTGAGTTGTACCTGGGAGAGGTCATGGGGAATGACTGGGGGGAGCTTCGCTGTCATTCAAGCCCGATGGAGGGTACGACACACGGTGGTCTCGGGAGTTCTAGTCTCTGCCGCCAACATGCGCACACTCTTCTTCGGATCCTTCTTCAGCGCAGTGAGAACTCGAGTGGGTTTGCGAGAAATTGGGCGACCGGATCGGGGTTGGTCATCGAGGTTATAATCTCCTTTCTTGAAGCGGGTGTACCAACGATGGCATGTAGCAAGGGAAGGGGCATTCTCTCCATCCGTAAGCACCAGGTCCGCATGAGCTTCTTTGGATGTACGACCAAGGCGGAAGGAATGAAGTAAGACAGCGCGTTTATCGTGATAAGTCTCCATCACTAGAATGACTGCGGCAAATTCTAAACTGATGCAATGCCAATACTCCTTCGACGTCAGCATGATACAATAGTTTGTTTACAATTTGCATTTCGAAATCGGGGTATTCGATTGCGCAACAATGATTTACGGAGCAATTCTCAAGACTTATGGGACACCCCTATATTTACGTATCATTAAGAGACCGGCTCGGTTATTTTGGAGTATGGGCCGGACATCGATAACTCCGATCCGGCCTAAACTTTTTACCCGTGTACCCTACACGGGTAAAAAGTCCCCATTACCAAACCGGACACTATATGGTCCAGATCATTGAAACATAAAAATGGCGAAATATCAAATTTTGAAAACTCGAAAATCAGATAAGAATGACCGAACGACCTGGGTCCAAAGTTAGTGTGGCAATATTACATACATGCCTGGACAACAAAAACACGTTATAACTTGGTTCAAAATTTCGATCGCAAACTGATTTTTTCAACCTTCGAAATTGGTTTTTTTTAAAATCCATATGAAAAAACCGACATTGAATATGCTAAATGAGATAATTTTAATAAGGGCCCATTTTCAGATCTAAAGTGCCTTAAAGATGCATTTGAAAAAAAGTTGTCGGAACCTCATCAATATGGTGCTCATTTTTTAGCCCACATCGAGTAATTCATTCTTTGTGTTGACAATTTTTCATGAAATTGATGTTTGAACAATTTAATACCATGGCAAATGACTAAATACTGAAATTTTAATTTTAAAAAATATAATAAATAAAAAATTTTCTTGTGAATTTATCATGGTGAAAAATGGTTCAAAAATTAATTTTAGGTCGATATGTCAACAAAAACAATAAAGTACTCGATGTGAGGTTCGAAATGAGCACCATATTGATGAGGTTCTGAGAACTTTTTTTTCAAATGCGATCTATAGATCTGAAAATGGGTCCTTGTATAATTATCTCATTTAGCTCATTCGATGCAGAATTCGATGCTCTACAAAATGTACTTAGTGCCGCTTTGCGATTTTTTCATTTTTATTTTTAAAGTTTAAATTTCCAATTTTATCCAATTTTCATGCTACTAACTAGTACTAACTTCTTCAAACATAATTTGCTGGTCAAACTGTCAACACAAAAAATAAAGTACTCGATGTGGGCTACAAAATTGATGAGGTTCTGAGAACTTTCAGGTACTATAGATCTGAAAATAGGCCCTTTTAAAAATTATCTCTTTTAGCTTATTGGACGTAGAATTTAATGCTCTATAAGATGTAGACACAACGCATATTCCCTTCAGATCCCCATCCTCTAGACACAACGCATTTTCCCTTCACATCCCCATTGCTCGTAGAGAGAATTTGAGATTCTCCTTTTCGCATCGATCTATCCGCTTCCTTTGTAAGATTCACCGCATAGTTGACCCTAAGTTGTCGTTACCCACAATTAAGCTCCGCTTGCTATCTAATCCCCACACCGCCCGTATTCTCCAATTAGATATACCCAATCTGTAGGTCCCACTTTTGCTCTAAATCCATAAGATATAAATGGATTGAACGGTCCCCTTCCCGTTCTGAGGCCTCGTCCACCTCACCATTCAAGAGCATCTGTGAGAGTGACCAACTCTAATCTCCCGTCTCTCCATTCCTTTCCCTCTTCCTTTCCCTCTCCCCCCTCTCTCACCCCCTCTTATTCTTTCAATCTGTATATGTTATTTCACATGCTGTCACACCCGTTGGGGTGTATCAATAAATAAATAAATAAATAAATAAAATGTACTTAGTGCCACGTTGCGGTTTTTTCATTTATGAGGCGAATCGCGAGATATTCGAGAGCCCAGCGGAAGTAGAAATTTTGTACCTCCGATCATGCTGAAGAATATAATTTAAGTACTTCAAATGGTGCTCTATCAAACTACGTTTGCAGAATTTCGATATCGGATTGCATCTCCGAGTATTGGTAGATCAAAGTGTGGACACTTTGGAATTGTTGATAATTTCACATTTTTTCACTTCAGGAAAACGACCATAACTTGCTTTAAAATCGAGCTAGAGACAATTCCAAAACTGAGAGTTATAGACGATTTGCGAATATTTTTTGAAATTGTCATTTTTGGTTGCGATCGAGAAATTTTTCAAAAAAAAAAAGTTTTCTCTCGAAGCTATCCCTAAAGCTCAGAATTAGTGCATAACTCATATACGAGTGATTTTCCGTTGAGAATACATCATTTGATGCTCAGAAACTTGACTTATGAATTTTTGAAATTTTGAGATTTCAAAAAAAGTGATTTTTCGATTATTCACTTTTTTCGTGTTTTATCGATATCATAGCCCTACAACATCAACACAAATGCTGAAAAAAGATTAATGGGATACAAATCTGTTATAAAATTGACTGTATCATGTCGAAATGGCGAAATCTCTCATTATCGTTCTCTCGCCAGCCTTCGAGAGTGCCTCGGGCGGGAAGCTGCGGATTTCGAGCGCACGGATGAAAAACGCTGAAATTTTAAAATTACAAGCAGTTTTGCACGTAGAATCCGAATCTGCAATAAAAAAATGACCTCGGCAAAAATAAGTTTTCAAAGTGACCGAAAAATGACGAAATTTTTATAGTTTTCGACATTTTAACGATGTCCTATCGCTTCCAAACTATGTTTTTCGTTATTTTTATTAAAAAAAAACGCCAGAAACACCTATAAGAACGTACTTTTTTGAGGGATGAAATTTTCGACTTTTTTTTGGGACACCTCTGGCATATCCCGGAGGGTGCACCCCAACCTCTCATATTGGGCCAGCTATCAGCTCTATGTATGGGGACTTCACCCTGAACTTATTGGCATAGGTTGCAAAAAAGTCATCCGTGGGGTATGTGCAAAATATAGTGGAACGTCTCATAATTATTTTTATTCGAGCATAACTTTTTTCTTTCGCATTTTGGTGAGCTCAAGTATCGAAATTCGGTTTCTACGTGCTAAATTACGTCAGCAAATCCTATAGCCAGATAGTTCTGAGATTTCGATTTTTTGCAAAATTGGCCTCGATTGGCTCAGGGGGTCATGTAAATGTTGAGAAAAAAAGTTTATCGAAAAAATATGTCTATAGGTCCTTCTGGCGTATTTATGCACGAGCTCTCTAAATCTCGACAGAAAAATGTTGTGCTTGAAAAACTGTCGAAATCGAAGGTTTTTCAGATTTCAAAATTACCAGCCATTTTGGAAAAAATCGATCGGGCAATCTAGTATAGATTTAGGTAGAGAAATGGATGCGTTACATTATGCACATAGTTAGATCTTCTGGTTTTTCGATATGAGAAAATCCAGGTCGAAAAACTGAAAAAGGACATGTCAAAATAAACTTTCCGCTCATGCGGGGATCGATCGGGGTGGTTTATTTTTCATCATTGGTCATGCCTAATACAACGCAAAAGAGATTTTGAGTCTAGCTTGTCGCGTTCAAAAAATAATATTTTTATTATATTCAATAGTGCTATGTGCTACAGGGGACCAAGGAGTGTACATACATGAAGTATGGGCCGTTGGTTCTTGTTCGTAGCGCAACGTGTCCGGAGAGTGACGAATCTGCTCCAAAATTACCGAACAACGCTCTTAAATTTAAATTTCCAAATTTTGTCAATTCTTATGCTACTAACTAGTACTAACTTGTCCAAACATCAATTTCATGTCAAACTGTCAACACAAAAAATAAAGTACTCGATGTGGGCTACAAAATGAGCACCATATTGATGAGGTTCTGAGAACTTTTTTTCAAACGCATCTTTCAGGTACTATAGATCTGAAAATGGGCACTTTTTAAAATAATCTCATTTAGCTTATTCAACGTCGAATTTGATGCTCTACAAGATGTACCTAGTGCGCCGTTGCGGTTTTTTCATATGGATTTTTAAAAAATTCAAAAACCATTTTCGAAAGTTGAAAAAACCAATTTGCGATCGAAATCTCGGATCAAATTATAACGAGGATTTGTTGCCTGGGCATGTATGTAATATTGCCACACTAACTTTGGACCCAGGTCGTTCGGTCATTTTTATCTGATTTTCGAGATTTCAAAATTTGATATTTCGCCATTTTTATGTTTCAATGATCTGGACCATATAGTGTCCCGTTTGGTAATGGGGACCCATGGGGGTACACGGGTAAAAAGTTTAGGCCGGATCGGAGTTATCGATGTCCGGCCCTAACGGCCGAGTCCTCGAAAATAACGGAGCTGGTCTCTTAAAGTACGTGTCCCACCCAAATCTACCCCCCACTTTTTATTGCATTTTCTGAATTAACGTGGCGCCACTAAGATGTTATCGACAAAAAAATTACCGCAAACGACACTCTTTTCTCTGGCGAGCGCGAGAAGGTACAGATTACGGTGGTCTTGAACTATCAATATCAGGCAAAGCGCGCGAAATTCAAACGCTGATTTTTGAAATATACTGTAGCTTTCTGTGTTGGATGTCCGTCATGGTCAATGGTCGACCTCAAAAATCACTTTTTTGGACCATGATACGGGGGTCATGGTCAGTGATCGACCTCACAAAGCACCTTTTTGGACCATGATTCGAGGGTCATGGTCAATGGTCGACCTCATAAATCATGTTTTAGGACCATGATACGGGGGTCATCGTCAATGGTCGACCTCTCATATATCACCTTTTCGGACCATGATACGGGGGTCATGGTCAGTGATCGACCTCACAAATCACCTTTTTGGACCATGATACGGGAGTCATGAATAATGTGTTGGTAGGTCATAATCAAAGTACCGTACCCAATCGATAGTACAACACCAGCAGATACCGTATATCACTACCGTAACCATCAATTATGACTTTTTTTTCGGTAATTTTGAAAAGCTTGATAAAAATTATAATAGCTCAGTTAGTTTTGGTCGGAGTACTTCATTCATATTTTTATTCGAAAGAACAGACTCTGCTCTATAAATCGTATGACAAGAGGTAAGAGCTCCGAGACTCGAGAAATTAGCTAGATTTTTTACCGTCAATGTTGTTACATGTTCAGACCTTTTCGGACAAAAAATCTTTAAAAAAAAGATTTCTCGAGTCTCAGAGCTCTTAGCTCTTATCAAACGATTTGTAGAGCAGAGTCTGCTCTTTCGAATAAAAATATGAATGAAGTACTCCGACCAAAGCTAACTGAGTTATTATCATTTTTTCAAAAATTTTCAAAATTACCTGAACAAAAAGTCAGTTTGTGATAATTGATGGTTATGGTAGCGATATACGGTATCTGCTGGTGTTGTACTATCGATTGGGTACGGTACTTTGATTATGACCTACCAACACATTTTTTTTAAATCATGGTCCAAAAACATGATATGTGAAGTCGACCACTGATCATGACCATGGTCCGAAAAGGTGATTTGTGAAGTCGACCACTGACCATGACCCCCGTATCATGGTCCGAAAAGGTGATTTGTGAGGTCGATCACTGACCATGACCCCCGTATCATGGTCCGAAAAGGTGATATGTGAGGTCGATCACTGACCACGACCCCCGTATCATGGTCCAAAAAGGTGATTTGTGAGGTCGATCACTGACCATGACCCCCGTATCATGGTCCAAAAAGGTGCTTTGTGAGGTCGATCACTGACCATGACCCCCGTATCATGGTCCGAAAAGGTGATATGTGAGGTCGATCACTGACCATGACCATCATGGTCCAAAAAGGTGATTTGTGAGGCCGATCACTGACCATGACCCCCGTATCATGGTCCGAAAAGGTGATTTGTGAAGTCGACATGGTTACGGTAGGTTTCGATTACGGTATTTTTAATTTTGGAGTGAATTTGAAAAAAATCCTGGGTGGGACAGGTACTTTAACCACATTACTATATCACAAATATTAAATTTTAATTTAGGATAAAACAGGATACACCTATTGCAATTGTGTGTTCCGCCGGGATGGATGTATGGTGGTGGGAGGAGGGGGAGGGTACAGGAGCGTACCCTGGAAATGATTGTGTATTGACGCATTCAGGACTAAGTCTCATATCACGCGTCTTCTGAGAGAGTGCAGGAATCCGACCTCCCCTGAGGAACTGGGAGCCTTGAGTTTGGACAATCATTATGAAATAATTATACTAGAGTATATTGAGGACGAGAAAAATTTTGACGTCGACGACTTCTCTCAGAACCGGCTTTTAGACATTTTCTGGTTCTGGGTCTGGCTCTTTCGTATCTCAGCTCCCAGATGAGCTATCGGAATGGCGTGTTGAGAGCAAAAACTTGGGAACCGACCTTCATATTAAGAAAATTAAAAAACTAAGTCCAAAATCACAAAATAATTTCTCCTGGCTCGGCGACCCCCCCTATTTCCTATGTTTTGAAAACGGATTCTGAGTACTCATTATCTGGTCATATGAGAACAAAATAGAACTTTGTTAGGGAGGCGTGAGGAAAGGGAGAATAATCGAAAGTTCATCCAAAAGTAGTTTTTTCGACGAGTTTATGAGCACAACTTTTTTCTACGTTCCTTTCATGAGCTCTCATACTGAAATTCGTGCTCTACGCATAAAAATGATTCAGAAACACCTATTGTCAGATAATTCGGAGACGAAAAATTTTCAACTTTTTCATGGTCATTTTTGGGTCGAAAAGTCGAAATCTCAGAACTATCTCACTATAGAAGTTTGTGGCGTATAAAGAAAAAAGTTATGTGAAAAGTTAAAAAGTCTTTTGGATGAACTTTCGATTATTCTCCCTTTCCTCACGCCTCCCTAAAAAAGTTCTATTTTGTTCTCATATGACCAGATAAATGACGACTCAGAATCCGTTTTCAAAACATAGGAAATAGGGGGTCGCCGCTCTCAACATCAAAGTTTCTTAAAACATTTTTCCGCACATTTTGACCCCTACGCCATTCCGATAGCTCATCTGGGAGCTGAGATACGCAAGAGCCAGACCCAGAACAAGAAAATGTCTAAAAGCCGGTTCTGAGAGAAATCGTCGACGTCAAAATTTTTCTCGTCCTCAATATACTCTAGTATAATTATTTCATAATGATTGTCCAAACTCTAGGCTCCCAGTTCCTAGGGATTATGCAATCTCTGAGAAGACGCGTGTTAGACCGCACCAAACAGCGAAAGAAAATAGTTATGATCGAAAGATTACGACAATCAGGTTTTCTGGGCATAACTTTTTTCTTTCCCTGTTTGGTGTGCTCTAACATACAAAAACGGCTTCTACATGCAAAAATACGTCGGAAACACCTATAGTGAGAAAGTTCTGAGATTTCAAATTTTTACGCAAAATTGATCATGACATGAAAAAGTTGAAATGTTTTTGACTCAGAACATTCTGCCTATAGGTGTATTTTACGTAGTTTTGTGCGTAGAATCCGAATTTCTTTATCAGAGCGTATGGCAAAGCAGGAGAAAAAAGATATACTCGAAAAACCGTTAAATTCAGTCAATTTTCTAATTCGATCAAGCAAGGCTCCGAGAAACGGTGAAAACCGGATCTAATTTTTTGATATGAAGTACATGTTACTTAGTACTTTTATATTATGCAATAAAAATCTATGACTTTCGATACGAACATTATAGAAATATTTTTAATATGATTTGAGAGCAAGTTTTTCAAAAACAACTTTTTCAGTCTTGGTCGTATAGCTTGCATTTTGTCAGGAAAGATTTTTGTCTGATTTTTCTGCATTTTTTAAGCACTTCGCCAGCATTCTAGCTTATCTGGGAGCTGAGATACACTAGAACCGGCATCGCGACCGGATATTTCCTAAAAGCCGGCTCTGGGACTCGTGACCGGAATTGTTCGAAAAATTTTCCCCATGGTATTCTTCCATCATAGTATGGAAGGTTTCGTTACGGTTTGAAAAAAAAATTCGCTAATGGACTGTTTTTGCAGCTCGCATACACGTGATATGTAGCTACAATCATATGCATTCTGCATTCTCAACCTCATCGTTTAATAGTATTCAATACAATATATTGCACCTAATTTTCATCATCCAGTGATCTGCATGGATAATAATGTCCTATAAATTGTCACCATAAAACTGTGGTGCCCTTTATTTGAGAAATATCATAGATTATATCAAAGAAAACTAAACGTCAGAAGATAAGAAACCATAAGTAAGGAAATTTATCACATTCAGAGCCGGCATTTAGGTAATAACGATTTGCCGGATTCCTATGTATCTTGAGCTGATTACTTTTATACCTATGGTTCAACTACCCCACAATTTTGTTGGATATATTATTTATTCTGGAGCTCGTGACTTTGTTCCATTCATTCGTTATCCCGCGCCACCCAGTTTGATGAGTCTACACGGGTCAGCTTGAGCAACCCGGTGAGAATCGCACACTTGGTATCCACTTCTAGAGGAGACCCGGGTGGATCTCAACCAACTCAAGTGATCTACCTTTAAGAAAAGCTCCGATCAAGACTGCGTTGTGAGTCCACTACTAGTCGATTACAGCGACAACATCGGATACTGACTGATCTATTCTTCAATGTTCAACGAAGATCGATCAAGATCCTTCCTACATTTGACCAAGGAAGCCAAGATTCCATAACTTGTCCTAGGCGCGCGTCTCAGAAACAACTGAAATCCATAGGTTAGAGTACACGCACTTTTGATTACCATCGAGCAACGAAATAAAGATGAGTTGTCCATGCCAAATCAACCATAAGCAGTTCTTATCGGCCGGGAGATACATCGAGTGCAGAGAAACAAACCCAAGTGCCATCGCAACATCGCGAGTAGAGGGCGAAGTTCTTTCGTGGTCTCTCAATCTCTCAACTCTTCTATCTAATGAAGATGGATCGTGCAGATTGAGGACACGAGTTCCAAATGTCTGCTATAAAAACCGCACAGTGTCGGCCATTCTCAAATCATTTCCCAAGCAGTGTCTATTGCAATCACGCAAACCTCTTATTGCGAGGACTACGGTTCTCATTCCGCGCCCCTCCTCCTCATAATTCCCACAGCATGTTCCACATCCATCTCACTACCGACGATCTACTGTCGGACTACTGAAGTTGAATGAACATACCAGATCATGAAGTTCGATCTTATCCGCGCTTCGATCTTATCCGACAACATAATCTTCAATTATCTTCATGCATCCATACATCTTCCGAATACCCTGTCGTCATCTACAGTTCGCGTGATCTCAACAGTCCGTTGTTCGTCTCATCGTGTGAAATGATCATACTCGATATCTGTCATACTATTAAGCCTCGATTCTCGAAAACCATTCATTCTAGTGTGTATCATCGCTTTACATTATTCCGCGATCTCGAATTAAGCCTTCATGGATCTCACAAATGTGTTACTAATTATTAGATTGCATTATGTTGTTTAATTAAGCGTAACCTCTATTGCAAAACAATGAAGTATTTCAATATCACTGTGCATCTTTTCTACAGCGGATGATTATAATCCTAGAAAAGGATCGATTCGAAAAGAAAATTTAGATGCATCATTTGTGATTTTTTTTGGTACGAATAACCGAAATGCTTAATTCACCTTCCGTAGAAAGGTAGTGTTTTTAGTTTTTAGCGTTGAAAATAGGACATACTAGGAAGTGATGCACTTTCTTTGAGTGATCCTCGTAACGCGAGAGATTCGAGAGTTTTGCAGTATTAGCGGCGGTAGGAGTTTATATCTCCGATCCTGCTCAAAAGTGAAAATTAAGTACTTTGCATGATGCTCTTTCAAACTACGTTGGCGGAATTTTGATATCTGGACACATCTCCGAGTATTGTTCGGTCAAAGTAGGTACCCTCTGAAATTTTAGGCTAAGTTAGAAACAGGAACATTATCATAACTCGCTTCAAAATAAAGCTAGAAAAAATTCCAAAAAGCGTTCGATTCAACAGGCATAGGAAAACATTTTGTGTGTTGGTGATGTCATTCCTCGTCCATGCTCCGAAGCAGGGCGGTCGTTTTTTCAAAAAAGTTATGTAACTTTCCTAATAGTGATCTCCCCAAGAAGCGCCGGAAAGTGATTTGAGAACATACTGTCAGCAACCTACGATCCAAAAATCAGAGGAATCGGAGGTGGGAGAAAAAAATGGCCCGCACATTTGTCCGAAAAACTTGCGATTTTTTTCAAATTTTCAAGGTTTATTTCGCGTTTTCATGATTTCTCATATGGAAATTCGGAATCAGTGTGCGAAAATACACCAAAATTTCATATAGTCATATATTTTGGAGTTAAAGGAGGGGTGGCACGAATATCTGACTTGATGACTTATATAGGGCAGGTTGTGGGGATTCGTTACCCGATCACACTTGCGAAACTCCCATGTAATCAATTTTCTTTTAAACCTAGCTATGAGTGTTTGGCTGTGTGCCAAGCGGGCCTGATCGCTCAGGCAACGAGAGAGGGATAAGGGGACAATGAAGAGACCCCGCACGCAAATCGGAGCGCGCTTCTCGGCTCTGCGATTTGCATACGCATTCGTGCCTCTCCTTCTTTAAAATTTTTTTCGACCACTTTTTCACCATGTGGCCGAAATATTTTTGTCTCAGAATCATGTCCCTATAGGATTTTCTGGTTTATTTCTGAGCGTAGAACACGAATTTGCTAACTAGAGCTCATGAAAACTCGATATAAAAAAGTTATGATATAAAAAATCAAAAAAAAAATTCTCGTTTTTGTTAGTCATCGCGAGCGGTCCTTCTCCATTTCTCTCTGATAGAGAATGGAATCCCTCTAGTTCCCCTCGTCTACTCCATCAACTCAACAAGATCGGAATCCCCATCCGAGCCGGACTCTGGTCACCGTGTGATGGGTATGACCTACTCTGATGTTTGGTCCCTCAGATACCATTCTCGTCGAGTCTCGTTTCGCGATTGATGACTCGAGTTTGGTGGACTCAGTTCTAAAATCACGGGAGCCTTCTTCCGTCATCAACAATGAACACTCTACATCAAGTCCTATCGTCCTGGATGATCGCAACCCTTTCTCCAGCCAATCTCTTGGGTCTGTGAATGGAAAGAAGACCGATCCCTTGACCCCCACCCAGACGAAATGATTCTCTCTCGAACGAAGAACCGACCCGAAACCTATCTGAAACCATCCATCCCCATCTGGCGTCAACTGCCTGACATGATAAATGTATGTATGTATGTATAAAAAATCGCAAAAAAAATTGTTATATATGACTATAGGAAATTTTAGTGTATTTTTTCGATATGATAGCTCATGAAAACATGAATGAAAAAAGTGGTGAACCACATGGTGAAAAAGAGGTCAGAGTCGAAAAATGTTTTTTCTAAAAAATATATGTCTATAGGAGTTTTTGTTGTATTTTTGCACGCTGATTCCGAATTTTGATATGAGAGCACATGAAAACATGAATGAAAAAAGTTATGCTTGAAAAACATCGAAAAATTGTAAAAATCCAAGGGTTTTCGGACAAATGTGAGGGCCATTTTTGTCTCCCACCTTCGATTTCTCTGATTTTTGGATTATAGGTTGCTGACAGTATTTTCTCAAATCACTTTCCGGCGCTTCTTGGGGAGAACACTATTAGGAAAGTTACATCACTTTTTTTGAAAAACCTACAGCCCTGCTTCGGAGCATGGACGAGGAATGACATCATTAACACACAAAATGTTCCCCTACGCCTGTTGATTCGAACGCTTTTTTGGAATTTTTTCTAGCTTTATTTTGAAGCGAGTTATGATAATTTTCCTGTGTCTAATTTGGCATAAAATTTCAGAGGGAACCTACTTTGACCGAACAATACTCGGAGATGTGACCAGATATAAAAATTCCGCCAACGTAGTTTGAAAGAGCATCATTCAAAGTACTTAATTTTCACTTTTGAGCAGGATCGGAGATATAAACTCCTACCGCCGCTAATACTGCAAAACTCTCGAATCTCTCGCGATTCCTCTCATATAGGGAATCAAATGTAAAAGAAATATATTTTTCTGTCTGAGTCCTGCATACAAACCTAACCCTGAGGGAATAAAAACTCGGTATATTTACATTTTTTCGACTGTAGATTGGCACAGTAGATTCGTAGGCTGATATGAGATATTCGTAGGCATTAGCGACGAAGCATAAAGATAGTAAGTCGTTCTTCTGCGATTAATGCGATATGTGAAGAAAGAAAATAATACTGCTCTCAACATCGACCCCGTCGTAATGGTTTGCTTGAAATGATAAATTCGAATCGGTGATACGTGGACATCGCTAAATAGTGTTTCTGGCAATAGATCGATGCATTATGTTAAAATCGCAGTATTCACGGGATTAATGCGGCTACCTCACACACTGGTAGAGACCGCAAGCAATTCGAAGAGAATTGGTCTCGAATGAGCATCACTACAAACAACCCTGCTATGTTTTTGGCGCTCTCCATTTGCCATTGTATGACGCAATGGTATTTTTTAATGGTTTGCTACTTTGAATCTCGGCTATCCCGAAGACCAATGGAGAGGCAACAAATATCAGCCAGAGATCAGTTCGTGACATAAATTAAGGGCGGAGGCACAATTCGAGTTAAAGAGTTTCCCTGATCCATTTATCTGTGCAGTTTTGTGCGAATCACAGCGAAGGATAGCAAGATGTGGAACTGCGAAAACATAAGAATGAACAACTTGCAAATGGATCAGTTCGCACTATACAAATGCTGCTCACGGACTCTTCTGCGATAAACATAACAAACGAGCATTCGACCATTTCATTCCCAACAAGCGAGCGTTTGGCATCGGAATTTACAGTATCCGGCTAATGGACGCCTTAGATATTTAGGGTGATATCGTCAACGCTCCTCCCAATTTTTAATTTTTTTTCAAATTGGTGATGATCGACAACCGCTCCGGAATTACATGGCTCGATCCATTAAATATAAAACATGCATATGGTGGAGAGTATCAATTCATTAACAATTCTCAAACATATCATATCCTCCCTTCCAAATGGCCGTTTTCTATTTGTTTAGTGTTACGCAAGTCATCTCAACTCTCCGAGAATCACCGATTCGCTTTTGCTATGAGTGATCCAACTAGGAGACAAAAGAGTACATATGCTGCGTGTTATATTGATCAAGGGAGAATGTTTTCTCAAAAGTGTCGGCTAAATCCAATGAACCACGAGGCCCGACGATATTATCTATACTGAAACGCCCACGAATGGACAAGTCGATGAAAAAAATAGAAAGACATACGCCTACTGAAAGTTCAATTGCCGCTTACACAGGAATATATGAGAGAGTTGGGATGAACATCGGAAACTCATCTCTAGTTTTCCGACAGATTGATTCAGAGTGATCCAGAGCGACCATGTTTTGCAAGACGGTAAAAGAAGGCTCGCGCCCCAACCACTTGTCTCTTTTTTGCATTGTTTGCATTTTGCAATCTACATGTTTCACTGATTGTCGACGATAAATCCTGGTCGCCATCAACAGAACAAACGTGCGTTCGACCATTTCATTCCCACTTGACACAGTTATAGAGGAATACAAGAGGAAGGAAGTAAAAGATATGATATCGCAAATCACGGTCAAAAAGCGTATGATGATATATTTTGAGAGAGAAATTCGCGAGTCAATGATGAGAGTCTCTATCCACACCATGTGAAGATCATGGCAATGATCGGCATTTGATTTCGCATAATATTCCGCCCTGCATTATAGAAACTCGCGAGCGTGACTTCCAATCACGAGATTTCGAATCTCAATACGTCTAATAATCCTGATTTTATTTTATATCACAGCGAAATGAGAACACTTCGAACGATGAGTAATACATCTGACTATCCCTTTATATGGTGCTTCGTGGGGCGAATTATGCGAGATTGAAACTGTGGAAGAGCGGTGCGGAACCTGGCGGATTCAACCTAGGCCCGAGCTCGTTTCGCTCGCGGTTTCTGCAATTGATATATGAGGCCGTTTGCGGTAGAATCAACAAGGGCTTAACGGGGGTCAAGAACAGGTTAAAAAAATCGGATATTTCCAAAATTTGGCACCAGGGGTAACTTTCGATTCTGAATCGACCTGTGAAGTCCGTTTTTCGATCTGAGCCTTCTGAATCCCGCTACGATACGACGTCAAATTGCCAAAATTCGGTTTCCGCGATAAAAACTGGTCCGGGAAGAGCAAATTTGGCCGAAATCTCGCGTACCCAACCAGAATTTGATTCTATATGTAGATATTATTGAATTGGAAACGCTCACATACTTGTATTCCGCGTTAAATCCGTTATTCGACTCACATACTGGCGTACGTCTCGAACACGTCCTCGGAAACCGATCTACGCATGAGCGCGCGGATCAACTCGTGTCTGCTGTAGAGATTGCTGCCGAGCCGGGATCGGATTATCGGCCTGGGGCGCAGAGGGATGGAGCTGCTAATGGAAGGCGATTTGAACACACAATTCAAGCGACTGCCATGGGACTGCCAATACAAACTCACTCGATGACCAGCATTGTTTGCACAATTACGAACATAGAGCAGCACAGAAGATAGATTGCAGCAGCGATCAATTGATAATTCATCACAGTGAAACCTGAAAAGGACGAATGCAGACAGCAAATAATTGCGAAGCAAAAATTAAAAAACAAAAAATAGCATTTTAAGAACGTCCGTTTAGCGATTGATTTGAATAGCAGATGGCGAGATCATTCCAAATTGCACAACGTATACTCACGTTAAATAGTAGGATATATCCGGGGGGAGTGTTTCAGGTGCGTGAGAAACAACACACATTGTCTCACGAAACATAACGACGATGACGCACTGATTCTGGGTACTCGCGCTCTACTTCCTCGAAAATAATGAGAACCCTGGGCTTTTCCACGGGGGGGGGGGGTGAGATCTTGCTGTCTGAATGATCCAAGGAGTAGGACACATGTATCTGTGTACTCATGTGTTGATGCAATATTCATCGATTGCATAATAAATTTAATTTCACCTAATGTTTGGGGATATGTTCCCACATGAAATTACTCTAGTGTGCACGATTAGGCATGTGATCAAAGCGCTTCAACAGGCGAGTGGCTCTCATCAACTTTAAAAAGATTCGCAGATCTTGAATTTCACGTGATATATTATAATCATTTCAGTTCGTGGCATATTTCAATTTAGCTCTGAAAGCCACGGTGGAAAATAGGCCTGCGACTTAAACATAAGTGACCACTTTGCAGTATATCTACCCCCACTACCTCGCAACCTACAGTGCCTCATTCACACTGATCATATTCTCTCGACGAGTCCGCCTGCTGCTGATCAGTTGGAAGGATCTGGATGAGAGCCGCAATCCTTTCTATCTCAAAATATTCATTATAGAAATGTTTCGAATTTAAATTTATCTAATGAATACAGTACCTCATTCACACTGATCATATTCTCTCGACGAGTACGCCTGCTGCTTATCAGTTGGAAGGATCTGGATGAGAGCCGCAATGCTGGTACTACCACTCTGTACTGATACACGCGACGACAAATATTTGTTTTTTTTTCAGATAAATATCATTTCATTTCTATATATCACAATATCATTTCTCGTAGCTCGCTTATCTAGTCATATTATAGTTTCCTTTGCAAGTCTTTTATTTTACATAATTATAGACTCGAATTTATTTATGTTTCGCAGATTAGCTGTAAAACGAACAACTGAAATTATGAGGATGCAAATTATAATTGCTCATAGCCACGAGATTTATTTAGTTGATGTTGTTTATCAATTTATATAGATCACACGTGCATGGGATCATATTCTTCACGGGTCGCACTCCACCAGTGGCTTTCAATAGCTTTTTTTTTTAAAAGCGGTATGTTATTTAGCAGTTTCCACCCGATATTAGACTGAAAAGAATGCGATCCGCTGTGTGTCCTATTAGGTGGTGAACCTCGCATAGATCTCTTGAATATCGTTGTCTGGCATTCAACGATGCGGAGGAGATCTATTTTTGTGATAAGAGGATTCCAACGATTCTCTTGCGCAGACGTGAGCTGAGATATATCGCCGTGACAGTAAAATATTGATAAAAAAATGTTCATGTTCCATGTGTAATTGCTCCTCTCAATGATATGTAGTGTGATTGAGAGATAAAGGGAAGACAATACGGAACTAGGAGCCTATTTAAATGGAAACATGAATGGGAGTCTATGGCCTGCACATGATGGGGCACTATTGACATAGGCGACTGAATCCTTGTATTGCTTCCTATCATCAATTTTGTCCCCGATATTTCTCACCAAGACTATCGTTACCTGTTCTTATAAAAGTTTTTCGAGCATAACTTTTTTCTTCAATGCTTTTGGTCCAGAGCCGGCTTTTAGGCATTATCGATTCTACGAAAATATTAAATGAAAAAGCATTGGTCCCTAATACATGCACTCGCATAGTTTGCTTGAAATCGAATCGGTTTGAAATTTTTGTTTACAGGATCCCGATTTCATGCAATCTCTCAGAAAATCTCTGATATGAATATTCACAGGAAACATATTAGAATACATAACTTTCTAGAAACCACTCCATCAACTCTGACGGTTAATCAATGTTGAACCATTGCACGGGTTTAACACACTCATGATAGTTTAATCATATATGAAATACAATACCCATCATGTGCAGGCCATAGACTCCCATTCATGTTTAAATTTAAATAGGCTCCTAGTTCCTTATTGTCTTCCCTTTATCTCTCAATCACACTACATATCATTGAGAGGAGCAATTACACATGGAACATGAACATTTTTTTATCAATATTTTACTGTCACGGCGATATATCTCAGCTCACGTCTGCGCAAGAGAATCGTTGCAATCCTCTTATCACAAAAATAGATCTCCTCCGCATCGTTGAATGCCAGACAACGATATTCAAGAGATCTATCCGATAAGCATGCTCGAGTATCAAGTAGTGATGCGCATTCGAAACTCGCCTCGCCTCTATTTGCATGCTCTCTCGTTTCGCTAACCTGCTAGAGAGTTCGCGAATTGGGGAGAGTTTCGAGTCGGCCACCACTGTGATCGTCTCAATCGATGCAATTCCCAGGATGCCTTCGACGTCGCGCTGGTCACATTCAACACATTCAATGAGATGCGAAGCCTCCCGATCGATCGGCCTACGATATCGTAGAAAAATAAAGTTACGGGGTTGTATGCCCATCCCCTCTCCCGGTAGGTTAGGCCGTTTGCTCAGAGTCATTTCTTTCACACTGCCTTTCTAGCTTTCCAATTCGGTCGTTTACGTGCACCAGTATAGTTCCCATTCAGGAAGAACAATTGGAGAACTCATCTGCATCGGATCAAGGTGGATTATCCGATCTGCAAGAGGTAATTATAGCGACCGAATGAAGAGAGTGTGATTGGTAATCGGCTCATCCCGTATTGTGGTTCAATATAGCAATGGAACTTTTCTTTCTGTAATCTTTCTTTTTTTTGGTGAATAAAGAATATAATACGGATTCCATTTCTCTGACGAGTTTACTGGCGCATTTATAATTAATCTTATAATTACTCATCATTGAATTAATCTAAGGAAACGCTCGTTTCTTATTATTCTTGGGACTGTCGGAGTGCTCCTTCTGTTGGGTGATGCGAAAACTGCCCGACAATTACTATCCTCGGTGGGTGAACGAACTCATCTGCAACTCTGACGAGCGCGAATGCTTATCTGGTGGGTCTACGTTCTTCATTTGGGCATTTGTTGGAGATATTACCCTGAATCACTATATGATATGCATACTAGGCTACGCGTCGTGCAAAACTGGCTATCATGAGCTTAAGGTTTATAGAAACGACAATGGCGGCGTACTCACAGAGGTAAGTCCACAAAGTCCCTCGAAGATCCACTGGCATTATACTGTTTGCTGTTTCAACTCATTTCCTAATGCTTATGAAAGTCTAATCCACGAATGCAAACCTATTTGTACAAGTACTGTCATTATGACACAGTGAAATGACGTCGTAGAGTACTTACATTCCGTGGAGCATGTGGCTCTTAGAATCAATAATTCCGATCGAGTCTCGTTTCCCCCGAGTTTCTTCGCACAGGTGGTATTGTCGATCTTTCTCTGGCTCATTGATTCCAATCTAATTCATTCTCGGCGGATGTAGGAACCAGCGAAAAATACGAGTTCTAAACCTACTCAAGCGCATATTTTGAAAGTACGATTTGCGCTCGAGCGTTTGTAGGGAAATATGTCGAGTCAAAGGGGCAGTGTTTGTGGCCCGGATCCTTAACTGTGATGCACGAAAGATAATATTTCAGGAAGTACTGACTGCCGGAGTATCCTGCGCGTGCAAGGGTAATGTAAGTACTGAAAGCATGACAATAATAAGCTGCTAAAACCAGACCAACTCTGCAATGCACTCTCTCGTTCTCGGCGAAGGATTCAAAGGGGATCTTTCGCCAATCGGAAAGCCTCCAATTGGTCCGTAAATGATTATGTTTCAATGCCCATTTTATAAACACTATAACTGCAAGCCAGCCCGGCACAACATTCAATTCAATTCAATTCAATTATTTATCACATCAGGTTATAGTGCTCAGGTGAGGATGGGGCCATATTCTTCATAGGATGCATTCCACCAATGGGGTCCGATAGCACGCCTGAGATCATCGCGCCATCGAGTCTTGGGGTGGCCCACAGGGCGCGCACTGTTGTAGGGTGTCCAGAGGGTTGTCGCGCGTGTCCAGTGTTCGGTTGGCAATTCCCGGATCTTCAGTGCCCATTTTGCCTTGCCTCTGGCATCCTTGTTCCAGTCGCGCACTCGGGTGATCTCACCACGTCTTTCGTTTCTCATTCGATCTCTTATGGTCACTCCAACCATGCGTCGCTCCATCTTTCTTAGAGTGACATCGAGCTGCTCCTTGTCGCTTGAACTTAGAGACCAGGTTTCGCTCCCGTAGAGTACGGTTGCTCTGATGCTGCTATCGAAGAGGCGTCTCTTTGTCTTCATAGGGAGAATCCGAGAAGCGAGCAAATGGTTTAACTTGCTCCGTGAGGATGACGGTCTTCGAAGCGTTGACCTCCAAGCCGACTCGTGCGCAGGCATCCACTAGCTTCTGAAGCACCTTCTCGATCTCCGGGCGAGACTTGGCGATAATTACCGTTCGTAACATTCAGAAATGTTGTATTTTATTGTGCTTCGTGTAGAACAACACCCGAGCTACCGCGGCTTGCTCCTACGGTAGTGGACGCACTTGAGTACACTAGCACAACTAAGTTGAAAAGAAAAAAAGGCTCATTTTCCATTAAAAATTGCTTAAAGTGATGATAAACATCTGATTTTGTCAGGTGTTCGAGATGGTCTCCCAAATCATCATATATTTTATTCTCTTCGATTTTCTCGACTTCTGCTTTCACTATATCTGTCATAAGGTTAGCGGTAGAGTTCGGGGTGCGGACAGTGTTTCCCTCCCAAGGCGTTCTTGCATGCCAATTTCAAAGTATCGCGAACTAGCGATCGAGTTTTTTCTCAGCAGAAATCCAAAATTGTGGCGTATCTCGTTCCTCTAAATCTCAGAACAAGTCGCTCTACCGCTGGTGTCACTCAGTTCATCATGCGTACTCATCGCCGTTCGCCGCAACGTCACAGCACCTCCACCCGCTTAAGATGATGGTGCTCGGCGGATTGGTTACGGTAGATTACGGTGGATTGAAATTTCGTCGTTGATCGTCGATCTCAGATGATTCCATGGATCTTCCCACGCACCCGCTCACCTATTGGTTGTGGATCCTTGTCGCTCAGCTGGTTTCTTATGAGGTTTGCATGCGACAGTTGCTTGTCCATGCTTCATACTGAACTAAATTTACGAAATTTTAATCCGCTTTTTCCTGACTAGCCATTAACGATTTTTCAATGACTTCTCAATGTCACACCACAAAAAAAGCAATATTGAACTACCCTGAAATCCATTTCAACACCTTTGCAGGTGCATACTGGTTACAATTTCCCCTTCGCGCTACACCGCTTCTTCAAGTAAGTGTGGTGAATGCATGCTTTGAAGGATCCCAAACGAACTCTGTGAGTGGTGAGGCAAGTCGACGTTTCTCAGGTTCTACTCGGGCACGCCCGCACACGACATGCACCATCTACGCTCGCTCACCTGCTTCCAGCCCTGGCTCAACTATATGGACCGAAAATTCTCCAAAATTGGAGTCACTCTCGTCACGTCGCACTTTCATTCTGGACTAGTACGAGTTGCTTTGTCGGTTTATCTCACTAGTTAAAACTACTGCTTATTGGCATTGTCATCACACACGACCAAATATAAGACGTTATTCATTCCCATGAATCGTAAAAATCGTAACTCTCTGTGCCTACAAGGAATCCAACCAAACCATCGAATCGAATACTCGTTCAACCAAAATGGAATGAATGAGAATTTCTCATAATTCGTAATTGAAGAGGTATGTCAATCATTGTGCAGCAGCTGCTCAATCTGCGACCAGACGGCAACAACCTTCTCCTCTATTCCGTCCTCGCTATTGGCATCGATCTCGATTGCTCGGGGATGCTCCTGCCATACGTCGACGTACCTTTAACGGGTGGAAATTCGGTCACAAAATTCGCTAAATCGACGCAATTATGAAAGCCGGAATGAAGACATCCTCATTCTGCACTCTCTCTAGAGCGGTTGGGAAGAGGGCGAGAGTGTCCGGAATTTTTTTTTATTCTGACAACCCTAATTGCAATTTACCTCATATCGATCTCGCAGCGCTGCCCGGGGACGTCCCTGCGAAAAAGTGATTTCACAGAGCCGTGAATTGGGAAACGGTTGCTCACTCTGGTGCGGTGTGCAGCACCAACACGAGATAGTAGCGCGCCATCAACTGTCGCTCACTCGTGCGCATCTCGCTCAGAATCTGCGGCCACATGGGGACAGGAGTGGTTACCTGATTTACGGTAGGTTCGCCGGGTCACAGCCTCGATTGGCAAGTGCATACCTTGGCGTCCAGTGCGCCTCCGTCGCAGAGAATGATGATGTGACGGGTTTGCTGTGAATGCGCGTCGTTTGGATTGCCTAGTGATGACGTCACTCACCTCTCGAGCGGCCAAGTTGTCGAAGACACTCTCGAAAGTGAGCGCACACTCGACCATGTCCCGCTGCCATCTGCATGTTGTTGTATGAATATCACTTAATTCGGAGAATTTGATCACGAAATGAAGATATTACAGATCAACTAAGCATACACTTGTGGAAGTAAACGACTTGCAAAATTAATTGAATGCGATGCCGTATCACTAGTGATCACAAATCGTAATCTGACTCTACTCAATTCGTGTGCTCTCATATTTCTCTGATCGACGAACGGTTTGATATCACTAATCATCACCCACTGTTTTAGTCGTGGTCCCGTCAGATCGTCGCGAGACACCCGACCAGTCGTCATGACGGACTCAGCTTCGGCAACGGTATAGCACTGTATTGGATTGTTGTAACCGGAATCTACACCGAAAAATTGCCTCCAGTGAGTACTTGTTTTGATGAGGTAACTGAAGCAACTGCATATCCGAGGAATGAATGGGTGAGTGAAAACAATGCGGATGAATAAAACTGCGACCACTCACAATCCATTGGTCTCCGTACTGTTTCTGAACGAGTTCCTTGACTCGATCAATGCTGCTTGACTTGCCTGAATTTCTTGGACGTTATGATCGACCTACAGTACACCTTTACCTGATGAGGGACCGCCACTGACGACGACCTTGACCACCTTTTTGCCAAAGGAATTCCGATTGACGCCGAGCCGCATTGGGGATATGGAATCGTTGCGTGATTTGGCCTAGTTCGCACCACGTAGTTAAATAGTAAACACGACAAAAACCCGAATTGGCTGTACTCGATGAGATAAAGAAAACAGGAAGTGTCGGAGGCTAATCTCTGACTAAGGTCAGAGCGGAAAACCAGCCATTGAGAATGAACTCACGCACGCATCATTACACACACCCAACATCCATGGGTCATCGAAACAGATGCGTTAGCGAAATGCACACCTGCCAGTCAACCCTCTCTCGGATCACGGATAATCAATTGTGTAGTCAGCATTTGGCGCACTCTCACCTCTCTCTCTTGTCAGTGAGGTAGAGGCAGAGCCTGTTCCGATGTGACATCGATCGTGAAAGATCATCTCAAAAATGATACGCTCATAGGATTAACCATATAAAATGGTGGTTCGAAAATGCTAGACGTTCACTCAAATGCACGGTTCACTTATATTCTAAATATTCGACGTTGAATGACGCGTTCCATCCGTTCAGGAAGACGAGTATTGTGAAAATGTCGTTCAGCTGTCCACTTTTGAGTTCACTTGATTTTGCACATGGTTAGGCTAAAATAGCGGTGTGAGACCGTGTAAGTGTTCAGAAAATCTTGGGGATTGACTAAAATACGGCCCGCGGCCCAAAAATGACTAAAACACGGCCCGTCCACTTTTTCTTCTTCAAAATTATGCTAGAACCTCGGGAAGACCATCTTTCGAAAGAGAATTTCATAGAGATTTTTTGGTATGTTGATGATTTTATTCTATGACTATGCGCTGGAGCAGGGCGGTTGGATATGTAAAATCAATTGAGCGAAAAGTCGTTTTTGACTGCGGCCCGTCCACTTTCTTTATCTTCAAAATGATGCTAGAATAGCGTTAGGATCAACAAGTGGCTGAAACATCAAAAAGATCGAACACGCTCAAAAGTTGGTCTTAGGGGTAACTTTTGATTCTGAATCGACTGGCGTTTTCCGTTTTTCGATCAGATGCTTCTGAATCCCGGTATGAGGCGACGTCAATTTGGCCAAATCTAGTTCTCCGATAAAAACTGCACCGGAAAGGATCAAAATTACCGCAAATCTCGCGTACCCGACCAGAATTTAATTATCTACAAACTGAAAAAAATTCGATTCTCTATCCTTTTTCGCTTTCGCACCAGGTGACTGCGGACGCCAGAGAACAGGAATGAGGGGTGGGAGGATGTGCAACCTTCATCCATTTCCGATAATTAACGTCGTAATTGAATTTTCTTGAAGATACAAAATTGAAATAACTACGACCGTAGGGTTGTCAGAATGTAGTAGGGTTGTCAGAATGAAGAGAATGAGTAAGAATGAAGAGGCGATTTCACGCTCTCATTCTCCCCTCTTCATTGAAGAGTGCGCGGTCAGGCGAGCTCTTCAATGAAGAGCAATGACGGGCTCACAGAAGGCCGTTCTTCTAGCTGAACCTTGATAGTTTGGAGTCTAGTTTTCTCACGAATCACTCACAAGTATGTGTCAAACTAACTGCCAAAAAATCAGAAATTCAGCTATGTTTTTAACCATGTTCTTCATGTGAAAGAGAGTGAGCTCTTCATTGAAGAGCCCGCCCTCTTCATTGAAGAGCTCGCCGATCCCTCCCCTCTTCAATGAAGAATGACACCGATTAGCACGCCCGTGAAAATGCGAATGTCCTCTTCATTTTCGCTCTTCATTCTGACAACCCTAGACCTAAGTGATCGCGCCACATTAGCTGAAATCAGCTATAACTCGGCTCATTTGAATAATTTTTTAAAAATTTTTCGCGGATTTCAGTTTGCAGGAGTCCTGACCGTATTTATTACGCAGACTGCAATTTTCTGTCTGATTCTGTTAATCTTTTCCGCGATAAGACGAATAATTGGCGAGCAGCTTCAGGTTTCACTTTTTAAAGTTGCAATTTCCGATCTTAATACAAATTCTTGATAATACACCAAAAAGTCCCTCTTTTGAATGAAAGTTGTTGACGGCATCGAATTAAACAAGCAGTAATGAAAATTTATCAAATTTCCACCTACAGCACATAACAGACACATTGTGATACTTTCGTGATCGCTCTATAATCTACAAATTGAATCGTTTCTCAGGTATTCGAAGCCTCCAATCCGATATTACTGCGGACATGGCGATTCATCGCTTTCAAAGTCACTTAGTGCAAAAATTATACTCATTTATAATGTTTTTATATGTGTGTTTTTGTTGTATTCCAAAAAAGACTAAAATGTGGTGGTTCGATTAACTAGCTTCAAAATGAAGTTAGAAACAAATCAAAACCAGTATTTGATAGAGAATCCGGAGTAGAAAATTTGGTATGTTGATCATTTTCAACTATCTAGATGGGCTGTAGCAGGACAGTTGGTTATGTGAAAAAATTGGGAAAAAACTCTTCTGGTCGGTTGCGGTTGCTCCATAATTCGTTTCAAAATGAAGCTAGAAACAAACCAAGACCACCATTCGAAAGAATACAGCTTTTGCAACACTATTTATGTTAAACATTTCATTATATCTAGTTGCGCTGAATCAGGGCTGAAGAATATGTAACAAAAATGCATGATTTTCATAGTTATCCAACCACAACTATTTTCTTTCGCGTTTTAGTGAGCTCTAGTATACAAAATCGGTTTCTACAAGACAAAATACACCTGAAACTCGTATAGACTTATTTTTTCGAGATGAAATTTTTTTTCGACTTTTTCATTTTTTCACCATGTTTTGGTCCGTTTTCGGGTCGAAAAATAACATTCTCACAATTATGTCTCTATAACATTTTCTGGCATATTTTTGCATGTAGAATCCGAAAATGCATACTGGAGCTCACCAAAGTGCGGTAGAAAAAAGTTAAGAGCGAAAAAAAGTACACTGTTTTTTCTTTTGCAATAACTTTTTTCTTTCGCACTTTGGTGAACTCTAGTATGCATTGTCGGATTCTATATATGTAAAAATATGACAGAAAATCCTGTAGAGACATAATTCTGAGAATGTGATTTTTCGACCAAAAAACGGACCAAAGGGCGGACCACATGGTGAAAAAATGAAAAGTCGAAAAAAATTTTCATCTCCAAAAATAAGTCAATACTTTTTTTCAGGTGAGTTTCAGGTGTATTTTGTCTTGTAGAAACCGATTTTGTATACTAGAGCTCACCAGAAAGAAAAAAGTTGGTGTTGAATAACTATGAAAATCATGCATTTTTGTTACATATCCGACAGCCCTGCTTCAGCGCAACTAGATAGAATGAAATGATTAACAAAAAAAGTGTTGCAAAAGCTGTATTCTTTCAAATGGTGGTCTTGGTTTGTTTCTAGCTTCATTTTGAAGCGAATTATGGAACAACCGCAACCTACCACAAGCGGTTTTTCGCAATTTATTTACATAACCAACCGCCCTGATCCAGCCCATCTAGATAGTTAAAAATGATCAACATACCAAATTGTCTACTCTAAATTCTCTATCGAATAGTGGTTTTGGTTTGTTTCTAGCTTTATTTTGAAGCTAGTTAATCGAACGACCACATTTTAGTCCTTTTGGACCGCCGACCGCAGACCGCATTTTAATCCTTCCCGTGTATCTCCACACAATCGACGGTCTTCTCACTCGTACTCATCAATCACTCGCTAAATACAAAGGTTCGAATAGAGTTTTGCCACATCCACCTTCTCCTCGTAAAATTTCCAATGATCAAGTAGCAAACAGGACGGCTCAGTTTTTTGTTAAAGTTTAAAAGCTTGAATTAGCTCAAAGTTCAGATAAGTTCCCAAGGGACATCACCGGTGTATCCTGGTTAATATTTCTGATATTTGTCTATGTTTAGCAGTTCAAGCGCAAAATTCGTCGGCAATCACAGTCATTGGATCAACTTAATCGGCAATCGAATCAGAACGTCGACCCAACCTTTGCACTTGACTCATCAGCCTACTTTTCGTGCATATCGCAGTAAATTGTTGAAATTCATACGAAATTTGTCTTATCTACTATGATCGCGATTCCCCGTACCCTTTTCGTTCAAGACCACTTACAACAAAGGTATACAAAGGAATGATTAACAGCACGAGATCGTGTAATAATGTGGGTTGTTGTGGGAGAGAGAACCTCGATGAAGTGAAAGGCATGAGCGATAGCTCTCCTCGAGGTTAATCGAATGATATACTTAATTTATGATACTATGAGTTGATGTTTTAAGGTTTCCGTAGCCTTTCCAGTTCGCTTTCTTTAGATCGGAGGGCGTGCTATAGTTGACTCTTCAGTCTGTACTGCTTTCACGATTTACTCATGATTCATGATTAAATCCTTCGTAAATAATTTAGTTTATTCACAAAGCTCATTATTCATTCGGCCTTCTCAATTTTCTTTTGCTGTGTTCCGAGTATGGGTACTCTCCACGTGATGGGCGGATAGATAACGTAGAGGGAGAGGTTAAGGGCGCAGAGTAGAACGCCCGGTATGGCGCCCATCTGCAAAGCGATCAGAGCTTTGAAAAAAAAACGAGATCTTGTCATTGCTCATGATCTCTCGTATTTTGACCGACGAGACTGCGAGTGAAACGATAAGTGCTTAAAAGTGTTCGCAATCTAATTAGTTGTAAGTTACGAATATTCAAGAGCTTTTCTTCATTTCCTTCGAGTCAGAACAGGTTAGATTGCTCTTAGAAAACTCACAGTCATGTAGAAGTTGCACGACAGCACGGAGTACAGCATCATTTGCGAGATGAAAAAGGTCATGACAAACGTCATCTGGTAGGGCACGTACTCTGTAGTCTTCGTCTCAAACACGGACTTCTGAAGAGCGATCGAGATGGATAACTATTCACTTCATGTTGGTTGTAATTATCTCTCAACATAAGCACCATGCGAGTATAACATTTTCCTCATTTCACTCTTCGGTGATAGATAGGGCGTACAATGTAGCGACGATTACACAAATTGTGTACTTTAGAGAGCGGAGCGAAATAATAAGAAGGAACAACGTACAATATGGTAAAGTGCCCCGATGAGCCGGAGATTCTGCACCACTCCAGAGATAGCACCCATCCGATCGGCTTGCTGTTGGAAATATGATTGGATTTAATACGAAAGTGGTCGGTTATTAGCGATCCCCGATAGCACGAGTAAACACGAGATACGTGAGATAGGACGTGATATCAAGAGTACTCACGTCCTCCTTGTTCAAAGTCGAGACATACGCGAACACAGCGACCAATGCGCCGAGCACCGCTGCCAGTTGTCGGTAGACTGTTGTCTGAAAATATGTTGGGTTCATCACTTTATTCCTGAACAGAGCTGGGATTTTGGGTTTTTTGTTGCTGTATTTTCACGATAGTGCTCACAGAGCCGTTTGAGTAATCCTGAAGCTGGTAACTCACTCTTTCCTTTGTGTAATGGATGAATATGACAAGATAGAAAATGCTTGTGGTCGTCATAATCGCGTTCGTTACCACCATCATTGTGTCGCCCGTCATGAAGCCATATCGCATCCAGCAACCCATTCTGAACAATTTTTAATGTATTAAAATAAAACATATTCAGCTATCGGGAAATATTTGAGAACAAAACCAACATCAGGAAGGGGAGAACGAACATCACGGCTGAGAATCCCTCTGTGGATCCTCTCTTTCGCCATTCGAGAATGAAGGGGCTGTGAATGAATTTACTTATACCCATCCTCAATTTGCATGCTCTCTCGTTGCTCTGGCCTACGAGAGATAGCGCGATAGGTGAAGAGTCAATCTCGTATGGGCAAGGAGGTATGATGACCAGGTTAGATAGTAGGAATGCAACTCACACCGGCATGAATACAAATAGAATTTGAAGAGCGCTGATCCACAGTCCGAATAGGTAGAGGAAGTCCATCGTGAGAATCGAAGAAGTCGTTTACCAATTCTCTATGCTTTGTATGCGCTCCTATCAGTTGAATTTCACCTACTGACGCGTCTTCTTACGTGCTACTAATGCGCGTATTCTGTGCGCTCTTGATGTTTGTGTGTGCTTGAATATAAGCCGATCGCATTTAATGTGCATCGATTTTGCGCATTTTGTATTCCACTGTGATTTCAGGAACCGGATATCTGTATTCTAGCATTCCGCTAAGCGTATTTCGTCATGATGATTCATCGTCGTCTGTTCATGAATACACGTGTCTTCAAAGGTCATGGATACACACAACGATGAGGGCAGGCCAATCATTTATGATTAGAGTGGACGACTCCGTATATATCCTCAATTGGTGTAGATCATCCGCGCTCAATTATCCATGGGAATAATCCAATCATGATTTTTTTTAATGAAAAGGAATAGAAATAGAAAAAAGAGTGAGATTGTCCCACTGCATTTCGGAGCGCACTGTGGATATTTATGGAGCACAAACTAGTGAGGTGTGGTCGCTCCTCTGTGTCTCTATCACTTTCGGGCATTTAGTGAAACATCTTTGCTTATCATGAAACAGCGTCGTCAGTTCATCAGTCCGCTTCCCTTCGACAACACGAACAACGATGAGCGCAGGTCAATAACTTCTTATTTGCGCTTGAGCGTGCACGACTCTATTCATTGTCTTCAAACGAGTAGACTATCCGTGCTGAATTATCTAATCCCGGTTTACACGACTTTTTTAGTGTATGGCCACAGTAGAAGGAGCGTAGGTAAGGATATTTGGACTTCCCGCGATCACGCACTCGCTCGAGTTGTTCTGTCTGTGAAATAGACACGATAACATGATCGAAATGGTTCTAGATTGATATCGTTATCTATCGAGCTCAGAAGCCATCATCGGAGGTATCGTTATCTTCGCATTGGGTGCCCTCGTCGGATTTGTTGTGAGAAGCGTTGAATATTTGAGTTTATTTTTCGAGTATTGACGGCCGGGTCATCATGCTTTCCTCATAACGATTTCGGAAAGAATACATCGCGATATCTGGTTTCCTCAATCTTTCATTCGACGATCGGTCCATTTCCAAGCCAACTTTCAAGTAAATGTGCAATAATGGAGAGCATAATGAAGATAATGCATCTGATTGCAGACCAAGGCCAGAAAAGATGGAGAACGAATCAACGAAACCACCAGACTCGAGCTCAAAATGGTAATTTATATTGCATCTAAATCGGTTGAAAATTTTGCAACACAACATTGCTTTCTCGAGTTGGGGGAAAGGTTGGTGATTCAATTATCAACGTCTTTGTCAGGTCGCTGATACTTTCGATATAGAGGACATCGGGAAGAATGAGATGTTTTGTCGCTGTTGGAAGAGCAAGAAAGAATGCGTTTGGTCATTCTGATGACGTGGGAAAATTAAAAGTGAAGCAAAAACATATTTGAATTCCTGCCATTGGGTATCTCAGCTACCAGTAAAGATATCGACACTAGTTTTGGGGAAGTAAACCTCATCCGCACCTAAAAAAGCTTCAAGTTGCAATATTCATTAGATATACAAATAGAAGGAATTCAAATCTGTTATCTTTTCATTTGGCTATTTCCACGAACATGGATATTGATCATGCATTATCTCATGACGCGTCCAACGTTGTTTTGCAGTGACCGTACTGCGATATGTCGCACATCAAGCACAACATCCTGACGGTTGACAACATCGGACCCTTGATCGGCAAGAAGACGAAGTAATCGTCCATAGTGGTGGCTAACACGCACTTCTGATGACTGCACAGTTAAAATGAAAGTAATTTGTTTAGCATCTCATTGATTCAATTGTTAGCTATTGATGTCTCTGCATATATAGAGCGTGGACGAAGTAAAGAAGTTGTTTCATCCGTTATTCTCTTCCGTCCCAGTTGGGGAGTGAGGGTGCACTGATCGAATCGGTAGAACTTGCAGGTGAATATGCCTGATGTAAGATATGCTATCACATTGGAATCAAGACATTCGCGTCCTTTTTTCAATTCAGTCTTGTTCTTTAGCTGTTGATATGGAAAAGAGAGAGAAGTGAATAGTGGAATCGATAGAGGGTAAGAAAGAAAAGGAGAGGAGAGTGAGCATTCACGTGTCATTGATTGTGTCACCGTCGCGTTTCCTGAAGTTTTTCACGTGATATTGGTGAGCGAGCGATTGACGAATGAACAAAATACAAAGATAGATTCAACCTCAAAGAGACACAATGAGTGGCTCTGCCCTCTCAACCCTCATCTCCAACCCTGAATTCCTCTCAGTTCTTCATTTGTTCTGTGCTATGTGTTCTTCGTTCATTTCATGTGTTTCTCCACGTATTTGTTGTACTCTTCAGTAGTCCATCTTAGTTAGTTCTGATGTTATTGTTATTTGTCTTCGCTCCAATAAGGATCCAATCCATCCATACTTCATCATCATCGTATCCACATACCATTCACTTCAATCTACACACATCCTCCGTATCCATTCTCCCGGTCCTCCGCCCCCCGGAGTGTACTGAATTCCACTGAATTCAGTTCCCAAATAGCCATTTAATTAAAATATTCCAATAAATAAAACCAGTTTGCATTCTTACGTGTCACATCACGGCATTTCCATTCAAAAATCACCCGCGTAACAGTGGTCTCACCACGACGCCAAGCCAATCCCTACCGTAATCCTCGAAGTAGGCCCATTTTCCTTTTTCACGTTCATTTCTTCTTTTTCCCATCGCTGCGGTTACTCGTCTTCTTAATTCTTTATTATTTTCATCCATATCGACGCCATCGTCACCCCCTGACCCCTTTCTTGTCGCATACTCCCCTCTAACGGCGGTTTACAGCTGTCCTTTCCCTTTACAATCGATCTTCCGTCTCCCCATAATTGTGTCATTATTTCTTCGTCGCCAATCGTTCCGATTATCGATTGGGTTTAATTACCCAAGTTTGAGGCGTCGTCGTCTCCTTCATCTCGCCGTCTCTGATGTGGAGAAGAAAGGCCACGCACTCAACCAATTGAGCTTATCAACCCATCACAGGAAGGACACGAATCGCCAAGGTTTGTTGTTCTCTCCACCTCGTTTTGGTCTTCATACAGACCAATCCCTTCGTTCTTTACCAAAACCTCACTGGTGACGGTTTTCCATTCCATTCTAACTGGACACCCTCCATTTCCATCCATTCATCTCTCTCCCATCCTCCATTCTACCTCTACTTTTCCACTCTTCCCCTCCTCCATCCCAATTCCTCTCTACTATCGTCACTTTCCCGTCAACGGCGTTTCTCTTGTATCTGTTATTGATTGATAATAAGTATTATTTATTGATCTCTTGACTATACCACATCGAATCCCTAACTGACCTCTCTAGCATCGTAGCTAGAAGTCAGTACATGGTGCATCTGCCTAATAAAACCCATTCCAATAGTCCCGCGTGGCAGCAACCATTTCTACCATTCCCACCTCAACTTCTCTGATATCGATTGATTCCGGAAACATCACCCTGCGCAGAAATCGATTCAAAATGTCATCCATTTTCGTTGAAAAGTATTCCAATCTCCTCCCATCGTTGTCCACTCTCAAACCAATCCTCGATTCCGTTGATGACGAAATCATCCAACTCGGAAGAGCGACTAACTTTGATGAAATCACCAACATTTCCACTAGCATTTCCAGAAATGTAATTGAAGCCCAATCCATAATGGACGATTACAATAATGATATGCAGGTGATCAAGTCCACCATCGCCACCATGGACGACACAATGATGCAGGACAAGGAACAAGACTACTACGAAGAGCAAGAGCGATCAACTGACTCATCTACCGGACTCACCATGAACCCGGTCAGTCTTAGTCGGATGGTTTCCAAACTCGATACGAAATACAAACGAACTCTCGAATCAACAACAAACCGCGCCCTCGCACTATCAAAACTCAATCCCAGCGCCCCCACCAGCAGTGCGTCCCCAGCTCAGTCAGTCGATTTCACTCCATCATCCTTGGGGATCACTCCATTCATTCCTCCACCCAATCTAGTCCTCCCACCGATCAAGCTAGAGTCATTCGATGGCAATGACATCACTCGATGGCCAGCTTATAAATATCAACTAGATTCTCTGATCCTCAACGAGCCTTCTCTCAATGAGGTACAGAAAGCGTTCCATGTGCGGTCTACTCTCAAGGGCACTGCCCTCTCATTAGTGGCGACAATTCCAACGAACCAGGGATTTCTTTCTAAGATCAGGGAGCGACTTGAGAGTGAATACAATAGGCACAATCTGATACAAGCCACTCTCCTCCAGTCCCTCCTCCAGATTCGTTCTAAGTCTACTAGATTAGACGATCAGCTGACCACAGTCCGATCCATGATTAACTTAGTGTACACAATCAACGATGATTGTGGCCTCGACGGCCTGCTGACCCAGCAACAAATGGCCGACCGAGTTCACTCGATTCATATCTGTCATTTGGGAACAGAAACCACCCACCCTTCTCAAGGCCCTTATGCTTATCGAAGACACTCTTCGTAAAGAGTTGGAGAAAGTAACGATCACTGATGCTATCGCCGATAGATCACATCGCCAACAGAATTCGATTGTCGTATACAACAATTCTGGTGGTAAGTCCAACAAGCCGAAACATTCGGTTGAGGACAGATCCAGTTCCTCTCCCAAACAATCCAAAGAACCAACATGCGTGTTCTGCGGAAAGCATCCATTGAGCTACAAGTGTACTGCAGTTACATCACCCAAAGACAGAAGAGAGAAACTGAGAGGCAAAGCAGTATGCCACTGTTGCTTCTCTACCGCTCACACTACCAATGAATGCAGGAGGAAGTGTCCCAACTGCTCCGGACAGCACCATTGGGCACTGTGCGATAACCCAAAATCCACCTCAGTCAACATCGAATCCCTAACTGACCTCTCTAGCATCGTAGCTAGAAGTCAGTACACCTATGGGGTTAATCTAATGGATCAATTTCAGTACTCATTTTTAAGATTGTCAATGTTGGCACAACTCACAGTTAAATTAGAGTACAGTTCTCGACGACATCTGTATGGCATAATTTTTCTCAGACCACTATCTAGCGATTTGTATGCATTATTTTGCATATTTTACGCTTTTCAATATATTTGACCTGTGACCAACGCTGAGTCAATTATTTCCAGTGATAGTGTGGACGTTACATGTGAGAATATAGCGCCCCACACTAGACCCGTGCCACTCTTTATATACACGATGAGAACAATTCGTGAAAGCATCAATGAGGTGAAATTTATGTTGGTTTCCGAGTCGTCAAGGCTTTAATAGGTATCGTGGAGCCTAGATCTGAAGCGCATTTGAAAGACAATAATGCTAGGTACTCATTTATGTATGTTAGATATCCAGGGAAAATTTCCACGATGAGAGCTGGAGGTTTGAAAAATTTTCAAAATTTTGAGTATTTTTGTGGTGTCAACTTACGAAAATAACTCAAGTACCCATGCAATAGGAAACCATCTGCGTTCAGGATTAATAACCCAAAGTCCATCCCTAAATGATGTATTGGTAATATGGCTGCATGATCTCTCTCGGCTGAATGCCAGTATATCAAACTCACCAATGAAAAAAGTCCAAAACTTATGCATCAGCCTAGTATTAGCTCACATTGCATTAATAGTAAGCTTTTTTCCCATTCAAGATAGTTCTAAGTTTGCGTTCCTGTTCACTCAAATGATGTTAACTAAATCTTACCAATATTATTCCAGTTCATAGTAGGGTTTTCCAATGCATAATGAAACTAACGAAGCTATATTTACGATTTCAGGAGGTTCAAAATTCTCATGATGGCTTTACTGCGAATTATTTGTGTTCCGGTGGTTGTAATAAAATTATTTTAATGTTAAAATGTCTGAGGAACATTATGAATGTTTAATAGATGACAATTTTCGAGAAATTTGTACAAAACGTTGTACTCAGACCACAGAAAAAGTGACCACATCGCTGTGTGAAGCATTATGCGTATGCTCTAGTTTGCTTGTTTGCTTGTTTGCTTGATAAATTGTGTCTTGTCTAGGCGAGGCGAATGGAGCGTGTGATCCCTATCTATTTGTATGAGTCATGCGCCTCTTCTCACTCTTGTCCCTTCCTGATTCATGTCCAATCCTTGTAATTCGACAGTAGACGAAGACTATTCTATTGGGTGTCCCATAAGTTCGTGCACTATTTTTTTCAAAAATTATTTTGCAGTTGGTTTGATAGTTAACAAGTCCTACTAAGGCGCGCTGGACGTAGCAACCACTGCTGTACTATTTCGGCATTAGAGCCTGTAAAAACATAACACGATCCCAAAATGGAGTCTTTCAAACCAGACCTCACAAAAATCACCCCTTGCAAATTCATGTATAGCAGCGAGCTAAAAATCGTATTATAGTCTCAAGTGGGCGGGGGAACGACAAAAAGTAAATCGCACGCTTTTCCGAGATTCCGAATCACCTTAGATCAGCATTGTGAAACTCGTCATTTCCCACACATTTTTTGAAAAATTGGCTATTTTCATATCGAAAATGGTTATAAGTTATTCAGGATAAATCAAAACTAATAATAAGTGCTATTTTAGTCGAATACATAGACGACGCAGATAGCAAAATTTTAAAATGTTAAAATAAACCTTCCGAAAAATTCATGAAAGTGAATAATTTGGAGTTACCTCTGCCATTTCATTTGATAATTTGGGTGATATTTTGCAATTGAGAATACACCTCTCTACCCTACTCTGGCTTCAATCTGGAATCACCTTCTTCATTCTCAACTAAGATAGAAAATATCCAAAATGAGGTTGAAAATATCACTTTTGGCCATATTGCGTCATAATTAAGCAATATTTCTTAAATCTGGAAACAGGATAAATTAGTTCATGGGTATGTCTAATACATACCAGAGAATGAACGGGATTGAAACAAATATTGAGCATGGGAAAAAATTAAGTAAATTTGTGCACGAAATTATGAGACACCCCAATATCTGTGATGATGACTTCGACGATGATTTCCTTCCCTGGTGGGCAATCATCCTAATAATATTCGGCGGATGCGCTGTAGGTTCCTTTGCCAATATTCAAACAGTGGAACAAATAACCTTTGAGGTGATCTACCTCATCATGTTCGTTTGCAGTGAGTTTCATCTCTATAAATTATTATTTTTTAAATTTTCTGAATAATATTTGATTTCATATTTGTTGTGCGGTGGATCGGGAGGCAGTGGGGGCGGCGGCAGCAACAATTACGGTGAGAATTAATTATTCTTGAATCTTACAGACTGATTCAGGTGTGACGTATACGGTGGCGTCAGGTGAGTGAGGGTCATGGCCATCATCATCATCATCATCACATGCCTGAACATCACCATCATCATCACCACTACCATGATGTGTGATTTTGAAAAGTGACTATCCGGACTTGACATAAAAATAGCAAGCAGCCGATCCAATTGAAACGATCTGAGTTCATTGATAACATCAGCATCAGATGTGACGCATGAAATTAACCCTGTTATCGCTGGTGAGAATTTGGGATGATACGCCTCATAATTCCTTGTTTGGATTCGTTTTTGTCTTGGACACAATTTCCTTTCCATGAAAATCTGATCGTGAATCGTTTGCAGAACACAAATAATATCTTTACGAGTCTGTTCGAGACCAAACGAGATACACAAAGGAGACTAAAATGCTCACTTCTTGACTTATGAATGGTACTATCTAATTTATCTATCGCAGCGATACAAATAATATTCACGTTATCACGCTAACAATGTTCAACAACTTCTAAAGAATTTATCAGGATCACAATGAAGAGAATCATGGCGTCGCCTACTCTTTATAACGGTGACCGAGATTCGACTTGATTCGATGTTTGCGGTTCCAGATTCTCCTTCTTGGTCGGATCCTCGCGGATCTCGAGATGATTTACGGCGAAATTATACGAGAGCATCGAGATTATCTGGAAAAAAGTGTCGTCGTTCGCTAAGCCAATTCAGATCAATTCGATTTACATCGAGTATACCTTTTCATTCTGTTGGACGCATTTCATTTATGCTTTCATAGCGACGTGAATGTTTGTTCGAGCGGGGCGTTCGAATGAGCAGTGATCTCGCCTTACCGTTACTGATGCGAAGATCACGGCGTGTAATCTCATAGAGAGCATCGGAGAGCAGAAAAGAACGACCGCAGCAGCAACTCCCTTCAATCAATAAGTTAAATATATTTAAACAGTTTTTAAATAAAATCAAAAAAACGCTCACAAAATAGAATCGAGCAGCTGCATACGTGTGCGACGCACGTCCACGGATCATCCTGCATTGGTCTAATTACGTAAATTTAGATAAGTTTTGAACGGAAAGAATTGAACTGAGAGAAATGGATGGCGATCAGGCAATCATATTTTGTGTGCGAACTGGTGTCAGATTGCATCTGGGAGAAATCACAGGACTTCTTCGCTACTTACCTTGAGCAGATAACGGAGTTAGATGCCGTGTTCGTTGTGTCGGCGAATCCGAGCAAGAACGAGATAACGCACACCCACACCACGCTGAATACAGATGTAAGGAAACGAAGAACTTTTCACTTTTAATTCCATCGCTTGATCGACTGGCTCATGATATTGAGATGGAAAATGGTGAAGCATTGTCATACATCGCAATCACTGAAGGTTTCGATCGTTATAAATTCGTTAAAAAAATAATGCGATACGATAAATCACAAAGGTTCGAAATGTATCCGGCTAATGACTAGGGCTGGCATATGAAGTTAGCGCTCGCTCCATTTCACAGCCTCTCTATTCGCGAGAGAGCACGGAGAATGAAGAGTGAAGCTCTTCATTTTCCAGCCCTACTGATGACTCACTGGGGTTCCAGATAAGCGCTCTCGGAAGAGGGACGGGCGGTAGACCAGTTAGGCACGCTAAGCGCTCAACGAGACAACCATTAGCTCTAGACGCGGGATTTTTTCTCGCCTAGGATCGTCAAATTTTCACTATGGAAAATCTTTCTTGAATCATAAGAAGAATCCGTCTAATTGGCTTTTTGTTAGAGCTGGTGTGATAACATTTCATTACTGTTGATACACAAAGTGATGCAGAAAACTAAGAACTATAGCAACTGACTCACTCGCAATCGCGTAAGTAATCAATTGTACGCCGGCCGTGATGTAGTAGAGCGGGCGCAGGCCAAAGTCGTGTAAGCGACGATTGAGAGGAGCTATCAGAAACCCGCCTGAAATCACACCCGCTAGGCATTACTATGGAGATTACTATGACAATGCGGACTCGGTCAGCTTCGATTCGAGTTCAATCGGCTTCAGCAAGCCGTTTTGTCATCAATAGTTATTCCCACTAGATGTGATGAACAATTTCACTGTATTCGGATGATATTTCATTTACCGCGTTCGAACATTTTTCGGAAAAAAAACATCGAAAAATCCGATTTTCGTAAAAAAGAAAAGCGTCCAATTGTTGATATCAGACACTTACCAAATGTACATCCGGCGCACATAGCGAAGGCGTAGTAGGCAGTAAGCATAGGATATCTCTGAATATATTGTGAATATCGGTATTAATCTCTCTGCTTGGTCCCATATATACAGCGCATTTTGAACCGTTGCGTGAGAGATTGCGAAATCAGTACAACAGTTTTCCCATCGGAGTAGAAATAGTGAAAACTCTTTTGCCGATAGAGAGGTGGCATATAGCATTTAATAAAGTCAAGCTGGAAGATTATCCAGTGTACTAAAGTCTTTCAGATTATGACTCGACGGTTTGTTCGTGGAACCTCACACTCGCGAGGATGCTTGAATACTGGAGAGTGGACGGGTAGATGATCATGTAGAAAGAGACGAAGAGACCGTGGCTGATGAATCGAGGGAGAAAGAGGAGAAGACGAGGATGGACGAGAACCGAGGCCATTGCGCCTAAGAGAAGTATTGAAGATACCTTCCCCTTCCAAAATTCCTTGAAAGCTTTGGGATATTCAACCCACAGTGTGAAGTTGTGGTGCGTTTGCAATGAAATTGTCCTATAGATGGTAAATGGTAGGTACCATAAATGCTCCTATAATTTGAAATGGTCTAATATCGTTGAAGTGTCGATTCGCTCACCCACTTGTTCCCTCAGCGATAGCTTCTCTCGGGGATTCTCACTGCTGGCGCTGTTCGAAACCTGAAATGTGAGGCGTGAAGACCATTAACAGCTCAGCAGGAGCGGTGCACAACGCTCAGGCTAACTTCGCTAACTTCTCTGATCAGACTAACTTAGAGATCAGACTAACTTCTCTGGTAGGGTAGAGGCACTGCAGCAGGAGAGCGAGACAGCACGAGCCCATGAGAAAGCCGCAAAAAAATCTGGAAACATTCTTCAAGGATTAATGGTCAGACAGCAATGTCCCTTTACTTTTTCCCTTTTTGTGTTGTCTATTTCGCGTGCATGAAGATCCAACAGAAGTCATGTGGAGAAGTCAGAGTCAATCACCGTGAAAGAAAAAAAAGAAAAGAAAAATGTGACGTTTTGAAACCTTGAAAACATTGAGGATTCGACTAAGACGTTTCGCTTTCTCACCTAGTCTCTTCATTGCTGTAGTAGCGGAACGGATTGGTAGCCACAGTGAGCGAAGAGTTGGTGATTCCACTCGAGGTCACAGATTCTTCCTCATGCAGACTACTGCTATTGTGGACGCGGCCGGGGTACTTCGAGGCCGCGCTCATGTAGATCCCTCCTCCAACGATGAGACTGAATCAATTCGAATGCAACCACTTTTCAGATAGCTCGGTCAGCGAAAAGTCGCACAGTATTAATTGAACACTATCGAACGAACTCCTGAGCAACGTGCTCATAAACTTGCAATCAACACTAAACTAGACGCGTTTTTTGCAGAGGTTGCTAGTTGAATACCGACTAAGGAGAGAAAGGGGACAACACGATTCGACCCATCATCGTCTAATATTCTAGTTCACGAAACTGAGATCACCTCCAACTAGCGATGCTCCAGATTTTAGAAGAATTTCTTGCCAGTTTCTTTCTTGTTGAAAATTGCATTTGGATGGTGGAGGTGGCGGTGTAGCTTACTGTAAATTGAATACTTGAATAGCACCGATTAGTCAAGCATATTTCGTAGAAATGGCATATTCGAAGTGCGAACTCACGCGTATATCCGAATCCGAGCATAATATTAGCGAAGAAGAAGAGAGCGGTGTGCATGTAGAATAAGCTGCCAATGTAGAAGGCGAACATGCTCGTGCCAGCCACAATTGCCCACTAAAAATAGGTTAGAATTTGTCTACGCTCATGAGTACAGTAGTGATAGGGATCGGATGAAGGGACTCCGACAACAAAAAAACCGAGATTGCGGCTCAAGCAGCTCGAACACTTCAAACACTCTCCCTCGCACCCACCCGAAGCTCTATTGAGTTCTAATCCGAAAGTGATCTCGTCTACAGAATATTTTTTTAAAATAAACATCTCACCTTTGGATGCACGTAATTTAAAACGACGGGCACTGCAAAAGAAGCCAGACACCCAGAGATCTCCTTGATCGCTTGCCTGAAATAGGTAATTTATAGGGTGATGAACTTGACATTCGAGATGTCCGACCGTGTAAGGGATCACCTGGCGATGTAAGCTAGAAATTTTTTACATTTTTCAACGGTCACTTTATTTTTTTGTATTTTCGGTTTATATGAAATTATGCGTGCCAAGAAATACGCTGAATGGTTACCCATAATATCCAGCGTGGTCGATCATTGCTTCCGGATCTCTCACATGCGCAGAGTGAACGAGTGATTCAACGATGAAACTGGCCATGTCGTACCCTATGAACCTGAACGAGTACTTTTTATAACCTGCACTTTCAATGATTTCATCAGCTCCTCACTAATCTTCTGCTCTAACCTGAAGAGGGTGGCGATTCCGACCAAAACTACACAGAAGTGCTCATACGTCGATTCTTTCATCCGGAAAATGTTCTGAAAAAGATGGAAATTAGGGGGAATAGGATAGACACAGAAACTTTGGTGTCGGGATATGTACATACGACAATAGATTGAGAGAAAAAAGATGAAATTTACAAGAAATTAGAGCGATCTTAATAAATATTAACTACTCAAATTTTAAAATGGAATGATATAAGAAATCTAGGGATAGTACCCGGTAAGACGAGTAGAAGCATCGGACAATGCGTTAAAAAGGGTTTGAACAGTGTGGCACACATCCCTACGAACGGACAGTCAAAGAGACCATTTGGTTTGAATAAGCGAACGGATGGACGGACAAAGAGACTACATGGTTTGATCAAACGAAGAAAAGTGTTTTCCCATCGAATGCGACCAAGTCCCCAACGCTCATCGAACGCAATAACGCGAATTTGCGCTCATACAGAGATCACTCGACGATTGGTGTGTGACTATCGCTGCGAATAATAGATAACACAGCCAGCAACCGAGCAGCAACCCGCCTCAAGTAGACGCCACGCCCAATCGTCATTGGACTACTTAATGAAGTGACGCTCGTGTGCCACCCGCTCTCTGAGCAATCAGCCGTGTCCTCGCGTTGTACTACGGCTGACCCATATTTTTTTACACTACCATCCTCCTTTCTCATCTCTCGTATTGAGGAGATAGAGCTTTCTAGGTCACCATGTGTTGATGCCTAGTGCGCGTCTCTCGTCCCGCTCTCGCTCCCTGTAAGTATCTTTCTATCCCGTGTTCTCGTACTATCTCACGTGCCATCTCTTAAATCGCAACACACTCGACAATTTATTATATCTTTTCAAGAGAGCACATATCGTATCTGGATATTGCTCAGAAAAAATCTAGTGTCTGTATCTGAAACTTAGTAGTATAGAAGTCTGAATATCGCATAAAATAATATTCCATGATCCTAGAATGGATACAGGCCGAATGCGCTCACTAGAGTTGATAGATCGGAGTAATAAGTACTCGAATTTAGATGTATTTCAAAGTGTTCGCTCATTAAAATTGCTTTCGATGCATATGCTAAATCGGGCCTATAGCAGAAACTAATCCAAATAGAGGGAATAGAGAGAAAAGGTAATGAAGATACCGTGCCAATCGGTGAGTGATGTTGGCCATGTGATTTGTGATTCTGGCAAGTAGATAATTACAGTCACCGGTTTCTTGGGTAGGGTTAATACAGAGTTTGAGAAGAAAAGTGAAAGGAAAATGAAGATAAGAGGTTATGCGATGAAAAGATGACGAGAGCAAATGAGTTACCCTATCTCGTATTTTGCTGTCTTTACTTTTTCTTTCGTTTCATGGTCATCTACCCTCCCACTCCCATCCCTTTCCTCTCATCCTCTGCCCACACTATCCTCATGATCTTAGTTTAAAGTTGTTGTTTGTTGTCGCGACGCGTTTTTTACACAATATACTAACGATCGGCATCGTTTTGAGGATGATGATAGTACCGTGGGGCACTTCGATGTTTGTCGTCAAATGAACCGATGTTTTCAACCTTGTCATTTAGCAAATGTTTCTCTATTACTCTCGATTTCTAGGTTCCTCGTTTTCTTTGTTCGAAACAGGTTTCTTTTCAATTTCTCACATTCAGTACGAATCGTCAGTTCAACTCTCTACGATGATGCGTCGGTACATGAGCACTCTAGCAAATGCTAGTAAAGGTGTAAGTGCCATCACCTTCATCAACTCTACATAGTCTCTAGGTATCTTTCATTCATAAGTGGTACCATATTCTGACGAATTCGAGCAATTTCGAGCTATAATTTTTACGTTGATCTATTTTTTGGCCTATAATATTTTTTAGTATCTCGAAGTTGACAAGTCTTATACAATAAAAATTTATTGGCATATAAACTTCTTCGGATGCCATGCAGTTTTAATCATTGCTGAAGTCAGATTGGAAACATTTTTCGCGAATGATTTTTCCTACTTCTCTTTGAGAGTTTTCAATCCTAGGGAACTGATTGAAATATATGATCCATTCAAAAATCATGATTTTTAGATGACATTAGCCCAACAAGACAAGTCGCATTTCTTGCAACGTCACTCAAATCTCGACTCAATAGAAGCTGTTGTCCGGCGTCTCACACAGAATGGTAATCTTTCCCTCCATCTCCATCGCAATCTCCTATAGCCGCAGGTCATAACACACATTGTTTTTCGCGTGCGCACATCCACCATCGAACCATGGCCATGTGTCCTTGAAAACAATCGCTCACCACGAGAGAAAGAATTTTCTCAAACTGAGATTACTGAGAAAGTGGACTAATTAGACACATGATAAGAGAGGAATCGCCAGAGTTTCGAGAGCCTGCGGACTTAGGAAATAGTTTCACCGATTCGGTCGATTCCGTGAGCCAATTTTGACCTAAAATTTTAGAGTGTACCTTATTGACCTACCAATACTCGGAGATGAGACCAGATATCAAAATTCTGAAAACGCAGTTAGAAAGAGCGTCATTCAAAGTACTTAAGTTTTACTTTATAGCGGAATCGGTGAAACTATTTCCTAAGTCCGCGGATCGCTGATTTCTCTCGAAAATCTGGCGATTCCTCTTATAATAGTTTTTTGTAAGCTGATAATGGCCGAGAAGACCGAGAACGGGTAGAACGTGAAATTGAAGGAAAAGTTAAAAACACACACGGTCAAAGTGCCTAAATCGTTCACATTTATGAGAACCGTGACCAGAAAAAAATGCTTGTGCGAATCCGGTTAAACAAATAGCTGATTTGTTGCAGGAGTGCGTCTTCCGAACGACGCAACCTTCGTGAACACCTTCCAATTAGCGCGAACCACTGGTTACGACTACTCCGGACTCTCCTTCTACACCGAGCGATCCGGACGATATGTGATCATGGTCGAGGAGACCCAGCATCGGTAGTACGTTCAACTCTTTTGCGATTAATGCCGGATCGAACCGGACACTCATCAAATGGCGTGCTCTCTCGTTTCTCGTCCGTCGAGAGATCATGCAAATTGAGCCTGTCAGGGAGATGATCTTTGGTCTTTCTCAGTCCGTGGGTATGTGTTCGTCTTCCACCTGACGGTCGCCATGACCTCCCTCTGCTTCGGGCGTGTTTCTCTGAGCTGACAGAGTCACATTTGAAGTCGAACGGCGCTGCGAAATGGGAATTCATGCTGGAAGCAGACAGCGATGCTACTGAAGCGGTGAGATCTCATCCCGTCATGCGAAATGAGAGACAATACCGATGTATAATGCTGGTTGTCAAAATAATGAATGAAACTAATATTGAGAGATTTTGAATTTTACGCACACCCCATCTGCTTCTAACTCCCGTCCCTAGTTAACCGGAATAAAACAGCGTCATCTGTATGCGAGAAATCAACATGATTGTGTTCAGGTTTGCTCCTTGCTTGGTCACTCCATGAGGGACGAGAGTGGAGATCATTCCGACTTTCACATGAGCGACGCCCAATGCGCCGAGTGGATGAAGGTCACTCAACGTTTCATCGTGTTTCATGAGTTTAGTAATTTACAGGAAAGGTGTGTCGTCCCTGCTGGATTCGAAGTTCGTAGTGTGGACGAGAAAGATGCCGAACTAGTGGCTTGCACCTGGAAGTACTGCGATTCGGTCACGCTGGTCAAGTATGTTCCTTGCTTTAAAATAAATCATATTTAGTTTCTTCCTGCGAAGAATCAACGTGATCTTGGAATCGATCCCATTTCGCTGTTTCCTCATATTTTATAGACACTGGCGTCGCAGTGAGGCAGGATGGCTTTAACTTATACTTTTCCCACACATTTCGCATTCAGAGAGCGAGTGCGTCATTTGCCATCCGTCGGCGTGTACACACCCGAAGGGCAATTAGCGGCGTTTGGCATCACTCACTCGATCGGACAGGCGAGTTGTATTTGCGTTAGTTCTGAGTGTTTATAGCTTTTTCCAGCTGTGCCACGCCTACACATTTCCCGAATACCGGCAACTGGGACTGCAGAGGGCAAGGGAACTTCGAATGTGGCAGCAATACATGTAAGTGTCTATGTTTAGAGCAACCTTCGGCTGGATTCGGAAAATTAGCGAGAATTTGTCTTTGTTGGATCAACTTCCAGCCATAATCAATTAAAAAATATTCGGGATCTTCATTGGAAATATTTCAACATGCATGTATTCTTGCAGTCAGAGCGGACTGCGCCCTCACAAATTCGTCGCCGTGAACAACCATCCGACATACGAATTCTCCTGTCGCACTCCCTATTACTATGAATGGAAATGGCCCCAAGGAGAGCCAATCCGCTGGAATTTCAACTTGATTGAGTACCGATAAATGGGCTTCCAAAATAATCATAAAAAATATCGCATATCATAATCTTATTTGCATATATTAGTCGGTTGAGGTTACATGAGCCATGTACTAAATTACACTTAATTCAGTTCCCAAATATCCACTTAACTAAGTAATAATAATATTCCAATTATAATATTAAATAAAATCAGTTGGTCATTACCAAAGAACCATAACCGAGAGCCGGAACGAAGAATTTCACGCCCGGACTTTCACAACGAAATACCATAAACCACTACCGTAACCCAAGAGTGCCTCTCCATAGGCCAATTTTCTTTTTCCTCTGCTTTTCTCGCTTCCTTTCAACGTTGCCGACACTCTTCTTCTTAATTCTTATTTATTTCACGTTCATGACGCTCATCATCACCACAATCACATGCCTGGTCAAGCTCATCATCACCTCCAACATATTGATGCGTGATCGTGAGCGAAAGCTCGATGTTCAACGATAAATCCTACTGTTTTGTACATAATGTCATTAGCTGTTTGGATTTTTTTTGGATTTTAACACATTTATCAATAGTAGGCTCTGATGTGCATGGCTGGCCATTCATAGCTTCTTGCTTGTTTCAGGTATGTAGGTCCGGTAGTTCGTATGAAGAGTTCGTTCCATCTTGTGGGCGGTCTTCCGTGTCCTCGCTTAGGCCTTTGTGGTGTCCAATCGATCACAGATCTGCTCCACTTCAAGTCATGATCATTAGCAACTTTATGCACCCAGAGCCACTTCCTTTTCAAGGCTGTACGAACAATGTCTCTGACCTGAGTGAGTCCACGCAGCCTTTCGTTCGAGACATGATCCAAGACAGTGCATCTGACCATCCAACGCTCCATGCGTCTTTGGGCCACCGATAATCTTTCACTTTGTGCTTTGGTCAAGGCCCATGTTTCGCATCCGTATAGGAAGGCGGGAATGATACAACCATTGAAAAGACGGTGCTTAGGACACATTGGGACAAATCTATTCACTAGGAATGATCTATGCTTGTGGAAAGCCCCGTGCGCTGTCTGAATTCGCCGGCCAATTTCCCTCTCCTCCCTTCCATTGATAGTAATGATGCTCCCCAAATAGACCACCTCTTTTCTGAGACCCACAATCTTCCCCGCAACTTTTACATCACTGGGATTACCCTTAGAAGTCATTCCCACAGTTTTATCACCGTTAAAGCCCCACCCTTTTAAATTCCCTCTCTAACTCTATTGCCATCGATTGAATTTGTCGCTCATCGTGAGAAATGAGCACTGTGTCATCGGCAAAGAGAATATGAGAGAGGAATCGTCCGTTGATGTTAATCCCTTTCCCCGCCCCGTCTAGTTGACGGAATGCCATATCCAAGACTGCAGTAAATAGCCTGGGTGACAAACAATCCCCTTGTCTAACCCCTCTTCCAACATTAATTTCCACTTCCTTTCCATTCACAATGACTACACTTTTGCTACACCGGGAGAGGGAGCTTAGGAATGTAACTACTTCCGACGAAACACCTTCCACCTCCAGCGCCTTATAGACAGCCTCCGCATACACCGAATCAAACGCCCTAGAAATATCAACGAATAGTAGATAAATCGGTAAGCGATGATCAATGCAGTTTGTGACTACTGTTTTGAGTGTTAATGGCGTCAATCGTAGAATGTCCCTGTCTAAATCCCATTTGTTCCCAACTCCTCCCGCTATCCAGAATTGGTGCGAGTCTGTTATTCAAAATTTCTGTGAGAGCTTTCTGCAAAGCAGGAAGAAGACTGATTGGCCGGTAATTTTTAGCGAGAGAAAGATCACCTGTTTTGGGCAGCACAATAGTGCACGAGTCACCAAACCCATCTGGGACATTACCGGTTAGTATATTGTTAAGAGCGTTGATCGGTAATTCGAGACCATATTCGCCACCCCCCCCCCCCCCCGACACGTCCCCCCGGAATGAGATCCAGGGGCCCATACTCTGTGCATGCGGGCCCCTTGGCCCGGTATTGCACATAGCACTATGGATTTCCAGGAATAGCCTTCCAGCAGGGAAAAATAAGTATGAAATTTCGAAAATTCGAAAAAAAAATTTTTTTTTTCGAACGCGACAAGCGAGACTCGAAATCTCTTTTGCGTTGTACTAGGCATGACCAATGATGAAAAATTAACCACCCCGATCGACCCCCGCATGATCAGAAACTCTATTTTTACATCTCAAATTTCAGTTTTTTTTACCATTATTGTATCTGATTTCTTATAGCGGGCACTTTATACCTGCTCAATATGTAGCCAGAGTAATCCTCTACAAAATTTCATATTAGATCGGCCGATACTGATTGTCCATACTGCAACAAGCGGGCATTCGAATGATCGGAGTTAACTATCCCGGTTTCGGAATCAGTTTCCTTCGATTCCGTAGAATATGACCAATCTAAGGAATTAAAATTAATTGTAAATTTGTTAATTTTAGATCTTCCCGAGCTAACGCACGAGAATGTGGAGCGAAATGTGTTCGTTTGTTAACATTGTTTTAATAATGTTCTTACGAAATTAGTCTTGATTTATCTATTACAATATTCTGTATTCTGATCTGTGAGCGATAGCTTTTTGTTCTGCATTTAGGACTCTAATGAATAATCGAGGATTTTATCACTGCGCATCTTGTTTCCCAGTCTAACCTGTCCAACAACATTAAGTATTGCTGGTTCATATTCAGTAAATGTATTTGTTCTAGGCACTCATGGAGAACCTCGGTCTCAGTGAGAACATAATCTTCATGGGACACTCGCGGGGATCGGAGAACGCCCTCAAACTGAGTGCGAGGAATCCGATGAACATATTTATCTTTGATCATCAGTACTGCTGATTTGGGAGTTAGCACTGGGCTCCTTGAATGAATTTGAGCATAATTGAGCATCGTTCCATCCCTGAGGGGAGGATAGAGACTGAGTGGAGTGGGGAGGGGAAGGAGGGGCAACCCTCCTATCTCTCGCCAGTCTGCTCTCGCTTGTCCTTCCCCGGGTGGTGGTCTCCCGTTCTCTCTCGATTATGGCCTAGGCCTATTATCCTGTCGACCCCCAATAACCACGTGTATTACCCTTCGTTATTAATTAGGACATACACGCAATCAGAGTAGATTAGGGATTCTACTCTTGATCGCGGCGGTATGAAAGACATATTGTGAAATATAGTGTACATTGTACACGGTATAACAGAAGAGTCAAAAATCTGATCTGATCTTATGAATTAATATATATAGCAAACTATCTGTATTTCAAATGTTCGTGGAACTTTTCGATGAATGATCAATCTTTTTTTCAATTAAATGTTTTTTCTACGCATAAGACAGTGGGAACGGTGCTAGTGAACGCGCCCGGTCTGAGGATACACCGAGGGATCCGATCATTCTCAGGTGGGAGTCGCTTGTTTTAATATTGTTTTATTAAATTTAAAACTATTGTAAATTTAATTCTTAGTAACTAATCTTTGATACATTGTCAAGAATGTTCCTCGAGTTATAGACTTATCCGGCACGAGTCATGAACCGTAATCTCGAATTTTTATGATTTTCCATTTTACAGTAATCGAGTTCCTCAACAACACGTACGAGCGGTACCCGGCACTGCGAGGACCCCTGCACTACATCATGCACAAATGTGAGATTTATATGTACCTTTCGCTCGATATATAGTTTGTTTGACCCCAACAATCATCGCTTTTATTTTTAAAAACCTGGCTTTTGATTGAAATGATATATCGCCGACGTTGTTTTCGGTTCAAACGCCTATTTGATGTATTATTATTGAAGATAACTAAAAGATGATTCCAGATTACAACAAGATCGGTCTGCGCACAGCCTCTGGTCGTGTGGCAATGAACTCAATAAAGACGATGGCTAATATCTCTCTCCATGGCCAGGGACCGTACCAGCAGATGATCAACGAGTACGGTATCTAGAACAGTTATCGATTCGCTTGACCTATAACGTATAGAGCATGCTATATCACCCTTTATCAGGATTACGGTCGCTATATATTCAATAGCTACAGTACTCCCGAATGAAGATACCGTAACCCTCCGAATATTGCAGAAAGAAGCACATCCGGGTGCTCTTCGTGTACGCCGGCAACGATTTCCTGATCGAGGAGCAGATCTCGAGAGAGTTCAGCAGCCAATTCAAGAAGAGAACCCATCTCGTGAGTTACTTTTAAAAATACATTATATTTTTTTCAGTGAAAAGCGCACTTCCCCAACACCTGGATTTGCGGACCCCCCCCTGGTCGAGCTGAGGACCCCCCAAAAACCTACAAAAAATCGACATTTTTGAGCGTTTGAGCTTTGAGAATTTTTGCGGACCCCTTTTTTCGGGTCTACAAAAAAGTTTTGCGGACCCCCTCAGAATATTCTAGGGGTCGCTCATCACTGATTTTTTAAAAAAATTCTATCTTTTTAAAAATGAAAATCAGAGCCTTTAGTTGAATCAGATGCTTCTTGAATGAAGCATCACTAGCAACTGATCAATTCTGAATTGTTGACTTATTGAAAGCGAAAGCGCTCCGTTTATAATTTCTCGATCATAGTTGGAGTTAAATATTGATCGCCATTGCAGATCTGCAAAACATTCGATCCCGATGAGCAGCAGCAAGCAGCAGCGAATGCGGAGATGAGAAAGGTCAGGAATACATTCCACCTTCTAGGACCTAGCGAATTTGATCTACCATACGCTATGGTAGGTAAAACTCATGGCGTGGAAAAAGTCAAGGAGAAGAGAAAATATTTGAATTCCCGCCATTTCGTATCTCTGCTCCCAGTGGAGGTAGCGACTTGAAACTTCGTTTCTGGGGGTAGAAATGCAGTTTCCACCCCAAAAAAACGAAGTTTTAAGTTCCTGCCTTTACTGGGAGACGAGATATAAAATTGCGGGAATTCAAATACTTTCTCTTCTCCTTGACTTTTTCCACGCCATCAATGAATCGTAGTTTACTACTCTGTCTACCGTAGTTGTGTTTTAGTACTGTGTATATTCAGTGTGTATACTGAATCATGTGGCATAGTGTGATGAGGTGCTGTCATATTCGTGGTGCCTCTGATAGTGGTCAACAATGTGATCGTCATTATCGTGACCTTTTGTTCGTTCCAGGCGTTTCTCTCCGACGGTCGACGGACGGTCACGTGCGAGTTCGTCCCCGACGGACATTTCCTGCAAAAGTTCCGTGTTGGTTTCATCTCGGACGCGATTGTGAGCATGCTACAGGCAGCCAGGAAATATAAGAAATGATCGGAATATGTGATTATCAAGCCCAAATCGAGAAACTCATTCCAAGTCTAACCTTGTTGTGCTTCGTTCAGTGATGGACAAGGAATGAGTTTCTGAATAAAAGGCCTGATGTTTAGTTTATCGATTAAACGATTAGATGATGTTCCAATTGTTTCGTTATTTGTAGATGCTTTATAGCTATATATCTGATGCGACTACGGTAGAACAGGCCCTGCCATTTCACTTGTAGCCCATGAAAATGCTCAATTCCTCCTCTTACTCCCGGCCATATCTTGCGCTTGAAAAGTATTGGCATGACGATAAAATTATATTATTCAAAGTTTTTTGTGGTTGTGGTATCGTACAGATTGATGTTCTTGGTGATATCTGGTTGCGAGAAAGGCTAGTCAGAGTGCTATTTGTGACGTATTCTAGTGCCGGTCACTGATTGATAAGGATGGAGAACCGGAGAACTGAGGTAGGCCACTTCCGACGTGCAAAAAGGTAATTCATCTCGAAAAACAATATTCTTTCCGCAAGATCGTTTGAAGCTAACATTACGCATTAGGCATTCACTCACTATTTTCGCCTGAAAGCTGTGGTTCTGGGACCCTTGTAGTTGGTGCGCCATCTCGAGAAAGAGTGTCGGTTTCGTGATAGTTGGTGCAGTTGTTGAGAAGAAGTGAGAGCAGGATGGTGCAAACGAAGAAAACATCTCTCGATCTCACTCTTCCTTGTCATTGTTGTTTTGTCTCTGTGATGCTCCTACCAATCGCTCGGGTTGTTTCAAGACGACTGAATACTTTCCAGAAATCTTCTTATGCGGGCTTGCCCAAAAGGTTTCTGAGTTATTTATACAGTGAATAGAGGTCTCGAAAAGGGAACTGAAATAATAGATTGTGAGCAGTAGTTTATCGCATTCAAGAATGTTCGAAGAATTCTAAATGTTTCTGAATTATTTTTTTCAGAACCACTAGTTTTTGAACAATTCCCAGTCGATTTTATCTACTTTCCGTTTCTTTCCAGAATGTCCATCATCGACGTGATCGATCCTCGCGAGCAGAACTACCGTACCCGACTGGACTTCAGCTGCGGCGATCGCAAACTGAACCTGGATACCATATACCAGGTGAGAACTACGGTAGTCTCTATAATATAATCCAATTGAAAAAAACACCCCTTTCGAGAATTGATCACAGTTAACCACGAACAGCGATGAGCGACCCCTAGTATATCCGGGGGAGACCCCGCGAAGCGAAAAATTTAAGTTTGAATCCAAAATACGTTCAAAATATCGATTTTTGGGCTGGGAGACGCCGCCGCTCGACCCGGGAAGACCCCACAAATCCTAGCCCCCGGGTTATGCGCTCTTCAATGACCACGAATCATCAAGAACCATCAATAAAGCCATTACTGATGATATTATAGCGAGAAATACCGTACTCCCCATTTCTCCTCAGGACACAGCTCCGTCCGGCTCTCCTCTGGATACCGTAATCGCACTTCACGGCTCGCCCGGCTCGCACAAGAACTTCAAGTACGTGACTCTTCATCTGGAGCAGGCAGGAGCACGAGTTATCGGCGTGAACTACCCCGGATTCGGCCACACTGAAGGTTTGTGAGAATTAAAGACGAGAATTTGCTAGCATTCGAACCGGCTACTTGTGAGAGACACAGAACATATTGAAGTTGTAACCTATTGTCACAGTTCTCGAACGCGTTGAGAAAATTCGGGAATATCAAAATACACAATAGGTTAATTTTGAATCCATCACTGTTGCAATTGCAAAATACTAGAGCACTCAACGATGAAACCCATCCTCTGCAGTTTTTTTTTAATGATGGGGACTTTCGAAGCAAATAATCGATAATAGGCAAAAGATTCGGGCTGAGCCGGGGATTGAACCCGGGACCTCTCGCACCCTAAGCGAGAATCATACCACTAGACCACTCAGCCATGAGAAATGAGATCTAAAAGGATGGGCAAAAGCTGAGGATCGACCGATCTTGCATGCGGGATAACCTGTTTTGGCAGCAGTATGAGAGATTTTATGGTGCGAAATTGCAGATTCGAACGAGCTGCTGCACACGAATGATGAGCGAAACGCCTTCGTCCAGGTGATTATCGATTTCCCCATCAACCTACAGTAACCCATGGCTACCGTACTCTCAGGCACTCATCGATCGACTGGGTCTCGCCGAACGCATCGTCTTTCTGGGCCACAGCAGAGGATGCGAGAACGCGCTCGAACTCGCCGTCACGAATACGGTAGGTGGCGGTTACGGTAGCAGTAGGAATTATCGATTTTCTAGGTTAATTCTGCATAGGATTACGAGTTTTTCAAACATACTGTGTTGATGTATTGAAATGGATTGAGTCCTCGCCTCCATCCTTTCGATACGCAATGTATTCGGAGCAGGTCAAAACACAAGTTGTTTTGTGGATTCAAAGTATGAACATATTCTTCCAAAGTATGATGCATCACAGACTAGAACTAGTGCACTTTTTGTTGACTATGTAGATTGCGAGAAGAGATGGAGCGAAGAGGAGACGGAGAGAGAAGATGAGGGATAGGGAAAGAAGGGAGAGGGGAGGGGGGGGAGAAAGTGAGAGCGGAACGAGGGCTTTCCCAACACAATTTCGCGTAGTTCCTTCTCTTTCCCCGATTTGAGAGACATTTCTCTTGACAGATTTCCCCGGTTTCCAACCACTCGAACCCTTGTCTTTCACAGAATTTTATCAAACTTCGCCATGTTCTGAGGTCTGAATTTTTTATATGAAAGTCATCTCTTCTCACCTCACTTCACCGCACGTTAATTTAGCCTAGAAAATAATTAAAGGTTATCTCATCCTTTCTCAATTCAATCTGATTCAAGGACAAATGTCTCGGTGTGATAATCGCGAATCCCTTCGGACTGCGACTCAACAAGGCGATTCGACCCAGATGGGGTAAGAATTCTTTTTTTTTTCATTTCCAATTTGAAAATCTCATCATTTTCACTCCGTGACACACATTATAATCAACGTAGTGCTATTTCGAGACTGTTTTCACTCTCGCATGCACCGAGTGATGGGTACCCATGCACCCTGCGTGAATCTTGTTCTATTTTCGCTCGCTGTTTTCCCTCGGGTACAGCCGCGCGAGCAAATGAGCAAATCTCACGGTGTATTTTTTTTACTAAATATAAGTCGTATTTCGCTCAGGTTACTATCGATTGGTCGGACTGCGTCTCAATTCGGGCAAGATCGCTGTGCGTGCAGTGAAATCACTGACGAATACTTATCTGGAGAGACAGAAGGATAATATCAACAAGATAAACGAGTGAGATGTTTGAATATCACAGGGATTATGAGAAAGGGAAAAAGGAACCTGACTATGAAATATATGAAAGTTGTGGATGTTTTATTCATCGATAGTGACGTTTGATCATGATATATTGTATGTATCGATAGTGACGTTGTATCCTTTTATGTTTCGTGACGTTAGATCATATGAGGCCTATGAGGTATTTTCAGTAAAACATGTTCAGATGTTGGTACATAAATTTTTCGAAAAACTGCGGAAAGAGGTTCTCGAGGGTGCTGATCATCATGGTCGACTTCATTTTGCACCAAATCGATCGGTGCGGACAGGCTGCAACACGGCTGCAAATCACGATTTCTCAATATTTCAGGTTCTGGGGAACCGAATGGTTTGAAAATTTGACAGCCTCTGGAATCGACCATGGGGAATCCAACCATGTTATTGACTATTTCTGAAATTTGCATATTTCATTTTTTGACCTATACTTTTCGAATATGAGGAGGTAGTGGAAGCCGACACTTAAATCACAAGATGCGCCTTTTTGTGAGGATAATTTTTCGTATGCATATGGGGTTTGAAGTTGACTAATTAACCGAATCTTGTATTATGTATCGCTGTTTTCATTATCTACACACTTTGAGTGAGCATTGACACGAATTTCATCCCGCGACACAAAGGAAAACGGGTGAAACAATGATGGAATTCAAGTCATTCCTCACTTACACGAACTAATCACGCGGCATAAAGTCAAAATTAAGTAACAAAATTGAAGATTTCGGTTAATTAGTCAACTTTAAACCCCATACTATGCATACGAAAAATTATCCTCACTAAAAGGCGCATCCTGTGATTTAAGTGTCCGCTTCCACTACCCCCTCATATTCGAAAAGTATAGGTCAAAATTAAAATATGCAAATTTCATAAATCATGAATAGCATGGTTGGTTTCCCCATGGTCGATTCCAGAGGCTGTCAAATTTTCAAACCATTCGGTTTCCCAGAACCTGAGATATCGAGAAATCGTGATTTGCAGCCGGGCCGAACCGATCGATTTGGTGCAAAATGAAGTGGACCATGATGATTAGCACCCTCGAGAACCTCTTTCCTCAGTTTTTCGAAAAATCGATGTATGTATGTATGTACCCTTGATAGAAAATAACGTGACCGGCCTCATATTATAGTCAGCTAATCTAGGGACCACCATCTCGGTAAAAAAGGAATAGTCACGATTGCAGGGGCTCTAGCGCGCAGCGGCATTGATCACCGCGGGTTCTGATTTCAATATCTGTTAGTGCACAATATGAACCAACTTTGCTGAGAACATTAGAGCGATTGACCAGTGCGCGCGCCTGGGGCAGCGTGCGGAACATGATTTACTCGAGGAACACAAAATTAGTTTTTGTATCTCGAGCTCTCCTGAGTTCGTGATAGTGACTAGCCGCGGTTTCTGACCACTTTTATAGTTAGAGGGGGTATTGATCCGTATCATATTCAAAAAAAAAAACGATTTGGTCCGTGCGCGCATTTTCTGTATGCGATCGAAGATAGCTAATGCACAGTGCTCTTTGCCCCACCATAGAAAACGTGCGCACTGGTGAATCGGTCCAATTTTTGTATGAGGCATAGCTGAAGGGCCATACTATCGATATAAACTAAAAAATTCCCCGGCGCTCCTCACATGATCTCTCGGGAGCACTTCCAAGGTCTACTTCTCTCACTTTTGCGAAACAAGATTTCCGAAATTGTCAATTTTCATAACAACTACAAACTTTCAATACGTCTTCTGTGAACAAAACATAATTTGGTAATCTAGTAGAATCCAAATAAATAGTGTTGGGATCAATTCCGCGAAATTCGTATTTTGCGTGGTACAGCTAATCACTAATTTAGTAATTCCGATCTCTGTTTCCTTCTCTTCTACTCGGGCAAGGATCATCTCATCGAGACGGAGATATCGGAGGAATACGCGGCCGCCTTCAAGGATCTCTCTCATATGGTGAGAGCAGTTTATCTAACGATCTGGTACTGTACGATGTCAAATGATGCACATCTTTATGTTGGGATAATCAGTTCGAATTTATTACAGTATCTTTATGAATCGCTGCAGGTCTGCGACAATTCAGCCGAGGAGGATACGGTAGCCAGCGAGATCGAACGGGTCAGTGGCACACTAGCTGTGAGATAAAGGTGGATCCAATGAATACTGCCAATGAATACTAGACGGTTGCTGGTTTGAAAAACTAATTACTTCCGACGTTACACAGATGTTTCTGGAACGCCTTGAAAAGTTTTCAGTTTTTATCGAAAAAGTTATGCTCCCGGTATTTGATTATTCATTCTCTCAGTCATTCCTCTCCGACTCCTCCCATCGTATCTCCGTCGCCTTCCCCGATGACAATCACTTCACCCAGAAGCAGAGCAAAGTTGATCGCCAGAGGAGTCGTGACTATCGCGAAGAGTACGGTAAAAGCATCCATGTGATTATCGATTACTGTAATTAGTGTAAATAGTGTAAGTAAGTATTGTGTAGGTGAACACTGTGTTGTTAGTACGGCGATGCGTATTTAATTTTCCTTGTTCCGTCTTCTTCCCTGTGTACGTTTCAATCGATAAAGTCATTGCTCGAACATCGAATTTTTGGTCGAATTACTGAGAGATTTACGTTCTCCTCAAGTACTTTTTCGTAGTACAGATAGCGATTATCGATTTGTTACAGTATCCTTTTGTTTATTGAATACCGTGGTAACGGTAGATCTCGCAGTTTTTGCTCAAATAGTTTTCGAGATTATGATATCTCTTTTCAGTTTGTGATCGTAGTCGGTCGTAGGGGATGCCGGAGTGTGTGGACGAGAAGACGCGCGTCTACTCGACGGAGCTCACTTTCGATCAAACCTGGAACCATGACGGGAATGCTGCCGTAACCCTCAAAGCAGTCTACCAGGTACGGTAGCACGTTTATTTCGTGGGCGAAACAATATTCTTCACTGATCTAGTCTCCTGAAAGTGTTGATGAAACATTGGGAGAGATACCGCGGTTAGATTTATTGTCGCTGCAGGACACGGCACCGTCCGGCTCCGCCCGCTCGGTTACGGTAGTCACGATGCACGGCTCGCCCGGCTCCACAACGACTTCAAGTACCTCGTGCCGTACCTGTCAGAGAAGGGCATTCGAGTGATTGGCATCAATTTCCCCGGATTCGGACACTCAGAAGGTACGGTAGCTTTTATAGGGTACAGTTTGGATGCAGAATGAACTAGAAGAAATAGAATCCAGATGCGTGAAATTTAATCTGGACACCAATTCTAAATTAACAGCACTGTATAGAAAAATGATATGAAATACAATAAAACGATACTATTGCAGATCGAGACACTCTGGCGCACTCGAACGAAGAGCGATGCGCCTTCGTCGAGGTACGTTATGATTACAATGTTGTATTTTCGTAACATTTAAAAAAAAATGTAGCTAAAAATTAAATCTATTTTCGAATTGAAACTTGTAATTCATTGTATGCGAAACCTAACCGCGCTTTCAGCAGATATGAATACATTTTTGATGAATGAATCGTTTTTTATCACTCGATCTACGTAGTTCAGGCTCTGCTGGATCAGCTGGGCGTCCGTGATGGTCTCATCTTCTTCGGTCACTCTAGAGGCGCGGAGAACGCCCTCATGCTGGCTGCCAAGCTCAAGGTGAGCTAGTTGCTTGGAAGCTAGTCGAACAGGAAAAATAGAAAACAGCTTCCTGTAGATGCACTTGTTTTTATTTCGCAAGTCAATCAATCAATCAATCAATTTATCATATCAGGCAATTAGGGTGCTCAGATGAGGATGAGTCGCTGGTAGTCATCACGGGTTGTATTCCACCAGTTTTTGCCAATAGCTCGCGTCAAGTCATCTCTCCAGCGCACTCTTGGCTTGCCCGAGGGGCGAGTCCAGTTGTAGGGCGTCCAGACAGTAGTCGCGCGGCTCCACTGATCCGTATCCAAGCTTCGCACTTTGAGTGCCCAGCGCGCCTTCCGTTTCAGTCCTTCTTGGTTCCAATCGCGCAGTTTCGTGATCCCTCACACGCGTTCGTTTCTCCAGCGATCCCTTAGCGAAACTCCGACCATTTTCCGCTCCATCTTCCGTTGGGTCACACACAGCCTCTCCTTGTCGCTCGATCGCAAGGCCCATACTTCACATCCGTAGAGTACGGTAGAGGTGACGCAACTCTCAAAGAGTCTCCTCCTGGTCTTCATGGGAAGAAGTCGGGAAGAGAGGAGGTGGGACAGCTTACTCCATGCGTACCAACCGAGTCTGATCCTGTGCTCAATTTCGTCTGAGTGGTCAAGTGGAAGAGAGATTCTTCCTCCAAGATACGTGGCAGACTCGACGAATTCATATCGCAGGTTCCCGATGACTATGGGTGCTCTGGTAGTGGTGCAGGAGGTGAGGAGATTGGTCTTGGAGGCGTTGATTTCGGGACCAACGCGGCTGCATGCCTCCATCAGCTTCTTCAACCGCTCCAGTTCCGGTCGAGACTTGGCGATCAGGGCGATGTCATCCGCGTACTCGAGGTGGCTCAGGTATCTTCCATCAATCCGAATCCCGTCGCTTCCCCAGTCGATGTCATCCATCGCCGATCGAAGGACCACGTTGAAGAGACGAGGGGACAGAGTGTCTCCTTGGCGGACTCCTCTTCGAACGGTGACGGGAACCATATCTTCGTTGACGCGGATGAGGGTTGAATACGACTCGTAGATGCGACGAAGAAGGTGGATGAGGGTAGGATGGCATCCCGATGACCAGAGTGACTGCCAGACCGCGCTCCATTCCACGCAATCGAAGGCCTTGCGGAAGTCGACGAAGGCAAGGTAGATGGGGATACCGTATTCCGATGACCTTTCTGCGACCTGCTTGATGGCGTGCAGGTTGTCCAGGGTGCTGTGCCCGCACCGGAAACCGGTTTGGGTGGACGACTCAGTCTCTTCAAGCACTACCTCGAATATTTTCAAAATGCAACGTGTCATGGTCTTCAGGGTTACGGTAAGGAGGGAGATTGGTCGAAAGTTTCCGATGTTGACTGCACAGTCTCCTTTCTTGTACAGAAGAGAGACGATGGCTTCTGCCAAACCATCGGGAACTTGATCTCCGGCTACCAGGCGATTGAGTAGGTCGGCTAGCACGGGGGCGAGGTGGTCTTTCGCATGGTAGAGCATCTCGGGAAGGATTCCGTCCGAACCAGGGGAGTGGCCGCACTTGAGCAGGGACATCGCGTGCCGGGTCTCATCGGGAAGGAAGGGAGGGAGGGGATCGAGGGGGCGCGAAGGGACCGCGAGGGGAAGGTGCACTCCGGGGGTGTACAGTTCCTCAAAGAAGCGCTGGACCGTAGCAATAGTTGCCTCTTGAGACAGAGCACCAGTAGCAGGGTCAGGGACTTGAAGACGCTTCTTAGAGGATTGGAGGCTTAGCATCGCTTTCACTATGCTCCTTCCCATAGTCGCAGCATGACGAGCTTGCGACTCCTTTCGTTTCCGGATGTCATCGGAGAGACTCAGTCGGGCTGCTTTGCACGCGGTGGAGTAGGCGACGGTTCCCTGGGGGTTGGATTGCATCTTGTGGCGCGCCGCTAGGAGGTTCCGGGTTGCAGGAGATATCCAGGGCGGGACTCTTCGCACTCTCCAACAGTCGCTTGCTGCGGTCTCAGTGAATGCCCGGACCGTATCGTAGGCTTCGGCAGCAGAGGCGGGACGGGTGAGAGGCACTGACGCGAGGAGATTCGCGTTGGCAGTAAAAGAGACTCGGTCGAGATCAAACCTCTCCCTGCATCTTTTGTGCTTCACCTGGTCGGGGAGGGATAGACACATCCGGACAAGGCGATGGTCCGAGTTGAACTCGAAACGACCTACGACTCCACAATTGACAACTCTCGCCGGGGGGGGGCGTTGCAACGAAGTCAATCTGGTTGAATGTGGAGCCGTTGGGAGATCGCCAAGTCCAGATCCGGCCATGTCTCTTTTTCGGGAACGTGTTCCAAATGCGCAGGCCGGTTCTCACGCAGACTTCTGTGAAAGTCCGTCCACGCGAGTTGGGGGTCGGAGAAGCGTAGTTACCGACAAGTCTTTCATTGCCAGGTTCACGCGCGACTCTACAGTTGAAATCCCCAACCAACACTGGCATACAGCCTCTTGGCGCTCTCCGCAAAGTGGCCTCAACCTGGTCCATGAAGGTATCGTACTCTTTGTCATCGTAGGACGACGTTGGAGCATACGCACAGACTAGGAAGAGGCGCTCGATGGGTAGGAGGAGAGTCGCTAGACGAGGGGAGAGGCCATGGAACACAGCTCGTCGCGCGAGGTGCGGTCGGAGCAGGAATGCCACGCCATAGGACGCAGTAGGACCGCCCGAGTGGTAGACTACAGTGCCTGAGGATGTAAGATTGAACGAGGCACAACCCACAATCCTTGCTTCCTGCACTGCTATCACGTCCCACTTGATCTTGTCGAGGGCGAGTTCCAACTCGATCTGCTTGTCCTTGGGGGCGAGCGTCCTGGCGTTAATGGTGCCGATGTAGAGATGGCGACTCATCAGGGTGGCGTACAACTCCCGCGTGCCAAACGCTTCTGGGAGAGGGAGACTAGATCCTGGGCGGAGGGAACCGGAGTCGGATTGCGAGTCGGACTGGCATGCCGACGCAGGCAGGCTCGACTCCCGCCCGCAGGTGATGTTTTGCAAGTTGCATGGGTTGAATTTTCTCTCAACATTCGACTCGAAATAGTCGTGGCCGCCCTGGCCCAATGGGCATGGTGTCTGACTGGCATGCCGACGCAGGCAGGCTCGACTCCCGCCCGCAGGTGATGTTTTGCAAGAAACTAGCTCACCGGGGCGCCAGCGTGCGGTGAGCAGACGTCCTGGCACGGCAAACTCGGCTGCTTGAGTGAGTCGAACCTGCCTGCGTCGGCATGCCAGTCAGACACCATGCCCATTGGGCCAGGGCGGCCACGACTATTTCGAGTCGAATGTTGAGAGAAAATTCAACCCATGCAACTTGCAAAACATCACCTGCGGGCGGGAGTCGAGCCTGCCTGCGTCGGCATGCCAGTCAGACACAAATTTCTGATAAAGTATTTCTTTAAATATATTGTAAGTTTCATATACGGAATCGGATTCCACTCGACCACAGTAAAACGATGGGAAAAAGTCCGCAACATCCACCCAAAATATCGCTATTTCTGAACATGGTGAGCGAATTGGATGGGTAATTTGCTAAGTATTCGCTCTCTCGTATGTCCGTCAAACTTTACAATGTTGAGTCGACGAGGGGAACATCCAACAACACGAATACATTTACAGGTGCATCCAATCGAGTATCTCAAGACGTTCCCCTTCTTCCATGAAATGCCCGAGCAAGATAAGGTATTTTAGAGAAAGGTTATTCGAAAAACGTTTAATTCCAGAAAACAGAAAGGTGATTCGGAAAAGCCTAATTCCAGATAACTTTGGTCAAACATGTTGTTCTGATTACTGCCTCAATTACGAACTCCTTCTATGCAATGGAGAACAAGAGTGACGTCATCGTATATCCCGACGGAAATATTCCACATGCTGGACAAATCTTAGAGTGAGAAGAAAAAAGCTATAACAATACAATGGTTTCTATCAGAGTGAAGCGAAGAACGACCGTGAAATGTACTACGTGACCGTGCAGAAGATGAAACAATTGAACCTGGATAAAAAAGAGTACGTCCTTCTCAAGGCAATCATCAGTTGCAATCCGGGTTCGTTTTACTATCATTATTACGAAAAATTCAATTGTTCTTAGTAGTTCCTGGTATATTACAGCTATCGAAGACCTCTCTAAGAGCAGTCGAGAGATCATGCAAGAGCAGCGCGATCGATATGCTAAATCATTCATGTCCTATATCATGTCGAGACGAGGATTGAAGGAGGTGAGCAATCAGTCCTTTGAGTATCGAGATGTGACAAGTTGCAGGGACCATTGATCTACACAGAGATAATGGCGTACGCAGACTGGTTGACCAGACTAATCAAGAGAAACAAGGTAAGCACGTGTTGAGGAGCATCGATGTATAATACTAAAGTGGGAAGACGATCATGGTTTATCTTCGAATCTCCAGTGAATATTAAAATGATTTGGCATCTGAGTATTTGCAGGACATTAACGTGCTACTTTGCGCTCTTGGACTCAGGGTCGGTTATATTTCGTCACTGATGTCTGACATATTGTGAGCATGATATTGTGTAAATGTATTGAATTGAAAATTGCATAATCGAAAAATTGTTTTTTTTTTTCATAAATACCTCAATATTGTTGAACTTTAATACTATAGTTATTAATTGATGTCACTATCATTACTGATAAAGAACATCCCATGAGATCTTAGCTACCTGATGAACCTGATAATGGGTAACTAATAGCTGGGTATATAACACTCCAGTCACCAAAAATCTCGAAATTGGGCTGAAGGCGGTTTTAAACATTCCACATGGTCCCTCACAAGATAGCGCTGAGCTTTGCTTCAAATTCTCGTGTAGCACATCTGGCAGCTGATATACGTGAGATATGAAAAACGACCGCACAGGGTACTGTGTGCCACATTCAATGAGGCTTGGAAGGTACAGTGTAAGATACAGCTCTAGATTTTTTTTTTAAAGTTAAATTTTCGAACTCTTTGTCCCAAGGTTACGCTAGGGTGAATTTTTGAGCATAGGTTGAAAGATCGATGTTTCAAATAAATATCGAAAATCTTGTGTTATCTCGTCGAGATCTTTCAGAATTACTATGGTTTTGTGGGTCTCCGAAGCCCTGTTCTCGAGATTACTTTTTCCACCTGGCACGACAAGTGTGCCACAGGGAATTCGGTTTTGAAGATACGGCTTTCTAAGGTCGATTTTCGGATTCTACTTCAAAAGTTGACCCTAGGGACAAATTTTTGCTATAGGTTCTAAAATCCTTGTGCGGACCCTGTGCGGAATATCTCAATTATATCAAAAAGTCTGTGGTATGTATGCTAAATTACTGTTCTTTGAAACTAATATTCCCCGTAGATTTTCACGAGTCCGAGAAAAATCAAGCGGGAGATTTGGCTTCTGATCCCTGGACTTTTATTGAACTGAATATTTGAAAATATTCAGACGTCATTGTCTTCACGAACACGAGATCTCACGGCTTTTATTGAATTGTAATATAACATTTGCATAATCTAACCTCTCAAGTCAAAATTCACTCAGCTGTTGACTTGGCTCTCAAAGCCAGGATATGCCATTTCCCACCTGAAGATCGATGCTTTTCTTTTCTTTGGCATTTCATGTGTTATTCGAGGGCGCCCTTCTTCTGTTATTTAGCAGAATCATATAGTAGAAGGGATTATCAGAAGGGGAGGGGGCTGGGAGGATTGAAACAGATGGGAGTGGGTTTGTTGAGAGCCCGGATAGGGGCGAAATTCGTTATTGACGAAGTTGGGTGTGGATAGTGCCAAGATCAGACAGATCATATTATATCATGTAGATTAAATTAACTTTCTCAACTGAACAATCGTTGATATTTACCACGTACATAGTTATTCGAATACGCGTTTTGTTTAGTTTTCTAAATGCGCTGACACATGCGAGTAAGTCACTCGTGAAAGATCACTTTTCACGTCAGAATATACATCAGCTTCATATTTTCAAGTTCACGTCTTTACACGTAATTGAATATGATTCATCGAAGAACCTTACATTCAAGAAGCTAACCGTGAAAAATATTATTAAAAAGTGAGTACATTTCCTCATATCATATCTTCATATAGCCATATTATTCGATGCATTGGGTTTGTTGCGCAGACTTCATTTTCTGTCCCCTCTACATCTACCTAATGATACCATTAATGCGTGCTGATGAACCTTACTTTCGCAGCTCCTTCTTCACGTTTTTGATAGCGTCTGGTAAATAAAGAGGAGTGAATAAATTTAAAGTTAATTTACAGAAATAAGTGGAATCGTGTCCGTTGTGGCGTACATTGCAATAATGCAATTCACGTTTTGGATGGCTGTGGCTTATGCTGGTTGTTAGTTCACAGTTATGTTGTCATGTGTGATGAGACATAATTCAGGCACTCAACCACATTGGAGCCATTAGTGCAACGATTGGAAAATTGTATATTGTGGTTCATCGATTCCATGTACTGCGAGGACCGGCCGGAACAGAGAAAGTAAGTTATCGTCTACTCTTTTGAACAATTAATCCTGATCAGATCTGGACAGGTCCGCTCATGAAAATACTCATTACGGTGCAGTTCCTGCTACCTGTTCTCACCACTCTTCCTCTTTTATCCTACTCATACATAACTATAGAAGATAACACCGGGAGTAGTATAATCGTTTCTCGTTCTGGTTCCTAGTTAGTTTTCATTCATAGATTTTTAGTATCAGAAAATTCTAAAAGGCATTTTGTATACACCGCGCTGAGTATCGGATTCAGTGTTGCGACAAGTGTCTGATTCACACGGCTCATGAAGCTAACGGTTGAAAATTATCATGCAAATCTAACATTGACAGCTTGATCGTTCAGAGTTCCCAGGACAATCATTCATTTGTAATCGCTCAAAGGCACATGGTAGTAGTCACAGTCATTTCCTGCATCAGCCACTTCCTCAAATCAGCTCACCAGGTTCCGTTATTAGTATTATTCATACACTTCACAAATGAAATACATATTACGTATCACATATTGATACATGAAGAGGAGAAGAGTGTATGTTTCAGATTGTTTGGGGATTTCTTGCTATAACCGACTCTTTGTCTGATTCATTCTTCAACGAGTTGATGCAACTTCTAGTAAGAGTTTTGTTTTGTTTAAAAACATGTTTATTTGATCAAGAGCCATGAAATATAACGATTACTGGATTTTTCCAGTATCTCCTAACCAACGATCTGGCCATGTACCTCACACCAATTGCTCTCGTAATTTTCTCGAATAAAGTGAGAAGAGCTCTGATGAGAAAACGATCAGCAGCTATCAAAATAAGTCTCGGCTAGGAAATAAGAGCTTCACTCCATCGTATATTGAATCCTGCGATCACGTAACTGAACTCTAGACATAATATCTAGAAATTAATCGACACGTATACTTTCAGAGGAAAAGGTTATTTCAAGGCACGCACTTCTATTAACCTCAAATATTTTGCGAAACGTTCCGACAATTTTGTAATGGCAATTTTCTATATGATGAATGCTAGAAGACTTTTTAGATCATTATGTTTAACTTTTTTTGCTCATTATGTGTGACTTTTTTCAACAAGCTTTTTCGACTTTAATTGTTTTTCGTGTTAGAAATATTTATAGACAAATACATAAGTTTTTAAGAGACCGTCCACGAGGTACACCTGGATAGGGGTACTCGGATGGCCAAAAATAGATTCCGCCCATACTTTTTGCCTGGAAAGAGGGTCCCAAGTGCTGATCGCCGGTATCACTATCTAAGGCCTCAGGTCAACTTAGGCCGACTTACAGTAACCCACTGTTTTGGTGATCGAAAACGTCATAATCCCAAATCTAGCTGACTAACAGATTTTCTGACGTATTTTCACTCGTAGAAAAAAAAGAAAAGTTAGGCTCGAAAAACCATCTTTTTCGGTCGAAAATCGGTGAAAACGTGAAATAAAAAATTAGATATTTTTTGTGCATTTTCTAGCTTTCATTTTTGGACGCTACGTCGAAAATTTGTCTGGTGAATTTTTTTAGAATCTTAAAAATGTGATGTGTTTTTGCAATATAGGTCGGAACATCTCCCGAGGTATCGATTTGATCAGCCTCGTTTCTAGGACCAAAATAGTTTTTATCACACAACCACCCCACTAGTAGATTTTCTTGCGTATTTTTAAAATCGATTTTCAACACTTGACTTGGTTTTTATAATTTTTCTTAATATTATGCTGGCTGCGGAAGAAACAAAATCTCACAGTAGAACGAGCGTGTTTTCCTGTTTCAGAAAATATATTACTAGTAAATCTTCTGGAGAAATTTTGTGCGTAGACATTGATGTTCTTGAGCTTGTTGAACATTGTCTGACTTTCAAGCGAACGGGCTAAAATGAATGTAGAATGTATTTTGTTTTACGGATACATTACGAAAAGAGTACAAATTTAACACGGGAGAACAACAATTCCACTAACAATCTTGAGAGAAGGTAATATCAGTTATTATAAATTTACAAAATTTCATCCCCTGGAAATAAATTGTTCCGGTGATAACAACGTACAGACCATGTGTCGATTTATCGAGCTTGAGAATGCTTTTAAATGCAAAAAAATACACATAAATAAATGTACTAAAAGCGAGAAATTGATAGAGCCGGAGAAAGTCAAGCAGGAACTGGCTGGATATGGGTGGATGGTTCTCCCTCACCCCCCGTATTCTCCTGACTTGGCCCCGTCGGATTACTGGCTTTTCGCAGACCTGACCCATGCCCTTCGAGATAGAACCTTTAATTCACGTGGAAGTCTCAAGGCTGCACTCAAGCAATACTTTGCTTCGCGCCCCGCTGGGTTCTACAGGGAGGGAATCCATAAGTTGAAGGAACGTTGGGCATACGTTGCCAATAATGATGGCAAGTATAATTGATCTCGTGCTATTGTTTACTCAAAGAAATAAAGATTTGAAAAATGGACAAAGACTTTCCGGACAACCTGATACTTTGATGCTCCTCAACACGTGCTTACCTTGTGTCTCTTGATTAGTCTCGTCAACCAGTCTGTGTACGCCATTATCTCCGTATAGACCAATGGTCCCTGAAACTTGCCACATCGCGATAAGTACAGGAATGATTGCTTACCTCCTTCGATCCCCGTCTCGCCATGATATAGGACATGAGTGACTTAGCATGTCGATCGCGCTGCTCTTGCATGATCTCCCGACTGCACTTAGAGAGGTCTTCAAGAGCTGCAAACCAGGAACAAATAAATGTCTTAATTTAAATGGTCATCCTGAAATATAGGGGGAACGTGGATGGTACAACGAACCAGGATTGCAACTGATGATGGCCTTGAGAAGAATATACTCCTTTTTATCCATATTTAATTCTTTCTTACGCTGAACGGTCACGTAGTACATGTTACGTTCCTGCCTTGCTTCCGCAGCACTCCATCTGATTGAATACGTAGAGGTATTAGTTTTTTTTATTTCACAAATTTACTGTAAAATTTGTCCACCGTGCGGAATACTTCCGTCGGGATAGACGATAACATCACTCTTGTTCTACATTGCATAAAACGAGTTTGTAATCGAGGCAGCCATCAGGGCAACCTGTTTGGTCAACGTTATCTGAAATTAAAGTTCTGTAGAGGAGTTGGTAATGATGCTTTTTATTTATCACATTATCGAAACTTCCATGATACCCCCATTTTGAGAGGGTACAATTGAGATCGCTCATAAAAAATGGATACACGTGCCTCACGTGTATTAAATTTTCATGCGCGTTTGTGCATCCTCTTATTTAAACTTTTCAAATAACCTTTCTATTCAAACCTGATCTTGCTCTCGAATTGCATGGAAGAAGGGGAATGTCTTGAGGTATTCAATCGCATGTACCTGAATACGTGTTAGGATGATATACGAAAATTCGGTTGAGTTTCTTCAGATGCCAAACGGAGAATGGAGAATGGAGAATGGAGAATGGAGAATGGAGAATGGAGAATGGAGAATGGAGAATGGAGAATGGAGAATAGAGAATAGAGAATGGAGAATGGAGAATGGAGAATAGAGAATAGAGAATGGAGAATAGAGAATAGAGAATGGAGAATAGAGAATAGAGAATGGAGAATGGAGAATACACAAAGTCAATTCGCTCACCATGTTCAGCAAAGGCCAGACCTTGGGTGGAGGATGCGGATTTTTCCTCATCGTGTTATTGTTATCTGATCCCGGAATACTGTCCCGTATACGAACCTAAACATATTTTGATATAGAAAATTATTTTTATCACACTAATTGGTTCTTTATCATGGGACTGATCGTACCTCCAATGGAACATACGTCCAACGCGGCGTCCAGTGATTCCTTATTTGTGAAGGTGCTTCCTCAAGAATACTAAAGTCGACTTTTTTAAAGATCAATTAACCCCGCAGTCGACGCCAAGCTTGGAATGCCCTTTTATGCAGTCTTTCACAGTTAGTTGGTCGCGCGGCCTCGGATTGAAGTTGGACCTCCTAAACATGTTGAGTAAATAATTTGCATTTAAATGAAATTACGAAGAAAAAACAACTTACCGTAGCATGTCGTAGGCAATTTCGAGATGAAGAAGTTCATCAATCAGTCTATCCATCCTGCTCTCCACGGTTTGAGGATGAACAACCATCTAAAATGGTAATATTTATGTTTTCTGAGAATTTTTAAAACACAGAATACGATCAAGTTATCGAACGTAACGTTCTCAAAGTGGTTGATGCGTGGCTTGTTGATCGCTGCTCTGCATGTTGAGTAGGTAACAACTTCCGTTTTCTCAGAATTTCGCGCACAATAACATTGCTCTCTTAAAATGAACATAACACATTGCGCAGGAGTTTCTCAAGAGCTGTATTGTTAGCAGAGTTGTCCACGCCGCCTGAGACCTTTTTGAACCATGTATGTGGTCGCCGCTAGTTGTTTACACCTACGGGTGTTATACGTGACAATTAGAAGGAATAGGGGGTAGTTATACCATACCAGGTTTCGTTTCCGCTAAAATTCCCATCGGATTCATGCCTGCGTTCACACATCGCTCAAAGCGACATGCTCGGCACTTGACGAGAGCTGCCTCAATGACGAGGATTATTGAAACAACTAAAACGTTAAAACGATCGTTAAACGATATTTGCAACCATCGGCATTCACCTCAAGCTGGGTTCAGCGTTCAAATAAACATACGAGTGAGCTTCAAAATGACTGATCAAGTCCATTTTGGATGTTTATATAGAGGATATCGATTGCAAGATAGTGATGGTTGCTATTAAATTTGGAGATAAAATTCAGTAGGATCGATACTGACCCTTGCTCGGACCGTTCATGCAACTTTCAATCTTCTTGCAGTCAAACGTCCTTTGTCCGAGTATTGCACGTCTGAAGAAAGTCTAGCACGCAACGCATGAGGGCACCTCAAAAAATGTTGCGGCGCTAATATGGATACCGAACTAATGCTCTTCCCGATGCGCCAAACCCTATAATCCCCAGAATAACAAAAAAAACGATGAACTTCCACCACAAGGCTAGTGAAGATATCTGACATCATATTCCCCCTGATAGATAAATGACTCAAAAATGACCTCAAAGTGATATCCAGCAGCCGAGTCTCCGCAAATTTCGCACCTCTCGTATTATTTGTTATTTGGGGCAAATATTATTTGTTTCAGGAGAAGAGTTCTTCGAGTTCTGAAATCATTTGTGAGAAATCTTATCGCGATCAAATTGTTCGTACAGTGGGCATGTTGGATGCCGTTTTAGTCTGGTTCATTATCTATGTCATCGACAGATCATGTTCACTTTGAAATGCGTTATCCGTAGAACGAGCACCCGATGAGCTTCTAGATAAGTTCATTGAAAACGACTGCGATGATAAGGTGTGAGCATGAGTAGCGAGATTAACGTTCTATTACGTTTGCGAAAGACATATGCTGAACATATGAACATAAGAATAAAATGTCTGATTACGGGTGGGAAGATACATTGGAGTTCAGTGAAATTGTACTAAGGAATCAGAACTATCGTTCAATAAACTCGTGAAAGTGCAAGACACTTTGATGTTGACCTTCAAAATGAAACCAACCTGACACTGATTTATAAAAGTAGTTGCATCGGATGCATTTGATGACAAAGAGCTCAAACCATAGTATTATCAGTATGAACGGATCACTCAGCTCACCCTTTCCCGTACAAATCCATATCTTCGTATCCATTTTGTTGAATGTCGCTCAACAAGAGCTCATCACTCTCGCGCATCCCTGAAATTCATAGTTTGCACGAAATTAAAGATAATTATGTGTAAGGCAAAAATAAAACAGAGTAATAGCGTCTTATTGAGCAACTTAGCGCTCACGAAATATTCATTATTGCAACGATATATCGAGCGCTATTTTTAATGCGTTCGCAACCAAATTGGAGTTTCACACACCAATCTTGCAGCAATATTACTCGAAAAGATCAGTCACGAAAACGCGATGGACACACACGAATATGGACACGAGAAAGCGCGTAGCACACCACTCATACTCTCGTCTCCCTTCCTCCCCCTTTATCTGTCTCTCTCTCTATGCCTATCTCTCTTTCTCTCACTTTCTCTCTTTCTCTCGCCTATCCAATAGCAACAGGTAGCGAGCGAGTGTTTGCGCTCGCTCTCTGATATGCTCAAATAGGAATCTAATACAGTTAATGACAGAATAGTGACCACCCATATTTAGCCAGGATCATTAATCCTTAGAGGAATAGTAATGGTAAATCTGGCGTGGGTAAACTGACGAATGTGCTCCATGGGGATATTGAACCGTGGTACGAATTCAAAATTTCAAGTCTGTACGTTATAATTGAGCCGAGATTCATGCGCTCAAAGTACGGGACAGGGGAAGTCAAGATACGCTGTGAGATAAGGAAAGGAAAACCTGAGTAGTCCCGATCAGGCAAGGGATTTGCCTGATAAATGCCAATCAGGGAAGGGAAAGTTGAGATTCAGAGGCGAATGGAGAGGAGGGAATCACTATGCTCGTGTGCCGTCACGCTGACCCCGTTCCCTTCCCTCCACTGATCTACCGTCTCCGTATCATTTCACAAGGCGTTAGTTGTGAGAGTCTCCTCAATTCCTTCTCCTTTAAGCTCTAGCGCCTCGATCAGTGCAGCTCTCACTCCCAAAAGTTGGATTTAATCTAGTGGGTTTTTAGCCCACTTGCTCGGTTCGCTCACGATTCTAATCATTTGTATTACACTTATAAATATAATCCAAATGGCTTTCATTTCTCCTTCCGAATCGGTTATAATTGGAAATCACAAGAACGCAGTTATCTAAAGGTTTTCATCGAACCAAATTTCTAATTGAAATAGACGAAATAAGGAGGGGTACAACACTGCACACCAACGGCTCTACAATGCACAATTAGTTACGCTATACACATCGCTTCTCTCATTACTATTATGGCTAAAATTGGAGAGTTCTAGCATCAGTAGATTGTTTCACGGTGTTACTTTGCATTCAACAAACGCAGTCTCTTTTAGATTAACCCTCGTTGGAATGCTATTGCAGAATTACCTTTGAATGATCCGAGAAATCAGAAGTGATTCCCTAAAATCTATTTCTTCTCCTTTGACAAAGATGCGAATGGAACACTGTTATTATGCGACTCAAGGCGACTGACAGACGCTTTTACGGCGTCCATGCATGGCCGAGGTGGCTGAATTGACCGACATCGTCGATTAGAATGGTCAACAGGAACGTCGTGAGCCAACTCGTAAGCTTCCTAAATCTCTACAACGCTCAGAAGTAGGACTTGCAGTCTGAAGGGCGTCTTATTTTCCGTGAATTCGAAACCCAGAGCACGAAACATGTTCATTCTCGTATGACTCGTCTCTTCTCGCGTTGCTCTCGGGTTGGAAGAATCGAGCTCTGCCTTGAACCTCACAAAGAAAAGTATGCATTCATCAATATTTTTGTTTGGATTATTAAAAGTAGTTTGTGGTGAGATAGAAAACACAACGAGAAAAAAATGATCACTGAAATCTGAAGGGCCTGATGAAAACGATGAGAGGAATCAACGTCTAAGAGTTGGCGTTCACAGGCTTGCGTCATTTTCGCAATGATATGTAATAGTTTGACGAAATCGTTTTTTTTTTCGTTTCATAGCTTCGTTACAAAAATCTGTTGTGAAAACTTGGTGTTTAATCGCAGATCAACAATTCTGCAAATCGTTCGAGTCAAAGTTGGATGTCTGGTGATCTTCCTAGATGATCTGTCAGGCATAAGTGAGTTCTGAATGAATTGTATTTTCTAGTTCGAAATTTAATGATGAATCTATTCTCATCACCCAATATTTTTCTGTAAATTTTTCGGTACATTCTAAAAAGAAAAAGTAAAATGATCTCGCTTAAGCTTTCGGCACGTTTCTTTCAGATGTTCTGAACCTCGTGCCAATGATCGAGGTCATATTAGAGGGGTGGGTAGTGTAGGAGAAGCTTGTTGCATGTGCTCACGAATCCTGAAGAGGATCAGTTGCGCACCTGAACACATCACCGCTGCATAAGAAAACTTAGAATACCGCAAGGGCGCCAATCAGCTTCACAGTGGTGAAAAATGCTTAGAGGTTGTACTCTGCACAATTTATCATGATGTTTTATCATATTTTTTAATCTAAATCATATTATTTGCTTCATCGTCGTATTTTTTATTATTGTAATTTTTTTAAAGACAGGCTAATTTGTTCTCGAATTAATTATTCTGTCCACGGCCTAGTTCTACAGAACGTACTGCCTGTGGAAATTTGATTCGAAAAATATTTTATATTCTTGCCAATGTCCAAGGCCAAGGCGCAATTCAATTGAAAATGCATTAGTATGGAATCGATACAGTTGGCGAAAGGTAGACAGGGATAGGGTGGAGTGGGTGTGTGGGTTGGTTGAGAGATGTTTGTGATGAAGGGATGGTTATCTAATCGACGTTTAAAAATAATGATGTTAGGTGCTGAACGGATAAAGTATCGATATTCCATGCAGTTTTTATTCATACATCCCTATGACTTCACGGTGCGGACCTCGTCGGAATCATGTCAGGAACCAAAATACGTTCTTTTATGATCGAGTATGAATGTGACAAAGATGAGAGCCGGCACGAATATCTGGCTAGCTGAGTTAGATAGGCAATGTTGTGGAGATCCGTCACCCGATCACACAGGCAATCAAATTTTCGCTGATCATTTTCTCTTTTCACATGCATGACATGCACTTTGGTTTTGGCAACTGTAATTTGTGCTCACAAGGGAACCGCAAAACTACCCCGCGGTCCCCGTGAAATTCATTTACACAGATCGAGAAACACCCCTCGAGGGATGCCCGAACCGTTTTCAAAAGTTGCCACTTTTGCTTCCTAAGTGCCTAAAATAGGTCATGCAATACGTGGGAAATCTGGTTAAGCGGCGATGGCATTCATTACCGCTTTTCAAGGGAACAAGAGATGTATTCTCGTGGAGTAGTGGTTAGTGTGCTTGGCTAACAAATTTTGGTCGTCCTGGGTTCGAATCCAATTTCGTCAGAATGTTTTGCAATATTTTTTCCTAATATATTCTTGTGTTTTTTTTTCATTACAGTAGGATCTTGTATTCCATTTTTATAATCACAAACAACAACAGAAATAACATCAAATAAATTTTACATTGCCAAATATTGCGAGTACATTATCATTTGGTATGCTAATGTAATGAAAAAACACAAGAATATATTAGGAAAAAATATTGCAAAACATTCTGACGAAATTGGATTCGAACCCAGGTCGTCCAAAATTTACAAAACTTGTTAGCCAAAACTCGGTCCCTTGAAAAGCGGTAATGAATGCCATCGCCGATTAACCAGATTTCCCACGTATTTTGCATGACCTATTTTAGGCACTTAGGAAGCAAAAGTGGCAACTTTTGAAAACGGTTCGGGCATCCCCCGAGGGGTGTTTCTCGATCTGTGTCAACGAATTTCACGGGGACCGAGGGGTAATTTTGCGGTTCCCTTGTCAGCATACTCAAATATGTCTCAATAAATAAATTGCTCAAGCTTCGTCGCATATGCCCAGCATCCAAAACACTTGGTTTGGTATATGGTCGACCATAAACTAGAAAAAAATGCTACAATGGTTGCAGAACACGAGAGAGGGAGAGCGAGTTCAAGAGGAAGAGTGGGAGAGGGTGTGAGGGAGATAGGGCGATGGGAAAGGGATACGACTGCACCCTCTCTCTAGTTTGTGCTCAGCATCCTCTATGACCCCAACGAATACATTCGACCTTAGACATCGTCTCTAGTTTGTGTCTTTGTGTCGCTTCGCCCTTTCGTACGGACTAATAAATACTCTTCGTTTCTGATGGTAACCATCCTCAACAATTTCTTCCTGGACACCAGCCAGGTTGATACTAGTCAACCCTTCTTCGAAGTCGTTTCGCACAATGTCCAAGGTTATCGGCAACAACACTCCCGCACTTAAACTTGGTAACCCTACACGTTTTCTCTTTCAAATGGATCTTTTCCATAAACGCCCACTCTAACGAAATCAACTCGTTATTGATTTCAGAGGGGGTCCCTACCAAAACGTCCCCGCTCCTTGCCAGCCCCACTGGGTATGAGATCTGATCTCATGACACTGACCCAGTGGGAATAAGTCGATGCCTCCTTTTTCATCTAGGAAAGGCCCGAGTCCAGTGTCAAAGCAAGAAGAACTCGTCAGGTCTTTCATGAGAACTCGTATCGTGAAATTATATGTATCTCCCTTTGTTATGTTCCACTCGTGTCCATTTTGTGTGGTAGAAAGAACAACATGTAAAGGGGACCAAAAATATTTATCATTGAGAAACTTCGAAAGTGCCAAAGAGATGAACAAAATAACTTCAAAACTCAAAAAATTATAACCTCTCTCATAATGCACTCTCACACAACTCTCACAACTTACACTCACTCAGATCACAAAATTCTGCCGAGTCTTTTCTAATTTTCAGTTAAGTTTTTCATGGCAGAATTTGGTCATCTTATCTAGGAAACTCAGAATCTCCTGGGTTGGGTGGGTTGGAACCCTCTCGTCCACAATCGAATCGAACTCAATCATGGGTGATAAAGTTTCGATCGATCTATTCTCGTCCTCTTCCTCTAGCTCGAAACTTGATCCATTATCACGATAGTGCTTCATAGCAATGTTGTCATCAAGTTCCGTATTCTGAGATTGATGTTTACAATTATCACTCGATGTCATTGAACTCACCATTAGGAAATTGACGAGTTCCATAAGTGGAGGATGGTGACCGTGGAACCAGCTGATTAGAGCACTATAAAAAGATTTTTTTTAAAAATATGGTTTTAGATTTTTTGCAGATGATACTATTTCAATCAGAATAGTAGGAATCTCACCGGTGCCAACTCTCCACTAGATTAGTGGTTCGATGACGATCGACCATGTATTTGCAGAGCATCGTCTCGGGGTGAGCCATCCATTCCGATCTGAAATAATCCAGGAAATTATGAGATGCAGTATACGCAGGGTGGACATTGGAGACGGGGATTGTCAGAAGATCACATCTGAAAGAATATGAATTAGCGGATCTTGTGAATAAGCGATAATTGTGAATGAACTTACTGATCGATGTAGATTCTTGGGAGAAAGATGGATGCTCTTATGCGATTGAACCAGATACGGACGACAGGATAACTCTTCGCGAAGGCATTCAATCCAAACGATGAAATTTTGTTATTAATACATTTGAGTGCATGGAAAGAACAACCTTGGTGAGCAACCATTGGAAGAGCAGTCCGAATGGCTTTGATTATTCCAGTCTCCCAATCGCTCACGACACGAACTCCTCGAAGTGAGAAGTTGAGATCGGAGAAAATGGAGAGCATGGACTGAAAATTCAGATTTTTTCGTGTGCCACATTCTCACAACAAACCTCGAACAAGAGAATGTATTCTGATGCGGCCTTGGATGGAAGGAGAGCCGCCATCAACAGGAAACTCGTGTTGCGGAAAATTCGGTTATTGGAGTTCCCAAAAGTTCGTTTAAAATTTTTTTAGTGTGCCTCGATGTTTTTTCTCAACAGCCAAGAATTTTTTTTTCTCAACAGCCAAGAAATAAATCGAGCCCTACTAACCGGCTATGAATGTAGCTCAATATTTAAGAGACCGGCTCCGTTATTTTCGACCACCCTTTGGTCACGGTGCCCCCGGAATGGCAGCCATACCCGAGTATTATGAGTACTTTAGTCGTACATTGTTCAAAACATTTTTTATTTTCTGTTACCTCAAATCACCTGGTTGAAAATTGATCCCGTAGGCAAAATGCTCAAAAAATCATATTTTCTCAGCCAGATTAGATAGGTTAAATTGCTCAATTACGTTAACATAAGAGTGTCCCGAGGTATATAATCAGCCGTTATGATATGACTGTACTCGATTTGAAAATCATTTTTGAAATTTATTTTTTTGGGATTTCTTGCAAAACGAGGAAATAACGCAGGCTCCCACTATGCTCAATTTGTTGTACCTTCTCACATGCATCGAAACCTCATTGAGTGGGAATTTTCAATTTTTACGAAAAGCGTCGTTTTTACGTTTGAAGACAGTCAACTGAGGGGTTAGATTGTGATTTAATTCCCTTATGGCCGAATAAATGCCTCAAATGCGTTAGTTCGAAAACTACTCAACGTTGCCAATTGCGTAGCGTTGATTTAAGTCGAAATAACCATACTTCCCGAGATTTTGAAAAATCGGTTTTTTGAATCTTGTTGACTTTGCATTTTTCCGACACTTTTTTGTCCTAACGCAGAAATAACGCAGACATTCACTATTATAATTCGGTAGACCCATCAACTATGCATCGAATCCCTATCAACTAAGCCGTTCATATTTTTACGAAAGTCGCCATTTTTCCGCTTGAATTCACGTGTTTGAGAGGTACAAATTCAAATTTATTTCATTGTGATCGATCATGAATACAGAACAGTAAATGGCAGACACTAGGCAACGTTTCACATTCAGTCGAGTCACTTATCATCGAAAAAACCAGGTTCTGCAAGTTTCAAGGAAAATTTTATTTTGGAGAGAATAACGATCTACAATTTTTCGATTTTTTTCATCATTTCAAATCATGGTTTTATCGATGATAATTTACTCGCCTTAATCAGAAACGTTGCCTAGTGTCTGCCATTTACTGTTCTGTATTCATGATCGATCACAATGATATAAATTTGAATTTGTACCTCTCAAACACGTGAATTCAAGCGGAAAAATGGCGACTTTCGTAAAAATATGAACGGCTTAGTTGATAGGGATTCGATGCATAGTTGATGGGTCTACCGAATTATCATAGTGAATGTCTGCGTTATTTCTGCGTTAGGACAAAAAAGTGTCGGAAAAATGCAAAGTCAACAAGATTCAAAAAACCGATTTTTCAAAATCTCGGGAAGTATGGTTATTTCGACTTAAATCAACGCTACACAATTGGAAACGTTGAGTAGTTTTCGAACTAACGCATTTGAGGCATTTATTCGGCCATAAGGGAATTAAATCACAATCTAACCCCTCAGTTGACTGTCTTCAAACGTAAAAACGACGCTTTCGTAAAAATTGAAAATTTCCACTCAATGAGGTTTCGATGCATGTGAGAAGGTGAGCATAGTGGGAGCCTGCGTTATTTCCTCGTTTTGCAAGAAATCCCAAAAAAGTAAAAAATAAATTTCAAAAATGATTTTCAAATCGAGTACAGTCATATCATAACGGCTGATTATATACCTCGGGACACTCTTATGTTAACGTAATTGAGCAATTTAACCTATCTAATCTGGCTGAGAAAATATGATTTTTTGAGCATTTTGTCTTCGGGATCAATTTTCAACCAGGTGATTTGAGGTAACAGAAAATAAAAAATGTTTTGAACAATGTACGACTAAAGTACTCATCATACTCGGGTATGGGCTTGTGGCTGCCATTCCGGGGGCACCGTGACCAAAGGGTGGTCGAAAATGGTCGAAAATAACGTAGCCAGTCTCTTAAAAAAAAATTTTTTTAATACTTACTTTTTGACATCCAACAAGATCTGACGTTTTCTCTTGTTCTTGTTCTTTCCTCCACTATACAGATCGAGGACTTCATCGACGTCACCTGGTAAGACTAGATTAGCAATGCCTTCTCTTCTAGCAATCATGGCATTGCACTCCATGTACGCCCTAGAAGGGTTCTTCAGATGTCCGTCTGCTGCGCATTCTGAGTTCTTGACAGAGAAATCCTTACTGAAAACCATATTCTCATCTTTCATCATCTCCATAATCAACAAAATGAGCAATAATAACTTACGCGATTTTCGTACTGAGCACGACTGCGGGTCTGCACTTTTCGTCTGTATTCCAATCGCAACGATGCCGAGACGGATCAGCGGGGTTCGATAGGAACACCGCTTGATCGTCATCGGGGAAGAATACACGAATAGTGGCCTTCGTACCTGGAGAAGTGGATCTCTCACATGAAATACACGCATACTTAGCCTTTCGGTTCGTAACCGGGACTTCGTTTCCATCGATCTTCTCCTTGAATCGGTAAGACACGATTGAATCATGTACTCCACCGATTCGGTAAGCGGCGATCTTGTGGTTCCCTTTGTTACTTGGCAAAGAGAAGCCTCTCCATGTTGCATTTGAGGTCATCTGAAAAGAAGTCAGATAGAATAAAACAGAACAAGTAGCACTGAAAAATCAAGCAAATTGTCGAGAGAAAAAAACAATTACAAAAAAATAAAACGAGAGCGCTCACACACGTGTGGCTCTGCTTTGTTGGCTGCCCTTATATACCCACAATCGAACGGAGATCTCCGATCGGACCCTACCTAGTTAAAAATGGAAGCATCCGAGCTCTGACTCTTCCTTGTTAGATCGGGCCCTTCCTAGATGAAAATGGAGGCATCGACTTATTCCCACTGGGTCAGTGTCATGAGATCAGATCTCATGCCCAGTGGGGCTGGCAAGGAGCGGGGACGTTTTGGTAAGAGACGTTTTGGTAGAGGGGGACGTTTTGGTAAGGGGGACGTTTTGGTATCGCGCGTCGGGGACGTTTTGGTAGTGCCCTCAAGAGAGGGGGGACGTTTTGGTAGCGACCCTTTCAGAGGATCCCGAACCGAAGTTGGCCGACGGCAAAGCTCGCCTCTACAGTAACAGATTCTGTCCCTTCGTGAGCGAGCACTGTTGTATGCTGCAGCTAAAGGAATCGAGTTAGTATATTAGAACTTAATGGAATTTAGGAGCCGCGTGCATCTTTATCATCGTTGGACCCGATCATATTCATTCAGTGTCGAAATCGTCAACGTAAGCATGGGAAAGGATAAGCCGGAGTGGTACTTCAAGAAGCACCCGCAGGGAATGTAATAGGGGGAATGCCGGCTTTCGAGAGGAATGGAAAAGTTTGAATTTACCCTTGCACTAATCATATCATAGTTGGTTTACACCCTGAGTGATCGTTGAACTCTTCATCTGAGTGATCGCTGGCCCGCTCTCTCAGCCTGGTGGGCGCGAATTTCCGTGCATCCCGTGGTTGCCGCAGGCCCCCTGAGGACACCTATATTACATTCATGAATGTTACATAGCCGGAAACGTAAACAACGATGCCGGAATTTGATGAGAACATTTCGAGATTGCGAACTATGAGCAGATTGTGATGTAATTCTAAATAAATTAATGTTTTTTTTGAAAACTCCTCGAGAGATTGGTCACCATACATTCAAAAACACTATATCTACGAGCATTTGAAAGTGATTATACAAGCCCGTAGATTTACCTATCTAACAAAAACGGAAGGGAGGACCGCGATGGTTTAACTTATTTCATACATTTCTCACATAACTTTGCTTTTCAATCGATATAGTATCTCTAGAGCTACTTGACGAGGTAATCCTGTATATATTCGATAAGTCTCACGTTAGCTCTCGAAAAATACAGAGAGAAGGAAAAGTGAGTGATTTCGTAAATCGTACTCTTGTTTTTTGTGTATTAAAAATAACCCGAAGTGAAACTACGTGTGCATATAGGAATCAGAGAGTTACAGTCTATAGTACTCCCGGTGTTTGATTTTACTGTGAGCTGGGTTAAAATGTTATTTTATCATTTCGAGGCTAGAACTGCGATGATAATGCTTAAAAGTATTCTCAATCATATTTAAGGTTTTTGCTTGAGATTTCCGATATTCGTCTTGTTCTTGATGTCAATGGCGAGAAAGTCCTCGAATGATCCGATCAACTGAATGAGAAAATGCGAAATAGATTGAACTGGAGCACAATCGCCGCTTTCCATCAAATGCTCCGCTTGACACACATAAAAAAAAGAAAAAAAGTAGCTCATTTAAGCAAAGAGTCTCTCGTGTGTGATCGGCTAATACAAACCCACAATCTCACGTCTAGAACTCACAAGCAAACCCAAATGGTCAAGTTCCCCTATTACCACCTTGTTCAGCGCCACTTCCTTACTAGTAGCCTTCTCATCCACACTTATGCGGGGATCATTGTCCAGCTTCTGAAATTGTTGAATTTTCGACAATTATAATATATTCTCAACACTAAAGCATCGCGTATGAGATTCACGTCATCACTGGAAAATAATCTCACCGCGATGAATGAAATGAAAACGCTGAAGAAGAGGGCGCAGTGCGGGTAGATGAGGTCAGAAAGGAGCAGGAGCTGCAAGAATTTACGGAAAATCGATACCATTTTATATCTCAATGTAATTCGAGTAGGCAGTTACCGTTTCCAGGGAGTACGGAGGGTCAGCGCCATCCAAATTCTGCACCATGCTGTTGTACATTTCCTCGACGAGCATCGGGGTGGAGGCTCTCCTGATGCAGAATAATGCAGATATATCATGTATTTGTATCATGCAGCACTGATTTGTGGCCTAGACACTCCGTTTTCAGAGTCGTCGCACTGGTTTTTTTGTTTCGTGAATGCATTTTCGTGAGTGGGTCATGTTTTCTAAATTCGTCCACATCTCTCTCATGCACCTCTCCTCAGCGGTCAGGGCAGACAGTGTGATTCTGTGTAGATCCTCGACGCCGACACCGAGATGCGTGCCCTGCACGAGGTAATCGGTACTCTTCAGAATTTGATAAGGAAGTGTGTAACTGGATATTCGTCTGAGAAATTGCAACATCTCTCTTGACTGGTAGAGAAGTGATGGAGAGATGACAATGAAAAGATAGCTCGAATCGCTCACTCTCTGATGGGTAAATGCTTTAGTGATGTTGTTTAAGTGGAGGAACGAGAGAGTATGCACATAGAGTAGGGTGGATCTCGATCCGGCATCACTACGAAATCCGTACCTCCCAATCCAGTAGTGCGGCAAGATCACCGGTGTTCTTATCGATGAGTACGTTTCCAGCGTGCAAATCTGAAATGAATCATTTTGTAAATATTGTCTGACGTGATTGTATTCAATTTGTGCAAGTCCCCACCTCCGTTAACGAGTACCGGTCGGAAGCCCATCTGTGTGTAGATGGTTGAGGGAAGGGTGGCACCGTGGTAGACGGGAATGAGCGCGTCCACCTTCTCCATCATCGCCTTTGTCTTCTCGGAACTATCAACGGTGAGCAAGCCCATGATCATGCCGCGATACGTCTACGGAGAAAGTACAGATTAGTGATGCCGTTACGGGTAACGGTTCTCTACATCTGCGTGCTCTCTCTCTGGTTAGTAGCACAATATAGCGTGTGGAGAGAAGAGAGACATAACAAGAATCACTAGTACAGATCCAGAAGCGGAGAATGAAGCATTGATTTCAAAACGGAATTTAATGCCTGCTGGGTTTCGACTCGGCATTCTCGGGATTTTCCTAGTTTGTTTTGTCATGAATAGAATGTCGTGACATCCTTTATTTTCTCCCGTATGAATATACTGGATCTATGATCGATAAAGGAGTCCATACTACAACAAAAGCACTTGTGTGCCTTGTGCCGACCTTCCATTTGTTATGTTTATTTACCTCTAGAGGAAAGACTATCGAGATGTACTCGAAGAAATTAATCTGCAGCTTCGGAGCGGTTACTTCGTTTTTGAGCGAACATGCCTGGATCTTGCCTAGCGCCCTTGCGATCTGCAATTTTTTCTTAGAAAATTTAAACAATTTATAGTGAAAATAACATGCCTGTTTGACTTGCTCCACGCTGTGCTTCTCATATAAACTCATCAGCCGCGAATTCCCAATGTACTCAAGACACAGTTGAACGCTGGTCTCATCCTGAAATTTGCTTGATTTCATCAAATATTTGTAATATTCAGTGCCTCAATCAGGGAGGAAACAGGTGTTTTACCTCTGCCTGTATTCCGATACCGTAGTACTTTTTCGGCATTGCAAGGTCTTCAAACTCTTGAAAGAAGTCGTACGTTGCGACTTCCGTGGTTGTAAGCTGGGGTGATTATTAATAGCGCACAACGTAGTGTGCACTAGGGATAGCGTTTCGGGTAATGCCTCTCTCCATCTGCGTGTTCTCTCGACGGTCAGATAGACGGGAGAGAGTGTGGAGAGAGTCATCACCCGAAACGGCATCCCTAGTCTGCACGCGTGTTCCTCAATACTGACTCAACCTTAATTTACCTCACGTAGCTGGCGTTCCATGTCCGTCCACTGCTCCTCGCTGTAGTCAAAAAGTCGCTGGCCTTCAGGCTGAGCATCGTTCAGCTTGCGTAGAGGAAGCGTGGACGGTATCTGCGGAATAATCACTCAGGACTGAGTCAGGAGACAAACTGGAGATGATATGAGACCGATGTCATCATAACCTGTAGTATTTGTCAACGCGGATGCTTCGAACCTTGATCACGACGGTTTTCGGCAATTTCTCGTCTGCATCAGCGCCTTCCCAGTCGCATGTGATCAGTCCGCAGCAGGATTTGAAACCCTGCGAGTTTTGTTGTTGTAAATTGTAAAAACGTGGGGATCTGACATACATTTCCATCGCCAATGTCTACGACAGACTTGTGAGGACCCAGTCTTGCTTCCGTGACCAATGAAATTCTGAAATGTGAATGTAAGACACTTTGGAAAGACATAAAACAACACCATTGTTTTCCATACATCGACAATGCTTCGAAAAATGCAAAGTAAAAGATGATTCCAAAAGCTCTAAGCGAGATCAAGAAATTAGCAGCACATACCTGAGGTGATTCTCTAGATCCGACCAGGTGACTGTAGTTCCGAGGATAACGGTAGAAACTTCGCCAAGACTCATTTAAACCTGGAATCAAATGATAATGATTGCTCAGAGGATAAAGATATCAACTAAAGCAATTATGTGAAGCAAAATATATAGTGAACTGATAAGTCCTAATCAGAGAAATTCATTAGACACTATAAAAATGTTGAGTCGATAGCATCGTATCCTTATCATTTGCACGAGACCTTTGTGCCGTCGATACACGTGCACAAAGATCTCGTGTATGAATCGAGTGCACAAAGATCTCGTGCATGAATCGAGAGCCCAAAAAATTCGGTTACAATGATTAGGAGACGACGTAGATACGTGTATCGAGAGTCCGGTGAACGAGCAAAAAAGGTATTTTCCAAAGCCTTTTCGAATATTCAATACTGTGATGAGTGAATTCCTTGTGAAAATGTTTATCCCTGGTCTAAAAAAGTATTAAAAAGAAAGAAAATATATCTCAGGTACAGTATTGGTGTGACCTTATATGATCTCAAAACACTCGTAAAGCATTCACAGTCACTACTCTGCGACAGATTTTCTGACAATTTCAGCTTGGCACACTGAAATCTTCTTGAATTCCGCACTATAGACCCCGTGTCGAACGATTTTGGATATTATATCTGTCTCTATTACAAACAAAGTCTTCCACCACAATCAGGTCAAGATCACGTAATTTAAAGAACATTTTTTTCAGTTCTTTTTTTCACGAGAACCCGTATTGCTCATTCATCGGACTTTTCTGTGTCTCCTTATCACCAAATCTGTCTGGCCTCTCGATCCATGTTTCTACGTGTCTCGATACGGCACAAAGATCTCGTGCAAATAACAAGAGAACGAGAGCGAGAGAGATTGAACAAGCTCAGTGTAATAGGGGAAGAACTCCGTATGGCTTTATTGTTCTTTGCTGTTATTGATCTTTGTTTACAGATGAGGACGGCAGTAGTGATTTGTCTTACTGTGGTTATATCATGTTCATCATCCTTCAAATTTCTGGCTTACAACCCCCAAATCGGCAGTTCGCACGTGAACTTCATGTCGAAGCTCGCAGATGCGCTGATCGACGCCGGCAATGAAGTGGTGGGATGACTAAACTCCTAATTAATATTTGATCCACGACAATAGTATTCTGAACTATTCTTAGTTATTTTCTCGTTCAGGTGATGCTGTCACCCCGTACAGATACTTTTGCCGGTGCGCCAAAGACGAAAGCCAGGCTGATTGAAGTTCGTGCCAGCTGTCAGATCTGAATAGTATTCAGTAAAGACAATAATTGAAGATGGCTCAATGCGAGTACTCGGCTTCATTCATCGCTCAAATGGTATCGAATGCGGGCTCAATGGCGTCTGTGCGGAAGAGCACGAACACCTACTCCCATCTGATCAACGTACCACAACGTACGTAACATGTCTAATCGAACACTATCATTTCAGCAATACCGGCCGATGATGACATCATACACTCATCAGTGCAATGGTAAGATGTTCAAAATAATCGAGTGATTGGAATACCGTCGCAGCTACACTATCCGACAAGGCAATGATGCAGAAACTGCGAGAAGAAAAATTTGACTCAGGTTTCACAGAATGCATCGACATGTGTGGATATGGTGAGTAATCTCGTGATTTTCTGTCAGATATATTTGAGAGTGTTTAATACAAAATTATAATTCAGCACTCTTTCATCTTCTCGGCATCGAAAAGCATGCTACAACTTTATCGATGGCTTTAATGGACGGCCTCTTCCGAATTACTCAAATTCCCGCCAATACGTTCCTTGTAAGTATATTCCTTTAAAATTAGTTCCGTGAACTGTCCTAAAACTTGAATAACTATGCAGCTAAAAATTGAAAGTAAGAATACAAAATACGTTTTGTAGCTTTGACGGGCGGAAAATACGGCGATCGAATGTCGTTCATGGAGAGACTGTGCAACACTTTGTCTCAGTTGTCCTATTCCCATCTTCTTATCGAAAATAGTCTAGATCACTTCCAAGAGGTCGTCGGATCAGCTCTTGAAGGTGGAAATATTAGGGTGTGTTTTTTTTGAAAATAATTTTGAAAAATATTTTAAAATGGGAATCAGGACATGATGGCTGCTTCGTCTCTGGTATTCTTTAATTCCGACCTTTCCCAAGCTCTCTTCTTCTCGAGTGATCGACATCGGAGGTATCAGTGTGCACGATGGACACAAGCCACTTGACGAGGTAATTACATATTTTAAACTCATGACACATCTTGAAATTTTGATTCAATGTTGTATTGACGATACGATTCACAGTACTGGTCGGGGGTCCTAAATCTTCGCAACAAGACAATTCTAATATCATTCGAGACATGGGTCAAGGGCTATCTTATGCCTCATGAGTACAAGGAAACGATACGGAGAACGATCAAGAAATTCCCCGAAGTGACGTTCATATGGAAGTATGAAGTGAGTGTTTTTGCTTGATTTATGGGTGATGTGTAGAACTAAGGCAAAGAACAATACTACGTTTATGAAAGTAATACGTTGATTAAGCGCTCAAAATTTTTACTTTTTCAGAAGCCTGAAGACAACATCTCTGATGGTTTTGGAAATATTGTCGAAGCATTATGGACACCACAAACGGACCTTTTACGTGAGTATGATCCGGGAATTGTTTACGTTCAAATATTCGTTATTGAGATGACAGTCAACTCACAGCCTTCATCACTCATGGAGGACAGGGAAGCATTACCGAATCAGCGACAGCTGGTAGCATACCTCAATTTGAACGAGACATTCATTTAATTTTGCAGGTGTTGCTCTCGTCTGTATTCCAGTCACTGGAGATCAGTTCAGAAATTGCAAGGGGTAAGAAACTTCCAAATATATTTAAACATGCGAACACAGAACATACTTCAATATCAAATGTTAAAGGTCGAGCGGAACGGAGTCGGAATGATGATCGAGAAGGAATCACTCGCATATGATGAAGCACTCGAAGCTACGCTCAGAAAACTCATTACTGATAACAGGTTGAAACTTGTGATATTGCAGTTTTTGACGAATTGTTCAGGTACCGTCAAAACACGCGGAAACTGGCGCAAATGATTGTCGATCGACCTTTCCCTATGAAAGATGTGAGCGATTGCTGTTGTAACGATGATTCATTCATGAATCTCAGATCTTCGTTCGAAACATGGAATTTCTCGCGAAATATGGGCCTCTCACTCAAATCAGTCATCAAGGAGCGAACTTAACATTCATTGAATACTATCTCATCGATGTTTTTGCTTTCATCGCCTTAGGAATCGTATTATCCATCTCTCTGTTCATATTTATCACATGTAAAATTGGAATAGCTCTGAAGCATGTATCTATTAGAAAGGCTAAAGTTCAATAAAAACACATCGTCGTTTTCGTTTTAGTGATATGTACTTCAATGAGGATTCAACTAAACATAAACTGGCTCTAATGAGAACACAAATATGTTTGAAAACATATGACATGAAACTGGGTCGTGCAACGCGAGAGTAATAAAAAAAGATCAAAGACAAATCTCAAACAGCGCCCTTCATTTTCCAAAATATTTATCATACTTCTCAGAAGGATGGTTCACTTTCCAGTTCTATCAGATATACTAGTAGTTATTACTGATAACTCGAGTCTTCTGAGATATTGCTGAGCCATTATGAGTGATGAGCAGCAAGTGTGGATAATGGTCATGCTAGAGTATATTATGGACGCGATCAACTTTGACGATTTGTCCCCTCCCAGAACCGGCTATCATGCATTTTTGATCCAATTTTGAAGATTCCAAAGGGCTTTTGAAAAAATATTTTTTAGAAAAATGTTGTTAATACATCAGACTCTTGATACACTACGGAGTATCTCGTTATCGTTGGCACCGAGACTTTTTGGCCTCTCGATCCATGTGTATACGTGTATCGATACGGCACAATGATCTCGTGCAAATGTTTTGGAAATATTATAGAGCCTAGTGAAGTTCTCTGATTAGGACTGACAGGCCAATGTCACATGATTTTCACTCGCGAATGATCTGAGTTGCTCCTCCCACTCGACTGTTTTTTTCAAAGGGCATTTACCGTATGAATCGAGAAATACTGACGCGTTCTCTGTACTAGCAGAGGAGGGGTGGGACAGTTGGTTCAAAATGGTCGTACGGGGCTCATACTTTGGGTGTGTGATCCCTATGGGTCGAAAAAGCTTTTTTCATAAAATTATTGATCTTTGATCTCCAAAAATCGATAATTTCAAAATTATTTCGGCATCATGTGACATACCGTTCGAAAGAGCATCAAAAGTTGTGTTGAATCGTAGAAGGAAACTAGATTTGAGCAACTTCGACGTGAGTTATAGCTCAAAAAGTGAAAATGTTGATCAGTTTTGGTTAAAATCGATATGACTATACTTGAAGATATCATCACTACCCTCCTTCCTATATTCAGATATTTTGTGTATTTTTCATCGTAGAATTCGATGAATCTTTTTGCGAGACGAATCGATCAGTCCATTTTATCGAAATCACCCGTTATCCATCACTCACTCTCCTCTCTTCCCTCGCACTCTCCTCTCTTCCCTCGCACTCTCCTCTCTTCCCTCACTCTCCTCTCTTCCCTCACTCTCCTCTCTTCCCTCACTCTCCTCTCTTCCCTCACTCGGGAAGGTGCGCGTGTTTTCTCTCCCGTTTAAATTGTAATTTCGTGTATATTTCCTCCCCCCCCCACCCCCATGTCCAAACGGGCCACAACGGGGGGATCTTCCCCACAAGCGAAGCGCGGCGCACTTGATAACCTCATTGTGTCCGCACAAGCGCTCGCCTTGACGGAAGCTCCCACTGGAGTGGAAGAGTCCCTTTGGACTCAAATCACCTCGGTCCTGAGTCAGATGGCCAAATCGGTCGATCTGCTCCTCTCTAAGGACAGTTGTGGTTCCCATGCGGGCATCTTCTCCTCCCCTCCTTCCACCTCCTCCCTCCCCACTTCCTCTCATCCTCCCCCTTTCTCCCTTCTCTCTCCTCTCTTCCCCCCTTCCCCTCCCACTGGCGAGGATCCTGTCGAGGCCCATCTGAGGGCGAGATCTCTCGTGATCTCCGGTGTTCCCGAGCCCGACCCCTCTCTGAACCTTGAAGAGAAGCTGGGGAGCGATAGGGCGGCCGTTGGTCGAGCCCTCGCTTACCTCAAGGTCGAGGCATTCCCTCAGATGGTGTATCGTATGGGAAAGACGTCTAGTGACCACCCCCGTCTCCTCAAGGTGGTGCTCCCCTCTCGTTCCCACCTCCTTTCTGCACTCAAAAATGCCTCTCTGCTCCGCAAGAACGAGGATTGGAGAGGTGTCTTCATTCGGAAATCGCAGACTGTGGAGGAGCGAGAGATGAGTAAGAAGCTCAGAGCTTCTCTGAAGGGTATGCGCGAGTCGGACGCTAATTGCCCCTTCGTGTATTACAGAGATAACCTCTGGCATAAGGAGGATATACGTACCGGCAAGCGCACCCGTCTGCCCCCTCAGGGAAACTAATTAGTCGCACACCACCCCTCGATCCCCCTTCGGATGTGACCATTATCGATTTGTCTCATGTTGTTGCCACGACCTCTCCTCTTATTATCTCCCCTTTCCCCTCATCCCCTTCCCATCTCTCGTCTCTCTCGCTTTCACACACTCTCTCGCCTTCTCTTGCCCCTTCCCCCTCCCGTCTCTCACCTTCTCTGGCACTCTCGCCTTCTCTGTCGCTCTCGCCTTCCGTTCACGATTCCCCTGCCTCGACTGTCTCCCTCATCCACTCTACCCCTCCCCTGACTTCATCTAAGTTCTCCTGTGCAATGTTTAATGCACGTTCCGTTTGCAATAAGTTACCTCACCTCCACGCTATTCTTTCTATCGACATACCTGATTTCCTGTTTGTAACCGAGACCTGGCTGTCCTCTAAGATTCTAGACACTGAACTCCTCCTCTCCTTTCCTTACCGTGTATTCCGTTCCGATCGTGCCCGTCGTGGAGGCGGTGTTTGTCTCTTTATTCGCGATCATCTCCCTTGTTCCCGAGTCTCCCTTCCTTCTTGCATTTCGAGTGACATTCTAGTCGTTGATGTCCATTCCCCTACTGCTCTTATCCCCACTCGTTTTGTTCTAGTCTACAGGCCTCCTAACACAACCACTGTTCAAAATACATCTCTTTTCGATCTAATATCTTCTCTGTTTTCCGTTCAGTATCAAGTGGTTGTCCTAGGTGACTTTAATTTTCACATCAACTGGAAGTCTCCTGGTCTTTTATCCTCTCAATCATCGTGTCTTTATGATCTCTCTATCGACCTTGCTCTTTCCCAAGTTGTTCCCCCCCCTCACTAAATGGTCATTTCCTTGATGTCATTCTCTCTCCTCCTGACATCATTTCTGATTGTCGTGTATCCGCTCCATTTCGTAATGCCGATCATTCATCTATTGATTTCAAGTTCTCGTTTCCCCTCTCTCATCCCATTTTAGTGCATACTTTTGATTTCCGCAAAACTGATTTCTCTGGATTGGACAATGCACTTTATGGGACTGATTGGGAAGTGATTCTCTCTGATTTCATCGATGTATCGGATTTGTATGATCGTTTTGTGTCCTACCTGACTACTCTTTTTAGTCGTTTTGTCCCCCTCAGAAAGTGTTCTCTTCCTTCCGATCGCTACCCTCCCCACATTAAATCGCTTCTCTCACATAAACGTTCTCTGTTTGATAAGATTAGCCTCCGACCAGTACACGCCCAGTTTATTCGTGTCTCGCGTAAACTAGATTGCGAAATTCGAAAGTATGTTCGTTCCTATGAGAACCGATTGCTCGCCGGTAATCATAGTCGCTCATTTTATCATTATATTTCCACTCGTTTCAAGCCTAAAGGTCTAGTAATACCCGCTATTATTGCCCCTGACGGTTCCGTAGTCACTTGTCCTTCTAAGAAAGCGGAATCTCTCGCTGATTACTTCACCTCAGTCTATACTAGTGACGGAACTGTCCCGACCTGCCCCTCTCTTGTTTCCCAATCCATTCCTGTCTCTATTATCCTCCCTCACGAGGTCGCCTCTCACCTCAGTCGTGTCTCTTCCTCCTGTTCCCTTCCCTCTGACAACATCCCATCCATTATTTTCAAGAAGTGCTTTGCTTCCCTATCCACACCATTTGCTCATATTTTCAATTACAGTCTCATGCTTGGTTTTATTCCATCTCTCTGGAAATCATCTATTGTGGTCCCCATTCCTAAAGTAGCCTCACCCTCATCTGTTTCTGACTTCCGCCCGATTAGTCTAACTCCCATCCCAGCTAAAATTATGGAACGACTGCTTAAGCCCACGATTATCGATTGGTGTACCTCCCACAATGTAATTCCCCCCGAGCAGCATGGTTTTCTCTCCAGGAGTTCTACCGTAACCCAACTACTTGATTGCACCCAATCTTGGCGTGATACGATCGATCGCGACTTTTGTGTTGATGTTGCCTATATTGACTTAGCTAAGGCTTTTGATAAGGTCTCTCATAATAAGTTATTGCTCAAATTAGAATCGATTGGAATTCGTGGTTGCTTGCTAAATTGGATCTCAGGTTACCTCTCCGAAAGGAGTTTCAGAGTGCGAATAGGAAATGTTCTCTCTTCTGAGAAAGCTGTTGTCTCAGGCGTCCCCCAAGGGACAGTATTGGGTCCTATCCTCTTTCTGCTTTATACTTTCGATCTCCCTAAGGTTTTCTCCCCCTACCCTAAACTTTCATGTCGGCTCTTTGCCGACGATATCAAGCTCTTTACTACTTTCGATCCACTCTCTCCATCCGACGCCCCCACTCAACTTCAGTACGGGATTTTGGGTTTCACGGAATACTGCAAAACATGGCAGTTAGAAGTTGCTGAGAAAAAGTGCAACATAGTTCACATAGGACGAAATAATCCCCGAACCATCTACTCTTTTCTCTCTACAAATCTCGCAATCTCTGACTCTATTCGTGACTTAGGTGTCCATATCGATCCCCTCTTGAACTTTGATTCTCTTATAAAGATTGTTTGCCATAAATCAACTTCACTTGTCTATCTCCTATTTCGTAGTATCAGTTGTACTATTCCTTCCCCTTACATCTCAGCCTTCAAGTCATTCATTATTCCTGTATTAGAATATGCATCCCCTGTCTGGTCCCCATCATCCAAAGGTCTTGTTCGGAAATTAGAGAAAGTACAACACTTGTTTACTAGACTCTTACATTTTCGTTGCTCCAGAGTAGAACCTATCATTCCATGCTACTCTGATCGATTATCGCTCTATTCACTTAACACCTTGTATACTTGTCGTATTGTGATTGATATTGTTTTAGCTCTCAAAATTTTTGCCCATTTTGTTGACTTAGAACCTACACATTTTTACACATATCGTGCAATTAGTAGACGTAATGGTTCGTTTGTCCTTCATCTACCCTCATTCAAGAGAGAGAATCTCAAAGTATCTTTTTCTCACAGAACCGCTCGATTATTAAATAAATTGCGTTTGATTTGTAACCCCAAATTGTCAATCCCCGTTATTAAGGTTCACTTATTCAAACACCCTGACTTACCTCGTGTTTTAGGAATAGAAGTTTCGAATCTTTGAGCTGCCCTCCAATCCATCCCCATCCATTCCCGTCTCTTTTCCCTTCCATCTTTCGATCTACCTCGTCAAGTCATTCACTTATACCCAGTCAGACATACACTGGATAAGCGGACTCCTCCATCCGTTTACGAGACTCCCTCTCCTCGATACTCGAATTGTGTGACTCCATGAGAAGATCGATCCCACCCCCCCCCCTCTCCCTTCCCCTCCCCTCCCCTCCCCTCCACTCCTATCCCCTCCCCTCCCCTCCCTTACCCCGTCCTCTTTCTACACGCATCCTTCCCTTTGTTGTATTCTTACTAACTTTATATTTCCTCGTACATCCTGTACTTGTTGAAGCACCTTCAGTGGTGTACGATAAATAAATAAAAATAAATAAACTCATGGCCGGATTCGATACTCATCGACAGTTTTTCGAGCATAACTTTTTTTTCAAATTTTTTGATGAGCTCTGGTATCAAAATTCGGAATCAGCGTCCCAAAATACAACAGAAACTTCTATAGATCTTTTTTTTCGAGATGAATTTTTTTTCGACTTTTCTATTTGTGAGCAAAGGTGAGCAAAGGTTTCACATGGTGAAAAAAAGAAAAGTCCAAAATATTTCATCTCGAAAAAAATATATTTATATGAGTTTCTGGTGTATTTCTACGATTCAACATAACTTTTGATGCTCTTTCGAACGGTATGTCACATGATGCCGAAATCTCAAATTTGAAATTATAGATTTTTGGTGCTCCATACCAGAGCGGAATCGCGCCCTCCGTCCCGCGTCGGCCTGGCTCAACACCACACCACATCGCACCATGGACCCCAGCATGCAGCAGCAACCCCAGGTTGATAAACATCGCGTTGGCGCAAAAAATGACGAAATTTTCGAGTGATCAGTTAAACGTCGGCCTCCTTACAGCAATATTACGCGCTTGGCGTGCCCGCCGGTGACTCAGCACCGCCACCCGGCTCCTTTTCGGCTAGGCAACTGTAATTAGTAATCGTCGTCCTGAGTACACCAACTTGCAGATGCCGCAGTATTACCCGATGCCCGGCTACGAGGGCGGCACGCAGATGATGCCCATGGTGTATCAGGACGACCGATGGCTCTCTCTCCATTCTGCAAAATCTGAACGCGAACAGAGTGGAGAGTGATTCGAAAATTTATTGCTACCATTGAGTCAGATTGTATTATCCATTTTCACACTCTATCTTCATTCTAATGAGGATGCATTGGACATATATTATCATGATGCCTCCTTGCATTCCTGCGATAAAATGGCCAATTCAGCAATAGATTGTGCAGACAAAACAGAGAAAAGAAGACGACCAGTGAACTCGCTCTCAGCTATCGATGAGAACTGATCGGAATCGCTCTGAAAACACTCAGTAAACTATTTTTGTTGTTTGTTAATAATACAATCTGACTCAATGGTAGCAATAAATTTTCGAATCACTCTCCACTCTGTTCGCGTTCAGATTTTGCAGAATGGAGAGAGAGCCATCGGTCGTCCTGATACACCATGGGCATCATCTGCGTGCCGCCCTCGTAGCCGGGCATCGGGTAATACTGCGGCATCTGCAAGTTGGTGTAGTCAGGACGACGATTACTAATTACAGTTGCCTAGCCGAAAAGGATACGATAGCAACACATTATAATCTTGATCGAGGGCGACGTTTACCATCACAGTGCATCTTTACCTGGCTGCCGTTCCTGGTCGAGCGTAGAAGGGCGCGGGGTAGGCACCTGCAGATGGTGGGGATATCAGGCTGCAATATCAGGACGTCGTTTAGCGCTTCAGGTTTTCAGTTAAATTTTACATAGAGCGAGGATAGGTGACATCTTCCACTACACCACCCTCACTCACCGCGTAGTACATCACTGCGACATCGGCAGCACGTAGCCGGAGGAGGCGGAGTCATCGGCGCCCGTCGAGTAGTAGCCGGGTGGCGGTGCAGAGTCACCGGCGGGCACGCCAAGCGCGTAATATTGCTGTAAGGAGGCCGACGTTTAACTGATCACTCGAAAATTTCGTCATTTTTTGCGCCAACGCGATGTTTATCAACCTGGGGTTGCTGCTGCATGCTGGGGTCCATGGTGCGATGTGGTGTGGTGTTGAGCCAGGCCGACGCGGGACGGAGGGCGCGATTCCGCTCTGGTATGGAGCAGGGTTACGGTAGGCACACCACACGAATGTTTGATAAATATTTCACTGTGTGCGGATGAGTATCGTTACTACTACAATAATAAACTACAAAAAGAAATAAGCATATTGGTGCTTCACGCGCGTGATATTTATTAAAAAGCAAAGTTTGTAGAGAAGTGCGATCAGCATAAAACAGAACGCTACGCTTCCAAAGTCATACTCGAGGCATAATTAACAAAAAGAAGCGCGTTGCTTAGTGATGTTTATTACTCCGGGTTTTCCGCGCGCACCACTTCTACGAAGCTGATCGCGCAGCCACGCAAAAGTATCTTCGCGCGCATTGCCGAAAAAAGCGGAGTATGCTAACAATTAAGTTAAAAATAAATTCGTTTAATCATTAGGAGCGATAATATTACCTGGAGTGGCTCAACTGAGAAGGTGTCGGGGAAGAGCACCGACTTCATGGGCGAGGGGACGCCAGTCAAATCTGAAAGATGGTGAAATTGAATTCAAATAAATCGCTCGTGAGAAAAATTTATCACTCGAGGTTTTCAAAATAAGAACCGACTGCCACATCGTTGTTTCATGTTTCAATGGATAATATTGCAAAAAAATAAGTAAAGTAACCTGTTGAGTTCGTGCTTAAACTCGATTGTTCCCAGTTTCTTACCTCGATTCGTCGAATCAGCCCACATCTTGCCCCTGCTCAACCAGCGGTCAGTCTTGTTCTTTTCTGGAAATTAACAGATATACATGCAAGAATGATAGTCATAGCAGTTGAATCGAGTACATAAAGAGAGTTAACAGTCGAGTAAAACGTAAACGGCCGACGACAGTGGAAATGACAGTGAAAATGGATATTTCGCGAGCAAAAGAGGTCCGGTGAAGTAAATTTCCTACGCGCCATGCAACAGAGTGGTTTTCTGAGAGAACAAGCTCTCCAATTATTATAAAATTAGGCTCAAACTGAACAAAAGAAGCTCGAAACAAAGGAAATTGGAGGATCAGAGAAGGGGCGGAGTCTAGACGAGCGCGAGCCTGCGCGTTTAAAATTTTGCAGCACTTCCACTAAAATACGAAAAATATGCGGTACTGCTCGTACCGTATACGGCAAAAAATACTTTTTCACCAGCTGCTTTAAATAATATTATTATTTTAAATTCTTTAATTATTTTTGTTTCACAAACGCAACAACATGGCTGAAAATAAAATAAATTAATTTGAAAAATATAAATTTTCGCCCGCCAACTCCCTTTAAAGGAACCTGGTCATGGTGGACGATTGTTGCTCAAAATGTGTGAAATTACCCCAAAGATCGATTATTAAAAATTTAAAAAATAAATAAAATTAATTAGAATTATTGTATTTAATTTAAAACTACTGTAAGAATAAATTGGTCCACGGATAGCTGGGCGCTTACGGATACGCGCTAAACTTAGAATAGCTGGGGGATGTCGTGATGTGACTGGGTTCCAGGGCGAGAGAGTGTGCGAAAAGCGGAGAGCGCGCAGAACGAGAAAGCCAGAGGACGCGGCAAAGCTTTCCTTTCGTTTTGCTGTTGTTTCTTGCCACTGTTTATCGGTTTTTTTGCTTACATTTATTTTTGTATTAATCTTGCTGCTGTCGTGTTACCTGATTGCTGCAGACCATCTGCCCTCGAATACCAGGCTCTTTTGTTGTCCTCCCACGCCCCTGATCCTGTTTCTTAACTCGGCATTTTCGTGAAGCGTCTTTATCGCAACGTTCACTGTACTGATTCGCTTCAAAGACAATGAAAACCATTTAATAACAAGACACAAATCCTCCGCCAATGCTCTTCCCATCCCCTATCACTTTCTACCTGTGCTAATGATTCGTATTGGCAGCAACTTGGCCTTTGTACCTCATTATACAGATGCTTTCTTACTTGCTCACTTTATCGCTATGCTTTTGTGCAATTACGGAGCAGGAAGCAAATGGATCTAATTAAGTAACAGAAATATTGGCTAGCACTGAGTCTTATTCGAATTCTTCCCCGCTTTCCTCCCTCATTTGATCATGGCGACCCAATCTCACCAAGGATGAGTGCATCGATATCGTCAAAACTGCTGTCGGACTGGCTGTCTTCCGTGATGGGTTAGTCGCTTTACTTCCTTTTGATCTCTTCTCTAATATTTATGTATTTCTCTCTCTCAACTATGTCCTAAACGTAGCAACTGTTCGAGTTGACGCTCGTGCTGTTTGGGTGGCATAGATTTATTTGAAATGAGAAATTCCATTCTCAGTTTTTGTTAGTCGTCGCGAGCGGTCCTTCTCCATTTCTCTCTGATAGAGAATGGAATCCCTCTAGTTCCCCTCGTCTACTCCATCAACTCAACAAGATCGGAATCCCCATCCAAGCCGGACTCTGGTCACCGTGTGATGGGTATGACCTACTCTGATGTTTGGTCCCTCAGATACCATTCTCGTCGAGTCTCGTTTCGCGATTGATGACTCGAGTTTGGTGGACTCAGTTCTAAAATCACGGGAGCCTTCTTCCATCATCAACAATGAACACTCTACATCAAGTCCTATCGTCCTGGATGATCGCAACCCTTTCTCCAGCCAATCTCTTGGGTCTGTGAATGGAAAGAAGACCGATCCCTTGACCCCCACCCAGACGAAATGATTCTCTCTCGAACGAAGAACCGACCCGAAACCTATCTGAAACCATCCATCCCCATCTGGCGTCAACTGCCTGACATGATAAATGTAAATGTAAATGTAAATGTGAGAAACGCGATCGCCTGCAAAATATTAGGGAATCTGTGTGAAACGTGATAAATGAAAGGGTGGACTATTCGACAAGTCTTCCCCTCTTTCTCGACTAAATCAGTCCGTCTATTCGGATTGTCTCACTAGATAGGGACACTGGCCACTCTCATTTTCATTCAATTGAATAACATTGAATGCTGATTGAAGGCATGGCCGACATCGACTCGACGGTTGCCCCGAGGAAGTCTTCGCCGGTGAAGTCAACAAACTCAAGGAGGAGAAGTTCAAGCCTCGAGAAGAAGAGAATAGGTGGGTGCTGTCTTTGTTTATTGTGATGGACTGATATTGAATCATCAATCTATGTGTGTTCAATGATCGTGATTAGTCGATGCTTCCCTTATTTGGTTAGCATTTCATAGTGGCATGCTGCAGGTCACTCTCGAGCCCTACGAGCGCGATCACGCCGTCGTCGTTGTTGAGTACAGAGCCTCATTGGATGCGTTGGATTGGATGGTATCATTGGATGCGACTTGGGCGAGCGCCGACGACCACGGAGGCTGTAGTGTATTTTTCTCTCTCTATTTATTCTAGTTATTTAAAAAAAATATATATTCTACTATGTTTCGTTAGAAACCCATAAGTAGATTTTATATTACATTACTATGTGATTTCCGGTTATCAATTGTGCTGAAAGCGGAGTGCATACTCCAGTCGAACATCAGTAGTCCGTTGGCACGAGAGGACGCCATGCTGCAGGTACATTATATCCTGCACTCTAACCTTGCAAGTTCTTCTGATCAAGTGAGCATGTTTTCTTGATTAAAATTGAGCGAATATTTTTCCTATGGTTTACTTTTGGCTATATTCCCAGGTAACCCTAGCCTTATTCAATTGTTTGATGTTTTCCGTGAGTAGGAACATATCAATCCAGAAAAAAAGATACGATAATCTACGCGCTAGGTCAATCGTTTCGTTAATTGTTACTTTTGGACAGCGCTAAATATCTTGTCATTTTTGTGTTTCATTCGTCCAAAGTCTGAAGCGGATTGATAGACAAATAAGTACCATAGTGCAAATGCTTCTAGAATTGTGCTAGAGCGAACAAAAATTAATGCGATATCTCTGCCTTTTTCCAACTGAACCATATTTGATGGGAAAAGTATTCGCTCAATTTTATTCAAGAAAACATGCTCACTTGATCAGAAGAACTTGCAAGGTTAGAGTGCAGGATATAATGTACCTGCAGCATGGCGTCCTCTCGTGCCAACGGACTACTGATGTTCGACTGGAGTATGCACTCCGCTTTTAGCACAATCCAATTCAATCTTTTGTTAACACCTTTCTCTCATTTTGTAATAACTGCCATATTTGATAACTATTATCCACTCATCTCGATATTATCTATGTGTAATATTATTTTCGGATTTGTTTATGTTCATCTAGCTGGTTTACTGCTGATTCATCTATTGATTGTTTATTTTTTTTGTAAATAATTAAAATATAAATAATGCTTGAACTGACTGATCTGATTGAGCCCATGTGAGAGAAAGATGGCGTTCCAGCCTGTGAAGAGGGTCCCCTCTGGAACGGGACACGGTATCGTACAGTATGCTATACGGTAACCATCACATAGAAGTATGGTACTCAAATATTGATTGATGTCGTTATAACTATTGAATTGTCGAGAAATGTTGACTCACATAGATTGCTGGTGATGGACTACGTGTAGCAAGACCAGAAGGGGGAACGAGATCGGCAGATCTTGTAGTGCGCAGGGCTACGGTAGACAGGACGAGGGACCGGACAGGGATAGGCCGGTGCTAGAAAGCAAGCAATCACACAAGTAGTCGAGCATTCTTGAATAAACACATAATTGGTTAGCGAGGGTTACGGTAGGTCAAACTCACATCAATCGGTAGATCGTCGGTGGAAGAAGGTGGGAAGTGGTCGAGACACCATCGAGGCTCAGTAGCTGATTGATGTTCTCTGAGAAGTTTGTCTGTGGCCTCCGCGTCTCTGTTCAATCTTAGCAGCCATTCCCTCTGGTGGGCTGGTTTGGATGGTGGAGGGAACCGTCGTGTCTGTGCCGTTCCAAGTTTGCAGAGAAAACACCTCTTTTTCTTGACAGCCGTTGACATTCTGAATTATTTCTTGTTGGATTAGTACACATTGGTAAATAAAATAAATAAAAACAATAAAAATCAATAAAATACAGTAATAATGAAATAAAAATATTTTGAGGTTCGTGGTGTATTGAGAGCGCATCCAGGTCGACATTTGTGCCGGTCGCCCCCAGTGCAAAAGCAGGCTCTGGTTCTGATCCTTGAACTTCCGTATTTTTTAAAGAAAATTTTTATAATTTTTTTTATTTTTGTTTTTATTATCGGAAAGGTGATTTCTTTCATTTGAGCTTCAATCTTCTACGAGTGCCAGGTCCCTTTAAGGCCAGCTGTAATTCGCAACAATTTGTCGTATTTGTAATACATCTTCTTTAGAAAGATAAATCAAATATTGTGTAATCTAGGCAATATTTTGGATCAGAGGTATTAGAGAGTCATACGTTGCAAAGAATATGGCAAGAAAGTTGCATAGAAGTGATGTGAGGTTCAGATAATTCGAATGAAAACATACGTTGCAATCCGCACAGCTCATCCACTTCCGCATTCTCCTTATCGCTAATATTCGTCAGTCCTTGCTCGAATTCTTCCGTTGCTGAAATCAGTTTCGATATACATAATCAAGGTCTGAAATGTCTGAAAAGGTGATCAGAACAAAGAATATCCTTTTCTCTTGAAAATGATATCTTACAGGCCATGTTGATCCAATAGCTCGCGGAATATCGGAATATTAGCTCTTACGGATGATAAATTCGCTCTTAAAACACGGAAATCCGATCACTAGGATGAACAAGACCTGCCACATTCTTTCCATTAGACTATTCTGGATTGATAGAGCATTTTAAACGTTCGAATCGTGTGAATCATGTGCGAATATAGTGTTTAATTTATTCAGCAAGCACTGCAACTATCCGATCAATGAAATTTTTTCTTGCATATTTCTCATTTGGTTAAACCAAATTCTTCCTGTTGAGTAAACAAAATATCGGCTCTTATCAAGGCCGTTGATCTTGTTTTCACTGACCTCAGAGTGCTCGATAAATGGCGAATCGGTATCATTTTCTGAGCGGCGCTTCTGAACAGTTTCCAAAATCCCGATTCGAAAAGCAATAAGAGAAGATTGGTAGTGGATTCAGCGAAGATTAGGCTCTCATATCGGATATTAGCTATATCTATCTTCTTCCAGTTATATCCTCGCTCTGACCGACTCATCAGCACAAATAGAGAGTGCAAATCCGTAGATTCGCCTTAGTGATTTTATAGTGGAACCAACTTTCCTCATTCCTCAAGCTCTCTTTCTTCACTCGACTGACGAAAGAGTGCAGTGACTCCGCTCTGTCCTCTACTCCATACATGAAGGAGAGTCCTCATGTTTCTTGGCTGAAATTTGCTCGCGTTTTTTCCCGAATTTTCGGCTATTTTGATGCAATTTCGCGTGGAATCGAAACTCATTGCCAATTCTAATCGATAAAATTCCCAGCCGCATACATCGACTCATTCTCGTCCATCTGCACTGGACGACCCAATCATTCCAAGAAATAATCGATAAACTGAGCAAAAGGTAAGCACTCTGAATTTCGTACATTACTCAATTCATGCTACATGAGTACAGCCATAAAGCTGTAGCTTGGAGAACTTCAAAGACCAAAGATCATCGATCAAAGATAAAGCTCCTGATTGATTGCTTTTCAGGTGTTAAGCCTTGCCACCACCTCACCACAGCCTCTGAAGAACGGAGCTGATGTCCATACCTTGCCCTCTAAGCCTAAGACTAAGCCTAAGCCTTCATCAGAATGCAACACGGGTAATTGTCTCTGATGGAGAAGGGGGCCTCAATCCCCCAAGAAGAGCCCGGGGAGCATGAAGACCAGCGCTATCAATAGCACGTGCATAGTGAGCAAGAATTGTAGAAATTTTGAAGAATATGTTGTTTTTAGTAGATATTTAAAAACCCTTTTGTTACGTTTTATTATTCAGTGCGATAAACTGTTGTTTTTTCTGCTTTGTGTCCAGCCAAGGAATGGGATGATTGACGAGACAGACATGATCATGCACTAGGGACACACGAAATCTCCATCCGGTCAGAAAGACGTAAGAGAGCGCAGGCAAAACACCGAAACGGCATTCATGTTGTGTACCCGGAATTCGTCTCTTCTCTAGTGCGATTTGTAGTCTCGTGCTCACTAGCCAGGCACTAGGTGTGTCTAGGACGAGGGAGTGGAAAGAGAAGCGCCCTCATCATTTCGCGGGATCTCTAGACGACGAGAGAAACGAGGGAACCGGGAAAAAATGAGGGAGAGATAGAGTGTTTATCTACTCGGTTCTAGGCTCAACGCAACACTCGCCTCAACGCAACACACTATTTAAATCCTCTCGATTATTTGTTTTCTACAATGAAACATTTCACTGAATTGTTGACCAGCTCTCATTATTTCGTTAGTATTATGTCTGAAACTCATCCGATTTCCTCTAAAAAAAATTTTGTGTTCTGTGCAGAAACTCATAATTTGCAGCTTGAAATCATGCCAACCTACAAGCTCACGAGCTTTTCGAACAGAGGGAGAGCCGAGGTTTTTTATCGTTATATCATTATTACGTAGAGGATTTCGAGATTCGCTATTTTCACTCGTTGCACCAACGACTATTCGTGATCTCATATTTAGAGATTTCTCAAAGGCAATCCAGAAACGGTGATCAATATTTTCAACTAGGCTATTGGTAATATTCTTTAGAATTTCTATCACAGGTGACTCGCCAGATGCTTTACCTCTCCTCCACTCCCTTCGAGGATATTCGCATCCCTATGGAGGAGTGGACGGAGTTCAAGAAGAGTGAGATTCGTACCTTTATCTTGGAAATGTGCGATAACCCCAACATCACAAAATGCTTTTTAATTTATTGAGACGAGGGAATTTTCAGAAACGCCTTTCGGCTGCCTTCCCATCCTTGAAGTCAATGGTCAAGTCATCCCGCAGAGTCAGGCAATCGCGAGATACGTAGCGAAGGAATTCGGTAAGTGCTAGGAAAGTAATTTCGGTTTTGGAACTCTCAATGCTGCACACTATCTGAGAAACGAGAGAATGTGCAGAATGAAGAGAGTCGAAAACCCAAACGACATCGCAACTAGAGTGATGCACTAGTAAGTGTTATCTATTGCCATTTCAAGGCCCATTCGTAACTTGTGTACGTTGAAATCATGCAATAACGAAAGGAAGTCTCTATTTGCGCGTTAGTGATGCTTCATCGGGACCTCTCCATCTCAATTCTGATGGTCTTTTGCCAGTCAGAGAAACGAGAAAACATGTGAATTGAGCGGATCAGCTCTCCCTTCGAAATCATTAGTGTGGATGCTAAGCTCTCAGGATTCGCCGGTAAGACTTCCTTCGAGTCCGCGTGGGTCGACGCGATTGGCGACCAGTTCACCGTGAGCATCTCAATTATTAGTATTTTGCTATGATTTTGTGATTCATTAACAACTGCAAACCGACACATCAATGCGAGAATAGATGGAGTTGTACTCAAATCATACACGTGAAACATATAGTTCAATTCGTTCCCATCGAAAGCTCAGGGCGAATGGAATACTAGCAAGTCATGCGTCGTGAAATAACCGTACTCTTCAGCACATTCACTTATTCACTCAGTATGTTTTATTCAGGACTACATGGCCGAGATCACGCCTTTCTGCGTGGTGCTCTACGGATTTGCAGAGGGTGATATTGAGAAGATGAGGTGATTTTGTTTATATTTCATCGTATGTTGCTTTGGATTCTTGCAAAAAAACCATGTTTCGAATGATATTTAGACTCGAATGTTGTGCTTTTTGACCTACATGGTTGCAGGAAGGAAACTGCAGAGCCGATCCGAGACAAGCACTTCGGACTATTCGAGAAGCAGTTGAAGGTGAGGGTTTCAAATGAATTGAAATGGAAAACTGAACATACGCGTCAAAAGCGAATCAATGAACTGTATTGTTTCGTTTAGAAAGAGAACATAGAGAAAAAATACAAAGGGAAAAGCGATTTGGGAATATTCGCCTATTTTTTCCGTGTATGATTTTTTTTAGAAAATTGCAAATGTATGGCGAGCAAAGAAATGGTTAGATACATAACAAATTGAACAATAATGTCATGAGCAGTGTTGGATGTGTGTTGTACATTATGAAACGCTATACGAGATCTGATCAGATCAAAACGAAACAAAGCCAATACATAATATGTGCGAAACACACCCGATTCTCTTCTTCTAACAAATCTAATTCTGCATAATAAAAAATAATTATATTAAATAAACATATTCGAAGGACAACGGTAACAATGGTCACCTCGTCGGCTCTTCTCTAACCTGGATGGATCTCTACCTCACTGATCACATGAAGATACTGGAGAACTTCATGCCAGATTTCTTCGAGGGTGAGATTCGTAGTTTTGAGCAAATATACATTGGTGAACATGTGGCGGTCTTGTAAAATCGTAAATCTCATTCGACGATCAGCCAGAACGTCTCTCTCAACTGTAATCCTAGCAGAGATAGTGAAGTCATCAATAGTTGATGAGAGGGATTCTTTAGAATCCCCGTAATCGCCCATAACTGATGACAATTTCGATACGGTTCCTTCCCTATATCCGTATTTGCTATACCAATTCAGGTTTCCCCGCCCTTCAGAAGATGAAGAAACATACGAGTGAGATTCCCAAACTGAAGGAGTGGCTGGAGAAGAGACCGCAAACTGATTCATGACGTTCGATGAATTACTATTATTGTGTTTCAACGGATAAATATCATGTATACTGAGATTCGGGTTTTCTGAAACGGAGTTCGATTAGGGTCGGCCTCGATCGGGCATCAATATTGCTTGAGATGCTTAGTGTGTGTAATCTTCTGTACTCAATACGACCTTACACAAACAGTGTATTGAGTGGAACAACAACAACAACAACAACAAAACAGGTTGTAAAATAGCTACTAACACAACCGCTAACATACATTCTTGATAGACTAATATGCCCTATCATGCGCAGGGAAGAAAATGCAACGCAGATAAGTGAAGAATCACCCCTCTCCTCTTATCTTTTATTTGCTTGCCGATGCCATTTCCCCTTCTTGCTTACGAAGTGAGACCACTAGGGTGACAAATCCGATCTGCACCTCATCATTTTGCGTGATCTCACTCAAGTCAGAGGAGCGAGATAGCGCGTGAAATGAGGAGAGTCGATTTACGAGTTGCCATTTTGAGTGATCACCTCTAGCTGATTCACTGTGATTCAAAGTAGACAAAATTTGGTAAAGACCAAACAACAGATTTCGCATAAATATTTGTACATTTCATGCGCTCTGATGCTATTCTCATAAATTATCCAAGCGTTGCCATTGAAGTGGGTTAAGTGAACAACCATATCACGCCTCTCACCTTATTCTCGACCGAATCACGCTGGTTCTTGTCAGTGTATCACTTTTTCGATTTCTAGTTTTTAACGGGTTTATTCTCTACTGAGTACCCCTAGGACCCCTGCCAAAGGATTAGTGTCTAGGATCAATCCTGACCGTGCGGCAGCACCTGTTAGGTGCAGCCTGCCAACTTCAACCCAACTTATCTGCCCTTCAAGGTGGTCCCTGAAAAAACTTTTGTTCGTGAGATAGGGCTATTTTTCGATGATCTATCCGCCTATCCAATCCGTTTGTCCATAACTATTTTCAGATTGCTGCTAGAAAACAATGCGACCTATCGTGAAAACCGCTCGAAAAACCTGTGATTTGCTTGAATAGTTGATTGGAGCATGCGATGACGATTCAAATGATAGGTCTGCGCTCGCACAGTAATCGCGCGGTCTTATTTCGCGATTTCGCGTTATGTTTCACTGTTGAGACGCCGAATGACCCGGCGTGAGAGTCGTAAAATGAAGTTCAAAACTTGGAGAGAGCGTTATCTGCTATAGAAACTAAGTTACCCAAATCGATGTGCGAGCGCAGACCTATCATTCGAATCGTCATCGCATGCTCCAATCAACTATTCAAGCAAATCACGGGTTTTTCGAGCTGTTTTCACGATAGTTCTCATTGTTTTCTAGCAGTAATCTGAATAAAGTTATGGACAAACGTATTGGATAGGCGGATAGAGCATCGAAAAATAGCCCTATCTCACGAACAAAAGTTTTTTCAGGGACCACCTTGAAGGGCAAATACGTTGGGTTGAAGTTGGCAGGCTGCACCTAACAGGTGCTGCCGCACGGTCAGGAATGATCCTAGACACTAATCCTTCGGCAGGGGTCCTAGGGGTACTCAGTAGAGAATAAAACCGTTGAAAACTAGAAATCGAAAAATTACCTGCTGACAGATTCAGGTCGAAATAATGTGAGGGGCGTGATATGCTTTACAGTTTTAATAATTTGCTTGGTATCAAGATCTCTCAAAAAAATGGCAATGTGTGAGTGAATAACCAGAAAAAAAAATTTCTTCTCTTTTTCGGTTCCATTCTCGGTTCGACACCTTTCCACTCTGCATGAATTGTGCAAAAGGGGCTCGTGAGTGGGAGAACAATAAATAACGAGTAACGGGCTCTCACTCCCTTTTCTACTCCACCAATGAAACACCTCAGTCAGAAATCTCCAGGCCACGCAAAATTGATAATTATTTCAAGGCTACACAGATATACCTTCATTCACACCTTTATTCTGCACAGTCGTACCGAAATGAAAAAAAGTGTATCTTTATTTGTTTCTCTCGTTCGCATCGTACTTCATGCTCACTCCGATTCTCTTTTAGCTTGCATAAGTGCAGAGAAGAGTAGGGAGGAACGGAGATCGAAGGCCGTTGGTGAGAGAAAGGCGTACAATCAATACCCAGCCGCGGGTCTCTCCTTTCTGACGGCTTCAGGGAAACACATCAGTCGGAAATTTCTAGGCCTGCCACAAGCCTTCTCCATTTGCACGCATACATTCTCTTCCTCTTTCTCTCTTTTTTTTCTCGCACTCTCCCGTCCATTGATTTCGCACCGACACGGGATACACTAAAATGCGGTCGGTGGTCGGTGGTCCAAAAAACACTAAAATACGGTCGTTTTAATAACTCGCTTCAAAAGGAATCTAGCAACAAACCGAAACAGTCATTTTAAAGAGGAGCCGTAGGAGAATTTTTTTCCTATTGATGATTTTATTTTATCTCTATGCGCTGGAGCAGGGCGGTCGGTTCTGTAAAAAAAATTATGAAAAAAACGCAGGTGGCCGACGGTGGCTCATCTATAACTCGTTTCAAAATGAAGCTACATACAAACCTAGACTTTCATTCGAAAGAATACAGCTTTTTCAACAACTTATATGTTGACGATGTCATACTATCTCTATGCGCTGAATTAGGGCGGTCGGGTTTGCAAAAACAGTTTAGATAATGCCTGTGGTCAGTGGTACAAAAAACACTAAAAGAGGTCGTTGCAATAACTGGCTTTAAAATGAAGTTAGAAACAAACCGAGACAGTCATTCAAAAGAAGAGTCGGAGTAGAAAATTTTTCATGTTGATGACATCATTGTATATCTATGCGCTGGAGCAGGGCTGTCGGTTGAAGGAAAAAAAGTGCAAAAACAGCAGGTGGCCGACGGTGGCTCATCCATAACTCGCTTCCAAATAAAGCTAGGAACAAACCAAAATATCCATTCGAAAGAATACAGCTTTTGCAACTGTTATGTTGATGATGTCATTCTATCTCAATGCGCTGGAGCAGGGCTTCATGTAAAAAATAAATGTGATTTTCAAAGTTATTAGAGCATAACTTTTTTCTTTCGCGTTTTGGTGACGAGCAAAGGTATACGCATGTTCGTGATTTGCCTTTGTGCCCAGTTGAGAACGTACATTGGAAACGCTGTCAATTTAAGTGGTAATATTGATTTAAGTCTAAGATAAAAATACACGCATTAGATTCACACATTCACTGAAGAACTGAATTTCCATGCGAAACCCCAAATTTGAAATTAGACATAGATTCAAAGATTTTTTGTGAAACTATGTGGTTATTAGCAGCAAGAACTGGAGAAAATATAAACTATCGTGCTAGTACTCGACATAGTTCTACTTTGTTTACAGTTGTCTAAGTAACTATATTTGCTATCTGATATTATCTTCTTTTCGGTTTCTCATATAGCCAGTCCCTTGGGACAGATCGATCGTGACAGACCATTTGGAAACTAACCGTATCGAGTGTAATTTTTTTATCTACAGATTTGGACATGTAGGAAAGCAGCTTAGTTGAGGAACGGGACACATCTAAATTATTTCCCAAGTTATAGGCTATATCTTATAGCGCGCGGAATTTGCGTAATGATATAGCAGTCCTTTCTCTGAGAGATCGCACAGCGCACGATATCTTCCTCCGCCATGCCCAAATCTGTAGATAAAAAATTACACTCGATACGATTAGTTTCCAAATGGTCTGTCACGATCGATCTGTCCCAAGGGACTGGCTATATGAGAAACCGAAAAGAAGATAATATCAGATAACAAATATAGTTACTTAGACAACTGTAAACAAAGCAGAACTATGTCGAGTACTAGCACGATAGTTAATATTTTCTCCAGTTCTTGCTGCTAATAACCACATAGTTTCACAAAAAATCTTTGAATCTATGTCTTATTTCAAATATTGTTTGGCAAGGAAATTCAGTTCTTCAGTGAATGTGAATCTAATGCGTGTATTTAAAAAAAATCTTAGACTTAAATCAATATTACCACTTAAATTGATAGCGTTTCCAATGTACGTTCTCAACTGGGCACAAATGCAAATCACGAACATGCGTATACCTTTGCTCGTTAGGATTCATGTGATGCGCACACGACTCCAGTGTTTGCTCAATTTTGAATTTTACCGCTCTTTCTTATCAGTGGACATATCACATCATATTCAGAGCAATATGCTACGCAACGATAGTCTACAAGGTACGAATCATTTGTCAGAATCTGAAACCCAAGTATTGCATAAATGTAAAACATATTATTGTCATCATTAAGCAGAGTGAGTAACAACATATTGCGTCTAAAAATATATTACAAATCAATATTAAATCAGATCCATGAAAAGTATTTGATGTTTCACTTCTCTAATTCATGTCATTCGACCCATTCACACTTTCTTATCCGAGATTATCCGATCTACCAAAACGCAAGCTTGTAGGATTTTTGATTCTAAAAAACGGGACTTTCGAATGAGACAAGAGTGAAATTGAGAGGACATTTCGAATTAATGATAATGTTCGATGATCTATTTACACTTGAACGTCTACCCTCATGAGATAACTTCTCAGCCCAAACGAGCTAATAAAGTGCGAATTTAAGGGATCAAATATATCATACCACGCAAAAGTTCGGAGGGAGTGCATGCTAGGTAGGTGTTACTCAGCGGTTTAATAATGGCGGTTTCCGTAGAACAAAGTACCCGATTGGAACAAACAATACAATAATGCGGTTTGTGAATATTACTTCATGTAGAGATCTTTGAGCGCATCTTGACAAGAAGGTCTCGCCGTTGTGTCAATGAGAGTTGATAATAAAAATAAATACACTAATTAATAATATGCAGTGACTGGAATAAATACAAATACGCGCATTTCCAGGTGGACAGAAAGCACGTGTTGCTGCAGATGCCAGTGATGAACTCCCGCTACGCAGCCAAAGACGAGAATGGCAATCGCAGCGTGGTCACTTTATAGCGGAATCGGGAGAACTATTTCCTAAGTCCGCAAATCACTGATTTCTCTCTTAAATTCCCGCATTCCGTGATTTTCCTGTTATGATTCCCGGCTCACAAAAACGGTCTATATTGTTGAGTAATTTTACCATTGTTCCAGCCCTTTCCCAGCCCAATGCCCATGGTTTCAAGACTGTAGAATGGCGGAGTCTGATAAGGTTCGTTGCGCCAAGATTATCGTGCTTTCTTTGAGTCTCATCTTCTCAGAGTTCGAGTCGGGAGCTAGAGATCGCGCTCAATCCGATTGGATCACTGTGAGTGCTATCAGTTATCATGAGTTCATGATGGATACCGTTTCAGAGCTCTTCGTGAGCGATTGGAGAACTTGGAGAAACCGGATAAACTGATCGCGACCTTCAACAGTCTCGCATCGAGCGCGGTCTCGCTCACTCTATCGCCCAACGGATTCAGAATCATTGAGGTAGCCTTTGATTGTTTATATATGGTTGGAGTGTGTCTTTGGTTGCCGAGAAAACATCATCTGTCCGTTAGAAAAGCAGGAAACTTTTTGCCTCATTTCGCCTTGTTTACCAGCAGTAAATCGATCTGACAGTACCTTTATTGATGTTCAACACCACTCAGTGCTTTCTCAAAGCGAATATCGACGATGTCCGCGCAAGGGACTGGACCTGCAGCAGTAGTGATTAGTGATGAACTTGGGAATCTGGCGAGCCGAGAAGTATGCGGGCCAACCTGTTGTCGTCGTAGTCGGCTTCACGGTCGTCGTCGTTGCTCTTCATGTCGTCGTCGACGTGGTTGTCGTCAGAAGGCTAGTCGAGGCGGTGGTAGACGCCGTCATCGTCGAGGACGGAAGACTTCGCGAGGTCGTCGAGGCGCTCGGCGTCGTTGTCACCGTCGATTGCCGAAGCGTCGTCGATGCAGCAGCAGTAGCCATCATTAGCAGAATTTCGCATTTTTCAACTCCCGTCCTGATTTTGCTTTGATTACCGATTTTCCTTGCAGTTATGTCGTATCAGATGGACTGTACTATAAACCAGAATGCCAAGTCAGAATCCTTACTGAAAGTGACGCATTATGTGGCACTGCAACGTTTATCGGTCTCCGTGATTGAGGTAGATCAATCAATCGTGCGCATGTCAGGTCTGATTCCTGCTGAAGCGGAAGCAGTCCAGCCCGATCCCACTGAGCCACTCGCAAGTGCTCTCACTTCTCTTCTCGGTTCGTTTCCACCGCTTATTGACAGCTGTCATTGATAGTTCTCGACTGTCAACTCATAAGGGTTGTGCAAGAGATGGCAAAGGGTGCGCGATGCGTGCTATAAGGTAGAATGCAATTTGCTCTCCCTCTACTGCATGCGATCGATCAGAGAGACGAGATAGCGTGAAAAGGGAGAGAGCTGAAACGGTATCACTAGAAAGTGAGGCGATCAGAGTGAGTTTCTTCATTCGACACGCTTATTCGTCAATCTTTCGGTTTATAGAGTGTGCACTCTCGGATTGTTCTCTGTCACAGACGGATTTGTTATTTATATTAGTGATACAGTTTCGTCTCTATGCATTTTGCACGCTGTGACGTCTGTCTAAACGATTCTGTTCAGAATAGAGAGCAAACATCGAAATTACGTCAATACTTTCTACCACGTAATACTCACTTTTTATCTCTTGCACATCGCTTATCGGTTGACTATCGAGAAAATACTTTGCGAGTACTTCACTTGTCACTGAACCTATCGAGTAGATCACTCTGTAGTCGCTCTTATGCGCCGAGCTGAGTAACATAGTTAGTTTTTAAGACGCCCCAGTCTCTTTCCTGACTGATATTGACGGATAGGATGACTCATGCCAAGCCGTGTGCTCCATATTTAGTACCTGCATTCCTGTTTTTCGTCTCGCAATTATCACCCAATTACTCGTTAGTGGCACCCGCTAGAATAGTAATATCTGCAATTCGCGCCCTCTGCAATAAACGAGAGCGAACGAGAGAGAATGTATGGAATAGAGAAAGAGAGGTGGAAGCTGGCGGGTTGTAGGCGGGCGACACGATTAGTCATCTCGCTTGCCCTCTTCACCCCCCTCCCCCACTGCCTCTTCCTGTGTCCCCTCTTTCTCTGGTCATTCAATAGAGTTATGAACATGACAAACTGTGTTTGGCTCTCGGTCAGTGGCACCTTTACTATCGGTTTTCTCACTCAATATCTGCTTGTCAGGTGCTCCTTCCGCGCCTTCTTTCACCATCGACACGAGCGTGCCTCCCCCGTCCATCGTCTCTTCTGCTCCTCCTCTGGTATTGTTCCACTATTAGTTTACTAGCTGCTAATAGTAAAAGCCTTCACTTCCCATGTTCTCTCGACTTTCAGTATTAGCACTGCTTATTTAGCACTCGTAAGCCCCCTCATCTGCTCCTCCTCCCCCTCCGGCAGCCAGTGGAATGCCGCGATGGATCACCGACAGCGATCCGCGCGTGACGCGAGCCGACGATGGCAAGTGGAAGGCGAGGTGAATCAGTGCGAAATAATCAGTCCAAATCCGAACCCGATGCACCTCGCGCTCTCTCGTTTCGCTGATCGCCCTTACGGAGAAGAGAGAATACCCGAATTGGCCGATCGGTATGCGAGATACGGCTCGTGAAGAGAATGTGTGAGATGCAGAGAGACGACGGCTACACGTATACTTCTAGAGTTCACTGCGGCTTTTTATCATAAAAACTGCATGAAAAGGGGCTCATTTTCCATTCTCCCAGCTAACTCCAGAATCACCGCCTCGATTTTTTCATTTTGTAGAGAATTTAATTCTGGTCGGGTACGCGAGATTTGTGGCCAATCCGACCCTTATTGGACCAGTTTTTATCGCAGAATAAGAATTTCGCAAAACCGACGTCGCGTCGTACCGGGATTCAGAAGCTTCTGGTCGAAAAGTCGATTCAGAATCAAAAGTTACCCCTAGGACTAACTTTTGAGCATATTCAATTTTTTTGCTGTGCCGGACATTGTTCGACTCTTACGCGAACGGGCTCTTATGTGAAAGTTCGGTTGTGCTTGATAATAAAAATAAATACACTAATTAATAAAATGCAGTGACTGGAATCCATACAAATACGCGCATTTCCAGGTGGACAGAAAGCACGTGTTGCTGCAGATGCCAGTGATGAACTCCCGCTACGCAGCCAAAGACGAGAATGGCAATCGCAGCGTACGGTATTTTCCCATATGTTGGATACTGTACTTGCACATTGGCCACTGACTTTAAAAAAATGTATGACTGTCATTTGACCGCACGCATTAAATTAGGCGAAATGAATCTTTGGTAATTGAGGAAAAGAGAAAATTGTGAAATGTCAAAAACGTAAGCACTGTGGATTGCAGAAGTTCGGCAACGCGAGCAATCGGAAGACGTTCAATCCGAGCTGGATTATGAGAGAGCATCACGACTTCCCGTTCGGATCGTTCACCCTCAATCGAGTGAGTTGGAGGGGGGAGGGAGGGGATAGTTGTCTCTCGATTGCCCATTCATGAATAAATAAAATCTTAGTGAGCGTGCGAATCCTAGATAAAAAAAGGGGTACTATTCTTGAACTAGAATTCTTTCCGTGATTTCGCTTGCGAGCTTCAATAATTTTGTTTTTAAATCTTGTTTCATTCGACTAAATATAAATATTTCCTTCTTTCCAGCTCACGATCTGCACAATAGACACGGAGGATGAGACGACGGGATACTACGAGTGCTTCTATGATGAGACGCTCAAATAGGCCAGTTGAGGGAACTACCATACTCCCACTACCGTAACCCGCTACCGTACTCCCACTTTCATAACATTCCAGTTCGTGTTGTGCTGTCTCCTGTAACCAGTTGAGAGATTCGATTAGTATATTTGTGTTTTCACATCGTTTTTTCCCTTGCTCTGAGAGCAATATGTGAGTAATCGATATTTAGAAGTGTGTGTTTTGCCTGTATTCTTCTGTAAGACTATCGGAGATCATCAACAGTTGAGTTATGTCAGAATTTCGTTTTCCTTGTTATTGCACCTGTTTTTCGTCGATCCAAAACTAGGCCAGTTACGAGACCCGAGAAATATATCAGAGTAATAATTCATGGATTTTTCTCACTTGATCCCTAGTAATATGTCAGAATAGTGAATTTTTTCTTCTCGTTTTATCCCCCTTGTTTTTGTGCAGACCGAAATACGGTTGCTTTTGTGTTTTGTTTCCCCTGTAGATAGTCTAGTTATGTTTCTAAAGCAGACACAATAAACAAACATTATCGTGAACAATGTGGTTCATATCTGGCACGTACTGACCATCCGGAAACACGAAGACTCACAAACAGGTGTTAATTACTGATAATCGAGGGGTGATTCAGAGCCAATTGTCAGAGATAAGCAGTGATGACGAACAGTGTCGCCGTTTCGGGAAATGACTCTTTTTCACGCGCTTTCTCGTCTCTCTCTGACCGACGAGAGAGTTTGCCGAATAGAGAGAGTGCTATCAGAAACAGCAACGCTAGGACACGTTTTAAGCCTAGGCCTTGATTTCCATACAACTGTGAACACAACTCACTTTGATCAATGATCAGTGACTCACACATCACTGTTTAGCATACTACAATAGTGTTTCTCTTTGTTCTGTCTTTGGACTATTAGGAGAATTCGAAAAGTGCATTTCTCTTAGATGCATTAAAGGGATCCACTACCCAAAAATGAAGTATGCCTTAAAATGTCCTGCCAGGCACCTTGAATTCAATGGCGAAAAGCAAAAAAATTAAATAAATTTATTTAAAGAGAAAACAGGAGAAAGCCGGGTAATAGTTAATTTTCGTTTGGTGCAGCGAGAAATATCACGATTACGGTAATGGAGGCGCATTGATTGCAAAAATTAGGAAAATGTCGTGCTGTTCCTCGCTTTTCGTTTTCGACGCTTACGACACTTTTCAGAAGCTTCAGCTAGCTTTATCTTTATTTTTTTCAGTTATCTGTGTTGTATTTCGCTTTATACTGCTTTCAATTGTATTTCGTCACCGAACAAGCCGTTACGCTTTGACTGAGTTGCAACCGTTTTCGTTCATGTTTATCGCTTCTATTTGCTCCCAGTATCATGGCTACCGTCGAATGCGACGTCTGTTGTCTACGCACTTCTCGTCCACGGACGATACCGAAGATAGAAGCACGGAGGAAGGAATGGCTGCTCCGTCTCAACCTCAACGAGGAGGAGAACAACGCACTAGAGGATAAGTGCATTCGGCTGCAGGCGGAAGGCAAGCGAGCTCGCCTCTGCCATCGACATTTCCACGACGACAAGGACCAACTCCCCATCGATGTGAGTTCCTATTATTGATTCACACTTACTGCTTGCTCTTATGGCCGAGATTACGCCCGTCGTTCGTGTTAGTGATAACTCTTGTGAGACTTCGTGATACGAGTTACTAGCTTTCTCTCTCACACAATACCGCTTTTTTAGCGTCGCCTCCCTCTTCATCTTCCGCCAAGTCTCCCCAAGAATGCCATCAACCGCCAAGAAGTAGGCATCACTATATCCACAGAGAACACAGTCATAAGATGATAGAATGCCCTGTGGAGGCAAAAAGCACATACATTCGCCATGAAGAGGCAATGAGAGAAACAAGAGAATGAACATCATATCACTAGGTTGATCTATCCATTACAGAGAGAGAGATCGACGGATACCGTAGTCAGCCATGCGGATACGGTAGGCCCAGATCTGCTGGATGGCATGGCTGACTTGCCTCTCGGTGGAGACGACGATCTGGACGGGCCACCACTCCAGACCTACCGATCCATTGTTCGTTGTACTTTACTTCTACCTCGATCGACGCTTTTATACATACACGAAACGCACCCGAAAAACTAATCAAGTGCACAAAACAATAATCTTCCCGGAGCATTTCGTAATATTATATACAATATGCAATAGTTAGCAATAAACGAGAGAAAGAACTAATGACAATTTTATAAGGAGAGGGATAACATAGGAGGGATACAGTACGGAAGGAATGGATAAGAGGGATACTGTATTGAGGGGTACGGTAGGAAGGGGATACGGTAGGGAGGGAATACGGTAGGCACGTCAATTATCTTCTTCTATCATCCCTCTTGTGTGCTTCGGCAAGCTGATCTGAAATAAAGTTGAATTAGTTAGACTATCGTGTTCGGAGAAAAAAGAGGATGTGTGAATAATTAATATCTACATTCAGTCCTACAACACGTCTCAAGAGACGACCTACACCGAGGAGACATCGGATACCGGTGTTCAGTCTGAAGCCCCCACTGTTGAGGAAGCCTATGACTACTTCCTAGTCTCGAAACAGTGCCTCCTCTCCTTATTCACTCGCTGCACCGAATGTGGCAACAAGGAGATAGAGTCTGGCACCTTCAAGTCTTGGACTGTGGGATCCGCACTAGTCGTGGAATGGTATTGCCTGGTCTGCGCGAGAACCATCAAATGGTCATCCCAGCCAACGATGGAGGGTTACTATGAGGGAAACCTGAAGCTAACCTCATCGGTACATACGACAGGCCTTCCGATACCGGTTAGTACTATTCGTATGCATTCTCAATTCAGAGCAGTCACTCCTCGCAATAACAAACACGTGTGATTGTGTAGAAGTGACATCCCAACTATACATAACGATTGAGGATTAAAATCACCAGGAAGGAATGGTTATAAAACTACCCTAATCCGGATAAGTTTTCAGAGACTGCTCGACATGGGAAAGGTACTGGGACTCGCTCTTCCATGTTCAAGTACCATGAGGACTCAGCTGGTACACGTGATCATGCCAGCCGTCGATATCGTCCACCAAAACCACATGAAGAGGGTGGAGGACATTGTGAGAGCGGCCAGTACAGTCAGTATCTTATTCATATCCATATATAATACTATTGAAAAAGTGTCATACCTCTTTCCCTTCAATCTCCATCCTTAGTCGTCATTGATCAACGACCTCGCCAGTCGCTCGGCCTGCAAATTGATTAAATTAATAATTTGATACTGTATCACTTGAGACCTACAGTATCCCATTGATTATCAAAGTTACAGTTTCGAAAACTGAAAACCAGATTATCGCATAATTATTTTCAGAATCGAGGTGTCAATCTCGCTGTGGATGGGAGATATGACTCCCCCGGATTCTGCGCGACTAATTGCACAGTGCCGTTTGTGGACATCGAGACAAACTACGTCCAATCGGTGGTGAACATGGAGAAGAACGAGAGAGGAATCGGTAATGGTTGCTCATGCGTGGATTGATCATAGAGGGGAGGCATTTCAGATGGAGCCAGCTGCAAAATGGAGAAAGAGGGAGTGAGACGCGGATTGGACGGGTTGATCGCGAAGCAGTTCAAGGTTAGCAGGAGATCAGCACCTTTACTAGCAATCAGCAGTCAGTGTTGTCACATATCTCATGATCGATTTTTTTAGATCAATAGCATCTGCACGGACAATGATGCCAAGATATCCAAGATGATGAGAGAGGACTTCAAGTCCATCGCTCATTATCTCGATTTTTGGCACATTGTCAAACTCATCAAGAAGGCACTGAGAGAGGTAAACTATCTATCTCTACCTGAATCATCACTGTCTCACCAAACGGTTCAATATGTCAACTACTGATAACAAATCGGCACCGGCTCTCCCCATTTAGTGTGATCCCTCGTCAGTTAGAGAAGCGAGAGAACGCGCGAATTCAGGAGAGTTACTGATTTGTCATCACTAGTTTGCAAAAAAATTACCCATGCAATACGGAATCGGCTAGTTGAAATATTTGCAAAGCAACCATTCACCTTGTTAGTCGAATGGCGGGAGTGTCGCGTACAGCTTCTTCCCGTGTAGTCGAAGGGGCAGGAAGGTCGGCTGCTGAAAAATAAAGTATTAATTCAGTTGGGAAAGTTGAAGAAATGCCCCAACATCAACTACTGGCGGCAGCATCTCATAAATCACGCCTACCACGTGCATAAGATGAAGGACAGGAAGAAGGGGTTGCAGTACTGGAACAGTTCTCTAGCCCATGTCACAGGGCGCCACAAGGATTTCCACAAGGTTAGTTTGGTAGTCCCATTTGTTACAGCATGCATAGTAGTGATGTCGAAGCGCTAGATATAAAACTGGAACCCGACTCTACTCATTTCTCATGCTCTCTTGTTTCTCTGACCGGCGAGAGAGTGCACGAATCAAAGAGAGTCAGTCTCGACTTGTCGACACTAACACATTTCTAATAAAAATAATCACTTTTCAGGTGCATTTCATCAAAGAAATTCGCCGATGTCTGCACGAGAAGTTGCCTTGTTCTCGAGAGAACGAGATCGATCGGCACAGCGAAGAGTTCGGTCTCCTCAAGGACGTCCTCCTCAAGCCCACCTTCGCTGCCGGATTCCTCCGCGCCTCAACCAAGAAGAACACGTCGCCTTGCGAGTCTTTTAACTCGCTCATCAATCTCTATGCGCCCAAGCGCATCGCCAGGTTAGTAATACATAAGGATGAACAATAATTACTCTCTCCATTTTGCACACCCTCTCCTTTCTCTACCCAACTAGAGAGTGTGTGCAAATAAAAGAGTATTTTCCGATCCGACAACACTAATAAGCCATTGAATCACCATTTTATATGTTACCTATTCAGCACACCGCACGTCTACCGCGAGAAGATCAAGTTAGTGGTGCTGCACTCTAACATCATCTCTGCGATAGATCAAGTCGGTTTGAGAGAGGAAAAGTCCTCGTATGTGACTCGAGTGAGAGGGAGAGACACCCTAGCTGTGAAGAGGAAGAAGGCTCCCGTCGATCACTATTGGAGGAGAGAGGTTAGTATGTTACCTATTCATAACGAAAAAATACGTGTATTTACCGTAATCGGTTACTAGCCACAAAAATTGCAGGTGTGGGATGAAGTGGCGGGAGTGATTCGGGAGCGAAAGGATGTGGCCTTCCTCGAGAGGAATAACATCCTGGACTCGAATCGCTACGTGGCCGCACTCGCAGAAGAGATGGAGGAAGAGGAGCCGGAGAAGAGAAGGGATGGCGAGGAGGGAGAGGACAGTGACGTCTCTGTCGAGTTGGGAGGAGGATACGGAGAGGAGGTGGACTCCGATTCCAATCCCCATATGTATCCAATCCAGCCCAATGATGGGAATGATTCGGGTCCAGGGGAGGAGGATCAGGAGAAGGAGGCGGAGGCTCTCGAGATGGAAGAAGAGGAGGAACCCTCAGAGTCGGAGTGGGCTAAGAGCGAAGAGGACGAGGAAGTGAAGACGACTGGTCGGGGATCAAAGGGCAGAGGGAGAGGGAGGGGAGGAAGAGGCACCACAGCGAGAAGGAGAAGAGTGGAGAGGAACTCCATGGAGAGGGAGGAAGAAGAGGAAGCGGAGGAGGAGCAGCCGAAGAAGAGAAGGTCTCGGAGGCAGCGCGAGTACTTGCGAGAATCAGGCGAATCGGAGGAAGAGCCAGTGAAGAGGACGAAGAAGAAGGGGGCATAGAATGGGTCGAGGGAGGGGGCAGGAGCATGCTAGGGATCGTGCTCGTTTATTAGTATTCATATCATTATGCCATTGTATTTATACAATTGTTCACTCACCGTTAGTTATTGTCGATTCCCTTTTCTCGATATCTTGTCTTCCCAGCCACATTTGTCCGGGCGCGTAGAGACCACGATCATCGACCTGATAGATGAGAATGAATCATTGGAATTTGAGATACTGTGAATTGATTACTCTTTTTTAAATATCCAGGACATTGTAGTCACCATTGTGAGAGGATAAAATAATGTCCACAGTTGTCTCAATTTACAAGTTTTTTGAAACCTCAATACAGTGAATTATCAAATTTGGCTCTCACCTGGTTGTTGTCTCCCTTCTTCGAACCTTCGTGTTGTCCAGATCCTCTTCGTGAACCTGCAAAGCGATGGGTTCTGGTCCAATAGTGAAATCCAATGCGGTATGCAGTAATATTAGCCAATCGTGGAGGTATTAGCTCATTACTTCGTATATCTGACAATGAGACACACAGTAGTAGAGATAAACGCGTCCAATAATGGTATAACGAATGCATCTCTCAACAACTAATCATAATTATTCCCACCTTGATGACTCTGTGAACGATGGGAATATCTCTTCCCTCGATCTTGAATACGGTAATATCTCCAGTGCGGATGGTGTCGGAGTGGGTGTTAGTCAGCACGAGCAGATCTCCTCTGATAAGAAAATTAATTTTTTTTTAAATAGTTTTTGAGGTAATTGGTTAATTGTAGCACCAGTTCATATTCAACAAGTACGAGAAAAGGAATGAGAAAACTGAAACATATTCCAAAAATATTTACGAGTACCTGTAACAAGCGGGTTCCATACTTCCGGAGAGAACGACGACGATGGGAGATTCGCTCCCACTGACCACCATCAGACCTGAAGAGAAAGAGATTGAGTATGCATTCAACCGTATCTAGTACTGATCAGTATAGATTCACAATAAACTAAACAATACAATTCGAGGGAAAATTATAGAACCCTTCAACTTCGGAACTTATCAGCCGCACCAAATCAACATGGGAAAAGCAATTTATAAACCAATACGCACCCTTCCAGATCATGAGGGCAGAGGAGACGACCATTGCGAAGTTGAGCACTTGGTAGATGGTCTGAGAATCGATAAATGAGGGAGTATGGTACTCCATACTATCGATAAGACGAGGAGTCCATATATTGAAGACTCTAATAAGGAAAACTGACTCGTATGCCGATTAACTTGACTCTGATCTCATCGTATCCCTTCGCGACAACTGACTCGTCCACCGTCTGAAATTAAACATGGTAATTTATTTTTTAGAAAGGTTTTAATATAATTAGCAGCTTTACAAAGTTAAAATTAAAATGAATTATGCCCTTCGCCGAAAAGTGCCGATATCTTTCCCCAAATTATTTCGGCATTTTTGTGGGAATGCAATTAAATGGGACGATAACGAATTGAAATGGATTAGCGTATCTTGTATCCTCGCACTCTCCCATTTCTCATTTCCATTCCCCGTCCATCTCCTATAAAAGAGCGACTCCCCAGCCTTCTCCAGCCAGTCTGAAACTCTCCTCTCTCGAGGAGAGTGCGGGGATAATGGGCCCCCGTGGACTGTGGTCCTCCCCTAGCGGGAGGACCATCCCCCCCTCCCCTTGCAGGGGTAAACCAGCAAGGGGATACGTGCAAAATGGGCCTTCCAGCCAAGTATACAAGTACCATTATTACACCACTGACACAAAAGATCACCTGGTAGCAGGGCACATTTCCATTGGAGTCAAATTCCATATCGGGAGGGATGCAATGGCGAGAGATGAAACACGAGAGAGGACCGACATCGCAGAAGATTCCCTTGTCGTTCACCTATAATCATTTCATACCAGTATTGATTCGCTCGACAATTGACACACAACTCAGATTTCACAATAAACAAATGAATAGTATAAAATATAGGCTAATAAGGAAACATACCTGATTGACTACAGCATCCATGACTTGCCCTTTGAATGGTCCGAAAACGACAGCCTTGTACTTTACCGAATAGATCACGAAGCCTCGACCTGTAATTCACAAGGTATTCACAAGACAAAACACATGTCTGGATATTTAAATTAGATATAACTTAAAAAGAGACGCAAATCAACACGATGCGTATTTATTGCATTCACTGCAATCAAATGGAGGTAGGCAAGAGAGATGCAACTGACCTGGCTGAATAATCCCGTGTCCGATGGTGTCAATAGTAGTCACTGCGATCACAAAGCCGTGCTTTCCTGTACACGTACCCTCAGCCTGAAGCAGAGTTTGCAATAAACAGCACTCTAATGTTTTAATTTGCAGAAAATATTCGTATAGGTGCAACTTGTCAGCCAGAAATAATATGTCATAACTACAAGACCTTGATTTAGAAAGACTACTTACCTCTGCGAAGAGCTTGGACTTAATGACCTTGTTTAAATTAGCGCCGAAATACTTTGGGTGGAGGGAGACTTCGTGGTCCAACGCGAGAAGGAAGAACATGGCAACTACAACGACGTGTATCAGTCAAACCATCGACATTTAGCAATCGAAGGGACCGCAAATACGCAGAAAACGATGAAGAAGCGACTACGCACATTTATAACATTATAAACACATCAAAATATTAAAATAAATAAGCAAAATTGATTGGGAACGCGAAACAGGAGAAAACGTGAAATTACGCCGAAACGCCGCAGAAAACTTGAAATGACTCGAAAACTTACCGTAATATTACAGAATCACGCTTCCAATTCGAATTACAATATTTTCAATGCCTTTTTTGATTATCGTAATTATTTTTATAAATTTTTGAAATTTTGCATTTATTTCGTAACAATCGTTTCAATTTATATCCAAAATATAATAATTATTTAAATTTATAAATATTTCAACACTGGATCCCTTTAATAAATTTTTTTTTTTAAATCAGAAAATTTCTTTATTCGCGATGGTAAGCCTCAGACAAAGTGTACGGATGAATATTTTTACTAAAGAGTGCGCAGAATGGAAATAGCACTATTTGTCACGGCCATACTGCTCACCATCGATGCAATGAACTCTACAGCGAAGACAACTAAGGAGATAACAAGCCCTGCCCCTAGGATCTCCATCGGAATCGCAATCTGGAGGAGAGAAAGGGGAGTCATCGGTGAGAATTCCCTCCTTCTGAAATCTTCTTCTTGCTTGCGAGCGGCACTCAGCACGAATTCGAAAGGAACCGATCGACGGAGATGAATAGTGCTCATCTAAACGGGGATTTGCCCATTCGAGACCGACTCTCCTAGATTCGTGAGCTCTCCGGTCCGTCAGAGAAACGAAAGTTTTGAATTGAGGAGAAGTCGATCTCGAATGGGTATCACTACTTCAATGTGCTTGATGTACTAGATATTTTGATATTTATCGACTTTTATCAATCGTTGTATTCCTCACTCTTTCCTCATTGTAGACAGTGAGCAAGGCGAAGTTGATCTTCTTGAGTGCCCATAATGGATGGATCTTGCTAATGACGAAGGAGTATGAATCTCCATCAGTCAGACTTCTCGTCAACCAGCCGATCCCTGATGATTGACCTCGAGGAAGGGCGATCCTGATCAGGTGGAAGGATACTGTAACAACTTTCAGGGGAAGAAGGATAGAGGAATTGTTGTAGATGGACACAAATGAATATGTAGAGAAGGATGGTGACTAGGGTTCCTCAAATGAGAATCCACCGAGAAACGAGAAGATTATCGACTTTCATTTGACCCCAAATGAGAAAACGTCCTTTCTCTGAGAATTCTCACAAAGACAAATTTTTTGGTGAGAATTCTCACGAAACTTTTTCGTTCTCGTCTGTCCTCTAGTGGGTGGTGGGCGTGCGAAATGGCGAATGAGAGGGGCGCGCTCGCGGGCCAACCCTTCTCATTCCGCTCCGACCGCCTCGAATGAGAAAATAATTCACGGTGAGAATAGCCAATCGTTTCTCGACCGAGAATTCTTGAATGAGAACGATTTCTTGGCGAGAAATCGATTGTGTTTCACGAGAACATTTCTCATTTGAGGAAGCCAAATGGTGACTATGGTTCTCTTGATGGAATTGATTCCGGAATTCCAATAACACTAACAAACGAAATTTTCTGCTCTGTTCGCGAGAGAGTGTGAGGAATGAGGAGGTAATGAATTTCCATTGGAATTCCAATCCAATTATCTTTCCATCAAGAGAACCCTAATGATGACAAATAGACTAGTGGAAAAAGTCGAGAAGAGAATTCTTGAATTTCCTCAATTGAATATCCTGACTCCCACTAAACATTGCGACTCAAAACTGTGTTTTCGGGAGTGTAAACCTCGTGACCACCCCAAAAGCTAAGTGTTGAGTCGCTATCCTGTGATATGAATTGCAGGGATTCAAATATTCTCGCCTTGACTTTGTCCACGCCATCACACTCACTCGACGAGGGAGCAATTCTGAGTGAGTGAAGAGGCGAGAAAAGAGTAGATGTCAGGTTCGTAGAATAATCCGACTCTCGACGTTGAATTGCACACCATTCGGAAGCAATCTTCCATGTCCGAGCACCAGTCTGCGTTCGAGTATGAGCCGAGGATGATGGGAACCTGAAAAGGAAGAGCTTGAGTGGTACTAGGTCGGAAGAGAGCGTTCGGATACGACCTACTGGATGAGGACTATTTCGCAATACTGTCTCTTCATAGCAGTTGCTTCTCATATGCAAATCATGCTCATCCAGTAGGTTTTTCGAATGTTCTCTCATCAGAGCTAATGCCGTTTTGTGGTTGAAGGGAAATCGGTATGGTCAGTGATTTTCGTTTTTTCGTTGTAGCGGAATGATTTTGGATAGTTTGATGCGTTTGGTTTGAGAAATGGTTCTTCAGTCTGCAGTATCTCTTCATACATCAACCAATATTTGCAAATCTTTCTCAATTTTCCCCACCTCTGCCTCAGTGAAATAGTTATCGCCCGAATTGATGACTAGCTTTCGAGCCCCGGAGAGAAAACTGGCAACCATCGAAGAAAAGGACCTGAAATTACGAAGATGAAATTCATTTCGAAGGAAGATTCACGTTTGGGAGATATCCGAAGTAAGAAGAGAGTTGCCCTTGAAGTTGCCTTGATAGATGAAGAGAAGGAAGACGAATGCGTATTGAAAGAGCAAACCACGAATTAGGTCCAGCACAACGAAAAGAAGCTGAATGAAACAAAGTCTTTTGGGCTAGTTCAGAATGATTTAACCTTCTCCTCGCTCCTCCTCCCTCTCAATCGATTCTGGACGAGACTGAGAATTTCCACGGCGATTAGAGATGCGATGACCATCACGAAAATGTCAGTGGGGAAGACGGTGTAAAAGGAGAGAGACGTTGACTCGACTAGAGATGACTTGGAAGACTCCACGAATAGCATCTGAACTGTGTATGTGTTGTAACAAATCTAAGTTGATCTCTCCGCTCTGCGCACACTCTCTCGTATCTCTGGTCGTCGAGAGAGTTTGCGGAATGGAGAGAGATTCCGGTATCACTATTTATCAATGACCGTTCATCTAACTCGAAGAAAAAAACACGAATTTCGAAACGAACCCTGCTCCAGATGACAGAGGTTGTGAACTGATAGTTGATGGGATCATTGGGTCTCATCCACGTCATTCCAACCGCCGTGAACACTTCTCCGCTCTCGACAGCGCCTCCGAATATCGATAGGTTCCCAGCTCCTCCTCAACCTTCATTATAACAACGTGAAAGAACTAGTGATTCGGGTAGTGTCTCTCAGAATCTGCGTGCACTCTTGCCGGTCAGAGATACGAGTGTGCGTGTCCAAAGGAGAGAGGCATCCCCCGAAACGGCATCAGTAATCTTTAGAAACGCTCACGTTGTATGCCGTACGTGCGATATTTGACTGTGCGGCAGCCGAGAAGAGTCGCCATCGTAGCCCAGAATTCGACCAAAATTCCTGCCGCTTTTCCATTCTCATCCGTGTAGATGTAGGGGAAGTAGTCAGGTACGTAGCCCAATTGGAGCGTTCCATTCGGACAGATGGACATGTAGAGAGAGGGGAGGAAAGAGGAGAGACGGGGGGAGAGGGGGGGGGGGGGGGGGGGTGGAGAGGATGGAAGGAGGAAGTCAATTGATGATGACAATTCAGACTCGTCTCATATTTCGCTAAGCACACATTGTGTTGCTCACTAGAGAGATCGAGCTTCGGGGTCAAATTTGGTGCATCAAGCGTTTTCGATTCCGGACGAGGCAACAGTTTCCGAAAATCCATTCTTTCATTTTGAAATTTCTGTTCGATACTCAAGAGTTCGCAGATGAATATCGATCAGAAAATCTTGTGCGAGAAAAAAGTACGCATTAGTGATGCCGGATTGAGGCCGCCCCTCTTCAATTAACATACTCTTTTGTTTCTCTGACCGACGAGAAAGTGCCCGAATTAAGGAGAGTCGGTCGACACCACTAGTGCACATACCAGAAAGGAGGTGACAATTTCGAATTTCAGGTGTCTTTATTTCTCTTACTTTTTCGTCGAATAGGCAGACAAGAGGGAGTGTTGATAATGCTACGGGAAATAGATGAAGCATTCACATGGAATCCAGCAAAACACCAACGAAGATCTCTGCTATTCATATCTCCTGATATCCCCTGGTGTATAAATAATTGAATTGACTGTTCGGCGACAGGCTATAGATGGCAAACGTGAGCGAGAATGCATCAGTCATCTACAGGGTATGTAGGTCGGATGAGAACCATGAAAGAGATAGAAAGTGTGCAGAATAGAAACACTCCAGTGTGCGAGTATTGAAACTCAGGCTCTTATCTCTCGCACCCGGTTCATCACTGCATGCTGACTTTCTGGTATTCTGCTCCTCCTTATCTCCTTTCTGACTCACCAACCGCAATATCAGATACTAATCCAGATATACCGATCATGATTCATAAGTTTATAGTATAAAGCGGGTCGGCTTCTGGGCTCAGGATGCATTCATGTTTGGTAGGTACATTGAATTGTTCATGTGCTAATATTTAGATAAAGTTCAATGCGGATTCATTTTCCATCTCCCCTTATCTGTTTCCACCAGTGCGCTCTTATCAATAGCAGAACAACTATGACTTTAGTTGATGTCTGCTATGAGCATTGTGGGTGCTTTCCTGTTTTTGGCCCGCTCAGAACTCAGAAACAATCCTTATTTCTCGTTTCACTTTCATGACTAGCCACTCTCGCTCAATACGAAACATACTTTATCTCATGAAACCTCCACTATAAATAGTGCGACTCCTCTCTAGCAGGAGGGTTGAGATGAGAGAAATTTATCCTTTCTTCTTTAATAGCAGTAGCAGCGATGACAATCAGAGATTGTTTAAAAGGACTGAGAACTGTTGATTCAATGCGTTATTTTATCTCTTTTCTTTGTTTTTCTTTTTTGCAATACCGGTATTATTATTGCTTCGATAAGAATGAAGTGATTTTCAGCAGCATGCTCTGGCTTCGCACTGTGTTTCTCTCTGCTCTTCTCGTCTCTCTCGAAAATGTCGACTAGAATGTCCTAGTCAGTAAACGTCGCTCTGAGAACACGACTACTTGCAGAATGATGTCGACGGATCAGGACGCGATCCCGGAGAATATCGATGATATCTCACAGATCTCGCACCAATCGTCGCCCGCTTCTTTCATGGATGCACCCGGACAGGTACGTTAGCATTACAATGCTCTGTATGTACGGTAGCACGACGGGTGGGAAACGTCGCTCGTTCACACGCAGTGCACGTTTTGGATGATGTGGGTGGATACGGAAGTGGTGCAGGATCGAATGACGCTCTCCATTCGGCCCACTATCAGCTATCTGATCGGCGTGGTAGTATGGAGAGAGAGTGCTGGTTCAAAGTAGTGGTGTACTGTATTATAAATTATTTATTGATTGATTGCAGCCCTTCTGCGTCATCAACGACCCCAAGTACAAGACGAAGATGTGCAAGAACTACGAGTCGGGAGCGAATTGAGAGTGTGCCACTCGTGAGTTGATCTTCTAAAACTTAATTGTACATGTTCAATTTATGCTCCAACAGCCGATCATATTCGATATTGATAGGAGGTATAGTAGTGCAATTGAGTTACATTTGTGTTTAAAAAATTTTTAAAGTGTTCTCTTCCTGTTGAATTGATAGATCATGCTCTGCATAATGTGTCAGAGGAACCATAGATTTTTTATAAATGATTTTTTATCAACGTTCGGAGAACACGATACCATTACAGATGCTGTTCAAGGAGAGATGGACAAGGATGGATCAACTACATACACTGTGAGTCAAGGCTTCACTGAATACTAATATTGTGTTACGCTACTATGCATGCCTCTTCACATTTCTTGGCTGGAGTGGGGTCGAATTCGGAATCTTGGTCGGGGTCGGGTCGGGGTCGTCCACTTATCATTACAGTATCCACTGATGTGTCCTTATCGTAGTAAAACTATTTCCGTCCTCTACCCTCACTTGTAGAAATAGAGGCACAACCCGCGCTTGCGAACTTCACGTTTCCCTCCCAGTATAAAAGGGACTGTGAATTCAAGGATTGGTCCCGGCAGATTTCACATTCCCATTTGAAGGTGAGAGCCGATCCATTCAGATACGACTTCATCGACAGAATCGATCCAGTGCCACAAGAGGGATATCGACTGAATAGGTCGATGAGGGGAGAAGAAGAAACAAGCAAGTAATCGGGGAGGAGGGGATCACGGTATCCATTGATTGATTGTATTCTCTCTTGTGACGCGTGCCCATTGCTCGCCTATATAGATTGTCATTATTGTTTCCCAATGATGTCGTTTCGGTTGTAACTCTATATTCCTCACAATATCTAGTCGGTCAGACAAGGAATGGAGACCGCTAATCCAGAAACAGTGTCCATATTGTAAATTTGTTACTGACCAATTCGAATGTTCCGCGGTGATCGTTGACTGCATAAACATATTATTGATCCAGCAATTGCCTACAATGAACTACCGTTGATTGGAAACGTGATGGACAAGGGAGATACGTGACTGACTCCATTCGAGAAATTGGAGGTGGTGATTCCGTCTGGCACGTCATCGTACAGTGATGGATGAATGTCTATCATTATTATCGTACCACTGTTGTTTTCATTATATTATATTGTGCTCAATTCCTTCGATATGATTTTGCCTCGGCATCTTTTCCATTCAAACACGTAAGCGAAAGATTATTTACTTGACTGAGTCTCTATAATGGGGAACGAGATAGAGAGCGCACGGGGCGTTGTGCCACGATGCTGGAAAGAAGAGAAAACGTCAGCTATCAGCTAGATCAGCTACCAAGCCAACTATCCTATACTATGTTACGTCAATTGGAATTCCGTGTTCATTGAAATGAACGCTGCACCAGAACACTCCTTCTCGCTAACTCCTCTCGCATCACGCCTAACATGTCCCTTCCGCCGTCAGGTTCAGGAGGGAAACCCACCAAGCATGATACTCGGGGCGAGAGCTGGCGGGGAAAGAGCGCAGGTAAACAGATGATCATTGCCGGAATTGGCGCAAAAGGGCACAACTCGCTACCATTCGCTATAATGATTTCGTTTCCGCATAAAATTTAATATAAAATTGTCTGAAGTCATCGAATAGGCTACTATTGAGCATGAAAGGCGAAAAACTCCGGAGCATCGTACACACCGCGAAGAAAACTCCCGAAATGACCTGATTTGACTGGAAACGAGTGCCAACACTAACAAAGATGATCTGCAAGGAGAGAATGGCCGAGTGTTCATGCAGAACGTGAAAATAGTCAACGATAAAATAAATAAAACGATGAAAACCGATCGAAAAATCCCCGATGCGAGCAAAAAAAATCAAAATTTTTTTTTTGAATCGCGCCTGGCAAGGCACACCGGGCACACGCAGGTACCGGAGCTACAGTATTCCCCCGCTTATTTTTCGTTTTACTCCTTAACTATAACCAATTTTTTCTCTTTTTGAGTGAGTAAAACTCTATTATATGAGACATATTCATTTTTAGCTGCCGACTCCCTTTAACAAGATCAACGATGGAACAATCGCCAAGCGTGGGCAGTTCCCGTGGTCCGTCGCTCTGGAGAGCAAAGATCGTAAGCAATCTCTGTTTTCAGACGATGAAAAGTATTTCATTCATAAGTACATTGACATATGTTGTATTTGTTTTTCTAGAGATTGTAATAGAAACTAATAGTGAGAAAATTGAAACGTCATCAGCGCTTCAGACCATCGTTTCTGCTCGGGAACGATCATCTCTCAACGGCACGTGCTCACGGCAGCCCATTGCGCAGTCAACCTCCAGTTCATAGATCCGGTCAATTGCAAGAGGTTGAGTAAATTAGAAATTTCGGACATGAGGATAGGTCAAAATCGAATATTTTGAAATCTCGCTAAATTTTATGCGCCGTGAAAGCAACGTTGTTGCCCCGTTTCACGAATTTCAAGTAACAGGCAACGAATTGCAGTGTTTCAATGAAGTCCGCATCCGAAGAACTGAATGACGGAATCGTGAAAGGATACGTGATACGTATGGAGGTGAGCAATTTTAGATTGTAGTTTAGACATTTTTAGGTTTTCCTTAGGTTGCAATTATTAATAATGCAAGATGAAATAAGAAAATGCCATATTCAAACAAATTCCTGAGATGAATCATATAATTGGAAACGGAAATCGTGGATTTATTTTAAATACTACCATAATTATTCAGGAAACTGCAACTACGCTGAAAGTCCGGTATCGCCTCTCAACAAGGCCGGATCGGCCTGCATTGGAGATGACATGAGGGTTGGAAAATGTCTTCTTCGAATTATGTAAATCGAATTATGTAAATTAGAGTGTGCCGTTTCAACGAGCGAAAATACTTTGTTCTTCGCGGTGCGGTACACTTCTTATTGATCAGAACGCTCTGAATAGAGGGATAAAAGGGAGGGAAGGCAGGAAATGCGCCCAACAGTGATACCTTATCAGATAATCGATTGGATTATAAGCAACTTTCTTGTTGTTTTCTACAATTAATTATATTATTTCAGCGAGTGATGATCAGTGCTGTGGCCTGGGAGCGGAGATACAGGGACAGGTGAGATTTATTCATGCTATTTTTAAAAAAATTCTATCGATTCTGAAGGCTTTCTAATAAGAATGATCAAAGAGAACGGCATTGAAAAGTAATCAATTTATTCATTGACGTAAATAACGTAGGCCAGCGGACCAGCGCTGCTCCAACTTCGACATTGCGATTGTTCAAGTGGCGAAAGATTTCCATGTGAGTCGTTACTAGTCGTTTTCATCTGGTAATTGTTTTTCCTTTGAAGTGGAGTGAATTGTCCCGTCCGGCCTGTCTGCTTCTCAACGATTTCAAATACAACGACTTGCTGGCGACGTTTTCTGGATTCGGCGCGGTGAAGACCGGCGATAAGGGTGAGTTTAGTTTTTTTTATTGGTAGTGATTAGTGATGACAAAACGTTATTTATACGACTTGTAGCCGTCTTCAACCCTAGAGTCGAAGACGGCTTGCCAATTCCGTTGTGTCATAACTAATAGTGATACCGTTTCGATTCTCCACTCTCTTCATTCTGCGCGCTCTCTCGCCGATCGACGGGCGCATAGGAAAGAGCCAGGGACCGAAACGACATCACTACTCATTAGCATCTGGTTGTTCTAATGAATAATAACGTTGTTTCGTTCCATGGATCTCTCCTTTCCGTAAACTATCTTGTTTCTTTGACCGGTGAGAGCGCATACACAAGTATACTCGAATAGTGCTCTGTACCTTCACCAGTCGGTCATAGAAACGAATTATCAGAACTCAGACTCTTCCCTGAACTTCGATACGGAGCGGGAAAAATACGGAAGAACGAAAAGCAGTCGACGTTTAATGTTAGCTGTTATTTTTTTGTAGTTAACGGTCGCTGCACAATTTCCTCGACCGATCGAGTGAGCAAGCGACAAGAATAGGTCTTAGGCGGAACTCTGATCAAAATGATCATTCCAATTTTGATCGGTAAAATCATTCCAAAGCTCAGGTGGTGCCAGCAAGGATGAATGAAACAGAGCTGGAGACTGAAGGGACGAAGAGGACAGCGCAAGTGGAAGAGGTGAGAAACAATACTTGCAAAATAACCGACGACTCAGATACCAAACTATCAATGATTATTGCGTTGTGAATCCCGAATTTGATTTTTTTTAAATCTGAAAAACGGGCTCGTGATACAGATTTGACTTGATAATTAAACAAAAAATAATAATTCAATATTATTTTAATTACGAATAATAAATTTAAAATATCAGGGCGACAGCGGAGGCGGGATCCTCATGAAGTGCGGGAGTCGATCGCTGCTCATTGGCGTAACCAGTGAGGCCCTCAACAATACGAGATTCTCGACCAGGGGAGGACAGGTGGGAGAACAAACTTATTTCCTCCAATCCATTCTGCATATCGGCCTAGTCATTGACAACTGTTTCCATCTACCTATTCCCATTCAACGTATACTCTATCCTACGCTATTTCGCTGCCCAATGCTTTAGGCTACAATATGATCTTGTTGAATGATAGCTACAGAAACCTAGAAATGTTAGTGAAAACTTGAAGAAAAGAGTCCTCCAGGTGCAACCTCATTAACAAGAGATCTGCCAGCTTATCGGTGTGTGCCCGATCGATCATTGTGGTGTATAAATTATTTTGTTTTTGTTGATTGTTGTGCGTGCACTTTATTGCTTTTTATTATTTTTGAGAGGAAGTGTGTAAAAATCAAATAATAATTAGTGGGAACGCTCCATAATTAGAGAAATAGCCTCTTCTATAGTCCCGTTCATCATACTTTCCTTATTCATCTTCTCATTCCGAAGTACCCGAAGCACCGAATATTACAAAAGAATAGGGTGGAGGCATGCGACGGATGAGTCTCGACAATGTAAGAGGGCACGTCGGTACACTTCTTCTAGACGAAAATCTGCATGTTTTGTATGACTTTTCTCAATTCTCGCCTTGAGAAGCTTTCTCAATTTATCCTACTTTTCTTACTATATTGATTCAAATTAGTTCTCAGCTCACTCTTCACCATATCTTACTCTTCTTTCGCACTTCTCACCTCATGACGAGAACTTTGCACTTTTCTACAATTTCCATGCCCGAGGCTGGAGAGTTCTCTCGCCATATTGATTTAGCGCTTTTCCCCTTTTCCTATCCTTCTCATCCAATAAGACCACTCTCAACCACTCCCTCCATTCTTAGTTTACACTGATTCCTCGTTTTTAACCTTTTTGTTGCTACAAATATGCTCTCATTATTCTCATTGATTATTCGTTCTCGCACATATCCACTGCTGGCAAAGTCCTGTTCTCGATTGGGCCGATGTTTTGAAGTCAATGATCCATCTTTGAAATTTATGAGGCCTCCACATCTATATTTTCCAGGCAATTTTCATCCACTCCCCGCTTCAGTTTCCGAAATCCCGATTCCGAGAGCAATAAGAAGAGATTGGTTTCGGATTTATTGGACATTAGCTTCTCATTTCGGATATAGGCCATCTCTCCATTCTTCGATCTCTCTCTCTGTTCACTATGACCGACTAAAGAGCACACAGAAGAGAGAGAGAGAGTGTGTAGAGACCCGCTTCGGAATCTTTCCTGAAAAGAGATTCGAAGCCTCGTGATTCTCGGAATATGTACTTGGTTCCGCCTTGAAAAAGGGAGAGGTTCACTTCTCTCACTCTTGCCCGACTTCTTCCCTCTCTCTCTCGTTCCCTTTCCTTTTTCAGATCTTTCCAGTCGATGTTTCTCACTTATCTCTCTAGCCGTATTCGATCCCTCTATCACGCCCCCTCTCTCCGTTCCTATGAATCTGACTACAACTCGCCCTCACGTCTGAGATCCTGTTTCTCTCGCTATTCACGAGAGGATTTGGGGCGATAGAACGCCCCGCCCCTGACCTCTACTCTTTTCAGGAAAGATTCCGAAGCGGGTCTCTCTCTCTCTCTCTCTCTCTCTCTCTCCTCTCTCTGACCCCGCCCCGGACCTCTAGTCCATACTTGAGGGAAATTGTTCATTCACTAATTTCCGCTAGAGACTTCAAATTGTCTTCACTATTTGTTGTCGTTGACGCGCCGCTTCGGAAGTGTTTGTCTATGCAAATAGGTATCCTCTCCAGCCGCATACATCGACTCATTCTCGTCCATCTACACTGGACAATTCGATCATTTCAAGAAATCGATCTACTGAGCACAAGGTAAGCACTGAGGCGCGCATTCCGTTGATTACTCTTTCTCAATGTGCGAATAGAGAAAGTCTGCTGAGACCAGAGAGGAAGTCCCTGCATAATGTCGATTCGGTTCTCGCCCCTCTTCACTCTGCACACTCTCTCGTTTCTCTGACCGGCGAGACAGTGTGCATAATGGAGAGAGCCAATCTTCATTCGGCAATCCGATCCTCATCCCGCACTCGGCACCAGACTGCAACATGGGTACCTGTCTCTGAAGGAGAAGGAGGATTCAATCCCCCGAGAAGAACCTGGAAAACTTTCTCCTTTTCTTCATCAATCGTGTCCTAGAATTGTGGAAAAAAAATTTTGTTGTTTTTTTGTTGTTGGTAGTTTTACTTGTTTGTTACTTTTTTTTATTGAGTGCAATAAACTGTTTTCATTCAGCCAAGGAATGGGGAGGAATGATTTCATTCGGGAATCTCGCCTAATCCGAGAAAGGAGAGACTTTCTGAACTTATTCTTTAGCCATCTTGATTCGAGTTGTCTCATTGCTCCGCTCAGCCCCCTTACTTCATCTTCTCATCTCCCCCTATTAGCTACAAATCTCACTTTCCGATGCTCCTAGATCAGTTATTATCGCGCTGGGCATCTGTACTAGTGATGACAATTCGGCCTCGACTTTCCTCATTTCGTGTGATCTCTCATCGGTTAGAGCAGCGAGAGAGCATGTGAATTGAAGAGAGTTGCCGTTTTGTCATCACTAATCTGCCCCTGAGGACCTACTGGTTTGGCGGTGAAACAGATCGAAAAATCTAATCGTTGAACTTCTGGAAATCCTATCTAATCTCTCCATGCCCATTTTCATCTCGCTTATTTCGTTCTGAGCCCCGCTTTAGCTTACCAAATCCCCATTCCATCCATCGAGATTCGAAGTCTCGTGATTCTCGGAAAGTGACTCCGCCTTGAAAAGAGAGAGAAGAGAATCTCACTCTGCCTTGCCATATTGATACAAGTTATCTCCGTCAAGCCCTACTTCGTTCCTCTCTAACGCCCCATCTTTCCTTGCCTGTACAATTCACCCACACGACTGACTTTATGTTTCTCTCCCAATGACCCCTTATCCTATCCACCCCTGTCACCTTCCTCATTTTTGAAGGGAGAGTCCTCACGTTAGTACATTCAATTTCGCGTTTCTATTGCTGTTTTTTCGCCTTGCCAGTCCTATCAATGATTTACCCAGCTGTACACGCCGGCTCACTCTCGTCCGCCTAGACTGGACGTATAAATCATTCCAAGAAATCAATATGCTTAGAATAAGGTCAGTAACCCGAGCACTGGGAATGCCATTTGCTGCTGATTTCTTCTCGATCAGAGTGCAGAGCAGAGGTGCAATCTCGGTTTCCGCTCTCTCCATTCTGCACACTCTTTCGCTTGACAGATACACGAGATACTGTGCAGAATGGAGAGTCATAAGAGCCGACACCACAGCCCTATTGGCAGAATGAATACCAACTACCGTTGCATTTTCAGTTTCCGGATTTCACTTCGAGCAACCAATGACCACATCACTCGCTCTACAACTTCACGAAAATGGACTGAATGAGAGATAGAGAGTGATTCATCACCACCCGCTCATGCCCATTAGAGGTGACACATCGGCATTGACAGACCTTCTTTTGCGTGTTTTCTTGTTTCTCTTAATGATGAGAGACAGGGGTGTGCAAAAATTGCAAGCACTCCTCATTTCTCATGCTCTCTCATCGATCAGAGAAACGAGCGAGCATGAGAAATGAGGAGTGCGGAAAATTGTTTGCACACCACTGGTGAGAGAGCACGTTAATTGAGGAGGGTGGTTGCAGTATCGGCATCACTATCGCCCAATCAAGAGTGACGATAAGATGGACTGAAGGAGAGAGGAATTCGATCAGGACATCGAGGCCTGAGGGGGGAAAGGAGAATTAGAAACACTCATGCCCAGATGACTAGTGCATCAAAGATTACGGGGATTGTGACTTAGAATTGTAAAGTTGTTTTGTTGTTTTGTTTTTGATTGTTTTTCGGTGCAATAAACTGTTTGATTGTCCTCTTTTTGTGCAGTCAGTAAGATACGAGGTGGGCAAACCCGGGAATGACATCATTAGATGGATGCCCATTCGAGACTCAGATCTCCTCTGAGTAATGCCATGGAAGTCAAAAGATCAGAGATCGAAAAAACATTGTGGGATCATTGCAAACAATCGTTTCTTCTTTAGCGCGTGTTGTACATAATACTCATGCACGCCCCCTACTCTATTCGCGCGCTCTCTTGTTTCTCTGATTTGCGAGAGAGCGAGCAAATCTTGGAGAGCCGATGGGTATCATTAGAGAGGATACCTATTTCCTCTTCGAGTAATCTCGCTCTTGTCCAATGGAATGGAGGAGCATAAATCTTCTTCTCCTAATTCTGAATGCACTATACTCGACATGATATAATCTTCTGAGCAATTGCATCAGTAATTGCCCTTTCTCTAAACGTCCCACGCATCTCGGAAATTGGCTTTTTCCATCGAAACAACCCTTATAATTTCCTTCAAAATGCGCTTAGGAGGGAATAGGAGGATCTCCTCACTTCAAATTCTTTATCATTGATGATAAAAGTGATACGAGGGGCGGGGAGTCGATTCACTGTTAGTCACGCCCGATGGAGAGTACGGTAACTGATTGGAGTACGGTAGTATCGATCGATAGAAGAGGGCTCGCCTAGCAGCAACACACTGAAAATAGGGATGAATTAGATGAAGCTAGTTCTATTGTGATATATTTATCAATGATCTAGATTCTAACTTGTGCTCTTTGATCTCAGGGTAGAGTCAAAAGATCAGAGACCAGAGATCAAAGATCAAAGATCAATTTCAAACTCACACGGGCAGCACTTCTTCTTCTTGGGCTGTGCAACCGGCTTGGGAGGCCCGTCGGAGGAAGGTTGAGAGAAGGGCTGGGTCTTCGGCTGCTCGATCCTCACGATGACCTGCTGAGGAGGGGCTGCAATAATAATGATTTTTTTTTCAATTATTGATCTCTGATCTTTGATATTTGATCATTGATCTTTGATATTTAATGTTTTATCTATGATATTTTATATTTGATCTCTGATATATGATCTTTGATCTCCGTTCCTTACGTGGAGGAGGCGGCGGAGGGGGCGCGGCTTTCTTCTCCTCCTTCTTGTCCATCTCCGTCTTCGCCTCTTCTGCAAAAGGAAAATCAGTTGTCGATCGGGTTTTCACCAGCTACAGTTTCCAATCAGCTGACGTATCAGTTATCGATAACTTCCGTGTCCTATATCGTACCCACTGCATTCAATACCCTTAGGAACTACACCGTAAGAGCAATATATCCTCATCTACACATATCCGGCCTAATCCTACCGCACCCTACCGTACCTTGAAATACAGTATCATGCACACTACCGCGCCTTAGAGAAAGCACCGTCCATCACGTCCCACCGTACCCTACAGTAACCACCAGCTACCGTATCCCTCCTATTCCTCACCAGTCTGGGAGATGGGCTCCTTCGACTTGGCCGATTCCTCCTTGATTGGCTCTGAAAATTATTTATTTATTTTAAATTTAAATATGTTCTCAAACCTTTGTCCTCCTTCTGTGCCCAGTTGGCGGGAGAGGGAGCTGGCGGGGGAGCCGGATCGGAGCCTTAAATAATTAATTATTGAATTAAATCAGTTATCGTGACTACGGTAGGTGTCCGTCGGGTATACGGTATCTACCATACTCTACCGTACCCGGGAAGATCATGACGACGTGGTCGATCTGCGGTCCCTTCGGCTGGCGATTCGTCTTTTTCGCTGCAAGAACCAATGATTACGGTAGCTACAGCACCCTAATGGAGTACGGTAGATCAAAAATATTGCGTTCCCCTCATGTAAAATAAATGAACTCTTTTCATTTTCAAATATTCTCATTCACGACTGAAATACATTCAGAGTCTCATCTCGTCCCATTGAAACGCATTTCATTGTCCAACAGAGCCCCTTGTAGAAGTGATTGAATAGAATAATCGCTTTATTCGACCTTTTTTTTTACATGATTACGGTAGCTATCGTACCCTCCCTGACTACAGTATCCCTTACACTCGGCCGTTGCTTCCTTGGACTGATCGGCGTCGGTCTTGCCGTCCTTCTTTGAGGGAGCGGTCGCGTCCTGAAGCGAAAAGGATTACGGTAGGGCTACGGGAACTTCAGAGCGATCAAAGTACACCACAACGCTACGCCAGCTGGTAGTTGATGACGACAGATACAGTATCCTATTGGAGTACAGTAATCGATCGGGATACGGTATCCGCATACAATACGGTACGGTAAATTACGGTACCCCATCGGAGTATCGATTACCTTGGACACATCGGCATCGGTCTTCTCCTTGGGCTCCTCCTTTTCCTTCTTCTCTTCCTTGGGCTTGGGAGCCTCCTTGGGCGCCTCTTTCGGCATGTTGTCCAGACTCTCATATTGGAACTGCGAAGGGTACGGTAACTGATCGATAACTGCAATTCTAAGATTATTGTAACTGGCAGATTACGGTGACTACCGTACCCCCAGACTAGGACAGTAATCTGCAACGGGGTTGAGAACGATACAGGGTAGTTTGGTAGTTGGGTAATTAGTAGTTGGCTTCCACAGGGTGGTTGGCTTCGATTACGGTATCATCCGGAGCCAAGGGACACCCACCATTCCTATCTGATAGTGGGAGGCGACAGTACGAGAGGAGAGCAAGGGGAGAGAATGAGGGGAGGAATCGCCCTCCCTCCACTCTCCCCCATTTGTCCACTCTCGCATTATCATAATTTAATTGAGGGCGATAACGATATTATTGAATTAAATTATACTTTTGCTCGAGAAAATTAAAATTCTGCACGACATCGTTTGCTCACATTGCAGAAACGTAATTGATTTGAATGCTCGATAATGTGAGATTTCACAATCTTTATCTCATTCCCTAAAATAACAATAATGAAACATATCCCAATCAGTCCCTTGAATCTTCCCTCAGACGGGCTTGAAAGTGCCGGCATTCTTGTTGAGAATGTTGTTGAGATTCGGGCGGCCGTGGAAGAATTGCGCGTCCATGTAGGGTCTGAATTAAGGATGTCATAATGAACAATGCCTCTCCTCATTCTGCACACTCTCTCGCCCGTCAGCGAAACGAGAGATCACGCGAATTGAGGAGAGTATTAGAGACGCCGCTCTCCTCAATTCGCCTGCTCTCTCGTGTCTCTAACCAGCGAGAGAGTATGCAAATCGAGGAGAGTTTCACGTGGTCTCGATCACGTGATTGAGAGACGGATTAGCGGGCGTAGCCTTCTTCCATTCTACCGACAGAGCGGAAGCACCGGAGCCGTTCGGGTTACTGTAATGGATGGGTTACTGTAATGGGTGGGTTACTGTAACTGCGCTGCATCCGTGGCACACTGATTTCTGTAGTGTACGGAACACTGTAGATGATAGGCTACCGTGATATCAGTCATCGCGTAGCTCAATCCGATGATGTGTTACCTTACGATAGTGTGCGGTTACAATAACGGAAGGATTACTGTAGGGCAACAGCAATGCTACAGTATCCATTCGGATCGCAAACTGATTACCCGGTTTTGGCGAAGTTGTAGAGGGCGGTAGTGTAGAGATCGACGACGACTTGGTCATCAACAGCAAACGTGAAGCCCTACTGGCCGAGCGCGTAGCGCTGATCGAAACTGTGTGTGGCGACTGGAAAAAGGAAGGAGTACTGTGTGCAGCATAGAAGCATCGATTACTGAGTATTCAGGGAATTACGGTGGAAATCAAAACTGCGCATGGCAACTTTGAATGAATCGAGTACGGTAGACGGCATGATTACGGTAATCAAGATCGATTGGGACGCAGCGAAGTAAAGCAGTTAGAGTATTCATAAGGGGCTACTGCGTAAAACCTGGGCTACGGTAACCCATCTCTTACAGTATCCGATTGATTACAATACCACTACGGTAGCTCAATAATGCAACCCATCCAATACAGTAATCAGTCAACCACATAGGCCGATCTGTTACAGTAATCTACCAATTTCAGTACGGTATTCCTAACGATCGATTGATCAGGACAATACTACGGTAACTCACACGAGATGAATGGGAAGTTGCCCTTGCCGTCGCCGTATCCGACCATATCCGGGTTGAAGTGCTTGAATACGTACCTGCAAGCAGGCAGAGGTTACGGTACTGTTACAGTATCCAGTGGTGATGACAAAACGGCATTCCATGCCCACTTAAAGCTGGCTTCAAAGCGGCATTTTCAATGGTGATGACGTCATCAACCCAAACAGGCATGCCGAGTTCGTTTTGACATCTCTTGTATCCAGTACCTTCGACATTTCAATTTAAAATGGAGATGGGAGAAATTGGTGACGTGTCTACCGACACACGTGCAAATAAACGAATCACTCAAAGAAAACGATAAAACCGGAGAGTGAACAGCGAATTCTCTTCATTGTATGTGATCTTGAGTATGAATCTTCAGCCTCTTCTTCTGAAATGGTACTGATCAAAATAGGAAATGATCATCCTCAAACAAGATCATAAATGATAGATGCACTGTTCGAAACAATATCTCCAGAGTTTGAAAGTTTTTTTCTGCAATAATATATAGATCCAATTCTACGATATGCCTATTTAACCCCAATAAATGCATGTTCATTATGGCGGTGTAATTCCAAAATTTGCAGAGCATCTTTTAATTCCATTGATGTCGATTTCTGTCAGAAGAGGAGTGGGTAACCTCCAATGGATAGTAATTTGTATTGTATGTATGTTTGCACCGGGATCCGAACGAGCACTGAATAATTCCATCGGTTAGATTATTTGTATCCGTTGTGAAACTCAAGCGAAATCGTTGTCAAGATGTTAGTGGACAACAACAATGGCTTCCGAATATTCTTACTCACTGTTCGGAGTTGTTAACAATTATGCAACTCCTTTCTGAGACAGATTTATCAAGTGTAAGGATGTGGAAGGAAGTGACCGATTATTTCGAGTCTAAACAGCCTTATTCCAATAAAATTGGAAGTAGTCGTGTTCAGCTGCAGCCGGAATCCAGTCAATGGTCAATTTCTGAAATATAGCTATTTTTCAATTTCTTGATCACTAATTGAGATCAGTGGAAGGGTGAAAAAGCTAGAGAGAATTTTAAGAGAGATCCTTTTCTGTTCGCAAACTCTTTCGTCACAGATCACGTCACAAAAAAAATTATAATTGTTTAACGTTTTACATTTTAAAATTTTAAAATTATACTCCCAGGTTTCTCCAGTGTCCATATCCGTCAGTTTGATGCTGTTAGAATTCGAATCAATCGTCACATCGTAGCTCTCTGATCTAGCATAAAAAGCAAATATAGAAACGAGATCTAAAGTATTCCAATTCTCACTTTTCGTTTGTGATTTCGGCATGAAAAGGCGAAGTTACATCATAGAGATTTGAGCGATATCTCTGATATGGTCATCGTTGTATTGTCGGAAATAAAAATTTCAAAAGGAATGAGTTTTGAAAAAAATGTTTCTCACGAAACATATTTGAGTTATAATTTTTATTTTGAGATGTAACCGTTTCTCAGAGACGGGAAACGGTTGCATCTCATTTCTCAGAGGCAAGGGCAACCAAAAACAATAGTCCTACCCCAAGCTGATGGCATCCCGCTCCAGGTGACGTAACCGAGCCGGACATGTCAAGGTGAACTTTGTTGGCTGCAACACAGAAAAATGTTGACCAGTGAAAAAAGTTCGAATCAGTATTTTTTTTTAAATTATACATACCCCCCAGCACGTAGTTTGTGTTTCATAATCGTCTTTACTTTCAAATTTGGTGCAGATTAGATTTAAATTGCGTACTTATTCCAATCGTTGCAGTAAATTTCACTGATGGACTATAGCCATTGGAAGGACTCGCCCATTCCACAGTGGCAATTGGGCCGTCGATTTCCAGATCGAAGCGGGCATCTCCGTACCTAGAAATGTATCGACATGTGCACTCAATAACCTCGCGCTCGACTGAAAATGTCATCTAATCGCACCTATCGGAATAATTATTGCACTTGCCAAATGTAAACATGAATGAGTTGATACTTGATACTAAGGTTACAAATTCGGTTTTGATTATCTCGGACAGAGAAACGAGATAGTGTGCAAAATTTGCACTGCAAATGACGAGAGGGGAAAGCCGAAACGACATCACTACTTTATACGTGTAAGACTCACTCGGTCTCGTAGAGTTTATCGCACCACCCGGTTCCTCCAACTTCCTGCTGCTCGCCATCGATTCCGGCCATTGCAACGCCCACATGTTGCTTCTACAAAACATATATACTTTTAAGCAAGAAAAAACTAATATACGTAAAAAATATATTTTGTAATCATTGAACTTTGCTTTAGCACGGGATATAAAACATATACTCACCCCTTCTCCTTCGCGAGCTGCCTGATGAAGGGTGAACGGACGGGCGCTCATCACAGCGATGTAACTTGGGAAGGAAGAGACTGAGTGTGAGAAGCTCTCAGCCTCGTATACTTCCAGCCAATCCGGATTTTCTGAAGGCGAATATTAACCATCGTTTGTCCCTTCGGTGTAAAACGACTGTCACGAGATGTTCGAGATGATCAAAAATAGCCAAACTATGTTTCATCGCATTCGAGTCGATATACAAACTTTCCGAACGCGACGTCGCAGGTTCTATTGTGCAATCAATTGCATACACATATGAAAACGCACTGAACCATCTCTCGTTGATGATGTAGAGAAGAAGCGGACCCGAATCCAACTGCGCATTTCCATTCACGATAATGAGGTTGGACATATCTTGTAATGAACAGGAAGTAGTCTAAATAAAAACGAATCGATAATCCTCGGACACGTTTCACATAAAAAAATTCACAGCACATCTCTCTCTCATACTTCGCGTCTCGCACACCTCTTGGTAAAGTTAAAGAGCATAACATAAAAATTGTATGTCAACGTCGTATATTTTAAATGTGTATGTTTTGTTCGCCGTACATCAATCCTTTGGTACGACTTCTTCTTCGTCGGCGGATCAATTCGAGCAGCAACATCAGCCACACTGAAAACCAACAAAAATAATATTTTATATAATTTGTATGTATTAAAAATATTATCTCTTATCATTCAAACCTGACAAATCCTTTGGGTAACTGAATGAGAAGATTAGAAGCCAGCTTTTCCGACCCAGGAGCATGCCCAGGTATTCAAGACCTTTAATCGCACTTTATTTTCAAATTAGGTTTATTGTTTTTGCAGTAGATCAATTTCAAACAGTATTGAAAAGTGATCTGACAAGGGTTTCAAACCAACACGTTGTTGGGAAACAAGATTTGTATTCTAACTGGTTCTAAAAAATAGAGTTCTTCATTTCTTTCATCTTTCTATGAAACTAGAGAACACTTTGATCAAGGACTTGACGATCGCTATTGGACACACTACAGTACACAACTGTGACTCACAGTTAACTGTCCCATGAAGTCTGTCTCATCGTAGATGATACTCGAACGGAAATTAACCGCGGCCTCTTTAACAAAAACATATATTATATAATATAATGAATGCAATTCAAATAATTCGCTGATGTTTTCATAACCATAGTGCTATATGTGTTGAATCTGTTTTCTAATTTAACTTACCACGGATTTTCTCTTATTTGGTAGGAACGCTGACTACAGAAAAAAATTTCGCGACTCCGATTTCTACGAAACTAATGTTATTGACTAAAGTGAGTACAGGGAGAACGCTTAGCTACTTCATTTGGCCAAATTTGCATATTGAGCAGATCTGTGACCTACCAATTGGAAACGCTAGATCTCGGTCAGTTTTTGACCTACAGAGTCCGCATTTTTTTCCAATCGACTCGTAATTCCGAGATCTACAAATAACTCAACGGTGATAACATACGGAAATGCCGTCTTCCATGCGTTTAGTGCGATAAAGTTTTTTTTTCAACCACATTATGCAAATTTTCACGAAATTTTCCTCTTGTGATCACGAATTTCATTTTTGAAAACGATTCCCCATACCGGGAATGATGTGGTCTCATATTCCATTAATCATAACTCTGGTTGCGCGATAGTGCTACTCAGAGGACTTAGCCGAAATTGCTTTCAAAACTAATTCAGGGAGTAATTTCATCTTCAAATTATGCAAATTTACAAATTAGGGTGGTCAATCGATAGCTCTCATAGAGATAAAGAGAAAAGGTATAGCACTCCAAGTTCTGAAAATCGACGGTTTTCGAGATTACTCCCGGAATGGGTTTTGAGAGCAATTTCGGCTAAGTCCGGATTCTGCCATCTGAGTAGCACTATCGCGCAACCAGAGTTATGACTAATGGAATATGAGACCACCTCAATTCCGGTATGGGGAATCGTTTTCAAAAATAAAATTCGTGACCACAAGAGGAAAATTTCGAGAAAATTTGCATAATGTAGTTGAAAAAAACTTTATCGCACTAAACGCATGGAAGACGGCATTTCCGTATGTGATCACGTTGAGTTATTTGTAGATCTCGGAATTACGAGTCGATTGGAAAAAAATCAGACTCTGTAGGTCAAAAACTGACCGAGATCTAGCGTTTCCAATTGGTAGGTCACAGATCTGCTCAATATGCAAATTTGGCCAAATGAAGTCGTTCTCCCTGTACTCACTTTAGTCAATAACAATAGTTTCGTAGAAATCGGAATCGCAAAATTTTTTTCTGTAGTAAAAGCTCTCGATATTCCTACAAAATTAGAGAAAAGCCGTGTTACTAACACGAACATCTCGTCTCACAGAGCAAAATGAATAAAAGAATACGGAAAAGAGAGAATATTACCAATGGATGAGTTAAAATGTTGGAAACACCGTGTAAACACTTACCTGCTTGATAGATCACGAGGAAGAGGCAGAGCAGTACACGTAAAGTCATGCTCAATCGTGGAAGAGACTGATATAACGGCAGCTTTATACAGGGAGAATCTGCCAGCGATATGATAACGTTAGTTGCTATTCGCTGGGTATATTCTCTTGCTAATAGAGCATTGGAGAGAGTGTGCGACTCGATGAGTCAATATTCAGACATTCCGGTCACGCAATTTCCGGCGAAACATTATGATAACACCTGCACCTTACTGATAATGCCATCGCTTTCGACTGTATCCGGATTGATGTTAACACGGCGCTGCATACACAACATGACGCCGGCCAGAAAAAAAAGTGCGCTAATTCTGGAGAAGTCGGACTCTATTTCACACGTCGATTTCGAATGTTTCTAGTCGACAACAAGCACGAACACAAAGCAATGTGCAGGTCAAAATATAAAATTATGCGATAAATGCGATGAATTTCACGGAATTGATAAGCAGTATTTTTTTCCAATTTAGAATCAGCTGGAACGGATATTCAAAAACGATGTCTTGATATTATCTGATTTCCTCCCATCCGCCCGAGATCAATTGAACAGTTGCCAATAGAGATGCCGAATCGAGACCAACTCTCGTACATGCTCTCTCGCCTGTCAGAGTTACGAGAGAGCATACAATTTGAGAAGATCTCGATCTAGATATGGTATCACTAGTTCCCAGCAGGCGATATATTCTCAACCGAGATGTGATCGGGTGATTGATGAGCGCCAGTGGGAACTCAATCCAGTCCGACTCTCCTTATCTAGAGTGATCTCTCGTCGGCCAGATCAAACGAGAGATGACTTGATTTGATGAGAGCCGGTCTGGATTGTTGAGCGCCAGTGGGTGCGCCCCCAGGGGTCGGAATAACTCGCCTCCTCAATATGGAGTGAGATGCGATTCTCGATTCGCTCTTTTGCTCTTAGTAGGGGTGCTCTCTTTTTTTATCATGACAGGCTGTAAAGAATGTATGGGCAGCTTGCAATCGACTTGTTCTTTCTCGTTTTTAGCATTGGCAATGAGTGTTATCGCGGTTCGCATTTCTTCTCATTGAATCTGTGTTCATACGTGATGATGTAAATTACTGATGTCGGATTGAGTTCCGCTCTCTTCATTTCGCCTAAACTCTCATCGGTCAGAGAAATCAGAAAGCACGCGATTTGTGGAGATCTAGATTCGATATTACTAATAGTAACTCTAACTCGGCATGCTTGCAGAGACTTACGTTCTCTCGCCGGAACATACGGAAGAGCGTCAATTATGGTCGATGAACTGGAGATCCCAAGTAGGATCTACCATTATTCAGTGGTCACTAGTGATGACCAATGCCTCCGAAACTTGATTATCCTCAATTTACATACTCTCTAAATTCTCTAACCGACGGGAGAGTAGGCGAATTGAGGAGAGTCGGTCTTTATCCGGCATCACTAGTGGTAACAAATTGGCTGCAATGAGAAACAACTCACTTCTATGATAGATTGCAAACAAACATCTAAAATCTCCAAGCATTTGTTTTTCCTCAGAACAATCTTCAAGTCAGATGCAACCTTTACATTCATATCACCCCTTCGCTTATCTCTCGTATTCCCCTCATCTTACACCTCACCTTTCCTTGTCAGATACCCCCTGCAGAGATGTATCTCTCCTTGTCAGCCCTACTGTTATCATTGATTCATCACTTGATATTATTCCGCCATAGGCATAGGAGCAATGCCGAGAGACCAGGTCAGTGACGGATTCCAGCATCTTTTCTTTGAACTCATTTGATTTCCCATGGTTGTCAGTCGTATTGCTAGTTTGATTCAATAACAAATTCGTTATTTATCGCGTCAGGAGATGCTAATTTAGAAACGCAGACGAGAGCTGATGGAAACATCGAGAAGAAAGCAAGTCGTCGAAGATGCGGTGTCTACGTTGCACTTTGTATGTCAAATATTTTCAAAGTTTAGTATTAATATCATATTATCGTTAAAAAACCAAAAAATCTGAATGAAATCGAGTTCAAGAGAAAATACAAATAATCTTCATGTGTTCATTTTGTATTGTTCTATATTTTCAGTGAAAATTTTTGACCATTCTTCAATGACCGTTTTCAGGAGATGGAGGATCTCAGAAAACAGCTTGAGGAAGCGAGGGACAAGAGCAAAGAATTGGAACAGGTCAGCCACAATTCCCTGATCAACGAGCAAACCAAATATGAAACAAAAAAATATGTTATCTGTATGAAAATGTGAAACAAAATTTTATGTTCAGAAACTCGAGGCCCTAACTCTCACGGTTCGTTCTGCAGAAGAACAAGTAAAGGCGAAACAAGCAGTTAGTCTTACTTAAATTTATTATGACATCGATTTGAAAAATCAATTAATTTACTTATGCAAGTGACCTAAATTTGTACATGTATCTCATATCGTTAAGCTGATCGATAGGTTCTCTACTCTTATCAGGTTTACTCATAAGTAACGCTCGATTTTACAGCATCGTGTTTGACCTCGCATATTTCCCTTCGATCAAAATCCCATGGGCTGACTTCTTAGCATAGTTTCAGGGTATACTCAGACATCTAGGCTGTTGCTATGCAAAATATCACGCTTGATGTGTAGGAGAGAAAATGTGATTTTGAATTAACTGAATTTTTTTCCAAAAATAGTTATATTTTTCAAAGGCGTGGATTTTCGTGAAAAATACTTCCTATATAACCATCCATAATTTTATGCGAAGCTGGGTAGTTGGTCTCCCTGATGTTAAAGGGAGAGCTGCGTCGGATTCATTTTGGAAAATACTATAGCCTTTCGACGAGGAATCTTCGCAATTCAGAAGAAGAATTATCCACTCTTAAGAATTGAAGGTGCTGTCCTCTAAATATGTGCGATTTAGACACACATCATGGGGTTACAATAATACGATGCATGTTTGGGCCTAACTGTTCTTCTACTCCAGAAAGATGCGTTTATCAAAATTCCAAAGTCGAAAAACGAGCGTTACTTATGAGTCAACCTAATATAATCTGTTTTCTCGAAACCGACTGTGAAATAAAAATCCTAAACCGAAAATAAATTCCAAAATTCAGGAGATCAAGGCACTGATCGAATCGAAAGCAACTGCAATCAACGAGGAGAAAGCCGCTGCAGAATCGTTGATGCGAAAGATCGAAGCACGAGACGAGTATCAGGAGATAAATATCTGCTTGGGCGTCTAGCCCGATCAATTTATGGATAAACTATACAATTTTTCTAACAAACAAACGATGTAGTAGGCGGAATTTCGTTGGTGATAAAAGATTGATTGTTTGAAAAGACGCGATCGGATTACAGCAGCGCGATGTTGATAATCATTTGATTGGAGGCTATCAAGTAGTATCGGCTAGTCGACCCTCGTTGCATGCCCGCCACCTCACACTCCTCGCCTATTGCGAAAATAAGCGAGGAGGATTTGTCAGCGGATAATTAAGTCTGATCTCTTGCTAATCTCCTTCATAATATCGCTTTTTCTCTCAAGAAAACTATATCGATAAGATTTCCAGAGCTTTTCCTTGGAGTGACACCCTCTTTTTCTCTGACAGACTGCCAAAGGATACTGATACGGGCAGCTAACACTCCTGCTATCCCCATCGATACTCGTTCTTGCTCGCCTTTTCTCGCACTAATTTTCATCATCATCGCATATGTTTTTAGAGATCTACATTCTCTTACGCGTCCTTGTGGAAATTTAAAATGATCGGGAGAGTCTGCTCTTTCTACTGATAGCGTATTTTCCCGGCAGACGGCATGTGTCAAAAAACGACCACGCGAGATTTGCGGCCATTCTGACCCTTTTGGACCAATTTTTATCGAGGAAAACGAATTTGATCAAATGAACATGGTACCATAACTCGGTTCGGAAGGCTCAGATCGAAAAACAGAAAACGCCGTTCGATTTAGAATCAAAAGTTACCTTTAGGACCAACTTTCGAGCCTATGTTATTTTTTGCCTGTTCCCGGCGCTTGACCCTAATACAAACGGCTTCATATTATATTTATATATATATTTTAATATAATAATATGATTTTGACAAGAAAAATATGATACCGTACCTGGTCGACCTTGAGGATGGTGGAAGCTGCTTCGGTGGCGAGTTTGATGGCTGATCGCTTGCCTGCGTACAGATCAAAGATGTTGAGGTCGACGGCGCTCGCGATTCCTCCCTGCAATCAAGTCCAAACCATTCTAAGCCATGTATGATCAATCAATTCCAAACCAAACTATAGCCATGATCATTGCGAACCCTCACCAGAGGATGCAAACCTATTGGGGACCAAAGCAGATAATATTTGTCTCGTTCATTCATAATTACTGCTGATTTTTCATTCATAACTAGTGATGATGATCTACAAATGTAGATATAAGCTTTCGTGAAAAATCATCAGTATTTATGAATGAAAAGAGAGCGTGGGATCCCCTCACCTCGATGATATCCACTCCGGCATTCGCGTCTCCTGCCTCATGCGCTGCGTAGAGACGAGTGAGCAACTCGGTAGCCTCAAACCATTATTATTACGCTTCATTCCATGAAAATATGTGCACCCGATCTAATGAATTTAAAGTATACACTACGCCCATCCGTTCTCATTTATAATCCAACGTAACATCAAGCATAATACTCTCAATGAACGACTCCTGATACTTGCCTTCTCACTGAATCACTCTCTCTCTCTCTCATATCTTCTATATTCATCAATGCATTAGGGAGCAGCGGGAGGGAAGTGTAGGGTAGGGTAGATGGTATTTTGGAAGCTCGGGAAAGGGTTCGTCACTCACATTGACTCCACCATTCTCGGCGATGCACTTGGGAAGGGTCTCGAGGGCGTGCGCGAATTTCTTGATGGCGTACTGCTCGTGTCCCGCACACTTCTCTCCCCATGATTCCATCTGACGAGACAACTCGATCTCCACGGCTCCCGCTCCAGCCAGCAACTGCAAACACACACGTTATGGTGTGGGATAAGACAAAAGAAGATAAATACACGGCGGACTGATATGCTACCGGGGGGGGGGGGGGGGGGGGTGGAAACCGAGGCTAGAATTTGTCAAGAAAAGCCCCGCCCTCAAGGCTATTAAATACAGAATGTTTAAAGCCTGACTCCGCCTCCACTTGCTAAACATAGTATGGTTCCCGCCTTCACAAAAATTCAAATATTTTGCACATCATATCAGGAATCAGGAGAAGTTGGAATGGACGTGACGAGGTTCAAGCGATGCGTTTCAGGCAATATCGAGCGAACTCAAAGATCAGGAATTCAAATATCAGGGGAATCAGGCAATCTTGATAGTTTGAATCGCCCGCCTTTTGTAGGTGCCAAATTTATGTTTTTAGCCATGATGCCAGGGTGCGGGTAGCATTTCAGTCCGCCGTGTAAATATTTGAATTCGCGCCATTGGGTATCTTAGCTCCCAATGAAGGTAGCGACTTGAATGATTCGAATTTTCGAATTTGAAACGTTTTCGGATTCGGATTCGAAGTTGAAACGTCGAATATGGTGTGCAATATCTATTTACGCCACCAAAACTATGCAAATCCAAATTATTTTGTAATATGCGTATTCTACAATAGTGATGTCAAAATAATATCCAATTCTTCCCTCAAAACTCAAGGCCTTGTGTACAATACCGCCATCCAATACCAAGGCCTTGGTTCAAGAGAGACAATGAAAAAGTCTTGGGTTGACATCCCTATTCTACAACCGGTCTTCGAGAAGCTTTGTAGAATGAAGAATTTTTTATAGATGGAATCACGCTTAAATTTTGTTTTTTGAACGATTAATGAATGATTGGGTGCACACGAGCAGTGCTCACCTTTCCGTCCTTGGTGAGTGCCTTGTAGTAATTGACGGCGTCATCGATGGCTCTCTCGACGTCATCGATCCTCGACTGAGAGGCGCCCCTCACAATTATCGTGGCGATGCGACCGCCCTCGCCTCCACACTCGAACACCGTCACCTACAATTAATATGGGTTTTAATTACTTATTAATTGATATTTTTTATTTATTAAAAAATCACGCAATCAAGAGATCTTTCCTTCCAGTTTGACAAGTTGTCGCGTATTATTCCAAAAATTTATCAGAGATCTACTTTTTAAACGCACCTCCTCATCTCCAATCTCCTTCACTTCCACACCTTGGCACTGCCCGAGAAGGTTGACTGCGGGAGCGCACTGTAACACGACACCTCATTAATAAATCCACCCACATAATAATTATTTTAATTATTTTTTTAAAAAACTCACGATTCTCGCCTGTGCCTGGGCGCCGACCGTTCTGCACAGACGACGGAGCTCGAACTTGGAGGTGAGTCTGAAAGTCGGGGGGATCATAAAAAAAGAGAGGAAACTTTCGCTTGTCGAGAGAGGTGTGTAATTCGATGAATCGTACGTCTACAGCGCCCAACTCACCTCACAGCCCTGATGTTGTACTTGTTGAGGAAGTGGAGGTAGAAATCGACAAATTTGCTTGCGGCCACGACCACGGAGAGCGCGGCGAGCGGGGTCGGCGAGCGCCTTGATCTGCGGAGGGAGGGCACGGTCATAAGCAAACAAAGTCTTACATTTATAATCGACTGTCTACTTCTTTTTTTCTTTTATTTTAAGTGGAAAATTTCGTCTACGATGTTTTGTTCATACAAATGAATATTTTTTCATATACTGATTTTTAAAAATCAGTTGTAGGTGGTTGCCGCACACCCTTGATTCGCAATGACATCTATGAGTGATATACACTACATTCTGCTCTTCCTACTTTCCGTTACTATTATTATTTTTTATATATATAATAATGCCCATGCCTTAATATCAACACCCTACCTGCTCCTCGACTTCCTTCTCCTCACCCGCAGCGTATCCCTGCAGCTCATCGGCGTTCTCGATGAGAATCGTGCCCTGTGCAGTCAATATTAGTCAGCACAATGCAACAAATTAGCAAAGATGTGTAAAGGTCTCGAGATTGTATACAACAGAATGAATCGAGAAGAATGAACCTGACCGAACGCCTGGAGACAGCGAGCGGGGAATGAGTGGGCGCTCGAACGAGTTCGGCGCACGAACCAGTTCGGATTGGCATACGTTTCAGAAACAGATCAAATTCTGAAGCATCACTCTGGCCGAACCTCTGGCCGAACCTGACGGAACCCCAGGGGACAGAGAGGGGGGAATGAGTGGGCGCTCCAACGAGTTCGGCGCTCGAACCAGTTCGGATTGGGATATGCTTCAGAAACAGATCAAGTTCTGAACCATCACTCTGGGGTGGTGGCCGGAGCTTGTGGATGGCCCTGACCGAACGCCTGGAGATGCTTAGTGTTATGCTTAGTGTAATGAATTGTAAACGTTTATTCATCAATTATTGTCCACCGTTATTCTCAACTATATTCGATTTCGCACCTTGGTCTCAGTCTGGGTGAGGTCGAAGGGACAAGTGTACACGGTGATTCTGGCATCCTTCGCCTACTTAACCTCTCCCTCGGCGCCTCTCTTGAACACAATGCCGGACATGACAGTAGACGAGTGAACACCCGATCCCACGATCTGAATGAGATAATCTCCTTATATTGGCAATAATTGGAAAGCAAAATGGAGGATTCGAAGATTGCAATTTTTATTATTTATTTTTTAAATATAAAGAAGAATATTCTACTCACCTTGCAGATTCTGATGTTGTCAACGTTGAAGTTGACGGCGTTCTGGGGGCAGGTCTGGACGCAAGCCTTGGCCACGAGATCGGCGATCACTTCCTCGTTGTCGAACTGCTTCGAGGTGATGGCAGAACGAATCCACACTTTCACCTGATAGTGGAGTGTCACGGAAAGGCTGGTAAAATTAAGCTAACGGAGTCTGCAAGAGATTTTCCTGATAGTTTAGCCCAATCGTAGTCTAGATCACATCCTCAATGATCCATCTTTAGTAATTCCTGCCAGTTATAAACAGTGAATCGAACGGTCAGTGGAGAGAAATGAATAGAGCCCAAATACCCTTGAGCTCGGTGGCCTCTTTGACGACGAGCGTCGGTAGAACCTCGAGGGCTTTCTCAGCTGCCATCTCATAGCCAGCTGCAATCTCTTGCGGAGTCAGACCCTGAAATTGTGAATCATTAGATTTCCCTTGATACAAACAATTAATGTGCAAGGAGTTCAAGCGTAAAACGACCTTCATAACTCGCACAATTTATCAAAACATTATTAACGAGCTATCTCATGAACATATAGTTCCACAAATAGGGGGCAAGTGAAAGGACGAACCATGTAGATGAGCTGAGCTGCGTGCTCGAGAAGTGCCAGAATAACGACCGTGTTGGTGTTGTCGCCAACCTAAAACAGAAATTCAAGTTACTATATATACGGAATCAGTTAGATGGCGAACCGAGCTATTTCACGCCAAATGCATGACCACTGTTGAGCTCGAAAGGTCTATGTTTCGAATTCGTGGAAATTCGAAGAAGAAAAGAAGAAGTTCAAAGGACTGATCAGCAGTTAAAGTATGATCACCATACGGGTCCTGATGATCGACAAATGACCATCTAATCACTACACACAACAACTAGGATAATTTGAAAAATAGAAACTTACTCCTCCCCAACTCATCGCAATATAGTACAAATACAAATAAATCTATTCAATTCTAAACGAATGTGTGATAACATGACGTCCATTCTTCGCGGAGTAAGATGGTCGTGAATTCTTTATCAAGAGAAGCAGATAACATTTACGATTAGAATGTGTTGGAGTAATTGCTCTGATTGAGGTTCGAGGTCGTTTGCAATTAGCAGTGTGCCTGTCCACCATCACAATGGCCTCCGTTCAGCATTCCATCGAAGCCGTGAGCTCTGAGATTATGATTTGCTAACTACTAATGGTGTTTGTAGCACAAAACGCACTAATACCAGCCCTTGCTCAGTTCGACGATGAAAATAAATCGAACCTGCAGCATTCATTCTTCTCCTCGACAGTTCGGTCACAGACTTCATCGCAAGCTTGAACGTAGGTTGACTCTGAGAAATCCATTTTTGATACAATACAAAAGAAGATTGCACGTACCAACTTGAACGGCCACAAAGACGATGAGGAGAAGGAAGACGAAAATCTTGGATGACATCTGAAAAAGTCATTCCAAAATGCAAAGATCACAACAGAAAAATATCGAGTATTGTGATACAAAAATACAACTTAATAAAGAGAAGACTGGAAAATGTGCGTTTAAACGATTTCTTCTCTTCTTTTTATACCCCGTATCAGAATCCGATCAACACAGCCTCTGAATCATTGATGTTTTCTCTGATGTTTTGGTTGACACGAGATGGTCTAAATCGGGATGTGATTGGTTTGTTGGTCACCGCACAATCCGAGAAGAAAGCGAACAGAGCGGAAAACAGAAACACCGACAAAGTTTGGTAAGCAATTTCCGGAATATATGATTAATTTCGTTGTTTTTTCGACGCGTATCTTTATCAATAACTTGCATTGAAAGCAGGATCGTAAAACAATCGTGCTTATCTTAAAAGTGACCCTACACTCACTTCCCATTCCAAAAAGCGGTAGTGAATAAATAATAATAATAATATGAAGGTGAATTTAATGTATTTTATCTCGTCTCGCTTTCTTTTATAGTGCCAGTTGAACTCTACACTTGACGTCTACAATTACAATCGACATTCTCAATCGAGCCTAATTGCCTTCCAAAGGGTGATACCGGTGACATGACGCAGATAGAGAAATGGTTCGATGGTTCCTTGAAGTAGTTGTTTTTTTTGCTATGGAATAGAGTTAGACAACCAGTTTATAGATTGTTTTACTGACATTGTGCCCTGAGTTTCATGACATCAAGTCGATGTGGAAAATTCGGAGGCTTTCAAGGCTGCGTGATCATTTTTTATGCCATTTCATCCTTTTGATGTATATATCAATAAGATCACCTCTTTTTGGATGTATGACTCATATATTCCGGAAATAGCTTACCAAACTTTTCCGGTGTTTTTTGCATTTCCGCCTTTTTTCCGCCGAGCATTATTCTCGGATTGTATGGTGGGCATCAAACCAATCACATCCCGATTTAGCTTGCCTCGTGTCAACCAAAGAAGGAAAGAAAACATCAACAAGTATGATTCAATGGTTGTGTTGATCAAATCCTGATATGGAGTATAAAAAGACGAGGAGAAGTCGTCGAAACGCACATTTTACAGTGTTCGCCGTTTCTTGTATCACATTACCCGACATTTTTCTGATAGAAATGTTCTCTGTATAATATTTTGGAATGACTTTTCAGATGTCATCCAAGATTCTCGTCTTCCTTCTCCTTATCGTATTTGTGGCCGTTCAAGTTGGTACGTGCAATCTTCTTTGTTTTGTATCAAAAAGGAAATTTCTCAGAGTCAACCTACGTTCAAGCTTGCGACGAAGTCTGTGACCGAACTGTCGAGGAGAAGAATGAATGCTGCAGGTTCGATTGTTTTTCATCGTTGAGATAGAGCTGGTTTTGGAGCTGGTTTCTCGTTTCGCGCAACAAACACCAAGTGAATTAGAAAATCATCACCTCAGAGCTCACGGCTTCGATGGAATGCTGAACGGAGGTCATTGTGATGGTGGACAGGCACACTGCTAATTGCAATAGGCATCGAACCTCAATCAGAAGAATTACTCCAACTCATCCTAATCGTAAAATGTTACCTGATTCGTTTGATAAAGTATTCACAACCATCTTACTCCGTCTAATTATGGAGCTATGACACGTCCCACACTGCAAATAATGGACCATCTTCGAAATAGGTGTTCTCTTTCATGAGTTATTTGGTATTCACATCGGTTGCCTAATAGGATTACTGGCTGGACGATTTTTCACTTAATTCCATTCCGGGAGTTATTTCATTTTCGAAAAACACGCGGGTTTTTGAAAACACAATATATTTTCCCCATGTGTGAATTATTCTTTTATAAATATTTTATCTTCACTCTTTGACAGTTTTCTGTGTGTTTGCATTCTATCACTGTACTCTAGTGAGGCCTTGTAGGATAGTACGATAGCTCTTTCTTTCAAATGTGTTTCGCAACGCCCTGATATTCTAGAAGAAAAATTGAGCACTAATCCTGCCGAAAAATATTTATGGTTAAAATACGCTTTAATTCTAATCGATTTATGCGTGCTGTGGGTGGTTCAATTATATATAGCTATTGTGGAAGGGGGAATCATTTATTCAATGTCTGCGTGAAGTGATAGGGATGCGGGGAGAATTGGAATGGAGATGGGAGAAATTGGTGACGTGTCTACCGACACACGTGCAAATAAACGAATCACTCAAAGAAAACGATAAAAACGACCATCGGAGAGTGAAAAGCGAATTCTCTTCATTGTATGTGATCTTGAGTATGAATCTTCAGCCTCTTCTTCTCAAATGGTACTGATCAAAATAGGAAATAATCATCCTCAAACAAGATCATAAATGATAGATACACTGTTCGAAACAATATCTCCAGAGTTTGATTCTGCACGACATCGTTTGCTCACATTGCAGAAACGTAATTGATTTGAATGCTCGATAATGTGAGATTGCACAATCTTTATCTCATTCCCTAAAATAACAATAATGAAATATATCCCAATCAGTCCCCTGAATCTTCCCTCAGACGGGCTTGAAAGTGCCGGCATTCTTGTTGAGAATGTTGTTGAGATTCGGGCGGCCGTGGAAGAATTGCGCGTCCATGTAGGGTCTGAATTAAGGATGTCATAATGAACAATGCCTCTCCTCATTCTGCACACTCTCTCGCCCGTCAGCGAAACGAGAGATCACGCGAATTGAGGAGAGTATTAGAGACGCCGCTCTCCTCAATTCGCCTGCTCTCTCGTGTCTCTAACCAGCGAGAGAGTATGCAAATCGAGGAGAGTTTCACGTGGTCTCGATCACGTGATTGAGAGACGGATTAGCGGGCGTAGCCTTCTTCCATTCTACCGACAGAGCGGAAGCTCCGGAGCCGTTCGGGTTACTGTAATGGATGGGTTACTGTAATGGGTGGGTTACTGTAACTGCGCTGCATCCGTGGCACACTGATTTCTGTAGTGTACGGAACACTGTAGATGATAGGCTACCGTGATATCAGTCATCGCGTAGCTCAATCCGATGATGTGTTACCTTACGATAGTGTGCGGTTACAATAACGGAAGGATTACTGTAGGGCAACAGCAATGCTACAGTATCCATTCGGATCGCAAACTGATTACCCGGTTTTGGCGAAGTTGTAGAGGGCGGTAGTGTAGAGATCGACGACGACTTGGTCATCAACAGCAAACGTGAAGCCCTACTGGCCGAGCGCGTAGCGCTGATCGAAACTGTGTGTGGCGACTGGAAAAAGGAAGGAGTACTGTGTGCAGCATAGAAGCATCGATTACTGAGTATTCAGGGAATTACGGTGGAAATCAAAACTGCGCATGGCAACTTTGAATGAATCGAGTACGGTAGACGGCATGATTACGGTAATCAAGATCGATTGGGACGCAGCGAAGTAAAGCAGTTAGAGTATTCATAAGGGGCTACTGCGTAAAACCTGGGCTACGGTAACCCATCTCTTACAGTATCCGATTGATTACAATACCACTACGGTAGCTCAATAATGCAACCCATCCAATACAGTAATCAGTCAACCACATAGGCCGATCTGTTACAGTAATCTACCAATTTCAGTACGGTATTCCTAACGATCGATTGATCAGGACAATACTACGGTAACTCACACGAGATGAATGGGAAGTTGCCCTTGCCGTCGCCGTATCCGACCATATCCGGGTTGAAGTGCTTGAATACGTACCTGCAAGCAGGCAGAGGTTACGGTACTGTTACAGTATCCAGTGGTGATGACAAAACGGCATTCCATGCCCACTTAAAGCTGGCTTCAAAGCGGCATTTTCAATGGTGATGACGTCATCAACCCAAACAGGCATGCCGAGTTCGTTTTGACATCTCTTGTATCCAGTACCTTCGACATTTCAATTTAAATTAAAGGATGTTTTTGTAGCCGATCTAAAATAGCCTAGAATGAAATGTAGTTCTGTGATAGACGAATAGATAAGTATCGTAGAGAGAATGTATGAAGTATTCGCGCAGAGATGTTACAAAAACGAGTGGTATTGTCCGAATCGATGCAAATCTCACCTGTACGTCGTCTGATTAGCACCGAAGAGCTCGAAGTTGCTACGGAGAACCGCGTCCATCGTGGAAGCGAAGGTGCGCTCGCCAAATGCCTGAGGGGATGAAGGGCTCTCTCCATTCTGCACACTCTCTCGTCAGTCAGAGAAACTAGGGAGCATGCGAAAACAGGAGAGTAGAGAGCCGATTGTTCATGGCTTTATGCAATCGATTTCATAAGATTTACGTCATCAATCGATCAACAATCCCAACTTACAGCCATGGCCGCGTGTTTATCCACAGCGGTCGGCTCGAGAATAGCTCCCTGGTTTCGGTATTGTTCCAGAAAGTAAGACTGGAACTGGGAATGGTTGGTGGTGCACTGCAAAGAGGAGATTGCGTCATCAATAGGCAATAGATTATTCCGTCATTACAAGACAATCTTTCGATGAATCACTGATTATGATATTATACCATAACTAGACCAAAGGTGATATTGCAGCACCATCATGAAATATTACGAAATCACCAGAAATCCGTCGATGAGCAATAGTGTTGCCGGATCGATTAGCGCTCTCTCTGTTTTGCACACTCTATTATTGGTTAGAGCGACGAGAGAATGTGCAAAATGGAGAGAGCAGCCAACACTAGTAGGAATGCGCGTCATTACTACGCAATAAATTATTCCGTCATTACAAGACAATCGTTCAATGAGTCATCATACTGATTTTGATATTACATAAGAACTAGGCAAGATTAGATGACGCAGTCTGTCAGACTCTGTCGTCATCAAATGGAGTAACAACCCACTGGAGGGACCATGTAGTAAACGATCTTCTCGACGGTGTGGGAGTCAATTGTGATGGCTCCGGACATTCCAGCTCCTTCGAGGAAGGAAATGCCTGGAATAAAGGTTACGTCATCACTGAGCAATAGTGCTCTCTCTATTACACACAATATCTACCAGGTTTGAAATACGAGGGAGTGTGCTGAATGGTGTGAACTGTAGAAGATATGTAATATTGCCACTAGATTGCGTCAATGTTAGGTAATTAAAAAAAATATATATATATATATAAATACATACCGAAGATGGAGGGTTTGGGCTTCGTTTGGGCTCGCATCGCAGCTCCAGAAGCGGGGAAGAAGTCGCCATCGATGACCGGAGCCCAGTCTGAGATTACGTCATCAATAGATAATCACTACAAAATCAGCATGGACCCTCCTCATTTCGCGTGATCACTCGTCGGTCAGAGAGGCGAGATAGGAAGCGAATTGAGATGAGAGATGGATGCTGATTTGTCATCAATAATAATCGCACTTGGGGATGCATAGCATTTGGCAGAGAAACGAGACGCGAAAATAAGAGAATCGGATGCCCATTTGTCATCATCTCTAAATAATAAATGGACTCTGGAAAGAGTTTCTTAGTAGTTTCCGAGTTGGTTTCATAGGTGGTACCCTGCATGTTTCTTAGTAGGAGACCAACTCGGAAACTACTAAAAAAAATTTTCCAGAGGATGACTTAGTCGTTATTAGTGAAAATTCGGCTTCCGACTCTCCTCATTTCCTCTACTCTCTCGTTTCTATGACCGGCGAGAGATCATGCGAAAAGAGGAGAACTGGATGCCGATTTGTCATCATTAGTCGCTTTCTCTCGTACCGCAGAGCATTGACTGGAACGCAGATTCTCCAATGATTTGCCAGCCAGATCGAAGGCCATCAGCATTCGCTCCCATCATGGCCGATTTGAACTAAATTGGTATTTGATCTTTGATCTCTGATCTTTCCGCGCTCCTCCCCAAACGCGGACAATTGAGGGAGAATGAGATGCGTTTCAGTCATTCTACAAACGCGAATGAGACGAGCGGGAACGATTGACGCGAGGGTTGCTTTCGCATAACAATAACATTTTGTCGAGCAGCAGGACTGATCCCAATCCGAGTCATTCCAAGTCCGAAATCAGCCCACTAACCGAGGCCGAATCAGTCCAAGTCAATCCAAGCGAAGCGGCTCGCGCCTCACAATTCTCCTTCGTCGGGGCATCCCACATGTCACGAGCGGCCCCCGACAAGAGAGCCATCTTGTGGAAGAGATCTGGAGAGATCAAAGATCAGATGGGGCGGAGTCTTTATGGGTAAAATCAAAGGTCAAAAGAAGAGGAGTCTGAGCTGGATGTGAAAGATCAAAGATCAGAAGGGGCGGAGACTTACTCGTAGTGATGGGAGACAGGTGCATTCCATCGATGAGTGCAGCGCCTGCTGAACCACCGTACGCAGTGACGTCATTCTGAGTGATTTCGTCATCATTAGGCAATTAGTCAGTTCTCGATAATTGATACAGGCTACCGTATTCAAAGTGTTAATCGATTCATACCTAATCATTTGAACTAAGATTTTGGCAATGATCTTCATAATAAACTATCAGCATAGCTTGTGCTCGATTCCGAGTCAACTCAAAACGTCGATTTCCTAATGGGAAAAATAGTTTCAACCTTATATCATACCGGATTGCCTCCAAAGGCAGCGATATTATCACGAACCCACTCGAACGCCATCTTGGCATCCCACATTCCTGAAAGTTGCCGGGTCAGATCCTATTGTGCATTCATCGAATAACCGTAGTTTCCGGAAGATTACGGTATCAGGGATTATCGATCGATAAACCTACCGTAGTTGCCGGGAAGAACGGAGTCTTTTGTGGTGCAGAATCCAAGAGGGCCGACTCTGTATTGAATAAGCACGACGACAAGTCCCTTCGATGCCATATTCTGCGCGATGTGGAGAGGAGTTCCCTCAGATTGATCTTTGATCTTTGATCTTTCCAGAGTCATTAGCATACCCCTTGAGCGCTTCCTCCAGCAAATGCTCCGCCATGGACAACAACGAATACGGGGTGGCCTGGAAGTGAGAGTTGGTACTTATCTTTACAAGAAAGTTAATAAATTACCAGTGAGAACCTTCTACGAGCAATGCAATCCGATGTCCTATCGGTACTCGTAAAATCGGAAAACTTTCACCAGCGATTCATTCGTTATGTGATAAGGAAAGAATACCGATCCCTCGACCCCGGCGAAATTACTATTTTGGAGTGAGAAGAACGACCCTAAAATTATGCCCCATTTTGATCAGCGGCCAGAAAGCGACCCTGATAAATTGTATTCTATTCCATTCTAATAAAATAATGATATACTCATCATTATAAAGTACAAAATAAATCTTCTTCTCCTAATTCTGACTGCACTCTACTCGACTGTTGATAGAATCTGAAGTGATGAATCAGCCTTTGCCCTTTCTCTAAGCTTCCCACGCATTTCGGAAATTTGCTTCTTCCATCGAAACAACCTATAATCTCCGATAAAGTGCACTTGGTAGGGATGAGGAGGATCTCCTCACTTCATATTCTCTATCGTTTATCTGACCTCGCGTGTATTCTCTTCGCACCGAACACTCCCTAGCTGGTCTGACATATGAGACAGTGTGCAGAACAGAGAGAAATAAACACCAAAACCACAGAGCTAGTTTGTAATCACATATCCTCTGAGTAATATCATAAATAAGAGTGAAAAAATCAGAGATCAAAGATCATCGTTGGATCTCTGGAAAGCGTTACTTCTCGTGCGTGCTTTGCGTGCATGCTCGCTAGCAAAGAATTAATAGGGGTGTACAGAAAGGGAGCAAACCAGTGTTGTCTTTCCGTTTTCGCTCTCTCCATTCAGCACACTCCATCATTGGTCAGAGAAACATGAGAGTGTGCAGAATGGTGAGAGCTGAAAACCGAAAAGGTATCGCTAGGGGAAACATAATAATAGATATTTTCATATTGTGATGTTTCGTTGGTTATTTTTTCTCTGGTAATGTTACGAAGACAATCTGGACACTCGGAAGAATTTATCGACGAATTCAATGCATGAAGGTCAGAGAGCAACGATCAGAGATCAAAGTTCAAAGACCATTGGTACAAAGGCTCGATTTTGAAATAAAATTTGAGAAGAAGGCGCTTGAAGAGGAGAGGATTGTCCTGATAACAGCAGATAGCGCTGGATCCTAGATAAGGATCGATTGTTCTTACTTTCTATCTTGTGCACTGTAGTCGTCCTTCTATGTCTGGCTACTTTTTTATAACGGAAATCTGTATTTCCTAGCTTTCATCAAAAGCGAGAAGACGTGAAGCCCGACGGCCGTGCAAGGCTCGATGCCACCTTTTTCCGACAATGAATTTCATCGATTGAGGCACTTTTTTCATAATGAGTCAGTCATGGTAGATCATGGTCATTTACCTAAACTATCCAGCACTGATCACTAAGAAGTCTAAGAAAACTTACGGAAATTGTAGGTCAATTACGTCAACGGCGACGCCGATTGAGACACGAGCCGATATCGCCTACCTCAACCAGGGCATCTTCTACGCTGTATCCTCCTTCCTCACGCTCGAAATGCACTTGGTTAGGTGAGAATGAAATGTGTATCTTTGCTGTTTACAATTTGAGGCAAGTCGGCAAAAAAATCTTGGCCAGACCCCATTTTACGTATGATGGGAAACGATATGGTAGCAATCGACAACTAATTTTATTGTTCCAGAAGAGGCGAAGACGGAGATGGGCTCTTCTTTCGAAGCCCAGATCGGCCCAAAATAGTCAATCCTCTATTCACTATCTTCTTCATTTTTGATATTTCGTGTCATGTTGAACGGTCTGAATGAGTGAGTGAGAGAGCGAATATCGAGAGAACAAGAGGTTTATCTAATTGATTTTATTCGGAATTCGATCATTACCATCCACTCGTCTCCCCATAAAAAGCGCCTTTCCGGCTCTCCTTCCATCAGTCCGGGCGCTCTCCAATCTGAGGAGAGCGCTGGGAGCCTTCGCCCATGTGGACTGATCCTCCCTCCTCAAAAGAGGAGGAGGGGAGAGGAGGGAGGGAAAGGCCATACTGGGCCGATCTGGGCTTCGAAAGAAGAGCCCCAAGACCCAGCCCTCCTCTCAACCTTCCTCCGACGGACCTCCCAAGCCGGTCGCACCGCCGAAGAAGAAGAAGTGCTGCCCGTGTGTTTGGAATTGATCTTTGATCTTTTGACTCTACTATCTCCGAGATCAACGATCAATAGTTCTCTGATCTTGCAGAAACGAGGTCTCTTCAACGTTCCCAATTTTCAGTGTGGTGCTGCTAGACGGGCCCTCTTCTATCGATCGATACTACCGTACTCCGATCAGTTACTGTATTCACCATCCGGGCGTGACTAACAGTGAATCGACCCCGCCTCTTCGAGTCACTTTTATAATCAATGTTCAATTCCTACATTGAAATCGTCGATAACACGGATTTTCTCTAATTTTGTAGGAACGTTGACTACAGGAAAAAAATGTTATGCCTCTGATTTCTATAAAACTTATTTTACTGACTAAGGTGAGGACGGGGAGAACGGCTGTCCACTTCATTTGGCTAAATTTGCATATTGAGCCGTTCTGTGACCTACCATTTCAAAACGCTTTAACTCGGTCAGTTTTTCACCTACCGAGCCCGATTGTTTTTCAGTCGCTTCGTATTTCCGAGATCTACAACTCTCTTCAGAAAGGATACGGTCTAAAATCGTATCTTCAATGTGTTAACCATGAAAATTAGTTTTTTCGGGTACAAAAGTCGATTGTTCTAGAGATTTTCCTCTAAAGGATACGGATTTTATTCTTGAATCTGATTCCCCACTCCGAAATTGAGGGTTTCTCTTCAGCCATCATCCATAACTCTGCTAGCGCGATAGTGCTACTCAGAGGGGGAATCCCTGTAATCCCGGACTTAGCATTATTTCCATTCAAAACGAGTTCAAGAGCGAACATAACTCGTTAACGGTTAATTTTGAGCTCTCGTGACACAAAATATTTTCCATCAGGCTCATCGAGAGCTACCGTTTGATGGTCCTAATTACTGTATTAGTATAATGTTGAAGCTTTGTTCGCTCTTGAACTCGTTTTGAATGGAAATAATGCTAAGTCCGGGATTACAGGGATTCCCCCTCTGAGTAGCACTATCGCGCTAGCAGAGTTATGGATGATGGCTGAAGAGAAACCCTCAATTTTGGAGTGGGGAATCAGATTCAAGAATAAAATCCGATTCCTTTTGAGGACAGTCTCTCTCTAGAACAGTCGACTTTTGTACCCAAAAAAACTAATTTTCATGGTTAACACATTGAAGATACGATTTTAGACCGTATCCTTTCTGAAGAGAGTTGTAGATCTCGGAAATACGAAGCGACTGAAAAACAATCGGGCTCGGTAGGTGAAAAACTGACCGAGTTAAAGCTTTTTGAAGTGGTAGGTCACAGAACGGCTCAATATGCTAATTTAGCCAAATGAAGTGGATAGCCGTTCTCCCCGTCCTCACTTTAGTCAGTAACATAAGTTTTATAGAAATCAGAGGCATAAAAATTTTTTCTGTAGTAAAAGATCTCGATTTTCCTACGAAATAACAGAAAACCCGTGATAAATTCGTATATTTCTCTTTTGACTCCATTCTATGGCATTACTCAGAGGAGATCTGACCACAAACTAGCTCTGTGGTTTCGGTGTTTATTTCTCTCCATTCCGCACACTATCTCATATGTCAGACCAGCTAGGGAGTGTTCGGTGCGAAGAGAATACACGCGAGGTCAGATAAACGATAGAGAATATGAAGTGAGGAGATCCTCCTCATCCCTACCAAGTGCACTTTATCGGAGATTATAGGTTGTTTCGATGGAAGAAGCTAGAAACCGCCTAACGAATGACCAAACGAATATTGTTATTCGAAAGGCCTATCGAATAATGCTTTGTTATTCGAATAACCCTCCTCCTTCTCTCATTAGCCATTCGATTCAACCCGTGCACCGGTCGTTTCGTGCGGGGGAGAGGAGTGAGGGGAGGGGAATAGGATCTCTCGTTATTCGATAGAAATTTTATTCGAATAACATTTCTATCGAATAGCACGTCATTCCTTGTCATTCGCGTATCGAATATATTCGATAGGCGGTCTCTAGAAGAGGCCAATTTCCGAAATGCATGGGAAGCTTAGATAAAGGGCAAAGGCTGATTCATTCAGAAGATCCTATCAACATTCAAGTAGAGTGCAGTCTGAGTTAGGAGAAAAAGATTTATGCTCGTTCTCTCCATTGGAAAAAAGCGAAATTCGTAGAAGAGAAAGAGGCATCCTCTCTACTGATGAAATTCCGGATTTCCCACTTCATCTCATATTGACTACATGTAAAGTGGATAATCATACAGTTTATTGCGCAGAATAACAATCAAAAACGACAAAAACAACAATTTTTTACAATTTTTTGGAAGACTTGTAGTCGAGGGCACTCGTTCTCTAGGCAATAGCGATGACAAAACGATCTTGACAAACCGGCTTCAAGCCGTCACAAAACGATGTTTTGGCATCACTAATAGGAATGCGTGGGTTTTGAACCCCTTTCTCCTTTAGCCCCCCACCTTCTCAAAAAGTTCGTTGAGCGAGTGGTGCGGTCTATGGTAACGCGAAATTGACTCCAGAACCGAACTTGCACTCGTTTTGCATTCATTCTACACGAGGACTGCCCTTCTGAATTGTGTTACCGCCTCCAAACGGTCCTAGCCAACGCGCTCTACCCTCTCTCATCATCTTTCTCTTGCCTCTCCTTCCGCCTCCCTTCATCTGACTCTAATCTCTCCCTTTCTCGTAATCTAAGCTTACATTTCGAGAATCTCGTCTCACTCTCTCTCATTTATCGGGCGAGAAGGCTCTCTTCTCCTCTCTCACTCGCGCTCTCCCGGCTCTCAAACATTCCCACATCATTTTTTCATGACTTTTACGGCGTTTTGACTCGTTTTCGCGATTTGTTCATGCTTGTAAACGAAAGTTTTGGTTATTTGCAGTCATCTACATTGATTCAAAACTCGATCTATGAAGCGATAAATTTCAGAAAAAAACAATAAATCAGGTATGCCTCATTTTCCATTATGATTAGAAAAGAAAGTATCTGTTATTATGAAATTGATGTTTCTGAGTTCTTCTTGAGATGCACACTCTCGCGAGTAATTCGACCAGGCCTTCAATTCTTCATCTTTAGCCTCTCTGATCTTTGATCTTTGATCTTTCCTAACCAAGTCATTCCAGGTCATGAGACGGACAGCTTCCCCATCGAGTCTCACTCAAGAAGATTCCATTCAACCAAAGAGGTACAGAAATTGAATTAGAATGGGTCTCAAATGCCTTTTTTCAGTTCTTCTGGGCAATTGTGCCTATCGCAGCAACTCTGGTATGTGAATTTTTGCTTCAGTAGTTGCAAAATGATCTTCTTCTTGATAACTATCTATACTACTATATAAAGCGCAAACGTGTGTTCGTCTGTCCGGTATGGATTCCTGGCAACGCTTGGTATGGGCATCCTGCCAACGCACAATCTGAGCTTAGGTGAACTTAGCTTAGGTGAGACGCGAAGCGCCGAACACCGCCAGTGTTTTTTCGCCGACGTTCCGAGGGAAAACCGCTGGTAAATTCAAAATTTATCCAAAAATGTAGCGTATTCCAGATAATCCTCCAAGCAGAAGCCAACTGTCCCAATCATCTTTGGGAGACGCCGAGACTGAAATGATTGAGGAATAAATGATATTGATACTTGCTTGTTGTAACAATGGACACACATCACGTATACTTGAGGGGGAGAAGGAAAAGGGAAAGGAAACATTAACAACCAGAGATTGACCAGAGGGGAGCAATCAAACGTCGTTGCCGAATTCTTATCACTAGTACCCGCCATACGGCTCGTAATCCATGAATTGTCAATCTGCCCTCTATCTAACGGTTAGAGAAACGAGAGAGAGCAGGCGAAATGAAGAGGGTCGAGTAGCAATTTAAACCATCAATTTCGGCATGCCCTGTGCTGTAGCGAATTCATTCCCAAAAAAGCGAATGCGCAATCAATCACAATGTTATCATCGGTGCAGGTAAATTCTTACAAATATCGCCCCTACTCTCATCATCTCACTTCCGCTCCTTCCCCTTCAATCTCTACCTTCCCCAAGCGTACTTCGCAATCTCCTCTCTCGTATCTCTTCCCCGTCCCATCTGCATATTGATCGTGAGATATTCTCTCACTCTCCCTCCTTTCCTCACATTTAGGGGCTGATTCTGCGAGGAGCGTTGCTTCACTACTTGTCTTTGTGCTACCTTCTTGAAATTTTTCTCCCACCTCAGAATTCACATGAGCTAGGAAAAATCAGAATTTACTAGAAATTGGCCAGCTTCACTCGAGTCTAAAATGCGTCATATTATTGTAAGATTCAAATCCTCAGCAAAAGTAATACGGTGTTTAGTGTACTATCGTTACCAATTCGAAACAAATATTAGGTTGGTGCGTAAGTCTTTTGGTTTTTATTATTTTAGTTCTCTATCTTTCAATTTCACTTGTTCTAATTTTCACACTAGTATAGTGTAGAGGCATATTGGAACAATATATCCATGGGGTTATGCTGGATCACGGTTGCGTAGAATAAGAGAAAATTATTATCGAACCAAAATTACATGAAAAGCGCTATTTTCGATGTTTTCGGCCACAGCTTCCCCCTCGTATAAAAATTTTCCTGAGATCATACCCAACTAGGATACACTTGGGCAGGAGTTCATTGTTCATTTGACAATGAAAAATCCGGTCGGCTGGGTATATGGAAAAAATGGAGAACCAAGAAGTCTCATTTTCGACGTTCAATATTGAAATTCAAAAAAAATTTCGCTCTCTATTCGAGAGTCGGATCTTCTCTCAAATAATATAGTGCACTAACAAGGTATTGTGCTCTTATATGCACTATATTTGAGATCTGTCAATCTATAGGCTCGCGAACATGGTGAGAGAAAATGATTTTAGTCAACTCTTTCTTCACCTGATTTTCGTTCGGAAGCATATCTCTATTATGCCTGAAGTCGATGATCCATAGTACTGACGTTATTGCGATCAGCACTCATTATACTTTGCAAATGTGTCACAAGTTCGAGCCTATTACTTCTCTCCTACGCGCAATGTGTAGAGAAAACAATGCTTCTCGTGTTCGAACACGGCGAGTTTTGCCATTGATTGTATCCGTCTCACTTATCTGTTAGCCCCGATATAACGTGAGCTATAAAGAGTATCTAAGCCCTCATCAACCACAAAAGTCATATGTTGATCGGACACAAACGAAGGTCACGATAGGCCAGAAACTTCTATTCCAAAAAAGCAAAAAGACTTACGCACCAACCTGATAAATAGCTGCAGCTTTCTTGAATTTTTCTAAATTTTTGTCCTTATTCCTGAGTGTTCATTGTCAAGATGTGCATTGAATAAAAGCCGTAAAAGCAAAGCAAAGCCGTTCCCGTAAAACTCTTAGTTAAGAGTACGGATCGGTAATTCGCGACCATATTCGCCACCCCCCGGACACGTCCCCCCGGAATGAGAACCAGAGGCCCATACTTTATGCATGTGGACCCCTTGGCCCAGTATTGCACATGGTACTATGGAATTGCCGGAATAAGCTTTCAGTAGGGAAAAAGTAAGTATGAAATTTTGAAAATCGAAAAAAAATATCTTTTGAACGCGATGAGCTAGACTCAAAACCTCTTTTGCTATGTACTAGGCATGACCAATGATGAAAAATGAAGCACCCCGATCCATCCTCGCATGATCGGAAAATCGATTTTTGCCTATCAATTTTCAGTTTTTCGACCATAATGGTAGCTGATAGTGATTTCCGCGCACTTTATTTTTGCACAAAATGTAGCCAGACCAATTCTCTACAAAATTTCATATTAGGTTGATCGATCCTGATTATCGAAAAATATGATCTGAGGTCGTGAATGTGCCGGAATGCTCAATTTGGACATTTTTCAAGCATAACTAATTTCTTTCCTGATCTCATGAGCTCTAATATAGAAATTCGCAATCTACGCGTGAAAATACACCAGAATAAATTATAGTCCGAATTTTCCGAGATAACAAATTTTCAACTTTTTGTAGTTTCGACACGAGCCCACGAGCGGACAGAAGCACATTGTAACGAGAGAAGTGATTTATAATTTTTTTCTTCAAATTTCTAGCTGGCGGATATTATCAGTAGACTTATCCTATAAAATTAACTGATTATTCAGTAGAATATTATGCAAATCACTCCTCGCTCAGCTCTTTGTTCACACACCTTTACGGTCCTTTCGACAAACCATTAGGTTATCAGTTCATTTTATAATTATAATTATGAAAAAATATAGTGTAGTCATGTTTATCTTAAATGATGCTATTGCAGGAATTCATGACCAACGGTATCAGTTCAGTGAGAAGATCTGGCCGATTGCTGATGAGAAAGATAACTCCTCCTTCCATTACAATCGCATGTTAGTTAGCACTTTTATATCTATTAAAATACATATCTTTACTCAATCGAGAAACACTATGGGTGAGATAGAGATATCATTCTGGGATAGAAATGCACAATGTCTGGGCTTTTCCCACTATGTCTCTCGCCAGCTAGAAGTGAGAGTTGATACTGAATGTAATGAACCAACCAAAAGACCTTCCCCTGCCCCTTATTCGTATTTAATCCCACCCTTACTGCCTCGACCCCCCCCCAAACGAATCGCCAAGGAGCGACGTACCTTCCATCAACAACTTCAAGCTACTTACCAACCCTCCCTAACACCCTTAATGGATGGAACAAATATTTGTATTTGTAATGAGGGTGATAAGAAGGCGGTAGCCTCCAGTGAACTCGAACGTAGTGATGGTAGAAGTAGCATCGCTACTGCACTAGCTCACTCGCCCTTCCCTATTGTCACACTAAGCTCCCGGTTCTTCTGAAGTAGTGTTGGCCGATTTCACCCCCTCCCCCCATAATTTCATAATCTCACAATGGCGAGGGAAAGCAAGGGGGAGGTAATGAAGTCACGAGACCGACGAATAGCCAAAACTACATCTGAAGAACCTAGTGTTTCATCACACATCACTAATGAGTCTCTTTGCAGATGCGATAAATAGTTCGAGTTGAGATGATGTCATTCATCGGCCCTCATCCATCTGACCTGCCGATTGCTTGATTGTGGAGAGATTGAGGAATAAACGCGCGTTGATAATTGCTTGTCCTTCTATTAAAACACACGATTCACTCAGCAAACATCTCACATGTCTCACGTCAAGGGCACCACTAGCTATGAAATATTTGCACATTGAATGTGTAGTAGTAACACTATTCGCTAAAGGAACATCAGAATACCTGTGATCAATTCCATCTTCAACCTACATTAGTAGCTACAAAATAACTATTGCCATCGTGATAGCAGTTGAAGGGCAGGGAAACTGATCACTGCCAGATGAATGTGTTCCAAAATTGTTTGTAACTCAAATGGGATTGTAAATGTATTTTCTAAAACAGTCGACTCTAGCAACGAAAACCCTGTAACACAAGTTGATGCATACGTAAATTGTTCTCGAAAAAGCGAGAGTGCACGTCGGCACTCCGGCAAGACCCATATCGCAAAGCGAGAAAAACAGCGTAATGTATGGTTGAAAAAATTGATTATATCGAGTATACCACGTCGGCAAGCTTGTTTAGGCATATCGGCAGAAAATACTAGGCGAGACCTCATTTGACGTATGGTTCCAGAGAATGGTGGAAGTGGCTGTATCGAGTGGATCTTGTTTTAGAATGTTTTTTAATGACTTTAAGTACCACCGAACGGGTAGATGCATCAATCATATTTCCCTTCACAACAATAGACTTCTTCTCATTTCCTAACGGCATAGTGATACTGGGCATACATTAGTGATTGAAAACGGTGTCAGGTCCTCCTGTAACACGCGGGAAATATTCCAGTATTATATCACCGTGCTCTTGGCTCTCTCCCTGCTCTGGCAACGCAGGACTCATACAATAGTCTCTTTATCTACTAGCAAGAGAGAAGATGATGAGGAGGGGGATATCTACTCGCTGACTCTAGATTCACAACACACACACACACTAACTGATGACTCTTATGACTAGTCTCTCGGTTCACTGGGGAGGGTGTTACATCACAACCGAACGGATAGAAACAGCAATCATACTTCCCTTCTCAGCAATAGTCCTTCTTTGCAAGTCCAGTCATAATAGTGGTACTGGGCTCTACTCCATAAGTGATTGAAATCTGTGTTCGCAGCAGAACCACGAAAAGGGTCCTAATCTCACACATGAACAGGTCACCGAAGTGATGGAAGGGGGTGTCTGGTGTGATGTGATAGACAGCATTGTTTATGGTTTCTAGTGGTGTCGTTTCGGTTTGTGACACTCTTCATTCTGCCCACTCTCTCGTTGCTCTGATCGGTGAGATAGTGTGCGGAATCGAAAGAGCGACAACCGAAATGACATCGCTAATGCGATCGTCCTACTAATATGTGAGATAGTGCACAGAATGAGAGAGCAGTATTCGGCAACACTAGTGAGATTGAGACTGATTGAGAGAGTGAACGAGTGTAAACTGAGCCGGGCTCTGGTCACTCTCATCCCTCCCTCTCTTTCTCTGCTCTATTACACTGAAAATCTGGATTAAGAGGGAAGAGAATGAAGACTCAAGAGGATTAAGCTACGGACTAATGATACTCAAGTGACGTATGGTGTAGGGATGACAAATCGGAACCGGACCCTCCTCATTTTGCGTGATCTCTCTTGTCTCTGACCGGCTAGATAACGTTATAATCGAGGAGAGGCGATGCCGATTAGCCCTCACTAGTATGGTTCCAGGTTGTCCGATGAGGCATCGGTGACGACAAAGTCGAAATTTGCATGTTTTTGGCGCATAAAAAAGGATTAGACGCTTATCAGCATTTTATAAATTCTGAGAAATCGCAACTGATTTTTTGATAATTCTGTTGTAATATTTTTTTTTAAATATCGGGTCGCAATGATATCATCTATAAAGTACGGTTAGAAACGGTAAATAGGAAGTGATTGCAGTTTCCCCTCAACGCATCAATAGAATATTTTTACAACTAGGAATAATGCCGCATTCGAGTTGATTCATCTCGGTGCAATTGAAAATTGGGATTATTTCAATTCACCGTCATGTCAATAAATCTATGACAATATTTATATAAAACAAAACTAATCGATATGTTCGCTTTGATCACTGAATTATATTCATTGGAGCAACCAACGCCTGACATTGAAATCGACGCATTTTATTTGCTTTGAAGCCTCTGTGAAACTCAATTGGCAGAAATAAAATCATTGTATATATTAATGCTCCGGCACACTCATCGTTCGATGAAGCCGGTATAATCGATAAAGAAATCAACATTTGTTATATTTTAGCCCCAAAAACGGTGGATTATACACTCATATCAACAACGTTCGCTGAAATCTAACTGTTTGTGTGGTTAACGTTTCAGGATTTTTATTAACAAAAAGTTTTAAAAAAACACCCCGATAATTTTAATTGTTGGCACATAATACTTTCTGGTTGTCCTTTTTCCAGACGCATGAATCGACATCTAAAACTCAAGAGATTCGAGAGGACTATTTGAATATCAATCGTTTACTGTCATGGAAATTGAATACACAATTATATACAATTTTACTGCAAACCCGTACAGAAGGGCAAAAAACGGTACTTCTAATTAGAAAAAAATACGGACTGAAAAGCTAGCCTAGATCCTCCTCGACAACATTATTCTGTTCATCCATAGTGTAATGGATAGATGGCGGTGGTGTGGCGTCATGGGCGACGTTTCCAAAAAGTCGTCCATCACTGTGTGTATGTTCTGTCGCTATGTCTTCAGCATCTGACTGATTCTCATCGGAATGATCATCGATTGTTATCTCTGGTATTTGATGCGGATGAGGAGCATTCATCGTAGAGCGGCGGGAAACCTGGAAAGAGCAGAGATCATAGATCAAAAATCAGAGATCATAGACACCAACATCGTTCTCTTCGGCAGCTTCACTGATGTTGGAGAAGGCCTGAATGAGTGTCGGTTGAGGAATATGAGCTTTTGCCCCCATCCCTAAATAAGAAGGACAGTGGCACAGAAAGATCAAAGATCAACGACGCACCCGATTGCGATGGGACGACATCCGGTGGTCTCTTGGTGCAAGCATAGGATAGGGGTCATCCGATTTCTGTCGCTTGATTCCTGTTGCGTGGTTCTGCGAAGAAAGAGCATCAGAACTTTCAAGTCGGCATCCGACTCTCCTCCTTTCCTATACTCTCTCCCTTCTCTGATCCGTGAGAGAGCATGCGGAAAAGGGAGGGTAGGTTGGATTTTTAGCGATATCTAATCGGTGAGATCGCACGCGGTCTAGATTGGACATCGCTCTCACCGATATATCTTACCTTTCTCAGACTCGAGTGGCGACTGCTCTCATCTTGCGGGATTTCGTAGATGCTGAACCGCTGAATTGAACCGTGATAATTATTCTTATTATTGGCGATATTCGAGCTCAATAAATTGAAATCTTGAGAGTACAAGCACCATAATTTTCACAAGAATTTTACTGGACTTAAATTATCTGTTTCGTTATTTGATGTTTGCTGGTATTGTGAAAATCAAATGCTCAGCAAAAACAATTCAGCGTTTACCATAGAGGATTCAAACGGAGCGCGGAACGTTTTATTCAAGGGGAGGGGGAGACACGCGACGCGTCTTCAAAAACGCATCGCGTACCCCATCGAACTGTTCTAGTGATAGTCAACGGCCGGTTACTTGTGAAACGGAATATTTTCTTACAGTACCTTGCCCGAGCGGGGAGTCGGCGGGGCCGATGGAGGCACTGAGCCGACGCCCTCTATGTCTGGAACAAATCATAAATTTTCCCAAGCCAGAGCCAACATTTTTGTTTATTAATTCATTTCACAATATTGCTCAAACCATTATTTCCAAATAAAAATTTACTATTTGTTGCACTACCATAACCTCTACGTCTGGAACCGGAAATATATTGCCAAAATCGAATGAAATTCGTCTAGTTACTTTCGCGATGAATTTGTGTCAAAAACTTTCCAATAGCCAGTTTTTATTGCCAACGAATACTTCTGTTTGATCGCTTTAGAATGCTAAGGATCGTCTCAAGGAAAAGCATCGCTAACCATTATTGTAGGCGACCCCACCGCCACCACCGTTTTCATTGTAAAATTGGCCGAATGAGACAGTGGAGTGCTTGGCTTGTCTTGAGAGGCGACGACTGAAAAACGATAAAAAGTGATTACAGTTTGTGAATATGAGGTGTTATTAGGAAAACCCATTTAAATTTTTGAATAATAGATACACGAAAAATGTCTAAAAATTGCGAGTTTTGGTTTCCCGATCTCTCTTGGACAACTTTTCCCAACGATCTGTATTATTAGAAATTTTAGAAAGAAAGTGAGAGGGAAAACAATCAACAATAGTCACAACACATTTACAAACTCTAATCTAAATGGAATAATTCAAAAACCCACCGCAAATTGTCGAACACATTGGATGTGGAGTCAAGGGAGTCACGACTATCTCTGAAAGAGCAAAGATCAAAGATCAAAGTCTAGAGAGTAAAGATCAAAGATCACACCTCTTCAAATTGATTATTGAGACTCTTTTCGAGTTGAGATTACGATCCAGCAGCACCCGACGGTCGTCATCGACAGCCTTCTGGAAACATCACGCGTTGCCGCGCACTTTGCAAAAGAAAATGAAAAAATGTACTGTAATGAAAGGGTGCACAGAACAAGTGCGCGGCACGCGCGTGATCGCAAAAAGGCAAACCTGGTCCTGCGTCGGGAACATTTCCACCTGCTTCACCTTGCCGTTCAGTCTGAACATGAGTAATTATCATAGGTCAAAGATCATAGGTCAAAGATCAAAGATCAAAGATCAACGATTACAGTATAACGTTGGCCATGGATCCCTCGAGGTTGTGCCCGGCGCTACTGCCGTCCGTATACAGCGGCTTGACGTTGGCATCTCCCCAGAAGTCATCCTGCAATTAAATAAATACGTTACAAAAGTACATTACAAATCCAGCCCACATTCACTTCAAGGACCGAGAATGTGGAGAAATCATCCCGTATTTTACTATGGAACCATCACAAACGCAGGTCATACATCGTGAGTATTTTGCGCAATTACGCATGGCTCGTCACTGTACAGTAATAGTGTCCATTGTTTCTATCATATGATAAATAACCTCAATCAGGTCATTTAAAGATCAATGACAATATCCGTATAGGCAGCTTTAAACAATACATTTAGTCATTCTACCTGCATGACATCAGGCGTGCTGTCGTAGCCCTCATCCACGATGGTGAGTCCAATCTGGAATGAGAGCCGTGAAATAGCCTCAAGGCGTTGCCGCGCACTTTTCACGGAAAAAGTCATCGCGCTCTAGTGAGAGGGTGCAAAGAACAAGTGCGCGGCACACGCACGCACCCTCAGATTCCGGTCCAGCAGCCAGTTACACTCGAAGTCGTCGTCATCTTCGCCCATCGGATTCAGCAACGATTCTGCGACCTGAGAGATCAAAGATCAAAGATCAACGATGGACATCCTATTTGAATATTGCTTTTATTTCGAGAAAATCATTTCATCTGGATCGTAGTCGATTCCTTTTTCATAATTAATCTCTTCATGTTTCGAGATCTATAAAATATCATTATAATAATTGTTTGTGTTTGTTCTGTTCATATTGCACGATCGATGCTCAAAAATAGTACAATCTACTCAAGTTGATCATTGATCTTCGAGTTTTGTGTTTTATTCTCGAGATTCATTCATTCATTCATCTAGAAATGACGAACCTTGAACCAGCCAATGTAGAACACGAACTGTAGACTGTCTATGATCGGGAAGTGTAGATCGATCATGTTCTAGAAAATCAATAAACATATTCAATTCTTTAACTAAGAGTACAAAATATTTTGATCAAGAAAGCGTTGGAATCGTTGGAATCGCAGAGCAATGTCGAAGTATAACAAGATTTACCGGATCAACAAACTGCCGCGAGATGAGCGCGAGGGCAAAATATCTGAACTTGTTCTTTGATCTCTAATCTCTGATCTTTGAACTCACGCGTGAATCGCGAGTACGACCACTTGTGGGTACATAATGGGGAGTGGCACCCAGTCGTAGTTGCACAATGTCGTCATCTCCTTTCGGAATTCCTTGATTTCCTACAAAGATCATTGATGAATGGTCAAGGATCAAAGGTCAAATATCAGAGATCAATTATCGGAGATTAAAGATCAAAGATCAAACGAACGTTGAGGAGAGCTGTAATGCGATTATCCGAGGCGATGAGCTCCTTGTTCCGGGCGTAGTTCGCCAGCGACATCGCCCACTGTGTACTTTGCGTGATCTTTCAGACTTGTCTGTTAGGGATTCTATGCATATTAACACTGATTCTTGGCGTACGTGGGTGAAATTAGAAATAATCGTTTCCCTGTCTTTGATACGGTGACCCTAATGATATGATAGGCACTATCTCCGCAATCAGAGAAACGAGAGAGAATGTGTGCGAAATGGCAAGAGCTAGTATTCGATCGGGCTTCGCTAACGCACTCGCACCTACCTGAAATGGCAGAAAATGCTTGGCGTATGCATCATCCACTCTCTCGAACCGCTCCAGCTCGTGCTGCATCATAAAGCCTGGAAGTGCGAATTTTCGGAAACGTTGCCCTATTTACACACCACGCACAGTCACGTCCGTAATAAGGGAACCTATTCAAGTTTTGACAGAGCGACGTTTCAGAAATGTCGTCACACCATCACAACAAGCACGCACTCACGTCCCGTCACCACCGTGTCCATCGTGGGGAAGCGCTTGCGCACGCGCATCGAGATGTCGCGAAAGACGATGCACTGGCCCAGCACGCAGTACCTGCAGGAAAGAACGAGTTGGGTCCCGGATGGAAGGGCGAGTGATACGGTAGTCCCATAATCAATATCAGGGACGATTTCAAACATGCGAGATAGTGTTCATCATGAGGAGAGCAATTACCTCGCCAATTTTTTCGATCTCTATCACTCTCGCTATCATCAATCTCAGAAGGTATTATAGTTGCTACCTGGGAGAATCGCTGCTATACGCAGTAAGTCCGGGAAGGACTTACCGTACGATGTTGCGTCGGAGCATGCGAGCCTCGATCGAGGAGCCCACGATGTGTGATTGCGCCATCAAGGCGACACTGAAACAATAAAAAAAAATAAAAGTAATAATAAATAATGAAGCCCGGGAGCTGATCAACGCGACACTGAATCATTATATATTTCTCTATTTATTCGATTCCCACACCATTTTTTCGATGAAATTGTTCTCAAACATATATTTAAATCCAAGTATACAAGTTTACCAGGAGATTCATCTTCTTCACGATTCATCGAAGAAAATCAACACGATCTGGTTCTCGCGTCATAATGTTCAAAGAGTCGGTGCAAACCCGACAGGTAACCAGGTCAACTCATCGCTTATCAGGGGTGTGTCTTATCAAGGAATGTACACAAATGTTTTTCGTTCGCGCGGTGCTTTTCATGTCAACGAATATTGTGCCATAACATTTTTTCTGGCCTATTATATTTCATGACCCCTTCGAAATAGATGCAATCTACGTGGAGTAATTGTACAAGAAGCCGAATTATATATATGTTTTATATATTTTTTAAATTGTTATGCTTAAGAGACGTTCCACGATATTCTGCACCTACCCAACGGATCGATTTTTTGCAACTTATGCCAATAAGTTCAGGCTGAAGTCCCTATACATAGAGCTGATAGCTGGCCCAATATGAGAGGTTGGGGGTGCACATTCCGAAAAATGTCAGACATGTCCCAAAAAAAGTCCGAAATTTCATCTCAGAAAAAAATATGTTCTTACAGATGGGGGTGTTTTTCGATGAAAATAACGAAAAACATAGTTTGGAAACGTACGAACATCGATATATGGTCGAAAAATGCAAATTTCGTCATTTTTTGGTCTCTCTGAAAAAATATTTCAGCCATGTACATTTTTTTATTCCAGATTCGGATTCTACGTGAAAAACTACCCCTGAGCATCTATTTTTCATGTCCATCGAAATGGGCCGCCGGCTTCTGCAGATGTCAGCCCAATGCGTTCTCGTAGACTGGCGAGAGAAAGATGTCGAGAGATTTCGTATTTTCGAAATGAGACAGTCGCTTATGAATCAGTTTTGTGTCCCATTTATCGTTCTTAAGCATTTGTGTTGATGTTATGGGGTTTCGATATCGATAAAACACGAAAAAAGCGAAAAGTCGAAAAATCACTTTTTCGAAATCTCAAAATTTCAAAAATTCATAACTCATGTATCTGAGCTTAAAATGATGCATTCTCAACGGAAAATCAGTCGCATACGAGTTATAAACAATATTTGAGAGTTATAGCCGATTTCCGCATATTTTTTGAAATTGTAATTTTTCGGAAATTTTTCGTCCAAAACTTTTTCTCTCGAAATCGTCCCAAAAGTTCAGATATTGTTCATAAGTGATTTTCCAAGTGATTTTCCGTTAAAAATACACAATTTGAAGCTCAGATACATGCCTTATGAATTTTTGAAATTTCGAGATTTCAAAAAAGTGATTTTTCGACTTTTCACTTTTTTCGAGCGTTATCGATATCACAACACCAGAAAATAAAAACAAGTGATTAATAACGATTAATGGGACACAAATCTGTTGTGAAAGTGACTGTATTGCTTTGAAATGGCGAAATCTCTCGACATCTCACCAGCCTCAGAGAGCGTCTCGGGCTGACATCTGCAGAAGCCGGCGGCCCATTATGATGGACATGAAAAATAGATGCGCAGGGGTAGTTTTTCACGTAGAATCCGAATCTTGAATAAAAAAATGTACATGGCTAAAATATTTTTTCAGGGTGACCGAAAAATGAACATATTTGCATTTTTCGACCATATATCAATGTCTTTGCGCTTCCAAACTATGTTTTTCGTTATTTTCATCAAAAATAACCCCTGAAACATCTATAAGAACCTATTTTCTTCTGAGATGAAATTTCGGACTTTTTTTGGGACATGTCTGGCATTTTTCGGAAAGTGCACCCCAACATCGCATATTGGGCCAGCTATCAGCTCTATGTATGGGGACTTCACCCTGAACTTATTGGCAGGGTTGCAAAAAAGTCCTCCGTCGACCCCTCTCAAAAGCTTCACTAAACCGTGGAACGGCTCTTAATTATACTAATTATACTAGATTATACTTTACTTAACTGACCTGTCGATAATGCCGATGCTCTTGAACATGGACTGCCATCGGTCGACGACGTGAGTAACGAAGAAACCTGTGAAAATAAGTCTAAATTCATTCCAAAATCCATTCCAAGTTTTGTCCGAGAGAAAGGGGTTATGCTGAGGAAATAAAACAGAATAATAATAAAAAATAAAATAACAAACCCAGCATGAAGTCCAGGGGAAGAAATTTAGTCCCGTTCGTGATGTAGTTCACGCAATGCACAAAGTTTCTGAAATAATAAGCGTTCTTTTGATATTTTTATTACATTATTATCGAAAATAATAGAGTCACGATATCGATTTGTCATCCCTACTGAGAGCCATTGCGGCCGCGTACGATAACAGTTTCGATTACCGATTTTTTCGTTGATATTTTCTGTTTCTGATGAGAATTTACAGTAGGAACAACGCCGAAAATGTTACACTCTCTGGTCGTCCGTCAGTGCATATCGCCAAACGGCCGATATGATGAAGTAGCAGCACAACCTGATGAATGTCAAAGATCAAAGATCAACCACTAAAAAATACTAACCAGAGGAGATACTCCAGCCAGACCGCCTTCCAGATCGAGCCTTTCCATCTGTAACAAATAGGGGTTGACCCAGGTTGTAATTTAATTCTCGCTTGATGTCACGCTTTGCAGCACCAAAAGGAATAAAAAAAAGTGCAAATTAGCGTTTCCGAAACGGTCTGAAAAATCGAAGACCAACAACATTCCGGAACTTTCTCACCGAGTCAGCAATTTGAACAGCGTAAACGGGCTCGAATTCGATACGTCCAAATTGTAGTTTACAGTCATTCTGAAGGTGATTAACAATTAAATAATTTGCAAATAGATAATTTTAATTATAATAGTTATCGATTGAACGCGAAATAAGCGTGCGAAGAAGGATGGAAATCATCTTGATGAGTCAACGCATGAGAAAAGCGTGAGGATTGACCATGAAGAGTTAGCAATGATGATGATAAGGAGAGGCGACTCCGATTTAACCTTATCGGAGACCTTATCGGTAAGTAAATCACTATCAATTGTTCCTGCGTCAAAAAAGTTGTTCTCTCCCACGCTCTCGTTTTTCTGGTTTGCGAAATAGTGTGCAGAATGGAGAGAGATGAGTCGATCTCACTACACTAATCAGAACCCTTGCACGGTTCTCCATACTGCGTTTTTCTCCCAGTTCTAAAAGCATGAGCGCTGGGGCTTCAAACGTACGCATTATACAGACAATTTTCGTACTCTTCGCACTAAGGTTACTCAAAAGTAAAATAATCGCCTTATAACATAATGAGGTCGGAAAAAATCGATGTAGCGCCGCTATCTAAATCCTCTCACACCTCTGATAAAAAATGCAACGCACAGAGGTGCGAATGGAGCTATCAGTGTCGTTTCGGTGCTCAACTCTCTCCATTCTGCACACTGTCTCGTCCGATTGACCGACGAGAGAGCGCCGAATGGAGAGAGAGGGAAGAAACGAAGAGACTTCACTATCAGTAGTCAGAAGGGAAGAGGGAGTAGAGAAATCAGTGCAACGATAAGGAAGCGCGGGGGAGAGGATGGATAATAAACACCAGCGTCGAAGGATCTCTGATTTTTGACGTGACTAGTGACATTTCGCGACATATCTGGCCACTCCCTCCAGACCATTTTTGCAACCTATTCGCTCTACTTTTCTTGCAAAAGCGTCTAGCTTGACTTGAACCGTGATTGAATACCGGCTTTCCGCTGCGCGCTAATCAGCAACAAATTACTCATAACTTTTTCCGTATTCTTGATAGCGATGAAACAGTGAGCGCTGGAGATAACGAGAGAGTTCAGCATCGTCCTTGCCCGGCTGGTCTGTTGCGTCGTATTTTCTGCTAATAGCCATTAATGATGGAAAATCGGCATCCGACTCTCCTTATTTCGCATGATTTCTAAGCGGTCAGAGAAACTACATAGAGAGCATGCGTAAGGAGGAGAGTGTCATCACTAGCCTTCATTCCCGGCGCAGACCCTCGCGATCTTAGGTCGCGGCACCGTCGAAAAGGACCCATCTAGTCAACTAATAGCCATTAATCGAGGGCTCTCTTCTTTATCACAGGCGGACTGCGAGAATGAAGCACGCGTCTCTTCATTCTGCACGATCTCTCGCCGGTTAGAGTGACGAGATAGAGTGCCAAATGGAGAGATCAGAGACTCTCCTCAATACGCGTGCTCTCTCATCTGTATGCTCTGTGAGAGATAGTGTGTTAAATGGAGAGAGTGCAATTCTATCCCGTGTCACATGAGAATAACGAGCTGATGGTGGGAATGAAGCAGAAGAGTCGTAAAATGAGTTATCATTTGTGGGTTGTAAGGATGTATATTCTAGTTTGGCTCTCTCCTTTCTACACACTATCTCGCCGGACGGAGAAATGAGAGTGTGTGCAGAAAGAGGAGAGTCAAAAACCGAAAAGACATCACTAGTTATCATCGAGTTGTTGGGCGTCGCTTGGTAAGCCGTAAAAAGTACAGGAGCATTGATCCCCAATTCGAGCTAAGAAAACAAACAAAACTGCGAGGACCCGTAACTCAAAGACGAGGTCAAATGTTGAAACTGATGTTTTGCGAATGGTGTTTCTGTGATAGAGAACAGTCGAATGAAAACGATTGTACAACTAGGGAAAACTGCATGTACGAAATGTACGAAATCAGCATGTTTGGAGTACGGTAAGATACTGATATTGATTGTGGGCAATACACTCGACGAATCGGCTCGTCTCCCATCCGTCTCATTTGAAGGATCTTATGCAAAGCATCCAATGATCGGCACATCGTTTCGAGGACAAGAGTTAGAGAAGCAGAGAAAAAATAGCGATAATGCAACAGCGAGAGAGTGACGCGAGCCGCGACGCGTTGCTAATTTGGCTCGCTTTTTTGATCTGCAATCTTTCTTTTCCGTTCAAGACCCTATGTCCAATCTCTCCATACCGCTGAAACGCTGTGATCGGGCGACTATCGTCAAGGACGAAGCTGATGTAGATTAGGAGGAATGAGGAGTAGATGATGTGACCATATCAGCGCGCTCATAAGAATGACACTGATTAAATATGTAATTATAATGAAAATTAATAAATAATATAAAATAATAATTTATCGATAGAAATATTTCAATTATAACAGTATCCAAATCCTACTGTGGAAAATCAGGCAATCGAGTTTAACTTCTTTGAGTTTCGTCATGACTCCGATAGCTTTTTGATCTTTATCATGTTTTATTGTCTTGTTCTTATTGGGGTAACGTGTGCTATTTAGATTTATTTATCGTGCACCACTAAAGTTGCTTCAACAAGTGCAAGATGTACGAGATACGGAGAAAGAGAGTGATAGTACAAATACGGGAAGGATGCGTGATGAAAAGGGGAAGGGGGTGTCATCGATGCCCTCAACATCTGAGGTGTTGGACGCGTCGAACTCGGCTTCTAAGCCGATCAAGTGAGTTGCTACATTTTCGAATTATTTTAGCACGGCGTTTTGCTGGCAATACCACAGTAACGGCAATGCCAATTTCGCTTTTCTTGCCTCTGCCTTTATGCATATGTAAATAGTTGAATCATCGAAATACCGAAGTATTTACACGGGAAATAAAATCGCGCGCACCACCGAAATATCGTCGACCCACTGAACTCTGATCCGCACGCTTCGAAACTAGTGACGCGTTTGCAGCTATGTACCTCAGTGTATCTTGCAACGGGCCAGAGCGAATTCCCGTTTGGTCGCACCACAAAAAGCTCCTCGCTCGCTCAGTTAAAATCTAATTTAATTATAATTTTTTTGACGTATTTGCGGTATTGTGTAAAAAAAGAGACCGGTCATTTTTATAGTGTTTATCACACCGTGTATTTCACTAGTTGTGTAAATTTTAGAATTATTATTGTTGTAATTTTTGAGCAACGTCGAAAAGAGCTCGTCGTCACTCGTGCCCTCACTGTTCGTATCGGACATACACGATGAAAACGATCAAGGATCACATCCAGTGCCCGTGCACGGTCGTCAAGGCTTTCAAGGGAGCAATACACCAGTTTCTATCCTTATTGTTAGTTTAATTTTATTTCCTTGCGATAGGAATCTTTGCCTTATTATGAGCAGCTCAGTGATGAATTTAATTTATTATGTGGTGCATTAGCAAAACCTGAACCGGAGCCTGATTGTTCGCGCTTCTTTCTTTTACTTGCATCTACCCTCTATAATCGCCTATTTACTTTTAATTTATAACATGATTGATATTATGAATTTAGTCCCCACTGTACGCACTCTAGTAATTGGAGGGTTTAATTGCCAAATTGGGCAAGCGAAATAATGTGAACCGGATCGGTGAATTATTGTTGTAACGATCACTAAAAATTTAGTTTTAGTGGTTGAGTTGATCAGTCCAGGAATCACAAAAACATAATATCAGTAGTGTGATTGAATGATGATAGACTCTGAGTTGGAAAGCTTGATTCTATTCACGTGACCGGAATAACAAATTTATTAAAATTCCGAATGGTCCTTACACTTTTTGGGGAATTTTTAAATAGTCTAATTTTTGGTTGGCTATTGCGCACCGGGCTGTTGTTTTCTCGTTGCGGAGAAGAATAAAGATGGATTGATAAGAGACAGTTTATCCTTTGGCTCTAGATGCCGCAAATAAATAATATCAGTTGCGTGAGCAAATGAATCACTAGCGATTGCTTATGACCTAACAATAATAGGCAAATTTGACTGTCCATCAGTACGGAGCTTACCAAGAATATTGAAAATACCTTTTCGCAGAGGTCTCATTCGTTTCTCCCAAGCGGCAACCCATTGATGAGTTCGAGAGTGATGATGAGGGAGAAGAAGAGGACGATGGAGGGTGAGTTATTTTTTGGAAGAGAACAAGGCAAAATTAGATTTCGTGAGTGAGAGACTAGCGTCAGTGGGACTGCTGTTTCAGTATATTCTTTAAGAAATCTTTAAGAAAGTATATATTTTATCAACTACGCAGTTTTTCCTCTGTGAGGTTAGATTCTAAACTAGTTATTCGATACGCTTATTTGAATTTTCTCCAGTTAGGCAATCCCGATTACAGCGAAGGTGCATTCTATATTTGCAAACCCGTTTCACATAATTTAAATACCTTTGTTTCTAATGTATCTTCTTAAGTGTGATGGAACTCAATTCACTCAATACAAACTGAGCAAGAAAAGACTCCTCAATGCACTCTGTGCAAAGTGAACACATTTGATATTTCTTTGGATACATTACAAGTGGTGATATGTTACATTGAAGATGTATCCCACTAATTTGCGCGGCTATGCGCAACATCTAAGACGTCACAATTCTTCTCTGAATGCAGAATGTCTTTCAGCATCCGCTTTTTCCTTTTGTGTCATCGCCATACATTCCATTTACTAAATGGTTAATAGTGCTTTCATTTCATATACAGTATCGGAACTAAGTCTAAGCCAAATTTTTCAAAGGGGTGTAACTTTCGAACCAGATGGGTGGTCGTTCTGAGGTTTTGGTAGATGACAGTACATGTACTCCTACCTATGCTCACTGTGTCCGACTCTAATACGATATCCGAATATTGCATGGTGATGACACAATCATGACATGTTTTTTCATGGTGGATTATTTGCTCGATGAATTTTTTCTCAGCCTTCCTGTGGGGTAATATAAGGCCTCAATACCTTTTCGATGAAAATATATACTCATGTGAGGATGACGTACAGTGACTGGCTCAAATTAGGGTCCCGAAAAAATGGATTTTCGTTCATCGACGTGCTAGAAACTCGTTCAAAAGCTCCAAATAATCCTTATCACAATTTCTGATGATCCCCAAAGTTTGATAATGATAACTCTCAATTTGCCCTCAGGGCACGAAATTTTCACTTTTTCACATTATTTTTTTCTCCCCATTTTGGATTATCAGAGTTCCAAGGGCGATTTTTGTTCAAATGTCTTTCCTGGACAGGTTAGTTGCAAATCCATGGAATATACGATTCCCAAATTTTAAGAGCATTAGAATAAATTTCCCGCCCGCGGCAACCGAAAATCCGAGGTCAATCGATTTTCAACCCAAAAAAAATGACCATGATACCCCCATCATTAGTCGAAAAAAAGGTTCTCTCAAAACTTCCTGGCTAAATTTTTTTCTGGTATATGTTTGTGCGCTGAATCCGAATACCGATATGAGAGCCCATAATATCATTAATGAAAAAAGTTAAAATTCATTATGTCAAAAAATAGCAGATATGGAAAATTGAATAACCTCGGATTTTCGGTTACCGTGGGCGGGAAAGTTATTCAAATGCTCTAAAAAGTTGGGAATCGTATATTTCATGGATTTGCAACTAACCTGTCCAGGAAAGACATTTGAACAAAAATCGGCCTTGGAACTATGATCATCCAAATTAGGGAGAAAAAAATAAAGTGAAAACCTAACAACCTCATGCTTTTGTCAAAAACTACGCCCAGCATTTTGAGATGAATGAGGTTGTTTACCAACAGTGGTCCAATGCAAGGATCCCTATTTCGGAAAAGAAAGTCACCATGAAAGTCTCTTATCAAAGTGTAGCAGGTATCACACAATTTAGGCATTATTATTTTCACGGAATACTACAATAAAGTGCTCTCTCATTGGAAAAATAAATCGTGCATCACTATATTTTCGAGAGCCCCGCGGCGGTAGGAATTTGTAGCTCCGATCCTGCTGAAACGTAAACCGTAAGTACTTTCGATGATGCTCTTTCAAACTGCGTTTGTAGAATGTTGATATCTCGTCGTATCTCCGAGTATTGGTAGGTCAAAGTAGAAACCCTCTGAAATTTTATGTTAAATTAAACTCACGAAAAAGACCATAACTCGCTTCAAAATAGTGCTACACACTATTTCAAAGAAGCGAATGAGAAAGCAAATGAGAAAGCAAAGGGGTAGACTCGATCTGTTGACGATTTCATTCGATGTTCATGTGCTGGAGCGGGGTGGTCGGTTTTTTTTTTTTTGCCCATTAGTCTTTCTCTACCTCTTGAAAAACATCCCCTGCGGGCGGGAGTCGAACCTGCCTGCGTCGGCATGCCAGTCAGACACCATGACCATTAGCACGCATCTCAATCACGTCTCTGGCCGGCCTGCAAAACATCACCTGGGGGCGGGAGTCGAGCCTGCCTGCGTCGGCATGCCAGTCAGACACCATGCCCATTTCAAAAAAGTGATGTAACTTTCCAAATACCGATTTGCGCAACAAGGTGCCAATTAACATTTTGAAGGACATACTGTCATCTAACATCACCCCAAAAATCAGAGAAATGGGATGTGGGAAAAAAAGAGCCCGGCTTTTTGTCCGAAAAAACTGCGATTTTTCAAAATTTTGACAGTTTTTCAATTTTAACTTTTTTCATTCGTGCTTTCATGAGCTCTCATATTGAATTTCGGATTCAGCGCGCTAAAATACACCAGAAACTCCTACAGACATGTTTTTTCAAGATGACAATTTTTTCGACTTTTTCATTTTTTCAGCATGTGGTCCCCCCTTTGGTCCGTTTTTGGGTCCAAAAATCACATTCTCAGAATTAGGTCTCCATAGGAATTTCTGGCGTATTTTTGCACGTAGAATCCGAAAATGCATACTAGAGCTCACCAAAGTGCGAAAGAAAAAGTAGCTTCAAAAAAAAAAAAAAGTTTTGGTTTTCTTGCCATTGAGTAGAATTCGGTTTAATAACAACTCGGTTCGGATACCGAAGAGAAGGAAATTCACTGACAATATCGTGAATGTGTCTGAGCAGAATAATATTTTATTTTACGGCATGCATTACTGATCAAAAAAAAATTGCCATGAGAAAATTACCACGGCATACACGGCACGGATAGCTAATACGAATAACAATTTTTTTTCTCGATTTTAGTATGCTCGCTCGGCGGTCAGAGAAGCGAGTAATTGAGGAAGATGAAGATACCAACTATACGTTCCACTCTCTTGCGAGTCATGTAAACGAGAGAGAGTATGCAAATTGAGGAGGTCTCGGTCTCGACTTGGCATCACTAGCATTCGATCTGGGATAACAAATTGCGACGGAAGAGTGACTACGGAATACGCCAGCATGTCAGGATAGCAATGATAAATATCAATACTACGCTGTTTTGGTCGAGGCATCGCGGGACCGGAGACCTCTTCCTTCCCCACCACTCCTCGTCTCGTGTTCACACGAGAATCGAGACCACTCTCCCTCTCTCTCTCTCTCTCTCTCTCTCTCTCTCTCTCTCTCTCTCTCTCTCTCTCTCTCTCTCTCTCTCTCTCTCTCTCTCTCTTCTCTCTCTCTCTCTCTCTCTCTCTCTCTCTCTCTTTCTCTCTCTCTCTCTCTCTCTCTCTCGCTCTCTCTCTCTCTCCTCTCTCTCCTCTCTCTCTCTCTCTCTCTCTCTCTCTCAATTTGCATGCTATCTCGTTTTTCTAACAGGCGAGAGTGCATGTGAATTGAGGTTAGTCGGTGTTGAATGAGCTTCACTAATTGAGAGTACATCTCGAAAAAATGTCTCAGTCAATTCATTCCATAATATGTGAAGAGACGGCACTCCATATTTTGAGAAATATAGCAATCACAGCACTTCCTAACTAACATCACAGTGGTTAGGCGAAACGAAGGCCGACCGACATGATATGATTACCAGTAGTTCTCCCGACTCGTAAAAAGGGAAAACGCGCCCGATTCCTTTCCTTCCCATCCCCCTCATTCACTTGTCGTATCATAACAACAAGTGCGGATAACTCTCTGAACGGTTTTGGACAAACAAAATTGTCAAACTACTGAAAATAGAGAAAATATATTTATGTCCTTTCTTTCTATTACAAATAATGTCTCGCCATTCAAGGTATTGAGAAAGTATGATATCGAGAAGGAAAAAAACCACTCGTATTACGAACTCTAGTCGACAATGAGAATTTTTTCGAAACGGACATGAGTTTTTATTTGTATTTATGTTGAAGTCTTCGAAATATGATTACGGTTCTAATGAAGCGCTCACGATTATTATTTCTTTCACGTTCGGTGAAGTTCCCACGGAAATAAGCGAGCAAGAAAAGGCAAACGCAAATTTAAAAGAAAGCAGTAAACAGACGAGGCAATAGTATTAAAAAGTAACGAAAATCACAAGTAAAATGGGACACGGCGATGAGGGTTTGCACCAACCGCACAAGATAATAGAAGGTAGTGTGGGCGCATGACAATAGCGCAACTACAAATGAGCGAATGGAAATTGCGCCAAATGCAATTATTCAGCACAGAGTGATTCTAGAGATCTCTCGTTGGGTTCAGCTGTTAGCAAAAAAACAAGCAAAACAAGAGATCTCTAGCTTCAATCTGGGCTGAATAATTTCATTTGGTGCATTTATCATTCGCTTTTGTCATGCGCAGTATGTTCTCCTGACGAGTCGTGATACCGGCGTTATAGGCAAGCAACGTATCACTTTGCAGGTGTTTTGTTTAGAGATATGTGTTGTAATTGAAAAGAAGGAACAACATCAAATGGTAGTTCTCAACCCTTTATTATACGTACACTTGTGCTTCAACATTATGTGAGCATTTTCCTGATGAGTAAAGCAATGAATTTCGCGAAACTAACAATAATGAAAACAACTAGCACCAGGGAAATGGCTAGAATGTCAAGGTTATGGTACTCGACGAAGCTCATATCGTGCGAAAGCGGTCGCAGAGCGGAGGAGGTCCTGAAGAGTAAATGTAAACTAGTGATGTCGATTCGAGACCGACTTTGCTTGATTCACGCACTTTCTCGTTTGTCAGAGAAACGAGAGAGCACGCGGATTAAGGAAAGTACTTTCTCAAATGGGCTGAAATGGCCTCACCAAACTCGGCGGCAAATTCCACGTGTTTCACTAGTTTCTCCCTTGCACTGAAGGGCTTTGAAGCGAGCATCCGAGAGATTCGTTTACAGTTTTCCCGATATCTGAGCGAAATCAGTCAAATATGATCGAGATTTTAAAAAAAAACTAACTTAGGATTGTAGATTACTTCCCGTATCTTCTCAACCAACTTCTCTTCGTCTCCCAACTCAAACTTGTCCATAACAACTCCTAGACCGTTCATCTCCATCAGTCGCGCGTTTCTTGGTTGATCGCCGAAGATTGGAATGAAGATGCCTGAAAGGTCAGGGGAAGTTACGGTAGGGATGAAAGTGACGCTCACTCGAGACCGACGCGTCCTCAATTAGCTCACTCTTTCGTTTCTCTCACCGACAAGAGAGTGCACGAATCGAGGACAGATGGTCTCGCATTGGCATCATCAACACCAACCAGACACTCCCATCGCCGCCGTTTCTTGAACTGATCCCATCCCTCCGTGGGTGATGAATGCGACCACATTTTCATGATCTGAACAGTATCATTTCCCGACGATTAGTTGAGTGTACTAGTGGTGGAAAATCGGCATCAGACTTTGATAATCACGGTAATCATAATCACTGCTCGTATTTCCACACGAAAGTGATGTCGGGAAAGCGGGAGATGCACTGAACAGAAGATATGGCCATTCGAGACTGAATCTCCTTGATTCGCGCTCCCTCTCGCCAGTCAGTGAAACGAGAGGGTATGCAAATGGAGGAGGGGACGGTCTCGAATGAATATCAAGGGCACTAACCTTGATAATGCTTGTTTTTATGCTATCTGGCAGGAGATAGCTTTTGACGTTTGATCCAAAGGAAAAGAGGATAGTGCGACTGCGAATGTTCAGCACACCTTCCCAATACTGATGTAAATTAAGGAGAGTCAGTCTCGATTCGACATTACTATCGTCAACCTGATCAAGTTTCTTCGGGAGTTCATGGCCCAATTGCGAGATGTCAATGACTCGATTGAGAGTGGGAGCAGCATAGTCGATGAGCGGTTCACAATTCGTGAAGATGTACGCAACCCGAGATGATTGTTCCTGATATTTTATGAGATCTTTTCCAATTCGGTAATTTGGTAGAAAAAAAACCCCTGAATTGAGATAACTTACAGCGATCGTAGGATAAAGTGGACCAAAGTGATCGGAGAGAGCGAGAAAAGAAGCTCTTCGAGGAAGGCCACATTGAATGAAGAGGAACAATTCTCCAATTATATTAGTGAGACGAGAAAATAACGAATGGACGTTGAGAGATGAGTGGAACAGGGCTGGAAAGTAGTGGTACATGATCGAGACCGAACTGTCTTTGATTTGCATACACTTTCGTTTATCTGACCAGCGCATGCAAGTATAGATAAGTCGGTACATATTCGACATCAGTAGTTAACATACTTGATCGATAACTTATTGCTCGTTCTATTCCGTATTCTTCTAATTGGGGTCCAGAGATACACGTGGATGCCACACCAATCACTGATTTTGCCTGGATCGCTTCGCTGATTCCATAAGAGACCGTCTCGGTTATTTTGAGGCATTTCCCTACCTCACCGGCACCGTTCCTCTAGCAATAAGAATCTCAAGCCCACGGGTACTAGATGGGTCTAGGACTTGTAATAGACAAACCACCACTAATTTGTCATTCCTGCCTCGGCGCAATGAGAAGAGCCGTTTTCAAGGTAAAATGGTCGAAAATTCATAACTTCTCAATCGATCGGGATAGACTCAATTTCTCTTCTGCGTTACTTTAGGGGTGCCCAATCAATCAATCAATCAATTTATCATATCAGGCAATTAGGGTGCTCAGATGAGGATGAGTCGCTGGTAGTCATCACGGGTTGTATTCCACCAGTTTTTGCCAATAGCTCGCGTCAAGTCATCTCTCCAGCGCACTCTTGGCTTGCCCGAGGGGCGAGTCCAGTTGTAGGGCGTCCAGACAGTAGTCGCGCGGCTCCACTGATCCGTATCCAAGCTTCGCACTTTGAGTGCCCAGCGCGCCTTCCGTTTCAGTCCTTCTTGGTTCCAATCGCGCAGTTTCGTGATCCCTCGCACGCGTTCGTTTCTCCAGCGATCCCTTAGCGAAACTCCGACCATTTTCCGCTCCATCTTCCGTTGGGTCACACACAGCCTCTCCTTGTCGCTCGATCGCAAGGCCCATACTTCACATCCGTAGAGTACGGTAGAGGTGACGCAACTCTCAAAGAGTCTCCTCCTGGTCTTCATGGGAAGAAGTCGGGAAGAGAGGAGGTGGGACAGCTTACTCCATGCGTACCAACCGAGTCTGATCCTGTGCTCAATTTCGTCTGAGTGGTCAAGTGGAAGAGAGATTCTTCCTCCAAGATACGTGGCAGACTCGACGAATTCAAATCGCAGGTTCCCGATGACTATGGGTGCTCTGGTAGTGGTGCAGGAGGTGAGGAGATTGGTCTTGGAGGCGTTGATTTCGAGACCAACGCGGCTGCATGCCTCCATCAGCTTCTTCAACATCCGCTCCAGTTCCGGTCGCCCGGAGTGCCCGGAGTTAGGGGTGCCCGGAGTTAGGGGTGCCCGGAGTCTCTAAAATATATGTTCTGATCGATTACTGCTCATTGCGAAAATCACTTTTTTGACTCGTTGTTTCAGTTTTTCGATAAAAGAGGCCCGTTTTTGGCCAAACTACCAGACACGACTATATACATTTTGAAGCCCGTGCAATTCTGCGTCGAAACCACCTATAGTCGGGTTCGGCGATTAGGGCTAAATGTGTCATTTTTTCGATTGAATCCGGAAAACCCTCGATTTCAATCATTTTTCAGGCCTAACTTTTTTCGTACTCAATTTCAAGAGGTCTAGTATCAAAATTCGGATTCTACGAGTAAATTCACGCCAGAAATTCATATAGTCAGAATTTTCCAAAATTACCATGATATCTGTGTCATCATCATAGATACATCGATGTCAAAGTGACCAGCATGATACCATCGAGATAAGAGAAAACAATTATCTCAGAACTTTCTGACTATAAAAGGTTCTGACGTACTTTCATGCGAAGAAACATATTCGGTATATTGGGGCTCAAGCAACTGTGAACGGGAAAAGATATTCTGAAATAACATCAATTTTTCAAATTTTCGATCGTAACTTTTTTATTCCCCAATTTCATGAGGTCTAGTATGAAAATTCGGTGTCTACGTGCAAAATAAAGCTAGAAACACTTATAATAATGTAATTCTGAGTTTCGGACTTTTTGATTCAAAAATGGCCATGATAAGGAAAAGGTTGAAATTTTTAAATTTTGGAAAATTCTGACTATATGAATTTCTGGCGTAGTTTTACGCGTAGAATCCGAATTTCGATACTAGAGCTCTTGAAATTGAGTACGAAAAAAGTTAGGCCCGAAAAATGGTCGAAATCGAGGGTTTTCCGGACTCAATCGGAAAAATGACAAATTTAGCTCTAATCGCTGAATCCGACTATAGGTGGTTTCGACGCAGAATTGCACGGGCTTCAAAATGTATATAGTCGTATCTGGTAGTTTGGCCAAAAACGGGCCTCTTTTATCGAAAAACTGAAACAACGAGTCAAAAAAGTGATTTTCGCAATGAGCAGTAATCGATCAGAACATATATTTTAGAGACTCCGGGCACCCCTAAAGTAACGCAAAAGAGAAATTGAATCGATTCCGATCGGTTGAGAAAATATGATTTTTCGACCATTTTTCATTGAAAACAGCTCTTCTCCGTGCGCCGAGGCAGGAATGACAAATTAGTGGTGGTTTGTCTATTACGGGACTAAGACCCTCCTAGCACCCGAATATGAGCTTCTGGTTCTCATTACTAGAGGAACGGTTCCGGGGGTGGTCCAAAATAACCTAGACGGTCTCTTAATTTCCTCTCTTTTCGAAATATCTCCCAGTGGTATCGAATCGAGACAGAGTCTCCTCATGTTGCATGTTTTCTCGCTGGTTTGAGAAGCGAGAGAGCATGCAAATTGAGGAGGGGATGGTCTTGAATCGGCATCACTACCATTCAATGAGTCAGTTGCACTCACCGATCCCGCAAATTTCATAGTTCTCAACAATAAACACGTCGTATTTCTCTTCTCTGAGAGTTTCTATCAACCTCTCTTCTGAAAGTACCTTCCTGCACGTTTTGCCGTGAATAGCCGAGTACATTTGTCCAACATGCAAATGAATCGCCAACCAATTTATATTACTAATTTTCTATGTATGCTCATTCGACACCGACTCTCCTCAATTTCCGTGCTGAGTCGAAGAAACGAGAGAGTATGTAAATTAAAGAGAGCCAGGCCTCGAAAATGGGCATCACTTACTGTGAATGGAGTTAGTGGATTGAAGAGATGGCGTTCGAGCGGATTCATGTGGGAGGGAGTCTCGTATCTCAAAAGCATCGATTCGTTTAACACTGACCGGTCAAACTCACATCTTCTGCACGTCTGGGTCGGGTTCGATCAATATTTTGTGCGACTTGTGAGTGCCATCCTTCACTGAGGGGTTCATGATTGGAATTAGCGAAGTCTGAAGAGAAAGAGAGAATTGAGCGGTAGATGTTAGCTACTAGATAATGATTACGCTTCGATGTATAATAAAAACAACTTGTCGCGTAAAATAGACTCATTCATCTTGATGGCTCGTAACAATAGCGGATTCCATCTTACGCAACTAGTTGTTTTGCTATTTATCGAAGTCGAATAATGATGAAACTGACCACATTGTGTCCTTCTTCGGACAGAATATCCGCAATTCGACCGAGAAAAGAGCTATGAGAATGGCCGAATCGAGGAGATTCGTACGTGCTGGAAAAATATATCGTGTGCGATAGGGATGCCGGATCGAAAATGACTCTCCTCAGTTCGCTTGCTCTCTCGTCGATCAGAGAAATGAGAGAACACGCGAACTCAGATGATTCATTTTCGATCCGGCATCACTAGTGTGCGATGTATAAAGCAGCTCTCCTATCACAGTTTAGTGGGCTCTCCTATCGACTAGATAAACGGAAGTGAAGACTCCAGGCAACATCGAATGCAAGAATACTGAATCTACTGAACAAAAAATAGTAAAGTACCGCATGTCACTCTTTCGTGACAGTTCTCCTACGTTCTCCGGTATCGCTTGAAAGGTGGAACGGCTCCACACGGAAAACTGATTGACGAATTTGTTTGCAAGTGGCAGATTCGCTTTGTCTCGCTGTATGACGCGGACATGCACTGAAATTTGTTAATAATAAAAATTAAATAACAAAACCACTGACCATTGCCTCGTTCTCACCATCCAGTACACACCTTCGCCACGATTGAGTCCCAAGTATTCTGAAACGAGATTGGAGAGACGTTGAAACGTGCAAATACCTTTTTGCGGTCATGGGAGTTGCAGATTCTTCCTCAATAAAGCACGATGCGTTGCACATCTACAAAGAAAAATAGTTGAATAATTAAATTTTCAATTAGATGTTGCAGAAGTTACACTTACCATAATGCAGAAAGTCATCGACAGATAATCTTTGATAAAATTCATTATCGAAGAAACCGGGAGCGATCCTCAGCTCTTCGAGTGGAGTGAAGTGGACTAATTCAAAATGCAAGTACCCTAAACTGTGGGGCGAAAGAGCACGCGCATGGAGAGCCACAAAATCACAATTCCTACACAAAATCACAAATCCCTGCCGGCGCAGTGATACCTAACCTTTGAGATGAGCCGTGCTTGGAACACCAGTTGTGTTACACAACTATTTGATCATCTATGGACAGAAAACATCCAGCTCTATACATATTTTTGCAACCTTTCAAACGTTGGCACGTCAGTGTACCCGCATCTCTGGAAGGGCTCAGCGATCGGAGAAACAACATCGTAACAAGAGAAACCAAACCACCAGCTTCTCTTGTGTTAGCCAATCATAGCTTCACGTATGACTTCTCGTTGACTACAAATTTACATTTTTTTTCAAATTTGGCCTAAAATATCATTTTATTCGTGCGCGATTGGATTCGATGGTAAATAATTTATTCACATATCACCAGTAACTCAACAATTATGCTTATTGACGATTCAAGCAGCGAGCAACATCGCGACCACGGACGCAGTAGCTGCCAGAGCTGCAAAAACATAATTTTTATTTGTTTTAAAAAAATATATTTTCGACTGATTGTTCGAATCAAGTGTGTTGGGGTACCACTCGTGGTATAGCGCCGGATCGAGACCATACTGTCTTTTTTTTTCAATTCGCCCGCTCTCTCTTTTTTTCTAAATAGCTAGATCATACGCAAATCTAGGAGAATCGGTCCAAGTGGGCACGATTGACTACTCGATAACTCACCGGTCACTGCTCCATCCGCACTTGTCGTCGGCGTCACTGTCGTCGAAGTGACTTTAGTAGGAGAGGTGGAAGGGACAATCGCTTTCGGGGTGGTGCGCACTGCAATATTGGCTGTTTAATTCGATGGGGTTTGGTTGCAGAAAATGTAATCGCAAGGGACAGCTGTGGACAGTGATAGCGCTGAGGATTTTTTGTTAATAATACGGAATAACGCTTGACTAACCTGTCGCAGGCGAAGTGCCTTTCTCAACAATAACGCCCGAGTGCTGGATCAGGAATGTTTGTGGGGCAGTTAGGCCAAGAAATTTTATGCTGAGGATCTGAAAAACAGAGAATTACATGAAATGCAACCTATAGTTTACTCACTTCTTTAATTTGGAGTGTATTTTCGCTTATATTGGGGTGTCAGTTCTTTCAGAAGTATGTACCCAACACAGCAATATTTTCAACATACCTGTATTCTCTCGATGATTACTGGAGTGTTTGTTCGAGCGCCCTTCAACCTGTGAGAATCAGTATTTTACAGATGTATTTTGATATTTCAAATTTATTTCTTTTAAAATAAATTTACTTGATAATCATTGTGTTATTTCCAAAGTAATCATCGATAATGTCGATTTCATGCGTGTTGTCCAAGTCGACGTAGGTATCAAGGGATACCTTGTAGATGCTGAAAATTTAATGTCTTATTTTTTAAAATAAAAAAAATCTTTTAAATTATGCGTACTCCGCAGGAGGTTCTGTGTTCAAGGGCTCCGAGCGGAAATCGATTTCGTCACCGGTGTGGATGAATCTCGCGTTATGAATCTGCGATGAAGTTTAATTATATTTACATTATTAATATTATTCTACATCTATGAGGCGCAATCACAAACAGTCTTTCATATTTATCGAAGGTGCTAACGAAGTAATTTATACCGTCACCAGATTTCGGATATATTACCAAATAATGACGCAATAAGCAAAACTATGTGTTTTCTGATCCTTCATTTAATAATTTATAAGTCAATAGAAGATGAAGATGGGAGCTCGAGATTGAAACCAATAGTAGGAGAGCGGTCTCTACTCTCAAATAAAAATATAACACTTGAATGACCAGACAAACTGTTTGAACACGTCAACACTTTTCACTTTCATTATTTTTTCGGAATTTAATTTTTTTTTTACATTTTTTACACTTTTAATTTTTTCATCTTTCTTGGTAAACCGATTCGGAGCAAATAACATTTATTATTAGTTTTAGTTTATTTTAAAACTCATCCAACCATTATTGTGATGAAATTCGCTAGTTTTTATAAAACTGTGCGGGAAATAGTTTTTCTTTTTTGGAAAATGTTTCGTAGTGATGATGCAATGCGTTGCAGAAGGTCGGGATAGTGTGCAATTCGCTTATTGTCACCTCCCAACTCACTTGACACAATAGCCTGATTTTTACCTATCCTCTGAAGAGGAACTAGGGATAGGCGATTTTAGTGAATTTTGAGTGGACGACACAGTTCCCAATCGAGTTCCGATTTCAATTGCGCAAGTGTTGAAATATAAGAACAGTGGATGTTGGAGTGATTGTAGTTTACCTAAACTCGATAAGTTTCTTGACAGCTGTGAAAATAATTTTCGAAAAGCGGAGGATACTTTTGGGACACCCTTATAGTAGTGATGGAGACGACCCTCCTCAATTCGCATGCTCTCTCGTTTCTCTGACTGACGAGAGAACTCGCGAAATGAGCAGAGTCGGTCTCGATTCGACATCCCCAGTTTCTAGATGGGGCTTAAGGGAGACGACTGGCAGTCACACCCTTGATCGGATTGAATTGATGACTAATAGAGATTGAGCCATATAGTGAGCAAAATGTGACAGACAGCAGGAGCTATCTTTTATACTATTGTAATCAATCATTTTCTGCTCTTGTTCTTCTCTGTTTTTCTAGAAATAATTCACCATGACATTTCCAGTAAAAAAAACAGGGGTGGACAAAAATAAAGAAGAAAATTTCGTATTTATAATTGAGCATTGTTTGAGTTTTAAAAAATCATATTTTATCGAATTGACATTCATGAGGGATGGATGAGAAGCAAATTAATAGCTGATAGTGAAGAGAAATGAGATGAGAACGGAGAAGAGAAAGGCATCTGTGAAAAAAGTTGTAGATGAGTGAGCCCTGTAATCGATGACAACTCTCTCATACTAGTTATTGATTGCTAGCGTTTCTATTTCTTCTTTATAATCGCTGTTCACCCATAAAATCGAATAAACACTAATATTATTAGCTCTTTTCATTCTGCACAATTCATCATTCTGGGTCCTCAAGTGAGCGGCGAGCGATAGAGTGCACATTTCGCTCTCCGTCTCTCCCTCCGCCCAGGCCTAGTCTCCCTCTACCAGCAGCGGTCGGCACGCGGTAGTTGGAAGCCGACCCGATGGATCGCCATTTCTACATCGGCTCCATCAATGCGCGGACACTCGCCTCGAAAGATAAGCAAATCGAGATGGAACTGGCCCTCAGCAAGATCAAGTGGGATGTGATAGCAGTGCAGGAGTCAAGGATAGTGAGTGTAGGCTCGTTCTCTCTCACCTCCTCAGGCACTGTGGTCTACCACTCGGGCAGTACCACTGCGTCTCACGGTGTCGCAATTTTCCTCCGAGCGCAGTTAGCGCTTGCATCTGTGTTTCGAGCCCTCTCCCCCCGATTAGCCACTCTACAGCTGCCACAAGAACGCATCTTTCTGGTCTGCGCTTACGCTCCCACATCTGCGTATGACGATAAGGAGTACGATTCCTTCCTTGACCAGATCGATGCCGCCCTGCAGAGTGCGCCCAGAGGTTACACGCCAGTGTTGACGGGTGACTTCAACTGTAGAGTGTCGAGAGAACCGGGAAATGAACATCATATCGGTGATTTCGCCTCTCAGTCCCCGAATGCACGTGGTCGAACCTCCACCGAGGCATGTGTGCGTAACAATCTGCGAGTTTGGAACACCTTCCAAAAGAAAAGACATGGTAGACTCTGGACTTGGCGGTCTCCAAACGGCTCCACACTCTCCCAGATAGACTTCATCGCCGCCCCTCCTTCTGCGCGTGTTGTCAGCTGTGGAGTAGTCGGTCCTTTCGAATTCGACTCCGATCACCGCCTAGTCCGGTTGTGTCTTTCTCTTCCCCGTGAGGTAAAGCAGAAAAGATGTAGAGAGCGTTACGATTTCGATCGGGGCGCTTACACTACCAACTCGAATCTACTCGGGTCTCTGCCCCTTACGCGCCCCACGTCAGCGCCGGAACCTACTCAACCATCGTCGCTTTCACACAGACCGCTTCAAAAAACTGCTGGAGAAGACGCCAAGTGCCACCCTGGATCTCGCCCGCCACTCGCCGCCTCATCGCAGCTCGACCTCTCCTGCGTGCGACCCCTCGTGATGCTGTCTCTTTCTCGATCGCCTGCAAGACTGCCCGTGCCGCACTTTGTGATGACATCCGCCGAAGGAAAGAAAAGCAAGCCACTGAAGCAGCCATCTTGGGGTGAAGCATCGTCCGAACTATGAGAGATCTCCAGTCGACTAAGAAACGCCTTCTCGTCCCCGATCCCGTGACTAAAGCGCTATCTCAAGACGCGACGAAGAAGGCAGTGCAGAGCTTCTACAATAACCTCTACTCGCCTGCAGTCTCGCTCCCTCTAGCTGTGCCTCTCTCCACTGAGCCTCTTCCGCCCTTCCTCGCTGACGAGTGCCGAGATGCGATATCTCACCTCAAGTGCGGTCACTCCCCGGGCTCGGACAAGATTCTCCCAGATATGCTCAGTTTGTCTCGGGAATATCTTGCTCAACCATTGACCGATCTACTCAACCGCCTTGTTGCCGGAGATCCGTCCCAGGAGGCCTAGTAGAAGCCATCGTCTCTCTACTGCACAAGAAAGGAGACACGACCAACATCAGCAACTAAAGGCCCATCTCTCTCCTCCCCGTCACCCTGAAGAGCATTACTCGTGTGATCATGAAGCGAATCGAAGCGAACCTCGATGAGTCGGAGTCCCTCACCCATTCGGATTTCGCGAAGGGCACTCTACTCTCGACAATCTACACGCAATCAATCAACTCGCCGAAAGGACTCATGATTATGGGATCTCCCTGTACATTGGATTCGTGGATTTCACTAAGGCATTCGACACTGTAGAATGGAGCGCTGTCTGGCAGGCACTATGGAAGTCTGGAGTCCACCCCTCACTCGTCCACCTCCTCCGTCGCATCTACGAAACCTCGTCCACCCTCATCCGAGTCAACGATGAAGTAGTTTCTGTAAACATGAGAAGAGGAGTTCGTCAAGGCGACACCCTGTCTCCCCGCCTCTTCAACGCAGTACTTCGTCTTGCGATGGATGACATAGACTGGGAGAATTGCGGACTCAAGATCGACGGACGCCATCTATGTCATCTCGAATACGCTGATGATGTCGCTCTGGTCGCCAAGTCTCGTCCGGAGATGGAGAAGATGCTTCAGAAGCTAGTGGAAGCGTGCGCTCGAGTAGGATTAGAAGTAAACTCATCCAAGACCGTCCTCCTCACTTCCTGCACCACCACCCGAGCCCCCATCATTATCGGAAACCTGGTATTTCACTTCGCCGACTCCGCAACGTACCTCGGTGGAAAGATTTCTCTTCCCCTTGATCCTTCCGCTGAGCTCGAACACCGGATTCGCTTGGGATGGGCTGCATGGAGCAAGTTGTCTCATCTGCTAGCTTCACGGATTCTTCCTATGAAGACAAAACGACGTCTCTTCGACAGCAGCATCCGAACAACCGTACTCTACGGTAGCGAAACCTGGGCGATGCGATCGAGTGACAAGGAGCGTCTGGATATCACTCTAAGAAAGATGGAGCGACGAATGGTCGGAGTTACTCTCAGAGATCGAATGAGAAACGAAAGGATACGTGAGATCACCAAAGTTCGAGACTGGAACAAGAATACCCTCAGAAACAAAGCAAAATGGGCGCTGAAGATCCGGGCAATGCAAAGCAATCACTGGACTCGTGCGACTACCGTATGGACGCCCTACAACCGTGCACGCCCTGCGGGCCATCCCAAGACTCGCTGGCGCGACGATCTCAGGCGTATGATCGGTCCCCACTGGTGGAACGCAACTAATGAAAAATATGGCCCCATCCTCACCTGAGCATTACTGCCTGAAGTGATAAATAATTAATTCTGCACAATCTCTTGTTTTTTTCTGACCGACGAGAGAATATTTAGAACGGAGAAAAATGCTTCCTTGATTCTCGGTACTAATGCAAACTCAGTAGTGGTGTCTGATCGAGACCTGACTCTCCTCATTTGCACACTCTCTCGTCTCTCTAACCGGCGAAAGAGCATGCAAATTGGCGAGACTCTGTTCTTCTCGCTTTCGAGACTAGATGTTAGATCGAATAATTTGTTTTTATATATTTTCCCATTTATTTTTTTATATAACATTGCATGAATGTATTCGCTCATTCGCCCTTACGATGGGTTTCATACAAACTTTGTAAGGGCGAGTGAGCATGGGAGTAAAAAAGTTTAATTTATATTTTTTAAATTTTAAAGTTATACCCAATGCAAACTCACTCATCGTTGCTCCACTAGTCGTTGTTTCCTGCGTTTCTCTTCTATCGATTGGTTGAGCGGTGAGTCTTGCCATTATTGTCTGATTGTTCCGCCTCTTCCACAATATCGAGATGTACTGACAAGGGAGGGTCGCCAACTTTCGCCGAGCTTTTCAAATTTGCTCGATACGCCAAACTTGGAATTGCCATGGAAGTCCGAAAAGTGTTTTCAAAAGTTCCTAAATGTTAATGAGTGACTAATTAGAGCCGAAAAACGAACATGAGGAGACATGTCCAATGTGGCGCAGTGGGATGAGTCCAGTCTTTCAAAGCGAGTTCTTTTGAGGCTCGGTGGTTCGATACTCGCTTCTTGCAAAACTTTTGCAATGTTTTTTGCTAACAGATTTTGAGGAAAAAGTTTATTTTATAAATCACAGGTAACAATAACAATGATAAATAATGAAATAATGACTATTCAACATTTGGTCTATTCAACAACATTTGGTCATTTGGTCGTCAACATTGGTCGTTCATTTGGTCTCTTGGTCGTTGAGCGGGCCGGAGTCTGATCCGAAGAGAAGGAGCAATTGGGAGACGATCTTCTCTGGAGAAAAGTCCATGATGAATAGTGGGGAGTCACGGGAGCTTTTTTTTATATCCTTTCATGATGGTAGATCATGCATATCGATGCTTGACCCTCGGGAGCAGACTAGATCAACACATAAAGCACAGAATATGGTCAAATAAATTAGCAAAATATGATTGCCGAACATAGGCTTCGATCCACAGAGCCTCAAAAGAAATCGCTTTGAAAGACCGGACTCATCCCACTGCGCCACATTGGACATGTCTCCTCACGTTCGTTTTTCGGCTCTAATTAGTCACTCATTAACATTTAGGAACTTTTGAAAACACTTTTCGGACTTCCACGGCAATTCCAAGTTTGGCGTATCGAGCAAATTTGAAAAGCTCGGCGACAGTTGGCGAACCTCCCTTGTGAGAATATAATGTAATTATTTAGAGAAATTTTAATCCGAAAATTTCTGTCAAAATCATACCTTAATATTATTCGTGTCAGAGCTCGTTTGCTCATGATTTTGGCCATAGAATCTACAACTTTCGAGTGAATGGATATCGAGTAGATGTTTTCAACTTGTTTTCCTGCTTTTCTCCATCAAACGTAGTGACGTTGATAGGATTATCCGCCGTGGTATCGAGATCTCAATCGAAGTGGACATTCACACTGCATGGAAAAGGATAAAATCATCATTTTGTTTATTTTTTTTAACCGCTATGGGATATCGAGAGAGCCCTGCATTGCTTCATACTCGATATTCGAGAGTTCAATGGAAAATTTGCATAATAAAGGAATTGGTAAGTATGTTTGTTCGGATACTTGCGGAACTCACAAATCCTCCGAGAGAATAGCGTACACTGCAACCGGCGGGAAAAAGGATGACCGAAGTGCCTGTAATTCAAATCAATCACTCATTATATTGTGACCAGACTACTAGAAATGGCACAACTGAATCGGACTTTATCGTTCAAACTGATTGATTTAAGAATGGAAAGTAGTGTTTCCGGATCAGTGCTCTCTGCATTGTGCAGTCTCTCTCTAAAGTTAGAGAAACACGAGAATATGCATAATGGAGAGAGTAACTATTTGTTTCGGAATCAATATTGAAAAGCAATTTCATCATCGCAACCTCAATACTGCCTTCGTTGTCGGTTGCTTTCTTGCACCCAACGTGACCTTCAGACGTGATAAATCCAGTGAAGGGAACGCTGTCCAAGGAATACACATCCGAAGCTGAGAAACGGAATGAAATAACGAAATGGTTCATTTACCAGGTACATACATCCGTGAGTTCCCGTTCAAACCGTATTGTAATTCTAGTTGTGACCAAACCTTTCCATAGATATGTATCAGTAGTCCAATCTTCCAAAAAGGTAAAGAAGAAACCGCAAAAATATGAAGATCTAGTGGGGTACGAAAACCGTTCCAAAATACCAAAAATCGTTGATGCACATCATATCATGAAGTTAACGAGAATGAACTCACGAAGAGCCCACTGTCGATCGATCTTCACATCGGAAACAGTGTCGAACATCATCGTAAAGATCTAAGCAAAATTAAACGAAAAATTAATTTAATAAATAACTTAATAAATGCAGTATCCGCAACTACATTCAGTGTTTTTTCTTGCCCACCTATTTGTAGAGAACACATCATGGTTCATGGAGAGCAATAGCTTTAGGGGACACTAACGTGAACACCATGTCTCCCTTTCTTTATTTTACACCATCACAATTTTCAACCACAAAAAAACAAGACAAAACTTTCCCTTCACTCTTTCCATCTCCCTCTATCTCACCAGAGTGTTGATCAACTGCTTTTTCACTCCAGGAAACGGCATTCCTGAAGAATAAAAAAATAAAATTGAATAGGATGTCACTATTGGGAATGTCTTCAGAACTCATGGCTATTCTTTTTCCATATTGTTTGGGTTGACTATCGAACCAAGGTACTTGCAAATTCAGTTCCAACCGGAAAGTATGGGAATGTTTAACACAGGATTTTTGATATAATTGAGATTCTGCCAACAGGGTCCGTACAACGATTTTGCAACCTATCCTCAAAATGTGGCCACAAAGAAAGGTACCTTGGGGCGTAGAGTTCGAAAATCGACCTTTGAAAGCCGTATCTTCAAACCCTCATTCCCTGTGGCACACTTTACCCTGTGCGGTCGTTTTATATCTCCTGAACGGCGCTTCTGAGACCCACAAATCCGCAAAAATGATGAAAGGTCCGCGAAAATGATGAGAGGTCCGTGAAAATGTTGCCGAAAAAAGAGAGGTCCGTCTACGAAAGAAAGGTCCGCAAAAATGAAGAGAGGTCCGCGAAAATGATGAAAGGTCCCAATACCAGTCATATAAATTCTTGAAATAAAGAGAGGTCCGTCTACGAAAGAAAGATCCTTGAAAATGATGAAAGGTCCGCGAAAATGATGAAAGGTCCCATAATATGCTCCACGAAAGAAAGGTACGTCAAAAAGAAGAGAGGTCCGTTTAATTCAAGAAAGGTCCTAATAAATCAATATTTTTAAACGTAAGAGAAAAGGTTCTACTAATAGTATACTGTGATATTTTTGATGAAAATATTTCAAAGTGTTTGATATGCACAGTTTCGACGGAAAGTCAACGGGCAATTTGTCATTCTTTCATAAATTTTGACTCACAAGAGATTTCTGACTCATAGTTTGGCATAACAAAGCACACCCATCGGGTGTTGTGAATGTGAGGCCGTTTGTGTTAGGATCAGCAGAGGTTCAACGGTGGTCTGAAACATTTTTAAAAATTCAATACGCACAAAACTTGGACCTTGGGGTAACTTTTGATTCTGAATCGAATGGCGTTTTTCATTTTTTTCCGTTTTTCGATCAGTGTATTCTGTACGACGCGACTTCAATCTGGTGAATATCTTGTTCTGCGATTAAAACTGCTTCGGGAAGAAGCAAAACAGCCACAAATGTCACGTGGCCGACCAGAATTTTGGGCTCGATCTAATGAAACTTTGATTGAGGCTCTATCTACATCCTTTATCGAGAAACAATCGATTTTTGACAGAAGAGGTCGCAGGTGAGTTGTTAATGTCAAACGAAATAGCAGACTCTCTCGATCATTTTAAGCTTCTGGGTGAAGGAATAGACCTACATTGTGCTGAATTACACGTGACATTTGTGGCTGTTTTGCCTCTTCCCGAAGCAGTTTTAATCGCAGAACAAGAAATTCACCAGATTGAAGTCGCGTCGGACAGAATACACTGATCGAAAAACGGGAAAAAACGAAAAACTCCATTCGATTCAGAATCAAAAGTTTCCCCAAAGTCCAAGTTTTGAGCCTATCGGATTTTTTTGATGTTTCAGACCACCGTTGAACCTTTGCTGATCCTAACACAAACGGCCTAACATTCACAACACCCGATGGGTGTGCTATGTTATGTCCAACTATGAGCCAGAAATCTCTTGTGAGTCAAAATTTATGAAAGAATGACAAAGTGCCCGTTGACTTTCCGTCGAAACTGTGCATATCACCCTTTCTCTTACGTTTTTCGTGACCATATTTTGGCCAAAAAGTCATATTCTCAAAAACACGTGCCTATAGTGTTTTCTTACTTTTTTTATGCATAGAAATCGAAAATCGCGGCTAGAGCTCATGAAAATGCAAAAGAAAAAAGTTGTGCTCGAAAAACAACATTTTAAAATTAAAATCTGCGAGCTGAACGCTTTCTGCGTCGAAAATGAAATTGTTTACCCCGTTAAAGCTTCGTGAAAACAAAGAATGAGGGGTAAAATTGCATAAGGAATCGAATGAGAAAGTTTATTTTGCACGGCCCCAACAAAACATTCTCAGAGTGCCAATTTCAAAACTTTCAGTGGTCCTAACTTTTTTCAGAGATGAGCTAGCTCTTCACTTCCAATTAGAAAAAAGTCTTGTCTTGTCGAGATCTTTCAAAATTACTATGGTTTTGTGGGTCTCAGAAGCGCCGTTCAGGAGATATGAAAAACGACAGCACATGGTAAAAGTGTGCCACAGGGAATGAGGCTTTGAAGATACGGCATTCTAAGGTCGATTTTCGAATTCTACGCCCAAAGTTCACATATGGGTCAAATTTTGAGCATAGGTTGCAAAATCGTTGTACGGACCTATCTTGAAAATATCAAAAATCTTGTGTTAATTTTAGAAATGCCCATTTCAGAACTCTTCAGGACGTCAAACATAATCTGTTCTAAATCGACTAATGACAAATTATTTCAAAATAGACCAGTTTTAAAATGATATGTCCTCGACAATATACATATATAATCTCAATCCTCTCACGTATACAACACGTAATTGCATTTGTCCGCCTTCCCATCCGCGTTGTCGAAACCCGACGATCGCATCACAACGCTGTTGGGCGTCTGAAGTTCGAGTGGTTTGTAGCTATGGACACTAGGTCGAATATGAGCGTTCGGATGGTAACCTTCTGGATGAGAACTATTTTGTAATTTCATCTCTTTTCATAACGGTTGTCACTCGTTTGCGAAACGTGGTGATCCAGTAGGTTATCATCTTTGAATGAACTGCTTCACTCCCGGAAACGTCCTATCTGGCAACTTCTTGTGCAGCGAGAAACCGCCCAAAAAGAGAGAGGAAAAAGCTCCGAACTCACCGATGATGGGGCTATTTCGATAGTTACGGAGAACTGGTCGTCGATCAGGGTGACGGTTCGAGCAGGCAAGGGAGAGGGAATGGGCACAGCACCATCGAGAACCGCCGAGGAGTCGAGGTTGGCTGCAATAAGAATGCAGAATGCAGATCTTTACCTTGTTTGTTTTCACTTTCACAACTACGGGAAGGGAAGCGCGAGTTTTCTAACCCCTGACCTTTCTAACACGCGACGAATGCGCTACAATTCAGCTACGCACCAGTGCCCTATTGTGTGATAGTTTCTAGCTATGGTCAACGAGGAGCCAGGCATTAGTGATGACAAATATGCCTCGACTCTCCTCAAATCTCACGCTCTCTCGCCGGCGAGAGAAACGAGAGAGCGTGCGAAATGAGCAGAGTCGGATGCCAACTTGTCATCACTTTGCAACAACTTACGTGCTGTCCGGGACACGATATACACGAGGATAGGCGAGTCTTGTTCGAGACCGTTGCTCGAATTCTCAATGAAGTAGTCTTCTCCTGCGGGCTGAAGAGCAAGATTGGAATGATAAATTTATCGATTTGAGAAACGAGAACTTGGGTTTTTATAGATATCAGCTTCCAAACATCTAACATTGTCGGAATCTCCAGTATTTTCATATATCAATTTCAGAATTATTTCAATAATAAATTATCGACTATTCTGAGAGAAGAACGGCTGTCTAGTTTTGTTAGAACGGAATCCCTAGAAATATGTGACCGTTGGATGCTATCTGGCTTTTGCAAAATAACACAACATCCCAAGAAAGCAATACAAAAAAAACAACACAAAAAACTGCAACAACAACAACACAAACCGACCCACCAGTGGATTGAGTATGGCCGGCGTCTTCGCACCGTTTGGTTGATCAGCGAATTCGGAAATCGTCTGGAGGCTGAAGAGCGGAATCAAGTAACGACGTAGACATTAGTCAAATCGAATCGAGAGCGTCTCTGCTCAATCTGCGTGCTCTCTCTCTCTCTCTCTCGCATGTCAGATAAATGATAGCACGCGAAACGAATCGAGTAGAAATAATGGTACTATACATGCCAGAATGGCTAAGTGTCAGTCTGTTAAAATGCCTACTCATTATTCTCCAATACGATGGTTTTAGTGACGATCTTGAGATGGGCTGCATAATCCGGCCACGTCCTTGCAACATACACATGACAACCCGAGGAGGAGCAGAAGGACGGCAATTGGACCTCATGATATTATAAGAAGTTATGATAATTTAACTAACACATCTATTCTATTGCCAGCCATTCGATGCTATTGGAAGATGTGTCATTATTATCAGCTTAAATTCCGGGCTAAAGATCAAATTTCAGAAATACAAAGATTGATGCTTATTGTATTGGATTTTTGAAAGGAAACGCATAGAGTTCGTTCGCTATGTTATCGAGTACTTTGCCTGGAGATATCGGTGATTATACCTTACTCAGGAATCAGTCTAGGGTTAAAAATGAGTAAGGAGTAACCTTATTAATTTTTTGCAGATGATTACGTTTCTATTGTCGAAAAAATCCTGTTTGTCATACATGACGGAGTGTGTGAAGAGAACGAACGAAGAGACTCCATTAAAGAGAAGTAAGAGATGAACGAAGTGACGATGCATTGGGAAGAGAATGAACAGACTTACTGGCTCTTTCGTCGCTCTTTTTGATATCCCTTGATAGGGAGATGAGTAGTAGTGATGGCCATTTGAGACCAACCCCTCATCAATTTGCACGCTCTCTCCTTCTTTGAGATCAAGAGAATTTATGAGAATTGGTCTCCATTCGACATCAGTAGTGACAAATCGGAATGAATCCTGCTTTAGCGTGCTCTTGTTGGGCTTTTTCGTGCGTCTGCAGAGGGCTTGAAAGACACCGTCAGGTCTGAGTCACTGATTTGGTCGGAATGAGCTGATTCCAACAAGAGTAGTCGAGTCATAGTCGATGCGGTCTTCCGATAATGGATATGCCACCTGCCGAATACTATGCAATCAGAAGCTGATACAATTCGAAATGCACGAGAGATCAGAATCGTTTGCTGTGCCAAAGGAACGGGACTTTTGCAACCTGATTGCTGATAGTTATTTTTTCGATTTGTCACATTTTAAACGTTGATTCTCCAGACGATATCTAACAATGATGATCATCCCAATGGAGCGAAGAGCCTCATCAATGTGTGCTCAGAGTGTGTCTATATTGTGCCAAAATTATGATGAGCTTGTGAGTCACATTTTTATTTCGCGAAAAGTACAATAGTTATCCGAGTGTATTGAAACGAAGTCGGAAGATGCTCTCAGATTACGCAGCATCTCTAGCAAAAACAACGAGATAGTCCGAGGAATGATTAGTTGTAGAGATTTGTCATAACGAAGGATGTAATACATGACGAAGTGGGTGCCCCTAATCGAAACAGAAAGGCGATGCAGCAGCTCACAAAAAACAACAACAAAATATTACATATTCCACTCTCTAATAATGTGGATAATGTGGATAGTACATCTAAAATGAGTTCGGAAGACCTGTATTGGGAATTCCAGACTATCACAAGGGAGACGGAACCCCCCTGGCATGTAATTAGTACCATAAACATGGAGATAGGAAGAACCACTAATTACCGAGTCCGATCTCATATGGAGGGCTCCGTTCTTTCTTGAATAAAAGGACCAATTCTTCCTCCATATCCATCAGTTCTTATCTCCTCAAAGATGTCTACCAACTTCGATCTCTCCTCTCCCTTGGAGTCTCAGGACTCCCCATCTACCATCACCACTTCATCGAATATGCGGCGCTTCCACCCTTGTAAGTTGTTTTCTTCGACTTTATTGTTTTATAATAATAATAATGTATATTTGCAATTTTATTTTCGAATTCTATCCAGTGATTGTGATGATTCCCATATTGTCGTTCGGCAACTACCGCTACTGATTCATCGAATGCTAAGCCACTCGGTCATTCTCAGATTTAGGTATGTTAAATTCTTATCTGATGTTTTGCGCAATCGACAACTCATTTTTTCGACAGTTTCTCTTTTTTTTCTCTTTTTATGCTCTTATTTTCTGCTCTGACCAACAACTGAATTCAATTTCTTCTTTCAGATCGATTTCCTGAGCCTTCCAAATGAGATTCTAACCGAGATCATTCAATGGATGGGCCTAGAGGGTCGATTCGATATCGCATCGATCAATGATCGTCTCTATACTCTGGAAAGAAGATCAATATTTCGTAGCTTCAAATGTGTTTCAATGCAATTCGGAATCGTACGTTTTGCTAATTTAAAAAAAACGCTAATTTCAAAGATTATGAATAGAAATCTAAAAATAAAAATTGAGGAAAAAATGTGATTAGGACGAATGCGAAGTCAGAGCAGAGGATAAGAAAATAATCGTTAAATTCAATGAGAAACATCTCGAAAACGGCGAACTCTTCCCATTCTTCAAGCAAGCAACGACACAAAGGCTCTACGTTGAGGTTTGTCTTCTCACGATTTTCTAGGAATACTTGAGAAAGTTTGCATTCAATGAACAAGGCTCCGATTTTTTTAGAAAGAGCGCGTTGCTTGTAGTTTGAGAATTTTTTTGATTACGTCTGCCTATGAATTCTAGAAAAAGAGTTACAACACATTGAACTGTTTTTAACATTATTAAAATATCAACAGTTTTAGATATTAAACGAAAATATGTTCAGGGTCTGATCGACAAAAGAGCGGAGGAAATGGCTCGAGTTGCCTGCAAAACTCTCGATATCAAGAAGAAACTAGTGGTCGATTTCGTCAATGAATAAAACAAACCGACCTATCCCAAATTCGCACGCTCTCTCGTCTCCCTTACCGCCGAGAGAGTATGCGAATCAAGGAGAGTCCATATCGAATGGTCATCAGTATTTGTAGCATTTCACAGATAATATTACATAATTTTCAGCCCACTCACCATATCATAAACGATGAGATCCTTCTTCATCTGATCGAAAACTCTTCTAAATCCGCTGAAATCGAATGCAAGTTGACAACCATTTCGACAGAGGGACTGAACCGTGCATTTGAGTTGAGATAGACCATCTTAAATGGGAAATCATCTCACCACTCAGAAAACAGTTTGATTATACATCCCCCTAGAATGATTTCAATTCAATACGATAAAAGTATCGTGTCTGACTGAAGCCCGCAAGATCACGGGCTAGAGTCCCACGGCCGACAATGTCTTGCAAGATGTGCCGGCCCCAACTACTAGTCCCGCCATGCGCTCCCGGCGGTAGGCCGTCCTGGCCTACAGGTATCGTGTCTGACTGGTCCAAAATGGGTCGGAAGGTCATGGTAGGTCAAAACCAAGTACCGGACCCAATCGATATTTCATTTGTATGCTGATTTGTATGTCGCATTTGAATGCTGAGTTGATATGGTTGGAATGAGTGGGTGGGGATACTACTTGATGGCCAAAAAAACAGAAAATTCCTTTAAAAATCTATTGACTTCAGATGGTCTACAGTTCTCGATGCTCGAAGCAAATCACGTGCTACGTTCCGGTTTCTTCTCTCTATTTCTTCTTCATCAGCCTGGATTCGCGTTTCGAAGTGACAGTAATGGATTCATATACCGACCAAACAAATATAATCACTCATCGGGATTCTGAAGCTTTTATCTTCTTCGAGTTCGATAACCTGTCGCCACGTGACAATCAGCCATGCAAACTGCGGATGAGAATCGACAAACCGACTAAACTGACTTGAAATTCAGCAGTCCGAAACTTTACTTCGTCTTCAATCCCAATTAAAGGAGGAGTAAACTCAATATTTTCGTTGGCAAACTAACGACATGGCCCGATAGGACCCTTGAACGACGTTACAAATCCAAAATTTGGGAGCGATTGGTCAATTCTGAGCCGAGAAATCCGCGCACAGAGTTTCTACAGGGCTCCGGGACAATAGGGCCTGCGAGAGACTCTCGATGGGAAGAGGGTAGAGACGCAGACAGAGCGCGCCCCTGCCGCTCTCCCTCGCCCTTCCCTCGTCCTCGCGCGTGTCGATTCTGTCGAGCACTAACAGATTGACAATAAAAAAGTAGGAAGAGTGGCTACTAAAGTTCGATTCCAATGTGTAGTAGGGATGTTTGCCGGAATTTTCGCTTTATATTATGAGAATCTCCAAGTGCATACTTGCGTTTCGAGATTGCTTGAATAGACCGCATACTGTAACTTTATCGATTTTCCTCTCAAACATTCAGATCTTTCCGAAACTTCTCATGCAGTTACCCGGACACTTGCTGATGCTACGTGTGCAATGTGAAGGCTTCTACTAGCCAAGAAGGAAAGATATTGAGAACAAACTAAACAAAATGAAGGTAGATCATTTTTTGCATCATCACAATGCAATCATTTTTAAACTTACGGAGAAGTGGAAATGGAGATCGAAGCTATACATGGTGATCTGAATGTATGCCAAGTTTCATGCAGATAGCTCATCTGGTTCGATAGCCACGGCCTATTAGATCAATTTTGTTTATCTACTTTGCTCACTAGTCGCAATGTGCGCACGATGCCTACGGGCACGGCGCGTTTCGCATGTGAAGGCGCAGTTTACAAGTGCCGTTATCATCATTTGTTTCACCTACAATTTCAGTAGTTTCTTATGTATTTGCTAGCCTTTTTTTGTTGTTCTTACCTTGCTGAACTTTGATATTTGCCTATTTCCGGTATGGATCACCTTCCGGACCTCAAGCAGGCCGAGGCAATCCTGTCAAGAATGCATTCTCTGGAAGCAAAAGACCAGCAGGTCTTCTCTGCTGATCAAGAGGAGCAGTATGGCTACTGCTGCCAATCCCTCTTTCGGTTGTCTCTACGAAAGAACGGCCAGCATCTGAGGGAGGGACTCAAGGAAAAGTCCCTCCACTCCCTGCATCTGCCTCAATCCACTCTTCTCAAACTTCTTGCTAACGGATACGGTAAGTCTCTCTATCCATTGATTCTCACATTTGATCTTTGATCTTTCAGGCAACCAATGCAGCAGTCGCTCTTCGCAACTACGAAACAGGCGTGGTGGATATGGATGAGAACCGGTGAGTCATATTCAATGAGATACGAGGCTACCGTAACCCAAACTGGTCGCGCCTTTTATAAACAAATTGATAGCGACCGTAACCTTGAATCACGCTACAGTAACCTAGACTCATCGGTTCTTTAATCGTGCTTGTACCAACTATGACCTACCCAGATCTCGCCGTTTCGCCTGCTACCGACTCATTATCGCAACCGTGATGGGACCACTCGGACGCGGTATTCGAGTTAGACTACTCGCTTGTATCATCTCCGAAGTGCGCAAGAGATGGCCTAGTCATTCCTACACTGGTTTCAAACCCAGTGATGTGCTAGATGATTAATTGATAAAGTAATTGTGAACTACCATGGACCGATATCTAATCGTCGCTATCATGTCTGATTCATGCTACCTTGATGCTACAGTAACCCCTTACATCTGCTCGAGCCACTTCTCACCTTCGGACTACAGTAATCCTCACCCGAACACATTCGTTCTGCGTAATACAGCTGTCCCCTGCTTTGTGGTGAGCATCAACATATTTACATTCAGAAATTATTCATTTCAAAATTTACGAAATACTTACAATTACATTATTTACAATATTTGATTACAATATATTTCAGAGATCTACCGTAATCCTGCCTATCGTTACCCCTCCTCACTCGCCTATCCCCTCTTCTTCCTCCTATCGTCCTCCTCCTTTTCTCAGCCGTCTCCCGCCTCCTTGCTGCACGTGCTGCTGCTGCCCTGAACAGGTATTATTCATTATCTCAGAGTCCAACGATTAAATTAGAATACATATAGTGGTTCTTATCCAAGTATTTTGCAGCCCAAGGAGATCAAGAAGGACCCCAACTGGAAGCCACCTCTCCCTACTACTCGAAACCTTCCTGATTCCGAATACCTCATGGTTTCGAAGGACTCGCTACTTACTCTCCTCCGGCAGTGCAACAAATGCTAGAAGGGACAGCGAAACCTCTCCTTCCGAATGGAATGCCGATTTGTCGTCACTAGACGATTTATTTTTTAATGTATTTTAGAGAGAATGGGAGAGACTCACCCGTCCCGTGGGCAGCGGATCCCAACTTGGAGGAGGAATTGAGCAGCGATGAGGAGGATGAGGACGATGCCATCAAGCCTCCTCCGCTCAATCCCCTCCAATCGCTTGAGGCCGACGTAGACGCCGAGTACCCGGCACTGGAAGAGACCGTTGAGGATGAAGAGGATGAGAAAGAATGAGAGGTCACAACGACAAGAATGGAAGGAAACACGATGGTCTATTGTTATTATAGTTCAGTAGATATTTAAATAAACCGATATAATCGATAATTGTATAGAAAGCTTATTAGCTTTTCTTTCTTTTCTTGTTGAATTGATAAATTGTTGCCTATTGAAATAACAAATATAAGCAGTCACCGTTCTCTTTCACAACTTCACAAGTTCTCTAGCTTATAACGCCTATGCCTGCTTCAGAGAACGCTGACAAACATTAGGGAAGAGGAACTACCTGTTCATTTGATGTCCTGCTCCAGTACCGGCTGGTGGGCTTGCTTCTCTTCCCAGATCTTGCGTCTCCCTGGAAGAAAGGGCTGCGAATGGTGAAAAACAAGCGATACGGTGCGAAAGCGACGCGATCATAATGGTTCACGATTGTTTGTTATTTTTAAACTTAAATAGCTATTAAAATGAAACGATTCGGTCGGTAGTTAGGAGGAAAGGAGAAGAGGAGCGTACGTCTGTTGTTCGTTCAGTAAATCAATGAGCAAATCAATCAGAACGATGCAGCTAACATAATGATTTCACAAAGAGCATCGAACAGAATGGTTTAGACAACAAATCTAAAATAGGCGGCGAGAATATTCGAAGCGAAGCCAGGAGTCAAGTGATAAACAGCGCAAGTTGAATGGACAACTGCTTGAAAGACATTTGGAACACGAAATGCAGTGCTAAAGGGGTGATATCGGTTTCACTTACTAGATACACGCTTCCTCTCTTGATTACTCGCTCATTACAAAGTATAGAACATCCAAACGTGTAAGAACAAGACGGAACAAACGAGACTTTGGCCAATACTAGGTTCAACTCTCACTCCTCGCTCACAAACACAAACTATTCGCGTCACATCGATCAAATACATAGAGGGGATATAGGCGCATCGAAAAGGAACAGAACTGGAGCAATTACACATAAAATAATTAAGAAAATGAAAGCAAAACAGGGAGCGTCAGCTCGCGTCGACGAGAGCTAGTGGTACTACTGCATTTACCACTGTAATTCAGTTCGCGATAGCAAACTATCACGAACTGAATTACAGTATATTGTCATCTTTGCTAGCGGATTTCGTTGTAAGACGCAGTGACTTTGACGGTCCTTTAACCATCTTTCATAATCGATTCATTCAATTTATTCTTCTCATATTCATTATTATTTCTTGTTTTCCATTTGCTGTAGTAACTTCTTATTGTAAGACAAAGGATTTAAATTAGTTCCATGTAATGTTTCTGATTCATTTTCATTGTCACTTCTATGTCAAAATAAACAAAAATTTAATGACATCATTCTTTTGTTTCCCTAAAGGGTGAGAAACTCGGTTATCTCAGTCTTGTCATATTCAAAAATGAAACGATTCGGTCAGTGCGCGCATGATCTGCATGGGATCGAAGATCGCTAATGCATAGTGCTCTTTCTCTCATCATAGAAAACGTGCGCACTGGTGAATCGGTCAAATTTTTGTATGAGGCGTAGCTGAAGGGTCATAATATCGATTGAAACTGAGAAATTCCGCGGCGCTCCTCGCATGCGCACTTGGGAGCACTTTCAAGGTCTAGGTCTCTCACTTTTGCGAAACAAGATTTCCGAAATTGTCAATTTCATAAAAACTACAAACTTTCAATGCGCCTTCTGTGAACAAAAAACGATTTGGTAATCTAGTAGAGTCCAAAGAAATAGTTTTTGACCATTCCCGTTAAATTCGTAAATCGCGCGGTGATCCCTAAATCGATTTATTATCATAACTAGTTTGCATGTGACCTCGTGTGAGCCTCACTCTTGGTACTTGGCGTGATTTCAGAGATTCCCCAGCATGACCTAAGTGGCTCAGTGGGGAAGATCTAGGCCTATCAATTTTGCGCGAGCTCGGCGCATAGGTTCAATGCCCGGCCTGGTCATTTCTCTTTTGCTCTTTTTTCCATTTCTTTTACGAGCTATACATTTTGAAAATAAATTTTTCTTTCAACAGAATTGTCACGAATCACGCCTGAATTGGTGTTGCTGCAAATATTCTGCAGATCGAAACATGCGAGGATGCGTTCCAGACGCAAACAACCCAATTCAGGCGTGATTCGTGACAATTCTGCTGAAAGAAAAATGTATTTTCAAAATGAATAGCTAGTAAAAGGAATAAAAAAAGAGCAAAAGATAAATGACCAGACCGGACATTGAACCTATGCACCGAGCTGGCGCAAAATTGATAAGCCTAGATCTTCCCGACTGAGCCACTGAGGTCATGATGGAGAATCTCTGAAATCACGCCAATTCAATTCAATTCAATTCAATTCAATTATTTATCCTCCAGGGTATCAGGGAAATGAAGCGTTCTTTGATTTCGAGATTTGTTGGCGGATTTCCGTCTTCGTTGAGGCGATGCGACGGTGTGGGGGGGGGGGGGGTTGGGTTTTTGGAAGATGCAGCGGGTAGGTAAAATATTAGAGACGCAGATGCGGCTCTGGAGAAAAAGAGACAGAAGGTAGAGACAACAGATGAAATCGGAATGAATTCGGTGAGCTTGTTACAAGTTCAGAAGAAAGCGCGTCAATTGTCCGTTACAAAACTTGAGTGAGACTTAGGTAGAACAAAGGGGACAGAAACACGCAACGCATGAGCTCCACGAATACAACGAGTAAGAGTTGAAATTGTGAATAGATTAGTGTGGTCGTAATTGTAGAATCTATGAACTGAATTGTAGAGAAAAAGAAGGTCAGTAATCAATCTCCTGTGTTCAAGTGTTTGTAGTGAGAGAAGGGAAATCCTATCTGGATAAGACATGTAAGGAATATGCCAACGCGCGAATAACCGACGTGTGAAGTTACGTTGAACGTTTTCGACGTGATTATCAAGTGTAATCGCTTGTGGAGACCAAACAACAGAGCAGTACTCAACTAAAGGTCTGATGAAAGTTGTAAATGCTCGAATATATAAAGCTGGGTCGGTAGAAAAGAAGCATTTGAACAAAATGTTCACCTGAGATCTAGCTTTGGAAGTAATTTTAGAAATATGAGCATTAAACTTAAGCGAAGGACTCATAATAACGCCAAGGTCTTTCATGAAAGGGGATGAGGAGAGAGGATGTCCATTGATAGTGTAAGGGGTACGTGGAAAGAGTGGTCCAGAGTTTACAACAATGCATTTAGACTCGTTGAGGGAAAGGTTCCACTCTTAAGACCATGAAAACTCGGAGTCAATACCGGACTGAAGGGTGCGACTGTGTAAGGGAACTTGAGCATATATCTTAAGGTCATCGGCGTAAATATTGTATTTAATCTCAGGAGGAAGAACTTTGGCTAAATCATTAACGAAAAGAATGAAAAGAAGCAGCCCAATACAGGATCCTTGCGGAACCCCGGAGGTAACAGAGGAAGGTGCAGATAGGGTGTTACAAATGAGAACGCACTGAGACCTATTGGATAGGTAGTTACCAAGCCAGGATACAATATGTGAGGAGAACAATAAGTTGGAAAGTTTATAGAGCAAGAGTCGATGATCGATACTATGAAATGCTTTTTTGAAGTCAAAATAAACAGTATCAAAAGAAGATTTCTGATATTTGAAAATCAAGAAATCAGAGTGGGTTTGAACAAGCTGGGTACAGGTAGAGCGGTGTTGACGAAAGCCAGCTTGATTTGAGTCAAGAAGGTTGTGTGTCTCTAGATACTCAGTAATTTCAGATATCAGAATCTTTTCGAAAATTTTAGTGACAGAGCAATTAGACTAATTGGTCTGAAAGAGTTAATAGAGTTGGAAGATGTTTTTGGGATAGGTTTTACAATAGCCTTTTTCCAGATGTCGGGAACAGTGTTAGAGAGCAAGGATTGATTGAAAAGGATGAGCAAAGGAGAGATTACAGAAAACTTGCATTTAGAGAGCAAGAGATCGGATAGCTATAAGCATTTGGGCAGGGTGGATAGAGGGAAGGTCAAATGGTTGGATGTGGGGAGAGGGGGTTGGAGAGCGAAGAGGGGATTGTAGAGGAGGAGTTGAGACAGACGCAAAGTATCTAGAGAAGGCTTGCGCCTTGTCTCTGTTCGATAGTAAATGAGTTCCATCTAGGTCGATGATACCGGGAGGAGCAGATTTACTTGATTGTACGCGAGATTTGCATAGACTATAAAAAGCTTTGCGATTTTTGGATTCGACAACTCGGGACTCAACTCTCACATTATGCACTCTCAATGCTCTCTCAAAACGGGTGGAAAGTGTATGCGCTAGCACACTATTGGGAGCAACATATGTTACTCTTCTAGATTTATCATACAACTTCCTCAAATGGCGGGGATAACGGGAAACAGGAAATGGAGTGGACTGCGGGACAAAAGTGTCGAGGACATGAAATTACAGAAGCAATTGTATGAACCCTCAACATCGAGTGTGGAAAAAGCGATTGTCCAGTCATGACTAGAGATGTGAAAGTTGATAGAATCCCAGTCGGCGAGATGATACCTTCTAGAAGGGATGAATTCACGTCTATTAAGAGAAGGGATAAATAACGAGAAAGATATGCTTGTGTGGTCAGCAAAGGGGAGTGCGGGTTTCACATTGTTTACAATGTTACTGTTGGAGAGAACAAGGTCAAGAATATTTTCGCCGCGCGTTTTGAAATTTACGTGTTACGTCATACGACGATCGGCAACAAAAGAGAGAAATTCATTATGAGTTGGAGAAGTTAAAAGTGACCAGTCAATAGCAGGAAAGTTTAGGTCTCCACTTATAAAGAATGGGGAATCAGTAATGAGAGGGTCAATGAATTGGAGGAATCAATCAAGAGAGCTAGAGGGGCAGGAGGGTGCACGATACACTAAGCATATCCTTATTGGTTTAGGAGGAAGTGAAACACAGGAAGAAGGGGGGTGAATATCAATAATAACTGTTTCAATCCCAGAAGTATTAAAAGAGCTAACAAGAATGGGATTGAGAAGGGGAGAGGATAGAATCGCGACTCCGCCGCCTCTGGATTTATTGTAGAAGGATCTTTCCGGAATACTACATAGTCATCATTAGAGCCCAAAAGGTACGCATCGCTATCCCCATCGCGCAACTAAGTCTCACTCAAAAGAATTAGATGGTAACCTAAAGACTTAATAAAAGAAATTAAATGAGTTTTACGACGGATGGAACGCGCGTTTGTCTGAAAAAGCTCAATCGAAGACGATTTTCACAGCACAAGGTATTTAGAAGAAGAAGAGGAAGAGGATAGATTAGGAGAGACCAAAGTAGGAGAGACAGAGACAATATGAGGAATAGACATAAGGGGAACCGTACCGCTGCATTGATCCTAGACCCGCACCATGTTGTTTGCTGATTGAACCGTTGCTGCGGCGGCGGAAGACGAACGAGTCGCCATCGGAGTGAGATTAGCGAGGATCGTGGTCTTGTCGTGAGAGGAATTGTGGGTCTGGGGAGTATTCGATTGATTGAAAAGGGAAGTGTCGAGGGAGTGGGAATGAGATCCGAGGGGAGAGTCTTCTCAGGAGTGAATCCACGGGGAGGTCGATTAGCGTAGTCATGGGGAAGAGGACGGGGGACACCATTGAACTTGATCAGCTTCTCGTCACGAACACCGTATGATAGATTTCCGAACTTGACATTGTTGCTCCATGCGTCTACTCTAGCTTGTCTTTCCATCTCCAATTCGAATGGGCAGAGGTCACGTTTAATGAAAGCTCCACCAGACTTGGTTACGGTAGGTGGGCGAGATGACCGAACGAGAGAGAGGAAGTGGTCGCGTGTCTTCTGAGAGTCGAACTGAAGCTTCATAGGACGCTTCTTCCGATCTCCTCTGACTTCGGGATGGCGCTTGTGACTCAGGTTACCGTCGGAGAGAGCCTTGTTGATGATTTCGTCGTTGAGTTCCGCGCACAGATCTTTGATGGCTTGCTCGTCAGCGGCCAGAGTGTCGGTCGGAGAGAGACACTCTTCTCTTCCAATCCACACCGCTCGAGTCGACTTCTCAGCGTAGACAGTGCATCGTTGATGGCCTTCTTGACTGTAGAGTACGTGTCGGAGGGAAGAGGAGGAGGAGGCGTCTCCAATGTCTTCTTGAGAGCTGCAAGTTCCTGACGCAGAGATGCACACTCACATTCGGGATAGCGCCGATCTTGAGGTGCAGCTGCTCGAGGAGGGCAACGGCTTTGTCGATGGGAGTGGTAACTTTGGGAGGCATTGGGAGAGACGAGAGTGGGGATAGAAAGAGAGAAGACTGGGAGTGAACAGCTCAGGACGAGAGAAAGAGAGCGGAATGAGAGAGCGGATAAGTTCCAAAAGAGAGGCTCACACGAGATCGCATGCAGACTAGTTATGATAATAAATCGATTTAGAAAAATAACGGGGATTTCCTGAAAACGGAAATGGACCGTCCCCATGGGTCATTTCATTACCACATGGGTCTCATTCGATAATTTTACGGTGCGATGTTACCATTCCCTTGTAAGAAAAATGCTCCCTTTTGATGATTTTATCCGAATTTTACACAGCTTGAGATCGCGTTATGAGAATGCGACCAGGTTTTCGAGTTCGAACCATGTTATCGCCATGATACCATGTTACTGTAACAGTACCGTAAAGGCATTGAGAAACTGTGGGAAAGTAAGATGGTCTCGCATTCACACAATCTCTCGGTCTGATGACACAAGGTAAGATCTACTCACTCAAATATCGATCGTACGCGTCCTCTCTCGTCACTCCAACGGCTAAATTTAGTGATTGACTGAACAGAAAATCGGAGTGAAGAAACTCGTGAATGCCGGAAACATCGGACAGCTTAGCCATGGCGAAGAAGACGGAGAGCCGCATCTGGAATATATCTTTCTTTCCTGATTTGCAATAGTAGATATGGAATACAGCACATTTTTCGCAAAAGTAATCGAAATGGCAATAGAAGCGGTGTACAGATCATACATAGAGTGGTGATAAGAAAAAAGATTGAATGAAAGCCGGTGAAGACAAATGATTTCGAAATAAATACCCCGTGCACTCATCAGTCGTGCAGTAGCAGGAAACAGTTACCGGTTGTGAGGTGCCCTCACAGATATCCGCTTTCTGAGCCTGAACTGTGTTATTGTGATGGTTATGTATTTGTGATAATTCAATATGATTGATGTACTGTTTGGTACAATTGATTCGCAATTTCTTCACAATTACATATAGTTCAGAATAAAAAAATGCAACGAATCAGAACCTTGATTGTGTCGGTATCTCTCTGTGACATGCATGCGCTTCCGGAGACCTTGTTATTGCCGCCACTAAAGTATTCCAATTTATTCATCATTATTACACGAATAGTTTTGTGTGCTGCAACATGTGTTCTAACTAAACTATGTATTTTATGAAACGCTTACAACATGAAATGAGCTACTGCAAAAGCAATTGTTTTCATTTGAACTTGAAATAGCGTAATAAAGCGCAACTGGCATGCAGAATTGTGAAACTTCGCCTGTATTACCGGATAGAATTGGTGTACTGCAGATCCTTCGTTGCGACATCCAGCTTCATGTACTCAGTGACGAGCATGGGTGCCTGAGGTTTGAATGGGATGAATACAACTCAAAACTATTTAATTCTCTGTCGTCGCTAAGTGGTTATGACTACCGTTACACAATAATATCAATGTCTAAATTTTTTGGAATATTATCTTTTGCGGAGTGTGATTGCTCACTTTTCCGCCAATCACATGATCAATGTTTTATCTTTTTTCGAGTACTTGCAAATCACAATTGATGCTGAATCCAATAGTGCTGTCTTCATTGCGTACACTCTCTAGTCGGTCAGAGACACGAGAGAGTGTGCATAATGGTGAGGGTGACATCAGTGCTAATCACTCACAAAGATCACGCATCGATCCATCGCCACGTCGCACTTCTGCACGCCCATCGTCATGTCATTCTGGCCGCCACTGGTAGCCACTCCGCGCTGAAATTAACCGATTGCCACCGAGAGACTTGGGAAATAAATAACCCTAGTCCAAGTAGCTCATCGCTATCCTAAATTGGGCATGATTGAAGAGTAGCTCAACAATATGCATTTCAGAAAAGCACGTTTCTTGACAAACTAAGATTATAAATAAATAAATAAGTGTAAAACATGGGAAAAAAATAGAAATGTACCTCATCGTAGATGATATAGTCCACGAGCGCTTTATGCATGCAGTTCAGCGAGAGAACCACGGGGAGGAGAAACAATACGACGAGAAGTCAAAAGTGTCACGTGACCTACCTCCTCGATCCGCCTTTGATATCTGACCTCTTTCCACTATTCTAGCCTTTCCCTGATCTACCCCTCCATTCGCCTCTGATACCTTTTTCACCTACCTTCTTCCAAATTTGGTCAGATATCAAAGGCGGATCGAGGAGGTAGGTCACGTGACACTTTTTACTCGGTTTATGAATTTGAGAAAACCGTTTTACCCCCTCAATCCTTCCTCAAAGACGGCCATCCTTGATCAATGACGACCGATCCCCTTCATCCTTGTTCAAGGATGAGGGCGATTTGCATGCAATTGAAAATTGAAAGGAATACCTTCTCCTCATCCTTGAATTGTCAACCCTAATCTGCAGTACACCAATTCTATCCGGTAATAGAGGCGAAGTTTCACAATTCTTCATGCCAGTTGCGCTTTATTACGCTATTTCAAGTTCAAATGAAAACAATTGCTTTTCCAGTAGCTCATTTCATGTTGTAAGCGTTTTATAAAATAGATAGTTTAGTTAGAACACATGTTGCAGCACACAAAACTATTCGTGTAATAATGATGAATAAATTGGAATACTTTAGTGGCGGCAATAACAAGGTCTCCGGAAGCGCATGCATGTCACAGAGAGATACCGACACAATCAAGATTCTGATTCGTTGCATTTTTTAAAATTCTGAACTATATGTAATTGTGAAGAAATTGCGAATCAATTGTACCAAACAGTATATCAATCATATTGAATTATCACAACACAGTTAAGGTTCAGAAAGCGAATATCTGTGAGGGCACCTCACAACCGGTAACTGTTTCCTGCTACTGCTCGACTGATGAGTGCACGGGGTCGACTGCTGCTCAAGTTACGCTTATCTCACTAGTGATGGTCATGATCTACGCGATCTGCCAGTAAACAGGGGATAAAGTGGAGGAACTTATCGATTGTGAATGATTTGACTTTGTGATTCTTATTGTTTCTCAGGTATCATATCAAATTCATATATGGTAAATATTCTGCATGATAAAGCGGTTGTTGTCTTTGTTTACTTGTACACATTACTTTGTAGAGATGCACTATGCACACTGAAGGCGCAATCTGCCTCGCTGTTTACTCTCTCCGTCGCTCTCTCTGTCTCTCGGATTGCCGCGGGTTTTCTGCTTTTCAAAGAATTGTGATATTGATCTTATGAGCTCGCAAGATAGTGACGAGGCAGAGGCGATGAGAGAGTAGAATAACCGGGCTAAATGGGAGATTTTGAACTTTAGCTGTCACTTTTTGATTTATTACTTTGCACTTTGTCGGTGTCCCTTTTGATCTTCCCTCGATCCATATATGGTATTTTACTTTGGGTAACTGTAGCAGGGTTATTGTATTTTTGGGTTACGGTAGTTTTTGAATTCCCGCATTCACCCTGATTATCAGGGTTACTGAATTTTGGGTTACTGTAGGGGTTACGGTAGGTCATACGGTAGGTCAATGCTATGATTTATTGATTTTCTCAATTATTGATTTTTTCTTTTCTTAATTTGGTTTCGATAGTTTTGGGTTACTGTAGGTTAAACGCACCCTCTCACTTTCACACACTCTCGTTGGTTAGAGAAAAGCTGTCTCAATTTCACACACTCTCTCGCTGGTTAGAGAAAAAATTGTTTCGAAAATAAGTGTACTCTCTCAATTTCACACACTCTCTCGGTGGTTAGAGAAAAATCAATTAATACACAATCAATAGATTTTAGAATAGTTTCGAAAGTAAATACACTCTCTCATTTTCACACACTCTCGCAGGTTAGAGAAAGTCCTAAACGAATATTTTCGAAAGTTTGTTCACTCTCTAATTTGGCACACTCTCTTGGTTAGAATAAAACAACCAAAAATGCACAACAAGCGCTTGCACAAGAAAAGTCGCAGGCGCATTCGGGCGCATTTTCCGCCACTTTTCACTCCAAAAGCAAGAGAATTGGGGGATTGTTTTATTCCATTTAAAATAGTAAAAATACGCGATATTTGGGGAAATAAATATGGAGAGGAAACTTTTTAGAACATGAGCTACATAGATACAACAAAAATCTGCATGAAAATTGGATAAATTTAATTTTTTGGTCGTACCGTGCAAAATATACTTTTTCATTCGATTCCCCATGCGATTTAACTTCTGGCGGCTTCTTTTCACGAAGCTTTGCGGTGGGTAAAAAGGCCATTTTGGCGGCTGATAGCGTTCAATTCGTCGATTTAGACCAAAAACTATAGTTTTTCGATCACAAAATTTCATATTTTCATGAGATCTATTATCGATTTTCGTTTTCTACGTGTAAAAATACGCCAGAAAAACCTATAGACAATTTTTTTGAGAGTTTTTAAACCTTTTTGACCCTGAATTCGAAGCCATTTTTGGTTAAAAACTCGTATTCTCAAAAAAAAATTGTCTATAGGTTATTCTGGCGTATTTTTACACGTTGAAAACGAAAATCGATAGTAGAGCTCATGACAATATGAAAGAAAAAAGTTGTGATCGAAAAACTAAAGTTTTTGGTCTAAATCGACGAATTGAATGCTTTCGGCCGCCAAAATGGCCTTGTCACCCACGGCAAAGCTTCGTGAAAAGAAGAGCTCAGGGGTAAAATCGCATGGGGAATCGAATGAGAAAATTTATTTTGCACGGTTCGACATAAAAATTATCAGGAAGGCAATTTTAAAACTTTCTGTGGTCCTAACTTTTTTCACAGATGAGCTAGCTCTTCACTTAAAATTAGAAAAAGTCTTATCTCGTCGAGATCTTTCAGAATTATTATCTATTTGTGGGTCTCCGAGACGCCGTTCATTAGATATACAAACCGACTGCACAGAGTAAGGTGTGTCACCGTGAATGAGTCTTTGAAGGTACGGCTCTCTAAGGTCGATTTTCAAACTCTACGCCCAAAGTTCATTCTTGGGGCAAATTCTGAGCATAGGTTGCAAAATCGTTGTACTGTTGGCAGAATCTCAATTATATCAAAAATCCTGTGTTACTACTGTAAAAGCGCGTAATCGTTCTCACAGTTGCCTTCACTGGCGCGTTGCACTTGTTGAGGAAGTTGTAGGTGATAATGTATCCGTCGGCGCACGAAGCAGCCAGTAGCACCAGAACGGCCAGTAAGCGCATTCTGAAGACTCGTGATGCAAATCGTCATCGAAAAAATCACCGCCGCGGGATCTCGAAAATCTGGCGATTCCTCTCTTATGTATTTAAGAGCCGTTCCACGGTATACTGAAGCTTTTGAGAGGATCAACGATCTGGCTGCTGATCTTCATCAGACCAATCACATTATCGATTCGGATTCGTTGTCTCATGAACTGAACGCACTCCGATCTTACGGATTCCTGAAGAAATTCATCGATCGTTGTAATATATAACGAACTTGTCCATGCATTCGTATAACGAACTTGTCCATGCATTCGTAATGGGATTGAAGAGATAGATAGTTGACCCATCCCAGTCCTCATCTGCGATTTCTGCAAGAGATCGAGCATTAAGAAGAGATCAAGCATAAGGAAAAGATCAAAGATCACCCATGAATTCCCGATAACATTGTAAATTCGACTCGTTGGATATTTCGACGAGTGAACCAATTGTATTGATTTTCAATGTTATTCAGAAGTAAATCCCATTTTATGGCAACATATTGTAATTCGCACAGCTAAAAACAGCGAAACATGCGAATAAAAACAGTAATTATGAAATATCTCGAAAATGGTCAATTTTGGCGACTTATTCCACTAAAACTTTTTTATGGATCTCATCAAGAGCTTTCGGTGGATTTTTTTAAATGCTAGAAAAGATGAGTTTGAAGCGAGATACTACCAGAAACGTGTTTTGAACGAAAATATTGTTGAAAACGTCCACGAGTCGCCCTCTGAGGATCGCAACAGGGAGTTCACTTTTATTCCTAATGGAATATGAGAGTACTTCAATTTGTGGGTGTGGAATCGTATTCAAGAATAAAATTCGTGACGCCAAGAGGAAAATTTCGAAATAATTTGCATATTGTAGTTAAAAAAAACAAGTTATTGCATGAAACGCATCAACGACGGTGTTTGCACATGTAATCACCGTTGAGAGAATTGTAGATCTCGGAGATACAAAGCGACTTTTAAAAAATGGGCTCTGTAGGTCAAAAAATGACCGAAATAGAGCGTTTTGAAATGGTAGGTCACAGATCGGCCCTAAGATGCAAATTTGGACAAATGAAGTGGATAAGCGTTCTCCCCGTCCTCACTTTAGTCAGCAAAAAGGTTTCGAAGAAATCGAAGACAAAAATTTTTTTCTGTAGTAAAAGGTCTCGATTTTCCTACCAAATTACAGAAAACCCGTGTTATGTATTTAAGAGCCGTTCCACGGTATACTGAAGATTTTGAGAGGGGTCTACGGAGGACTTTTTTGCAACCTATGTCAATAAGTTGTGGGTGAAGCCCACATACCTAGAGCTGATAGCTGGCCCAATATGAGAGGTTGGGACGCACGTTCCGAAAAATGACGGGCCGTGCCCAAAAGAAATTTTATGCAAAAAAAAAAAGCTTTCTTATAGGTGTTTCAGGCGTATTTTTCCATGAAAATATCGAAAAACATTCTTTGGAAGAGATAGGATATCGATAAACTGCCGAAAAGTGAAATTTTCGCCTTTTTTGGTCACCCTGAACATTTTTTTTGCGACTGTCATTTTTTTATTGCAAAATCGAATTCTACGTAAAAACTACTTATGTTGTATTTTTTCACGGCATTCTGTCAGCCCGGATTGTGCAGCTTCCCGCCCGAGGGTTTCTCGGAGGCTGATGGGAGAACGATGACGAAAGGTTACGCCATTTCGAAACTATTCAGTCACTATCTCATCAAATTTATCGTAGATTTCATTTATCACTATTAAGAGTGCAACTATGAAATTTTTTAGCACTCCCCGGACATGCCTCCAGGATTTTCGATTCGGGCCTTCATACGCATACCATAGAGGCATGTTGGGTACTTGTTTACAAAAACGACCAAATTGGGGCGCCGAGTCTACAAAGCTGCGCGCCAGGTGGGCGCCAAGTTGATTTTTCATAATTTCTCAACCGAACAAGTTAGAATCGAAATTTCTTCTGCATTATCTTAGACATGTTGAGAGTGCATGAAAACGCTATGGTGATCCGATTCAGGTCAATTCTAAATCAGTTTTCACGATTCAGGAAATTGGTTTTTTGCATATATGACCCGACATTCGAGAGGGGGGGGGGAAATAGTCACCTATCACACAGTGAAGCCCATGCATCTCTGCGCTGAATGGTATGAAGAACGGACAATTTCATCAAACCAGCCGCGCGAAAACTTGCAAAGAATCCGAAAAACCTTCGATTTCGACTATTTTTCGAACGTAGCTTTTTTCTATCGACTTTCCATGAGCTCTAATTCCAATATTTGGCTTTTACGTGAGAAACTACGCCAGAAAAAAATAAAGTCAGTGTGTAGAATATAAATGTATACACTAGAGCTCACAAAAACGGGAAATACTCAAGTTATCTTCGAAAATCCGAGAAAAAGTGGATATCGTCAGATGTTGGGTTTGGGTGTGTAGAATATAAATGTATACACTAGAGCTCACAAAAACGGGAAATACTCAAGTTATCTTCGAAAATCCGAGAAAAAGTGGATATCGTCAGATTTTCGAAGATAACTTAAGTATTGCCCGTTTTTGTGAGATCTAGTGTATACATTTATATTCTACACACCCAAACCCAACATATATACTCATTATCAAACATTTTCAGATTTTGACTTTTTGACCCAAAAAGTGACCATGAAAAAGTGATCATGGAAAAAGTCGAAAAGTTTGGTTCTCGGAAAAATCTGACTATAATTTTTTCTTGCGTAGTTTTGTGCGTAGAATCCGAATTTCGTTATTACAGCTCTTGAAAAAATTAAAGAAAAAAATTGTGTTCAAAAAATGGTCGAAATCGAGGGTTTTTCGGATTCTTTGTAAGTTTTCGCGGGGGCTGGTTTGTGAAATTGCCTGTATTGCATATCATTGGGCGCAGAATTGCATGGGCTTCACTGTGTGATAGATGGCTATTCCCCCCCCCCCTCGCGAAAGTCGGGTCATAGATGCGAAAAAACAAATTTCTGGATCGTGAAAACTGATTTGGAATCGATCATACCTTTAAATTGATTTCATGCACTTTCAACATATCTAAGATAATGCAGAAGAAATTTCGATTCTAACTTGTTCGGTTGACAAATTATGAAAAATCGATTTTCGAACTTGGCGCCTACCTGGCGCGCCGCTTGTAGACTCGGCGCCCCAATTTGGTCGTTTTTGTAAACAAGTACCCAACATGCCTCTATGGTAAGCATATGAAGGCCCGAATCGAAAATCCTGGGGGCATGTCCGGATATCGGCTGAAATGCTAAATTATTTCAGAATTGCTCTCTTAAAGGGATCTGACATAAATACAAAAGCCGATCATATTGTGATTAGACGATTATTTCAAGATTTTTAAAGAAAAAAATAAATTTTTAAATAAAATATTTATATTTTTAATTTAATTTACAAAAAAATGATAATTATGGTGTATATCGAGTGCGTGGTGGGATCAGCGGTCATGCCTAATTCAGAAAAGTCGCAAACTGGAACTGACTGTTCAAGCTAAAATCGACGACGAAATTTTTTTTTCGCGTGAATTTATTTATTTTTGCTTAAGTTTGTATTATTTCACACATTTATTTCCATTGTATTACGTAGTGCGCTAACTCGCCTGTCTGTTCGTGACGAATCGGTGTGATTTCGCTCAATGGTAACCTCTAAATCGCGTTATGAATGCAACGAACCCTCGATTCCTGCACTCAGTCTTTATTGCATTCTTCATTGATTACTTCATAGCTGCTAAATATCTTGGTTGTAACATGACTGAAAGCGTACTTGTTGAGGTGCGAGGCGTGGGCGCGGGTGGTGTGATTTCCTCAGCCTTCTGTCTTCTCTATAAACTCTTCAACATTCGCATCACCAGGTACGGAGCGAGCTGTGAGTGCCCTATCTCTTTTATTATATCTTATTTTTATCATTGCTACCCATTTATTATATATAAATAGTAATACGCTTCTCGAGCAAATCCTGGCCATGATTTACTGAACAATGATCTTGCAGGAAACAGCTAGTAGCGATGACAAACTCAAATAAGTGGAATGGGATTCATGTACATTCGATTCTACTTGCCCCCAAGTGATCTCTGCGCCTGGCTCGAACCATATATCGTGAGTCTACTGCTTATTTTACTAATAAACTGGAGGTATTTCATCTACTTATATAGCATTTCGCACTTGCGCAGCATTCCTGAACTAACGAAATTGTGTATGTTTTGCATATATTTACACTCAATGGACACGCAACCAAATGTTATGATTGAATGCGTATATTGTTCGTCACCACTAGCTCTTGAAGGGCGATAGATCCCTAAAATGTTGTTTCAAACGACGAAAGCGCTATAGGTAGTTCACGGTTTGTGTTTAACTTTAAATTTTCGTGATACCGTAATCCACCTGCTCTTTTACTTTTATTTATATTTTCTTGGTAATGGGTAAAGACGAACCAAACATGCATTTAATCATTCTGGAGGTTTATTATTCCTTTCTTCAGATACACTGTTCGTGAAATGGAGAAAGAGCACGACAGAAAGAGGAAAGGATCGCCTGTCAGAGAAGGAGAGAAGAAGCACAAGGTAGAGTCTATGGTGATACAACCGACGGAATTATATCAGTAGCTCAAAAGCTGTGTAAACGTGCGAATGATATCTAATTATGGTGATTTCACAGAAAGTGCGATGCGACCATCACTTGCGTCACCATCACTGCAGGAAGCATCGAAAGGAATGCCCCAAGAGAGCCAAGGCGTCTTGCTTGTTTTTTCACCTATTTGTTGTTTGTAAAAATATGTATTCTTCTGACTCTGAAACAGTTGTCCTAAACTGATGGAATATCTGAACCGTTTGTGCTTGCTGGTGTAAAGAATGAGAAGGTGGTTTTTTGGTCCGTATTTACTTAGCATAATTTGTCTCACGTGCGATCAGAGCATTCTCTCTCCAATCCTCTTTGCATGTCTGATGTAAATTGGTTTATTGATGACGAACCTCTCTCCTCCTCATTTTTGTCTCTACGCCGTCTCGTGACTGGTTTCTCTTTTCTCCCCTACTTTGTTAATATTCTTTTTTTTAAACCATCGTTCACTCTCATGCACGACGATGCGCACTATGTTCCCATTTCTTTGTTGTGATTGAATATCAAATCTTCTTAGTCTCATTCGTACTTGTGGCGTTCAAAAATCATGCCAATCTCGTGCATATTTATGTCTGACTTGTTTCTCTAGTTTTCAAAGCTCCGCTTCATTTGTACTCGTATTCTTACTTCAGACTCTCATCATCTCCGATGGCTGCTCTTTAGACTGGCCAATCAGATGAGTTATTTTACTAGGATGTTTTAAGATTTCAAGTTAAACTATTTTGGCATGAGCATTTAGCATGGATTCTGTTTTGCAAAAAACGTGCGAAATGTAAATCTTATTGATTGTAAACCATAGTGACACGCTAGTTACGAACATAGTAATGGTTGCTGAGTGTTGTATCAAGGGAAAAGAAGCTAGATCATTGCCCAAAATTTAGTAATCGTAAATATAAAATGTGTATAATAATGGAATGCACACATTTTATATTTATTCTTGAAATAGGGATAATATAAATGAGTGTTTGCTTTGTGAAGAACTTCAGGGATTCGGCGCGAGGACTGAAGGAGCAAGACAACATCATTTATCAATCAAGAAGTATCAAAAGGTTCGATAATTTCAACCATCTTTAATTTAAAAAGCGATGAAACAGTAACCCTACTGGTTATAATCGATGTGCACATCAATACTCGTCACTAGCATAGGCGTTCTCCTCATCCCATTGCACAATACGATCATACATCACTTTGAGCTCATCAAAGTGTTCATCAGTGGGTGCACCAATTCTCTTGAGATATCGATCACCCTCGTACTCGCCTCTCAGTATCCAACACTCTTCCAGTATCTAGGGTAAATTATTAGCTATCCCGATAAGCGAATCATACTGTACCTCTCTCCTCCAAGGGTGTTCTCCCGGGTTCATTTTTCGCTTCACACTGAGTGCAATCCTTCCCTTTCTAGGCAGAACGACGTTGCCGATCTCCTGCCTATCTCCCTCCATCTCTCCATAGACAAGTGAGTGTTGATGAAGGACGGCCAACTTCATCTTCTTGTTGAAATACGGAGGAGAGCTGGCAAAAGCAGACTAATATTTTAGCAGTAATATAGTCAATGGTAAATATCGATCCAGTCCAAAATAGATCAATTGAACAGTGTACCGTACCAATAGAATCGTTTGAGCGAGTACATGAGAGAGAGCGAATGGAAGGATTCGCACATTGCAGTGCCAGCATCTGGCGAGCAAGCAAGGAAGTTCTTGGAGAAAGCTGGCTTGAATAACATCTCCCGGAGGAGAGCCCATTCAGGCGAGTCCACCTGAGGAATTATTGCTATTCCTCAGGTATCATTCCAACAACATATAATGGTGTGGACTTAGCATTTATCTAGTCCGTGTGCATTCTCTAATTAGTACCTTGATCAGCTCCTTGGGTGGGTTCTCTACCACTTTCTTCCCTTGGCGCGAACGGTGTGCTGACACTTAGTCACCAGATCGAAGCCATCTCCCTATTAGGATAGTTTTCACTTCTGATATCGATTCAGTTCTCAAGTATCCCCATTCCGCGCATTCTCTTGCGAGAAATATATACTGTGGTGTGCGGAATAGAGAAAAATAACAGGCAGCACGAAACCCCTAATTCTCACTAGTATTAGGAATAAAACGATAAGTGTATCCACCTTGTCCCATTTGTGTTTCCCGGTGCAGTGATGAAGGAAGGAGCGAACATACTCGAGTGCCATCTTTCTGTCCTCACTCTTGGGATACTTCTCATTTATGTAGAATAGATGATTAAAGAAAGGTTTGTACCAGGCAGAGAGGATTGGGTACAACTTCATGGCCTACATAGTTATTATGGGGAGTGATAGCTGTATTTGTTTATACTCACCACCCACCAGGCCTTCTTCAGAGCCTTTTGCACATGTCATAGATCTCTCTTCGCTACGATATGGCTTAGCTTAGGGTTCTCTCTGATACGCTTGTCCACTGTTGCATTCGAGTCGGACACACGGGTGCTAATAGTAATACAATTCAGAAGGAGACATTCGATTTATAGGATGAGCAAAATAGCTAAATCGCCTTCTAGTTTTGAAGAAAAAACGCTCTTTCTATTCGAGTTCACAATAACATACCTGATGTTAAACCCGTCATCAACGAGTTGCTCTAGAGCGCGCTCTGAACCATGACTCTTCATTCGAGACGATATTCCTTCTATAGTATAATATGAGATTCAATCATACTAAAAGCCCTATTGATACCCATTTCTGGTTCGTTGACGGAGAGGGACACGGAAGCGATGATGAGACCGAGATTCGAATTGAAGATCGTCACTTTACAGTTCGAGGAGCAATACCCAGGTGAGTCATATTGCCCATCTAATGCCACAATTATTCCCTCCTCCTGTAACCATATTTCCGTGATAAGAAACATCGGGGGAGTGACAAAGGGGCAACGGGGTACTGTCCTGATAGGAGTTCACCTTGTTCAATGAAAGTTGTCTCAATGTTATCGGTATGACTACCGTATTCCATTACCATATTCAGTTCCATATGTCAGATTGTGTTCCTTGGGTCAGAAATTTTCCAATTATTTTTCTATTGGTCTAAAAAATTATCATATTAGAAAATTTCTAACCCAGGGAACTGAATATGGTAATGGAATACGGTAGTCATACCAATAACAATGAAAATACTTTCATTGTAAAAGTCAACTACTAACCGGACAGTACTCTGTTTCCCCTTTGTCACCCTCCCGAAACATCAGATATCTATGCTACCGGGGCAGTGTCCTTAGAGAGATGGCGCGCGTCTCTCTCCCATCTAGCGTGCACTCGATCGATAGCGGGGCAAGCGTAGTAACGAACAGTCTCCCTCATCGATCTATCCCTGGGAGTCCCGATGCACAGACTATCGCACAAGTCGAGTAGTCTCTGGAATAACAACCCCATCACACCTCTCAGTTTAGGTAGATCACCGGCAGGGGCGTTCCTGTAGCGAATGCAGCCACTGGGAGGGACTGATTAAGCTCGAAGACCTGACTCTTGCCGCTTCCTTTCTTGAACTGACTATCCCATCGAAACTGATTTTTGCACCCAGTGCACTGGTAGGTCACGGAGAGTGCACTAGCCAGTTGAGTCCATGCCAAACTAATGGGATCGATTTGCGCGCCACACTCTTGGCATCGTCGGAACAACAATTCCAATTTGGACTTATCTGTTAGGAAGTAGGCCGACCGAACGGAATCTTCCCCCACCTCCTCCTCATCTTCTTCTTCTTCATCAGATTCAGTGGGGCGGTAGGAAGATTCCTTCAATCATCTTAGATACCAATTGCATGCATGTCAGTTCAAACCGTTATCATAGTGGGCACGCTGGATAAGCCAGAATTGAATCTTGACACCTTAACGCTTCGAATTTCAGATGCTCGGTCATCGATTAGAAGCTGTGAGACTGAGACGTGACGAGGCGGAGTCGACTGAGTTGTGTATTTTTAAAATACAATATTCTTAGATTATTTATATTTATAAAGAAAGGTTTGTTTATTTAATGATGACTCACATAATTGAGCACAGACTAGTGTATTGTTTGATGAAAGGAGTCACAAAAAATTAAATTACCAGCCTAGTGATTAGATGTTTCTTTCATCTTATCTATTTGCTAAACTGTAATATAGTTTTGTAATTTCACTAATCTTTCTAGAGGATATAATCTCATGGTATTGTAATTGTGTGAAATAGGGAAGTCATTTCGTGCTTAACTACTCTCTATTTCGTAAACTAGATCGCACACCGGACTTTCGAGATAGTGCGTTGAATAGAGAGAGTACAAACCAAACTGACATCTCTAGTGAATAGTTTTCGTTAAATATTACTATTGTAGTTATCACTGTTTTTGATTTACATGAATAAAGGTATTGTTTGCTCGTACTGTACACTACCTCTTGTCTGTCGATTGGTAGATCATTGACAGAGTTATGGTCGAAATTGTCATCATCAAAGCCCCAAGCTCCTCCATTCTGATATTAGTATTGCGATTAAGGGAAGAGTATGGTTCTGCTTTTCAACGTCTTGTACTATTTGTGTTTATTAGTGAATATTATGCCATCATATCTGTTCTCACATTCTCGTTCTCTCCATCTGTCCCTTCTCCCTCTCCATTCTCGACTTGATCTACCCTCACTTCTTCCTCATTATTATCGATCCTCCGCCGTTTCTATTAAAGAAAATAAGAAGGGTAGGCCTAGTAGTAATATTACCTCAGCTATTCCTATGCCTCCATCATCGTTAGGAACAACTATGTCCTTCAATGCAATTGCTCGCCGAACGGATAAATAAGTGGGACTACTACCTTTTTGGGCATTCCATTGTCGTCAAAATGCTTCTCGCAACACCGAATATCCTCCTTTCTATCCAACCTCTCTCGAAACTTGTTCAATTCGAGCGTGGTAGATGCAGGGTCAAGCCCGAGAGAATTTACCCAAAGGCGTTGAAGAAAGTTCTTGGCGTTAGCGGGAAAAGTACTAACAGTGCTCGATTGAGCCCCGCATCTATCGCATTTCCTTTTACGTAGGGTGAGAAGCTTGCCTTTACCAGCCATTCCTAAGAGAGGTTGCATAGAAGAAATTAATGAATCGCTCGAGTAACTCGCACACAACGAAATACTGAGTCACAATCGGTTCGAACATGGTCACTAAGTTACTGAAGAAGGGGTAGTGCACGAACGAGAAAGCAATGACTACATACACTCCACTATCAAGCGGTATTCGCGAGCTAGCCCGGTTCAGGACAAACTTCTTAGTGTGATTTAGAGGCTACCATCGATCGAAATCACGCCAACACGCCATGAACAGATAGGAGAGATACCGCACTACGCATTAGAGTTAAAATAATGGTGCAAAATAATAAAATTCAGTCAAAATAAGTAATTTCAGCCAAAAAAAGTGAAATTCGCAACCGTCGGGTTGAAAAGTCAGTTCCAGTTTGGGGCCTTTTCAAATCCAGGCTTGACCGCTCATCCCACCACACACTCTCGCTACCGTAATCACACCATAAATTCATTTATTTTTTAATAAATACAACAATTTTTTATAAATTTTAATATTCTGTAAATATCATTAAAATAGTGTAAACTTCAAAATAAGGCCAAATGTTCAATGTCTGCCAGGTCCCTTTAAGCGTTTGCGTTGACGTTATGGTGTTGTGATGTCAATACGACACGAAAAAAACGGAAAAGTTGAAAATTGACTTTTTCAGATCTCAAAATTTCAAAAATTCATAAGTAATTTATATGATCTGGAAATTACGTATTTTCAACTGAGAATCACTAGACTTACATATCTCATTCATTTCTAAGAGTTATAGCGGATTTCTGAATATTTTTTGAAATTGTAATTTTTCGATGGGCAAATGATCGAGATTTTTCTCGACGAAATTTATTTTTCTGGAAACTTGCTTTAAAGCTTGGATAATGTTCAGAAGCTATTTTCGAGTGATTCTCAGTTAAAAATACGTCATTTCCAGATCATATAAATTACTTTTTTGAAATTTTAGGTATGTGGAATTCACCCACAACTTATTGGCATAGGTTGTCAAAAAGTCATCCGTGAGGTATATGCAAAATATCGAGGAACGTCTCTTAATGGAACCCATCAGTTGTGATGAAACCCATTAGTTGTGATGGGACCCATCAGTTGTCGCGAGATACGATTTTAGTTCTTGGAACCCATCAGTTGTTGAGGAACCCATCAGTTGTTGAGGAACCCATCAGTTGTTGAGGAACCCATCAGTTGTTATGGAACCCATCAGTTGTCAGGGAACCCATTAACCCGAACGGAGCCAAATATTAAAAAAAAAAATTTTTTTTAGGTGCAACAGGAGTTTGATGGTCTTCGGCCTTCCTGCTCCCATCTCTTTACCAATCGAGAATCAAGAAGTTTAAAATTCCATAGAAGATTTCGAATACCTTGTTTGAGTCCACCACATGCGTTGACTTTAGAAGAACCATCGTCCATTTTTTTACTTCAATCGGTCTTATGCAAGTTTAATATCTAGTGCACGTATATCAAGTGCACAGGTCTCCGCCATTTATGTTGGAATTTGCGAAAATTTCATACTTGAAAGAGTGAGAAACTCCGTTACTTCAGTGTTGTTTTCACATGTTTATTATTCCTTTGTGTTCATGATTCTTGAGAATACTGAATACTGAAAAGTATTATGTATTCACAGAACGTAGCTGTTTTATGTTAATACGATTCACTTTTCTATCTGCACTGCTCCTGAAAAGGTAGTATTTTTTCGTGGTCTTATCTATCTTCTAATACTTTTAACAAAGTCTGCTCAGAAACGATCCAGTGACTTCGAGCAGTGGTCTTTTCCTTCGTTTCCCCAGTCCGAATAGTGAAGCATTTACACACGTGACTCAAAAAAACTCATCATCTCTTGTAAAAACGCTTACTCATCTGCTCTTTTCATCTCTCCTTTTTCATGACACACCCTACCTAGACACACGACATGCACACCCTAAGCACAACCCTATACACACATCACGCTCTTTCTTCACTCTCTTCACCATTCAACGTGGCAAAAGACAGGAATGGACGCGTTTTGCAATATTATATAATTTTCTGGGCAAATCCCTCTCTATCTTGCCATTGCCATTTGTTCTTTAGTTGCAAGCATTCATGTTCACTAGGAATCTATGTTTTTTTTGCAGATTCGCGCCTCTTTTTCTTGTCCCTTTCATATTCGCTCGAGAGAAGGGCCCGGAAATGGTGATAATTAGTCACACTTTTAATGTTTGAGACAACGACGTTTCATCATTGGATTGTTGTTGTCTTACTTCTTTCCTAAATCGTACACTATCAGCACTAGGACTTACCGTTGTAAACAAAGGTCCTTATACAAATTTGATCCAAACTGCTTTCTCAATACCATAGACTGCGCCATCGTTTCTTCAACCCTGATCCGGAAATCCTTTCTAGCTATCCCGAACGATGGTCGGTCGACAGCCCCCACGACGCGGATCGAAAGGAGGACGAGGAGGAACGAGAGGAGCCTCAAACAGTCGCCGTTGGTCGTCAGATAGTAATCCGTCTAATGATCAGCCCGACAGCGTGGATATTGTACACGCCTTTCCAAAAGTCAGTATTGGTTGGACTATTGATTTTTGTTCTTATGATATATGACATTTGATCTGATAACTGTTGAACTTTTGCTTTTGCAGGAGTTCTTCGACACTCCGCATCGATGGGAGGAATTTTGCATTTCAGGAAATTCTGAAAGCACGTGTGCCCTTCTTCCACGGACTTCTCAGTTCGAATATGGCGGATGCCGCATCGGGGAAGACCCAACTTAATGGTTGGACATTTGCTCATTAATTTTATTTGTTCATTCATTAGTCATCAGGGGTTAACACGATAATTACTGTGAGGTGAGAACGTGTAACATTTCATAATGCTTCTGTTCAGAATTGGATCTTGCCACGACAGAAAGCCTTCTGGACTACATCTACACGGGAACTCTCATTATTACGGAGTCGAATGTTCAGAATCTGTTGATGGGCGCTGTCTTCTTGCAGATGGTGAATGATATCACGTTTCCTTCAATCGTTGGTTGATCTTTTGTATCATTGTTTCCTCCAGGCCATTCACCAGGCCCAGTCCTCGACCCGTGAATAAATCTGTATCTGTTTCTTCAAATTTTGAAGGAACATCGAGACCTTTTATTACAGAAAACAATTTCTCTTGTGCGTTTTCGCAGCGATTTGAGAAACGTTTTCGTATTTTCATTGACTACTAATTTTCAGGAATCCGTACGAGACGAGTGCGTTCACTTCATGGGAAGACGTATCCAAATCGAAAATGCGATAGATCTGTTGAGAATCAGCTACCAAATCGTGGATGAGAAAATGAAGAAGATCGTGCTCAAATTTATCGATGTAATTTCCTCCGCAGAAATGGAAAAATTAAAACTCATCGCTTCAGAAGAATTTCGTCTCATTTTCACTGACTGAGACTCTTCTGGAGCTCACCGAAGATGAGCTGGTCGTGATCCTCCAACGAAATTATCTACGCATCGACAGCGAAGAGCAGGTGAAAGACAGTAATGGGAATGATCTAATCATTAGGCATTAGGTGGATGGTAACTACTGTATTTCTTTCCTTCTCTAGCCTCATCCGATCCAGCGGTCATTATTCTGAGAAACCATTAAAAAATCTGTATTTAACAATAGGTGTTCGGAGCACTCGATCTATGGATGCGTGAACACGCCGAAGCGAACCGTGAGAAGTGAGTTCCACCGCGATTTTTTTCTTCAGTTCTAGTAATATTAAATATTAAAAATACTATTTTTAATTTTAATTTTATTATAGTTCATTGCAGACTGCTAAAGTGTATTCGTTGCACTCGTCTCTCTCCTACTTTCCTCAATGAGATTATCGAGAAGACCGATTGGATGAAGGAAAACATTGAGTGTATTGCGCTCATCAATGATGCGAAGGTAACATGAGTACTGGTGCTATTAATGACGGAATAAAGTATTTTTTGAGAGGTATCGATCGATGCCAACCAGAAAAACCCTATCTTTCTCAGATGTTTATCAAAACTAAAAATGGGCCATGCTCGTTCACAACTACCGCAAGATGGCGTGATGAGGCCCATCATCTAATCGCATTCATGGGTGATCTTTGATCTTTGGTCTCTGACCTTAGATATTCACCTCTGATCTTTGATCTTTTCCTAATTCTTGATCTCATTCAGAAATGGCCGATGAGGAATGGGACGGGTCAAGAATAAATTTTTACAATCCAATCACGAGTTTGTGGTCAAGTTCGTTTTTATGAAGCCTCTTATAAAATGCTCCAAATGTTTTCTTAGGTGTGTATACCCCAACGTCGCCAAATAACAACAGTACTGTCGCAGTCATCGATAGGCAGGTACGTTCCGGAGATTCCGATTCTTCTCAATTCAGAGAAACGAGTAAGCATGCGATTGAATCTTGATCGGTTTAGCGCATCACTTTTTCAGATGCTTGACTAATACAAATTAGTGTTGAGCAATTGTGCAATTGAGGAACCACGCATGTTACACCCCAGCAAATGTGTTACTAAAGAGTACCAAACCATAGTGTCTGTCTGCCCGTCACGTTGTCTTTCTGTCTGTCCGCTTGTCACGGTTTCGTTTTTTGCTCATAACTCGCTTTAAACTCATCGCCCGAGGACAAGTCCTTGACCATTCGATCCCTCTCGAAGAGCTTTTCAAAAATCGATAAAAAAATTTCGTCATCACTATGCAACATTTCGTCATCCTTACGCAATACGTCGTTTTCGCGTGTAACTCGCTTCAAACTCGTCCGTGAATGCTGCGAGAAGTGCCATTCGACTCTTAGTGACCTCCTCTTTCAAAAACATCAACTATTTCGCAATCGAAAATTTCATCATCACTACGCAATAATCGCGTTTTCGCTCATAACTCGTTTCAAAATCATCGTAGAGCGTTGGGAGAAGTACCAATCGACCTTCTGTTGAGATTTCGAAATATTGGATTTCGTCATCATTACGAAATCTTTACATTTTCTCTCAGAACTCGCTTCAAAATGATCGGAGAGACTCGGGAGAAGTACCAATCAACCTCCCGTGCTGAGATTTCGAAATTTTTGATTTCGTCATCATTACGAAATTTTCACAATTTTGCTCATATCTCGCTTCAAAATGATCGCAAAGCCTCGGGAGAAGTACCAATCGACATCCCGTGCTGAGATTTTGAAATTTGTGATTTCGTCATCATTACGCAATCCTTACATTTTCGCTTAGAACTCGCTTCAAAATCATCAGACACCTTTTGTAATCAAAAAATGTTCAAATTTGCCTATACTCCGCCATGCTATTGCGAAAAGCTCGTGAGGCTGAGAGTGCGGAGGAAAAGTTGCAGATGTAGCCACGGAGCGAAGCGGAGTGGCTACATCGCAACTTTTCCGGAGCGCTCGAATGGGCATGGTGTCTGACTGGCATGCCGACGCAGGCAGGTTCGACTCCCGCCCGCAGGTAATGTTTTGCAAGAGTTAGAGAAAGGCGCGCGCCCCAATCACTAGTCTCCGTCAAGCGTTCCCGGCGGTAGGCCGCCCTGGCCTAATGGGCATGGTGTCCGGTCTGTAGCTGATTTTTCACTTTTTTCGTGTTTTAGTAAAATAAATAAAACAAATATAATGGGCATGGTGTCTGACTGGCATGCCGACGCAGGCAGGTTCGACTCCCGCCCGCAGGTGATAGTGTGAGGAATAGAGAGAGGCAAAATCACGAGATCACGAGAGTCCCGGCATTTGTATGTTTCATTGATCTGAGTCATATAGTGATTTTTTTATTCGGACTATACTTGGTCAATTACCCAAAAAAGGGGTATGACGATTTTCTTCTATTTAAGAGAATCGACGAAGAATTTTGTGCTCTACAAAGTGCATGTAGTGCCATGTAGCGGTTTTTCGATTTAAAATTTATAAAATTCAAAAACTATTTTTATAAAAGTGAAAAATCAGTTTGCGATCGGATGTAAGAAAAAACTTCAAACATAATTTTGATGTCTAGACATGTATGTAATATATCCACACTCATTTTGGACCTAGACCGCAACATTAAATTCTACCGAATTTCGAATTTTCAAAATTCAACAACCTGCCATTTCTATGTTTCACTGATTTGGAACATATAGTGTCCCGTTTGGTGATGGGGACCCATGGGGGTGTCCAGGAAAAAAAGTTTGGTCCAGATCTGTGATATCGATGTCCGGCCCATACTGGAAAATAACCGAGCTGGTCTCTTAACGTATATAGTTGGCTATTGTTGCTAAAAGAGATGTCTTCTAACTACTTTTTGATATACTCCGCCATGCTATTGCGAAAAGCTCGAAGCCTCACGAGCTTTTCGCAATGGCATACGCGAAATGTTCAACGTAGCGGCTAATGGTTAACCTGTACACACGACCCCGCTTACAACGTAGCAGTCGGAGACTGCTAGTTTAAATTTAATAATATTTACTTATTATACACAGATGTATTTTATCGGCGGTCTAATCGAAAACGCCGATACGGAGTATCGTCATAGATGTCTAGTCTTCGACACTCAAATTCATCAGTGGAATGAGGTGAATGCGTTTACAAATATTGTGACAAATATATTCGTTTGATGGTTACTTTGTCGTATTTGGTTTATATTCTGCACTTCAGCAAAGTCGATCACTAATATTCACTAATTATCATGTTCAGACAGAGCCAATGCTCAACACTAGAGGATCTCCGGCCGTTGGAGTTATCGACGGGAAAATGTTTAAAAAATCATAGAAAAAGCGAAGTTCAAAGATCAGAGACATTAATTTTAGTAGCGGAAATGTCTTTTCCATGCAATGTGCAATGCGTTGTCTCAAAAAGCTACTAATCGTTGCGACAATGAAAGTCTTACCACAGGATTTTTGATATAATTGAGATTCTGCCAACAGTACAGCGATTTTGCAACCTATGCTCAAAATTTGCCCCAAGGGTGAACTTTGGGCGTAGAGTTCGAAAATCGACCTTAGAATGCCGTATTTTCAAAGCCTCATTCACGGTGGCACACTTTACCCTGTGCAGTCGGTTTTCATATCTCAAGAACGGAGCTTCGGAGACCCACAAAACCATCGTAATTCTGAAAGATCTCGACAAGATAAGACTTTTTCTAATTGGGAGTGTAGAGCTAGCTCATCTGTGAAAAAAGTTAGGACCATCGAAATGTTGTCGCCCTGAAAAAGTTTTGGTAGCGCCGTTCCGTATAAACTTTTTCATTCGATTCCCCACGCGATTTTACCCCTGGGTGCTTGTTTTTACGGAGGATTGTCGGGGGGAACCGATCCGTTTTGGCGGCCGAAAGCGTTCAAGTCGTTGATTTTCATAGAAAAATATAGTTTTTCGAGCTAAACTTTTTTCTTTCATACTTTCATGAGCTCTAGTATCGATATTCGGTTTCAAGATGTCAAAATACGCCAGAAACACGTATAGTCAAGTTTTTTTTGAGATAATGTGTTTTGGACCAAAAAATGGTCTCTAAATTAGGGCCAAAAAAAAAAGGCAAAAAAAATCACAATTTCGAAATCACCAGTTTATAGGTGTTTTTGGCGTATTTTGACATGGGAAAACGAATATCGGTACTAGAGCACATGAAAATATGAAAGAAAAAAGTTTTAAAAAATCTTTCAGAATTACCATGGTTTTGTGGGTATCCGAAGCGCCGTTCTTGATATATAAAAACCTACAGCACAGGGTAAAGTGTACCACCGTGAATGAGGCTTTGATTATACGGCTTTCTAAGGTCGATTTTCGAACTCTAAGCACAAAGTTCACCCATGGGGCAAATTTTGAGCATATGTTGCAAAATCGCTGTAAGGGCCTATCTCGAAAATATCAAAAATCCTGTGTTACAGCTACGCCGCTGGTGGCAATACTTCTGACTATGCCGCTATGTCGACTGTGGAGACATACTGCCCATTGGATGATCAGCCAGGTTGGTCAAGATTTTCCATGCTTATGTAATGTTTCACGGACACTTGAAGACTGCGGTACTGCAAGTGTCTCTAGAAGGTCAAACAATTGCCAAGCCTTACTTTCATTTTCAAAGTCTGGTTTTCAATGTCACGAATCTTGATACTTATGAACTTTTTACAAATGGGATAATGTCACTGATATTATCGATCGATGATTTACTCTCAGAATGGATGCCGTGATCCAATGATCAAGAAGCGAAGCAGCGCGACATCGTGTGTCCTTGACGGAAAGTTATACGGTATCGTCTTTGACATACGGTGGATCATCCTATCTTTCAGTGCTCGGAGGTTCCGATGGGCCCTTATTCTGGAATGACGGGGAGTGTTACGATCCATATTCCGACAGGTCAGTAACCAAATATGGGCAGCTTCACAAAAGTTAAATTCGTTGATGGAAAATTGAATTTCTATTCCGAGTATGTTCGGAAACTAGCGTGACTACGTCCCGCTCGGGTTAGGCAGAGCGCATGCTTTAGTCAATGATCGCTTATCTTCATGTGGGAAATATTCCATTGCAAAAAGCTCAAGGCTTCAAGCTTTTTAGAACGGGACATGGCCGGAGTATATGCCAAGTTTGAACTTTCTTCTGAATTTGAGGCGCACTTCAAGCACTACTGGATAACGAAATCGATGTTTGTGAAATCGAATCGATTGCATGACATTGGTTAGCAACATTGCTGATGTTTTCTGCTGAATTTCAAGCGCTCATAAAGAGTGCTGACGACGAAGGATGGCTATATTAAATTACGAAATCCGAATAAAATTGGCACTTTTTTCCGATCCCTCTCGATGACTTTGAGGCGATATTCCACCGAAAACGTGAATTAGATTGCGAAATAGCGACGAAATCTGAGATTGCGAATATCAATCCAGGGAGACCATTTGACACTTCACCGGATCTGTTCTGATGAATTTTGCACGTAATATCATGATTCTGACCGGCGAACAATTGTTGACTCAGCGCCACTGATTACGGTAGATGTACGGTAATCCGTTAAAATATCGATTGGACTATAAAATCATGAATCTGATCCAGCGAACAATTGTTAACAAGTGCCAATGATAACGGTAGCTTTCCGATACGGTAAGAGTACGGTATTAACAATTTGAGTTGATTAGCTGATGAAATCATGCTTCTAACCCAGCGAATAATAGTTGACCGCAAGATTACTGTAGGTCTTGGTTACTGGTGTACGGTATGGACCTTTGGAATTGATTGGCAAGTGAATTCACGAATCTGACCCGCGGTCTGACCCAGCTCAACGGATTACTGTAGGTGCGGATTACAGTAGGTATACTGTAGTCGTCGATTATTTATTGATTGGGATGTTTGTGGAACAACTGGGTGATGAATCGCGAATCTGACCCACCGGCTGACCCGCCTGGACTTACCGTAGTGAACGGACACACAGACATGGTTTACATTTTTCAACTACTCAAAATCTTCGGATTTTTTTCCGATTTTTTCTGCGTGAACGTCCTTATTTCGGCAAAGACAGGCGATATCAAAAATCCAGTCGGATGACCTCACCGGAAGGCATTTTTCTTACGGGTTTGGGTAATGTAGTTAATGAATATATTTCACTGGCTGTCTTTTAAAGTAAACTTGATGTATAGACCACACTATTTTTTCAGTTGGACTTTGATCTCACCACGGAAGATAGATAGACATGGCTTCAGCGCGGCATATTTCAACGGATATATCTACGCCGCCGGTAAGCAAAGATAATAAATAAACGATAAACGAGATAGTGGAAAGGATTCACGGATCACGGAGGCTAACTTAAAAGTGTATTATCATCATGTGACCCGTTGGTGTGTGAATGAAGCGCACTTATGTTGAGCTCAGTCCGTCAGTCGATAGAATTATGAAATTAGCACAGTTAGACAGTGTTCTTTCTGTGAAGTTCGAATTCATTGACCAGTATTATGGATACTAGGAACCGAGTACCGTTCTCTCTATGAGGTTAGAAAGAGCACATGTTGGGCTTCTTGAAAAACAATGTGTGACTCCGCTGGGAATTTTCTCAGTGAAATGCAACATTCTATTTTTCTATTCTATTTTTTGGAATTTTTTGCATTCGAAAAGACCTTGATTGTTCAATTGCCCCCCCCCCCCCCCCCCCCCAGAGGGTTTCATACTCAACCCATATTAGTAAATCTCTAGCACGCGCCTACATAAGGTTTTGAGGACAGGTGGCAGCGATTCAAGGATAGTGCAAAATATGAGTTCAAACATAGGGTACGTAATGGTACAGAACTTATGCATCAGCCTGATACAATTCCATTAGCGCAGCGACAATTCGCGACATATTCCTTGGAAAGGAGCGGTATGGAATGGCAATCCAATAGGCAAATTTTCCAACTTTCCACTAATACTCATCACTAATACTGACTTTTCCAGGTGGGTACAACAACATCCAACTCTCGGAAAACGACAAATTCGACCACCCCCTACGTGACGTGGAGCGATACGATCCCGACAGCGAAACCTGGAAGACCCTCAATCGCCTGCCAATAAAGTATGGTAACTGGGATCTCGAACTGACGAAATTCGGCAAAAATAAGATCGATAACTGGCGAATATCCTTGGATACAGTAACTAAAACATGCGGATCACCTGCCAATGGAATACGGTTACTGGGGTATCAATGGCATTAGATAGATATCGATGGCTGACGAGTACACATGGGTACGGTAGCTGGAAAATGCGGTACTAACGAGAATCACGTACTAATTTTATTATTCAGAGGCGGCATAACGCTGGTTGTGTGCAACTCCAAGCTGTTCGCTTCCAAATGCTACTTTGGAAATTCTCACGCGATTACGGTTACAGTTGCAATGTATGAACCGGAAGCTGACTATTGGCAGACGGATGGCTTGCCGGACTTTACCCTGTGAGTTCTGGTGAGTTCAAATCGCAGTCTACTGATCTTTCGTCCTCCCGATCTCACTGATCACTGACCCTCCTGATCTTTGGTCGGTCAGAGAACCGAGAGATCACGGAAAACGAGAAGTCTGTATCGACTAGACATCACTAGTAAGTTCAGGAAAATTTATGGGCGAATATGTGGTTATTTTAAATCATTGCAGGGTATACATATTCTGTCAAATTCCTTTGAAATTTCTGCATCCTCGTGATCGTGTTTTGTCATCATAATCAGTTGGGAAAATTGCAGGACCAATAGGAATCTGATGGTGTTCGGTCTTCCTGCTCCAGTCAATTTGCCAAAAGAGTCATTCTCAACCCCTTATGCTGGAGCGTGCGTACCGGTCTACGTTGGAAACCTCTCGTTGGAAACGACAGAGAACGGGCTCGGACACTGGCTCAGCCAGGCCGGACATGTCACTCATGTCCAGTGAGTACACACAGAAAACTAAAGTAGCGAAAGTATGACTATTTACCATTACAGAATAATAGTATGAGTAATTCAAGCTTATAAGTATAAAAATGAGCTGTTTTCATACGCTATTATCTAATTTTTTTTTCTTTTTTACATTCTCAAGAGTATGAAAAATATACATTCTCAAGAGTATGAAAAATCATACTTATTTTTATGTGAGTATCTCCTCCTATAGCAGTCGATAACCTAGAGTAATCAAAACAACACCGAACGTTCGCAATGATAGTCACTAGAAATGCCTGCGCGAAACCCATTTAGACTACTTCTTTTATTTCTTTACAGGCGAAAAAGCACCCTAATTGAAGAAACTCTGTCTCGAATGAGCATCACTATTGATCATCCCTGGATTTTTTTCCATTTCAGTATTGAGACCGACAGTGAAACCGGACGCTCGAAAGGAGTCGGCATTTGCGAATTCGCCGACGAGGCTTCTGCCCAGAACGCCATCTCCCAGTGCGACGGAGTTGAATATAACGGCGGCTCTCTCCGTGTTGAATGGCTAACAACTGATCTTGTTCAATTGTCAGAGGCATTTACGTGATAATCAAGGTGTTCACCCCTCTGTCCTCCTCAATCCCGACTCCACGAATTTCCACTGAAAGCGAGCATCTCAACTATTCACACGATTGCATCGCCTAGTCCCGATCTCGTTCTTCATTCCTCATTCGATTTGATGTCTCTCTAGTGATTTGTATTGAATCCGACGTGCAGTATACACTATTTTCAACCAATAGTATGATACATTGAACTGCTAAAGAGTGTGTCCCTCACTTGAATTGATGTTCGAGTAAAGATTGAATGATGTATCCATGCTCATTAAAATCTTAAAATCGTCATGTAACAAACGTGATTCACCGAAACCCCATCGCGCCTTAGCTTGCTGTCTTTTTCCAACTCGCGTGCCAACTCCATCAGCACTAGGCTAGACTGTTCAATCACCGAAACACTATTATTACCATATCCCAATTTGATGCAAGATGCTTTCTCGTTATTGTAAGATTCAAAAACTCAGTTAATGCGATCGGCTGGTTAGCGCACAGTAGGCACGATTAACGGAACGAAATATTTCCTATTGATTTATTTAATTGCCAAAATTCTTGTTCTTTCTTCTATGTGTTCCTGGACGCCCAACGACCAGATTCAATAGAAATATTAAGGCCTAGCATCTGTTATTAATGATTGATTTTTTTTTCTGTTATTAATGATTATTAATGATTTTTATTAATGAAAGACACAGTAAGTGTCACTTTCCGCCCGTCGTCATTAGTAATAAGTGAAACGGTTTATTTTCTTACAGTACCAAAGCTTAAAATTTTCATGCGTTTCGTCAACCCTGATCCGGAAATCCGTTATAGCTATGAGCCCATTCGCCTTAGAGTCAGCAAATGTTAAACAAGCTCGAAAACAGGCAAAAGATAGTGTATGCTCAAAAGTTGATTTCAGGGGTAACTTTCGATTCTGAATCGAATGGCTGATTTTGTTTTTCGATCTGAGCATTCTAAATCCCGGTACGGCACGACGTCGATATGGCCATATTCGTGTTCCCCGATAAAAACTGGTCCAAAAAGGTCGGATTGGACACAAATCTCGCGAACCCGACCAGAATTTAATTCTCTATAAAATGGAAAAAATAACGAGGCTCTATCTTTTTTCGCTTTCGAGTTATGATCGTTTTTTGATCTAGGACAAAAACAGCGAGTTGGTGACGGAAAATGACCCGTAAAAGTACTTTCCACAGTGATAAACCCTTGACCAAATATACTAAAATGATCAGGAAAACTCTTTCTACTGTGAAAGTTATTACTCCTTATGGCCACTAGATCAAAAAACGATCATAACTCAAAAACGAGAAAACATAGAAAAACTTTTTTTTTCATTTTGTAGAGAATTAAATTCTGGTCGGGTTCGCGAGATTTGTGTCCTATCCGACCCTTTTGGACCAGTTTTATCGGGGAACACGAATATGGCCATATCGACGTCGTGCCGTACCGGGATTCAGAAGGCTCAGATCGAAAAACAAAATCAGCCATTCGATTCAGAATCGAAAGTTACTCCTGGAATCAACTTTTGAGCATACACTATTTTTTGCCTGTTTTCGAGCTTGTTTAACATTTGCTGACTCTAAGGCGAACGGATTTCCGAATTTCCGGATAACGGATTTCCGGATCAGGGTTGACGAAACGCAGGAAAATTTGAAGCTTTGGTACTGTAAGAAAACAAACCGTTTCACTTATTACTAATGACGACGGGCGGAAAGTGACACTTACTGTGTCTTTCATTAATAAAAATCATTAATAATCATTAATAACAGAAAAAAAAATCAATCATTAATAACAGATGCTAGGCCTTAATATTTCTATTGAATCTGGTCGTTGGGCGTTCAGGAACACATAGAAGAAAGAACAAGAATTTTGGCAATTAAATAAATCAATAGGAAATATTTCGTTCCGTTAATCGTGCCTACTGTGCTTCTTTCCAACATCGATCATTCGTCGGTACTGAGGCAGAAATGTAAGATTGATCAGTGGAGCGCAAATATAATGCCCGAAACTGCAACGAAACTCTCTCCGTAGCGGCCTAATTGCTGGCTTGCGTCTCGAGACTTGAATGGTTTCGGATTACCGCCATGACTAGTCTCTCTGAGATCTGACCTGATCACACGCCTGCAACACTCAGCAGCAAAGCGTAGCAAGCGAGAGCCCTACCCGAAGGATGCAACAGCTGACAAGTTTGTGCCTGAATGTTAGAATTGTTGGGAAAACCTTGGGCAGAAAATCTGGTATTTCTCCCAACTCGCGGACTTAAGCAAATTCTCTCGGGAATGGCAAAACAGCAGTTGTGAGAAGTTGTGGGCAATACGGGGAAATTATTTCTTGAGCTGACTAGAGATTGACACAACGGAGAACTATCGTAATCTTTTTGTGAGAATCTTTTTTTTTGCGAATTTGAAACACTCGATGTGTATGTCTCAAGTTTAGTGTTCGTCATCATTTGAGGCTGATTATTGAAAATAATACGTATAATATCACAACAAAAGAGGGAGAAGATGCGCCTTATACTAAAAAAAAGTATTCAGGAAAGCTTTCGAAAAATGAGTTATTTGGAGATGATCTAGATTCCATGAAGATTTCAAGGCTATTATTTCACCGCGCCATTGTTTGGCTCTGCCCAACTGATTTGCATAAATTGACCACCGGACAAATGTCTGTGAAAACATAGATATGTTGGCCAAAGTATGGATGTTAGGAACAAATCATCAACGCACAGCAGTAAGTGTAACATACGGTTTAATTACATTTTTCTCAACTAAATATTTGTATAGTAGTTACTCTCGCTCTCTTATAAGCTCTCTCTTATTATAAATTTGAAATGGTCTTCTGCGACGGGATCTCCAAATCCAAATATTTTAATTATTTTGGTAGAAGAATTCGATGATCTCTGTTCAGCTTTTTTTTTACCCAGCCAGTATTTTTGAGATGCTACCATGAACAGATTAAACGAATTCCTCATTGCTATGGACACTATGAAAACTCTCGTTGCCACCAGGAAGCATCCCATTCTTTCTTTTTCCTTTTTCATGCTTTTGAAACTGATTTTTTTGGATTTCATCCATTTTTTCAGAGAAATATGTTATATATTCCTTTCTTCTTCCTTCTTCTCGTCGCGTCGATCGCTCTGGGTGAGCCCAGAGACCGTAAGGTTTGCAATAAAATACTCTTTATATATCAAATATTTTGTTCATAAGCGTGACTTGATCTCTGACGCGGCTATGAGTAAGTCCATGCCTTTTCGGTTCCACAACTCTGCGTAAAAAGAAATTCATCACTGCATTTCTTGAACCATTGAAGATGTTGTCAATATGGTCGAGGGCACTATCGACGATATCCCACTTGTCGGTGATACACTAGTGAGCACTCATCTAGCACAACAGCCAATTATGGCTCCACACAACTAGATTGTCGACATCCTCAGATCGCCCGGGTGACAGCAGTGGTAGACAAGCTGTGAACGTACTCGGTTAGCAAACACGATATGGATTTACAGTTCGAGTGGAGGAATCTCAATTTCCCACCCTTCAGTCTTCGCCCCTCTCCTTCCTCCATCGATCATTCGGCGGTATGGAGGCAGAAATGTTAGATTGATCAGTGGTGAACCGAGTGCGAAGAAACTGCCGAACTGCAACCAAAAGCTTGCATTTCCGATATATGCCTAATCATTCGAATCCGTTTCGAGAAATTAGCCATTTATGAATTATTTAAGTTCTTCTTTTTTTCACTCATCTTTGAAAAAAAGAAATTACCGTCATAACTAATCGTTCGGAGGCCTCTCCCGACCACACGTCAGCCACACTCAGCAACCATGTTGTGCAAGCTAGGGCCTGGCCAACAGGCAACAGCAACTGGTAGGTCAGCGCCTCAAAGAACAAGTCCCAAACTGACAACTGCATCATGATATGTAATGGTATTAGTAGGAATATCCTAGCCGTGTGGAAAGTTTCAGTGCAAGCAAAGCAAACCTTAGCAATGCGCGAGTGGTGACTCTTCGCGCTCGATTCCTGTTTTTTTTTTTTCGCTCGATTTCCTTTCCTTCGCGCTCGATTCATATCTATTATTCTTCGAAATTTCAACTGAATAAAGTGCACTACAAGAAAAACCTTTCCATGATAGCAACAACAGGGGCGATGACGGAAAAGAGTAACAGATATTGAATGAATGGAAAAATAACCTATGGAAATGCAGCAATTATAAGCAGGTGCTCTTGAACAAGCCACGTTATAGAGTTCTCTAAGATAATTAGCCACAGCCTTACAAGCCACACGGGTAATTATGGCTAAGCAACTGAGCTCACTTCCCAATCTACAGGTGAGGATGCAGGCAAAGGTACGATCATTCGTATTTTTTATCTTGCACAGGAGCACCGTAGCAATGATTCTAAATAAATTCAATACCACCGACAGAGCATAATCGGATCCCATCTCCTCTCTAAACGAAGCAAAATCTGCAGGGAAATGCCCTGAGTAAACGTTAAATATCGAATAACACCGGTATTATGAGTTTGAACCGTACGAGGCAGAAACTCTATTATACATACGGAAATATCATGCCAGCTGTTGGATGGGCATCTAAAGAGCGGTCATCGACCTGGTCATGCTTTCGCTCAGATAATGTTGTTTGAACAGCACGTTAATTAGCCGCGTAACGGCAAAGGAGGAGAACTGCTCGCTCCGGTAAACTAATTAGATCATCGGCCGCAAAATTGACAATGCTGATAAAATACAGCGGTGAGAACATATAATTATTCTGCTTTCGGAGATCTTGCGATCAATCGAACTTATTAAGAAGCTTAGATGCTTCCAATATTTATACTGCAAGTTGTGAAGTACTCTCGTGATGTACTCATAATTCGGTGGCATTTTCAAAGGTACTTTGCTCAAATGTCAATCTTCTAAAGACTTCACATGCTTCTAGAAGACATTTCGAAATGTCCTCTCACAAGACGCCATTCTTGACAGGGTCTAGTGAATCTGCGAATATCGAGCCATGCACTAATTAAGCATGCACCGACCTATCGCCCAATATCCAATACTTATAAAAATGGCTGAATATTTTCAGAGATTGCAATAATAACAACTCAGTTGTCCATGGGTGCTCGACTGCTCGTAACGTCACCAAGTTGTTGCCGATCGTCCCGTTGAATGGGGACAGCTTTTACATTTAAAAAAAATTACACATTAGTTGAACAAGGTAATGCATTCACTTGAATCAAGATTCTCCTATGTGACCATTTCTTTTTAATTGTTATCATCCATCGACTACGTAACGATCTTTTCTTCTTCTTATAAGTTCCATCGACGTTTGGGTTGAGTACGAGGAGGAAGAGCGAAAGCGTCATCTCGCGTGGTTGTCACCTTCTTCTTTTCAAACTTATATCGCGTTTTTTTTCTATCCGATTTCTTCATTTTATCAGATTCGTTGGTCTAAATTTATACTGCATTCAAGAGTAGCTCCATTTCAGAAACTAAATGGAGAATGTTCTAAACGATTCGGCGGATTCAGCGGACTCAGTATCACTATTAGAAGCGGATCCGGTTAGTCAGTCTTCTATCGAGCGACTCCCGCGTGAGCTGCAGTGGAGGATCATCGGGTGTGTGCCGGAAGCAGTATTCGACCTCAGATTGGTTAGCTTTCTGTTTTTTATCCGTTTTGCTCAAGTTATAAACACATGATGCCTGTCTCTTGTTTGCTTTTGGTTCAACTTGTATCATCACATTTAGAAAGAATAAAGATTCAGACATTGCAGACATGTCGGACGCTGCGGAGTCGGGTGGATGAATATGCGCAGCAACGAGTGACGATTCCACTCGTTTGTAGGATCGTCATTTCCGGTTCGGTGAGTCTTGCGAGATGTGGGAAAATTCAAATTCAATCGAACCTCACACTTCGCCCACATTCTAGTCACAGCCCGGCCCATGAGTGCACAACGATAAAACTGCTAAAGATTGAATGTTTCCTTCCGAAATGGAAATCGGACATGTTCGAGTTATGCCTCAAATTTCGCAGCTTAGGAATGAATAAGCCTGTCACAGACTACAACAATTCTCACGTGAGCAATGTTCATTGTTATCGGAACTAGGGGAACATTCGGATGGTGACATGCTTTGTGAGTAATGCTGTTGGCATAATTCGCATTCAGTAGTAGTATTGGCTATTCGGTACTCGGTGCAATTTTGCAACCCCCGCCCCCACCGCATGCTTTTGGTCGCAACGAGGATCGAATAACCAACATTACTCCTCCAAATGCTAGCATACAACCTATAGACTTGTTATATCGATTCAGCAACCACTTCAGCAGTATAAAGTAAACTATTCATTATTTCAGCAGCACTGCCACTCGATCAGTATACTCGCTAACGACCATTCGTCGCTAGAATATCTTAGCCAATGCGTGGGCGGTAGTATCAAGAGGGCGGAGATACAAAGCTGCCATGATTCAAGCGAGTTCGCAGCCATATCAACGCTTTTGTCAGGAACTACTGTCGAATTTTTACATATTTCTGTCGGTACGCTGACTGAAGCAGCAGTGTAAGCATGTCTATACTAGAAGTTTATATTTGATCATTCCAGTATTTACCAACGCAAGGCTGTGCCAGAACATAAAGTCAACCAGATGTCGATGACTATGCGCCATGTTCAGTATTCTGACCCAGGTATTATGATTATTCTTGGAATATATATATATATATATTTTTTTTTTAAAGTTTCAGTGGGATTTCTGCGCGAGCTATCGTCGCTCGTCCGGTCCATTTCCATAACCCAGACCACTAGTTTCGGTCGAGATCACTCTCGTTCCTACTTGTTTGGTGTTTACGACGCGGATTGGGGCGAGATCATTCACAATATGTTCACAAGAAAATTGGACAAACTAAAAAAATCCATGATGACAAATTCCCTGGTCGAAGCAAGGGCAGGCTGGCGCCTTTCGGGGTGGGAAAAGATTTAGCAAATAGTCGGACCATACCCAAAATGTCTTTGCAGATCGAACGTGCTACTCCATTTATCGATTGGACTTGGTCTGGTAGGTCAAAATCGCGTCCGAAGTGGGCATACTTTGCGTTTTGCTGATTATCAAAATTTCTGCGGATGGGATCGTCTCGAAAGCTGCGCAATCTATATGTAACTTTTTGAGATGCTCTTAGAAACTATTGCCGCGCATTCTTTTTCAGGATGAAACCGACTTTTGGCAGGTTTTTGATTCAAAAATGACTTTTTTGGAGTCAAAATCGGTCCGAATCGTCAAAAACGCAAGTGCCCACTTCGGACGCGATTTTGACCTACCAGACCAAGTCCAATCGATAAATGGAGTAGCACGTTCGATCTGCAAAGACATTTTGGGTATGGTCCGACTATTTGCTAAATCTTTTCCCACCCCCGAAAGGCGCCAGCCTGCCCTTGCTTCGACCAGGGAATTTGTCATCATGGATTTTTTTAGTTTGTCCAATTTTCTTGTGAACATATTGTGAATGATCTCGCCCCAATCCGCGTCGTAAACACCAAACAAGTAGGAACGAGAGTGATCTCGACCGAAACTAGTGGTCTGGGTTATGGAAATGGACCGGACGAGCGACGATAGCTCGCGCAGAAATCCCACTGAAACTTTAAAAAAAAAATATATATATATATATATTCCAAGAATAATCATAATACCTGGGTCAGAATACTGAACATGGCGCATAGTCATCGACATCTGGTTGACTTTATGTTCTGGCACAGCCTTGCGTTGGTAAATACTGGAATGATCAAATATAAACTTCTAGTATAGACATGCTTACACTGCTGCTTCAGTCAGCGTACCGACAGAAATATGTAAAAATTCGACAGTAGTTCCTGACAAAAGCGTTGATATGGCTGCGAACTCGCTTGAATCATGGCAGCTTTGTATCTCCGCCCTCTTGATACTACCGCCCACGCATTGGCTAAGATATTCTAGCGACGAATGGTCGTTAGCGAGTATACTGATCGAGTGGCAGTGCTGCTGAAATAATGAATAGTTTACTTTATACTGCTGAAGTGGTTGCTGAATCGATATAACAAGTCTATAGGTTGTATGCTAGCATTTGGAGGAGTAATGTTGGTTATTCGATCCTCGTTGCGACCAAAAGCATGCGGTGGGGGCGGGGGTTGCAAAATTGCACCGAGTACCGAATAGCCAATACTACTACTGAATGCGAATTATGCCAACAGCATTACTCACAAAGCATGTCACCATCCGAATGTTCCCCTAGTTCCGATAACAATGAACATTGCTCACGTGAGAATTGTTGTAGTCTGTGACAGGCTTATTCATTCCTAAGCTGCGAAATTTGAGGCATAACTCGAACATGTCCGATTTCCATTTCGGAAGGAAACATTCAATCTTTAGCAGTTTTATCGTTGTGCACTCATGGGCCGGGCTGTGACTAGAATGTGGGCGAAGTGTGAGGTTCGATTGAATTTGAATTTTCCCACATCTCGCAAGACTCACCGAACCGGAAATGACGATCCTACAAACGAGTGGAATCGTCACTCGTTGCTGCGCATATTCATCCACCCGACTCCGCAGCGTCCGACATGTCTGCAATGTCTGAATCTTTATTCTTTCTAAATGTGATGATACAAGTTGAACCAAAAGCAAACAAGAGACAGGCATCATGTGTTTATAACTTGAGCAAAACGGATAAAAAACAGAAAGCTAACCAATCTGAGGTCGAATACTGCTTCCGGCACACACCCGATGATCCTCCACTGCAGCTCACGCGGGAGTCGCTCGATAGAAGACTGACTAACCGGATCCGCTTCTAATAGTGATACTGAGTCCGCTGAATCCGCCGAATCGTTTAGAACATTCTCCATTTAGTTTCTGAAATGGAGCTACTCTTGAATGCAGTATAAATTTAGACCAACGAATCTGATAAAATGAAGAAATCGGATAGAAAAAAAACGCGATATAAGTTTGAAAAGAAGAAGGTGACAACCACGCGAGATGACGCTTTCGCTCTTCCTCCTCGTACTCAACCCAAACGTCGATGGAACTTATAAGAAGAAGAAAAGATCGTTACGTAGTCGATGGATGATAACAATTAAAAAGAAATGGTCACATAGGAGAATCTTGATTCAAGTGAATGCATTACCTTGTTCAACTAATGTGTAATTTTTTTTAAATGTAAAAGCTGTCCCCATTCAACGGGACGATCGGCAACAACTTGGTGACGTTACGAGCAGTCGAGCACCCATGGACAACTGAGTTGTTATTATTGCAATCTCTGAAAATATTCAGCCATTTTTATAAGTATTGGATATTGGGCGATAGGTCGGTGCATGCTTAATTAGTGCATGGCTCGATATTCGCAGATTCACTAGACCCTGTCAAGAATGGCGTCTTGTGAGAGGACATTTCGAAATGTCTTCTAGAAGCATGTGAAGTCTTTAGAAGATTGACATTTGAGCAAAGTACCTTTGAAAATGCCACCGAATTATGAGTACATCACGAGAGTACTTCACAACTTGCAGTATAAATATTGGAAGCATCTAAGCTTCTTAATAAGTTCGATTGATCGCAAGATCTCCGAAAGCAGAATAATTATATGTTCTCACCGCTGTATTTTATCAGCATTGTCAATTTTGCGGCCGATGATCTAATTAGTTTACCGGAGCGAGCAGTTCTCCTCCTTTGCCGTTACGCGGCTAATTAACGTGCTGTTCAAACAACATTATCTGAGCGAAAGCATGACCAGGTCGATGACCGCTCTTTAGATGCCCATCCAACAGCTGGCATGATATTTCCGTATGTATAATAGAGTTTCTGCCTCGTACGGTTCAAACTCATAATACCGGTGTTATTCGATATTTAACGTTTACTCAGGGCATTTCCCTGCAGATTTTGCTTCGTTTAGAGAGGAGATGGGATCCGATTATGCTCTGTCGGTGGTATTGAATTTATTTAGAATCATTGCTACGGTGCTCCTGTGCAAGATAAAAAATACGAATGATCGTACCTTTGCCTGCATCCTCACCTGTAGATTGGGAAGTGAGCTCAGTTGCTTAGCCATAATTACCCGTGTGGCTTGTAAGGCTGTGGCTAATTATCTTAGAGAACTCTATAACGTGGCTTGTTCAAGAGCACCTGCTTATAATTGCTGCATTTCCATAGGTTATTTTTCCATTCATTCAATATCTGTTACTCTTTTCCGTCATCGCCCCTGTTGTTGCTATCATGGAAAGGTTTTTCTTGTAGTGCACTTTATTCAGTTGAAATTTCGAAGAATAATAGATATGTCGTTGTAACAGTAATCATGGCTCATCTAGAAATAACGCGACAATGCCTCCATAAATCATCACAAAATGCTAATTGCTGACATTATTGGGATTTTTTTTCTCAGTTTCTACCTCTCCGACATTAATTGTGATCATCATCATGTTCACCACCACGGACAAGGTACCGACTTGAATTTTACTCATTTCGATTGTTAAAAGGTTAAATACAACTTTGTTTTACAAAAGGTACACACTGTGTTGCTGTGCACGCTGGACACGACTGCCATCCTAGCCAACTGCATTTTGCTCTACGCGATATTCACGAGGTATTGCATTTGCAAATTCTTCAAGCTAGTAGTATTATCAGAACGCCCGCGTCCCTCCGCTCCTACGCGATTCTCCTGCTCAACAACGCCTTCATGGATATCTGTTCGGCGTCCGCCAGTGCTCTGGCAATTGCGAGGTTGGCTTTTCGAAACGTTTATAAATTCGCCAATCTTTTTTCATCTCAAACTCTTCTAATGACATTTTCTCTTCATACAGACTGATCTACCTCCGCGACGGCCCATCTCAACTTTACGTATACGTCGGGCCGTGCTCGCTCATCGGAGAGGGCTTCTGTCACATGTGTCACAGTGAGTATACTTTTACGAAGATCCGGGGTCCGTTTAGAATTCGTGATCAACCATGCATGTCAGTAAATGCCGGATAGAACAATATCTCTCATAAATTCCAGTGTTCTCTCTTTCACTGCCGAGAGTGTGTGCGCATTGAAGAGAGCACTATTCGATCCGGTATCATCACATTCCAGCTGCCCACACCTACTTCGTCAGCCATTCCACTGTCATTCTCCTCCACTCCTTCTGTTTTCGCCTCTACATTCTTAGAGAAGCTCTCGTTGACATCCGCATTCCGACCTCGAAGACAACTGCGCTCATCAGCATTGCTCTTTACGCTCCGAGTATCGTCGTCATGGTAAGCTTGAAATTGAACGCAGGTCAGAGAAGTTAGGGGCGTGTTGAATGAAGAGGTAGCAATACTTGCAACTATGATAGCAATGAACATCTCAGCACTTCTTCTACAGTTCCTTCGAGTATCCGCCTCAGACGCTCTTGCGAGAACTCAATCTTGACGGCTACCTGGCCACTTGTCAGTGTTACAATTAAAATACTGTAAAAATAAGATCCCGAAACAATTTGTTTCAGGGCACGCAAATGTCATCGACTACCGCTTTGTCATCGCTCTCACCTATCTAGTGTTGCTATCGCCTAGTGCAATGATTATGATTTTTCTCGTGAGAAGAAAACTGCTTGGGGAGATTCGGAAAATGGTAAGATCAATATCGTAATCCGATTATATTGAAAAACTTACAGGAATCGAGCGCGAAGAGTCACCACTCGCGCATTGCTAAGGTTTGCTTTGCTTGCACTGAAACTTTCCACACGGCTAGGATATTCCTACTAATACCATTACATATCATGATGCAGTTGTCAGTTTGGGACTTGTTCTTTGAGGCGCTGACCTACCAGTTGCTGTTGCCTGTTGGCCAGGCCCTAGCTTGCACAACATGGTTGCTGAGTGTGGCTGACGTGTGGTCGGGAGAGGCCTCCGAACGATTAGTTATGACGGTAATTTCTTTTTTTCAAAGATGAGTGAAAAAAAGAAGAACTTAAATAATTCATAAATGGCTAATTTCTCGAAACGGATTCGAATGATTAGGCATATATCGGAAATGCAAGCTTTTGGTTGCAGTTCGGCAGTTTCTTCGCACTCGGTTCACCACTGATCAATCTAACATTTCTGCCTCCATACCGCCGAATGATCGATGGAGGAAGGAGAGGGGCGAAGACTGAAGGGTGGGAAATTGAGATTCCTCCACTCGAACTGTAAATCCATATCGTGTTTGCTAACCGAGTACGTTCACAGCTTGTCTACCACTGCTGTCACCCGGGCGATCTGAGGATGTCGACAATCTAGTTGTGTGGAGCCATAATTGGCTGTTGTGCTAGATGAGTGCTCACTAGTGTATCACCGACAAGTGGGATATCGTCGATAGTGCCCTCGACCATATTGACAACATCTTCAATGGTTCAAGAAATGCAGTGATGAATTTCTTTTTACGCAGAGTTGTGGAACCGAAAAGGCATGGACTTACTCATAGCCGCGTCAGAGATCAAGTCACGCTTATGAACAAAATATTTGATATATAAAGAGTATTTTATTGCAAACCTTACGGTCTCTGGGCTCACCCAGAGCGATCGACGCGACGAGAAGAAGGAAGAAGAAAGGAATATATAACATATTTCTCTGAAAAAATGGATGAAATCCAAAAAAATCAGTTTCAAAAGCATGAAAAAGGAAAAAGAAAGAATGGGATGCTTCCTGGTGGCAACGAGAGTTTTCATAGTGTCCATAGCAATGAGGAATTCGTTTAATCTGTTCATGGTAGCATCTCAAAAATACTGGCTGGGTAAAAAAAAAGCTGAACAGAGATCATCGAATTCTTCTACCAAAATAATTAAAATATTTGGATTTGGAGATCCCGTCGCAGAAGACCATTTCAAATTTATAATAAGAGAGAGCTTATAAGAGAGCGAGAGTAACTACTATACAAATATTTAGTTGAGAAAAATGTAATTAAACCGTATGTTACACTTACTGCTGTGCGTTGATGATTTGTTCCTAACATCCATACTTTGGCCAACATATCTATGTTTTCACAGACATTTGTCCGGTGGTCAATTTATGCAAATCAGTTGGGCAGAGCCAAACAATGGCGCGGTGAAATAATAGCCTTGAAATCTTCATGGAATCTAGATCATCTCCAAATAACTCATTTTTCGAAAGCTTTCCTGAATACTTTTTTTTAGTATAAGGCGCATCTTCTCCCTCTTTTGTTGTGATATTATACGTATTATTTTCAATAATCAGCCTCAAATGATGACGAACACTAAACTTGAGACATACACATCGAGTGTTTCAAATTCGCAAAAAAAAAGATTCTCACAAAAAGATTACGATAGTTCTCCGTTGTGTCAATCTCTAGTCAGCTCAAGGAATAATTTCCCCGTATTGCCCACAACTTCTCACAACTGCTGTTTTGCCATTCCCGAGAGAATTTGCTTAAGTCCGCGAGTTGGGAGAAATACCAGATTTTCTGCCCAAGGTTTTCCCAACAATTCTAACATTCAGGCACAAACTTGTCAGCTGTTGCATCCTTCGGGTAGGGCTCTCGCTTGCTACGCTTTGCTGCTGAGTGTTGCAGGCGTGTGATCAGGTCAGATCTCAGAGAGACTAGTCATGGCGGTAATCCGAAACCATTCAAGTCTCGAGACGCAAGCCAGCAATTAGGCCGCTACGGAGAGAGTTTCGTTGCAGTTTCGGGCATTATATTTGCGCTCCACTGATCAATCTTGGCGGAGCAGACCCGATTATCAACCAGCCCACGATGTATGACTCGTGTTATTTACTTGTATTATTAGTTGTTAATAATATTTTGATAGCCCAATTAATAAATTAAAATATCTGGAACCATCTAACGATCGCGATGAGACATTATAACGAGGGATGAATCGATGAGGAAAGGGAGACACGAGGTAGATCAAAGGACGCGACCCTCTTCCCCGGTCAGAGGACACTGACCTGGAGATCCGAAAAACTGTCTGAAGGGGTTTTCGTTAGTCCCTCGGTAAAATAAACCATATGAATAATATATCATTCGATTCGTCTCGTCGAGCCTGACCGTTTGGTCGGTTACCGAGCTTTGGCCCGAAAACGTGGAGAAAGTTATTAAATTAATACGATTTATGAAAACATAAAACAAAATATAGATGGGCCAGTTGTACAGGCGTAATCTCCATAAAATTTGACACATTGTATCTGTTGATCATTTTTTTCCTATCATGTCTTTGAAAGGATTCGCCGGCCCCTGAAAATGGGTATTTTCAGGCTCAAAAAAGTTTGATGACGTCAGTCGTCGTTGAAATCGTGAATTTAGAACAAAGCCCGACGCTATCTTGTGTGGGACCCTGAGGGCTCTCGAAAAACGTATAGAAACATATGGGTCAAAAAAAGTGCTAACTTCCCCTTGATTTTAATCGAATCTTAGGTGACACGCGTGATATTCACACTTTGTCACCCAGTTGTGACATGGTATTTTCATGTACCTGTTACTGTTCTACTGCATCTAATTATCTAAATCTGATTTCTTGCATGCTAAATGATTTATTATACCTCGAAAATCTGGCGATTCGTCTCATATGTAGAGTATCCTCCATAAGTCACCGGGCACTTTTCTTTCTTTCATAACTTTTGACTCATGATAGATTTCTGGTTGAAACTTGGTCATGTCATAGCACTTCCATTGTGTGTTAAGAATATGCAATTGGGCTATCACAGAACGCCATGGTTATTACGTAGTGATGACGGAATCAAACAATACTTTTTCAAACTATCGAAATTCATGCATTGATTTTTTTCAGCTTACCAAACTTTCTGATGTATCAGATACGTCTGAGGGCTACCCAGGAAAAACACTTGAAGTTGCTGCTCAGTCGCACTTTGGCTACAGAATGGCTCAAAAATGGGTGGTTCCTGGACACGTTGGTTCCATATCTATGGACTATACCGCTCCCAACTTTCAAGAGCATTTGGATATCTTTCATGTCCATGAAAACCGAAAATCCGAAGTCACTCGATTTTCGACCCAAAAAATGAACATGATACATCATGGTTGAAAATTGTTCGACATCGAAAAAATTTTTATCTCATAACTCTCTGACTATATTTTTTCCTGGTGTATTTTTGTCCGCTGAATCCGAATTTCGATATGAGAGCTCATGGCATCATGAATGAAAAAAGTTAAAATTCAAAACGGTCGAAATCGAAGGTTTTTTTTGACAAAATCTCGAACTGTATTTTCTCCATCATTAAATTCTTTTTATTTTTGGGATGTTATTTGGTACTAGTATAAACTAAAATCCCTTCTCTGGGATTCTTGGAGAATTGCCGTTTTGGAAAGTTACATAAGAGACGAATCGCGAGATACTCGAGAGCCCCGCGGCAGTAGGAAATTAGTATCTCGGATCCTGATGAAAAGTATAACTCAGGTACTTCAAATGGTGCTCTTTAATACTGCGTTAACAGAATTGTCATAACGATTTTCATCTCTGAGTATTGGTAGGTCAAAGTGGGTACCTAACGAGTTTTTAGTCCAATATGGCCTCACGAAAACAATCATAACTCGTTTTAAAATGATGTTAGACACAATTTTCAAAAAGCATTCGAAAGAAAGGCGAGTAAGGAAGATTTCATATGTTGATGAACTTATTCCATGTCCCTGCGCTGGAGCGGGGTGGTGGTTTTTCAAAAAAGTGACGTATCTCTGTTAATAGTCCATTCTCCAACAATTGCTCGAGAGTGATTTTAGTTTTTTTTTTTGGTTTTTTGGTTTTTTTGAGCTTTTTGGTGAGCTGTAATATGCTTTTTCGGATTCTCACTTTGGTGAGCTGTAATATGCTTTTTCGGATTCTACGTGCAAAAATACGAAAGAAACTCCTATAGAGAGATTATTCCGAGAAAGTGATTTTTCGACCCAAATACGGACCAAACGAACGTATCTGAAAAAAATATTTTTTGGAGATAGAAAAACGATCTACAAAATGGGCATGGTGTCTGACTGGCATGCCGACGCAGGCAGGCTCGACTCCCGCCCGCATGTGATATTTTGCAAGAGGTAGAGAAAGGCGTGCGCCCCAACCAAACCTGCCTGCGTCGGCATGCCAGTCAGACACCATGACCACATGGTGAAAAAATGAAAAAGTCGAAAAACTTTTCACCTCGAAAAAATATGTCTAAAAGAAATTCTGATGTATTTTTGCGCGCTGATTCCGAATTTTAGATATGAGAGCTCACGAAAACGTTTATGAAAAAAGTTAAGCTTGAAAAACTGCAAATTTCGAAAAATCGCATGTTTTTCGGACAAAAGGACGGGCTTTTTTTTCCCGCACCTCTGATCATTCTGATTTTTGGTTTTTTTCTGTCTGATTTCATTCTGACTTTTTCATTTTTCCACAAAAAATGAAAAAGTCGAAAAAATTTTCATCTCAAAAAATAATGTCTATAGGAGTTTCTGGTGTATTTTCGTGCGCTGATTCTCAATTTCGATATGCGAGATCATGAAAACTTATTTGAAAAAAGTTATATTTGAAAAACTGTAAAAATTTCGGAAAATCGCGGGGTTTTCAGACAAAAGGCCGCGCCCAAATTTTTCCCATATTCCGATTTGTCTGATATTTCAGGTGACGTTAGATACCTGTAGTTACTTCAAAAAGTTAATTGGCGCTTCTTGGAGAAATCAGTATTTGGAAAGTTACATTAATTTTTTGAAAAACCGACCACCCCGTTCCAGCGCATGGACGCGGAATGAAATCACCAACATTTCGAATCTAGTCCTCTGCTTCCTTATTCTAACGCTTTTTTCAAAATGTTTCTAGCATAATTTTTTTTAAGCTACTTTCGAATCATTTTGATGCTGTTTCGACTCCTTCTCGCTTGCTGAATTTGATTCTCTACGTCGCTTTTTGGCCCGTTAACGTGCATCTGCTCCGAGCGTGTAAAACATGTGCATGAACAGTCTACCGCACAAACAGAACCCGGTTTGCGTCACCTGCGAGCAGGGATGGATTACTGGACAGCTCAGGAATATAAATGGACGCTTTTTTTGAAAATGGCGACAATTTACGTTGATTATTTTTGATTTTATACTGTTTTGGACATTGCTTATTTTTAACTCAACTCACAAAAACAATTGCTGCGCAGAAGACTAGCATCTCTACAGATCGAGCATGAACCAGAAACGGGCCACGATCGCGGATCCAAGTGATGTTCTCAGGGTGCTCAACGATTATTTTATTATTTTTCGATAATTTTTGCCAATCTCATAATCCAAATAATTCCAATGCCCTCAGAAAACTATTTGAAAAAGATTTTAAAAAAACCTCATTCAGCAGTCGCTCTGTCTTGGAGCACGATACAGTATATTAGAGGCGGAGTTGAGGTGCCGACAAGCATTACCCAGTGCATCAGACGACCGACCTTCTAAACCGCTTTTTTTGCTAATGATTGTCAACAATGAGGAAAGCTATGATTAATTTGCCGAGTGAACAGCCAGTTCCTTCTCGAATCACAGCAGCATCTTGCACTTGCCTTGTTCACTTTTAGCGCATGGCCATTGGGTAGGATACTCTGATGACGAAATATGTTACAAAAGACCTATGTTAAAAAAATGTTTAAAAAAATTTTTAAAAAAATCTCATAATAAGTTATTGCTCAAATTAGAATCGATTGGAATTCGTGGTTGCTTGCTAAATTGGATCTCAGGTTACCTCTCCGAAAGGAGTTTCAGAGTGCGAATAGGCAATGTTCTCTCTTCTGAGAAAGCTGTTGTCTCAGGCGTCCCCCAAGGGACAGTATTGGGTCCTATCCTCTTTCTGCTTTATACTTTCGATCTCCCTAAGGTTTTCTCCCCCTACCCTAAACTTTCATGTCGGCTCTGTGCTGACGATATCAAGCTCTTCACTACTTTCGATCCACTCTCTCCATCCGACGTCCCCACTCAACTTCAGTCCGGGATTTTGGGTTTCACGGAATACTGCAAAACATGGCAGTTAGAAGTTGCTGAGAAAAAGTGCAACATAGTTCACATAGGACGAAATAATCCCCGAACCATCTACTCTCTTCTCTCTACAAATCTCGCAATCTCTGACTCTATTCGTGACTTAGGTGTCCATATCGATCCCCTCTTGAACTTTGATTCTCATATAAAGATTGTTTGCCATAAATCAACTTCACTTGTCTATCTCCTATTTCGTAGTATCAGTTGTACTATTCATTCCCCTTACATCTCAGCCTTCAAGTCATTCATTATTCCTGTATTAGAATATGCATCCTCTGTCTGGTCCCCATCATCCAAAGGTCTTGTTCGTAAATTAGAGAAAGTACAACACTTGTTTACTAGACTCTTACATTGTCGTTGCTCCAGAGTAGATCCTATTATTCCATGCTACTCCGATCGATTATCTCTTTATTCACTTAACACCTTGTATACTCGTCGTATTGTGATTGATATTGTCTTAGCTCTCAAAATTTTTGCCCATTTTGTTGACTTAGAACCTACACATTTCTACACATATCGTGCAATTCGTAGACGTAATGGTTCGTTTGTCCTTCATCTACCCCCATTCAAGAGAGAGAATCTCAAAGTATCTTTTTCTCACAGAACCGCTCGATTATTAAATAAATTGCATCTGATTTGTAACCCCAAATTGGCAATCCCCGTTATTAAGGTTCACTTATTTAAACACCCTGACTTACCTCGTGTTTTAGGAATAGAAGTTTCGAATCTTTGAGCTGCCCTCCAATCCATCCCCATCCATTCCCGTCTCCTTTTCCCTTCCATCTTTCGATCTACCTCGTCAAGTCATACACTTATATCCAGTCAGATATACACTGGATAAGCGGACTCCTCCATCCGTTTACGAGACTCCCTCTCCTCGATACTCGAATTGTGTGACTCCATGAGAAGATCGATCCCACCCCCTCCCCTCCCCCCCTCCCCTCCCCTCCCCTCCCCTCCCCTCCCCTCCCCTCCCCTCCCCTCACCTCACCTCCCCTCCCTTACCCCGTCCTCTTTTTACACGCATCCTTCCCTTTGTTGTATTCTTACTAACTTTATATTTCCTCGTACATCCTGTACTTGTTGAAGCACCTTCAGTGGTGTACGATAAATAAATAAATAAAAATAAATAAATAAATAAAAGACGATTGCCAACCCGACGTTCACATTGAAAAGCATGCTGGTTCCCTGCAAAATGATGATTTCGTGAGCAAACGGAGTTACGACTACTAATATCATGCAGGTTGAGAAGGATATGCATTCTCGAATTGACATCACCAGTGTGGACGTCTCAAGCAGGTTGATTGGCCAAAGATCACCTCACCAACTGTACTTGCACAGGCACTCCGAATCGATTCAACAGGCCGATACTGTAACCAGCCAAAACAGGAAAGAGGGGAATAGGCTCGAAGAAAATACCCATGTGAAAGTCACTCAAAACGAGCAGAATCTAAACAAAAAACAAAGTCATTCTTCTAAAGTCAAAAAAAGTCATTCTTCTATTCAATTGTTTATTCAATCTATTTTCCGGCCATCAGGAATGAAGAATAAAGTGATGAAATCTATAGATCGGTTGCAGATTCTCCTCGTTTCTCTAACTCGCGAGAGACCATGCGAATTGACGAGAGTATGAAGCCGATTTGGTAAAATCGTTACCTTGACTCACCTGAATGTAGATGAGATATTTGCGGATGCTCGCTTGATTTGGAGGGGTCAGCTTGATTAAACAGCGAAGAGAAATAGTGTGGAGAACGAGGGACAAACAGAACACAATGCGGAGAAAGAGAAAGATCCGATCCTGGGTCGCCAGAAAAACGTAGATACTCATTTTGAACTGAAAGAGCAGGATAGATATCGATGAAATAGTACTCAAGAGAAGTACGTGTTTTACCGAATTCTAAAGCAAGCAGATGCATATACTCATTACGAAAATGGCAGGCGTCAAATGAGGAAATGATGAGACATAAAAGTAACATCGTGAAATTTGTGTTGAGGAATTCTAGAACAGTCACGTGTTTGCAGTCCTTTATTTCATCATTTTGATCATTTTGACGCCTCCCAACCAATATTTGGAAATTTAATTGTTTTAATCTCAATATTTTCAAAACTAGTGACTCATTTATAAACAGTTGAAATCTAATGAGTAGGAATCAAAATAACACAATAAACACGAAAAAATCGTTATTTCAATTTGGAACTGTAGTTACGGTAGTCATTGAAGAGTTGTCTATTCTTTTCACCTGTACTACTTCTTCTGGTACGTTTCCGCAAATCCTTCCTTTCACGAATCGCATCACATTGAGGCATTTCGTCCGATAGGATGGAGTGCAGTAGAGGATTGTTAGAGAATGGACGAGTGTGTGCTTGGTTAGAATGAGCACGGAAATCGGAGAGAGAATAGTTGCTGAAACAGAATGTGATAAATAGCAAAATAACTATCAGTTACGTCCTCATTTTGTGCTGTCTCGTACCATCATATGCAACAAGTTGCTTTTTTATCGAAGTCAAGTTAGATACGAGTGTCCTCAAAACACATACCAATTCGCTCAACGTTATCTGACTGTCCGAACATTTTCAACTCAAATGCAGTGTTTGTGAATGCAGTAATAATATAGGTGACACTCGGAACCGCGCCCTGCAAAGTGGAAACATAAGAATGGAAAAAAAAGCACGAGAAAATGTGTCTTTCATAAATTGTTTTGTCACAGATTTTCATATTTCGTCATCACTCGACAGGCGATCAAAATACCTGAAGTATCAAAGATCGAATAGCGAGTCGCTGATATCTGAATACATTATTATAAAATATAGTTTAACGTATACAAATATTTTTTGAACTGTTTTCTGAACTGTGATGAAATTATGTTTTTCTGAATAAAGTTTCGAAATGGTACTATAAAAAAATGATAAATTGCATCAAAATCACTCACCTTCGAGTAGTCTTGCTGGAGTTCTGCATGCCCTTTCTCACCTCAAATAGCAATTGGAAAAGCATGAATAGAATGATGAGGATGATGGCAGTGCACCCCGGAACTGCTACTGAATCAGATGAAATTATTCCAGTTGATTTTTTTTCTGAGGTCGAAATGTCTCGCAACTCGAAATGCCAGATGTTCGGTATTCAACCAGAAAGCAAAAGTTCTATTTTTCAACAAAATCATAAGTACTATAATTAGCAATCTCCACGTTATTATTCGTCATGATTAGGAACGCAAAAGTCGTTCTTGCCTTTACCCATTTCAATTCGGAAGGAAGGCGGGTCTGAATAATAAATAATATTACTAGAATGGACCTCAATCGCAAGACCAGATTATCATTCATTAGGCAATCAACTCTTCATTTTCCAAAAATTAAGACAAAATGTAATTAATTTACTTGCCTCAGAATACAGCAGTGCTTCCCTATAGAAATAGAGGTAAATCGTTATTACGACGAGCGTACCAACTTGGATAAATAAATAAAGCACATTTCTCTTCCATCAAAAAAATACGAATAGATTATTGGCAGTTAACACAACCTGGACCAAACATAAATTAAATGTCTTTAGATGTGCTTTTTTTTTCGAACAAAAACGATGCATTATCGAATTCATGTCTAACCCTCGCGTTCAAGTGAAGCAAACCACCCTTGTTCCTTAACTTTACATTCACTTACGCTCATTCTATAATAAACGCATGCAAAGTAGGAGACAACAACTTCCGCGAACATCAATTCCATAATTGTCTGAGAGCTTCAAATTATCTACAGAGCTGGATGTTGCTCACGAAAAATGGCGCAGCTTTAATCAGTCTCGAAATGAGAGAGTCGGAGTAGATCAATCCCTTGTTGAACAGGAATATGGGGGCGTATAGATCGACGCATAAATCGACCGCGAGGGACGATACCTGAGATTTTTTAAAACAAATTCTTTTTTTCAAATAAAGCGGCAGATGAGCTGGCAGCGAAATCTAGACGCAAGAGGTGATTTGGACAACGTTTGAGACCTCTCTTGTCGCCTTCTTCTGCATTCAAAACGCAGTGATCAATTGGAGTCGAAAGTTGACCCTGTGCAGTATTGAGAAATTTCTAACCATCAAGCAGACGAGGTACTTGCGATAGTGCTTCCCAGGGCGTCGTCATCGTTGGCAATCAGCCGCAGAATCAGTGAAGTGATCGAGAATGTGAGAGTGCCTAGGAAATTGAATATAGGTGAATATAAGAACATTTACTGCCAGCTGCGCCAGCGTTTAGAACTAATAATGTTTGCAAACACTAACCGCTTCCGTATTGCGCGATCGCGATAGCCTTCTCGAACCCGGCGTCTATCTCGGTTGAGATATTCATTACGGGGTTGGATATACAGTGTAGGAAGAATGCCAGAAAGGGACTACTAGTCGCTTAGTTCGGTGAATGTCACTTGCACCCAAGAGAAAAGCACCTGTTGAGTGAGAACGAACGGCTGGAGGAAAGGTTTTCATCGTGATAGCACTAAGCACCGTTGCATCATCGTACACATATCATATCTGCAGCTTTTTACTCGAAAATCATGCTAAAAAAATGGGTATGTGCGTTGATGCAACTGATGAGAAGAAGGAGTGGAACGGGATATTGTGACCATCACAATAAGATCACAGATGAGAAAAATTCAACCACTGTCTACATCGTTTTGAAAAAGAAATATTACTTATTATACAGTACCGGACAAAAGTTTGGAAACAAATTTCAAATCGCTGTAACTTTTTTCGGAATTTGGATAGAGATCCACGGTTTGAAGCATTCGATAGCATAAACATTCAAGAATAACGTGATGGTATTGAATTGGACCCTGCTCCATATCTTATTTTTTAGAACTCATAATGCGTAGTCATGTTAGCAAAATGTGGACATAGCTCACCAACATTTTTTGTAGCCTCTCAAACGTGCTGTGTAGAAAGTACAATCCTAGATGTACACAGTGCAGTTACGACTCGTTTTGCCGATTTTTATTGAACCCTCCAGCTGGATTTTCCAACAACACCGAAATTTCGAAAAATAATTTTATTTTTTGTTCTAGTTGAGCTACAGGTCCCAAATTGGGTAGGATGTGTAAGTAGATAGTGATACATCTTTGTTTAATTTTGGGCCCAATAGAACTCATTACGCGAAAAATCGTTTTTCTACAATGTTCAATTTTTGGTCTCCAGAAACTCTCCAGCCACTGTCGGTAAAAATCAACCAAGTTTACATGTGTTATCCTAGTTCTTCAGTATATTCACGATTAAAATTTCGTCTCGATTGGACACATTTGAGGAAAGATATAGAGCGAGAACTTTGATCAAAAACCGTGTGGAGAAACACTGATTCAAAAAATAAATATTTCGTAGAATGTGTGTTACAGTGCTTAAATTGTGAACAGTAAATTGTGAACTAATGGGCATGGTGTCTGACTGGCATGCCGACGCAGGCAGGTTCGACTCCCGCCCGCAGGTGATGTTTTGCAAGAGGTAGAGAATGACGGAGAGAGGTAATCAGCCTTCCTATTGTGTTACATCTGTTTTAATTCGACTGAATTTGCAATGAAATACAATATTACCATTCAGGACTGGATCGAAAACATGATTATTTCTTGATCCTCTCATTACCGTACCTGTAGAAGGATCGTATCTTTCAACGTCATCGAGAGGGTTCAGCGCGAACGGATTTATAGTTAACTGGTGTCTGAAACAAATTGATGTACCTCGACTTACTCCCCCATGCACATTTTGAGCGCAGTTGGATGACTAGTACAATAATTACGCTGCCCACTATTTCGAAGCAGGCTTTTCCCACACAGTTTCTGACCAAAGTTCTCGCTCTATATCTTTCCTCAAATGTGTCCAATCGAAACGAAATTTTAAGCGCGACTATACTGAAGAACTAGGAAAACACATGTAACCTTGGTTGATTTTTACCGACAGTGGCTGGAGAGTTTTTAGGAACCAAAAAAATACACGTTTTAGAAAAAACGATTTTTCGCGTAATGAGTTCTATTGGGCCCAAAATTAAACAAAGATGTATCACTATCTACTTACACATCCTACCCAATTTGGGACCTGTAGCTCAACTAGAACAAAAAATAAAATTATTTTTCGAAATTTCGGTGTTGTTGAAAAATCCAGCTGGAGGGTTCAATAAAAATTGGCACAACGAGTCGTAACTGCACTGTGTACATCTAGGATTGTACTTTCTACACAGCACGTTTGAGAGGCTACAAAAAATGTTGGTGAGCTATGTCCACATTTTGCTAACATGACTACGCATTATGAGTTCTAAAAAATAAGATATGGAGCAGGGTCCAATTCAATACCCTGCTCCATATCTTATTTACATTATTCTTGAATGTTCATGCTATCGAATGCGTCAAACCGTGCATCTCTATCTCAATTCCGAAAAAAGTTACAGCGATTTGAAATTTGTTTCCAAACTTTTGTCCGGTACTGTACTTATTAGGCAATATTTGATATCCATGGCTATTTCCATCGAAGAGAAATCATCGGGATGGACTGGTTGGGATAATCTTTTCAATTCAAAACATATTTTCAGTAACTATCTTATGAGGCGCAGATCTGAGGGTCAGCACTTTATATATCTCTCACACAACAATCACATAATTTTCAATCTCTTCTTTGCTGTGACGACAATAATTCAGGTGATAAAACGGCACGTAAGATTCGCACATATTGTCGTCAGGCATTGTTTTCATTCCATCACCACTGGAATTTAGTCTTTACTACACATGCATGGTCACTTGCATGTTCCTCAAGGTGGATTATTAGTTGTTGCCGAAAGATGTTTTACTGATCTTCGGAAACCCTTGTCTGTAACTCTTCCGATTGAAGTAGCAGTTTTCCGGAACGGATCGGAAACTTCAATATCCGCTCTTTTTTTTTATGAAACACACCATGATTCGTCCAGATCTAAGTTTATCGTCCAAAACTGCACATCGAAGCCCCAAACGGGCTAAACTTGTCTGCTGATCGTTTCCGCGTAGTCAACGGCAGATAATCCGTTTGAGCACTGGAGATACTGCGAGAAAAATCTGTTGAAACAAATTCATGCTCGAAATAGACTTCAGATAGGGAATACGAACCACCCGAAACATTTTACCAAGACTATTCAGAACTTGAAGAGAGCATAGTATGGCGTAACATCTACCTAAACAAGGTTCCAATGCAATGTTAGCCGATTGTAGTTATACGAATTTAATTGAATAGATAACTTTATCGATGCTTCACTTTTCCCTGTGATTTATCGTGAATATAACCAAGTTCCTTCAGTCGCGTTGTCCAATTTGATCGCATAAATTTTTCGAATTCAGTCGGAGTTATGAAAGTCATTGCCTGAAAAAAATTGTCTGTAGAAAAATCAGTGGTAGACACTAGTAATGGCAAATTGGAAATCAATGCATTTCCTAAGTATATTTCTCCTTTATCTGATTGATGAGCGGTATTCTGATTGGAATTAGTTAAACAAACACATCGCAAGAATTAGGAAGCTGACCCTTCGTCCTTGAAAAAAATGGCATCCCATGGGCGAAAAGAAGCAATTCCGGTCATACACTGACTCTACGCTGCTCGAAAAGCGAATTTCGCTCCTGAAAGATTACACTCGTGTAAATTTTTATGTTTGAGATGTTTCATACCTCCTATACAGTGAATGTGCGTATGCAATGCTGATTGTGCATAGAAGTACGGATACGATGAAAATACGGCACATGTCGGTGAGAACCCCATAATGGTAATGATCGGGATCGAAAAAAAAGATCGTTGGGGAAGGGCGGAGTTAATTTTTTTATGATACACTAAAACATGAACACTCTCAATATCTCGAGAGTGTCAGTCGAACTTTATGTATAATAGTCAGTGATATTAGGAAACATATTAGCCCGTTGGTCGTTGTTCGATTATGGGTGTCGATAATTCGCTTACACTATGAATTTGCATTAATTGAAAATAGTTGCAAACACGATAGTGATACATTCCAGCGACTCCCAGTCCCACTCCCTCTTGTCCCACGCACACTCCCACAATAGTTATGATAAAAAGGGATTTCATGTTGTGATGGATTTAAAACGGAGTAGCCGGTATGAACCGTGTGAACGGCATGCTGAATCCGTCAAAAAAAACTACTAGTGAATCGGATGTGGATATTATCTGATCCATTGAGTGGACGATGGTCTAATACAGTTGATGATAAAAACCGGATCTATACATCCAGGATAAAACGTTTCCGTGCGAGTAGACAAACTGAGGCTAGTGGAGGGGCTTCATCAGGGATTTTCAGGATTCAATATGACTGGAGAATGGCGTTTTACATTAGGTGAGCAATCTGGATGGTGACTAATGATGAAAAATCAGAATCAGACACTCCTCAATTCGTTCAATCTCTTGCCTATCAGAGAAACGAGAGAGCGGAACATCACTAGTGATTGTGAGATGCATCAGAAGAGGACTTGCCTCGAATTCATCCGCCCATTTGCCCTATTCTGCTGGCATTTTCTACTCGGAGTAAATGATTTGTTACTATGCAGTTGGCTATTTTACCGCGTTTTGTCGACATGGATCCTTCCGTAGTGCTGACGTGTATGCTCACGAAGCACATTTGGCGTATGTCTCTGGATTCTCGACAATCTTGATTGTTTCGTGCATGCATTATGATGCGGTTAACAATAAATGAATGAATTAGCTGAATTTTTAAAAAATGTCATTCCATTTGTACTAGCGTGTGTAGTCGATGTATTACTGAATTAAGGATTGTTCATTGTCTTGCTGGCATTTATTTAACGAACTCGCAGACTGAACATAAATTCTCAGAGTCGTTGATCTACGCAATTCAGATTCCACGGAATGTCATCTGGAAAGAGGCTCGATATTATTGCACATGCATTTTGGTCCACGGCTACGGGGGCGAGGTGTTTGGACACGGTTCATGCGGACAAGTCAGGGTCAATTTGTCAGGTACAAAGGAAGAGAGACGGGGTAGGTGAGCAGAGGAAGAAGAGGCGCGAGACAAGGGATGTCGCCTACTCATTATTGTACCGAGGTACACCCGCCATGAGTGAGCAAAAAAAATCCGCACTAAAAAAAAAAAAAAAAAAAAATCATATTCAAAACCGGCAAGAGAGCATCGGAAAGGAATGCGGGAAATTGTTTGAACACCCTTGCTACTCACCGCGAGTCCTCTCACATTGACTCCTCCCTTCGGCTGCCAGCTCACTCTCATGATATTCGACGTTGACGTCGTGTAGTTTGCATGCTCCACGACTCCGGACAGCCTGACAAATATGACGCCGTAAGGTCTATCGTGTGTGTGTCTAAAGTATGGTCCTGTGGTAACTTTTGATTCCGAATCGATTGGCGATGTCCGTTTTTGGAACAGCTGCTCCAGAATCCCTCTACGACACGACGTCGATTTGGCCTCGATTTGGCACGTTTGAACGATCGATGTTTATTTGCTCACTTTGCAATCACACTGCCGCCCAGATATCCGTCGTAGAGCACCAACGAGTCACAGCACGAGTTCGCTTCGAGCAGAATGATCTGCGATCAAATGTCGGTGTATCATTTCAGCACTAGTAAACTCATTTCTTTCGATGTCAGAAGTCGATTTAGAACACTTTTTTTTTTACATCTTGTAGAGATCTAAGATCCCGTTTGTTCGCTCTACCGTCTCTTTCTTCCATCTCTCGCCGAAAGAACGACGAGAGCGTACACAAAATGATGAGACATTTACTCGAATTGCGCACCCTAGTGCTTTCTCACACATACTAGTAAGACTGAAAGGCGGCCGGGGTCAATACTGGTCCATATCTGCGATAAATTCACATGATATTCTCACCTCCACTTCGACCTTCTTCCCCTCCTCTACGGTCAGGAAGCGATGCGGCGAAGGGAAACCCGGGAGACGTAATCTGCAGTGATGTTGGCTATTCTTGTTGCGACCCAGCCACACCCATCCCCCCTGCCTATTGTAAAACCCGGAGAGGAGGAGGAGGGGGTCTTGGTCGACTAGCCAACACTAATCAGTAAATGGCTGGAGAGTAAAGTGATTGTAGCATTTGAGAGGACTCTTTGACACTCTCTCGCATCTCAGAGAAGCGAGAGAGCATGCGAGGAGGGTCGGTCTGGAATGGGCAATAGTAACCATACGATGGTTCCTTCTTTATAGTCTTCTCCGGTGCAGGTCGGCTCGGCGTCAATTCTCTCTGTAAAATAAATATTATTTTCTGCTGCATAAACTTCTTCGATACAACAACAAGTTGCATAATCGAATGTTTTCAATTTATCTTTTAAAAAAAAAACACACGTACACGAGCGCATGCGACGGGAAGTTTGGCCATTCAGTCAATGTTCATCCACTGCCCAGATGATGTCGTGGTATCAATAGCGAGACAATCACCTTCGGGAAACCGGAAACGACGAGTTTGCTATTATTCCTATTGTTTAACATCGCGCCTCGGACGTAGATACAATAATACCATTGTGCCGCTCATATTCTTGATTCGTGAACTTTTCATTCAAGAACTTTTGTTTCACCTGGATAGAAGTTCTCGTAATCCCACTCTGACCCGTCGACCCATCCGAAATGATCATTGTTGTGCATCGAACCGCCAAGGAACACTCCATTAAGTGCTCCATTGGAGGCGGCTTGACGACGAATGAATGAGCTTTCCTAAACGATTTATCGATAATAATAATTATTATTATAAACGTTTATAATATACAGTACGATGACGATAATTCATCAGCGATCACATTTAAACGTGACTTTTATATTGTGAATCGATGCCAGAGTAGCCCGAGAAACTTGCAGATCAATTGGGCATCTTGCCAGTTCGAGGCGGCTTTGCCGACCTGGAAGAAAAGGATCTGAAGAAGTAACTTTATCGAGCCGGCCAAGATGCCGCAACGCTGTGTTCCCGAACTGATCTCAGTGCTGCAGTGGTGTGCCAAAAGTCCCGGACCCCTAGTTTATCAGACTTTTTCGTCTCTGTGACCGACGAGAGAGAATGCATAATGAGGTGTGCGGGACTAGGCAGACATATGATACGTGAGACAATTGTTATGTGCGGTAACGATATTGCGGATTAGTTCGCATCCAGAAGGCTATCATTCGAAAGTTCTCATCCTAGTGCCTGCGCACTAGAGATGCCAAATCGGCATCGATTCTCTTCAAATCGAATGTTGTCTCGCAGGTAATAGAATCGAGAGAGCGTGCGATCTGAGGAGAGTCGGATGCCGGTCATCAAAAATGCGCACCTGATAGCACACTCCATCCTCATCGTCGTCTGCGAATCCATCGCATCCGTCGGCTGACATAAGGGGCTGGTGCAGTTGCTTGACGCAGAACATGCGAGTGACCGTTGTCAATTCTCTGCCCGCTGCGAATAACTTGTTGGTAATCGTTTTTTTTGTTTGCCCTCCAACTACTCGAAAACGAAGTGAGCTAGGAGAGAAAGAGCGACAGTCGCACCATAAGTGTGTCGCACTGTGCATTAATAGTTATTATTATGTATGGATTTCTGATCTGCAAGTACCGTAAGTCCAGTTCCCTTCGAGCAGAATGACCCAGGTCACAACAGCATCCGGCGTGCATTCCTTGTCCAAATCTGAGCACGCGTGACACGTCGAGATATTTGCGAGCAATGAGCTTACCTTGATGGTACATGCCGTTCTCCGGCTTGAAATCAACCGCCGATCCGTCCGTCCATTCCCACTGCGTCGACGCCGGATCGCAAACGAGGCCTGAGCAAACGTTCTTAATTTCCAGATGTTTTCTCTTGCGACTCAGATAAGGCTGTATGACTTGTAGTGATACCGTTTCGGTTTGCGACTCTCCTCCCTCTGCACACTCTTCCGTTTCTCTCACCGGCGAGATAGTGTGCGGAATGGAAATGGAGAGACCTAAACCGAAAATGCATCCCTTATAAGATGGGTCAAGAGTGATCTCTAATATAGTGTACGTCTGATACAATCACACGTTTCCTGTTTGGGTGACTCAGATGGTCGTGCGACACCTCTTTGAAACCGATTCTTGCTCATGTTCTTTGCTCGTTCTGCACTATCTTTTTTTAACGCTCCTATAATCACGTATCCTTCAAAGGTGGGAGGAGCTCGTGCCTTCCAATAGGATTGTTGCTGAAAAAATACGGTGATTGTTTGAGTTAAGGATATTACTTGCCGGAAACCGGAAATTTCACTGCTGCTAGTTTCCCAAAACGAAGTGGGGGGGGAGGAAGCTGCGCTCGACGAGTTTCGCATTTCCGATATTACTAGTCTTTAGTAGGGATGGCAACCGAATACTTTCCTCGTGTGACTCTCAACCGAAAGCCTTGGTATCGGGTGACGGTATTGTCGCCAAGGACATGGGTTTTGAAGGAAGAATCGGATGCTGTTTGACATCGCTATGCGCTCTTGCGCGTCGCTCACCTCCTCAGTGTGAATGATGATGGGCTGCGCCTCCACCTCGGCGCATCTCTCGATCGCGTGGTTGATCGCTCGATCGAAGACTTTCGTCTGCGATCCTCCTTCCTCCTCTCGACATTCGCCGTCGCGCACCAGCTCGAAGCCTTGCGGACACGAAGCATACGATGTGGCTCCGACGGAGTCTGAACGATTCTCTCGAGAATTTTACACAAGTTTTGGGTACGGTCTTGCGAATCTCTTGCAGGGTAACTATCATGAAGAAATGAAGAGAAATGTGAGTTCTGGTCACTCTCTTGTCAATCGTTTTTCCAATCGTTAATCATCTCTCTCTGAACCCATAATACCCGAACGTCGCGCTTGTTCGATCCAAATCGATGATCCGCGTTTTTAAACTCAATTTCTCGGTACTTTCCTGATATTTGGCCCCTTTCATATACCCCTACCATGTATTCCAGCTCTTTCTAGGCTTTCATTGAAAAAAATTCGGGTTTGGATTGACGGAGCGTAGATCGCTAAGGAGACAGTGATATTTGAGAAATACGATGTATTATTTGACGGGGGGGGGGGGGGGCAAAAACAATAAAGTACCCGATTTTTCGGTCTAGACTGGTGGAGAAGGGTAGAATTGTCAATCAACTTCAACAAAAAATATACTTTATCTCGATTTTGGTCTACATCGCGAGGGTTTGCAAGACAACCGTCAAATGGATATCGATAAAATCGAGTGGGCATGTGGAGAAAGACACATTTCGGCAATTCGAGTAGACCTTGCATGGTTTTAAGAATAATCTATTGTATAGTGTAGATCGCATCGGATAAATTGTTTGAGCATATCATCAGAAAATTCTAGGCGATACCTCATCTGTCGTATGAGGAAAGCGAAGAACTCACGAAGTAAGACAAAGCAGGCGAGAAGTGATGTCCTCATGGCGACTGCTAGAAATGAGCACTCGGAGATGATTTTATGCTCAAATTTATCCTGATAAGATGATTGAAATGCACAATAAGGCACAGACGACCACGCCTCGCTGACCAATTTCCGCTACGCCCTGCTGACCAATTCCTATAAGAAATTCACGCCATTGGCACACTCTCATGATAAGATCGAAAGCTCATTTTTTTTGGGAATCGACGGAATAATCAACGAGCGTCTCGCTGTAAAAATGATGAGAAGATGAACGATTCATGTTACTGTATTTTTTAGCATGTGATATCCAAACACAATAAGGAGACAATGGAGCTGTCGCATTAATCTACTGTTAGCACTAGCTGATACTTAATTTTATGTGGAGAAAATCAATAAGTTTTGTGGGGCACATCTATTTTACCTTGCGTCAAAGATTTTTTTTTTAAATATTCGTATTTATGGGATGAACTCAAGCGCCCTCTGTCTAGGTATCGCGCCGAGCCGGGGATCGATCCCGCGACTTCTGTTTACCGTTCAGATGCTCTACCACTAGGCTACTCGGAAAACTGACCCATCCTCCATGAAAGAAATTGCAGCCGAACATTATCAAGATTTTATATTGCACGCCATTACTGCTCTTACTCAAAATGTCGCTATCGTGACGCGATGTGCAATGTGTGTATCAAACACTACGATCGAACGGAAGACAAATGACGGATAAAAAGATACCGCATAAATATATTCCAAACAACCATTTCCGTTCAACATCAAGCTTCCCGAGTATCTCGAGAAGAAAATCTTAGCAAAATTTATAGTTATCATACATCGTGATTTTACAGGCATAATTGTCTAGAGAATTTTATATTTATGTGTCTAGCAACAACCACAATCTTTCAGCTTTGTTTGTATTGTGTGGTTGCTGATGAAACCTATTCCGCTCGACTTTCACTGCAAGCTGTCTCTACTAGCATGCAGAACGTCTCTAAATCTGTCCTAGATGATGCTCAATTCTTCGCACAGAGCGAATACTTCAAATTGGTAAGGATTCTTCCTCTCTTTCTATCTCAGTTTCTACAAATGTGCAGATGCTCGCAGTAAGAATCGTTTTCGCATCGATTGCTCTCATTCTTCTCACCGCTCATCAATTTCTCAGGAGGTGCTAGGTTAATTCATTAAACAATTATGTTAATTAAAAATATATTAGATATTATAGCAAATTCCTCGTTCATCCAACCCTCAATATTTTACTCAACTTTCATTTCACGTGGATTTTTCTCAATTGTTTATATGTCCTCTTGGAACATTGTTGGACCGTATATCTGCTTGCTACCATGAGGTTCAGAAAATCAATGGAGATTATGTGAAATCGATAAAAAAAGAGATACAACGGATTTGCTGCAAACGGAGAAACAGTGTGGGTTGAGCAAGACGGCATATTCGACAACGATCTATGGTATCGATCTTGATCTGGTTGATCAAGTACTTTGAAATCTCATTATTTATGTATTTCATTTAAATATATAAAAATATATTTTTACTCCAAGAACAATAGTCTCGATGTTCGCCATTGCGATCGAACGGCATGCCGCATCCGCTTAATTCCAAACATACGAACAAACCTCAAATGCCTTCGGATATAAGTTGGCTCTATTCCATGTAAGTATTGATCTTCCTCACTAAATCTACTGATTTCACAAATGATACCGTTCGCCTAACTGTGACATATTAGAAACCTGCAGCTCTGTGTTTAGAGGACAACAGATTTGGAAAATAGCGAATTTCTTTGAAATTCTTCTTCTTTCGATCCCGCTTGATTTCGTTCGGAAAGTTCATTCTAGGTCCAAAAGCGAGTGGCGAGCGGTTGAGTCGCGATTTTCGCTCTCCGACTCCGGTTCCCTCCGCCCAGGATCTAGTCTCCCTCTCCCAGAAGCGTTTGGCACGCGGGAGTTGTACGCCACCCTGATGAGTCGCCATCTCTACATCGGCACCATCAACGCCAGGACGCTCGCCCCCAAGGACAAGCAGATCGAGTTGGAACTCGCCCTCGACAAGATCAAGTGGGACGTGCTAGCAGTGCAGGAAGCAAGGATTGTGGGTTGTGCCTCGTTCAATCTTACATCCTCAGGCACTGTAGTCTACCACTCGGGCGGTCCTACTGCGTCCCATGGCGTGGCATTCCTGCTCCGACCGCACCTCGCGCGACGAGCTGTGTTCCATGGCCTCTCCCCTCGTCTAGCGACTCTCCTCCTACCCATCGAGCGCCTCTTCCTAGTCTGTGCGTATGCTCCAACGTCGTCCTACGATGACAAAGAGTACGATACCTTCATGGACCAGGTTGAAGCCACTTTGCGGAGAGCGCCAAGAGGCTGTATGCCAGTGTTGGTTGGGGATTTCAACTGTAGAGTCGCGCGTGAACCTGGCAATGAAAGACTTGTCGGTAACTACGCTTCTCCGACCCCCAACTCGCGTGGACGGACTTTCACAGAAGTCTGCGTGAGAACCGGCCTGCGCATTTGGAACACGTTCCCGAAAAAGAGACATGGCCGGATCTGGACTTGGCGATCTCCCAACGGCTCCACATTCAATCATGTTTTCTGTGTTTTTCTTGCAATTTATCTGATTGGCTTATCGCATGGATTGACGAGCAGGACCTTACCGCATTAGATGGTATTTGTGATATCCTCTCCCGGATCCACTCGTGCAATCCAGTTCGTGTTGTCGTTTCGACAGTCCTCCGTCAGCCGTGAGAATGTGACCGATGAGAATCTCGGACTGCGAGCGATCAACGAGGAAGAGACCTGTGAATAAGTGTTGCCTGGTCGAATGGCGATCTCTCCAGTCAGCACACTCTCATTGCCATTGGCTGAATAGCACAAAAAAGAGAAAGATTGCATTACATAATGAATGGACGGGCGCAGCACTGTTGATAAACGGTCGATTATTATATTATTCGTAATTTTCAAATGCAATTATTACTATTTTGTTTTATTCGTGATCTGAAACGACGATAGTTGCGACTCCGCTTCACATAAATATTTTCAGTCGAGATATCCGACATAAAATCTGACCGCCAACGGCAATAACAAACAACGAGCATCTGAATGCCGAATTCATTACAACGTATAAAACGTCATCGATAACACATAATAATGCATCAAATAATGATATCTTCAGTGAAATTTGATATAATTTTGTGATAACATGTATGATTGGTGGACAGGGGTATAAATGTTGATGACACTAACAACAAAGCGATTTACCGATCTTGTTCTCTCTTTATGTTTCTGATATCACTCATATTCTTGCCTCATTTCTGGATGTTACTATCAAAGCCTATGCTGATGACATTAAACTCTATGTTTCATATTCTCTGGATACCATGAACTCTCGTGTATCCCAGTTACAGTATGCTCTTAATGCCATTTTCGAGTGGACTATCACTAACCAATTGTCTCTCTCCGAGTCTAAGTGTACTCATCTCCATATTGGTTCCTCCTCTCCTGTACCCCAGTACTCAATCAACAATGTCATTCTCAATACCGTACCCCAACAGCGTGACCTAGGTGTTCAAGTTGTCCCCTCTCTTTTAAATGCTCCATCCATTGATGCTCGTGTTAAAATAGCCACTACTGTTATGAATATTATGCTCCGAGCAGTTTCTGTTAACAATCCTGATATCCTCATTAAATGTTTCCGCACCTATGTTCTTCCTCATCTCGAGTTTGCTTGTCCTTTCTGGAACCCTTATCTCAAAAAAGAGAGTCAGAAGCTTGAGAAAATCGAAAAAAAAAAAAAAAAAAAAGAAGTTCACTCGAATCCTATTCTATCGTTGCTTTCCGTCTCCTTCCTATCCTCATGCTCTACCTTCCTACTCTAAACGTCTGTCTCATCTCGGTATTCAAGCGCTTTTTGAGAGGAGAGTCATCTTTGATCTTGTTCTGGCCCGTAGAATTATGAATGGAGAAACCATTCTCGACCGTAATAGATTCTTCACGTTGGAATACATATTGAACACACCAAATCCACACCTAGATATCATTGTTTCTCACGTAGAATCGCTAGAATCTTGAATGCTTTACCATCTTATGTTCATTCATCGTCTAGTGTCCATGTGTATAAGAAGAGATTACGTGAATTAGATTTCGACTTTAGTAAATACATCTTTCGCTAGAAATATTCGAATATTCTATCCCTTATATTCCCCTCACCCCTCCCCCTCCTTCAACGATCGTCAAGTAAATCTACATCAACCCTTCCCCTTCCCCCTCCTAATAGTCCCCCCTTTTAGAGATCTATGAAACTGGTTCCGGAGTATAGTCTACCTGGTGCCCGAGTTTTCTCCTCCTTGGTTTCCCTCACCCAGAAGAAAGACAGATGGAACCAGCGGATTATATCTTCGTATTTATACTTGCTCCTCCCAATTATCCATCTTATCCTCATTGAGAGGAGAGTCACATCGTTCTTGTCATAATCACATCATTATTTTACTACCGTATCCCATTGCGCCTCGAGCGTAGATAAAATATATAAATATATATATTTCCGCATAGATCCACAATCTCAACCTTCCTGCACGTATCGCAAACTGGCTCACATGGGTTTTGGTGAGGTCTTAGCGACGAGGTCAGGTTCGGCCTGGTATCACCTATTCTTTGAACGGCTGTTTAGATTGATGCTGACTCTTGATGATTTGGTCAACATTGGATTGCTTTCAGCCGTAGACCTGGCTGCGATAATTTTGAACTCCGTTTTCATCTTTATCATAATAACGAGGAGTCTACTTGATATTATAACTTATCATTGCATCATTTCAGAACCCCAAAAGATCTATCCAATTACGCCGTACTCTTGCTGAATATTGCCTGTTGTGATCTGTTCACTGCTTTCTGTAGTTTAATGTGTATTGCCAGGTAACGCAACACGTTTTTTCTCCAATAGTCTGTTCCTTGAGGCTTCAACAAGTTGCGGGTTGTATGCATTTCGTTTTCGTCGGACCTTGCACACTAATTGATGCGCGATTATGCCATGTGTTCTGTGGTTGAGTGATATTCATATTTTTTAACGTTTTTTTAAATTATTTATTTATTTTTATTTTGAGCTGTGTCAGCTGCAACCATTGTGCAGTCGAATCTATTACTTCTTGTCTCATTCACCTATCGACTCTACATGGTCTCGCCAACCCGACAAAGCTTGCAACGACTTTGGATTGGTTCAGGAGTCGAGACGTTTATCTCAATGTCGAATATGGTGATCAAACAAATCAAGCGAGTGAATTCCATACACTTTCAGAGTGGAATCTACCTATCTGGATCATATCCAGTCACCTCTTCGAATGTAACAATGAGCATGATTGACCTGTCGGGAGGGCCCGGTGATAATGTGTTTCAACGAATCACGATAATTACTCTCGTGGGCACGGTTTTCGTCTGCTTTAGTCTCATTTTCTTCATTCGCCGAAGGTTGTTCGCATGCATCAAAAAAATGGTGAGCTTTCTATCCTTGGATAGAAAGCTCACCAATTTTCGATTATCCTTGGATAGATCATACTAGCCATTAGTGTTGCCGTTTCGGGAATCGGGATCCCGATTTTATCGCGCGCAAATCGGCCTCGAGACGGGATCCCGACGAGAGAGCACGCGCGTGTGCTGATTACCCGACATTTCAGAGAAAAAGAATTTTCGGGATCCCGACTTTTCTCTCTCTGATCATCTCGCAGCGCAACGCCGAGAACTGAGCTTTATCAAGTAAATAGGGCGCACGCTAGGCAAGACTGGTTTGCGAATAAGGGAGAGGAGAATCGGCAGTTGGAGGGACGTTCGAGAGGACGGCTAATTCCGTGAAAGAGGACGCTCTTAGGTGAAAACGGTATGATAATAAGCGATAGTTTCCGGTGCCTTGGAAAAAAACGGGGTCATTGTAGCTTCAAAATAAACCGAGCTATTGCATTTTTAGTGCGCAATGGGGACGATAAAGGCCAAAAAGGGGCAGTTGGAGGGACAATCGAGAGAAGGGCTAATTCCCTGAAAGAGTGGGGTCTTAGGTCAAAACGGAATGATAATAAGCGATAGTTTCCGGTGCCTTGGGAAAAAAACGGGGTCATTGTAGCTTCAAACCGAACGGAGATATCGTCAATTTAGTACGCAACTCGCGGGTCTCTGCAAGTGAAAGTCGCGAGAAAAAGTCGGGATCCCGAAAATTTTTCGGGATCCCGTTTCCTCCCCCTCGCCTCTCTCTGAAATTTCGGGTAATTAGCGCAAGGGCGCGCCTCCATTGAGAGAAAAACGGGATCCCACTTCCCGTTCCCGATCAGGCATCCCTACTAGCCATCAGTTGATTAGTAATAACTTCCTTACTTACTAAACTGATCTTCAATGGGCGGGGCACAATTCCTCCAATCTTCTCGATCACGTGCGCTGGTTATTCAGTGTCTCTAGGGCTTGATGGAAAATACCATTTTCTGCGACTCATTGTCGTCCTTCTAGATGACAGGCAAGTGCTGAAGCGCTCAGTTTTGAATCTCAGAGCCAAGCCGATCGTCACAGCCATCAGATGATCTACCGCTCGCTGACGGCGCAATCGCTGCTGCCTGTAGTGTACGTGCTAGCGGCGACCTGCTGGATGCTGGACCTGGTCGGCATCGTGCACTCGCAGATGGTGCAGAGGGCGCTCTACGCGGTGAGCAGGCAGTAGCGATGCCGGCTCGAGATCGACCATCATTGATTTGAGCGCTCTCTCGCCGGTCTGAGAAACCTGGGACAGAGTCGAAGAGGTGACGGTCTCCATCCGGAATCGCTAGCAGTCGGCATATCAGAACCCCTCCAGTTCATTTCTAGGGGTTCCCTCATTGGGTTGGCGGCCTGAGCTGGTTGTAGCAGTGCAAGAATATGAGAGGTTCAGGTACAATCGCGACCTCTTTTCGTCCTGAAAATTCTGGCATGTTATGTAAAGGCAACCCAAATATTTTCGTGAAACGCCACTGCGTGTGAAAACTTGAAAAAAGGACATCCCGTGTGCTGCAGTCGCATTCATCTCATTATGCGTGTATTCAGGCCTGAAATTGGTGAAGCAAATAGGGCGATGTTATAGTTAAAACTGACGTAGCGGGATTTCTTCGGCTGATCAAAATATTGAGCAGGTCGTCAGTCTTTTCGCGATCGGTTCTGTATTGCCTGTTATATTGTTAAAATAAATAATTTGTTACAGATATCTCAATTCAGTGTTTTCTCCCAGCGTTCAAGTTGTGTCAACGAGTGCAAACGACAATACACTTCCAAGAATTTCGAGATAGTAAATGTGGGTGGTTTTCATGCTTCATCGGAAAAATTGAGGTTTTCAGAACAATTTCTTCGTCAGAACACTTCGTCGGCACGAAGCTGACTTTCGTGGTCATTCTTGTCTCCGAATTCATCTCCTTCCTCGGTCCCCTAATGCCTGGTTGTTTCGAGGCATTCCCGGCTGTTCTCGCTGTCAGCTCCAATGTTCCCAACATCCATGCACGCAAGGAGTAGATCGAGTAACGCCCAAACCAGTCTTCCAATTGACCCACGATCTCACAGTCTAATATTCACGAGCAGCAATACATTTGTATTCAATAAAGTATACGACGCCGTTTGCCATTATGTTCGAGCAATTTCGGATGACCAAGGCAAATAGGTATGTATGCCCTCTGGCTGATCCTCGATCTCTCGACATCAATCCTCCGTTCTTCGGGTTGTAAAGTTTCCGCAAGATCGGATGCCCCATCTGTCTCTCCCTCTTCTCTTCTCATTGGGTAGCTCATTCATTCACTCTCACTACTCTCGTTAGGTAGTCGAAATATCTGAGCTTCGAATTTAAATCTTATTTTGCCTAAATTCGCAGCTCTGATTTATCTTATCCTTTATCACTCTTTTACTGTCGTTCCTACTCACTTTCTCACTTCAGAATGTGATGGCATCTCGATATTATTGGCTCTCTGGGGATAGTTATGTTTTCTGTTGAAGGCGGAAGTACATCTACCCTACTACCTCTAATCAAGAAGCATGTCCTACCAGGTCGTCTTTCAGTTCTTACGTTAATGTGTACTGTCAAAAAGATAAGACAAGCAGTCAGAAAATTATATTCTCGCCAACTATAAGAGGCCTTTTGCGTTAGAGTCGAACAATGCACAGAGTAAAATTCATATTTTGAGGAGAGTGTATTTTCTAGCATAGTTTGAGGTGCTTATTAACATGTGCCACATATCTTGTTATACAAATGCAAATTCAATTGGGTCCATGAGTTCAAAGATCACGTATGTTTTCACCTTTTTGACCATAGCGAGAAAACCACTGAAGGAATTTGAAAACTTCAAATAGAGACTAGGGTTGATTTTACTTGATCTACTGGTTAGAATTTTTGAAACTCCGAAATTCTAACAAAGTGGCTACTGTATCTTTGCTGAAAACGATTTGCAAGAGATGCCATTTTTACGGCATGTGGGCAACATGCTTATTGAGCTTCCTGTACCGCTAACTCGCACAACTCGGTACGCAAAGGTAGTTATGATTTTTTTTAAAACTGACTAGAAAACGGGCAAAGATTGACCATAAGAGGAGAAGAGAGACTCATTCCACCCTTCACGCCGCGCCAATGCGGTGCGAAAGGGGAGAATGCGATCGCTGAGGGTCGATCTTTGCCCGTTTTTTCATCAGTTTTTATATCATAACTTCCTTTGCGTACCGATTTGTGCGAGTTAGCGGTTTAGGAGGCTCAGTAAGCATGTTGCCCACATGTCGTTAAAATGACAACTCTTGCAAATCGTTGTCAGCAAAGATACAGTAACACACCTGTTAGAATTTCGGAATTTCAAAAATTCAAAAATTCTATTCAGTAGATCATGTAAAATCAACCCTACTCTATATTTGAAGTTTTCAAATTCTTTCAGTGTTTTTCTCGCTATGGTCAAAAAGGTAAAAAAAAATGCACGATCTTTGAACTTATGGACCCAATTGAATGTGCATTTGCATAACAAGAGATGTGACCCATGATAATAAGCACCTCAAACTATGCCAGAAAATACACTCTAATAAAAATATGAATTTTACCCTGTCCGGTCTACTGTTGGTCATTGTTCGACTCTAAAACAAACGGCCTCATAAGGTCAATAGATTTTTAAATATATCGGCCTCTTATTCAACCTAACGCGAACGGCCTCATATGGATAAAAAATTCTGAATTAGTATCACCTGAAAATAATGACTACTGATTTCTTGCAGGAGCCCTAAGCAGACGGTACGAGTTTCCCGAGGCCCATACGTTGTTTTCCATTACATCGGAAATCATCTGTATGCAAGAAATATCGCGCACGGAAACTCGTCAGACCCGATGAAGACGTTTGTCAGAGCGAATCCCGCTCTGATTATGAAGATCGACGAGCAGCTAAAGCAGGGAAAACCGCCAGGTAAGATATGCAATGATCAATTATGTAATGCAAGTAAAATTATGAATTAGTGTCCACCTCAAAATATGATAGTCATTAGAATATAACGCTCAATTCTTTCAGTCATACACGATTGAGCACAATGGAAATGTCTCCACCTGCCCAATCGAGAACGGAATCGCACTCGTGACGTGCCACTTCGATTCGAAACTGACGATTGGCAACAAAACGGTTCAGTGCTACGGTGACCAGCTCATCGATCACCTTAGTCAGACGATAGAGTGTGCAGAATGAGGATGGAATGGACAATTTCAAGAATTTTTGTTTTCCCCACTCTTGATTATCCCACTCTTCGTAAAACAATCGCCAGGAACCGAAGAGCCTGGCTCGATTCAAGTGTTTGTTTTAATTGCTCTTTTGTTAATTTTGAATGTTTCCCTTTGAAATATTAATCGTTAATTTCTAATAAACACCGCCATTATACTCAACCATCTTACGAATATGGCATGCGAAAACGATAGGGGAGGAAGTATGTCACAAACAGTGTTGGCAAAACTGCTTCGAATTTGAGATTGTCTAATAGAGAGCAGGATTTGAACCGAATTCGATATCACGCGTGTCACCTAAGGATCGAATAAAAGGCTAGTTTGTACATTTTCTGGATGGTAGTTTACACATTTTTTTAACCTTGTTTGCAACGCTCCGTGGAGAAATCAAGAGATCACTAGGATTCATTCATTCAATCGGCTCCTATAATTGGCACGAATTCTGCCGAGAAAGTATTTGAGTGGGCATGTCCGACGTTTCTCATGCGACACTTCATCCCACTTCTGCCGCCATCCGTTATCACACTGCAGCGCCTTCGCATACGTGGCTCTCGACCACAGAGTTCCGCCGATTGAACGACACTGTACTGAAAAGTATGAAGAGAACTTGGTTTGTAACACAATAAATTAAAAGGAACCGCCTCAGTGAACTAGATAAAGAGAAAGCATAGTTCGAAATAAATGTAATTGTCTCTGAACTTCGCACGCTCTCTCTCTCGTCACTCTGGCCGGTGAGAGAGCACGTGAAATGAAAAGACGATTGCCCGTATTTCGAACTCTACTGAACAGGGCGATGCCCATCCGACTCATCAATCAGCCTGCTCTCTCGTCGGTCAGAGAAACGAGAGAGTAAACGAATTTATGTTCTAAAAAAAACTTTAGTATTTTAACCCAGAGAAAAATGTGATCACAATTATGCCGATTCCTTTTTAACCAGATATCAATCGATTCCACTACCCTCCAGCCATTCAAGCACATTTACGCACTTTAAAATTCAACAGTAATGTTCAATGTGCGGCCCGCCTGAGAGGCTAATTGTTTGTTGTGTCAGTGGAGCGTCAAAATACCAATGGTGGCAGAGGGAACCTACGACCCTCTGATCACTTGACGGATGCTCTGTGACTACGCTATAGGGTTGTCCTTGTCCTCTCACTCGCGCTATGGTCCACGGGGAATCGAGCACGAATTCTAAAAAAATGTCTTCTTGTTGAAAGCGTTTACTCACTCTATTCGGATCAATTCTGTCCAGATCTTGATTTGTGATGAGTTGAGTGATGCTAAAGTCCCAGTAAACATCGGTCTTGAAGGGAAGATCGAAGCGCATCTGGGTTATGACCAAATCATAATTTACGTAGGTCGGCAGAAACGAGAGAGTGTGCAAACAGAGGAATGGCCGGTCTCGATTCGACAACACCACTCCTTGCTACTAACCATAATCAGATCTATGAGATGATCTGTATCGAGAGTCAGCAGTCCCAGATTGAGCTCATTGAACTTGCAAATAATGGGAAGAAAGTCAAGCGATGGCGTCCAAAGATGTTCCTAGAAATAAGCGATGCTTCTCGGGTCGAGGCCGAGGTCTCCTCGATTTACATGCTCTCTCGTAGCTCAGTGAAATGATATATAATAATATGCAAATTGAGTAGTGGGGACATCACTAATGCACCTTTCATACAAAAAAATAATAAATATATTTTTAAAAGTCTTTACCGTTCCAATTCCGTATTCGTTCGCATTGACCGGGTCGTCATAACAAGTGAAACTGAAAGCACAATCGTCCGATCTTTCGCTGAATTCTCGAATGAATTCCTCCGTGAAGAGGTGTTCGCTATGATACGCATTATAGTGTGCATTGATAGATAGTCTTCTCATCTCCGCGTGTAGAATAAACGTTTTCATACTGTAATAAAAAAGATTTAAAAATCAAAAATTTTCATGAGATCTGCATGAGAACAAAGCAAAGTAGGTTGCGTAATTTCAAGAAAACCTTACACAGCGGATTCAACATTGACCAAGGTGCAATTGTTCATTCGAACATCCTTTGGATAATTTCCAACGAAGGCATTCATATACTGTTCAATGAAAATGTAGTCCACATTTTTCTGCGAAAATAGTTTCACTATAGTCCGGTTCTCATGTCGTTATCGGCAAAAGAGTGCAGAATGGGGAGAGCAGGAACCAAAAACATATTTAGACTCACATTCATTATGATCACCCGCCCGTACGAATATTGCTTGTTGATAGTTCGAATGCACTCGAAAAGTAGATCAGGGATAGTATACACCGGAACGGGCAGAGCTGCTGATCTTTTCATCGAATGTGTAATTTCCTGAGTGAATGTATGATAATATGGTTCAGTAATGTGCTGAAACTCATCAATCAGACAGATCTGATTGTACTCTCGCGACATTGAATGTCATCAATGTTATGATACTGAGCACTAGGGATGTAATTTCGGTTCTGGCTCTCTCCATTTGCACTCTCTCTCTCTCGCTGATTAGATAGACAAGAGAGTTTGCAGAATCGAGAGGGCAGAGAATCGGTTGTGCATCACTACTGAGCACATCATCAGATTCCGAACGCAAGCTTACCGCTTTATCGATGAATCGTGATTTCTGAATCTTTTTGACTTCTTTTAGCTTCTTTGAATTGCCTATGACTTTATATACCAGTGTGCGATAAATGTTATTGATTGGATCAAGATACAAGGAAGCGCCCGTACGATCCTAGAAAAAAATCTCAGGTTCATTAACGGATTTATTGAAGTTATTAGAACCTGAATTATGGATAGGGCATGATATGCCTTTTGAGGCTTGCGCCATCCTGAGTCGTTCATTGCATAGTAGATGTGTTGGCTGGCACTTTCCATGTTGTCTAGAGTGTCCCTGAAACTCTCCCTCTCCAATAATTTTTGACGAATCGAACAGTGCCATATCCTAGTGATGTCCATCAGAGACGGTCTCCTTGATGAGCGCCCTCTCTAGTCGGTTAGAGAAACGAGAGAGTGCGCGGATTAAGGAGGGACCGGTCTCGAATGGATTGTATGCACTCTCTAGTCCCCAATTGGATGCACTCTCTAGGCAAATCCGAGAAAAGTGCCGATTCATCACTAGGGTTGACAATTCAAGGATGAGAAGAAGGCCTTCCGTTCAATTTTCTATTGCATGCAAATCGCTCTCATCCTTGAACAAGGATGAAGGGGATCGGTCGTCATTGATCAAGGATGGCCGTCCTTGAGGAAGGATTGAGGGGGTAAAACGGTTTTCTCAAATTCGTAAACCGAGTAAAAAGTGTCACGTGACCTACCTCCTCGATCCGCCTTTGATATCTGACCAAATTTGGAAGAAGGTAGGTGAAAAAGGTATCAGAGGCGGATGGAGGGGTAGATCAGGGAAAGGCTAGAATAGTGGAAGGAGGTCAGATATCAAAAGCGGATCGAGGAGGTAGGTCACGTGACACTTTTTAATCGGTTTACGAATTTGAGAAAACCGTTTTACCCCCTCAATCCTTCCTCAAGGACGGCCATCCTTGATCAATGACGACCGCTCCTCCTCATCCTTGTTCAAGGATCAATGGACCGATTTACATAATCCATCCTTCACCCTTCCTTGAATCATTGAATTTTCAACCCTATTCATCACCCAACGAAATGATAGGAACAAATAGAAAGCGTAATACCCATCACAGTGACCGAAGAGTGCCAACAGGCAGTCAGTGGGCAGAGTCGTCAGACAGTCCTAAATGACGAGTTGTCGAACAGGGTTGGGCAGAAATTGCGAACTATTTACCGAGCTCCTCATTACGCAATTTCTCTCGTTTCTCGAACTGACGAGAGAGCAGGGGGAAATGCGGAGCTGGGTAAATATTTCGCAATTTCTGCCCCTGTTGTATAACGATATCAAATGAAATAACATACTTGTTCTCCAATGGTCGATGCGAGCTCGAATCGTTTGCTTCTCTTCTCGCTGGGTTCAGATTGCATCTTACAAATTAAATTCGTAGGTCACTGGACACAGCCGGTATCATTTAGCCGATAGAGTGAAAAGGAGCAATGAGCTCACAGATAAGAGAAAAGAGAGAGCATATCGGCACGACGTCGATACAAAAATCGACGATATGATAATGGTAACAAGTGCGGATAATTCTATTATAATCTAAGTTTGGGTTTTTTTATTTAACAAAATAGTGAAATCAAAGCAAATATGCGGAGAGCGAAAGCGAATTGATAGCAATAGTTGCGTGATATGAGTCATCATGGTGAGGTGGAAGCGTGAATTGACTTATTTCTTCAGACACAATAACGCCTACAAAAAAACTACAGCGTGTTTTAAAGTATCTTATTTCTTTAGTCACAATGACGCCTACAAATAAAATCACAGCGTGTTATAAAGTATGTTTTAAAGTATTAATACGCTCAAAAAGTAAATAAACGTGGGCGAAATCAGTTTGTGCTCGACCTAATCATAAAACTGACTCAACATGCGCATCCCTTGCACTCGAAAGCGCGCGATTTGAAATATTTGTTTTAAAAAAAAAAAATATTTTGAATCTTTCATTGATTTAGAGAGATCATAAACACGACTACAATATTTGTTCATCTGACAGCCATTTGTTCAGAACAACGCTTGAAATTTACCCCATGAGGAAGTAACACGAACGAAACGCGCAAAAGCACAAAACTAGCCGCACTCTCGAATGACTGTGCATGGATGTCCAAGTTCAAAATATTTCGCCCAGCACAACTGAAAAAAATGAAAATGTGTCAACAGTGTGATTCTTCAGTTTGGTACGTGTTTCGATGATGGGTGCAATGATAAAAGAGCCACTATCACTTGCCTTCTCTCTTTTTATTGCTTCTTAGTTATCTCCCAATTATGCAACACTAAAAACCGATAGCTCACTCTACACGACTAAACGATAAGATGGAGGAGCGAATGGTGATGGAACGATCGGATACGGAAAGGTTTGTCAACGGAACATTTTAACGTTTATTGTTCGAATTCAGTAGAGGTAGGTCGTGCTCGCACTTGCCCTTCTTTTCAGTGGAATTTCTGGCTATGAATCATTCGCGCTTGATGGTATACATGTTCGATCATTTTAAATAATGGAGTACATTTAAGGAAGTTTGTATTTGGTTCAGAATCATTTCGCAATTATAATAATAATAATTTATCTACGCCCGAGGCGCGAAGAGATCAAATACAGTAGTGAACGGATGATGACAGTAAGCGGGAGGGGAAAGGGGAGGGGGGTATGACTCTCCTGAATCATTGAAGTATGGTGAGGTCAGATACAATGGGGTGGTTCTCCAGTCGGCGTTTGAAGATTCTGACGTTGGGTGAAGTGCGAATGATATCGAGAAGTTGGGAGTACCAACGAGAGGTTCTGACAGGGAATGAGTGGAACGATTACTTTAAATAATGGAGTACATTTAAGGAAGTTTGCATTTGGTTCAGAATCATTTCGCAATTGGCGATTCTCAGACAGCACTAATCAATGTATCTGATTTTCACTGCTGAACTCATTTGATATCAAATCCAGACCTTCTCCTCTATTACTCAATCGATTTCATTGACAATATTATGGATTTTTGGAGATTTAAAACGCGTTCTCTGTACTAGTGAAGGCAAGCAGTTGCTTCAAAATGGTCGTACAAGGCTCATATTTTGGGTGTGTGACCCCTTCGAGTCGAAAAAATTTTTTTCGTAAAAATTTTGATCTTTGATTCCCAAAAATCGAAAATTTCAATTTTGAGATTTCGGTATCATGTTACATACCATTCAAAAGAGCATCAAAAGTTATGCCCAGAAGGAAATTTGATTTGAGCTATTTCGACGAAAGTTATAGCTAAAAATATGCCATTTTTGCCAAATTTCGCGAAACATCAATATGACTCCCCATGATGGCACCATTTCTACATCTCTATTTTAGACATATTTTGTGTATTTTCCAATGTAGAATCCGATAAAACTCTTTCTAGGGCACTTTTTCGGTGCCATTGTACCGTCGTATTCAATCTACCGTGACCGACTCATGCCTGAATTGGATAAATACCTGTGTTTATCCGTTATAACTTTTTTCATTGACGCTTTCATGAGCTGTACTAGAGAAATTCGGATTCAGCGCGCCAAAATAGACCAGAAACTACTATAGACATATTTTTTAGAGATAAAAATTTTTTCAATCTTTTCATTTTTTCACCATGTGGTTCCCCCTTTGGTCCGTTTTTGGGTCGAAAAATCATTTTCTCAAAACAAAGTCTCTATAGGATTTTCTGGCGTAATTTTGCACGTAGAAATAAAAAAAAATATTCTAGAGATCACGAAATCGCGAAAGAAAAAAGTTATGATCGAAAAAGCCAATTGTTTTCGGAATTGTGATCATAACTTTTTCATTTCAAGGTTTCATGAATTCTGGTTAGCATATTCGAATTCTACGTACTATAGACATATTTTTTCGACTCGGAAAAAATAGTAGTTTCAGGTCTGTTTTGGCGCGCTGAATCCGAATTTCTCTATTAGAGCTCATGAAAGCATCCAGGTATGTCCATCTAATAATAGTCGCACTTCTCCATTCTTCAGTATAATCTCTGCATCGATCACATCATGGATTGTCACTTCTTCTCTTCCTTGGTTTTCTCCGCTTCTCATCGCTCCACTTCTGCCTCTTCTATTACTTCCTGTGATTGCATGTCTCACCAAGGTTCGAACGAATTTGAAATTAATCGGAATTATTTTTAAAAATTTTAGACTAACAAGCGATTGACAATCTTCAAATAGCACAGTTTTCGCGATTCATTAAAGCTTTTTTTTCTAGGTAAGTTGAATCAAAAATTATATAGCAACGACATTTACGAATATTCAGTAAATCTTTTCTATTGATGGTGATTGGACAAACATTGGGAGTATTCAATTTGAAAGCATCCACATTCTGGTCTCCTTCCTTCCTTTTATCAGCATGGAAATATGCTCCCTCCATCTTCTTCAGACTATCGTACCCACTGTAAGATTCAATTGTTCAATTTCAATATATTTCAATTATATTTCAGTGTGATCACAATCAATGCATTCGTTTCTCTTACTGGTTCGATCATTGTGATGTGGCTGGCACATGTGACGTCTTCTCTTTTTCGACCATTCAAAAGATCGTTTTAGTCGTGGAACTTCGGAACGGGAATTATGAAGAATAGAAAGAATGAGAGAGCATTCCCATTGGTTGTATCCATAGGATCGATCTCTTCTGTTATTGCCTATCTCGTTGTATTATTGACTACTGGACGGAATTTCTTCATTTCCTCGGTGCTCTTCAGGTGGCCCATATATCACGTGTATTCTGAACGATTGCTTGAAACCGACCCCCTTGAGGAACTGGAAGCCGAAAGTTTGGACAATCACAATGAAATAATTATGCCAGAGTATATTGGGGACGAGAAAAACTTTGACGGCGTAGAGCTCAAAATGTGCGAAAAAATATTCTAAGAAACTTTCATGTTGGACGCGAAGGGTTAACAAGTCATCTTCAATGAGAATTATTTGGAAAACAGAGCTGAAAATAGTAAAATAAATTGTGCCAATTTCGCAACCCCCCCCCCCCATTTGAGAGAGGTTAGAACAGTTTAGTATTCTACATACTTGTGGTATTTAAAAACACAGAGCTAAGTTCGGTAGGTGTTAGAACAGGGTTATTTTTGCAGTCAAAGTTGAAAATGCCACAATTTAGATGGTTTTTCGGGTGTAACTTTGTTCTTTGATGCTTTGATAAGCTCTAGTACATAAATTCGGAATCTACGTGTAAAAATACACCAGAAACTCCTATAGAGTGAAAGTTCGGAGACAAAAAAATTTCAACTTTTTTATGACCCCGGGTTCATGGTCATTTTGGGGTAAAAAGGTCAAAATATCATAACTATATTACAATAGGTGTTTCCGATGTATTTTCACTCGTAAAAATCGAATTTTCATACTAGAGTTCACCAAAACGCGAAAGAAAAAAGTTGATTCAAGAACTTTTTAAAAAAAGTTTTTTCGAACGCAACGTTTTTCTTTCGCGTTTTGGTGAACTCTGGAATGAAAATTCGATTTCTACGAGTGAAAATACATCGGAAACACCTATTGTGATATAGTTATGATATTTAAACCTTTTTACCTTTTTCATGAACCCGGTTCATTAAAAAGTTGAAAAAAATTTTGTCTCCGAACTTTCACTCTATAGAAGTTTCTGGTGTATTTTTGCAAATAGATTCCGAATTTCTGTACTAGAGCTCATCAAAGCATCAAAGAAAAAAATTACACTTGAAAAACCATCTAAATTGTGGCATTTTCAACTTTGACTGCAAAAATAACCCTATTCTAACACCTACCGAACTTAGCTCTGTGTTTTTTCTGAACTACCACAAGTATGTAGAATACTAAACTGTTCTAACCTCGCTCAAATGGGGGGGGGGGTTGCGAAATTGGCACAATTTATAAAACTCAGAGGCAACCAACAACGATATTATTACGTAATGTATGTGATAGACAACACCATTGTATTCTCATATCTTGCTCGGTACATATTTGGATTTGGATTTTGGATTTGGATTTTAACACATTTATCAAGAGTAGGCTCTGATGTGCATGGCGGGCCATTCATGATTTCTTGCTTGTCTCAGGAATGTAGGTCCGATAGTTCGCATGAAGAGATCGTTCCATCTTGTGGGCGGTCTTCCGCGTCCTCGCTTAGGCCCTCGTGGAGTCCAATCGATCACAGTTCTGCTCCACTTCAAGTCATGATCATTAGCAACTTTATGCACCCAGAGCCACTTTCTTTTCAAGGCGGTACGAACAACGTCTCTGACCTGAGTGAGTCCACGCAGCCTTTCGTTCGAGACATGATCCAAGACAGTGCAACCGACCATCCAACGCTCCATGCGTCTTTGGGCCACCGATAATCTTTCACTTTGTGCTTTGGTCAAGGCCCATGTTTCACATGCGTATAGGAAGGCGGGAATGATACAACCATTGAAAAGACGGCGCTTATGAACCATTGGGACAGATCTATTCACTAGGAATGATCTATGCTTGTGGAAAGTCCCATATGCGGCCTGAATTCGCCGGCCAATCTCCCTCTCCTCCTTCCCATTGATAGTAATGATGCTTCCCAAATAGACCACCTCTTTTCTGATACCCACAATCTTCCCCGCAACTCTGACATCCCTGGGATTACCCTTCGAAGACATTCCCACAGTTTTATCACCGTTAAGATGAAGCCCCACCCTTTTTAATTCCCTCTCCAACTCTATTGCCATCGATTGAATTTGTCGCTCATCGTGAGAAATGAGCACTGCGTCATCGGCAAAGAGAATATGAGAGAGGAATCGCCCATTGATGTTAATCCCTTTTCCCGCCCAGTCTAATTGACGGAATGCCATATCCAAGACTGCTGTAAACAGTCTGGGTGACAAACAGTCTCCTTGTCTAACTCCTCTTCCAACATTGATTTCCACTTCCTTTCCATTCACTAAGACTGCACTTTTGCTACACCGAGAGAGGGAACTTAGGAATGAAACCACTTCCGACGGAACACCTTCCACCTCCAGAGCCTTATAGACAGCATCAACATAAACCGAATCAAAAGCCTTAGAAATATCCACGAAAAGTAGATAAATGGGCAAGCGATGATCAATGCAGTTTGTGACTACCGTTTTGAGAGTGTGAATAGCATCTACCGTAGAATGTCCCTGTTAATTATTATTATTGATATGAGAGGAATCGCCAGATTATCGATAGCCCTGCGGTCTTAGGAAATAGTTTCACCGATTCCACTGAAATGTAAAACTGTAGTACTTTGAATGACGCTCTTTCAAACTGCGTTTGCCGATTTTCGATAACTGGTCTTATCTTCGAGTATTGGTAGGTCAAAGTTGGTACACTATGAAATTTTAGGTAAAATTGGACTCACGAAAAAGACCATAACTCACTTTAAAATTATGCTAGACACATTTTGAAAAAAGCGTTAGAATGAGAAAGCAGAGGGCTAGATTCGATATGTTGGTGAAGTCATTCCTCGTCCATGCGCTAGATCGGGGCAGTCCGTTTTTCAAAAAAGTGATGTAACTTTCCAAATACCGATTTCCCCAACAAGCGCCTACAAGCGTTTTGAAGTACCTAGTAGTCCCTTGTACCACCCCAAAAATTAGAGGAATCGGAGTATAGGAAAAAAAGGCGGGACTTATGTCCGAAAAATCTGCGATTTTGGCAAATTTTAACAGTCTTTCAAGCATAACTGTTCTCAAACACATTTTCGTGAACTCTCATATCAAAATTCGGAATCAACGCGCAAAAATACACCAGAAACTCCACATGGTGAAAAAATGAAAAAGTCGAAAAAATTTTCGTCTCGAAAAAATATGTCTATTGGAGTTTCTGGTGTGTTTTGGCGCATTGATTCTGAATTTCGATATGAGAGTTCACGAAAATGTGTTTGAGAAAAGTTATGCTTGAAAGACTGTTAAAATTTGCCAAAATCGCAGATTTTTCGGACATAAGTCCTGCCTTTTTTCCCGATACTCCGATTCCTCTAATTTTTGGGGTGGTATAAGGGATCACTAGGTACTTCAAAACGCTTGTAGGCGCTTGTTGGGGAAATCGGTATTTGGAAAGTTACATCACTTTTTTGAAAAACGGACCGCCCCGATCTAGCGCATGGACGAGGAATGACTTCACCAACATATCGAATCTAGCCCTCTGCTTTCTCATTCGAATGCTTGTTTGGAATTGTTTCTATCACTTTTTTTAAGCAAGTTATGGTTGTTTTCGTGAGTCGAATTTGGCCTAAAATTTAATAGGGGACCTACTTTGACCTACCAATACTCGAAAATGAGACCAGTTATCGAAAATCGGCAAACGTAGTTTGAAAGAGCGTCATTCAAAGTACTAAAGTTTTACTTTTCAGCGGAATCGGTGAAACTATTTCCTAAGACCGCAGGGTTATCGATAATCTGGCGATTCCTCTCATATCAATAATAATAATTAATAATATTTACTGAGTAAGATATGAGAATACAATGGTGTTGTCTATCACATACATTACGTAATAATATCGTTGTTGGTTGCCTCTGAGTTGCTGATAAAATAATTGTCGAACGTGTAGCTCTATCTAAGCAATAACATGGCTTATCAATCATTGTTTTTGATCAATCAGTGTTAAATATTTTCATGAAGTTACTCAATACGCAGTAATCTCGTCCATTGCTAGCTTCTCCGTAAGATATGAGAAGGGTGCCGGTAAAGGCAATCCAAACACGTGCATTCCCCTACAGTAGCTGCAATATGTACCAGGTTATTTATGTACCACGAAAATCAAGGGTACGCAACATAAACTCACGTGATTCTAGCCTGGAGTGGATGCTGAATCAGTCTCATCCTCCACTCGTCGACTTCGGGGTCATACACGGCTATACTAACCACCTCTTGAGTGCTGCGCATTCCGTCTTCATCGTCCCATACATCATCATTAACAATGGCGAACAGCTCAGAACATGATGTCACGAGGCGAACGCGTCCTCTAAAATACCCATTTTAGAAAAGTTTTATCATTCGAATCATCATCCCGGATACCGCACTCTAAGAGCATGGAGTCGAGGGTGGTCCAAGAATCTGATGCTGGATCGTATCGCTCCACGTCGCTGAGAGGGACATCAGACTGATATTCTCCCAAAATATGACCGAAGAGAGTTCCGCCGACCGCATAGATGCACCCATTCAGGGAGGCGACAGAGAATGTGTTTCTTGCTTTATTCAGCGGTGAAATCAGAGTCCAACTGAAAAATGTATGCTTGTTGAATGACCGAGTTCACGGTGTGTTCCGTTTACTCACCAATCAGTTTCGGGATCGTAGCACTCTCCGTCGTTCCAGTAGTGTGTTTCGGGATTATTCCAATGCTCGGGATCGTCATAACCTCCGATAACTGCAAAAAAAGTTAATTTTAATATATAGAATTTTCCGTATCATTGCACACCATAGAATTTTCCGTCGAGAACACACGTCGCTGCTCCCATTCGTTTTCTGATCATTGGTGTGGACGGCAACCATTCTGCGAGAGAAAGATTGATGGATTTCGAGCTGTTTACAGCCAAGTGTGGCATTTGCAGAAACAGTCAATGCAACTCATTCGTGAATGAGCAAAATTGATATATGAAACCTGGCTGCTTGTCATTCGGATTGAACGACTCCACAGTGGATAGTGCCTCTTGAGCATCTCCGTTTTTGACGGAACCGCCTGCTACGTATCTGCCATTAAATATCATTGTCGGTATTCATATTCATATTTTGCACCTACCTCACGGATGACTTTTTGACAACCTATGCCAATAAGTTGTGGGTGAAGTCCACATACCTAGAGCTGATAACTGGCCCAATATGAGAGGTTGGGGTGCACTTTCCTAAAAATAACGGGCCGTGCCCAAAAAAGTCCGAAATTTCATCCAAGAAAAAAATTATGTTCTTATAGGTGTTTCAGGCGTATTTTTCCATGAAAACAACGAAAAACATACTTTGGAAGCGAAAGGACATCGATAAGAGGACAAAAACGGCAATTGTCGTCATTTATGAAGCACCGTGGAAAATGTATAATGTCATTGCCATTTTTTATTTCAAATTTGGATTCTACGTGCGAAACTGCATCGGTTGTCACATTTATCCGTCTCTCTGAGTACTCCCCCGGATGCTATGGCTTTCCGCACGAGGCTCTCTATGAGGCTGTCGAGAGAATGATGACCAGATGTATCGACATTTTGAACCGATACAGTCTCGTTTCCATCAGATTTATTTTCCAATTATCGTTATTAAGTACTTGGGTTGATATTATGGGGTTGTGATAACGATAACCCACGAAAAAACTGAAAAGTTGGAAATTCACTTTTTTGAGATCTCAAAATTTCGAAAATATATAAGTCACGGTTGAAAGCTTCAAATGATGAATTTTCAACTGAAAATCACTAGACTAACATAGCTCATCAATATCTGAGAGTTATAGCGGGTTTTTGAAGAAAAAAGTTTTCTAGTAAAAATTCTCGATCATTGCCCACTGAAAAACGACAATTTCAAAAAATATTTACAATCCCGCTATAACTCTCAGTTATTGATAAGCTATATTAGTCTAGTGATTTTCAGTTGAAAATTCATCATTTAAAGCTTTCAAACGTGACTTTTGAATTTTTAAAATCTTGAAATCTCAAAAAGTGATTTTTCAAGTTTTCAGTTTTTTCGTGTGTTTTCTGTATCACAACCCTTATACCATCAACCCAAGTACTTAATAACGATAAATGGGAAAAAATCTGATGGAAAAGTGACTGTATCGGTTCAAAATGTCGATACATCTGGTGATCATTCTCTCGACAGCCTCAGAGAGAGCCTCGTGCGGAAAGACATAACATCCGGGGGAGTACTCAGATAGACGTATAAATGTGACACCCGATGCAGTTTCGCACGTAAAATCCAAATTTGAAATAAAAAAATGGCGATGACATTAAAAAAATTTCCACGGTGCTTCATAAATGACGTAAATTGCCGTTTTTGCCCTTTTATCGATGTCCTTTCGCTTCCAAAGAATGTTTTTCGCTATTTCCATGGAAAAATACGCCAGAAACACCTATGAGAACGTACTTTTTTCTTGGATGAAATTTCGGACTTTTTTGGGCACGGCCCGTCATTTTTCGGAAAGTGCACCCCAACCTCTCATATTGGGCCAGTTATCAGCTCTAGGTATGTGGACTTCACCCACAACTTATTGGCATAGGTTGTCAAAAAGGCATCCGTTGACCCCTCCCAAATGCTTCACTATACCGCGGAACGTCTCATAGAAAGTAGTTCATGAATATATTAGCGATTTACATTTTTCCATTGATGACTCCTACTGCTGGTGATTCTCTGAAGCTGAGCATTGAAGATATCTGTAAAAAAAATATATGACACACTTTTCGGTGGTTCTTCAGATATGAATACCGGAGGCAAGCAAGTTCAAAGGCACTTTCGAAGAGAAATTCAGTATTTGTCATATGCATAAATGTTGTCGAACGAATAATACCTCAGTCCATTGATTTGTTTGAGTGTGAAAGACTTTTGATGTGCGTCGAGTAGTCGGCGAATCGACGTCGTCTGCTGGAGTGCCGAAGAAGTACACCTCAACAATAAATGATTTTTCGCAGCAAAATTACATTCCAAACTGTTCCATCACAACTTTATTGAACTAATCTGAACTGTTTTATTTCTTGTTAATTGCGAGGCGAGTTTTCATCAATTTTCAAGTAAAATATGATTATTTTAAAATATTGTTACCTTGCTGCCATCGACAGCTACGGTTCCGTCGATATTTGAAAAATTCTGGCTGTCACGTCCTGAAAAAAGGGTCGTAGAATTTCATTTATTTCAACAAACTTGTCCATTCATTTGAAATCGGATCGTAGACGTGGATCAGCATATCTTTTGACTCATCAAAGTGTACGCCCTCACAAACATATTCTGAAAGTAATCGTGCATCGAGAAACGTGAAAGATCGAAGTTCAATCTCACCCATGAACACTATGTGACGCTCCTCACACACTCTATCGTTTGTTTTGAATGCACACAAACTCTGGGTTTTATTTCCGATGAAAGCTTGAAATTGTGAATCTAGGTTGGAAATTCATCATGATAAAAAAATGTTATTCAATCCACCATTATTCAGCCTTGCCTTCGCTTCATTTATGAGATCGATGCATTCCTGACTCTCATTCACCCAGGGGGTCTTCTCGACAATATCAGCGAGGAAGTTGTCCGATAGACGAGTGCATCGAATACACGCAAGCAGTCTGCAACGATAGAAAATATAGAGAAAAAATCAAAAGATCAAAGAACAAAAAGTGGTCGAGAAAACGCACGTCGCTCCATTCACATCGGGGTAATCCTGCATCCATCGATCGAGGGCTCGGAACACCTTTAATTTTTGGAATTATTCTTGATTTTGAGATGTCTTTGCAAGAAATATTCTCTCTCGCTCTTCACAACTCTATTGCTGAGTGATAGACAGAAATATACCGCAGAATGCAGATGATGAAAGCGCTATTCATGTGTTATGTCATTTTTAATCATTATTGTTCCTGCGATTAGCACTAGTTATAGATTCCTTGATGAACCCTGATGATAATCACCTGCTCTTCGCTGTCAATGTGAAGAGAATCTCGTTGAAGGATGAAGAATAACTCATCGATTGTTAGATCCAGAAAATTGTCTGTCAATGAGATAGCGACGAAATTCGTCTGAAGTATCGGCGTATATTATTGGCTCAAATTCCAATATCAGCCAGTTACTTCTATAAATCTGAGGAGATCCTTCTTCATTTTGCCATTAGCGATCTGCATACTGATTCTCAGAGGGACTAGCACATTATCGATTCGAATTCGTCTCGTCATGAACTCAGAGCACTCATCTATTACGGACTCCTGAATATGCGCAAACCATACAAAATAGAATATAATATTGTCGCTCACAATCTGGAGAAATATTGCTCCCATGATCAGGTCGTGAACATTCGTCTCAGAGATTGAGAGAATTCCAGTGTAGACATAGTCAAGAAGGCTTTGGGCCGTGGCAATATCTAATTCTAAATTTGCACATTTAGGAAAGTATCCTCATCGATGCCACGCACCATGAAGATGAACCATTCCTGAAGTGCTCTCTGTCATTGTAGAGCTCAGAAGAGCTCGGAAGAAAGGCACTCGAGATTTCAGGAGTTCCTGAAAAGCTGAGGTGTGTAATCTGACAACACCGCAGGCCAAATTAATTCCTGGAAAGCATAAAACACTTGTTTGTACTACGCTGCATTGATCATTGTCACATCTTACCGTGTGAGCCTTCAGTTCTTTGCTTTCGACAACTATTGTGAAAACGTCTTCCCATCGACGCGGATTATTGAAGTACTCCTGAAGAGATCAAAGATCACCAGTTGCTGTAGATCGCAAGGACTAACCATGGGAGAGGAGTTTGCTATCACCACGCGTTGAGGTAGTTCGCCATCCGTTAATCTGAAATAACTTTTTCTTTCTTTTTTTGTTAAATCCGCAAGCCATCTCGTAAGTTTAGCCTCGAAAAGAGCGCATAAAAGCGTAGACTAATGTTCGATTCTGAAACATTTGGACTGACAATTTGTACCGTTGAGAAAATGAGAAATGCCACAACAAATTTGCTAGTCCTATGCAACACTTAGTGTGTTGAGTCATTTAGCTGTCTTACGTGGCAGCTTGCTGGTGGACACGGGCGCATTCACTTGACGCGACGCATGAACCGCGCCCGCGGCATGACCGTCCCCCACGCTGCGAGTATCCACGTTGACCGCGGAATCTGAAAGAATCTACCAGTATCTGTGCCAAACACCATCCTTTTTGTCGTAGCGGGTGACTATGAGCGATTATCTGAAATCTCTAACTAATACATTCTCTCTCCACACAAATTTTGGTACTTGTTGACGGTATTGATCGGTATTGTGTTCGACCGAGTTGTTGTGACATCATAATTTTGGAGAATAGCGACAGCTCAACGGAACAAGGGTGCATCACATAATTGATGACAAACTCACAAATATTGAGACGGACCCTCCATACGAGATACAATTATGAATTTGTCCTGAAAAAAGAGGACATTTTAACGCGAGTTTGTGTGAGAAGCAACTTCGCGAGCTCAGTTGAAAAGGTGAGGAGTGGCAATGATTCGTTTGTTCATAATTCTTTTTTTCTCACGCACAGTTGACATCACGGTGTGTGTATTCTATGCTAGTTCTGTATCCTTCTGGCTTTCTATCTCATATCATTCTCGGTTCAGCGTTGATTTTTGTGCCGATTCACCATTGTGCAACAAAATGCAATTTTACCCAGATTCAGTTCAATATTGCCTCATTAATCATGTGAACCGGATATGTGAGGCTAATAAGGACCATAAACCCTGCAATAAAGCTAATAATTATTAAGGAGGAACCGTCATTTGATGATAAATGCGCGAAATGGCACAAAACAGGCACGGAATAGGCACACGCTGATGTCAAATAGAGCTAGCGAGGGGCAGATTTATGATCGAATGAGTCATTACTCCTTCACCCTTTTCAATTGATCTTCTGATCTTTTGCCACTGCATCCGGTTTAAGACTCTCCTCGGTACTATCAGATTTACGTACACATTGAAGGTGCTCCCCACGTGATGGAAAATAGGTCACGTGGTCAAAATGGACACATCGAGGTACCCGTTACTTTGCTCCCAGATGAGCTATCAAGATGCCCTTTTAACTGAAGCATCCCCAGACCATGGGCACAAAGTTTCCTGAGTTTGGTGAGCTTAGACGCACTTTGAAAATTTCGCCTCCGGCTACCCTCAAGGGAGCCTAAAATATTGAGGGGGAATTCTGGGGTGAGACCCAAATTACGCCGGCGTCAATTTAGACACCCTTCTTAAGGCGATGACATTCATAACCCCTGCTGAATTCGACCGATTTATGAGATCCAATTGGACGTCTAGAGTAAAGGAACTCGGTTATATCAATCAGAAATCACAGGGGAAAGTGATGTATCGATAAAGCATTATATCCAATTAAATGATTATTACTCCAGAAAATTGGAAATGTAATAATGACGACAACGTGCACAAAAATTAAATGCCTAGAGATGTGATAAGAACTTATAAGATCCATAATATACTTGGCAATATCTACATGAAATCACGATGATAATTGAAAGATTCCATCCGAAACAACTTGTGCTTTGTTCCACTCCTAAGAATGCAATGTTGGTTACAATAAGAATAATCAAATGAATGAAATGCAATTGACAAAGGCGACTTTATTCATGGCACGTGTTATCCAAGGGATTGTCGAGATTCTTTTCTCTCTCTCGCATCATATCCAGTGCTAAGACGGCTTATATGGAGGAAGAGGTCCGTAGACGAGTTTAGAGCTTCGATTCGGGTTATATGTGTTAAATTGTTCGAATGAAGAAAAAAAATGTTTGAAGAAAAAGATACTCAAATCGGAAAGTGGAAACTCATTCTCAATGATTGTTTCGACTCATTTCGGAGAAAAAAATATCGGAAGTTACTGATTTCGAAAGATTAATTACACGTTGTGTTTATTCGCTGCACCTGTGTTGCAGTTATTAAGTTGGTCGGAAAGTTTCTTTCTTTTTCTTTCGCTTAACTTGAACATTTCAAATTCACTTGCTCGAGGCTTCAATATAGCATAGCTAAGAAGTGTAATAGGCCATTATCATAGTATATTTGAATCTACCCCCGCTCACCTAGAAAGAGAGAGAATATTTTTTTTAATGAAAATAGCAATAAATCATGATTTCCAGTGTACACATTCAATACTGACACAGGATAGGCCTTTTCATCCTCTCTACGGCGCACTGAGTTGAGAGAACAACGTATCTGGAGGTCGACTCGCGTTACTTTCGCTTTACATTGTGTCCGTCGAACTGATTGCTCAGTCATCATATACTGTGCGCTATGAAGAGCAACCATTCTGTCATCTATTATGAAAATTCATTTGATGATTGATCAATGCAAAAGAATAGTAGAGGTCAGAATCTATGTCCGCGAAAAAAGAAAGAAACTTCCCAACCAACCTGATATTTTCCTATCAATTTCCATTCGTCCTATCACTTTCCATTCTTCCTATCAATTTACATTCTCCTATCAATTTCCATTCATAGAATAGAATAGAATAGATTTATCCGCACAGTTGGAATTGTTGTGGGGTGGGGTGGGGAGGGGGAGGGGGGATGGAACAAGTATGATAATATAATGTGTGAGATAGGGGAATCTAAGCGAGTAAAGTGAGCAAGTTTACAGATCATCCAACCTCCTTACACATCACATTCATGAACTCTGCATAGTTTGTAGGTATCTTTCCTCTTCGAAGTACATCATACAGTACTTTACCTACTCTGTTCGAAAAACTATGCTCGCGAATCCTAGTTCTAAAATTTTCTCGAGATACTTTGAAGCCTGCGCCTCTGAGATTAGATTTGGATAGAACAAGAAAATCGTTTCTGAACCGGGAAATATGTTTGATATCTTTCTAATGCCATTCTAACTATTACATATCACGTGTCTTCTCAGAGGTTGCATGACCCCTAGGAACTGGGAGCCTCAAGTTTGGACAATCACAATAAGATAATTATTCTAGAGTTTATTGAGGACGAGAAAAAACTTTGACCTCGACGATTTCTCATAGAACCGGCTTTTAGGCATTTTACGGGGTTGGGTCCGGCTCTGTCGTATCTCAGCTCCCAGTGATGCTAAAAGGACGGCATAAAGCTCAAAATGTTTGGAAAAATATTTTAAGAAACTTTACTGTTGACTAGAAACAGCCAGGATGTCATCTTCAATTAGAAAAATTTGAAAAACTGACATGAAAATCAGAAACTAAATCATGACGCCATTTCAGCGAGGTAAGAACAGATTAACATTGCTCATACAATAATAAGTCTCAAAAATAAGGCTCTAATCTCGGGACGGGTGGCAACATAATTATTATCACAATTAAGACACCGGCTCTGCTATTTTCAAGGATAGGCCGGACATAAATTAAATTAAACTTTTCAGTTCATAAATTAAACTTTTCAGTTCTTTGATCATAACTTTTTTCTTTGAAACTTTGGTGATTCGGCGTCACCATCTCCCGGTTCGGCGATCTTTTTTCATGTTTCATTTTTTTCCGAATTTGCATGAAAAATTCTGTGTTATCCTTGATCTACCGAGCGAACCAAGCGTTTTCGTGAAAAGTTGGTTACATGAAAAATGATCAGCGTAATGTGGGGGATATTATATACTTTTTAGATATGACTTTTTCTGATTGTAAGTGAAGAGCTAGCTCATTTGTGAAAAAAGTTAGGACCACCGAAATTTTCAAAATTGTCACCATAATTTTTCTTTGTTTCTACCCCCCAAATTAAACTTTTTCATTCGATTCCCCATGCGATTTTACCCCTGCATGTATTACGTCGCGAAGATAAACGTGCCGGAACCACCTCATTTCGGCGGCCTAATGCGTTCAAGTCGTTGATTTTAACCAAAAATTTTAGTTTTTCGAGCTCAACTTTTTTCTTTTGCATTTTCATGAGCTCTAGTTGTGATTTTCGTTTTCTACGTTTTAAAATACGCCAGAAAATCATATAGATACATTTTTTTGAGAGTATGACTTTTTGACCAAAAAAGGGCCTCGAAATTAGGGTCAAAAAGGTTGAAAAAGTCATACTCTCGAAAATAAACGAAAATCACAACTAGAGCTCATGAAAATGCAAAAGAAAAAAGTTGAGCTCGAAAAACTAAAATTTTTGGTTAAAATCAACGACTTGAACGCATTAGGCCGCCGAAATGAGGTGGTTCCGGCACGTTTATCTTCGCGACGTAATACATGCAGGGGTAAAATCGCATGGGGAATCGAATGAAAAAGTTTAATTTGGGGGGTAGAAACAAAGAAAAATTATGGTGACAATTTTGAAAATTTCGGTGGTCCTAACTTTTTTCACAAATGAGCTAGCTCTTCACTTACAATCAGAAAAAGTCATATCTCGTAGAGATCTTTCAGAATTACTATCCAATTCTCTAGCGAGAATTGGGATGTTGGGTTTCTAAGAGAAACACTAACCCTGTGTGAATTTGGGCAGCCCTTCACCATATTATTGTAGTCAATAAAAGCTAATGAGTCATCCACGAGTAATCTTTATTCTCATCACACAGAGTGAAATACCAAATTCAATAAAAGATAAGGAATGATAAATGTCCGAGGCCACAAAAATGGTGAAATCGCTGAAGGATCGCAAACCAAATTCGCGACTGTCGCTTGTCGCATATGGATCCAAGAAGAAAGAGAATCGACTTGAAAACTAGCCAGAATACAATTTTTATTCTTTTTTTCTGTTTTCATAACTTTCATTTTCTAAATTTTTTAGCTGGAATTTACAAATTTTCTTCTTTTCAAAAGATATAAAATTCCAAAAGATCATCCTTGACTGACCGTGTCAAGGCAATGAATTGAAGAAAAAGCCGCGAATTTGGTTTGCGATCCTTCAGCGATTTCACCTTTTTTGTGGACTCTGACATTTATTATTCCTTATCTTTTATTGAATTTGGCATTTCACGCTGTGTGATGAGAATAAAGATTACTCGTGGATGATTCATTAGCTTTTATTGACTACAATAATATGGTGAAGGGCTGCCCAAAATCACACAGAGTTAGTGTTTCTCTTAGAAACCTAACATCCCAATTCTCGCCAGAGAATTGGATTCCTTTACTTTTATTGACGCGTAGCGTCTTGTACGAACAGTAAAACTGGTTACATCTATGCATGCTTTTAGAAGCGATGGAGGTTCAAGATTGAATTATGATGCGTTTATCCCTATAGGTAAAACGAGCGAGGTTCATTTGCAAACACAAATACGATAAAACAGGTTATTCAAAGTTATGTATGAAGCAAAGGGGGCTCTGCCCCCTTGAACCCCCCGTTGGCGTTGGCAACATCGCATATGCCTCCAAAAACGTTGGAACTTGTAGCATTGCTACCACATTTATCAGCTCGTAGAGACGAATTGAATGATATCCTGCACGACCATTCGTATCGTGACAAACTAAACCTGGTTCTAGCTTGGTTCCGTTTTGGTACCGATCTATTTCATCATACGCTTTCGGCTTATCCTAAACTCTCACCCAATTCACTTATTGAATACTTTCAGTGAATATACAAGACAATGTCCACTCATCTGTTTTTCGAATATACGTAAATTGGTTATCTTACGCTCCGGAAACATCCTAAGAGTACAGTATATGATGATCGAAAGTGATTATCTACGTGACACGACCACTCTTAACTATAAACATTTCGAGTAATGATACTTTCATTCGTCAGTGAATCGTACAACACCGCATCGATTTATGGTAAAGACGACAAGATAAAAACCAGCACGGTCGTGTCTTTCGAATAACCGTCAAGTCGCCAACTGAATATCGCTCAGTTCCCTCTGAAAAATCGCCACCCTTTTTTCGAAAAGGCGCCAAGCAATGACGAGCGCAACTCCCGACACTCGCTCACTCATTCTTCTTATGTTGCTCCTAGTCCTCTCATCCTATATCGAGCCGTGGCGTAATGGCAAGAGATCGGGCGCACCTTCCGCACGTTGTTGGTTCAATTCCGGCCGGAGCAACTCTATTGCTGTCCCATCAAATTTTTTTTAAATTTCATTATTGCCACGGTCAGGAACCACTTCACCAATTCACTTGAGACTAGTTTTCCTGGTCTATCTCGACAAGCCGGATCGAACTACGGGGGTTGGACAGCTGTGCGATTCCATTGAATGTCGATTTAGTGGGGAAAACGGCATTTTCATCTTCAGACGACAGCTCACCAGCGCAGGATTGACATTTTGGCACCATTCGAAAAAGTGAACCTTAGATTTACCCCAAAGGCTTAACTGCCAAACGCGGAGAGCTTAGGTCAATTCCCAAGAGATGATGGAAAATAAGTGGACGTGGTCAATTGGGCCCTAACGGGGTACCCGTAACTTTGCTCCCAGATGAGTTATCCAGATGCCCTTTTAACTGAAGCATCCCCAGACCATGGGCACAAAGTTCCCTGAGTTTCGTGAGCTTGGACACACTTTGAAAATCTCGCCACCGGCTACCCTCAAAGGAGCCTAAAATATTGAGGGGGAATTCTGGGGTGAGACCCAAATTACGCCGGCGCTGCGCGCCGGCGTCAATGGTTTTGTGGGTCTCCAAAGCGCCGTTCTTGAGATATAAAAACCGACCGCACAGGGTAAACTGTGCCACTGTAAATGAGGCTTTGAAGATACGGCTTTCTAAGGTCGATTTTCGAACTCTACGCCCAAAGTTCACCCTTAGGGCAAGTTCACCCCCTCGCTGTACGCCCCTATCTCGAAAATATCAAAAATCATGAGGTAAATTCCTTGATATGAGAGGAATCGCCAGATTTTCGAGAGCCCTGCGGACTTAGGAAATAGTTTGACCGATTCCGCTGAAAAAAATAAGTTAAGTACTTTGATTAACGTTCTTTCAAACTGCGTTTGCCGATTTTCGATAACTGGTCTCATCTTCGAGTATTGGTAGGTCAAACTTGGTACACTATGAAATTTCATGTCAAATTCGACTCAGGAAAATGACCATAACTCGCTTTAAAATGAAGCTAGAGACTAACCGCACGCATTTGAATAAGGAGGCAGTGGGTCATATTTTATATGTTGACGAAATCATCCATGTTCATGCGCTGGATCGGGGTGGTCGGTTTTCCGAAAAAGTGAAGTAACTTTCCAAATACCGATTTCTCCAAAAGGTTTCAATTAACTTTTTGAGGGACCTAGTGGCACCTAACACCACCTCAAAAATTAGAATTTTAAAAAATGAGGAAAAAAAAGGCGGGACATATGTCCGAAAAACCTGCGATTTTTCGAAATTTTGACAGTTTTTTTTAAAATTATAACTTTTTTCAAAGACGGCCCTTTGGTCCGTTTTTGGGTCGAAAAATCACTTTCTCAGAATTATGTCTCTATAGGATTTTCTGGCGTATTTTTGCACGTAGAAACCGAAAATGCATACTAGAGCTCACCAAAGGGTGAAAGAAAGAAGTTATGGCCGAAAAACTTAATCTTTTTGGTTTTTGTATTGTAACTTCTTTATATTGCACTTTGGTGATGTCTAGTATGCATGTTCGGATTCTACGTGCAAAAATATGCCAGAAAATCCTATAGAGACATAATTCTGAGAAAGTAATTTTTCGACCCAAAAAAGGACCACATGGTGAAAAAATGAAAAAGTATTTCGGACATAAAAGTCCCGCCTTTTTTTCCTCATTTTTTTTAAATTCTAATTTTTGGGGTGGTGTTGGGTACCACTAGGTCCAGATGAGACCAGTTATCGAAAATCGGCAAACGCAGTTTGAAAGAGCGTTATTCAAAGTACTTAACTGTTTTTGCGATTTTTCGATTGTATATTTTTCAGTTTGGCTTTTCAAGAGTGCGCATATAGAAATTCGGTTTCTACACACCAAAATATGCCAGAAAAACTACTAGTCACGTAGTTTTCCTGAAATTGCCTTTTTGACCCAAAATTGGGGTCAAAAAAGCCATTTTGCGAAAATTACCACACTAAAAGTTTTTCTGGCGTATTTTGGTGCGTAGAAACCGAATTTCTTTATGCGAACTCTTGAAAAGTCAAACTGAAAAAGATACAATCGAAAAATCGCAAAAACAGCGAGTTTGCCTCGGAAAATGACCCATAAAAGAACTTTGCGCACTGATATTGCCTTGACCCCATATACCAAAATGATCAGGAGAAGATTCTCTACAAATTGGTCGATTTATTTTATTCGGCCGCCATTGCATCAAAAATCGACTCTAACTCAAAAACCAGAAAAGATAGATAGAGCTTCGGATTTTTTTCAGTTTGTAGAGAATTAAACTCTGGTCGGGTAAGCGAGATTTGTGGCCAATCCGACCCATTTTGGACCAGTTTTTATCGGGGAACAAGAATATGGCCAAATCGACGTCGCGTCGTACCAGGATTCTGAAGGCGCAGATCGAAAAACAAAATCAGCCATTCGATTCAGAATCGAAAGTTACCCGTGGGACCAACTTTTGAGCATACATTATGTTTTGCCTGTTCTCGAGCTTGTCCGACTCTTAGGCGAACGGGCTCATATGTATGTCTCTATTCAGCGTCAGGGATTCTAATTCCACTGTTTTCAGGGTTTCCTTGGCATGTACAAGGGTCTCCTCACCCTTGATAGCTCGGATAAGACAAAAGAGTTGCTGGAGAAGTTTGATTCCATACTGCCGAGCTACAATGGCTCGACGTTGAATGCAAACATACACAAGCAGATGGGCTTCCGATCGGTGCTCGTAAATCGAGGTAGAGTTAATAGCTGTATTTTCGTTTTTTTACGACGGGCCATCGTTTATTGTATCCAAATAAAAGCACAATCGCTCGAGAATGAGCTAACACTCTTTCAAGTTGTGCGATGACTCCAATCGATTTCGCATAGCTGGTACACAACTAAATTGAGCTATCGGATGCACAATACCATTGCTTGGTTTGTAACGAAAGAGATTGATGAACACAATCCAAAAACGATTAAAGTTTACATCGCAAAATGTTCTCAGACGTGTGCACGGAGAACGTACTCATCGACAAGGTCACTGGCGATCTTGCTGTCATTATTGATTGGCAGGTAATGGGAGATATCTGAATTGTATTCTTACTATCAGAATTACTAGAGCCTATATGTCAGATAAAAAAACGGGAATCAGAATCAAAATTCAAAATTCGCCAATCGCTTCAGAATCATTCGCGATCTTTCAGGGTACAAGTAATATTGAACCTTTTCTATCTCTCAGGCAAACGGACGTTAATGTTGTTTGTAGGCATAAGATCAATAAGAATAGACAACCTAACCTTTTCAGACCACCCATATCGGCGTCGGCGTTGAGGATCTTCACAGAATCGCCCTGTTCGCCCTCACGACGGAAGACAGGTTGGAATCATTTGGATTCAAAAACAGTATAACCTATGAACAATCTCTGATGGTTCTTCTTTGTATCACCTGATTTTGTGCAATTAAAAAAATTCTCAGGCGTGCTCACACTCCGATACTTGTCGAAGAGATGTACAAGAGCCTCGTTGATAATTTCGAAGGCGCCGAACCGCCCTACTCACTTGATATGGTACGGTAGGGAGAGTGGATGTCAAAACGGATTTGATTCTGAATTGGAATTATCATTTAAAGGGACCTGGCACTCGTAGAAGATTGAAGCTCAAATGAAAGAAATCACCTTTCCGATAATAAAAACAAAAATAAAAAAAATTATAAAAATTTTCTTTAAAAAATACAGAAGTTCAAGGATCAGAACCAGAGCCTGCTTTTGCACTGGGGGCGACCGGCACAAATGTCGACCTGGATGCGCTCTCAATACACCACGAACCTCAAAATAGTTTTATTTCATTATTACTGTATTTTATTGATTTTTATTGTTTTTATTTATTTTATTTACCAATATGTACTAATCCAACAAGAAATAATTCAGAATGTCAACGGCTGTCAAGAAAAAGGTGTTTTCTCTGCAAACTTGGAACGGCACAGATACGACGGTTCCCTCCACCATCCAAACCAGCCCACCAGAGGGAATGGCTGCTAAGATTGAACAGAGACGCGGAGGCCACAGACAAACTTCTCAGAGAACATCAATCAGCTACTGAGCCTCGATGGTGTCTCGACCACTTCCCACCTTCTTCCACCGACGATCTACCGATTGATGTGAGTTTGACCTACCGTAACCCTCGCTAATCAATTATGTGTTTATTCAAGAATGCTCGACTACCTGTGTGATTGCTTGCTTTCTAGCACCGGCCTATCCCTGTCCGGTCCCTCGTCCTGCCTACCGTAGCCCTGCGCACTACAAGACCTGCCGATCTCGTTCCCCCTTCTGGTCTTGCTACACGTAGTCCATCACCAGCAATCTATGTGAGTCAACATTTCTCGACAATTCAATAGTTATAACGACATCAATCAATATTTGAGTACCATACTTCTATGTGATGGTTACCGTATAGCATACTGTACGATACCGTATTCCGTTCCAGAGGGGACCCTCTTCACAGGCTGGAACGCCATCTTTCTCTCACATGGGCTCAATCAGATCAGTCAGTTCAAGCATTATTTATATTTTAATTATTTACAAAAAATAAACAATCAATAGATGAATCAGCAGTAAACCAGCTAGATGAACGTAAACAAATCCGAAAATAATTCTGGCACATTACACATAGATAATATCGAGATGAGTGGATAATAGTTATCAAATATGGCAGTTATTACAAAATGAGAGAAAGGTGTTAACAAAAGATTGAATTGGATTGTGTTAAAAGCGGAGTGCACACTCCAGTCGAACATCAGTAGTCCGTTAGCACGAGAGGACGCCATGATGCAGGTACATTATATCCTGCACTCTAACCTTGCAAGTTCTTCTGATCAAGTGAGCATGTTTTCTTGAATAAAATTGAGCGAATACTTTTCCTATCAAATATGGTTCAGTTGAAAAAAGGCAGAGATATCGCATTAATTTTTGTTCGCTCTTGCATAATTCTAGAAGCATTTGCACTATGGTACTTATTTGTCTATCAATCCGCTTCAGACTTTGGACGAATGAAACACAAAAATGACAAGATATTTAGCGCTGTCCAAAAGTAACAATTAACGAAACGATTGACCTAGCGCGTAGATTATCGTATCTTTTTTTCTGGATTGATATGTTCCTATTCACGGAAAACATCAAACAATTTAATAAGGCTAGGGTTACCTGGGAATATAGCCAAAAGTAAACCATAGGAAAAATATTCGCTCAATTTTATTCAAGAAAACATGCTCACTTGATCAGAAGAACTTGCAAGGTTAGAGTGCAGGATATAATGTACCTGCAGCATGGCGTCCTCTCGTGCCAACGGACTACTGATGTTCGACTGGAGTATGCACTCCGCTTTCAGCACAATTGATAACCGGAAATCACATAGTTATATAATATAAAATCTACTTATGGGTTTCTAACGAAACATAGTAGAATATTTTTTTTAAATGACTAGAATAAATAGAGAGAAAAGAATACACTACAGCCTCCGTGGTCGTCGGCGCTCGCCCGAGTCGCATCCAATGATACCTTCAATGACGAAGTTAATGATATTTTACCGAAGAAGTTTAAAAGCATGGTCTCGACGCGAACAGAGGCAACGATGGAATCGATGGTTAGTAGCTCGCGTGGGTATTCAATAGGAATGAGTGATTATAGAGCTCGGGCTATCACTATTCGCAAGAGATATTGGATGGAGAAGAGGGGGAAGAGGAGATAGTGGATCAGGAGGATGAGAGTAGTGCAGAGAGAGGGCGCTATGCGATAGTCGAGGACTCGTGTCTCTCGCGTCTATTCAAGCGATGTCAAGAATGTGGAGAGTTGTTGGATCATAGCCTCACAGAGAGAAGACGATGTGGCAGTGCCCTAGTAGTGATCACCGAATGCCTAGCATGCAACAAGAAAGTACAATGGGATAGTCAGGAGAAAGTGGGAATAGGGAGAGGCCAAGCGTACTCTCTCAACCATCGAATTCCTATCTCCGCATTCATCACTGGGACACCTCTCCCGGTTAGAAATATATCTGATGTGAGATAATTAGCGGGAAATTACAGAGACTGTGCGATTTCGCTAGAACACTGGATTTAGACTTCCCATCAGACAGAAGTATGCGCAAGACCATAAGAGAGATAGGGAGTGTCGCCATTGAGAGAGTCTATGCAGGATGGGAAGAGACAGTAAGGGAGGTGGCGGTGAATGCATCAGAGGTATACACAAATGAATAATGAAACGCGAGTGAACCTTGTGCTTATAGGGAGACGGGTTGCAAGTCAGCATAGATGGACAGTATGATAGTCCCGGATTTACTTCGTCCAATTGCAAGGTTACCACAATCGATTGCCACACGAAACTGGCAATATCTGGAGTGGCACTTAGCAAGAAAGAGGATGGAATAGGTATCACTCAATAGCTGCCCATTCAAACATAAACAGTAATTTATAGATGGTATGTCAATCCGAATGGAATCAGAAGGAGCACTGAGGGCACTCGTGGATTTGGTAAACCACAATATTCCGATAAAGTAAATTATTAGTGAAATATAACGACGTAATTGATTTAAATAAATAGGAAACTTGTGAGTGACCAGAACGCGATGGTGATGAAGAAATTGCGTGAGCACCCTAAGACGGCACATATTGAAAGAAAATTAGATTGGTGGCACGTCCAGAAACATATGAGGAAGGAGTGGTGGAAGGTTAGAGTAGAAAGCGAGTGAAAATATTCATTGAGAATTTTTCTAGATGGTGAAAGCGAATCCCGAGCTTGCCCCCGTCTATCAGATGTTTTTCAATCATCTATATTTCGTGCACCACAAATATCCCAGGAGGGAAGATCGTCCTCGCGCATTGGAATTAGTGCAGTTTTCATCATACACATTCAGGGCAAGCATAGTTGGAAAAAGGTGATAGACGGGATATAGATGAGACTAATACTGAATACACTGATTATAGAATGATGAGTTCAAGGTGGTGACAAGGTGTGAGCATGGGAAGCTGAAGGCAAAGAAGAGAGGAGAAAGTCGTGTCACACTAGAGGAAAGCCATTGCGAAACGAATACGAGGAACATGAAACTCATTTCAGGCTGGTTCGGAGGCCCTGGAATCGATCCATGAAATGCTCTTCGCGCCCAGATTCTCAAAGGCTTTTCTCTCTACTGCCTCTCTTATCGATACTTCGATCAATGAATTTTTTCATTCTCTCAGCTTAATGTATGCGCCCAAGAGATTCGCATGGTCAGTAACCAAAAATAGGGGCTCTCGATATGTATATTGAGAATACTATCTCGTTCGTCAGAGCAAAGCAAAAAAAGTGTGCGTAATAAAGAGAGCTGATAACCGAATCAATCAATTCCAGCTCACCCTTCTGTTACAAGCTAAAGATGCTCATCTCAATCATGCACTATAATTGTCTGATGTTGGATGATCTTCTGGGGGAGAGAGACGAAATTGGGAATACGGTGTTGTCTAGGAGGGGACGCTTGGTTCTCGCGATCAAGAGGAAGAAGGCATTGGGCACCCATACTTGGAGGGATGAAGTGAGGAAGACTAACCAAACGAGAAAGAAAATAAATTAAATTGAACTATTATAGATAATGAAGGAGAGCGTCAAAGTGCGGGAGGAACTGAGTGATGCACGAGTCGCGAAGCTAATAGGGATTCCATCAGACGACATTTTTGACGATCTCACTAAGTGGTGGGAGGAGAAGGAGACATGGTTCGGAATGGAGGAGGAGGCGGAGGAGGAAGAGGAAGAAGCAATGGGTGGATACAATACGAGTGGAGAAGAAGAGGGAGGGGAATAGGCAGAGAGATTTCAGTTGTAGAATTTACTTGCTAGTTTTGTGTTGTTTTTAAATGGTTGTCATTGGCTTTTACAAAACAATATGCTACTGCTTCGTTCTCTAGCAATGAGTTATCGATAAATCGTGATCAAGATAGATATCGGCGGCCCAACACTTTCACATCTAAAACAGCCAGAAACCACCGCCAAATATAACTTCACTGGTCATGACTCAACAGAGACGAGATGGAAAGGATATCAAGTGAAACGCAAAACCAAAACGAGTATAGAAGAGGATTCAAACCTCTGCGAGTCAGGGAACAACATACATATTTAAAAAAAATGCTTTATCAAGTTAAAACTAAACAAAAGTAGTAAGTAATTATCTTTTTTTGGACAAATAGGGTCTTATTTTTTGCCGACTCTGGCTCTGTACTCAACGACGACGACGGCGTGATCGCGCTCGTAGGGCTCGAGAGTGACCTGCAGCATGCCACTATGAAATGCTAACCAAATAAGGGAAGCATCGACTCATCACGATCATTGAACACACATAGATTGATGATTCAATATCAGTCCATCACAATAAACAAAGACAGCACCCACCTGTTCTAGAGGCTTGAACTTCTCCTCCTTGAGTTTGTTGACTTCACCGGCGAAGACTGCCTCGGGGCAACCGTCGAGTCGATGTCGGCCATGCCTTCAATCAGCATTCAATGTTATTCAATTGAATGAACATGAGTGTGGCCAGTGTCCCTATCTAGTGAGACAATCCGAATAGACGGACTGATTTAGTCGCGAAAGAGGGGAAGACTTGTCGAATAGTCCACCCTTTCATTTATCACGTTTCACACAGATTCCCTAATATTTTGCAGGCGATCGCATTTCTCATTTCAAATAAATCTATGCCGCCCAAACAGCACGAGCGTCAACTCGAACAGTTGCTACGTTTAGGACATAGTTGAGAGAGAGAAATACATAAATATTAGAGAATATATCAAAAGGAAGTAAAGCGACTAACCCATCACGGAAGACAGCCAGTCACTCATCCTTGGTGAGATTGGGTCGCCATGATCCCGAGGCCGTCGATCGCTGTCGGGTGGTGAAGCCACTGATGGGGAAGCTGCATAGCTGGAAAGGACACGGAATAGATACGGCAATGTAACACATGAGAAAGAAAGAACGGGCGATAAGCAAATGAGGGAGGAACGCGGGGAAGAATTCGAATAAGACTCAGTGCTAGCCAATATTTCTGTTACTTAATTAGATCCATTCGCTTCCTGCTCCGTAATTGCACAAAAGCATAGCGATAAAGTGAGCAAGTAAGAAAGCATCTTGTATAATGAGGAACAAAGGCCAAGTTGCTGCCAATACGAATCACTAGCACTGGTAGAAAGTGATAGGGGATGGGAAGAGCATTGGCGGAGGATTTGTGTCTTGTTATTAAATGGTTTTCATTGTCTTTGAAGCGAATCAGTACAGTGAACGTTGCGATAAAGACGCTTCACGAAAATGCCGAGTTAAGAAACAGGATCAGGGGCGTGGGAGGACAACAAAAGAGCCTGGTATTCGAGGGCAGATGGTCTGCAGCAATCAGGTAACACGACAGCAGCAAGATTAATACAAAATGTAAGCAAAAAACCGATAAACAGTGGCAAGAAACAACAGCAAAACGAAAGGAAAGCGTTGCCGCGTCCTCTGGCTTTCTCGCTCTGCGCGCTCTCCGCTTTTCGCACACTCTCTCGCCCTGGAACCCAGTCACATCACGACATCCCCCAGCTATTCTAAGTTTAGCGCGTATCCGTAAGCGCCCAGCTATCCGTGGTCAAATTTATTCTTACAGTAGTTTTAAATTAAATACAATAATTCTAATTAATTTTATTTTTTATTTTTATTTTTAATAATCGATCTTTGGGGTAATTTCACACATTTTGAGCAACAATCGTCCACCATGACCAGGTTCCTTTAAAATTGGATCTGAAACAAATTTAGGATTTTTTAATGCATCGTACTGATGTTTGAAATTTAAAAATATAAATTACTCCCTGATAGGGTAGCAGAAGTGATCAATCCATATTGGATACGATAATAACAGCTCATGCTCCTCTCCGACATCCAATTTCCGGACTGCGCGCTCATATTCCTCAGCGCGTGCATTGGGATGATTGCGGTGAGCTTCTTTTATTCTGTACTGATTAAGGAAATAAACTGGCGTAAGCACACGGCATTCAACTTGGAGTGAGAGCGTTCATGGGCCTTGTATGTCAAAGGCTCAGAGGATTGATTCAACTGTTGGTTCATGAGTGTGACGAAGTGACGTGTACGGTACTTATTGATGATCAATGAACACTTTGAGAATCAGGAGAAGGACGCCCGACTTTCAGATGAGGAGAAGGCGAAGAGGAAGGAGGTCGAGATGGATAAGTTATTTCTTTCATTCAGAATTGTTTCTTCTCGATGTTTTTTCTTAGCACAACTGAATAATTCTCAGATTGAAGTCGTATGCTCACAACTAGGCTAGCCGGATCGAATCCGAGCTCTCCTCGATTGTGTGTGCTCTCTCGTTTCTCTAACCGGAGAGAGAGAGAGAGCTCGCGAAACTGAGACAATCAGCTCACAACCGACGTATTCCCCAACAAATTGTGCGAAACTTCCAGATCATCGGTGCCATTGAGGACACTCTGGAACTCGATATCAAGAATAAGGTACACGAGGACATGCTGAAGTTCAAAACGAATAAGGAAGAATAGCAACTGTTCATGATCAATTACCGATAAATAATTAGCAAGTGTGGCATCGACAAATACTTTGAATTCTTCGCTCTAAATCCGCAGGCGTTCATAATTGTACTCTACATGTTTTGATCAACATATGGCAGGATGGTTTCTCGTTGGATTAATCTAATAAAAAAATTAATCACTTGCTTATCGAGAAAGTTGGCATAAAAAGTTTGAATTTTTCTTGAAAAAAGTCAAAATTTCTCGATAATTTTTATTCCGGTAGAGCGTGATATCATATCACTCGTTGTTTGAGATATCATTTGATCAAAACACAAAGAAGAAAATCGGTTGAGTTACGTTGGTTTGTTGACTTCCACCATTTAGCGGAGAATGTTCTGGAACACTAGATCCGTTGCGCCTGAGGTACATTCGTAGAGTACTTCCATCCCACACATTCACAGCGAATTAGATTTTTACTTAGTGTCAAGACATTTTTCACTGGGTCAGATGTCACTCTTATTCTTACGAAATTTACACCCGAGGATGTTTCACTTGATGGAAACCAATTATGATGTCGAATTTCCGTAGTGAAAACGCGCATGATTTTAAAATTACTCAATATTCTAAAGGCTGGTCAAAATCAGCAAATAGTATGTATGATGTTTTGTTATTAATGTATGTTATGCAGTAGAATTGAACACGATTATTTTGTATGCTCAGGGATTGATGCATTACGAAACAAGCGATCATTAGTTAGATCATAATGGTAACTAAAAAATTGTATTCATTCCAACCTAAAATCCCGCGAGAGTACCATTTATACAATCACGAGCTTTGAATACGATTTTGAAAACAATTCCAGTATAGACCGAGACACGCAGCAGACAAATAAGTATGCTAGTTATATCCAATTCCACCGTACTCAAATTCGGATGGGATTACGAGTTTCGCTACGGACTTGACGCAGTTTTCATGTTTATTTTCCTGTCATAGCTTCGCAATAATCGCATATTTCCAGACTTGTCGGACTTATGCAAATCTTGATTACTGTTCCAATGCATCTGTGGACACTAGTGATACTGAATCTAAAGCCGAACTTTCTCCGAAAAGACATCTGTCAGTGCAATGTCGCTGACCAGGTATATTATGGTTTCCGTAACGCTAGAAATGCATAAATGACCAAGGTTGCAATGCTGATTTACGATTTCAACATAGGCGTTATGCTTCAACCGTATCCCGCGTTTCCCTGGCCGGGGTAACGTTTGAAAATGATGAAAAAAAAGTTGAGAAAATGCTTCAGTGTGTATTGTGCCGGGATTTTTTGTCAGCTGAATCTGCCCACGAAAGTGACATCGGTAAGCGAAATAAGAGAAGCAAAAGTCACGAATTTCACAATTTTAATAATATTTTAAATTAAAACTAAATGTGATTGTAGGTGTTTTTCGTGAGCACTTTCTTCGCACTTGTTCCGACCTTTCTGTACTTGATGATTCGGTATTTGCAACTTGTTTACATTTTTTTATTAAAAAATTTTCTGTGAACAAAAATTTCATTCAGTTTACATAGCCAGGTCACAAGTGCATCGAGATCACGCTTTTCCTTCAGCGACAGGTTTCTAATTAATTTTATTCAGCAATTAAAAAAAAAAAATTTTTCAAGAAGTCAAAAGATGATGATGACGTCGATAGTTGTCTTGTTTGTGTTCAACATTGTCTGCTTTGGTCATTTGGCAGTTGACGCGGAGAACAGCGCCCAGCTGAAAGAAGTTAGCAAAGATAAATCAACCTTATCCTCAAGTACTAGAGTGTATTCGGACAATCGTCTCTTCATGTCACGCTCTCTCTCACCGGTAAGACAGACGAGAGTGTGCGTGAAATGAAGAGACGATTACTCGAATAGCGCGTTCTAACAAATATAATTTCTGGCACCGGAGCTCTCCTATATTTCTCATCGTAGAGGAACGCTCATAGTTTTCGGAGCACCTGGCGAGCCCAATAGCTTTCGACACAGTTTCGATTAACGATGTTAAAATATTAATTAAAATATATTAAAATATAGGCCTACATAATCTACGCTACAATAGCCCTAGTTATATTTCTGCTATATGCTCTAACCGTTCATTTGCTAATGATAATGAGAGATCGATCGGTGTGTTTTAGTGATGTCGTCTCGGTTGTATTTCTCTCCATTCCGTACACTCTCTCGTTTCTCTGACCGGCGAGACAGTTTGTAGAATGGAAAGCGCGAAAACCGAAATTACATCACCAGTGTGTTTTCTGACCACAAAACATTATAATTGTTGATGGTGCGATACTCAGAAAACCGTGCTTGTCTCCCAGAAGACCCACCAAGCTCATTACCGACTCACGATTGTGTTTATAATGCAGGTTTTTTTTTTAACCGGAAAATATATCATACCTTCCAATCTCAACGGTTCATTGAAAGTTAAAATGGCTTGTAAGGTCACACTCAGCTTGATATTTTTGAGAATTTCAGAAATTTTCGAAACTTTCATTGAACCGTTGAAATAGAAAGGTATGATACTCGCAAATAACAACACACATCAAGCATAAATCTGATAATTTGAATTTTATATGCCGTTTTAGATTTATTTATTTTTTATTTATTTGATACGCCCCAAAGGGTGTGACAGCATGTGAATTAACATATACAGTAATAAGAAGAGTTGAGGGAAGGAGGAAGGGACAGGGATCGATGTAGATGAGGGGAGGGAGGGGGGAGGGAACTTCGTATATTGCACATTCCCAGAGTTGCTCTTGATTGACGAGGTGGACGAAGCCTCGGAACGGGAGGAGACCGTTCGATCCATGTATATCGTATGGATCAGAGCAAGGGAGGGAAGGGAGGAATGAAGCTACAGTTTTGGAATCTCTATCTGGAGAATGTGGGTAGTGTCGGGGTTAGACAACAGGCGAAGTTTGATAGTAGACAGAGATAACTTGGGATCAACAATTTTATGGATCTTACAAAGAAAGCGAATAGAACGGTGAGAAAAGGAAGATCGCAAATTCTCTCTTCGAGCAATGGGAATATGAAGAGAGAAAGCATTATTTCTAGAAGACACATTACGAAATGAATAGAAACTAGACATAGGAAGATTTACAATCCCATTAACAATCTTTAGAGAGAATACGATATCAGCTACTACACGGCGAAGGTACAAAGATTTTAAGTGTGACTGGGCTAGTCTCTGATCATAAGAAGGCGGGAATGAAATATGAGGAGATGTACGATAGTGCAACAGTCGCGTGAAGAGATGCTGGCATTTCTCTAATTGTCTAATGGGGCCTTTAGCGGAAGGGGACCAGACTGGTGAGGCGTATTCGAGAATGGGTACAATGAATGAACTATAAGCTCTAATGTAGGGATCACTGGACGTACATGATACAGATCGAAAAAGCAGATAAATTAGCTTTAGTGCTTTTTTACAAATGAGATCAATGTGTGGAAGGAAAGAGAGAGTTGAGTCGATATAGACTCCAAGGTCCCGAATAGGTTCGGGGGGAGACACAATGGAAGGAAGAGAGAGGGGTATGGAGTTGAGAGAGTATTGGAAGAGGGGATTGTTTTTGCCTATGTAAAGGGCGGTGCACTTCTTTTCAGCGACCGTCAACTGCCAAGTTTCGCAGTATTCTAAGATACCCTGTAACCCTTGTTGAAGTTGAGAGGGGGTGGATGGATGTTGGTTAGGTTTGTGAGTGATGTACAGTTTGATGTCATCAGCAAAGAGACGGAAGTTGACTAAAGGGAATGGAGAGAGAGCCCGAGGGACATCGAAAAGGTAGATGAGAAATAGAATCGGAGCTAATACAGTGCCTTGTGGGACACCACTGAGAACCACTCTCTCCGAAGAGAGAGAGGAGCCAACTTTTACCTGTAAGTGACGATCGAGCAAGAAGTCCGAAATCCAGTTAAACAGACAACCACGAATACCAAGGCAATTCAATTTATGGAGGAGTTTAGAATGAGAAACAGTATCAAATGCCTTAGCTAGGTCAACATAAACAACGTCAATACAATCATTCCTATCCATTGAATCACGCCAAGATTGGGTACACTCAAGAAGTTGGGATACGGTAGATTTGCCACGGACGAATCCGTGTTGTTCAGGTGGAATTATGGAGTGGATTTCGCACCAGCGGACTAATTTGGGCTTGATGATTCGTTCCATGACTTTACTAGGAATGGGAGTGAGTGAGATGGGACGGTAGTCGGATAACAAAGAAGGAGACGTGACTTTAGGAATTGGGACAATAACTGAAAGTTTCCAGAGAGAAGGGACTTGACCCAACATCAAACTGTAGTTCATAATATGAGCAAGTGGTTCAGATAGAGTCAAATAACACTTCTTGAAAATAACAGAGGGAATTCCATCGGAAGGAAGAGAGCACGAATCAGAAACACGTCTAAGGTGGTAAGCAATATCAATTGGGAGAATAATAGAGAAGGGAATGGACTGAGGAATAGTGAGGGGGCAGGTAGGGAGAAGTCCATCATCGGCAGTAAATGCAGATTCAAAATATGAAGCAAATGCCTCGGCCTTATCAGTGTCATTGGTCAGATTATTACCATGAGAGTCAAATAGAGAAGGAGCAATCGATGAACGGGGTTTAAAGCGAGTGGAGATGTAACGATAATAAGAACGGCTGCGATTGCCAGATAACAACTTGTTTTCATTGTTACGAATGAATTTCCTTACTTCCGAATCAAGTTTAGATGATACATTTGCGAATTGAGATCTAACGGGAGCAAGAGATAGCTTGTTAAAGAGACAGATGATGATCTCCGTGGTATTCTTCCACGTCATTCCTCTATCAGTGATGATCTATATGATGCTAATTGACACTCGGAGCTGGCCTGGGGAAGTACTCGCGACGGTTCGGGCGACCATTATTGTTAGTGGAAAATAGTGATGAAGTTTCGGGAAATGCCTCTCTCCTTCTGCGCGCTCTCTCGTATGTCAGAGAGACGAGAGAGGAAGTGGAAAAGAGAGTCATATCCCGATATGCGCACTCTACTAGACATACACGTAATTTCTTTTAAACTTCGTAGTCTGACAGATTAGAACCGTTGCAAACTTTTTTCATATGAACCTTGATATCCGCTTTCAAATTCATAACTTCAGGTCACGCTCTCATTGAAACCGACATCGCATTGCCTAATTTTCTTGGCAAAGACTCCTGGTCTTCGGAAGGCTCGTTTACTTATATCGTTTACGCAAGAATTTAAAGAAATGCTGGAAAAGCATCAGCTTGGGAGTGTCAAAATTTAAATGTCTTGATTGATAGCTTTTGAGTGGAGAGTAGAGTAGCCGCCGCTATTCTATTCAAGAATTGAAAGAAATGCTAGAAAAGCAATAGCTTGGGAGTGTCAACATTTAAATGTCTTGATTGATAACTTTTGAGTGGAGAGTAGAGTAGCCGCCGCTATTCAATTACCGAAGTGATATTTGTAATCAGAATGTTTATTTATTTCAGAAAGCTCTGAATCAGATGAGAAATTGGATCGTCTACGGCGCATCATCAGCTAACATAAGTGGAGAAACAAAGAATTCGACGATTAAGAAAGAAATACGTATATTACCTGATCGAAACAACATCTTACTGTTCTGATGGGCGAAACGCGTCTGACTGATAAAGTCTAACCAATCCGACATTTGACTTGAGCGTAACTCGGTAATACCGAGTCGGTATACTAACTTCATCCACCGTTAATCATTGTCGTTATGTGCGAAACGGAATTTTTTCTGTCGGTACTGTTGGTATTTTTTCGTCCGAACATCTATGGTACAAATACTCATTACATTTATGGTACAAAAATTGTTCTGCATTTTCTTCTGAATTGGTGACTATTTCTTCTTTGATACACGAGCATGTAGGGAGACGAGGATGGACTGCTATAGGGAGGAGAGGTTTTCGACACGCGAGCATCGTTGAAGTAGTACCTGATAGTTCTTCCAATTCGAGACTGAATTTCTAATGAATGACAAACACGTACCATTGATCTCCATTGAGCGCACTGGTGTTGTAGTGGCCATCACTAAGTCCGCCTTCGTGCAGACACACAGAGATGAGATCGTAAACTGCTCCAGAATCAGAAAACGGAAGCAGATCGCCGAGGTTGAAGCATCAGAAGTGGGTGAATCACTCAAATGGTCTCACTATCTCTCACACAAATTCTAATACCACATTCATTCAAACACGTCGTGCCATAACAGCTTTTAAAAAATATAGACACCGCATTAAATTTTTCAACCTCCTAAACTTTTTTTTATGGTTCCGGTTCTAATTCCCACAATAATGTTTAAATTCATTTTGGCGGCAAAATGCAGTGGATATATTTACCGTCCGGGTACATCCACCGCTGTTTCCACCTTCTCTCCACTCCATCTCGAGTACTGGAATCGCTTGAGATGCACGACGAGCACGGGAGGCAGTCTCCAGATGTCCAGCTTCTTCGTCGCTCGAACGTGATCCTTGCACTGGGGGCAGTACCACGAGTCCTGAAAAGGTAGGGTGAGGCAAGTCTTACCACCCCGAGCAAATTCTGCGAAACAGATTCAAGATGAATCCTCTCGTTTTCCGCTCTCTATCGTTACTCTGCCGAACGAGTGCAACGAAGAGAGGCAAAGGGAATAAAGCAAGGTGACGTGATCAAAGATCAAAGATCAAGTTTTCACCTGTTCCGACAGTCGTTCCTCCTTGATGAACAGCTCGATGCATTCAGAAAGGGTGAAGATGTCGTTCTTCTCTTCTCTCGTCGGAACAGGCACGGAGAGGAAGCAGAAAGGGTCGAATTTGACGGAAACCTGAATGAATCGAAATCAGTCTTCTGAACCAATAGTGCGCATTTTTCAACGCAATATCTGCGAACAAGAAATTTCCCGATTGGGAAATCTTTGTGCTAACGACAACGTCTGTCTCACAAGCATCGGTGATTCAGTGGTAGAATGCTCGCCTGCCACGCGGGCGGCCCGGGTTCGATTCCCGGCCGATGCAAGTTTTACTCTTTCAGTTATTGATTTTGCAAAAACCTCAAATAATGTTCGTGCTGCCATATTGCAGTACCTTTCCGCACTGCGGGCACACAAGAGTGCCTCTCAGCTGACCGTGAAGGTTGTCCACGATGACCGAGTCGTTCCGTTTCCGGTAATTGGCCCACGCTTCGTCGGCGATCTGAAAAAAAGTGTTCTTTCTTCGTATTCAAGTTCAAAAAATAGAGTCATTGTTCTGCCAAGCTCTTTCGGCGACTAAAAATGAGAAGAATATGTGTAGAGAGGCGATTTTTACAAGAAACCCTACCTCATTCTGCGCCATTCCTTCGGGCGGATCTGTCTCCTCGATGTACGGTTTCTGATTGATTCGATTGAGAGATCTTCGTGCAGTCCATCGAGGAGAGCCGCTACCAGTTCCTCAACAATCACCCAATCAATCATGTATGTCAGCGGTTAACGAAAAACGAGGATATTCTGTGGTCGTTGCGGCCAGCGTTTCTCACCTGAGAAAAAAAACGACTTGAAAAATGTCAACCGAATCTGCAACCGAATTGAAAAATGCAGCATTGAGCAGGGTGGCAAAATTTGTTCTTGCTGTTCACTGCATACCTGGGCGTCCTGTCGATGAAATCCCGAAAAGAGAGGGGCGAATTTTCCGATTGCTGTCTGGAAATTTGTCTCGTAATCTCAATTGTATGAAAACGAGAACAGCCTCTTATCCCGCGCACCTTGAAATGCCTAGGAATTATGAGCTCGTGTTGTCCGCTCCATGTCGCTTTCACCAATCCAGCGTAAGCACGAGCGAGTCACCCCTGAAATTAAAATGAAACAGTCACTTCAATACCATGACAATGAAAACAACATTAGAACATTGACCATGAAAATAACACATTCTCGACATACAGATGCATGATGAAAACAAGATTGCGTCTCTGAAAATGTTCATGCTCCTGATCCTAGCCGATTGGCCTCGTTGATGTCCGACTGGTACCGATCCGAAGTGAAGTATTCCACTAGCTCGGGCACGTTCAGGATGCATTGCAGACCAGCATTCATGAAGCAAGTGTGACTCTGAATGAGTGTATTCATGTTAGATTACGATGGAATGAAATCGGGACGACTTGGCGCATTAGACCAGATTAGCGCCAATCATAGAATACGATAGAACCATCGCTCATTCTCTTCTCCGTCTCACAAGCATGAGATTAGTAAGCAAACTAACGAGATTGACCAGTCCGCAGACTCCTTTCGGGTGTTCAGAAACGGGAGTCGCACTGCCCTCGGTGCTGTCAAAACTGTCATTTAGCTTCAAAAACTTCCCAACGAAAAAGAAAGAACATCACATTCATCTCTAGTGATAAGGTTCATGGTTACGGTAGGTAAGCGATAGTGAGGGCAGATCAATGCGCTTTGGCGTCAATATGATCATCACAATCATCTTTGAATGGTTGCGGTAGGTAGGAGAAACTGAATGTTCAGAGAGGCCTATGAGGTGAACGACTCACCAATCCGTACTGTGCCACGTCCGAATCCAGCCTCGTCCCTCGTCGTCGAGCTCGTCCACTACGATGGTGCGAGTGGTGGAGAATAAGGCGCATACGTAATCGTCATCTTTCACGTCCCTCAGCCATTCAATCCTCGGTTCGAGTCTAGAAAGTATTTTCACCTGTGATTGTGATGTCCGAATTATCGATCGGGGTAATGACTTGCACGGCGTCTCCCTCCGCCGCAGCTACCACGGCCTTTCATCTCATGCTGATCACGTTCCTGGAAGGTGCTAAGTAGGATGGAAACTCGTGTTGGCTGGCTGCTTACAGGTTATAAATTACAAAACTTCGAGAGTCTCGGGAATATTGCGATGTAGCCACTCCGCATCGGCCACATCTCATCTTTTCCTCCACGCTCTCAGCCTCACGAATTTTTCACAATAGCATCGCCATAGTATAGGTGAACAGTTGATGCATTTGAAACGATCTTCAATCACACTCACAACTATGATACGATTCTATTTTCGATGAATTTGAAACAATCTTCAAGCACGGTCACGACTATGATGCCACAAATTGAGCAATAGTGATTACGAAATCACAGATAGCGAAATACTTCGATTGCAACTTTTCCCGAATTTATCCCATGAGTTTAAGGCGAGATACGAGCAAAAACGCGCTCACGATGGCGAAATATCGATGACGAAATTAACGATTGCGAAATATTTTTGAGAGAAATCGATTAACACTTTTCCCGAATTTTTCCGATGAGTTTGTCGCACTATGTCACGAATCTGACCCAGCGAACAATTGTTGACCCAGCGAACCCGATTACTGTAAGTGCCGATTACTGTGGGTTTACTGTACTCATCGATTATTGATCGATTATAATGCAAGGGAATCAATCAGCGAAGGAATCACGTATCTGACCCGCGGTCTGACCCACTTGGACTTACCGTAGTTATCGTTACAGTAGATTTCGGTTACGGTAGTTATATATTTCAGATCGACAATTGAAGGGGAATTATTTGATACAGTAACCAGTTCATGATAAGTGCTTGGAAAGGATTTGGAGTGGATTGCCCAAACCTACCGTACTATCGAACACACTCACAGACAAACTTTACATTTGCCAACTTTTCTCAAAAAATACACAACTTTTTCCGATTTTTTCTGCGTGAACGCCCTGAATTCCGTTTCAACACCTTGTATCAAAAATCCAGTCCGATGACCCCTCCGAAAGGCATTTTTCTTACGGGTTTGGGTAAGGTAGTTAACTAGCGGATCTACGTTCCGCTCGGGTTGGGCTGCTTACAGGTTATAAATTGCAAAAACTCGCGAGTCTTCGAGCATTTCGGAAAAAATTGCGATGTAGCCACTCCGCTTCGTTCCGTAACCACATCCTAACTTTTCCTCCACGCTCTCAGCCTCACGAACTTTTCACAATAGCATCGCCATAGTATAGGTGAACTGTTGATGAATTTGAAGCGATCTTCAATCATGCTCACGACTATGATACCAAAAATTGCGAAATAGTGATTACGAAATCACAGATAGTGAAATTCTTCTATTGCAACTTTTCCCGAATTTCTACCATGAGTTTGAGGCGAGATAAGTGCAAAAACGCGCTCACGATTGCGAAATAGTGATAATGAAATCAACAATTGCGAAATATTTTTGCGAGAAATCGATTAACAGTTTTCCCGAATTTTTCCGTCACGAATCTGACCCAGCGAACTGGATTACTGTAGATTCAGATTATGGTAGGAATACTGTATTCGTCAATTATAGATCGATTAGAATGCAAGGGGAACAATTACCCGATGAATCACGTATCTGACCCGCAGTCTGACCCACTTGGACTTACCGTAGTTTTCAATACCGTATATTACGGTAGGTATTGATTTCGGATCGATAATTGAAAGGGAATTTGTTGATACAGTAACCAGATCATGGTAAGTGTTTGGAATGGACTTAGAATGGATTGCCTAAATCTGACACAGCGAACAATTGTTGACCCAGCGAACTCGATTACTGTAGATTCAGATTACGGTAGGAATACTGTAGGCTTCGATTATTGATCGATTAGAATGCAAGGGAAACAATTAACCGGTGAATCACGAGTCTGACCCACGGTCTGACCCGCGTGGACTTACCGTAGTGAACACACGCACAGACAGACATACATCACATTTGTCAACTTTTCTCAAAAAGTCCGCAATTTTTTTCCATTTTTTTCTGCGTGAACGTCCTATGTCCGGCTTCCACAGGTGATGGCAAAAATGCAGTCGGATGACCAAACCGGAAGGTATTTTTCTTACGGGTTTGGGTAAGGTAGTTACTAGCAGTTTTCTTTTTTGGACTAAACTTGCACTGGATTTTGAATAAACTCTGATGGGGGTACCTTTTGGGAACGGTATCTTTGATTTATCGATTGAGAAAATTTTCGATGAAAAAAGTCAGTCCACGATAGCTTGGAAAGGATTTGGACTGAACTTGGACTGGATTTTGAATAAACTCTGATGGGGGTACCTTTTGGGTACTTTTGGGTTTCGTCTCTCTCGGCGGCGCATCCCGCTGGTCGCTCCGCCCCCTGAATCATCAACTGTTAGAGGGATAGAGAGACAGTTAGACAGTGAACTATAACCCAAAGAGCTTGCGCTCCTTGACATGAGGTTATTGAAAAGGGACCACTTACTTTCGAACACTACTATAGGAAAACTAAATTCGGTTAATTTGGTTATTGCATATTTCATAATTGTTACCTCGTCTCTTCTGCTCGCTTTACTCCCGATCTTCGACGAGCGCTTCTTTACGACAGCGGCAATCTGAAGAAAGATACAATAGACAATTGTATTTTAAGATTCAAAGACTCAGTTAAAGACATTCAGCGTTTAGCATAGAGGATTCAAACGGAGCGCGGAACGTTTTATTCACGGGGAGGGGGAGACACACAACGCGTCCGAAAACAAAGAAAAAAAAGCGTGCTCCAGCGAACCGCTGGGACGTGCCGGAATGGTCGGACATGCGTGAAACGGAATATTTTCTTACAGTAATGATGAGAAGAGTGATACAAAGAAAGAGACGTGCGCTTACCTTACTCTCCACTTGTCTGAACCATCTGATCAGTAGCTCGTTGCAGACCATTGCGACTTTACCCTTCGACTCGGTTGAGTAAGCATCGGTTGAGTTTATCCTTGAATAGGGCATTCGGTATGTATCTCTCAATTTGGACGGAGATATGTTATGTGTTTCAGATCGGTCTTACTTGGATCAGAGGTGGCATTGGTGTGGTGAGAAGATGGTGGGGTCATCCCCCGCAGCTATTCTTTTGCCAATGACAGATTATCCCTCAGGTGATAAGTGAGTTGGAGGTGTCAATTACCTGATCCATACAGTTTCGAGTTGCGCAATACTCTCTCTCTTCTACTCCCTCTTCGTTGAGCAGAGGATGTGATTACTCATTTGTGCGTAATGAGTCTCTGTTTTCAAACAGAACAAGGAGGGAAAGTCTATTTCTCTCCGTTGGGGTGCCCTTTGGGAAAATGTCAAAATGTGGCGGTCACAAGACTTTTTTCAGTCGACTTTTTTTGAATGAGAAGTTCACCTCTTGCGATGGCCATACTTGACAACATGATCTAGATGCATAGCGTGAGAGCGGCACATTGAGGAAGGGGCTAAAATATTTTTTTAAGTGAAAAGAGAAGCCAGTGGGAGGGTCTTTAAAGGTAGAGTCATCCATCCAATGGAGAGTGCTGTTCCGGGATATATGTAGAGGTGATAATATGGTGGTATCGCTCCCAGCAGCTCTTCCTGCCTTTGCTGGCACCGTTTAGGTGTAACGTATCCCCGCCCCTTTTCTCTCTCTTGTAAAGATGTTCGTAGATCAAATGTAACCTTGATCAATCAATAATTAGCTCATCTAATAAGGTAATAGTTGTACTCTCCTTCAAGCGCCTTGTCTCTCACCTTAGCACTTGGTCTACTCTCTCATAATTGGATTATTTCTCATCTCATCATCATCTGCGTGATCTAGTCACGTATCTGCCAATTTCCCGTCTCCATTGGGTAGGCTCCTTGGTGAGGCAGACAGACACTGGCCTAGCAGTGTACTCCTGCAGGACTTGTGTGCCTAGATTAACGGGAACTCCTTACCCTTTATCCTTTCACCCCTCATCATCATGTGATCCTGTCTGGTGTCTCATACGATTCCCTCATCACTACATTGCTCGATACAGTACTCTGTATCTCTTCCACTCTCTCGGATTCACACACTCTTTCGTCATCGGCCTGGTTCCTCTATCTCCTGGGGATACACTATCCCGTCACCGTCTGACCGTCTGGTGACTCTCCGTGATTCACATGATCACTCTTATGATCACGCGTTGTGTGTCTCCCCCTCCCCGTGAATAAAACGTTCCGCGCTCCGTTTGAATCCTCTATGCTAAACGCTGAATGTCTTTAACTGAGTCTTTGAATCTTAAAATACAATTGTCTATTGTATCTTTCTTCAGATTGCCGCTGTCGTAAAGAAGCGCTCGTCGAAGATCGGGAGTAAAGCGAGCAGAAGAGACGAGGTAACAATTATGAAATATGCAATAACCAAATTAACCGAATTTAGTTATATAGTAGTGTTCGAAAGTAAGTGGTCCCTTTTCAATAACCTCATGTCAAGGAGCGCAAGCTCTTTGGGTTATAGTTCACTGTCTAACTGTCTCTCTATCCCTCTAACAGTTGATGATTCAGGGGGCGGAGCGACCAGCGGGATGCGCCGCCGAGAGAGACGAAACCCAAAAGTACCCAAAAGGTACCCCCATCAGAGTTTATTCAAAATCCAGTCCAAGTTCAGTCCAAATCCTTTCCAAGCTATCGTGGACTGACTTTTTTCATCGAAAATTTTCTCAATCGATAAATCAAAGATACCGTTCCCAAAAGGTCTAACTGTCTCTCTATCCCTCTAACAGTTGATGATTCAGGGGGCGGAGCGACCAGCGGGATGCGAAGAAAAATGGAAAAATACCTTCCGGTTTGGTCATCCGACTGCATTTTTGCCATCACCTGTGGAAGCCGGACATAGGACGTTCACGCAGAAAAAAATGGAAAAAAATTGCGGACTTTTTGAGAAAAGTTGACAAATGTGATGTATGTCTGTCTGTGCGTGTGTTCACTACGGTAAGTCCACGCGGGTCAGACCGTGGGTCAGACTCGTGATTCACCGGTTAATTGTTTCCCTTGCATTCTAATCGATCAATAATCGAAGCCCACAGTATTCCTACCGTAATCTGAATCTACAGTAATCGAGTTCGCTGGGTCAACAATTGTTCGCTGTGTCAGATTTAGGCAATCCATTCTAAGTCCATTCCAAACACTTACCATGATCTGGTTACTGTAATGGCGATGCTGTGAATACGGTAGTCACGAAATGTAAGGAGATCCAAGGCCTTCCCATCATCATTCACGATCAAGAAGTATGCGATTCGCTTTAAGCCAGTGTATTTACTTTCATTTTTTTCAGCATCAATCATATTGGGCTAATTGTCCAGGCAAAAAATATAACGGTTTTACAATAGGTGAATATAAAATGAGGACTTGCACTACTTCAGATATCTTAGGTTTGAAGTGCAACACCGGAACGAAACTATGGGAATGGGTTGATGGATCGCCGCTTGATTACAAACCTCCTGTCCATGATTCAGGCAACAGCTCTAATATTTTAAAACTTTGCAAGTTGTTGACTTTTTTATAGATCTGAATGTCAACTGTAAGACTAGATGCAGCTGGTATGCATATGACACTGGCGAATGGAAAATATGTAATTTTTTGAGATTATCAATTTCTAAATTCAATTTCGAAATAACAGAATTAAATTCGTTTATTTTATTCACGAGTGAATTTAACGTAAACGAAACTATTGTATTGAAACAAATCGTACGATCCATTTCTTGAAAACAATAAATAAGTATGAATGTGTGAGATTCAAACACTCACTCGAAATGAGGTCCGTCGCAGCTCTCGGAGAATTTGAATTTGTCATCCCTTGGCTTGAGCTCGAGATCCGACGACTTAGACGATTCAAAGTAACATGCCCATTTTGCTTTCTTCCGAAGCGGTTCGTCAACGCACGCTTTTCCCTATAAACAGATTTGTAAAAAGCTTCACTTATATTTTGCTAGTTATTAAAATTAGTTGAGAAAATGACGCACCTTTCCAGCAGAGATTTCGTGAATTTGATGAAGAATCCAGATAATGAATATCAGTAAGGGGATGAGATATTTGCGACGCATGTCTAAGAAAAGATATAATTAAACGAGTAAATATTATGCTAGCAACAACGACGTTCAAATGAAAGCTGGTAATTGCACGTCGCTGAGTAAAAAGAGATGCTGAGTATGAGGAACCGCTTCGCCCAGTCGAAATCGAAGAGAACAACTACCAAAAATTTGAAAATCCCGATAAGTTTTGCAGTTTTTGTAGTTTATCTCGAAAACCGCTACTCTAATCATTTTGGGTCACAGAATGAAAATGAAAGAGCTCGCTGAGAGCTATCGAATTTGTTTTTTTGAAAAGTTTCTACGACCACTTTGAACGAAGTTAAGAGAAATTTTCAAAAATCGTTTTAAAAAAATCTGTCCTGGCTCTACATGAGTGCAGGTTCGGTTTGCAGGATTCAGGATAAATGGAATATGCAGGAAGGGGTAATCGAGGGAGTAGAATTCGATTCTGCAATAATCCGGAGTGGGTTTCTTAGAAATTTTCGAGCCAGCCCTAGTTTTATGTGTTAAAAATTACATTTTGCGTTCTACCTCCTTAACCGTTGGTTTTGGACATGTGGTATAGTTGAGTTATTTGTGTATAATGAAAAAAGAAACAAAATTTTAAAAAAATATCGCTGTCGCTCAAAAATTGACCGAGTTATGGCAATTTGAAGTGGTAAATCAAAAAAATCGATAATTGCGAAATTTGACCAAATGGACTAGATTGTCCGTCAAGTATAACTAGCAACCAAGTTTCGCGAAAATCAAAGACAAAAAATATTTTTTGTAACAAAAGGGCTCGATTTTCATGCGGAATAACCGGAGACCTGTGTTAAACTAACACCACGGTGGCTGATAAACCTGCCACAGTGTCCGTATAATTTGTCATGGATTGTGTACCGTGGCCCTTTCGTCGCGCTACGAAAAACAGCAGTTCTTGTGATTGCAATTTATGCTATGTTTGCGGTATGTTATCTCTTTTTATCGTCAGACAAACATTATTCTAGTCGGTATTATTCTACGCTTTTCTTGTCCCCTTCCTCTTCTGGCATATGCTTCACGTCCTCAGTATTGCGGTACTAACGAAACATGATATATTTTTAAAAAAATTGTATTTGTAGTTTTGATTTTTTTATTCAATTTTATTTTTTGGCCTACATTTCATTTTTAGGAAACGTGGTGTGTCGCTAATCGTTTTACTATGACGCTCATCAACTTTTAGCCTATTATTTTCAGACAAATCAAAGCAAATCATCCGAACGGCGTGTACGAGATTCGCTAATTTGTTTGTTCTTTCAGGTAAAATACTCATTCTTTCTTCACTATGAGTTGTTTTTAGATTGTAATTCCTCTAGCGTTCATTACATTTCCATTGCTTATTATGTGCAGTTCGGTCGTGAGTGGTTGCATATCATTTTGTTCGTGCTTTTCTTCACATTTTCGCGAAAAAAATGTTTAAAAAAATCAGTACTTTTATCAGTACAGAGATATCTCTCTGCGCATATTGTGCTCTTACCCTGCACCCATTCGTGCGCAATGTCGTATTGCTCACGGTTACGCCGAGCTATCGCCGATTCATTTTCAGCATAGTTCTACGAGTATTAAATACATCTCTAAAGTGCTAATCAATTTTTCTCACTTTCAGAATCACGTCACTACCGTTTCGACAATCAAAAGTTCGATCGCAACATAATGTGTCTTTTCAGTTTCGAATCTATGGTTGCAATTCATCAATGTTCATAATTTCAGTGATCCGATGTAGCCCAATATTTGAAGTGCCAAGTATCAGGTTGTTAAGAAAGTTCCCGCGGGTTTTATTTTTCCAATTATTCCTCGTCTCGTTTTGGGTATCGAGAATTCCTCATCAGTATTATTTAGGAGCTTGATGGGTCAATACTACCATAGCTTGAAATCGAATGAAACTTGCATAGACGGGCAGTAAAAATATTTTTTCCCAATTAAAATCGAAAATGCCAGAACCTTGCGATTTTCAGTGTCAATTAAATTTTTCTACCAAACATAAACTAGAGACCTACAATTTTTGCCCATTTAGGCAGCAATAGGGCAAGGGTTGATGCTTCGATTGACACCTAAATATTCGATTTTAGAATGGCGAGGAAAAGTTGGGACAGCAAAAAATCACGATTTCGATCTTTGAATTTCAACATCGAAGTTCAAAAAAATTCAGCTCTCAGCCGGGATGTAGAATCCTCTCTCAAATAATATAGTGGACTCATATGACATGGAAGTTTGCCTTACAGCATATTAGAGATCTGGTGATCTATCGGTTCGAGAGTACAGCAAAAGAAACTATGCTGAAGAGTGTTGTACAACACTTGATTTATATTTTGCCAACCATATCAAGAACGCGTGAAGAAGCTGACACGGCGCTCTAGCAATAATGTAATCACCAGTCATAGTACGATAACTACTCCTCACTGCGCAATAATCAGAGAAAAGAGTGCATGTAGTGATCTACCTCGGTGAATTTGGATCCCTATTGTGTCCATCGTACTGATCGGTCAGCCCTGATTGATTGTGCGCTATAAAGAGCTATACAGCCCTCATCGATAATGCAAAGCCTCATGAAGATCGGAAAAAAATTAAAGGCAAGACAATCAAGAATGTTAAAAAGTAAAAACCCGCGGGAACCTTCTTAACAACCTAATACTATGCACCCGATGATCTGTAGAACCAGCTCGAAAAAGATAGAGGAATAGGATCCGCATTTCTGTAATTAGTAATTGTGAACTGGAAAACAGCGATCTCGGTAATTTTTTGTAAAGAACAAAACATCATGAACAGATAAAGTAAATAGCTGCCTTGGTGGCTTCTGAATGAACGATGTGTTTTCTGGGCCTCCTTTGCAATATTAAAATATAATTGAAGAAAACTGTTTCACGATGATGTTTATTCTACGATTTATTCTAATTAATAACATTATATCTAAACCAAATTGCTCCTGAACAGTTCCTACCACAACACGGCATACCTCCCAATAAATTATATTACAGTTATTTCAACGCTTGGTTCACCGAACATGTTTTCCTCTACAGGCACGGATTACAATATAAATTGTTGCTCACTGCCATGTGGTACTGTACGTGAATCATTTTGTTTGCATCACTAATAAACGTTTTCTTCTAAATAACACCTTCGTGAATCCATCTGACGACTCAAAGGGGAAATGGTTAGATAACTGGAGAATAACAACAGCTACAAATTGTTGTATTCGAGCTATGTATTGTATTTCTCAGACTCTGAGTCGGAGATAACATTTTTTACGTGGAATCTGTGTTACCAAATTAACTGATAGGTGAGCAAACTTGTGAACTGCGCTCAATGGCATGTATACATGTTTTATCAATTTATTAATACTACTCGAAACTCGATTAATACTCTCATACATAAATTATTTTTCTACAGGGGTACCATGGACATTTACCTGCCAATCGAATCACAAGAACGCATTTTCTTCATTCAGCGTATTTTCTTTGTTATTTCCTCCATGCTAAATTTCCTCTCCATGTTTTGTCTGCTCAAGAAAACGCAGTCAAATCAAACCGTAATTCGGATGTATTTCATTTTGATTCAGGTAACATGCGCAATCAATTTTCATTTGGTACCATATGGATGGTTTACAGATCTTTGTAATCATGTCAAGTGTCTATCAAGATATATTCCTCGAGATGATTCCAATGTTCCCTGCTCTATCTGGTTACTGCGTCGGTTATTTGTGTTCCGCTGGATTTCATCCGTATGCCGTACTGGTGACTTTTTTTCTAAATCGTGATATTTCTAAATCGTTCATTTGTTAGGCAGGTTTCATTTATCTGATGTATCTCATTGGAATAGCATGTGGTGCATGCACATTCTACCGCAATCAGACCATTATTCCGGCAAGCAGTCCGTTCAGAATAAGCAATGTCCAAATACGATTTCTCAATCGAGTTTAATTATGCAGTGATTCAGACAACAAATATGATTCTTCAAATCGTATTATATGCGGTCTCTTTTGCGGGAACTGTAGCGTTCTCCATGCAAGATATCGATCCTGATGAAGCAATGCAAATATTGAGTGAGGTGCTTTCTAGAAAAAATCGTGTGTATTGTGATATGCAATGTGTTTGCATAATTTATAATAGAGATAAAATTGAGGAAAAACAGCAATAATCATGAATAGGGAAAGTACAACTTGGAATGGATTGCTGACCGTGGTCCGTTTTTCGTTTTTCGTCGAACATCATCGGTTGAAGTGGCAGTTTATGTCGTGCTTGCGGTATGTTCTTCCCGCTTGTTGTAACTTAGAACACTATTCCGTCTTTAGTCGTTAATAAATTACGCCTGTCTGGTCCCTTCTCTCTTCTGGAATATGCTCCACGTGCTCAGAACTGCGGTTAGGAACTTTACTCTGTGGAACTTATCGATGTTGAGGAAAACAGTTTCTGGACAGTCTTTACTAGAATAAAACTGAATAATTTCACGTGAAGTAGATATATGACGTGTATTTCATCCGCGATTTTTTTCAGACAACTCGAAGTGTATCCTCAAAAAAGCTTGTCAGAGATTCTTTAATCTGTTTATTCTTACAGGTCGAAAACAATGTTTTCCATTATCGAAAGAGTTGCTTACAGATCGTGATTCCATTAGCATTCGTTAACATTCCATGCCTTGTAATGTTCACTTCTATCGCATGTGATTGCATACCATTTGGTTCGTATATGTCTTTCTATGTTGATGGAAGAAGCGGAAAATAACACAATATTTGTTCAGAGATCTCTCTCGGTGCGTATTGCGCGCTCACTCTTCACCCATTCGTACACAATATCGTTTTACTCACCGTTACTCCAAGTTATCGTGGATTCATTCTGAGAGTCGCTCTACGAGTAATATATTTTCCCAATTTAAAATAATTATGTATGCATTCAGAAGCAATATTCTACCGTGTCAGCAATAAAAAGTTTGACAGCGACAAGACAATTGTAATCACACGATTAATTCGTCATATAAATACAGTCGCCACTTATGTTCCACAAATCAAGAATTGGATTGTCGCTTATCATATCAACTGTCGAAGATGCATTTTCTTTCAACATCATTGAATGCTATTTTTATTTTTGTTTTGAGAATTGTGCTTATTTTCACTCTCCAACACTTCCTTGTCAATATGAAAAATTTGCAAATATATTTCAACAATTGTATTCTTTTTTTCTAATATCCTATTTCCGTTTTTGACAAATAAAGTTAGAATACTCAGAAGCAGGAGAAAATGTTTTTTTTCTGGTCTACAATGGAAATCACATAAAGGAAACAATACCTTTACTCAATTCCCCTAGACAATTATCGTACATTTGAAACAACATGCTAGTAATGACCAAAGAATATCTAATGTGGTATAATATATTCTAAACGAAAGTGTACTACCTATCCTTTCCAACATTTTTCAAAATAAATATCTTTCACAAATTCAATAGTTCGATTGAAAAAATTTCCCAGTCTAAAATCTGAAAATATTATACACTGAGGATAGAAAATAATTCGAATAAGTACTAGCAAAAAAAAATTTAAACTACCACTTCACATCTCATCAAATTCAAATTGCGCAGGAGGCCGTGCGAATAATAGTGTAATATCCGGGGTTGACGTTACCGACAGCCTACTCGCCGCCCTGAAACGATATATTGTTTTGTATTTATATAATATTTTATATATTTACTATTTAAAAAATTAATCTTCAACGTGCTCACTATGCAGATCAGTCTTGCCGTACTTCCATCTAGCGGTGGGATCTCGTACTGATTCTCTACGCCGTTTACTTTGTAGACTTGTGTGGCACTGAAATAAACATGATTGATAATCATAATCAGTTGGGTCCAGTCGTAATGATAGAAAATATCGAAATTATGTAGTTCACAACTACATGTGTTACATTTATTAATTACTGACTAAAGGCGCTGGCCCACTGAACACGCGGGAGTTGTGTCTTCAGTGTCTGGAGTTCCTCCAATTGAATGAAGTTGGAGAGGCTGGCAAGGATACGAGGTACTTCCTGACAAGAAAATATATCGGAGAATGAAATAATCACAACAAGTTACCTCTCTCAACGCATGTGACAGCATTGCACAATATTTTGTCTCCAGTTGAAACGATTTCGCACTGAAACACAATGCGAATGATGCATTGAACATGTAGATTAAATAGTCGGTTCATGGAACCCGTGAACGCAAAAAGAGCAAACTCGACCTCATTGTTGATTTGGTGGTACACAACTTGCGATCCTTGCTGGAGATCTTTCGTGTATCGGCTTCCCAGGTTAGTGACGAATCTGGATGCAATTAAACTTGCATTACGGAAATTTACGATGAAATATGTTAACGTGATTTTTATCAGCACATGTTTTCAACTTTTCAATTCTGGCAACCCCAAAATAATAGAAAGTCCACAAAAGTCAATTTTTTCACGGAATTTGTCATTGTTATCTCAAGAACATGACCGGACCCAGTGATCCATCGAGTGGACGTAGTGGGCACGGCGGGGAGGAGCCAACCGTGAGGAGATCCGGTCGAATAAAGGCCGGGTCGGGAAAGTATCTGCCTGTAAAAAAATACTATTCTTTAATCAAGAAGCGCCGTTATGATTGGTCCTAGATAAAAAAAAATACAGCTGGTAGCAAACCTGTCCACCATCCGTATACATCCATCCCAAACCCGTCCGAAGGATCAGTCCGAGCTGTAAGGTAGAATCAGAACTGATAATATGCCCGATAAATTTGTATATTTTATCATTTTTATTGAATATAATACGATACCGCATCGCTCAAGTGATCTCACCATACGTGATATCTCCGTTGCAACCAGCATTCATCTTCACCCATTTCTTGAAAGGGATGGTACCAGCACAGTTTGGGGCGAGAACAGGCTCATCCGATTACAAGACGCAGAGTTTCGAATTTTCATCAAATACCACGGAGACGCACTAAAATTACACTCATCATAACTTGCAAGAAATATGTGTTCGATGGTATATTATAAACGCGTCCTTTCAGAAATCATACAACCTGGAATGTGATTCGAGATGTACCCACTTCAATTCGAAAAAAATCTGTGCGCAGTATCTTCGTTTCACGCACTCTCTCGTCAGTCAACCGGTTGAGAGTGTGTGAGTTGAAGTGATGGCGACCCGTAATTTTAACTCTAGTACCTACCTCGGCATCGTTACACTCTTTAGTGCAGCTTTTCCGAGATTGTTGACTGCTAGTTTTGAACGCTCGTTTCACTTGCGATGTCTGCTCCTCCTTGAAGCAGACAGAGCTGCACATCTGGAGTATTGCATATATTTGGTTATATTCTCTAATGGGAATATTTTCCCGAACGAAAAGGCGAGACTACGATAATAGCAAAATTTCAAATTTGACGAACCTTAGCAAAGACAGCTATCATCATCGCACTTCGAGCGCTCCGGACTCACGAGCTTTTCGCAATAGCATGGCGGAGTATAGCAAAAAGTAGTTAGAAGACATCTCTTTTAGCAACAATAGCCAACTATCTACGTTAGGCAAGCATCTTTTTCGTGCACATTGAGAACATTTTTCGATTAAAAAAGGTGTCTTATGATTTTGAAGTGATTTATGAGCGAAAATGTGAAGATTGCGTAATGATGACGAAATTACAAATTTCGAAATCTCAGCACCGGAGGTCGATTGGTACTTCTGCCGAGACTTTCCGATGATCTTGAAGCGAGTTATGAGCGAAAATGTGATTATTACGTAGTGATGATGAAATCCAAAATTTCGAAATCTCAGCACGGGAGGTCGATTGGTACTTCTCCCGAGGCTCTGCGATGATTTTGAAGTGATTTATGAGCGAAAATGTGAAGATTGCGTAATTATGACGAAATCACAAATTTCGAAAACTCAACACGGAAGGTCGATTGGTACTTCTCCCAACGCTCTCCGATAATTTTGAAGCGAGTTATGAGCGAAAACGCGATTATTGCGTAGTGATGGTGAAATTTTCGATTGCGAAATAGTTGATGTTTTTGAAAGAGGAGGTCACTACGAGTCGAATGACCCTTCTCGCAGTCTTCTCCGACGATTTTGAAGCGAGTTGCACGACTTGTCCTCTGGCGATGAGTTTAAAGCGAGTTATGAGCAAATACGAAAGCGTGACAACCGGACAAACAGACAGACAGACAACATGACATACAGACAGACACTATGGTTTGGTACTCTTTAGTAACGACGTAATAATCACATTTTCGCTCATAACTCGCTTCAAGATCACCGGAAAGTCTCGGCAGAAGTACCAATCGATCTCCCGTGCTGAGATTTCGAAATTTGTGATTTCGTCATCATTACGAAATCTTTACATTTTCGCTCATAAATCATTTCAAAATCATCGCAGAGTCTCGGGAGAAGTACCAATCGACCTCCCGTGCTGAGATTTCGAAATTTGTAATTTCGTCATCATTACGCAATCTTCACATTTTCGCTCATAAATCACTTCAAAATCATAAGAAACCTTTTTTAATCGAAAAATGTTTCGGATTCTACGTGCAAAAATACGCCAGAAATTCCTATAGAGACATTATTCTGAGAAAGTGATTTTTCGACCTAAAAACGGACCAAAGAGATGGTGAAAAAATGAAAAAGTCGAAAAAATTTTCATCTCGAAAAAATATTTCTATAGGAAATTCTGGTGTATTTTTAGGCGCTGAATCCGAATTTCTATATTTCAGCTCATGAAACTTAGAATGAAAACTGTTACGCTTGAAAAACTGTGAAAAACAGTGAAAATCGAAGATTTTTTGGACAAAAATCCACACTCTTTTTTTTTGCAAGGAATAAGAAATATGAGTTGAAGTGGAAAATTATTATATGGGTATGAACTAAAACTGGCCAGAAAAGATCACAAGAGAGTTTCCGATTTCAAAAGTTACGCACTGTTTTCAGATAACGAACCGCCCTGCATCGGCCAAACGTGAGGGAATAAAATTGTTAACTAAAAAGTTTTAGAGGACTCGTTCCTCTTTAATCTGAAAAAAAGAATGAGTCTCTATCTCAAAAACAAAGCAAGTTATGACCGTTTTTCGACGGCGGATTTTACTAGTTTGGTCTCGACACGACACATTCAACCCTACCGTACTCAAAAACGAAAATTTTTAAAAAATATTCTGCTAACGCTATTTTGTAGAGCATCATTCAGAGTACCTTAGATATGTTTTTCAGACGTTTTAAAAATTCATGTTTTCTATTTCCTCCACCTGGTTGAACATCTCGCGATTCCTCTCCTATAAAATGTTCGCGATTCCTCTCCTATAAAATGTTTAAAAAAGTATAGGATCAATAAAACCAATTGTGTTACTAAGAAACTTTCGAGGACTGGTCACTTTTTGTTGTCGATATTTTGAATTTTTGGATATTCCATCAAATATCTCAATAAAAGTCACTCTTGACGCTCCGGTCATCATAACCTTTCTTTTTCTCCTTGCCAAGAGCTATAGATGTATTTTTTCAAATGCTCGATTCGACCATTTTGAAGCGAGATCCGAGCAAATTAAGTTTTTCGTCAAAAAACGACTGTCCCGGACCCTCCTTAGTAAATCGATATTCCAAGTGTAATTCCATCACAAATTTATTATTTTTACTTACCGCCAGTCCCTTCACGTTGACTCCACCCTTCGGCTGATAGCTCACACGCATGATATTCGACGTTGTCGTGGTGTAGTTCGCATTTTGAATATCTCCGGTCAGCCTATTACAGAGTATTATCGTTGTAGATAGTATTTGATTAATCGTGCTATTCAATCTCAGCTCATTCTATCCCGAATCAAATGGATTCCAGAGATTTTCTCAAAATACTCAAACAAACTAACGTTGCAATGACATGTCCTCCAAGATATCCATTGTATATGATGAGCACGAATTTGCCTCGAGGAGAATTATCTGTAATTGATTTTTGCGTATGTATCTTGCATATTTTATGCATCACAGTAGTGCGTTCGTCGTATCCTCAAACTGATCTCACATCCACTAGATATTTTGAAATCTAGATACGGCATGAATTCAGTTACGTCAAAATCATTGTCAGCGATTAAAAAAACGGATCAAACTGATCCCACCTCCACTTGCACTTTCTTCCCATCCTCTACTCGCAGGAAGTAATCGCATTGCGTCGAAGCGCTGAAGGGAAAAACGGGAGAAGTGATCTGTAATGATTGTCGTAAATATGACGCCGATCGTCTTATTTTCGAGCAAACTTGGACGGCCAACCGAAGAAAAAAAATTCTTGAGATGCTATGTGTTTTGAGGTTATCTGGGGTAATGGAGACGTTGGAGAGTAGATCATGACTGACACCGTACCAGTGCTTCTGCGTAATCTTCTCCGGTGCATTCCGGATCGGTGACGGGTTGTTCTGAACAAAATTATATTTCATTTTTCAAACACTTTTCAAGCTTCTCAAGAAATAGTGGAGAATTGACGCCAGCGCGCAGCGCCGACGTAATTTGGGTCTCACTCCAGAATTTCCCCTCAGTATTTTAGGCTCCCTTGAAGGTAGCCGGAGGCGAGAATTTCAAAGAGTGTCTAACAGTGCGTTCGCCTTATAATCGCATACCTTACAAAAATTACATCTGGGACCTTCGTTGGGAATGAGAAGTCAAATTGGAAGATATAAAGTAAAGATTTGTATTTAAATTTTCCCTCTGGATAAGCCTAAACCTAAGCCGAAGTAAAGCTTGGCATTTTTCACACCAATGGTTTGAGAATCAGAGGTGAGAATCAGAGGTTCATTGAGTCGAAAGATGTTTTGAAAGGCATTTCCGAGAACGTTTATCAGTGCGTTCGCCTAATAAACGCACAATTTCTCGGAAAACGGTACAGCAAAAAAACACAGTCTGGGTTTTTCATGGATTCTGAAAGGTCTGGGAACCCTGCATCGATTTCTGTTATTAATTGGTGCTTATCGGTCAGATTTGCATAATTACATGCGCCATTGATTTGGGTATTTTTGAACATTTAACCAAGCTACTCCGCTGAGAGTCCGAAGTTCACGAAACTTCGTATCTAGAGTAATGTTGACATGCTGCATCCGCCTATGTTATTTGTTTATGCAAATTCAAAAATTTAAATTTTCATGTGAAGTTTTCTCGAAAACGAAGAAAAAACATCGCTCAATTTTTGATATGTTCTAGCCCTTGATGAGAGCTAGCTGTGAGAACAAAAAAAAAAGCTATTTAGTGGGCGGCTACATAGTTTTACGCCCGAAAAACTGAATATTTCTTTTAGAGAGAAACATCTCATTTCCCCCTCATTCCGCACCGCTCACCCCACCCGTGCTGTCAGAATGTGACGTGTTTGGTATGAATTGTCGGCAGATAAGTCTGTGAAACGTTTATTAGACTCAACGAACAAAGATCTCATCGAAGGATTCCTCGACAATAGCCATCATTATCTCTTGCTCATCAACCTTTTCAACCGAAATCTCCTCATCGTCTTCATCCTCTTCTCTCACTTCATTAACATTCCCATTCTCTTCCATTTCCTCATAAGAAACTACTTCAATTCCACGAGAGTATGCGAATAGAGGAGGTGTTGGGTCTTGAATGGGCATCACTTGTTTTCGAACCGTAGCATCGTCGACGAGCTGCCAAATGCAGTAAAAAGGTCAATAATTGCGTGAGTTTTCAGCATTATCCCGAATGTCGAGAATTTGGCCGGCGTGTGTTGAATTGCAATGAAAGTCATCAGAAGATTTAGTGGCATTGATATAATCGCCAATAAACTGTGTATGAAGATAATAAGAGTGTCTAGAGAAAAGTCCATTTGACTGAAATTGGGTTTTGCAAGTTACTGATTTAGAAAAGAAAGAAAAAACAGAAAATCGAGAGGAATAAATTAATTATGAAATCGTGAATAAAAACATGTAGGATGGAGTCAACATTCGACCAGCTGAGTTTTATGATTATTGTGTGGTTAATCTGCCGCTAATAATGAGTCTTCAATCAGAAAAAACAAAACATCGACTAAGTGATCGCACCTGTTGCATTAGCTGATCTGGAGACAAAACATCACTTACCAACAGTTTCAGAAGATCGAATATTCCTTCAAGTTGGTTTTCAAAGAACAGTTAAAATGCAACTCAATGCGGTTGGCGATAAAAAATCTATCTACTATTTCTGAGTTGCAAGAACTCCAAAATTACATCTGGGACATTCGTTGGGAAAGAGAAGTCAAATTGGAAGATATAAAATAACGATTTGTATTTAAATTTTCCCCTCTGGATAAGCCTAAACCTGAGCCGAAGTAAAGATTGGCATTTTTCACACCAATGGTTTGAGAATCAGAGGTGAGCATCAGAGGTTCATTGAGTCGAAAGATGTTTTGAAAGGCAAAACGTTTATCAGTGCGTTCGCCTAATAAACGCACAATTTCTCGGAAAACGGTACAGCAAAAAAACACAGTCTGGGTTTTTCATAGATTCTGACAGGTCTGGGCCCCCTGCATCGATTTCTGTTATTAATTGGTGCTTATCGGTCAGATTTGCATAATTACATGCGCCATTGATTTGGGTATTTTTGAACATTTAACCAAGCTACTCCGCTGAGAGTCCGAAGTTCACGAAACTTCGTTTCTAGAGTAATGTTGACATGCTGCATCCGCCTGTTATATATGCAAATTCGAAAATTTAAATTTTCATCGAATTTTCAAGTGAAGTTTTCTCGAAATCGAAGAAAAAAACATCGCTCAATTTTTGATATAATAATTTTTGATTTATATATTTTTTCTCGCCCTTGATGAGAGCTAGCTGTGAGAACAAAAAAAGAGGCATTTAGTGGGCGGCTACATAGTTTTACGCCCGAAAAACTGAATATTTCTTTTAGAGAGAAACCTCTCATTTCCCCCTCATTCCGCACCTCTCACCCCTCATTCTACAACTTCTCATGATCGGAAGCCAACGACCCATCCACCTGATCGGATGCCTCCGATCTTGATCGGATGCCTTCGATACTCCAGCACATCTCTCCCTAAGTAGAGGCTCGGACCATTTTTACCATTCCCTCACTGTCTCAGGATGGTGTGGTCTCGAGTTATTTTGCTCATGTCTCTACTACTTCTCGACCTTACTACTTCATACTCGCCGGACCTATTGTCGTTGCGACGCACTCTTGGAGTCGATGAAGCTGCTACCATTTCCGGGTCTACTTTCCCGCTTCCACCCAATCTCCATTCTGCCCTCTTTGGGTCCCATTCGATAGTCAAGCGTGGAGTTGATGAGGTCATTCCTCCGCAAGGAGATGAGGCTATCATCAATGCACCCGCACTTCAACCCGATTCTCAAGTAGAACAGCAGACGGAAAAGGAGAAAGAAGAATGCTACTTCAAGCATCATCGACAGACTCAGCACGAGACGAAAGAGAGACCTGCTGTCTCGAAGATAAAGCAAGTGTGCGGAAACGGCAAATTGAAAAGGTCAGTTTCAAAAATGAGAGTCTGTTTTTCATGTAGTTATTTTATTATTTCCAGAATGTCGGAACTGATTGGCGTACAATACACAAACCAATATGGATCCCCCCATGCACTCGCTCTGATTCTTTCTCGTGGGGCAGGCGAGTACTACGATTGGACGGATCTGCAAAAGGTAACTAGTCACTTGCTAGAACAGTTATAACTAAATACGTTACAGGCTACAGAAGTCGGAAGGCGGTGGATTTGCAGGAACACGAGGCTGAACTGGGATCGAATTGGGAGACCAAGGGACATTATCACTTCAAGACCAAGCAGAGACCAGGTTTTTAAAAAAAAATTCTGGATAACAATAATAATTCTTTATTCAGGTGGAAGAGTGGAGAATGTGTGCTGAATGCCTCATCCCTTCTTCCAACACAACACTCCATTCATGCTAGAGCACGGAGTTCATCGCGTAGAAGCAGAAGAAGCAGAGGCAATTTTGAAGAAAAAGGGAGTGTTACTCCACCCAGGCCTTCGTAAGTTACTGATCTTATACAACCCAGTTTACTTTTTTTGTTCAGCGATCTGCCCGGCCCACAACCAACTAGCTCGCAAAATATTAGCGCAAGAAGAAGTTGAAGGCACTAATCATGATATCTTCCCTGCACCGCTCAACCGAGACTTCTCGAATACTCCCTCTATCTCTCGAGATGTCAATCCTTTCGACTATGAACGAGATCCGAAGGATCCCTCCTACCACCCCAAGTGTCCTCAATCTCCGATTGATACGGATTTGCCAGAGAATGTAAGTCATGATTACGATTGCAAACACGAAAATAATAACATTCGACTGTTATAACTCTCCATCGGGTTCTTTTATTCGCCATTCTCCATTGAAATCACATAATTCATATTGTTTTAGAAAGCTCCTGGTCAAGTGCTCAAGAAAGCGTACATCAACTTCATGCGCGCTCTCGGAGTGAAGCCCCACATGAATAGAAAAAAATGGCATGAGTTGTCGGATCGATCTCAGAGAGGAGACGCGGAGGCTCTCAGATACGTCGCATTCGAGATCGCTACTCTAATGAGCCCCGATAATCCCAAGGTTCGATTTTCATTGAAAATCTTGGCATTTTAATTATTTTCTTATCAGGCTCTCATGGACAAGGCATTCAAGCCCCCATCTGATTATGAGAGACCGAGACCAGTGAAGTACGAGCAGATGATGCAGAATGTGAAAGAGGCATTCGAGACGAGTGATACACGATCCGATCGTATGGCCATTATCTCACTGGTCGTTCACATCCCTCTCCATGAGATCCGGCGCTATATCCCTGGCCTCAGTTCGTATTATTACACAATGGCGAGGCAGTATGCCAGGAGAGGTTACGCAAGTGGACCATCCATTCGGCATCGAAGAATCAAGTATAGTTTGGCCAAAGTGGAGCGATTCGTTCAGTTCCTAACAAGGTGAGCATTATTGATATCTATCCATTCACAATACCTATATTTCAGTTACAAAGTCACTCTCGGCCTTCCGTATGGAACCAGACGAGTAAAGGACACACAGAATAGATGGATCGAGATACCCAACACTAAAACTGAGAGCAGGGGAGATCTACCACCTCTACAAACGGTTAGTCATAATGGTCTCACTTGGATAAAAGTGATTTTCAATTTTTAAAAAATCTACAGTGAACTGGAGCTCCTTGGTGAGACTAGTCTGCTACTTCCCGAATCGACTGTGAAGAAGATGATTCACATATGCAAAGCAGAGAGAAGGAAATCTCTTCATCGAGTCGATATCATAGTGGCAGATGCAATGGAGGTACGAGATTTCTAAATATTTTTCCATTGAAACCATTGTTTCCAGTCTTTCGATAACTCTGAAGCTATGATCGATACTATGCTCAATGAGTATGGGATGGACAAGAGTGTTCATGCCTCTCTCATTTCGAATATGAGACAGAGTCGTCAATATCTTCGCACTGATTACTTGATCCACGCCAAAGAATTCTCATCGTATGCTGATCACTGCTGGTCGTGAGTATTGTTTTTTTTTTAAATTATGATTCAGTTGTTTGTCTTCAACTATCTTATCGATTGTCATGAATACACATTCGAAAACTAATGTAACTCAATTCGAAATGAGATTCTATACGAAAACGATACTAAATCATTTGTTCTAATTCTGAAACTGATTCAATTATTATGTCTGCGATTTCGAAACTTAGATGCATAATACATAAATTTTAGATTCTTCAACTCAAATGTGACTATCAATTTTCAGATACGGACTCTCTGACCCAGATGATACGGCATTTCAAACCGATTGCACAACCGGAGGAGATGAATACAAACATTTCCGAGTGTGCGACCGGTGCGAAGCCAAACAGATTTGGTACGGAGACCACTCTGCAGGGTCTTGAGAAGAAGTTCAAGAAGGACAAGAAGAAGTCACAGGAGATCGCCATTATGAGGAGAGACTGGTACGATTTCGAGGACAAGATTGACAAGCTGAAAGCCCATCAACTGCGAACTGCCAAGGCGGAGGATGATCGGCATTGGATAGTCGGAGGATTGGGGGTGAGATTTTTCAAAAAAAATTCTGATTCGAGAAAAATACATACATCTCAGGAGGGAGAGGCCATGGTCATTCTCGATTTCGCGATGAAGCACATGCCTCTACAAGGTCGTGAGACGACCACCGATTGGTATGGACAGAGGGGAATGCCATGGCATGTCTCCCACTCAACTGCCAATGTCAGTGGAGAATTCGTGACAAATGCTCTCATCCATATATTCGACGTCAATGAACGACAGGTTTGATCATTATAATATAAATATATATATTTATATTTATATTCAACTCAGGATTCGGCCGCCGTTACTGCTGTCATCAGACACGTTTTGCAAGTACTAAAAGAGCAGGGGATAACAAGAGTGACTTTCCGATCAGATCAAGCAGGTTCGTTTTTTTTCTGTTGGTTATTTTTGAAACTGATTATTTGAATACATTCTAACTTTAGGAGCATACAAGTCTTCATCGACCCTGGCATCCATCCAATCCATTGCTGAAGAAGTGGGAGACATCATTGTAGCGGGATACCACTTCAGTGAGGCCCAGGCTGGAAAGGGACCATGCGATCGGACATCGGCTATTGTGAAGGGAGTGACGAGGAATTATGCGGATGCCGGAGGAAAAGTGCTGAATCCAGAGGTGAATTCTTAGAAAATTTTAACAACGATAAGTCGATAAATATTTCATTTTATCTCTAAAATTGCATATTAAAACATTTATTTAGGACTTCTACAAAGCAGTCACAACCAGTCGACATCGCGAAGCCATTTCGTACCACCTTGCCCATCTGGAGGGAAGTGGAAAGGATAAGAAGCCAAAGCTTTCTCCGACGAAGATCCCTGAGATGTCGAAGTTGAATTCGTTCACATTCGAAGAGAACCTGCGCCTTCACCGATTCAGGTACGAAACAAAATACATGTCATGTTCATGAAAGACAATACATGAAACTGCAGGGACATTGGATTCGGAAAGAAATACTCGTACAAGAAAATGCAACCGAATGATGCGAGACTCGTTGTGAAGGGATCTGGAGGGACGACCTCACAAGAGACTTTCTGGAAGAAACTGGGAGACCCCAAGTACTTGGAAAAGCACGATAATTCAAATGAGGAGGATGGAAATGATCATTTAATCTGCGAGAAGAAGGTATGTATTTTTCGCACTCAATATCAGTAACTAAAATTTATTCTCGTGAAATAATTCTTCATTGCAGGAATCCAAGAAGTGCACGTGGAAGAGACCTAAGCCGGAGTCGACTCTGTTCCGTTGTCCCATCGAGACATGCTCTAAAGAGTACCTCTATGAGAAGAATCTCGAGAAGCACATGGAAGTGGGGGTACACGAGAGGAGACCCGAGAAGATGAACGTCCAAGACTACACACTCCAACGATTCGCGGCCAATCTGGAATTGGTGGACACTCCCAAAGTGTGCCCTGTCATTGACGAAGCCACGCGGAGTCTCACTAACGACCCCATCAACAGTGAGAACGGAAGAATTCTACCCATGGGATGGGCCCTGCCTACGAGGAGACCATCGACTCCATTCCCCGCTACTGTGAAGGCATTCCTGAAGGAGATCTACGATGAGGGGGAGAGGTAATAGTCATTCAATCATTGTTTTTTTCAATTTTCTTTCAAGAATATGTATATATAAATGTTTTTTTTCTCTATAGGACTGGATCGAAAACTGACGCTAGAGAGGCAGAGAAACTGATGAGACAAGCCAAGGATGACAATGAAGACAACCTGTTTCAACCGAGTGATCTACTCACCTCACGCCAGATTGCTGGAGTCTACAAGGGATTCAAGAAGACCAAGCTCGACAAGAGAGACCGAACAAGGACGAACAGGGTTGAGCCCGGTGGATCCAGAGCCAAGAGATCGGATGATCCCGAGCTGGATGAAGTCAACGCGCTTTTCGACACCGAAGGAGATCCCGAGTTGGAATGGGAGACCGAACCACTATTCGATGAGACAGAAGATTACCGGATTGCTATTAGAGAAGTCAGCTGTTTGAAGGAGATGAATGCGATGAAGTTATAAAACGAGGATGGCTGGGTGCTCCAAAAAATGACTTGTATTGTTTCACATAAATATTATTCTTGTAATCGCTGTCTGTTTCCAACAATCTTTCACTTTCACATTGTTATTTTTTATGTCACTTCAGTAGATAAACAGTATTTATATTCTGAACTTCTGAATTTTGAGACCCAACGAAGACGAAATGAGGAAATAAGAGGCAGCGACTTTCCGACTGTTTTTGAACGGACGAGTGGAATACTGTGTATAGAAATGCATCTCCCCCCAGTTTGTATGCTTATTTATATTATGATTCAACACACTAAAATACGCAAGGAATACCAAAAAAAGGACATTTATCGAGCTGTCGCTGTCGCTCGAAATTCTCGTCATGGAACTCATTACTCAGAATAAGTCTGAAAATCCAGGTCCAGTTTTCTCCACTCCGTATCATCTGGGTCAGAGAGTCCGTATCTGAAAATTGATAGTCACATTTGAGTTGAGGAAACTAAAATTTATGTATTATGCATCTAAGTTTCGAAATCGCAGACATAATAATTGAATGAGTTTCAGAATGAGAACAAATGATTTAGTATCGTTTTCGTATAGAATCTCATTTCGAATTGAGTTACATTAGTTTTCAAATTGGTTTTAGTTGTATTCATGACAATCGATAAGATAGTTGAAGACAAACAACTGAATCATAATTTTTTTTTTAAAACAATACTCACGACCAGCAGTGATCAGCATACGATGAGAATTCTTTGGCGTGGATCAAGTAATCAGTGCGAAGATATTGACGACTCTGTCTCATATTCGAAATGAGAGAGGCATGAACACTCTTGTCCATCCCATACTCATTGAGCATAGTATCGATTATAGCTTCAGAGTTATCGAAAGACTGGAAACAATGGTTTCAATGGAAAAATATTTAGAAATCTCGTACCTCCATTGCATCTGCCACTATGATATCGACTCCATGAAGAGATTTCCTTCTCTCTTCTTTGCATATGTGAATCATCTTCTTCACAGTCGATTCGGGAAGTAGCAGACTAGTCTCACCAAGGAGCTCCAGTTCACTGTAGATTTTTTTTTAAATTGAAAATCCAAGTGAGACCATTATGACTAACCGTTTATAGAGGTGGTAGATCTCCCCTGCTCTCAGTTTTCGCAGAGTGTTGGGTATCTCGATCCATCTATTCTGTGTGTCCTTTAACTCGTCTGGTTCCATACGGAAGGCCGAGAGTGACTTTGTAACTGAAATATAGGTATTGTGAATGGATAGATATCAATAATGCTCACCTTGTTAGGAACTGAACGAATCGCTCCACTTTGGCCAAACTATACTTGATTCTTCGATGCCGAATGGATGGTCCACTTGCGTAACCTCTCCTAGCATACTGCCTCGCCATTGTGTAATAATACGAACTGAGGCCAGGGATATAGCGCCGGATCTCATGGAGAGGGATGTGAACGACCAGTGAGATAATGGCCATACGATCGGATCGTGTATCACTCGTCTCGAATGCCTCTTTCACATTCTGCATCATCTGCTCGTACTTCACTGGTCTCGGTCTCTCATAATCAGATGGGGGCTTGAATGCCTTGTCCATGAGAGCCTGATAAGAAAATAATTAAAATGCCAAGATTTTCAATGAAAATCGAACCTTGGGATTATCGGGGCTCATTAGAGTAGTGATCTCGAATGCGACGTATCTGAGAGCCTCCGCGTCTCCTCTCTGAGATCGATCCGACAACTCATGCCATTTTTTTATATTCATGTGGGGCTTCACTCCGAGAGCGCGCATGAAGTTGATGTACGCTTTCTTGAGCACTTGACCAGGAGCTTTCTAAAACAATATGAATTATGTGATTTCAATGGAGAATGGTGAATAAAAGAACCCGATGGAGAGTTATAACAGTCGAATGTTATTATTTTCGTGTTTGCAATCGTAATCATGACTTACATTCTCTCGCAAATCCGTATCAATCGGAGATTGAGGACGCTTGGGGTGGTAGGAGGGATCCTTCGGATCTCGTTCATAGTCGAAAGGATTGACATCTCGAGAGATAGAGGGAGTATTCGAGAAGTCTCGGTTGAGCGGTGCAGGGAAGATATCATGATTAGTGCCTTCAACTTCTTCTTGCGCTAATATTTTGCGAGCTAGTTGGTTGTGGGCCGGGCAGATCGCTGAACAAAAAAAGTAAACTGGGTTGTATAAGATCAGTAACTTACGAAGGCCTGGGTGGAGTGACACTCCCTTTTTCTTCAAAATTGCCTCTGCTTCTTCTGCTTCTACGCGATGAACTCCGTGCTCTAGCTTGAATGGAGTGTTGTGTTGGAAGAAGGGATGAGGCATTGAGCACACATTCTCCACTCTTCCACCTGAATAAAGAATTATTATTGTTATCCAGAATTTTTTTTTAAAAACCTGGTCTCTGCTTGGTCTTGAAGTGATAATGTCCCTTGGTCTCCCAATTCGATCCCAGTTCAGCCTCGTGTTCCTGCAAATCCACCGCCTTCCGACTTCTGTAGCCTGTAACGTATTTAGTTATAACTGTTCTAGCAAGTGACTAGTTACCTTTTGCAGATCCGTCCAATCGTAGTACTCGCCTGCCCCACGAGAAAGAATCAGAGCGAGTGCATGGGGGGATCCATATTGGTTTGTGTATTGTACGCCAATCAGTTCCGACATTCTGGAAATAATAAAATAACTACATGAAAAACAGACTCTCATTTTTGAAACTGACCTTTTCAATTTGCCGTTTCCGCACACTTGCTTTATCTTCGAGACAGCAGGTCTCTCTTTCGTCTCGTGCTGAGTCTGTCGATGATGCTTGAAGTAGCATTCTTCTTTCTCCTTTTCCGTCTGCTGTTCTACTTGAGAATCGGGTTGAAGTGCGGGTGCATTGATGATAGCCTCATCTCCTTGCGGAGGAATGACCTCATCAACTCCACGCTTGACTATCGAATGGGACCCAAAGAGGGCAGAATGGAGATTGGGTGGAAGCGGGAAAGTAGACCCGGAAATGGTAGCAGCTTCATCGACTCCAAGAGTGCGTCGCAACGACAATAGGTCCGGCGAGTATGAAGTAGTAAGGTCGAGAAGTAGTAGAGACATGAGCAAAATAACTCGAGACCACACCATCCTGAGACAGTGAGGGAATGGTAAAAATGGTCCGAGCCTCTACTTAGGGAGAGATGTGCTGGAGTATCGAAGGCATCCGATCAAGATCGGAGGCATCCGATCAGGTGGATGGGTCGTTGGCTTCCGATCATGAGAAGTTGTAGAATATTCGTTTACGACCACTATAAACATGGAATAAGTCACAATTATAAAATGTCCAATGGGTGGGGGTAAAGTTTTAAAACATCATTAGCATTTTAATGATAGGAAACGCGAAATAAGTCTGAAAATTACATAGTGAGAATCTAGGTCCATTTTCCATTTTCTCATTATCGAGGACTTTTTTTTCGGTCGAAGTCGAAATCTGAAAATCTCTGATAAGAACGTGTTCATGTACATGTTAGTTCTTAAATCAGAATTTGCATGCAAGAGCTAAGGAAACTGCGAAACGAAAACTGTATATAATTGCACTCGAAAACCAGAAAAAAAAGAAAATTAAAGAAAAAATTGTTTAAAAAATGTTTCGCGATTTCGTGGGCTCTAGCATGAAAAATCGGATTCTCCAAGCAAAAATACACAGGAAAAAGCTTTCATGAGAGATTCTCAAATTTCGAATTTTTGGCTCAAAAAATTACATCGATACGGCGAACTGAGATACGCTTGATAAACGGTAGAAATCGGCTATTTTTCGGTTTCGATCGAATAAATGACAAATTAGTAAGGAATTCCGGATCTTTTATTCTGTTGCATTCGATGCAGAATTACACGAGCTACAAAACGTATATAGTGTCTTCTTCCCGTTTGGCCAAAAATTTTCAACTTGGACCGAAAATTTGAAAATCCATATCCAAAAAGTGATTTTCTAAACGATCAGAAATCTATCAGAACGATTATTTCAGAGCCTCAGGACAGCCCCATAATAATGCAAAAGAATAATAAGATCGATCTTGATCAGTTGAGAAAATATTATTTTTTGACCATTTTCCCGTCAAAATCATGTTTCACCCTGCGCAGAGGCAGCATTCACTAATAAGTGACGGTTTGTCAAATATGGGGCCAAGACCCTCCTTGCACCCAAGTATGGGCTTGTGGTTCTCATTGCTAGCGCACCGCTTCCTGGGGGTGGTCGCATAGTAGCGATCCACCGTCTTAAGTGCGTATTCACAACATCTCTGGTTCTGGTTTGCGCATCTCCACAACCATATATCTCAAAAATGAGTTTCATAAACAGGATTTCTTATTTATTTAAAAAAAAAAAATTTACGAAATTTATTTTACGGATAATTCGGTCCATGTGGATAATTCGGTCCCACTGCCTGTTACCTCGCAATAGCAATGATGCTATCTGGACAGGCCAGCTTTGTACTTCACAATCAACATTTCAAAATTAAATAATGCATTATTTGCCAGTTGTACACGATAGTCATGTCCCTAATTTACCGATTGATGGTTATCAGAGGAAACAATCTATCTATCATATAAGAAAAAAATTTGGTCTCGTGCGTGGAATTTCGTTTCCTCTTCCAACTATATTGCTGGTTAGAACGGCTGATGTATCAAAGCATATTGGTATTTGTTGAGGCTCTGATCATTTCAAGTAGAGAAGATGTGCGGGATCTAATGAATTATCTGCGTCCAGAGTACGACGCCGATTCACATGTTGTTACAGGTGAAAATAATTTTTTCTTACTAGTGCGTGCAAAATGAAAGAAAAGTCGGTTAATTCTCAGCTCAATTTCAAATATGTAGCATTCCAAGGACTGAACGAGAGAAACAAGATTTTTAAAAAAAAACATTATTTCAAGGGCACGTGGATATTCGCAATGCATCTGTGACTGCAGCACTGATCATTGCTACAGCTCTCCCTGGTCCACTGATCATGTCGATAGTCTACCTCAGGATAGTCTCCATTTTCAGTAGAAGTAAAAAAGTGCTAGAAGTAGAAGTGCTATTATGTTTTGTTTTCTGATTGGATTGCGGAAGATTATCCACACAGTAGCCGTAAAAATCAGCTGGTCATATGTAGACTCCATCCATACAGGTTTTCATTCATGATCCAATTATGATTGTCTTGATCTCGATTCTCAATCAGTGACTTGCTAAACTAATTTCAGTCACATGTTATTTTCACTCGACACTGTCATTATCTTCATTCATAGTTTATTGGCGATTATTTCCATTTCTTTAAGAGACCCTGCACGATATAATGGAAAGGGTCCACGGATGGCTCAAAAATTGATTCATCTCATATTTTTTTCTTGAAGTGAGGGTCTCGAGTGCTGATCGCCGCCACCACTAGCTAAGCTCTCAGGTCGATTTTGGTGAACTTACAGTAATCCCCATTTTTGGGGTCGAAAATTCGATATCTCAGAAATATGTGACTAGTAGTTTTTTCTGACGTATTTTCGGGCGTAGATAACAAATTTCAATACCAGAGCTCTTGAAATTGCAAAAGAAAAAAGTTACTCTCAAAAAACCGCACTTTTCGATCCAAAAAGTGACATTTTGAAAAATTCTAAAATCTCAAAAATTCGATTTGGGTTATAGGTGCTATTATCTGATACTAAACCATATAAGCCAACTTTGATGAAAATATCAGATTTTTAAAAATGGCCCCATTGAGCAAATTATTCGTCCAAACCCCAAAGAATCTGAGTTTTGGCCATTTTTCGAGCAGAAATTTTTTCTTTCGCGGATTCATGACCTCTCATACATAAATTCGAATTCAGCGCATCGAAATATACCGGAAACTACTATGGTCTTATTTTTTCGAAACAAAATGGTGATTTTGGGTCAAAAAGTCAAAATCTCAGACATATCTGACTATAGGGATTTCCGGTGTATTTTTATTCGGAGAAATCGAATTTTCATACTAGAGCTCACCAAACGCGAAAGAAAAAAGTTATGCCCGAAAAAACTCATTTTTTTGATACAAAAAGTAAAATTTTGAGAAATTGTAAAATTTCAAAATTATCGTTTGGGTTCTAGGTGCTTTTATCAAATATTAGACCATATTAACTAACTTTGGTAAAAATATCAGAATTTTAAAAATGGTCCCTACGAGAAAAATATTCGTCCAAATTCCAAAGACTGGGCATACCTTTTTTCTTTCGCGTTTGGTGAGCTCTAGTATGAAAATTCGATTTCTCCGAATAAAAATACACCGGAAATCCCTATAGTCAGATATGTCTGAGATTTTGACTTTTTGACCCAAAATCACCATTTTGTTTCGAAAAAATATGACCATAGTAGTTTCTGGTGTATTTCGATGCGCTGAATTCGAATTTATGTATGAGAGGTCTTGAATCCGCGAAAGAAAAAATTTCTGCTCAAAAAATGGCCAAAACTAAGATTCTTTGGGGTTTGGACGAATAATTTGCTCAATGGGGCCATTTTTAAAAATCTGATATTTTCATCAAAGTTGGCTTATATGGTTTAGTATCAGATAATAGCACCTATAACCCAAATCGAATTTTTTGAGATTTTAGAATTTTTCAAAATGTCACTTTTTGGATCGAAAAGTGCGGTTTTTTGAGAGTAACTTTTTTCTTTTGCAATTTCAAGAGCTCTGGTATTGAAATTTGTTATCTACGCCCGAAAATACGTCAGAAAAAACTACTAGTCACATATTTCTGAGATATCGAATTTTCGACCCCAAAAATGGGGATTACTGTAAGTTCACCAAAATCGACCTGAGAGCTTAGCTAGTGGTGGCGGCGATCAGCACTCGAGACCCTCACTTCAAGAAAAAAATATGAGATGAATCAATTTTTGAGCCATCCGTGGACCCTTTCCATTATATCGTGCAGGGTCTCTTAAAGAAATGGAAATAATCGCCAATAAACTATGAATGAAGATAATGACTGTGTCGAGTGAAAATAACATGTGACTGAAATTATTTTAGCAAGTCACTGATTGAGAATCGAGATCAAGACAATCATAATTGGATCATGAATGAAAACCTGTATGGATGGAGTCTACATATGACCAGCTGATTTTTACGGCTACTGTGTGGATAATCTTCCGCAATCCAATCAGAAAACAAAACATAATAGCACTTCTACTTCTAGCACTTTTTTACTTCTACTGAAAATGGAGACTATCCTGAGGTAGACTATCGACATGATCAGTGGACCAGGGAGAGCTGTAGCAATGATCAGTGCTGCAGTCACAGATGCATTGCGAATATCCACGTGCCCTTGAAATAATGTTTTTTTTTTAAATCTTGTTTCTCTCGTTCAGTCCTTGGAATGCTACATATTTGAAATTGAGCTGAGAATTAACCGACTTTTCTTTCATTTTGCACGCACTAGTAAGAAAAAATTATTTTCACCTGTAACAACATGTGAATCGGCGTCGTACTCTGGACGCAGATAATTCATTAGATCCCGCACATCTTCTCTACTTGAAATGATCAGAGCCTCAACAAATACCAATATGCTTTGATACATCAGCCGTTCTAACCAGCAATATAGTTGGAAGAGGAAACGAAATTCCACGCACGAGACCAATTTTTTTTTCTTATATGATAGATAGATTGTTTCCTCTGAAAACCATCAATCGGTAAATTAGGGACGTGACTATCGTGTACAACTGGCAAATAATGCATTATTTAATTTTGAAATGTTGATTGTGAAGTACAAAGCTGGCCTGTCCAGATAGCATCATTGCTATTGCGAGGTAACAGGCAGTGGGACCGAATTATCCACATGGACCGTATGAGATGTGGAGTACATACCAATCTATCGGAATGATCCTAAAATGTGCTGCTGTCACCGTGATGATCACATATTAGTGATGTCGTTTTGGGAAACACATTTCTCCATGCGCGTGCTCTCTCGCCGGTAAGAAAGGCTCGTGAAAAGGAGGGAGAGTCATTCCCCGAACGGCATCACTAGTACACAGCGAGTGTGAGACCGTAGCATCGAGGCTGAGCTGCCTAGTGCGGTCCAGAGATCGACAAGGGCATGTATCTTCAGCATAATGCCGAAAGTTGAGAATGATGCGGGTATGTGGCGAAAAGCAATGAATGTCATCAGAAGATTGAGCGGGATTGATGTGATCGAGCAACAACTGTGAATGAAGACAACGGCAATCTCGAGTGACGATTTGACCATTTGGCTGAAATCGTCACATCATTAACATAATTAATCGAAACTATTGCGCGGCAAAAATCAGTTAATGGTACTATGTCGTGTTCTTGGAAGTTCGATAGAATAACTTCCGAAAATTAACGAATGTATCAGGTTGTCAAGAAAGTTCCTGGTAGGTTTTTGATTTCAGCGATTCTGACCTCTTTTCTCTTTCGCATTTGAGATATCTGTACAAATCTTTTTATGACCGATGAGGGCTGAGATACTCTTCATAACGCACATTGAATAAGTTCTCAATAATAAGTAAGAAGGCTACAATGACAAGTCAAACTCACCGAGTTCGACCATGACATACACTTTGTTATTGGATCAGCGCTATTTGTCGAAATGTTATACGGTCCTACCAAAGTCACTTTTGTAAAGTATAATGCCTCAGTGTTTCAATATAATTAGAACGACTGCTCAGTCACTTCTGGTCATCACGAGATAGGCGCCGAAACAAAAATTTGATATTTTTGAACGTAATATAAAAATGAATTTTATTTTTTAGCTCTTCCGTCGAAAGGCACACTGATCTCAATTATGTTGCAATGCAAAATGCCATGTCATATGCGTTCAGAATATTATTTGCGAGAAGATCCGAATAACCGGAGGAGAGATGATTTTTATGAAGCATGATTTTGAGATTAAAATGTCAAATTCGACTATCTATATTTTCCGTATAGTCGGAACGCCAGATATTTTCGGCTCATACGAACAATCAACCCCTGACCACTCACTCCCTTTTTGTGCAGATTTGTGTGGTGGCAATTTTCGTTTGGAATCATCAGTAAAGTAAGTACCAAAATTCTCGAAAATTTGTTAAATTGGCTTCGATATTATTTATCTCTTCTTCTTCGCAATCGTAATTAGATTCGAATATAGGACTATAATGCCCTAGTACACCCTCGAATATTGGGTAGTGCATCAAATAGTAAATTTTATTTAAGAAATACTTGTTTAAGAAATATTTTTTAAGAAAATGGATTTTGGAAAATATATTTGGAAAAATCAGTTTCGTAAAATAAATTTCGTAAATATTTTTTTTTTTTTAAATAAAGAAGAAATCCTGTTTATGAAACTCATTTTTGAGATATATGGTTGTGGAAATGCGCAAACCAGAACCAGAGATGTTGTGAATACTGTATCGCGCACTTAACGCCGGCTCTCAGTTGCGGAATTTCGTATTACTTATGATTTTTCTAAATTTGCTAATTCCCGGTTCCGGTTCGGCGATGCAAATCTACAGTAGGTTGGCGCATTTCTGGTTTGCGCATTTCCAAAACCATAATTTCTCAAAAATTATTTCCATAAACTGACTTTCTTAAAATAGAATTTCCAAGCATTTTTTTTCAAAAGTTTATATTTCAAAAAAGCACATTTATGAATAATTTTTTCGCTAAGCTTGATTTACTAAAATCGAGTTTCTTAAGTGAAATTGACGAAAAAAATTTTATTATTTGATACACTACCGAATATTGCTATGTTTTAGATTGAAGCAAGTGAATTGAACAAGCTCAAAATGTATGAAATAAAACATACCAGAAACTTTCTTGACAACCTAATACATCAAAAAATAAAGAATCTGGTCCGTATTTCGAACTCGAAGCGTGGGAATAAGCTACTATTATTCTCCGCCTCTGCGAATACGTTATCAATACAAAAAACAAAGAAAATTTGTATCAAGATTGAATCATTATAAATGTGAAACGATTATGTGCTTATTGCGAGGGAAATGTGGGAATCGTCGTTGTACGACACACAGCAGCAAGAGTGTTCATAGGTAACCATGGGAGCATAAACTATTTCACAAATTTGTCAGGGTTGAATTTCCCTCGGGCATAGCGTTGCTGTTAAATCTAATCACGGCACTGTGATTTCAAGAAAATGTATGTATGTACTTGAGAATGTTCATTATTGATCCGGTGTTCGTTAACTCGCACAAGTTCCGACCCGAGAGATACATTGCTGATGACGGGAAAACGCTGAAAAAGGTAGTATATCAGACATAAAAATAAGGTTGATGTTGACCTTTGCAGGATATCATCGCACTCTTCCCTTCTATCTTAATGTTTAATTGGGGAACAATGGCTAGAGAAACATAGTGGGACTCACTCCCAGTACAAGGCAAAAGAATGTGCGCCGGAGAGGATGAGTAGGGTTGCTTGATACAATTAGCCATCGAGAGCAGTAACGGTTGAATTACGAGTATTTTGAGAGTTTACTGTTGAAACTTTCCTCACGGGATTGACTCCAAAAAGCGATAGAGCTATGCTGAAAAAAATCTCCGTTTACGCCACAACTAAAATAATTTATAATGAGGCTTACTTACCTCCTGTAATGGTCGACATAAAATAGTACAATGAGTGGCGACAATATCTCAGTCGTCTCGCCAAGCTGACATAATTAATACATATTGTTTGTTATTGTTTTCACAAAATTACCATGAATGTGGACGATTCTAGTGCGGGATCATGCATAACATTGAAAAAGCCAATGAAAAATGTGGCTAAGCCGATGAATGGAACGATTGGAAGCAAAGCTAGGGCTGTAAGCATCTAAAAAAACAAATCTCCTTCAGAAAAATGCGTATTTTGTATATTACCTTAAGAAATTTCCGATGCATTTCTTTAGTTTTCTCGCTCATTGTGCTGGCGTGTCTCGAAAGTTCGGAGAGAATGCATGATCTACATTCGATAGAGGTTCAGTAACACTTTTGCTACTGACGAACTAGCCTGAGGTACAGTATAGCCATGTACAGTGGCCCGGGAAACGCTGCTACAATAATCAGTACTGCAATCGTAGAGGCATGACGAATATCGATGTGACCTTGAACAAAAGTTTGCTCAACGGTACGCATGTCGAAGAGAGACTGAATCTCTCTTCAATTCGCGAGATTTCTCGATGGTCAGAAAAAACGAGAGATTATGCAAATTGACGAGAGCTCGCTGTCGATTCGGCATCACTGGTATCCTGTCTTCACGGCACGATGTGTGAATAGGTCAAAGGTTTATGAGCATCAATTTCAGATTTATTCTTATAATTCTGATCATAATTTATCAACCTGTAACAATATGCAAATCAGCATCGTATTCCGGACGCTGAGATTGCATTAAATCGCGCACAACTGCGTCATCTTCTCTGGTTGCAAAGATCATAATCTTTAAGAAAAATTAAAACACAATTTGAGACATCAGGCGTACATACCATTAAGATAGTTGGCATAGGCAGCGATATTCCATAAACGAGACCAAATGTTTCTCGAACGGAAAGAGACCTTCCTCGGATGACCAACACTCGGTAAATTAGAGACGTTACTATAGTGTAAAACTGTAAAAAAAAAATCATGATTTTACGTTCAAACTTGAATCATGACATACCGAGCTGTGTATTCCACAGATCATGATAGATGTCGTGATGTAGCAAGCTGTGGCGCCGAAATATCCGCATGGACCATACGAAATGTACAGAACAAACCAATCGATCGGAATGATCCTAAAAGGAACATGAAAAAGAACTCCTCAATTCGCGTGCTCTCTCGCTGGTCAGAGAAACGAGAGAGTATGCGAATAGAGGAGGTGTTGGGTCTTGAATGGGCATCACTTGTTTTCGAACCGTAGCATCGTCGACGAGCTGCCAAATGCAGTAAAAAGGTCAATAATTGCGTGAGTTTTCAGCATTATCCCGAATGTCGAGAATTTGGCCGGCGTGTGTTGAATTGCAATGAAAGTCATCAGAAGATTTAGTGGCATTGATATAATCGCCAATAAACTGTGTATGAAGATAATAAGAGTGTCGAGAGAAAAGTCCATTTGACTGAAATTGGGTTTTGCAAGTTACTGATTTAGAAAAGAAAGAAAAAAACAGAAAATCGAGAGGAATACATTAATTATGAAATCGTGAATAAAAACATGTGGGATGGAGTCAACATTCGACCAGCTGAGTTTTATGATTATTGTGTGGTTAATCTGCCGCTAATAATGAGTCTTCAATCAGAAAAAACAAAACATCGACTAAGTGATCGCACCTGTTGCATTAGCTGTTCTCGAGACAAAATATCACTTACCAACAGTTTCAGAAGATCGAATATTCCTTCAAGTTGGTTTTCAAAGAACAGTTATAATGCAACTCAATGCGGTTGTCGATAAAAAATCTATCTACTATTTTTGAGTTGCAAGAACTCCAAAATTACATCTGGGACATTCGTTGGGAATGAGAAGTCAAATTGGAAGATATAAAATAAAGATTTGTATTTAAATTTTCCCTCTGGATAAGCCTAAACCTGACCCGAAGTAAAGATTGGCATTTTTCACACCAATGGTTTGAGAATCAGAGGTGAGCATCAGAGGTTCATTGAGTCGAAAGATGTTTTGAAAGGCAAAACGTTTATCAGTGCGTTCGCCTAATGAACGCACAATTTCTCGGAAAACGGTACAGCAAAAAAACACAGTCTGGGTTTTTCATAGATTCTGACAGGTCTGGGCCCCCTGCATCGATTTCTGTTATTAATTGGTGCTTATCGGTCAGATTTGCATAATTACATGCGCGATTAATTTGGGTATTTTTGAACATTTAACCAAGCTACTCCGCTGAGAGTCCAAAGTTCACGAAACTTCGTTTCTAGAGTAATGTTGACATGCTGCATCCGCCTGTTATATATGCAAATTCGAAAATTTAAATTTTCATCGAATTTTCAAGTGAAGTTTTCTCGAAATCGAAGAAAAAAACATCGCTCAATTTTTGATATGTTGTAGCCCTTGATGAGAGCTAGCTATGAGAACAAAAAAAGAGGCATTTAGTGGGCGGCTACATAGTTTTCCGCCCGAAAAACTGAATATTTCTTTTAGAGAGAAACCTCTCATTTCCCCCTCATTCCGCACCTCTCACCCCACCCGTGCGGAATGAATTTTTTTCGAGGCGATTGCCTCCGTGTGATTTAAGAGATCACTTGGACTTTACTAATTTCAATGATATTCATCACACAAATTGCTTAAGTGGGCCTTGCATAATCCCTTATCCCTTTTGCATGTCTGCTCTCGTGTACAAAAGCCTGCTCCCTTTGCCTCCAGCACAGATCTCATCGCTCTCGCCTGTCTTCTCAGGCCGACTCTCCTCCTCCAGTTATCGATCCATGCTGGTTCTCCGCCAATAGACCACAGGCCAATGAGTTCCGTTCTCGAGAAGGACTATTCGATCTTACGAATACTGAATGTTGTGCCAAGTGCAGTCCACGTTTGTTTCTATTTCCTTCAAATCGGTTATTCAGAAAGAGCACTTTGAACGAGACTTGCCTTGTTTACACTGGCCGTCCAACTCTGTTTGAATTCTCTAGTCCTCTCGAGTTACTCTTGTACAGAGCGAACGGGGAGATGGAGTTCGATAGGGTAATTATAGCTATAAGATAACTTTTAATTGTAATTTCCATAGGATGAGGCTTTATCTCGAGAGATATGCTCGAATCACTTCGATTCTTTAATATCCAATTGGTCAAAAAAGCATGTCATGAACAGTAGAAAGGGAGCCCGCTGCTCTCTCCCCGCTCATTATCATCCTAAACCAAGACCAGCTGGTACTTATACGATGAACAAGGTTTCTTGATTTTAGAAGTTTGCTAAGTAACAATTATCATAGGCTCAATCTATGCGATGGATGGATGAGTTTGGAGAGTTGATCCATCCAGGAATAGGTTTGTAAAGGAACCTTGTATCGCAATCAATACAGATTGCAGTAATCTGTCCAAATCATAAGATTGCCTTGTATCGCGATAAGAAAGAACCCAGATCTCTCTCCGAATCCCATACAGTTGATTTCAATGACGACGATTTTGAGCGTGATGAGGCCGTTGCACCTAAGTCGTCTGAACTAGAAGTGAACCCGTGCAATTCTGTCAGTTAATTTTCATAGGACTTGTGTATTATGCAATCTTCAGATCCTTTCTCGTGTCTCCTCAATCTGCACCATTCTTGGCCTTACTCGACTATTGTCGAACATAAAATGGTGTGATCTTGAGCAGGAATCAAAGCAAAAAAATGTTTTTTTTTAAATATGTGATTCAATACCAATACTCTGTGTTATTAAAAAAGCGTGCTTTTCGCACATTGGTATATGAGCTAGCCAAAGCTATAGCTGGAGATAACTACGTTGAACTTATGGAATTGGCCGTCGTGGTAGTCAAACAATTTGACCCGTTAACCTTCTGATGATTAGAACTGTAAATGTCAGAAAGATTCTGGAGATTCATTTATGAAAACAATATCTGATAAGTACGCCTCCTCAACTAATCGTAAAGACAAACTGGACATACTATCAATTGTTTTGAGCGTCAACGGCTACTGTCATAGCAAGGTAATATGTGCTCTAGAATGGTAACATTGCATTTATTTTGTTAGATCTGTTCTCTGATGTCGGTTTCGCAACACCAAATACGCACTGCTATTGCTTACACGAAGGGTATTTATTCGATTACCAAATACAAGCGAATTCGATACGACCCGGATTGTGTGAAAGAATTCATTACATTCTTCTAACGGTATTCGAGTTATAACGTATTCGAGTTATTTCATGGATGCGCCAGGTCGTCATTTATTGCGAGCTTACCTTACGGAGATTCTGAGAGTACTCTTTCTGATGGTACTAAAGTGAAAGTTGCTTCTATGTGTCGTTTGTTTTCTTATTCAAGAATTATCCGAGAATATCACACTGAGCTGAAGGTGAGGCGCAATTCATGAATTGAAACCCGCTGAAATATTGCAGCGGCTTGGCAAATTTGCATCTCATTTTCTGGGAAAAATTTCTTTGTACTTGATTCTCAAAAATATTGCTAGAAAAAAAAAACAACTATTTTGTGTGGACGAATATCTCGGAGAAGCTCATAATGTTTGTTTTCTTTAATTCGACCAAAACTTATTACCCATCACGCATTCAATAATCTGGAGAACTCGATAACTAAGTTGTTCAATATGAATCGTATTTCGTCTCATGAATTAACAGTGTACAAACAAGGACTCCGAGTCATTCGATCTTTTCTGGAAAGTAAGTATTTCAAAGTTCTCAATTATCGCTCATGGCACTGTTTGATCTTTAGCGGGCTTCCGTAGTCACATACAAGAATCTTCACATGCTGGAGCGCATTGTATGGTTCACGCACATAGCGACCCGAAAGAAACACACTTCGCATCGAAATGTAACCATGCTCATGATTACCTGTGCCTTCAATGCGAACAGGTTTTCATCCATCATGTGTCTTTATAATTACATAAATATACAAAGGTTGACTCGGTTATTCATTCCATTCTAAAAAAATCGAAAGAAATCGCTTCCTCAAAGAATGGTGACCCTGAATCGTGAGATCATAATCAGGTTCACAGTAAAAAAATATTTCAAAAAGGGTTGACATTATGAGAACACACGAAACTATTGAAATTGCTGCCAATTCCATCTTCAAGTATAGAAAACATTTGCTACGGTGAGTTACACTGTTTAAAATTGATAGTAACACTTTCCGGCAAATCGTCTGCTTCCGATTGTGCTCGTATCGATATTCAACATAGTCTAGAAGATGGGGAATGTATTTTGACCATGGATTACGCCATGAAGATCCTCGCATCCAGTGCACTGTGCGCTATTCAGCTCCTTCAAACTTTTCTGATTGCATTTTTTAAGCGAAACTCAAAGTGGGTATTACGCAAAGAAAGGAGTAACACTCCATATTGGTCACGCACTGGTTCGATTTGGCAATAACCTTGTTCATCATGTATTTGGCCACTTGATTCGACATGGTGAACAGGTAAGCAATTACGAGCCTATGCTCCTTAATATAAATTCTAAAAGGATTCGAATGCTGTATGTGCAATTATTCGTCATATTCTCAAAGAGCTCGAACGACTTGGCGTAAAAAAAGTAACATTGCGATCAGATAAAGCTGGTGAATTTATAAATTAAACTTTATTAAATTTATAAATTAGATAAATCAACTTAATGAATAGTAATAGTCATCGCGCTTCAGCCACATACAAAGCAGCAACGGTCCTTGCACTTCTTCAAGATCTTTCGAAGGGATCGCCATTGGTTGTACGATATGCTTTCAGTGAGACTCAATGTGGAAAGGTCAGAAAATAACGAATACCGGCTATTTTATAGTGATATTTGGTAGGGTCCTTGCGACCGTGCGGCTGCCTACTTAAAGCAAAGTATTGTCAGTTGGAATGGGTCTGGTAAAGACTCGCTAACCACGAAAGAGATTTTTGTCGCAATAGTTGCTTCTGCTCCACGGGTGAAAGATTTTGAAGAGAAGCTATTTTTCAACGATTCATCACAGGGCTGTTCCATTTATGAGTCTTCGTGTTCGCAAGTATGCGGGGGTCGGAAAAGGCCGTTTGATCAGAAGTTCTCAATTGGAACCAAATACGTCCGTTCTAACTGTAATAGAGGAGGGTGGCTGGATGGAACCTGCTGACAGTTGGGTAGTGCTAAAAACAGGTATCACATGAATTAAATGAATAAAATACGCTCCTTAATTTCAAGAAGGCGCATCGAGGGCAACAGAAGAAAAATTTTGATTTGGAAGATGTAGGCTTTGATTATGATCTAACACATTGTTCCGTCTAGGAGGTGTTTTGCTGCTCTGTGAAACAATGCGTCATGTCATTCTCAACTTTAGAAGAGCTGGAAGTGCACGAATTTTCGGTAAGATTCAATCCGAGGGGCTAGAACTATTTTCACTTAATCTTAGCAATCGCACACTCTCGATTGAGTGAATGACACCATGCTTGATCTTTCTGTAAAAGAATTCGCCACTGCTATAGAAACAGAGGAATGTGCCAAAATCGCAGTTAATGAGAGCGACTTGATTATCAAGAGATGTGATCAACCCACTCGTAAGTTTGTCTGGTGAAAGCAAATATATCCATGCCTTGCAGACACTGCTGGTTGGGCACTGAAGGAAGGCCGTGCTCCACGCATGGATTCTCAAATTCAGTCTATTGCGCAGAAATTCTTCTTAGACCACAGAGCTCAGGGAAAGCGTGCAAGTGCTGCCGAGTGTTGCGAACTCCTGAGGAATATGATAGATGACACAACTGGCTACTATCGCTTCGCACTAGCAATTTACCCTTCGGAAAAATCTCTAACTTCGACATTCGGAAGCTGGGAAAACAAACGCCTGCGTCGTGAGTAATGGCGCGTAGAAAAAAACTCATCCGTTTAACTTCCAGCGATAGCAGTTCCCTCCAAAGATCGTGGTCATCTCAAGAATAAGAGCAAATCCGAGCAGAAGTCAACAAGCGTGGAATTGAAGTAGTTTCTTATGAGGAAATGGAAGAGAATGGGAATGTTAATGAAGTGAGAGGAGAGGATGAAGACGATGAGGAGATTTCGGTTGAAAAGGTTGATGAGCAAGAGATAATGATGGCTATTGTCGAGGAATCCTTCGATGAGATCTTTGTTCGTTGAGTCTAATAAACGTTTCACAGACTTATCTGCCGACAATTCATACCAAACACGTCACATTCTGAAAGCACGGGTGGGGTGAGCGGTGCGGAATGAGGGAGAAATGAGAGGTTTCTTTCTAAAAGAAATATTCAGTTTTTCGGGCGTAAAACTATGTAGCCGCCCACTAAATGCCTTTTTTTGTTCTCACAGCTAGCTCTCATCAAGGGCTACAACATATCAAAAATTGAGCGATGTTTTTTTCTTCGTTTTCGAGAAAAATTCATATGAAAATTCGATGAAAATTTAAATTTTTGAATTAGCATAAACAAATAACATAGGCGGATGCAGCATGTCAACATTACTCTAGAAACGAAGTTTCGTGAACTTTGGATTCTCAGCGGAGTAGCTTGGTTAAATGTTCAAAAATACCCAAATCAATGGCGCATGTAATTATGCAAATCTGACCGATAAGCACCAATTAATAATAGAAATCGATGCAGGGGGCCAGACCTGTCAGAATCTATGAAAAACCCAGACTGTGTTTTTTTGCTGTACCGTTTTCCGAGAAATTGTGCGTTTATTAGGCGAACGCACTGATAAACGTTTTGCCTTTCAAAACATCTTTCGACTCAATGAACCTCTGATGCTCACCTCTGATTCTCAAACCATTGGTGTGAAAAATGCCAAGCTTTACTTCGGCTTAGGTTTAGGCTTATCCAGAGGGAAAATTTAAATACAAATCTTTATTTTATATCTTCCAATTTGACTTCTCATTCCCAACGAATGTCCCAGATGTAATTTTGGAGTTCTTGCAACTCAAAAATAGTAGATAGATTTTTTATCGACAACCGCATTGAGTTGCATTATAACTGTTCTTTGAAAACCAACTTGAAGGAATATTCGATCTTCTGAAACTGTTGGTAAGTGATATTTTGTCTCGAGAACAGCTAATGCAACAGGTGCGATCACTTAGTCGATGTTTTGTTTTTTCTCATTGAAGACTCATTATTAGCGGCAGATTAACCTCACAATAATCATAAAACTCAGCTGGTCGAATGTTGACTCCATCCCACATGTTTTTATTCGCGATTTCATCATTATTGTATTCCTCTCGATTTTCTGTTTTTTTCTTTCTTTTCTAAATCAGTAACTTGCAAAACCCAATTTCAGTCAAATGGCCTTTTCTCTCGACACTCTTATTATCTTCATACACAGTTTATTGGCGATTATATCAATGCCACTAAATCTTCTGTTGACTTTCATTGCAATTCGACACACGCCGGCCAAATTCTCGACATTCGGGATAATGCTGAAAACTCACGCAATTATTGACCTTTTTACTGCATTTGGCAGCTCGTCGACGATGCTACGGTTCGAAAACAAGTGATGCCCATTCAAGACCCAACACCTCTATTCGCATACTCTCTCGTTTCTCTGACCAGCGAGAGAGCACGCGAATTGAGGAGTTCTTTTTCATGTTCCTTTTAGGATCATTCCGATCGACTGGTTTGTTCTGTACATTTCGTATGGTCCATGCGGATATTTCGGCGCCACAGCTTGCTACATCACGACATCTATCATGATCTGTGGAATAAGCAGCTCGGTATGTCATGATTCAAGTTTGAACGTAAAATCATGAATTATTTTACAGTTTTACACTATAGTAACGTCTCTAATTTACCGAGTGTTGGTCATCCGAGGAAGGGCTCTTTCCGTTCGAGAAACATTTGGTCTCGTTTGTGGAATATCGCTGCCTATGCCAACTATCTTAATGGTATGTACGCCTGATGTCTCAAATTGTGTTGTAATTTTTTAAAGATTATGATCTTTGCAACCAGAGAAGATGACGCAGTTGTGCGCGATTTAATGCAATCTCAGCGTCCGGAATACGATGCTGATTTGCTTATTGTTTCAGGTTGATAAATTATGATCTGAATTATAAGAATAAATCTGAAATTGATGCTCATAAACCTTTGACCTATTCACACATCGTGCCGTGAAGACAGGATACCAGTGATGCCGAATCGACAGCGAGCTCTCGTCAATTTGCATAATCTCTCGTTTTTTCTGACCATCGAGAGATCTCGCGAATTGAAGAGAGATTCAGTCTCTCTTCGACATGCGTACCGTTGAGCAAACTAAGGTCACATCGATATTCGTCATGCCTCTACGATTGCAGAACTGATTATTGTAGCAGCGTTTCCCGGGTCACTGTACATGGCTATACTGTACCTCAGATTAGTTCGTCAGTAGCAAAAGTGTTACTGAACCTCTATCCAATGTAGATCATGCATTCTCTCCGAACTTTCGAGACACGCCAGCACATTGAGCGAGAAAACTAAAGAAATGCATCGGAAATTTCTTTCGGTAATATACAAAATACGCATTTTTCTGAATGAGATTTGTTTTTGTAGATGCTTACAGCCCTAGCTTTGCTTCCAATCGTTCCATTCATCGGCTTGGCCACATTTTTCATTGGCTCTTTCAATGTTATGCATGATAACGCACTAGAATCGTCAACATACATGGTAATTTTGTGAAAACAATAACAAACAATATGTATTAATTATGTCAGCTTGGCGAGACGATTGAGATATTGTCGCCACTCATTGTACTATTTTATGTCGACCATTACAGGAGGTAAGTAAGTCTCATTATAAATTAATTTAGTTGTGGCGTAAACGGAGATTTTTTTCAGCATAGCTCTATCGCTTTTTGGAGTCAATCCCGTGAGGAAAGTGTCAACAGCAAACTCTCAAAATACTCGTAATTCAACCGTTACTGCTCTCGATGGTTAATTGTATCAAGCAACCCTACTCATCCTCTCCGGCGCACATTCTTTTGCCTTGTACTGGGAGTGAGTCCCACTATGTTTCTCTAGCCATTGTTCCCGAATTAAACATTAAGATAGAAGGGAAGAGTGCGATGATATCCTGCAAAGGTCAACATCAACCTTATTTTTATGTCTGATATACTACCTTTTTCAGCGTTTTCCCGTCATCAGCAATGTATCTCTCGGGTCGGAACTTGTGCGAGTTAACGAACACCGGATCAATAATGAACATTCTCAAGTACATACATACATTTTCTTGAAATCACAGTGCCGTGATTAGATTTAACAGCAACGCTATGCCCGAGGGAAATTCAACCCTGACAAATTTGTGAAATAGTTTATGCTCCCATGGTTACCTATGAACACTCTTGCTGCTGTGTGTCGTACAACGACGATTCCCACATTTCCCTCGCAATAAGCACATAATTAGGTTGTCAAGAAAGTTGCTGGTATGTTTTATTTCATATATTTTGAGCTTGTTCAATTCACTTGCTTCAATCTAAAACATAGCAATATTCGGTAGTGTATCAAATAGTAAAATTTTTTTCGTCAATTTCACTTAAGAAACTCGAATTAAGTAAATCAAATTTAGCGAAAAAATTATTCAGAAATGTACTTTTTTGAAATATACTTTTTAAAAAAAAAATGCTTGGAAATTCTATTTTAGAAAGTCAGTTTATGGAAATAATTTTTGAGAAATTATGGTTTTGGAAATGTGCAAACCAGAAATGCGCCAACCTACTGTAGATTTGCATAGCCGAACCGGAACCGGGAATTAGCAAATTTAGTGTCAGAATGCTCAAATAGCATTATTTTTTCTTCTTTTTTTGTATATGGCAGAGAAGAGAATTATAAAAATAATGGTAAGAAACAAATCAAGCGAAATAATCAAAATCATAAGTAATACGAAATTCCGCAAATGAGGGCCCGCGTTAAGTGCGCGTTACAGTATTCACAAAATCTCTTTGTGCATTTCCAAAACCATATTTCTCAAAAATGAGTTTCATAAACAGGATTTCTTATTTATTTTTTCTAAAAAAATATTTACGAAATTTATTTTACGAAACTGATTTTTCTAAAAAATAATTTCCAAAATCCATTTTCTTAAAAAATATTTCTTAAACAAGTATTTCTTAAATAAAATTTTCTATTTGATGCACTACCCAATATTCGAGGGTGTAATTACTAATTACGATTGCGAAGAAGAAGAAATAAATAATATCGAAGCCAATTTAACAAATTTTCGCGAATTTTGGTACTTACTTTACTGATGATTCCTAACGAAAATTGCCAAGCACAAAAAGGGAGTGAGTGGTCAGGGGTTGATTGGTCGTATGAGTCGAAAATATCTGGCGTTCCGACTATACGGAAAATATAGATAGTCGATTTTGAAATTTTAATCTCAAAATCATGCTTCATAAAAATCATCTCTCCTCCGGTGATTCGGATCTTCTCGCAAATAATATTCTGAACGCATATGACATGGCACTTTGCTTTGCAACATAATTGAGATCAGTGTGCCTTTCGACGGAAGAGCTAAAAAATAAAATTCATTTTATTTTACGTTCAAAAATATCAAATTTTTGTTTCGGCGCTTATCTCGTGATGACCAGAAGTGACTGAGCAGTCGTTCTAATTATATTGAAACACTGAGGCATTATACTTTACAAAAGTGACTTTGGTAGGACCGTATAACATTTCGACAAATAGCGCTGATCCAATAACAAAGTGTATGTCATGGTCGAACTCGGTGAGTTTGACTTGTCATTGTAGCCTTCTTACTTATTATTGAGAACGTATTCAATGTTCGTTATGAAGAGTATCTCAGCCCTCATCGGTCATAAAAAGATTTGTACAGATATCTCAAATGCGAAAGACAAAAGAGGTCAGAATCGCTGAAATCAAAAACCTACCAGGAACTTTCTTGACAACCTGATACATTCGTTAATTTTCGGAAGTTATTCTATCGAACTTCCAAGAACACGACATAGTACCATTAACTGATTTTTGCCGCGCAATCGTTTCGATTAATTATGTTAATGATGTGACGATTTCAGCCAAATGGTCAAATCGTCAGTCGAGATTGCCGTTGTCTTCATTCACAGTTGTTGCTCGATCACATCAATCCCGCTCAATCTTCTGATGACATTCATTGCTTTTCGCCACATACCCGCATCATTCTCAACTTTCGGCATTATGCTGAAGATACATGCCCTTGTCGATCTCTGGACCGCACTAGGCAGCTCAGCCTCGATGCTACGGTCTCACACTCGCTGTGTACTAGTGATGCCGTTCGGGGAATGACTCTCCCTCCTTTTCACGCGCTCTCTCGTCTTTCTTACCGGCGAGAGAGCACGCGCATGGAGAAATGTGTTTCCCAAAACGACATCACTAATATGTGCTCATCACGGTGACAGCAGCACATTTTAGGATCATTCCGATAGATTGGTATGTACTCCACATTTCATACGGTCCATGTGGATATTTCGGTGCCACTGCCTGTTGCCTCGCAATAGCAATGATGCTATCTGGACAGGCCAGCTTTGTACTTCACAATCAACATTTCAAAATTAAATAATGCATTATTTGCCAGTTGTACACGATAGTCATGTCCCTAATTTACCGATTGATGGTTATCAGAGGAAACAATCTATCTATCATATAAGAAAAAAAATTGGTCTCGTGCGTGGAATTTCGTTTCCTCTTCCAACTATATTGCTGGTTAGAACGGCTGATGTATCAAAGCATATTGGTATTTGTTGAGGCTCTGATCATTTCAAGTAGAGAAGATGATGTATTTGTGCGGGATCTAATGAATTATCTGCGTCCAGAGTACGACGCCGAAAAAAAAAAAAAATTAAAAAAACATTATTTCAAGGGCACGTGGATATTCGCAATGCATCTGTGACTGCAGCACTGATCATTGCTACAGCTCTCCCTGGTCCACTGATCATATTTTCGAACGATGAAGTAACCAGAACATCACATGTCACAATATAGTTGACGATGCTGAGCAGTTCTCGTAAGCGATTACTTTTTCCCAGGAAAATCCGATACAAATTATTTACACATTATACAGCGGTGAGAGAACACCTGCCTCGTCGGTAGCTGAAAACAAAAGAACACACCACCGTGAAAAATCTTTAATCATTAGTATGCTCTTGTTGGGGCTATCAGGCATAATAGTATAATAAAGATTTCGATAATGGATCACGAATCTGGCCTGCGATCTGACCCGCTTCGAAAATAGTTTCCTAAACTCTTTTTGAGAACCCATTATGATTTGTGGAAGTTCAGCAGTATGCAGGCATATTGGTCCGAATTATTTCTATCTGAATAAAACGAATATGTGAATAGTGCTATTTTTTTTTGGTCGGTCGGTTTTTCAAAAAAGTGATGTAACTTTCCAAATACCGATTTCCCCCACAATCCCCCGAGAGTGATTTTGGTGTATGGTAGATTCTATCACCAGCCCAAAAATCAGAAAGATCGAAGTATAGAAAAAAAAATTATGTCCAAAAAACCTGCGATTTTTCGAGATTTCAACAGTTTTTCGAGTCTTACTTTTTTCAAACACGTTTTCGAGAGCTCACGTATCGAAATTCGGAATCAGCGCGCCAAAATACACCAGAAACTCCTATAAAAAATATTTTTTCGAGACGAAATTTATTTTAAGAGCCGTTCCACGGTATAGTGAAGCTATTGGGAGGGGTCGACGGAGGACTTTTCTGCAACCTATGCCAATAAGTTGTGGGTGAAGTCCCCATATCTAGAGCTGATAGCTGGCCCAATATGAGAGGTTGGGGTGCACTTTCCGAAAAATGCCAGCCTTGGTCCAAAAAAAGTCCGAAATTTCATCCCTGAAAAAAGTACGTTCTTATAAGTGTTTCGGGCGTATTTTGCCATGAAAATAACGAAAAAAATACTTTGGAAGCGATAGGATATCGATAAACTTCCGAAAAGTGAAATTTTCGCCTTTTTTGGGTCACCCTGAACATTTTTTTTCGCGACTGTCATTTTTTTATTGCAAAATCGGATTCTACGTGCGAAAGTACACCTGGTATTAAATTTTTACGTCTCTCAACCTGGCCCCTCGGATTCTGCAGCTTCCCGTTCGAAGCCCTCTCGGATGAGGGCGAGACAAAAGAGTTGAGAATAAATTTAAGTCTAGAGTTGTCCTCGGTATTTTTTTGGCAGTAACTGTGGTTGTAAGTCAGTTGTCAGTTCTAGGCGAGTTTCGTAAGTTTTCTATAAATTTTTTGTTAACGTATTCAGTATATACGTCTGTATTCAGAAATGGTGATGCCGTCGTGTTACTTCAAAGGAACTTTATTTCATTCATCATCATCAAATAGTGGGTCTTCATGATTCTCGAAAAACACCTCGAGATTCTCCTCGATTAGGTCGTGGATATCATCATCCAACTGTCTTCCAAAGTCATCAATGTTTTCCACATCCTCATCCGCTAGATCTTCCCAGTTGGCGTCTTCCTCCTCCACCTCCTTTTCTGCTGGTCTTCTTCGCTTGTTCGCATGCTGCTTGCAGAGGGTGCCGAAGTACGATCTGTAATATTAGTAAATATGTAAGCCTCAAAGCAATTTGCATACACATATGAATAAAAGTCACACAATTCTCACCTGATTTGCTGGGCATTCATGCGCTCAAATGGCTTGATCTGATCGTTCTCCTTCATGAGTCTCTCCACTTCTGCCGGATCCATCTTCCTTTGAGAAGTATTTCCTTGACGGAACATCTTCTCGGGTTCTTGGTCAGTCTTTCCCTTGCTGGTTAGATAACCGGTCCAGAACATCCTGGGCTCGACTCCATTCTTGATAGATAATTCATCCATCTCTGAGCTCTTCTCAGAAGCAACGAAGCCTCCGACTTCCTCCTCTTCCTCAAACTCTCGCGTGAATCCTGAGAGCTTCTCGAAGAGTTTTCCCTTTCCGATTCTCTTCTTCCATGCTCGAACCGTCTTCTCCTCGAATTCAAAGTGACCGAATCCTATAAATATACTGTTCAAGATGATAATATCAACTCAAAAAATAAAATATTATCATTTTGGTATTGCGATACTATTGCCTCTTGCTTTCTCTCTAAATTTGAGTTACCTTATGCTGATCGCCGCCTAACAAGAATACATGTTTAGCCTGTTCTAACCCTGAACTAACCAGAGATTCCTTCCATTTTCTTCGGTTTGAGAGTCTTCACGAGATCATTCTCGACTTTCTCCTTCTTTTCCCTCTTCACTTTCACCAGGTAGACAGAGAGTCCTTTCAGTCCGCACTGAGCGATTGCTTCATAGAGATCCTTCTCCGAGACGATGTTTTTTCCACGAGCCACGTAGTCTCTCAGCTTTCTTTTCACCTGAAAACATACATGCGTCCGTTTGGTTCATCTCCAAGTCCCGCATGCTGAATCGGTATTTGTTTTATGCGATGCATGAATTTCAATACATACCAAGTGAGTTGGTCTCGAGGAGTGCCTCGGCATTTCTTCGTAACAAGTGAATGAGCTTCTCTCTTCTCAGTCTCAGCGAGTTGTTTACGTTCAATTGCAAAGTAGCAGATTCTCAATGGATCAGTTTCTTGATCCTCGTCTGAACCCGGGCTGCAACGATTTATATTCATTAAAGCCATTAATCTAGTCGTTTATTACTCATTTTCACGTATTATTGGAGCGGTCTCGCGATTATTCGCGAGGTTGTTTACGATTTGAAACGTTGTTTTTTTGTGATATCGATTTGATTAAAGCGATTGTTTTGACTCAAATCCCCTCACTCATTGTCCACTTTCACAACTAGTCGTGGAGATAAATCAACAACTAGTCGCAAGACGGCTCCATTAGCGGAGGAGAGCAAAGAATGAATTCCAATAAAAAGCTTCGCGATTTGGCGTTTTGTTAGTAAATTGTTGTGTTTCAAAGTCTAATCACCACATACCAAGAAGGGGTTGCCCCTGCGGTGGACGTTGTCGCTAACCCGAGATTCGCTCGAAGGTTCGCTCGAGTTGCCGACTTTAGCTTCGACGTATCGTCATCAGTCGAGGTCTTATTGTGCATCACGAGCATATCCACTAGTTTGTTTTCTTTCTGTAAAAATACACATTTAAAACTGAAATCAGATTGAAACAGAATAACGTACCTTCTTCTGTTTCTTCTCTTCCTTCTTTAATTCCTTCTTGATTTTCCTCGGTATATCCTTGGAGAGACTTTCCTTATTGACTTTTGGAGTCGTCGTGGCTGATTGCGAAGTAGAAGGACCCTCTTCACTGTCAGATGAATTCATCTGAAGAAAACAAAATGAATAACGAGCAACCGGTTACGGAAAACGATAGAGAATGAATGGTTCAGTTGATGGAATATGAGTAAGGTTTTCCCAATTGAACGGTTGCATCCAATCTTACAATGGTTGCATCCGTTCTAGATCATATATGCTACTAGTACAAGGTATACCCAGTGGGGTTACGCAAATTTAGGCAGGGGTTTTGCAATAACTATTGCAATACTTCCTGATTCATCCACACCTCAGCCACTCTCGCCAACTACTCGATTCTCGTCATTCATCTCGCGGTTCACCAAGTCGACAGAAGATGCGGTTCCCCTACTGGATCTGGTACGAGCCATGAAGGTCACGATGGATGCAATGAACGTCAAGATGGAATGCATGGAGTCAAGTAATCGAGCTGTGAGTCAACGCGTTTCGGAATTGGAGAAGAGTCAAGAGCGATTGTTGGATGAAAACAGAAGACTGAGAGAGCAACTGATAGAGAAGAAACCCCTTCCCGTTTCCTCTACCATCCTTCCTCCACCCGTCCCATCCGTCCCCTCTCAACCAACTCATTCCAAGTCACCCGCGCCGACCGCACCCATCCCCCTCATTTCACCCAAAATGACTTTCGAGAATTGTGACGTGAGAGTGAGAGAGATTGTTGAGGATGTTGAACGTGAAAGGGCGGTCGTGATCTACGGTCTACCCGAATTCGCCTCAATGCCCACTCCGAACAGGGCATTGAACGATCGGGCACAGGTCATGGATGTTCTTAATCACCTCGGCATCCAGGCAGTGCCCACGGCTGTCTTTCGCATGCCGGTGAACGGAGCGCCCGATCCCAGGGGTCGTCTGCTAAAGGTGATCTTGCCCTGCTCTAAACTGCAGGGCCAGGTCATCTCCAGACGGCACCTGCTGGCCCACTTCAAACATTGCCGGGTCTGGCTGCGTCCTTCTCTGACACGCGAAGAGAGGGCGAATTCTGGCGACAAGCCATTCACGTACAACAACCCCGGCAACTACAGATCATCAGCGGGCATAGGAACGAGAGGAGTGAGGAACTCGGGTGGTCTCACTTTCTATAACTCCAGTGTCCGTTCTCGGGCTTTCCCGGGTTCGAACAGTGGTGGTTACGGGGTTGATGCCACTCAGCCCTCCTCGTCTCACTCGTCCTATGGGCGCCCTCCCCCATCCATTCATCAGAGCTCCTTCTCTCCTTTATGAGAGGTAGAGGTGTACGCAAGTGTGCTGAGCCTCCTAAAGTTACTGTGATTTATGCAAACATTCGATCTATCTTGAACGAGGTGAACCATAGTTGTTTGAAGTCTCAACTTGAGACGAATGAGTATCTCGTTTATTGTTTCACTGAGTCGTGGCTGCGTAAATCTGACCCTGATGGAGTGGTTCTAGGGTCACTAGCGAGTAACTACAATATTATTCGGTGTGATCGTGTGAAAAAACGAGGCGGTGGAGTATGCATGATCATTCACTGTAGCATTGATTTCAAGTTGGTTTTCGCTGAGTCCAAACATGAATCGCATGAACTACTAATTGTAGATCTGACTGTTGGTACCCAGAGTACGCGTGTGATTCTGTTATACCGTGTCCCGGCATTGTCTCAAACCAATAGTGCGCACATCTGGGAGAAATTGGATGACTTCACCAAATGCACTCATCCAACAGTTATGGTTGGTGATTTCAATCTCCCTGATATCAAATGGCCACTCGACTCTCAAAATTACAACGGTGTCAACATTGACTTCATTAATTGCTGTACTGAAGTAAGACTTGAACAGCGCATCACATTTCCGACTAGAGGGAATGCATTTCTAGATTTACTGCTGACTGATTCCTACAGAATTGTGGGAAATCTAGAGCAGTTGCCGAACTATGGCAATTCAGATCACAGCGCATTCAAATTCCAATTACTGATGCGAACAGAACCGCAAAAAGCTAGATATGTAAAAAATTTTCGAAAAGCGGACTATGCTGCGATAAATTCTCTACTTTCTAGTATTGACTGGCTTCTCTTTTTCAATGTGAACGAAACTGTGAATGAGATGTACGAAAAATTCATTCTTCTACTCGAAGACATAATTGAAAAATCTGTCCCTTTAATGAGGATTGATTCAACTGGGAAACCACTGCCTGGTCATATTCATAGACTCTCTAAGAAACGCCACGAAGCTTGGATCACGTTTTTGAATGACGGAAAACCTTCGTCTAAAAGACGTTTTGACAAGCTTCATGCCGAATATAACCAGGAAGTGACTAAATACCACCAAAATTACGAGAGAAAGATAATAGAGAATAAGAACCAGAAGAAGTTTTATGGTTACATAAAATCGAAACTTTCTAATGCCTGTACTTCTGCTGTAGACTGTCTCATAGATAATTCAAATCATCAAATTGAGTCTGACGGCGATAAGGCAGAATTACTGGCAGAGACATTCTCAAGGGTTTTCACTAAAGATAATGGTGACACCCCATCTTTTTCTCATGAAAGAGAGAAAGTTTCGAATTTTTATGTTGACCCCTTCTGTCGGTTTGAAATTTGTGAGCTTATTGAAAAATGGAAAGCATCATCGTGTCGAACTCCAGATAATATACCTATGATTTTTATTAAATATACCGCAGTCCCTCTTTCTGCGGCTCTTGAAATAATTTTTCGAAAATCGTATGAATTATCTCAACTTCCCGACCGGTGGCGCTTATCCACAATAACACCTCTCAAGAAGAAAGCACCATTTTCAAACCCGTCAAACTACAGACCTGTCTCAATAACAAGCATCTTCTGTCGTGTATTTGAGAAATGCCTTGCCAAGCAAATGATTGCTGACAGTGAAAGATACGGTCTCTTTCCTGACACGCAATTCGGCTTTCGAAAAAATCGCTCAGTTGAAACTCAAATGATCGAAGTGGTTAATGAATGGTCAAAAGCGATTGATGAGCACAGGTGTGTCGATGTGATATACTTCGACTATGCCAAAGCATTCGACACAGTAAGCCATCCAAAATTAATTCAAAAGATATCCAAAATGGGCTTTCCACTGCTGACCGTGAAATGGATTGAAGAGTACTTATCCAAAAGATTATTCAAAGTGAGAGTCAAAACGACATTATCTGAATCAAGACCGGTCATTAGTGGGGTCCCACAAGGATCAGTTTTAGGACCTCTGCTATTCAATCTATATACTGCCGATTTATCGCAGGTTATAGACAAGCATGGGTGCAAAAGTTTCACTTTTGCTGACGATCTAAAAATATACCTCGCATTCGAAAAAGATGAACTGAGTGGTCCAATCAAACTTCAGGAATGTGTTGTTTCAATTTTGGAGTGGAGCGATATCTGGCAATTGCGAATTGCAATTGAGAAGTGTAACGTACTCCACTTAGGAAATGAAAATTCACTGTTGAAGTATTACTTTAATGGAACTCAAATTGATCCGAAGTCTTCTGTCAGAGATCTCGGTATTCAAATCGATAAGGAATTGACATTCAAAGAACACTTTGACATAGTGATCCAAAAAGCTGCGATCCGTTCCAACTTAATTTTCCGTGGACTCAGCACCAATAACGCTGCGGTGATGGTTAATGCATACACTACTTACGTTAGACCTATGGTAGAATTCAGTCCTAGTGTCGCATTTCCAGTTTTCGATAGAGAAGCTGGTAAACTAGAGAAACTGCAGAACAAAGTCACTAGGTTGATTAGCTACAAATGTTTGGGATACAACTTTGAAAACAGGCCATTACCAGTTGAACGAAACGAGATGTTCAAACTCACCACGTTGATGTACCGTCGAAAGATCAATGACTTTAAACTAGTCTATGAAATGCTATTCGGGAATTCAAGATTATCCCGAACCAGAAACGATTTTCTGGTTCTTTCCAAGTCTAATCTCAGAGGCGCAGGCTTCAAATTGTGTCGAGAAAAATTTCGAACTAAGATTCGCGAGCACAGTTTTGCAAACAGAGTAAGTAAATTACTGTATGTTGTACTTCGAAAAGGAAAAATACCTACAAACTATGCAGAGTTCGTGAATGTGATGTGTAAGGAGGTTGGATGATCTGTATACTTGCTCGCTCTACTCGCTTTGTTACCCCCCCCCCCCATTTCACACATTCTTTGTTCTTCTTGTTCCAACCACCTCCCCCCCCCCCACCCCTCCCCCCCACAACAATACCACCTGTGCGGATAAATCTATTACAGCGCGTCTCATCTAAGATCGGATGATACCATTCGGAGAGGTTTTTTGAGAGCGAAGCTGCAGATACCGGGCTGTCAGGTTGGGAAATATTTCGCGGAAATTGCATAGATAGTAGAGAGAATTCGCCAATCGCTCACTTGGAAAAACAAGTAACAAATGTTGATAAAAATAAAATTTGAAATTTGAAAAAAAAATGATTTTAGTCTCGCTCTCCTCCGAGAGAGCTTCGGGCGGGAAGCTGCAGAATCCGAGGGGCCAGGTTGAGAGACGTGCAAATTTGACACCAGGTGTACTTTCGCACGTAGAATCCGATTTTGCAATAAAAAAAATGACAGTCGCGAAAAAAAATGTTCAGGGTGACCAAAAAAAAAGTCGAAAATTTCACTTTTCGGCAGTTTATCGATATCCTATCGCTTCCAAAGTATGTTTTTCGTTATTTTCATGACGAAATACGCCCGAAACACCTATAAGAACGTATTTTTTTTCAGGGATGAAATTTCGGACTTTTTTTGGACCAAGGCTGGCATTTTTCGGAAAGTGCACCCCAACCTCTCATATTGGGCCAGCTATCAGCTCTAGATATGGGGACTTCACCCACAACTTATTGGCATAGGTTGCAGAAAAGTCCTCCGTCGGGTAGGTGCAAAATATTGTGGAACGTCTCTTAAAGCAAGTTATGGCCATTTTCGCAAGTCGAATTTTGCGTAAAATTTCATAGTGTACCTACTTTGACCTACCAATACTCGAAGATGAGAGTAGTTATCGAAAAACCGCAAACGCAGTTTGAAAGAGCATCATCGAAAGTACTTGTGGTTTACTTTACAGCGGGATAGGAGATACAAATTCCTACCGCGGCGGGGTGGCCATTTCTCTCGAAAATCTGGCGATTCCTCTCATATGAATTAATTGAGAGATATCTTAGCAAAAAAGTTGTTAACTTGACCGGTCAAGTCGTTTTCGTACTACGTAGCCTAATTATAATCGACAAAAAAAGCTGCAAAATACATTTCGCCGAGGGGAACCGAACTAATGAAGGAACGCGTTGAAAGCTGAAATGCTATCCGTTATGCCATGGTGGCAGATGTAACTTGTGCTTTCGAACTCCTATTCGTGTGACGAGAGAGGAGGGTAGTGCGTTGGTAGGGTCAGCTCTTGTCTTCGAGTATCCAAAGTAGTTGTTTGCATATTGGAAAACTACAGTGCATGATTATAGCGGTGATGCGATATGGATGGCATGCTATTACCGAGAAGTTACCAGACGATAGTCCTGGTAGATCATTTTTTTCACTTCTTGATAGATCATTTGAAATTGTATACTAGATATCGTCAAATAAAAATATACATTACTATGACACAAAAATTCTCGTGATTTCATAGTTTCAGTGCATAGACTCTCTGATCAGAGAAACGTATTGACCACATTAAGTTGTATTAATATTCTCCATCTCAACAATCCGAGTCTGACAGCGGGGGATCAAGGGGGCGGCAGCCCCCTTGCTTTGAAATAGTAAAATGATAGTGATAAATCTGACAGATATCTGATGAAAGTGGAGCTACAAATATCTTAAACAAATAATAAATTGCTAAATTCGCGTGATATCTTGCTAGTTAGAGAAACGTATTGAGCACACTCTCGCAGAGATAGCCTCTCCTAAATTTTTTGATCGCTCGCCTGTCAGTGAAACGAGAGAGCATGCGAAAGAAGCGTTTGGTTTGTCATGGTTTCCCGGGTTGTATTTAATACCGTTCAAAATAGTTTGGCATGCCTAGACGATCACGTAGGACCCAAAAGGGGGACCTTGCGTATTATATATATAATTTGGTTGCTACTCAAGCTTTCAAAATATTTCTGCGTGAGAATTAATGCTACGCATCAATAAAAGTAATTGAATCCACTTCCCGTGGGGAAGTGTGATTTTCAGTTTGGGACAAACTCAAACCCAGTGCGAATTTGGGTCCACCTCTGGCCCCTTTCATGCCTTTCTCACGTTCTCGCCTAATCCCGATCTCAATAAAAGTGGATGAATCACTTTTAGTTCTGATATCAATAAAAGTGGTGGAATCAAATTTTCACCCAAATTTGCGCCTGGGGTTTCGAGAAAACACACGACAGATAAGGGAAATTGTATAACAAAATCGCATCCCTAAATTTAAAAAATAAAGTATAAAGATAAAAAAGCTATCGAATTTGTTTTGCTTGTTCTTTCTTTGTGATTTAAGTATTTCCAAATGTATTCGGAGTGTACTCCATTATATTGCTGTACTAGGGCTAATTTTTGGCAAATATTATATGTATTGAGCATAAGACTGGTTCAATACTTCTGAACACATTTCCCGGTTACCAGATTTCGAGGAACCCCAGGCGCAATTTTGGGTGAAGATTTGATTCCATCACTTTTATTGATATTAGAACTAAAAGTGATTCATCCACTTTTATTGAGATCGGGATTAGGCGAGAACGTGAGAAAGGCATGAAAGGGGCCAGAGGTGGACCCAAATTCGCACTGGGTTTGAGTTTGTCCCAAACTGAAAATCACACTTCCCCACGGGAAGTGGATGTTATGTTCGTTTCAGGGTCATTCCGATAGATTGGTTTGTCCTACATATATCGTACGGTCCATGCGGATATTTCGGCGCTACATCTTGTTTCATTACTACATCAATAATGTTCTGGGGTTTAGCCCCTCGGTATGTCCTGAATCAAGGTTTAATCAAAAAGTAAAATCATAAATTATTTCACAGTTTTACACTATAGTAACGTCTCTAATTTATCGTTTGTTAGTTTTCCGAGGAAATACACTCTCCATTCGAGGAACATTATGTCTCGTTTGTGGAATATCTCTGCCCATTCCAACTATCCTGATGGTACCTTTGATGTATCGATTCATGTTGTAATTTATTTAAGATTACAATCTTTGCAACCAGAGAAGATGACGCAGTTGTGCGCGTTTTAATGACATCTCTGCATCCAGAATACGATGCTGCTGCGCATCATGTAACAGGCTGATAAAACATGATCAAAATGATAAGAATCAATTTGAAATTGGTGTCCAAAAATTTACCTATCCACACATTGTGCCTTGACAACAATGACCTAACGTTCATTCAAGGACACATCGATATCCGCCATTTCTCTATGATTGCAGCACTGGCCATTCTATGTCTGTTTCCCGGTATCCTGTACATGGCTATTCTGTATCTCAGGCTAGTTCATCACCAGCAAAAGCTACTGAACTTCAACCGATTGCAGATCATGCATTCTCTCCGAACTTGCGAGACACTCCGACACTTTAAGTGATCGAACTAAAGAAATGCATCGGAAATTTCTGTTATTAATACAAAAAATGCATTTTTCTGCATGTGATTTTCTTTTTGCAGATGCTTTTTTGCTTCCAATGGTTCCACTTATGGGCCTAGTCACATTTTGTATTGGCTTTTTCAATGTTTTCCACGATCCTTTATTGTAAGATTCAAAAACTCAGCAAATGAGATCGGCTTCTTAGCGCACAGTAGGCACTAATAACGGAACGAAATATTCCCTATTTATTTATTTAATTACGAAAATTCTTGTTCTTTCTTCTATGTGTTCCTGGACTCACAAGGACCTGATTCAATACAAATATTAAGACCTAGCATCTGTTATTGACGATTGCTAAACACAGTAAGTGTCATTTTCTAACGGTAGTCAGTAGTGATAAGTGAAACGGTTTATTTTCTTACAGTACTAGAATCTTCCACATTCATGGTAATTTGATGAATAATTTGCAAACAATTTATATAAATGATTTCAGATTGGCGGGACGTTTGAGATCTTCTCACCACTCATTGTACTATTTTATGTCGACCATTACAGAAAGTAAGCTACTCCCATTTTTTAAAAAGTTTTTTTTGCCTAAAGGACACTATCGCTTTTTGGAGTTAATTTGGTGACGAACTTCCACCAGAAAATTCTCAAACTACTCGAAAATAAACTGTTACTGCAAATTGTTCAAAGGCGAAATGTTCACAACCAGAGCGTGTGAATACTGTTTCCAAATCTAGTCAACTTTCTTTATGAGATGCGGATTGTTGCGAAAATTTACCAGTATGTATTCGTCCACATTATATTTTTCGATATAAATTGTCGTTAAGATATTATCATACATTATGTACAAGAAAACTGGATGTTCACACCCTCTCGATTCGCAGATTCTGCAGTTTCGGAATGAGAAAGGTGCCGGACTTCGGCTCGAGATCGATTTCTTTGCCTTTGCTTGGCAAGAGCTTGAAGTGCTGGAAGGTCGAAGCCAATCCAAGGAATAGTTCCACTCGAGCGAGACCTGAATATCAGAAACATATGATAAATATTCTGAAATTCATCGCTATGACTGATGCCTGCGGTTCCTTCCTCCGGTAGTACTCAAATCTTTCAAAAAAATCAACGCTGCTCACCTTCTCCTGCGCACATTCGTTTGCCGATCGAGAATGGAAGAGTGCGCTCGATGAGATCCTGTAACAGGTCAATAGCACTTATTTCGCTCATTTACTCGACAATTACTGTTTCGCTCATTAGATGTTACCGGTCTGGCTACTTAAAAAAGATAATTGCATCGCCGTACTCGCTAGGAGACAATTGCAAACCATATTTGTATGAGTGCAACCTCACCTTTCTCAGGGTCTTTCCGTCCTCGGCAATGTATCTCTCGGGTCGGAACTCTTGCGGGTCAGCGAACACCGGATCGTTCGCCATCAGATAATGGATATCGCCGTTGACCCACGTGTCTTTGGGGATCTTGTCACCCTGCCAATTCGAAGAACGTGTGGACGCGCACGCACACAATTTGTTCTATGGAAGTGTTCTCTCCAGTGCAAATAGCTACGTGCTAGCCCTTCTCTATGTGTGTCGATTGACGAATAACCACCATCTCACCCTCAACTAGGTGTCGTGTAGTGTTGGACGTTCGTGCCGACAATATTCGCTGCAACTCGAGCACGCAAGCGCGAGCGAACGGCAGCTGAAAGAGATAATTCTTGATGTGAGCTGGTCAATCAACGCCTGATTCTCAGGAAAATCAGATGTTGTACCACTATGAAAAAAATCAATACTTTCTTCGTGACTCATTCAAAAAATTGCTGGAAAACACGTCTTGTTACTCACAGTCGCTTGATCCGCCATGGTAACCGGCCGTTCCGTTCCGACGACGGAGTGTATCTCGCGCCTGAGCTTCTCCTGAAGCGCAATATTGTTGCAACAAATATATTCCATTTCAGTCTGTTCATTCAAAGCATTTTCATCAATTGTATTTCGCCAATCATTTTCTATTGTAATTTTATCATTTCAAGTTAAATTGTCGGCAATCCTCGTTTTCTGAATAGGATTGGAATAGTTACTTGCCTGAACATTCTGGTGCTTGGCGAGCAGGAGCATCGCCCACATCAACGTTGTCGTCGTCGTTTCGGTGCCGGCGAGGAAGAAATCGGAGCAGCAGCCGAGCAGATTCGACTGGCTACAGACTGGGGATGATCGGACGGAAACGTCCTTTGTTCATTTCAAACCATGGGCTTCTTGGTCCATAGTTCTGATCATTTTCAACTTTCCGTGCTGTCGAATCTACTGTCGACGCACATTATAATAGTACCAGTGATAAAGCTATAGGAATTTCTGGTGTATTTTTTGGCGTAGAAAACGAAAATGCATACTAGACCTCACCAAAGTAAAAAATTTTATTTGAGTTTTTCAGTCATAACTTTTTTCTTTCGCACTTTGGTGTGCTCTAGTATGTATTTTCGCTTTCTAAGCAAAAAAATTACACCAGAAAATCCTATAGAGACATAATTCTGATGTTATTTTTTGACCCAAAAACGGACCAAAGGGTGAAAAATAAAAATAAATTGAAAAAAATTTCATCACGAAAAAATATCTATTTGTGATTTTTTGGTGTATTTTTTGCGTTGATTCCGAATTTCGATATGAGAGTTCTCGAAAACGTGTTTGAAAAAATATGTACTTGAAAGACTGAAGAAATTTCGAAAAATCGCAGTTTTTTTCGGTCAAAAGGGCGGGCCCTTTTTTCCTCACCTCCGATCTTTCTGAAATTTGAGGTGCTGTTAGGTATCGTAAGATTCATATGCTCAGCAAATGAAATACGGTGTTTAGTGTACAATCGTTTCAAACTCGGAACAAAATAATAGCTGTAGCATTATTGAATTTTTCTAAATTTTTGGCCGTTCTCCGGATTGTTCATTATCAAAATGGGCATTGAATAAGAAGCCGAAACCTAAAACCTATTAGTTAAAGTATAGATTGTACAGGTAGTACTGTTACTCGTGGAACGGTTTATTTTCTTACAATAACAGTAGGTACTTCAAAAAGTTTATTGAAACCTTGTTGTTGAAATCGGTATTTGGAAAGTAACATCACTTTATTGGAAAACCGACCGCCCCGATCAGCGCATGGACGGGGAATGACATAATAAGAAAACCTCGAGAAAACGAAATCCCGGCCCATCCCGGCCCGTGATTCAAAACTATTTCTGGAATTTTCTGTCGATGGATCGAGTGATCAGAAATCATTTTATATATTTTTAAAAAATCAAAGAATTTTCTGTTGATGAATTTAATGATCCCGGAATTTTTGAGTAGAAAATTCATATATTATGAAAAATCATGATCGATGAAAATTTTAAAATCTTGATTGATGAAAATTTTAAAATCATGATTGATGAAGATTTGATGAATATTATATAATATATATTTTTTGTTTATTTTTTTTGGAATTTTCTGTCTATGGATTGACTGATTCAGGAATTTTCTGTCCTTGGATTGAATTAGCATTAACATTTATTTTGTTTTCCCGGACACGCTCCGGAATATTTTTTGAAGAAATTTCTGTTGATGAATAGAATGATCCCGAAATGTTTGGATTGAAAGAACCCGGCAGTTCTCTGTCTTCCAGGCCCTTGAGTAGAAAGTTCATGATTATTGAGAATTCATGACTCCTGAAAAGTCATGATTCGTGCAAAATCATGGCTGATGAAATTCATCTCTCCTGAAAACAGAAACTGAAAAGGAATTGTTGTATTGAATGACCCAGACATTTCTCTATCTTCCCCGCCCTTGAGTGGAAAATTCATGACTTCTGTAAATGCATGCCTGATGAAAATTCATGGCCTATGAAAATCCATGACTCCTGAAAATTCATGACTCATGAAAATCCGCGTTTCGTGAAAATTCATGGCTCATGAAAATCCGAGTTTCGTGAAAATGCATAGCTCTTGAAAATTTATTGCTCATGAAAATCCATGTTTTGTGAATATTCATGGCGCATGAAAATTCATGACTGGCTGATGCGAGTTCATAACTCCTGATAATTCATGGCTAATAAAAAAAATTTCAATACATTCAATACAAAAATTCAGGGGTCATTCAATTCATCAACAAAAAATTCTAAGAAATTTTTTTCAAATGTGATGCCGTTTGTGTTAGTGTCAACAAGCAACGGGAACAGGCAAAAATAAAATTAGCGCTCTAAATTTGGTCCCAGGGGTAACTTTTGATTCTGAATCGACTGGCGTTTGCCGTTTTTCGATAGCTCCCTTCCGAACTGAATTACGGTACCGTCATCATTTGGTCAGACACCATGCCCATTAATGGGCATGGTGATTCTCATGCTCATGACTGGCATGCCGACGCAGGCAGGCTCGACTTCCGCGCGCAGGTGATGTTTCAGTATACAGTATACGGTATCGATCCATAGGCCCCTGATACAGAATACGGTATCGAACCATTGGCGCTTGATACAGTATACAGTATCGATCCATCATGGTCGAACATTTTTCAAGTCGAAAAAAAATTAATCTCAGAACTTCCAGACTATATTTTTGTCTTGTGTATGTGCATGCGTAGAATCCGAATATCGATGTTAGAGACCACGATATTATGAATCAAAAATGGTAAAATAAATTATGTCAAAAAAGTGACGATTTCGAATTTTTTAATTTTAACTTTTTTGATTCATGATATCGTGAGCTCTAACATCGATATTCGAATTCTACGCATACACATACAAAAGACAAAAATATAGTCATTAAGTTCTGAGATTAAAATTTTTTCGACTTGAAAAATGTTCGACCATCATGGTCATATTTTGGGTGAAAAATCGAATGACCTTATATTTTCAGATATATCGGACATGAAAGATTTCCAAAAGCTCCAACAATCTAGGAATGGTATGTCCCAGAGATATGCAACCATCGTGTCCAGGAACCACATTTAAACAAAAATCGCCCTTGGAACTGTAAACATCCAAAAAAGGAGCATGTGGAAAAGTGAAAATTTTGCGCCCTGAGGTCAAATTAAGATCTATCGTCATCAAACTTTGAGGATGATCAGGCATTGTGATAAGGATCATTTTGAGCCGTTGAACGCGTTTCTAGCGCATCGATGAACGAAAATTATTTTTTTCGGGACCCTACTTTGAACCATTCCAAATCCACTGTATGTCATCCTCCCGTGAGTACATATTTTCATCAAAGAGGTATTGAGGTCTTTTATTACTACACCCAGTAGGAAGGCTGAGAGAAAATTCATCGAGCAAATAATCCACCATGAAAAACCATGTCATGATCGCGTCATCACCATGCATGATTGAAAGATCGTATTACGGTCGGAGACAGTGAGCATATGTAGGAGTACATACAATGTCATCTATCAAAACCTCAAACCGAACGCCTGGTTCAAAAGACATATTTCCGATACTGTATATGGAACAATAGAATCACAACTTTTTTTAGTGCATTTCAATATCTGTCCGTCCCGTAAATCCGAGGTCGATCTATTTTCGAACCTATAAATGACCATGATATGTTCCACGTCAAGATGGTTGAAATGGTTGGTTCAAAGTTGGTTCAAAGTTGGTAGGCAAAGTTTTTTTGAATTTTTTTGAACAATTTTCCACGGTGGTTTTCTAATCGACGTTTGAAAATCTTGACATTGGGTGCGGTACGGATAAATTCGGGTAGTTGTGAGTACAATCGAGATGTTCGAACAGGGAATGAGTTAAATCTGGCTGTACATTTGGTGAATTCTATGTTGATACCGAAAGAGCTAACTCTATCCCGGGTAGGCTTATACACATAGAAAGATGAACGAGGAATAATTGTTGAACCAGTCATTATTGTATAAGTCATACATAGATCAGCTGTGACTCTCCTCTCAGTTAGTGCGCGCAGGTCAAGAGCTTTAAGACGGGCATGGTAGGAGGGGAGGGAATAGGGATAGGTAGAGGAGGGGAAGCAACGGTAGAAAACTTGCCGAGTGAATGTGTGCTGAACTTTTTCGAGTGTGGACTTAAGGCCAGAAAGGGGATCCAAATTCTAACAGAGGGAGTACGTGGGCTTTGTAACTACGAATTAGAATGGAGGGACAGTTGAAAGGGAGTGCTTTGAGAAGGAGAAACAACTTGGCGGTTGCTTTTTGGGCTCGGGTCTTAACAGAGCATGAATTCTTCAAATCAGGGCGAACTTGTACACCTAGATCACGGACATTATTATCGAGTGGTAGGTCAATGGAATTAATCTGATAACGAGGGGCTAACAATTTTGATCCTAAGCGAATGTGCGTACACTTGGAAGCAGATAGAGACAATTGATTATGCTGGGTCCATTCAGAAAGACAATTAAGAGCAGATTGAAATTCATCAGTGATACTTGCCTTGGTGGATCTATCATATGAAACATACAATTTGACATCATCAGCATAACATTGGACGGAAACATTATGAAAACGGGATAGAGTATGCGAGAGGTCAGAAAGGTAGATTGAGAATAGAATCGGGCCGAGTACACTGCCTTGTGGGACACCAGAGAGAATGGGGAAGGAATCACTAGTCACGGAGGACAATCGGACAGAGAAAGTACGGTCGGAAAGGAAAGACTCGAGCCAGGACAAGAGACAACCATGAATACCATAATGCGATAGTCTAGCTAGGAGTTTGGGATAAGGGACGACATCAAAGGCACGGGTGAAATCTATATATACGACATCGGTGATAAGCTTCTTAGAGTGAGCAGTGGTCCAATCATTATGGCAGGTCAAAAGATTGGTGACAACACTGGCTCCAGAGCGGAAACCATGTTGGTTAGAGGGGAGGATATTGAATCGAGAGAGGTGACTGTTGAGGTGGTCTTTAAGTATGCGTTCCATTGTCTTAGCAGCAGGGGAAATAATAGAGATGGGTCTGTAGGAAGAGGGTAGTTTACTGTCTTTGCCTGGTTTGGGAATGGGGGTGATAAGGGAGTGTTTCCAGGCAGAGGGAACAGTACCAGAGATGAGGCTAAGGTTAAAAATGTCAGCTAAGGGGGTAGAAAGAGCATGGGCACACTTAGAGAAAATAATCTGAGGAATACCGTCATAACCTGTGGAGCAGGAAGGAGGCAATTTACGCAGGCTTTGTGAACTTCATGAGGGAAAATGGTGAATAGGGAGAGTGAGGGTGGGATAGGGGAGGAAGAGAGGGGGGAGGTTTCCATTGTCTAAGGTGAAATGAGTGGCAAATTCAGAAGCAAGAGTGTTAGCCTTAGAGATACTGTCATAAACAGGAACATTCTGAGATGATACTAATTCGGGGATGGAAAGCTTGGGTTTGGTAAGAGAAGAGATATGACGGTACAAATCATTAACACGAGAGAGCTTCTTACGGGTAGAATAACGTGACCACTTAGCGATTTCAAATAAAAGTTTCTTACTACATTCATCAAATAAGGGCCTGACAGTGGGAATATGGATCCTAGTGAATAATGAGTCACGACATTGGATAAGACGAACGATATGAGGGGGATAAGAGAGAAAAGGAGGACGAGGAGTACGGAAGGGAACAAAGAGGTCAATGGCAGAATGAATAGTGGATGAAAACTGAGAATAGACAGAGTCGATATCAGGGCAGTCACGGAATAATGATAACCAATCAATGGATGATAGATGAATGGAAAGGGCAGGATAATCGATACGGGAATAGTCACGAATCTTGGAGGGAAAAAAGTGTAACTGAGATAGACGAGACTAGAGAGGAGTGTCATTCCCAATGATCCAGTCAATACATTTGGGACCACAAGTAGGGGAAACACTTAGATGAGAAAGATCAGTTGATTGGAGGAAATCAGTGAATAAGCGATCAATAGGAGATGGGGAAGGACTGAGAGTCAGAGTTGAAAACACCCAGGAAGATAATGAGATGAGAGGACGAGGCATGGATATCAGAAAGACAGGCAATGAGGGACTCAGTCTTCGGAAGGGAGTAGCTAGGAGGGCGGTAGACAATGCATAAACGGATAAAGGTGGAGGAGTGGAAAAGATCAATACAAGAAATTTCGTGTTCAGTTGATGGAGGGGGTACGGTGGAAAATGTGATGTGATCACGAAGGACGATAGAGACACCGCCTCCACGGGATGTCCTATCGAAACGGATAACAGAGTAGGGAAGTGAACCAGTGATAAGAGAGGAAGGAATCTTACTAGAAAGCCAGGTTTCGGTTAGGAAAATGATGTCTGGTTTGGTAGAGGAAAGATGAGAACGGAAAGAGTCTAACTTGTTGACTAGTGATCTAATGTTTTCATTCCGGAACTTCTTGACCAATTTTCTGAAAGAGTCTAACTTGTTGACTAGTGATCTAATGTTGACTAGTGATCTAATGTTTTCATTCCGGAACTTCTTGACCAATTTTCTACTGGTGTATTTTTGTGCTCTGAATCCAAATGTCGATGTGAGAGCCCATGATATCAAGCAAAGAAAAAGTTAAAATTTAAACACGGTTTTAAAGAAATCTTTTCAGTGAAATGGTCAAAACTCGTTTCGAAATCAAGAGACAAACCGATTACATCGTTCGAATCAGGAGGCATAAGGGAACATTTATTGTGTTCTTGGTATCAGGACACGATGTATGCATAACTATGGAATATACCATTTCCAACTTTTTAGAGCATTTGGATATCTTTACGGAAAATATAAAGTCAATCGATTTTAGACTCACCATGGACATGGTTGAAAAAATTTCAATGTCTAAAAATTTGACTAAATTTTTTTACGATGTATTTTTTTCGCTGATTCAGAATTTCGATGTGAGAGCCATGATATCCTGAATAAAAAAAGTTAAAATTTAAAATCGTTTTTGTACCAAGTATGACCCAGAGAAAAATGTAGCCAGGAAGATCAGCGTTTAAATTTGTTCAAAGTTTCTTCGCACGAACTTATTTCTAATGGAGAATCCATGAATCTCTATTTTATTTTAATAAATTTTATTTCCAGCATTGCAACTAGTGTCAACAACTAATATAAATATGAATATATATTTATAGAATAGTCTCTATCTGATCTGCTCATGTGGCCAGGATGTTCGCTCTTACAATTACAATCCCGATCACGCGAAGAAGGTCTTCTTTATAAATTTATTTATGCATTTACAATGTTGTGAGGAGGATCCAATTAGTTAATCTTTTTTTTTACATTATGCCTTTGATTTATTATTTATCCTTTTCAGTGTGACGGCACTCAATTCAATATATATATTCTGTTTTGGTATTTAGTACGTACTTTCAGTGCAATGGTCTTCAGTTTTCTCTTCACAAACTGAGCGAGAAGGCGACTACTCAGTGTGTGCAATGCGAGGTGATCTACTTTCGTTCTTCGTCGTTGACTATAATTTTTTTTATCATTCCAGGTATATCCTACAACGATAATCGGCTATGCAAAGCATCTTAGACAAGGTCACAAGTCAACTCTGAAATTGGTGTATTTTTTCTCTCAATTGCTTTGAAATTTCAATTAAATAACATATATCATATGAGAGGAATCGCGAGAGCTTCGAGAGCCCTGCGGACGTAGGACAAAGTTTCCCCGATTCCGCTGAAAAGTAAAACTCAAGTACTTCGAATGATGCTCTTTCAAACTGTGTTTGCCGATTTTCGATATCCGGTTCCATCTTTGAGTATTGTTAGGTCAAAGTTGGAACACTATGAAATTTACCACCAAAATTGCACTAGGAAAACAGCCATAACTCGCTTTTCAATTATGCAAGAAACAATTCCAAAAAAGTATTCGAATGAGGAGACATAGGGAAATATTTCGTATGTTGGTGTTGTCATTCCTCGTTCATGCGCTGGATCGGGGCTGTCGGTATTTCAAAAAGTGATGTAACTTTTCTAATACCGATTTCCTCAAAAAAACCGGAAATTGATTTGAGAAAAACCTGTCACTAACCTACAGTCCAAAAATCAGCAAGATCGGAGTATAGGAAAAAAATGGGCGGGTCTTTTGTCCAAAAAAAAATCAGAGCGACAAAATACACCAGAAAATCTTATTATTTCGAGATGCAATTTTTTTGGTCAGATTTTGGTCGAAAAAGTTTTGTCTCAGAATCATGCCCCTATAGGATTTTCTGGCTTATTTTTTTAGCGCAGAAAACGAATTTGCTAACTACAGCTCATCAAAACTCGAATTAAAAAAGTTATGCTATAAAGAAAATCTTTTTAAAAAATTTGTACTGGATTTTGGCCATAACTTTTTAATTTCGAGGTTTGATGAGCTGTAGTTAGCAAATTCGTTCTTGCTTAAAAATACGATATAAAATCCAATAGTAACATCATTCTGAGACAAATTTTTTTCGACAAAAATCTGACCAAAAAAAAAATGCATCTCGAAATAATAAGATTTTCTGGTGTATTTTGTCGCTCTACCTCTTGCAAAACATCACCTGCGGGCGGGAGTCGAACCTGCCTGCGTCGGCATGTCAGTCAGACACCATGCCCATTAAAGTGGTCATAGTCGAAAAAAAAGTGAAAAAGTGGTCATAGTCGAAAAAATTCGCATCTCGAAATAATAAGCCTATAAGATTTTCTGGTGTATTTTGTCGCTCTGATTCCGAATTTCGCAACGAGAACTCATGAAAACATAAAAGAAAAAAGTTATGCTCGAAAACCCGTGAAAAACGACGAAATCGCAGGTTTTTTGGACAAAAAGCCAGCCCATTTTTTTTCTATACTCCAATCTTGCTGATTTTTGGACTGTTGGTTAGTGAAAGGTTTTTCTCAAATCACTTTTCGGCTTTTTTTGGGGAAATCGGTATTAGAAAAGTTACATCACTTTTTTTGAAAAACCGACAGCCCCGATCCAGCGCATGATTGGTGAATGAAATCATCAACGTAAGAAATGTTTCCCTATGCCTCCTCATTCGAATGCTTTTTTGGAATTGTTTCTAGCATAATTATAAAGCGAGTTATGGCTGTTTTCCTGAGGCAATTTTGTTGGTAAATTTCGTAGTGTCCCAACTTTGACCTAACAATACTCAAAGATGGGATCGGATATCGAAAATCGGCAAACGCAGTTTGAAAGAGCATAATCCGAAGTACTCAAGGTTCATTTTTCAGCGGAATCGGAGAAACTATTTCCTACGTCCGCTAATAACCCAAAGCTCTCGAATCTCTCGCGATTCCTCTCATATATGATAATTTTTCAGAACAACATCTATCTGAGCGAAAAAATTTGAGCTCGAAAAACTACATTGTTTGGTCAAAATGGACGATATTCCGGCATTCGGGAGTCGAGCCTGCCTGCGTCGGCATGCCAGTCAGACACCATGCCCATTAGGCCAGGGCGGCCTACCGCAGGGAACACTCGACGGAGACTAGTGGTTGGGGCGCGCGCCTTTCTCTACCTCTTGCAAATTAATGGGCATGGTGTCTGACTGGCATGCCGACGCAGGCAGGTTCGACCCCCGCCCGCAGGTGATGTTTTGCAAGAGGTAGAGAAAGGCGCGCGCCCCAACCACTAGTACGATTCGTTTTTCAACCTCTCTCTACTTCTCACACGCTGCGCTCAAAGCGCGCCCCAACCACTAGTCTCTGTCAAGCATTCCCTGCGACGCAGGCTATCTAAACTGCTCGTCGTGTGGTCGTGATTTTTTCTCCGAATCGAAGAAAGCAAGCGATCACAACAAGGAGGTACATTTTATATTTTATTGCTTTTGAAATTGACTAATTGATTTATATTTAACGTATTCATGCTTCTGATGTTCTTCATTTGTGTTGTATGTTGGCAATCCAGTGCAATTCCGTCAAAGAAAATTAATTTCTTATTTGCTCTTCAGCTGTATGATATTTCGTAATTTATTTGATCCCAATCTTTATTCATATTGATAGTACGGAATTGTTCAATAGGAATCTGATATGTTGCATCTCTTATGCTACACTATGTGATAGTTTACCCCTATAATCTACTTTATTCAGTGCTATGGAATTCAGTTCACTCTTCACAAACTGGACGAGGAATGATCAAACCGATAATTCGAATGTGACTGATGTTATCTTCTCTTTTCCTGTTGTTTTTCTGCTAATTAATTTCCGTGTTGCCTATCAGTAGATTTCGCTCTTATTATCGTTGAATTTGTTTTGTTGATGTTTCGTTGCCGATTTTTTGTTGTGTTGTCTAACTGTCGTTTACGGATTCAACTTGTGTGTTTCATCTTACATTCAATTTGCCTTCAGAATTTTTCCTTGTTTCACACCATTCCTGCTCAAAGTGGCGATAAATACTGTACCATCACTCAATTTTCGATTAGGGAAGAACTAGGTACGGTAACTAGATTAGGGGGATCGGGTTACGGTAGGCGATAGGTTATACTGTACGGATGCACCCAATTCCATGGTGTAGGCAGAGACGGGAGGGGTTTCGATGTGAGGGATGGCAAGGAGATCGAAGGCGATCGTTGGAGGGTTTCTCGATAGATTGAAGATGTCATTAATACGCGCATTATTGGATAGTAATGACTAGGGTTGGTAATTCAATGATTGACTCTCTTCATTTCGCGCGCTCTCGCTGCTATGACACGTGGGAGAGTATGCCAAAATGAGGAGAGTCATCCTTGAATTGTCAACTCTAGCAATGACGGTGCCCCTTTGCAACAGCAGCAGTCAATTGAGTGAGATCTCGTGTACCGTCAGGACAAGGAACAGTCCAATAATCAACAATAATCAAGTCCAATAATTCTACAGTATCTTTAGTCGAAGTCGTCGCCTGAAGATTGCATCATCCGTAGGCAACTTTTGGCTAAATTTCGAGTGGAAGCGATTATCGATTTAATTTTCGATAGATTTTATGGTTTTTTCTACTGCATTGCGTGCAAATCAGTCAAGTCCTTGTTCTGTTTGGATATTGAAAATCGCCTGCAACTCATTGTCTAGACTTTTAAAAATAAAAAAAAATTGCGGGCTCTCTATTTCGCACGCTCTGTCGCTACTTGGCAGGTTGAGAATTTTGTTGTTGGGCAAAAACTATTGCATTTGCATGACACTGATATTGGACATGTTCATAATCTTGATTGAATATCAGCACTGCCAAGGGGTACAAAAGAATGAATGACATTGTAATAGAGGACGCCATTCCGCTTTCAGCATTACCTATTTGAATTGTCGTTCCTCTATCCAATCATTCTACTCGACAAAATGTCTTTGATGAGTCTTCCACCTAATGCATTCTACAAAGCCTTGATATTCTTGGACGACGAATCGTTAATGCGACTTAGAGAGGTGTTGTTTTCAGGTGTTACTATTAATTTAAATAAATTCCAACAGGTCTGCAAGTCATTGAAGATTCTCATCGACAAGTCAATTCTCATAATTCGCAGAACAGAACTCTCACAATTCGCTCTATTCGTGAGAATATTCATAAAATGTAAAAAAAATTTCATTAAATTTTCTGCAGTCTGGGGATATCGCTTTCACACACTTTGATGAGCGTGATTATGCTATGTGGAAATTATGCGTCACTGATTTACTCACCACACTCAGTATTAACAGTTCGAAATTGACATTTCAAGACGAAAAGGAAATAGTATGCGATTTTACTTGTTATAAATTCACTAGTCAACTAGAGGTGTACATTTTGTTTGGGGTCTTTCCATTGTGCACACTATCTCGACGGTCAGAGAAACAGGAGAGAGCACAGAATGAGAAGAGTCGATTACCGAAATGAGATCAATATATGCTACAACTTTTTTCTGCAGTTGTGGATTGAAGGCTTGACAACAGATGAAATGAGAAGTATCCTTGAACAGCTCAAGCCTCGCATTAATAGCCCAGATATTTATTCCCTCACAATTGAGCTTGATCAAACGTAGAGGTTGGTCTCTTAATGAAAATAGTTTTCTGAACAAATGTTGCAGAATCAGTCGAATCTCTGATGCAAATGGCTCAGTTTGCCGAAGTGATCACTGTTCATGCGACCACAAAGGAACTTGGACTAGATGTAGTCTCGATCACTGGTGACATGCTGAGTCTGAAATGTGAAAGACTCTGTACATCTTTTCATTTCGCCATTTCGTTTTATGATGCTGAGCAACTCATTCAGGTATGGAAAACAGGAACACAAAATTGCATTCAAACTAGCGTTTTCCGGTACCTGTTTTTGGCCCCCCTCAGCCTAAGCCTCTAAGCCTAAGCCCATCCCATTTCTCAATTATCACTGTCTACATAGCGGTATACTCTCGGTCAATCAGAAGTCGTAATTTTTTTCATGAACCTTTCCCTAGGATGATCACAACCCCTATCTAAGCCTAGATAGGGTTTAAATGAGTGGGCAGGGTTATTTCGATGGGGGGGGGGGGGGGGCAAAAAACAGGAAAGTACCCGTTTTCCGCCTTCCTATGAGTTGTTAGCACTATTTCGAAATCAGAACATATTGATCGGGGTTTTGTGCTTTATTTACGGAAGCATGACGCATGATAATTAGTGATGTCATTTCGGTTTTGGCTCTCTCCAATCCGCCCACTATCTCACTGGTCATAGAAACGAGAGAGCGGAATGAAGAAAGTCGGATGCCGATTTGTCATCCCTAATGATACTCAATCGATCTTTTTTGCAGAGATTCCATCATCTGGAGAAGCGAATTACTTTATACGCACACGCTGCAGATCTCTCCATGATTCAACAACCAATGGATGTTCAAATCGGAGAGTACAGAGTGACAATAACTCCTATCGGCGGAGGAATCACGATCGAACATGTTCAATGCTCACTACATTGAGTACTCATCATTTCGGCTGTTATTGACAAACGGCGCTAATTAGACCAACCCTCATCAAAATTATCGAGTCTCATTTTTCATTTAAGACACCATGCCCACACCATGGTTGGGGCGCGCGCCTCTTGCAAAACATCACCTGCGGGCGGGAGTCGAACCTGCCTGCGTCGGCATGCCAGTCAGACACCATGCCCATTGGGCATGGTGTCTGATGGGCATGGTGTCTGACTGGCATGCCGACGCAGGCAGGTTCGACTCCCGCCCGCAGGTGATGTTTTGCAGATGATATGATAGTGAGAGATTGCATGTAAGGTGTTCCCTTCTCTCCATTTATATCAGTTTTCACCAAGAAGCGAATAGATTCCATCCCCAGAGATTCGTTGATCGCATCGAATACAGGGAATAATGTAGTGCTCGCTGAGACCTGAATCAAACATTATCTTGAAAAAAAAAAATGGGCATGGTGTCTGACTGGCATGCCGACGCAGGCAGGTTCGACTCCCGCTCGCAGGTGATGTTTTGCAAGAGGTAGAGAAAGGCGCGCGCCCCAACCCAACCGCCCTGGCCTAATGGGCATGGTGTCTGACTGGCATGCCGACGCAGGCAGGTTCGACTCCCGCTCGCAGGTGATGTTTTGCAAGAGGTAGAGAAAGGCGCTTTTTGCAACGGTATACGCCCCACTCGCAAGCAAGCGGTGCATGCTTAACCTTTGCTTACGACCCGGCGTACAACGTAGCTAGTGGTTGGGGCGCGTGCCTTTCTCTACTTCTTGCAAAACATCACCTGCGGGCGGGAGTCGAACCTGCCTGCGTCGGCATGCCAGTCAGACACCATGTCTCACCGGACAGAGAACTATCTCACCGGACAGAGAAACGAGAGAGTGTGCAGAATGAAGAGAGTCGAAAACCGAAACGACATCACTATATCACACATACTCATGGAATTTGTCAGTCGCACTTTGAATCAGACGCTCCAGCCATCAATTCATTCTATGAAAGGAACTTCCTCCATCTTCATCTTTCCCACATAACTCATGCATTACCGTATCCCTCTCATTCTTCTAATTCACAACTAATAATTTCCTCGCTTCCCTCTTCTTTCCATTCATTCCCATTATTTTCTAATGACTGGCACAATGCGAAACTCAAGGATTTCTCTGCACTCTCCTCTTTTCGCCTGATCTCTCACCACTCTCTGTCTCTCTCTTCTCTCTCGCATTCGATTGTCTCTCGTTCTTCCAATCTCCAATACACCCGTTTTGTTTATTAGTGAAGTGCTAGAAGATGGATTCGCTGATTTATGCGTCGTTTCCTCTCGGGAAGGGAGTACGGTAGCGAGAAGGTCGATCGAAAACTGAAATTATCATCGTTCACTCAATCGGAGTGAAGTACTATTCCACTCTTCCACTCTCAATCGAGAGTGTTCATCATAAATCTACCGTACTCCTTCCCCTCTTTCTCCCTTCTCGATCAGCAGTGCAGTAAATCATCAGTTCGCAGTACTCTCGCAAGAGTTATCGAGCGATTACTGTAATAGAAGACGAAAAAGTGCAGTAGATCATCACATACAAATCCAGTTTTCCATTACAACATCAGTTTAGAACACCTCATTCCATACAAGAATGCAATCTCTGCACTTTCGTTGGAATTCCAATTTTGCCTCTCTCCATTCTGCACACTATCTCGGCGGCCGGTCAAATGGGAGCAAACGTCAAATGAGGTCTCGCATAGTATTTTCTGCCGATATGCCCAAACAAGCTTGCCGACGTGGTCTACTCGATATAATCGATTTTTACCTTACAATACGCTGTTTTTCTCGCATTGCCGATATGGGTCTTGCCGGAGTGCCGACGCGCACTCTCGCTTTTTCGAGACCCATTTGACGTATGAATGGGAGAGTACACACTGTGCACAAGTGATAATGGACTGCAATGTGTGTGAAGGAAATTACTTTTCGATTGACTACCGTAATCTCCAGACCGGGACAGTTCATTTCGCGATGATTTGTGTGGGTGAGATGATTACCCCCTGTGTTCGGTCGTTTAGCACCCATTCTTTCACCGCTCTTTTGATGACACCTTTTAGAGGCCAGTTGGGCATGGATGGCCAATCGAGTGTCGATCGGGTCAATTGAACTTTGATCTGAGCCGACAGCGCTCTCTTCACTCCGCACACTATTTTTCCGGCAAGTCACAATAGGGAGTGTGCAGAATGGAGAGCGCTGGAGTTCGTCTTGGCAAAACTGGTTTCAAATCCTAACCAGGTGTAATGGAGATTGCCGACTTTGTTCTTCGCCGGATACCAGCCTGAAACATCCCGAATGGCAATACACTAATTCTTCCATATCAAATTAGGGTGTAGTGATGCCTGATCGAATAGTAGCCCTCTACAATTCGCACACTCTCTATTTTCCCTGATAAATCAGCGAGTGTGGATAGTAGATAAAGAACTATTCGATCCGACAACTATAATAAGGGTCGGATAGAATTGTGAAGAATGGAGAGACGATCTCTCTTATTTTGTATAATAATAGTTCCGGTCCATTTCCGAATTCCTCAGATCTACCTACATACTATTCTTTATTCACTTTATATAACTTACTTACTCCTCGCTCGAAACCTACTTGCTAAAAGAGAGTCAGTTTACACATCCGTCAATCCCCCTCTGTGATATTTTCTGTCCCCGAATATCCACTGTCTGCCGTCTCTCCGATTCCCCTGATCTCTCTTCTTCTCTCACCGACGAGAAAGTGTGCTGATTGGAGAGAGACAGACAACTTGTCCGACGCCCCGCTGTGAGGCTGAGTTGTCAATGAGGAGTCAGTAAGAGCAGAAAACTCTCCTCAATTCTCGCACTCTCTCGTCTCTCTGACCGGCGAGAGAGCAGGAGGAATTGATAGAGCGCAGTGAATAAAGGATCCGAACGGGTTTGATTGAGTTCGCAAGGCTGAATGCGAAGAAGAGTCAATATTGAGGTGTCAAGCGAAAGTTGGAGCGAAATATGAATTCTAGGCTACAGCCTTTCGTTTTTATCAACAATATTTTCATTTTCACTCGCCAGCGTCGAGTTTATCCCTTTCGCACACTCTCAAGCCGATTTAACATACACAAGAATATAACATTTCAAAACGAAGATGTATCAGTCGGGAAACGTATTCAATTCTCGAGCATTGCCTTTCTTATTGGGAAGAGCTCGTTTCCGTTTTCTGCTCTCTCTACTTTGCACACTCTCTCATCGGTGATAGTGTAAAGGGAATCATGAGTGGATTTCAAGCGTTAGAGATGAGCAAGTTATCCGCCAAAAACGGGAACCAGCCAAGAAACGAGAGAAGAGGCAAGAGGGAAAGGGATAAGGAAAGGGGAAGGGGAAGGGGAAGGATCTCAAGAGATGCGGGAACGGCTGATTTTCCTGCTCTTTGCCATTGTCTCTTTATCGATCGGAGCCCCGGGAAAGGTCAGTGATTAGAAGTGATGACGGATCAAGACTCTCCTAAATTCGCGTGCCCTCTCTCCTTTCTCTGACCGGCGAGAGACCACGCAGATGGAGAGAGGCACTTTCCACACGGCATCACTAGTGATTATTGCAAAGTTCTAGAAACAGTTAGGACTCCTTCATCCCGCCTATCAAATGTAGTGATTCCAACGCGTATTTGTCATTTTTTCCACGTATTTATCATAATGATGGAGCGGGAAAAATAATAGGTTAATTAATTAATTAAATAAAGGTTAAAGTTTACAGGAGATACCGAAAGAGTTAGACTCAGATGCGTCCGACCCCTCGCTTCCCTGTCAGTTTCACTTTTAATTTCTCGAATTTCGCGGAGGGAGAACATACGTTTTACGATGCACGTATATTCTCTGTGAAACAATTGAGTCGATTTCCTTTTGGTTTTCGTTCCTTACAAAATAATACTATACAATCTAATGATGTCTCTCGCGTTTTTCTGTCCAAAGAAGTAGTGTGCATAATGGAGAGAATACTGCTTATTTCCTCAAAAAGTGACGTTAAACATCTCGTTTCTCTGACCAGCGAGAGATGACGCGAAATGAGGAGAGTCTGATCCGATTTGTCATTACTAATCACTATTATTCAGACGCCCTCACTGAGGGCATCGACCTCTTCACTGTCCCCCTAGAGGAGCTGGCCAAGAACGAGCGGTTGGTGGATTATCGATTTATCAACCTTGAAATCTATGGCCTCTGTAGTTTGACCTGAGATCATTCTAGTTTGATCTGTTATCTAATTTGTATTAAGTTAAAGTTATATATTTTTTTAAATGCCCCGTTTCCAGCCCCGCAACGACCCTGAGTGAGCAGTGCAAGCAGTTCCTGCCGCACTTTCAGTTCGTTTTCTCACCTTTTCTCGCACTTTCAGGTTACTTTTTAGTGCCTGGCAGTCAGAAATATAAGCTTTTCCGTAATGACTGTTGTTTTTTGCCAACTGGAAGCACTACTTCTTTTCGCCTTTTTACTTCCATAATCGACTTTTCAGCTACTATTGCCGCCGCTCCAACATCGCAAAGTACAATGAGGAGGTTGGATCTTGTGATCTTTGTATTTTGATCTCCGATCTCTGTAATTTGACCATTGCTCTACGTAGTTGAGTGTTTGATCTCTGTAGTTTGATCTTTGATCTCTCATCTCCCAGGTCCGCATCATCTGCGAGCGCTACGAGGCGTATTGCTCGGACCGCGTGCTGCCCTCGATCAACCACGTGAGTTCTTATCATTGATCTATAGAGTTCGAACTGTGTAGTTTGATCTCTTCATTCTGTAACTTAGTCTTTGATCTTTGTAGTTTGCTCATTGATCTTTGATCTCTGTTCAGATTCGTCGCCAACTGATTGCTTGGCGCGAGGCGGGCATCCCTCGAAGAGGCGTCCGAGCACTCGAGAAGTGTTACACTACCTGCAAGGTTTTTTCCTATTTTCGAAAGATTCGCGCATCTGGTTCGATAAAATTTTGTTCCTCATACGCCATCAAGTTATTATTGCAAACTCCTCCGCCGATTATGAATATAATCAGTGAAACGTATTCGAAAAGTTGCTATGTGATGTATCTCAATGTTCATTGCGGCCACACTAATCGATCCGGGAGATCAAAGATCAAAGATCAATTTCAGGAAACGGACCCTACATGCGTCAATGCCTGCGAGTGTTTGCACCTCCAATGGATCATGGACTGGCAGTGCAATCCGGGCAAGGTCTCCGCTGCCAATGTCCCCAATTGCCAGAGGTGAGATTGGACTTGACTTTGCAGATTTTATACTGAATTTTGAAATGTATGAGAGGGAAGATTATAAGCATTGTTCAGCGCAAAATTGCCAATAGAAAGCGAACTTTTGACAGAACTTTTGAGGGTTAGGACTAATTTCTTAAATGAAACTGGTAATATGCTGTGGTTTTCTTTGCCTCTCTTCCGGCATCTCAACTTCCAGAGGCACGATGTAGAAGTATTTTTTCTGGACGAGATGCCATGAACACATCATTGCTCTCTCTTCCGCTCATCGTTAATGTGCGAGATGAAACCTATGCAAAAGTTGATGAAATCGTCTTTGGAAGTTTACCAGAATGCATACCATTTTGGGACGAGCCATTTAATTTATTAAAATTTTCGCAATTCGCAGATGGCAGGCGAAATGCCATCTCATCTGGCAACCTTTGCTCGATCTTACGCCTGCGGCAAGAAGGTAGTACAATTATGTATTTTGAAAGAGAAATGCATTCTACATTCGGTTGGCCAAACAGTGTGCATAATGGAGAAAATTGCACCCATATTTTCAATTCCAGGGACTACGCTCCACCCCCGCTAGTGAGAGGAGTCTTCTATGGCTATGATCCACTAGGTAAGACACCACTTTTATCACAATTGCTTCATTTATGTTGGAATAAATAGAAAATTAGACGAAAATACCGATATGTTTGGACGGTTCGTTTATGTTTCAGAATCACTTCAAAGTTCGAAGCATGCGTTTCTTTCAATAGTTCCTCTATTCCTCACTTGAAAAAAATAAAATGTCCATTTCAGTAAACCCCTTGCTATTTTTATCATAACCGCATCCCTGTCTACCGTAATCTCATAATCTCAGCCTACCGTACTCCCTTCTTTCAGGCACCCACACGACCTTCGATCGGCCACGCGACCACGGCGTGTCCTTCTGGAGGGGAACGAAGACCTCGCTAGTCAATTGGCCAGAGGGTACGGTATCTTGGAGGGTCCTAGAGCGACTGTTTAGGGTACTGTAATTACTAATTAAGGCAAGCTCTCGCACGCCTCCACCTTCGAAGTGCCTTTCCTCGGACTCGAAGGAACGTGGGACCAAGTCAATGTCGGGTTTCCGAATCTCAGAACGTGAGCAGTTTTATCGTTTTTATCTTCAAAATTGATAGAAGAATGATCCATTTATTATAATAGCGCGTTTGGAGAGAATTAAGACTAATTATCGGGATATTGTTGGGTTCATGTGAAGCGAGGCTGAAACATAAATCGATCGATGAGAATCAAGTGTATCTCAACGATTATTTCCACCGCTGATTTGCTTCATAGAAGATCGCATTTTGAACAATAGTGCATTTCTGAAAATCTGAACACGTCACTATTTTATCTGTTTAACCCTAAGAGCGCGAAATTGTGGTGTAAATTATCTTTCTTGAGAAACATTTGATCTCACTCATTCGGCGCGGTTGATTTCCGTTTCAACCTTGCGTCAAATTTCAAAGCGCTCCGCTCTTTCGATTTCGATAGATTGCAGTACGGTGATGATCAAGAAATTCTGTTTATTTCAGAAATTAAATAAATATTTTCAGTGGCATGGCTCAGTTCACGCGCGACAATCCGGATCCGCTCAATGCGGGAACGGGAAGGAAATCGGCATTGGCCTTTCTCAGGAGGGAATAATACTTTTATTATTGTTTGTAACATAAATCGGAATAAACCTGTAAACTTCATTGTTGTCTTGTTTGTTCAGCCATTCCCTCAAATGAAATGGCTAGTGTGATAGGGAAAATAAGAGTCCCTAAGACACAAAGAGTGAACTTATTGTCTTCTTTCTCACTATCTCCCAATTGTCCCCGACTGGCAACATTGACAGATGAAGTCAAATGTGTGTTGCAACGGCAACCGAGCGTACTTGAGTCCTCTCCAATTTGCCCTCCTGCCCTCTCCTCCCCTGTCGAGACTCTCCTCAATTCGCACGCTCTATCGCTTCTCTGATCGACGAGAGAATACGTGAATCGAAGAGAGTCCCTTTCCCCTGCCCTCAAAACACCCACCCCCGAGGCCAGATGGTTAATTGGCCGCGCAATGACCAGTGACACCACGCTGGTTAGAGGCATTATTTAAGCATGTCTTTAGTGATTATTTAGTGTTTAGTGGTTGCTTTAGTCCTCATCGGGCCATCTTTGACATGACAGTTTGTCTGAAACATCCACCCTCTGGAGACATGGAAAATATTGTTACAGTTTATTTAATATTGTTTATTCATCCCACAGGAGATGTTCAGATCGCTATTATTTATTGAGGAGAGTCATGCCCCATCAAGTCCAAGATCCATTCCCAAGGATCCATAGCCCCTACCCTGTTCTGTCCTTCCTCATTCGCCCTCCTACCCCTATTGCCCTCTACTGCCCTCTCTCATACTAGCATCTTCAAATATTATTACTTGGCCCATGCCAACTAATTAGAGTGTGCAGAATGGAGAGAGAGAGCTAACTCGGACCGCTTTTACAACCTCCCTCCTCCTCTTTCAGTCAGAAATTACATGAATACATTATCTTGAGCGAAGAAGCGGACTAATTTCGCCTGTTTTTCGCCTGTGCCCCTCTCTCGAACCCTGGAACAATATTTGGCGCTCGTCGCGGGAAATGAAATTGTTCTTCGGTTACGGTATGTGTTTGGTCAAGTGGAAGAGCCGAAGTGGCTATTATACAGTAAAGAGAAGAGGGGAAGAGGCACAGGCTCGTCCCATTTAGCGACGAGGAAAAGAAAACGAAGAGGAAAAACGAGCAATATTGCCTTAGTACGGTACCGAACCGGGTTCTCTCCATTCTGCACACTCTCTCGTCTGAAAAGTGTGCAAAATGGAGAGAGCATTATTCGATCCGACAATATTTTCGTTGACACTGTAGTTTTCGCGCGCGCTCTAAAAATTAATGGAAAGCTGATGGAAAGCCCAGAAACATTGAGAATACAGTGCAAAAAACAGTAAAAAGGAGAGAAGAAGTGGCTAAAGCGCAGTTGGCGCGCCTTTTTAGGCCTTTCGTATCGGAATTCAATCAGTATTAGGAGACGTACGCGAGAGCAAAAAATCTCAGAAAGCAGTAATCTAGGGGAGTACTTCCTACAAGAGTTGCACGATCGAAGACTATTCTCTCTATTCTGCGCACAACCTCGCCGGTCGGATCGAGAAGATAGTGTGCTGAATGGAGAGTGCTACCAGTCGATTTTCGGGCAGAGGCACCATCTATTGACCCCCATGAACTCCAGAAAACGAAAAAAGGCGCGAATTATTTTCGCTCAATGCGGGAGGAGCACGGATTGATGCCCGAATGACTGGTGCGGTCAAACTTCCCACCTTTTTCCAACCCTCGATCCCTCGGTCACGCTCTCTCCACTTCACACACTCTCTCGCTTCTCTGCCTCACGAGAGATACGGGGAAATGGAGAGAGACTCATCCTTGAACCACCTTTCCCTTGTCAGTCGTTGCCTTACGCTTGGCTGCGCGCATTAGTTCCGCGGCCGCAAGGTAAAAAACATCAAAGGAGGGGGGGGGGGGAACCGAAAAAGGAGAGGTGATACTAGAGGCTTCCTGATAATGGGATCGTGTAGCCAAACTGGTAAGGAAGAGGTGGCCCTTTCGGCTAGAGAAAAGAGGTAATAGGAAGAATGAGTTGAAAGATGAATGAGAGGAGAGGTCTGGCACGAAATTAGGAGAGGAGTTTTCACAGAACACATTTTACTCATGCTACGTTCTGTACACTACGCGCACTAGTTCGAACTAGTGATGCCGTTTCGGATTGACGCTCTCATTTCGTGTGCTATCTTGCCGGTCAGAGAATCGAGAGATTATGCGAAATGAGGAGAATCGGATTCCGATTCGTCTTCACTAGTTCGAACCCTGCTGCTGACACCCATGATCGCTGGATCACAGTGTGCCAAGTGTTTTCCGGTAGGCGGGTTGATTGTAATCGTACGCAACCGAAAGGAACTATAAGAATCGCGAACGGATAGATCGTCATAATTTTGGTTTGATGATTTTGTTTTGTTGAATGGAAACGAGGCGAGCGCAGACACACCATAACTGAATACATACTAATGATGAAACTCATGCGAATTGTTCACTGCGCATGCTGATGGAAAACACATAATCAATTCATTCCTCAACAGCCAATATCACCAACACCAAGGCCTTGCGTTGAGAAAAAGTATTGTGTTTAAACTCCTTCTGAAGATACCAGAATGCGAAGAAACGAGCGCAGTAATGAACAGTAATAGTTGTAATTGAATGTTTTTGAAATGCCAAGGAAAGAATCATTGAATGATGTTCACAACAGAGCCTATGTACTACTAATGAAACGCATCTGATTCGATCGTTAGGAAAAACAAGTATTATCGATCTTTTTTATCTCCTCCCCTTGCCTTTAAAACGATCGCTTTTTTTTACCCACCATCTACTCTCTCCAATCTGCACACTATCGTGCCGGTATGATATGACTGAACCCATGATTGATCGCGGACCACCCATGGAGGAGATGTCAATCATTGGATGGGTGTAGTTTCGACTCCACTCTCATTGATTAACAATGGAGATTTTTAACGCAGAAAAGATCATCATCACACCTTGCAAACATTATCCCGGGCTCCTTCTCTCATCGAATCATCCCAAAGATAAAAGACCATTCTAATTATAATCATCTTACCGTGAATTGCTTGCTTCTCCTCTAACACGAGCCGTTCTGGAAAGGATAAGAAATGAGGGTGCACAGAATCCAGAGAAGATCAAAGATCAACTCGAGAATGAAAAAACCAAACTCTAAGATCAAAGGACAGTCGCACATTCTTAGTTTTAATTAAAACATTGAAAAAAATCTAAAGATCAAAGATCACTCGCCTTTTCTGGTCGATACGCCCGCCTCGGGACCTTGAGCAATCGTTTAAGAAGACATTGTGCCTCAAAATATTGATATTGGGCCTATTCCCAAATATTTACTCAAAACATATTTATTGGGGACAATACCAAGGCTTCGGCGGATAATGGAGAGCGCGCACGGGCGCTCCGATCGGTCGTTCGATTTTTTTGTTCGATTTATCGAGTGGTTGAATATGAGTTTCACGGTGATTGCAAAAGCGGAATGGTGGGCGTATTGGCAATATCATCGGCTCTTTTCCCAATACAAATATAATTCAAACGCATAGACTGCAATCAGTGATAGTGATGACTCATCGGAATCAGACTCTCCTCAACTCTCTCGTTTTTCTGTTTTTTTCCGTTGTTAGCGAAATGTTTATTTGGCTGGGCATAGCACAGTGCCTTCTTCTTTCCCCCAATCGCGTTCTTTCCACTCTCTACTGCTCCTTGAAACATGCCCGGATGGCCAAGTGGTCTAAGGTGTGAAGCGATTATAGCTTGGCACGAGTTCAGTGCCTCCTGGGAGTTCTGATAACCGCATGTGTGCATGCGTTCGAATCCCACTCCGTGAGGATATTTTTGCAAAAAACTATTCAGAAATACGAAACCTTTTATCATCATGAAACAGGGAATACCACCGGAAATAACCCTAGAAAAGTGTGTATGGTAACGTTACCGAATCCAATTTAGCTCTCTCCATTCTGCACACTGTCTTGTAGTCCTTAGTTGCGAGATTGTGTGCAGAAAGGAGAGAGCACTGTTCTCCCGCAACACTAATTAGGGGTAGGAGCCTTCACAAGGCGCTATAGAATACTCTGAAGTAGGTTCGGGTTGATTTTTGATCTCTCGGGAAAGGGGCTTTGGACACAGAAATATGTAGAGAAAATGCACAAGGGAAGGGTGTCGGGTACTCGGGTATGGCAAGTAGGAACGGGATGGTAAGCTCAATGTGATAATAATAAGGAAATAAAATGAATAAAACTGCGCTTCACAGATCCAGATCGCTTTCAAAAGGGATATCGTTCAACTCTCTATTTCGCACACTTTGTCCAAGATCTCCCCGACGAGAAGAAAATCGAAACAATATCCCTAATTTCCAGCAATCTGGCCCTGCAAAGACTTGAACAAATATGATGTCTTTCAACGACCAAGAATGGCATCAATGGAGAATCCCTGGTTTGACGCTCGCGACAGGGATTTGGGCGGGGTCGAGGAGGTTTCGGCGTCGGATGCTTCAGATGACGTCAACGTCGAGCATTCCTCGGCCTTCTTAGACGACGTCAGTGTCGAGGCGCAGCCCTCGGCCTTGCCGGAGAAGTCTAGGGGCGTCGCTGAAGCTGCAAGGCTTGCGATAATTTCGACTAGCGAGCATTACTAAACGTCGCCACACACACCACACTCACCAGCAGCCTGAGCTGCAGCCAGCATCTGTGGCAGCAGTAGCAGATTGTAGGCTGAGAGTAGGTCCTGGAGTGAGTGATCTTTGATCTTTGATCTACTCGAAGAGTCTATTATAGCTTTTTTTGCCCAAAGTATGCGGGATGGAGATAGTCGAAATGAAAGCCAGTCACTAGTGGTAACTAGGTAACATTGTTGGCGGTCAAATAAGGTCTGTCAATTCAGAAAACTCTCAGACCAGAGGGACGGAAACGAATGTGCAGAAAGGAGATAGTGCTCACCTGTAGAGTCTGCTGCGGTTGCTGTTGTTGATGCTGCAGCCCGACACTTGCTGCAGCTGCTGCAGAGAAAGGCTTGTTGAAATTTCGACTAGCGACCATTACTAAACGTCGCCCGCACCACACACGACACGCACCTGCACCAGGAGAGGGAGAGGGCGAGCAGGAGCGGGAGGAGTGGGAGGAGGAGGCGGGCAGGAGAGAAAGGGAAGCGCGGCCTGGAATTTAAAAATATGCATATATATATTTTTTTTTTAAAATAAATACTGATAACAGCAAGAATAACGCTGTGTTGTGCGTCGTTTCAATTTTTTTTCAAGAATGCTCTGCCAAGAATCTCAGCTTCTTTTCATTCCATCTTTTGAAAGATTTGTGAAACCTAATTCTCGCATCTCACAAAAACTCATTTCGTTTCTGGGGAAAAATATTTCCAAGTAAATGCCAATCAGACCCTAGATTTTTATTGGGAGATTATTATAATAAAAAATAAAGATAAAAGTTAGTGAAAATAAATACATTAATATGATTCACCATTCATATCCGTTGGAGGCATCGTCAAGCCCGCATGAGGGAAAGGTGAAGCGCCGAGTAGAGAGGGGAAGAGCAGGGAGAAAGGGGAGAAGTCTGGAAAGGAGATTTACTTCAGAGATCAAAGATCCATCTAATAATCAATCAGTGGTTCAGGTCATTTCATGCAATATTTCATTTCATTCGTTTCATTTCAATTAAATATTTCATTCGATTGTGTTCCATCGTTCTTGCAAAAGTTGCATAGGGAAGAAACTGAGTTCTGCCTCTCGTTGACTATTCCAGTAAGAACAAAAATAATGTAAATGTGTCACAAGTATGATCCTCCTAGACAATACTTTCAATAAATAGCCTGAGATAATCAGAGGAAGAAAATGTCAGGCGAAGGACCAGACACTAAAGATCAAAGATCAATCGGCTCACCGGCGCTGGGGAACGAGGGCGGGGGCAGGCTCTTGAGGAGATCGCGAGTGCTGGCCGAGGATCGGGAAGGGATCGGATCCGACTCGTTGACCTACCAATTATTGAATGTAGCGACATCGAATATCAGCTCTCTCCATTTTGCACACTCTTGCTGACTTTAAGTGTTTTCGCTACACTCCAACTATGTTTTACAAGTGAATATTAATTAATTATAGAAAATTTTAACTCGACTTTCTGCAATTCGCGCATTCTCTCGTTTGTCTAGAACGAATCGATTTCAAATTCGCAAGAGAGTGTGCAGAATGGAGGGAGCCAACATTTCTAAGGTATCTGGACGCTTCAGATTTCCTTCATTGAAGATTGAATTTCCCTCGAAATTGTCAACCCTTCAATGTGTTCATACACCGATTACTCCTCGTTCACGGATCAGTTCAGGCTCGTCTTTTCTCCTTTTTCTATCAACTTTCTTCTCTTTTTTCTGCACTAAAGCAGTGGAGGTCGCCACCCCGGCTGTCAGTTCGCGATCGCTTTTTGCCGGCTCTCTTTTTTGGTCCCATGACCGATCTACACTCTCTCCAATCTGCACACTCTCTAGCCGACTACCCCCATGACTGATGAGAGGACCACCCATGGAGGATGTCAATCACGCTACATTCACGCTTTAAAAAAAATTTTCGAAAAAATAACGAGTCATAAGCTGAGTTTGCAGTTCAAGAATTGCATTAGAGACTCAACAATCCGTAATCGTATACTCTTCAGTAGCCAATTATAGACAACACTATCTAATTGATAAAAATGAGGAAGATCGAAGATCAACTTCATACCAGTCCTGCCTCACCTTGAATCGCTTCCTCCTCCTCAAACAGGATCCGTTCTCGAACATCGAAAGCGCATTCGGGTGTACCGCCCAGTAGGAACCCTGGAAAGATCAAAGATCAAATCGAAGATATAATAGTTTCTACTAAACTCTTCTCCTTTTTTTCGGATGAGGCGTCATTTATTTTTCATTGCGCAAGCAAAAGCGAGCTGAGATTTCACGCTGGCCTTGTCTCACAAAGGGAACCGCAAAAGTAGGCCGCGGTCCCGGTGAAATTCGTTAACGCAGGTTGACTCAGACCCCTCAGGAGACCTCCTAACCGTTTTGAAAAGTTCCGATATTTGCTTTCTAAGTACCTTTTTGAGGTCATGCAAAATACGTGGGAAATCTGTGAGGACGGCGCTCGAGCTCATATCCGAGTTTCAAGGGATCGAGAGACTTGCTCTCGTGGAGTAGTGGATGGTGTTCCTGGATAACATTTTGGACGACATGGGTTCGAATCAAACTTCGACATACGTTTTTGCACTATTTTTTCGAAATATTTTCTTGCGCTTTTTATCGCAGTAGTATACCTCATGATCACGTAATAATATGTAGCAGTTGCGAAGCTTAAAAAATTTTTTTTCTTCACTTTTTTGTCTTTTTTTTCAATAAAAATTTGGTAGGATTGATCAAGCGCTATACTACTACGATAAAAAGCGCTAGAAAATATTTCGAAAAAATAGTGTAAAAACGTATGTCGAAGTTGGATTCGAACCCATGTCGTCCAAAATATTAGCCAGGAACGCTATCCACTACTCCATGGAAGCACGTCTCTCGATCCCTTGAAACTCGGATATAAGCTCGAGTGCCGTCCTCACAGATTTCCCACGTATTTTGCACGACCTCAAAAAGGTACTTAGAAAGCAAATATCGGAACTTTTCAAAACGGTTAGGAGGTCTCCTGAGGGGTCTGAGTCAACCTGCGTTAACGAATTTCACCGGGACCGCGGCTACTTTTGCGGTTCCCTTGTCAATAAAAGCAACAACAACAGAAAATTAAAGATCAAGGAGCAACATTAATGTAAATTGTAAACTGATTGAACGAAAAATCTTTTGTTTTGCTCATTTTCAACTTTCCAAATAAGATTCCAGAGTATTCAAAAGACGTGAGATCTATGTTTCAGACTGCACTCAAAAGCAGAGAATGGGGTGATCTGGGATGTGTTCGAGGGTCCTGTTTGACAAGATATAAAAAAATATTATAGATCAAAGATCACTCGCCTTTCCCGGTCGATCCGCTCGCCTGGGGATCTTGATGAAGCAATCGTTGAATGAGAGATTGTGTCTCAACGAATTTTGCCATCGCTGCGTGTTGTTCCGATAGAAGGGAAACTGCAATTCCAATCGAAAATTAACAAATATTTTATATTATTAATTATGTGATTCATTTATCTCCCCCCCCCCCTAAAATGTATCCGGTTTCCGCTCACTTTATTGCATTTTTTTAAAAGAACATGTTACAATCGCTGTTTTCCGTGCACATTCGATAGTATCTTCTCTCTAGCTCTATCAATGGTTCTGAATTTCAATTCCATACACAATCACGACTTTTAATGTCATGAATGATCGGATTGAAAGGCAATTGATAGGATGGAAAGATCAAAGACCAATCTCCGACCGTGTTTCAATCCGGTCCCACGAACATAACAGGCGTCAATTGGTCTGTCAAAGGAGCGGCGAGTGAAGGAAAATAAGACGTTTCTCTAACCAGCGAGAGAGTGTGCTGAATGGAGAGAGTTCCTATACGATCCGGCAACTCTAAAGGAGACTGTGTACAACTTTCGCTTGACTGCACTTCTTTGATGGTTTTTATCGCCTCTGAGGTGGACACAAAAGAGCAGCGAATTGAGACCCCAAAAGGATACGATGAGAGAAAGCGTACGGTAGAGTACGGGAGAAGAAGTGAGACTGAGATACGGTATGAGAATAGTACGGTAGGACGATGTACGGTTAACGATCTTAGACTAGGACACTGTTCGGCACTAATACGGTAGTGTACGGTAGGGTAAGTGAGTCTTGGTTTCTGTGGGGAAGAGTACAGAAGAGTACTGTTGTGGAAATGGCACTGGGATACGGTAGTACGGTAGACTCTCTTCATTACTCTCCTCGAGAGTCAACTTGTTTTCTCATTTGTCTATTTTGAGCTCGCAGTCTACTCCCTTTTCTGGCATTTTAACTGGTATACCCGAGACGCGAAAATGAGGGGTGGTTTGAAGAGAAGTCTGGAGTGGGAGAAAAAAAACTGACTTCTTTTAGTTACTGATAAATGACGTCATAAGACTCTTGAAAGGGATAACTTTCTTTTCAGTGTCTACTACAAGCTGCAAGTTATTTGGAATGATTGTTAGACCGGATTGGGCTTATCTTTTTGTGCTGATTATTTGACCGACCGCACTCAGTCTCTTTCCCCTATCCAAGGAGTGTCCCATGCGTTTGCCTCATTACACGATGCGACTCCGAATTCATCTAACCACCAGGCTCGCGTCTCTCCAAACTCCATACTCTCTCGCTCCCTCTCTTTCTCTGTGTCTCTCCTCCTGCCGCTCTCTCGCTAATCAAAGTCATCTTACGACCAGGAGGGGGGATTAGTGTCTACTCATTTCAATCAAATTCAAATGTATTAGTGTGTTTGGGGAATGTAATTGCTTACTAGCGGTCTTGACTCTCTCCATTCTACACACTATCTAGCCTATCAGAGAAATGAGAGAGTGTGCAGAATGGAGAGAGTCGAAACAGAAACGACATCTCTATTGCTTACCGGGATCGGCTTTGATGGGAATGATAGCAAAAATAGGAAAAATAATAGTATGATTAGTTTTTGTTTTTATTCCACATGGTCGCCCACTCGCATTGCTTGTAGATGTGAGTTCAACAAATGAATCGCTTGTGAAACATATTCGAATTTTTTTAGAACAAATTCCACAGTTTCACAATCAATGAAACTGAACTCTGTTGAGTTGTCTCCAACGTTGAACGGTAGTTGAAAATTAGTTAGAGTTTTACTTTTTGGGTACGAACACCAAAGCATCTTCCAAGACCCCTCACAAACGGTCTTATCTCCCAAAGGTCGCACAGCGAACTCACTCATTTCGTCCATCCGATCTCTCACAGAAAGACTCCGACACCCTGGATAGCTCTACACTCCATCCTATCTCTGACTGGCGAGAGAGTGTGCGGAATGGAGAGACTCCAATCTCTAATAGTTTGCGGAATGGAGAGCCGACAGTACTTTGTCAGTTCCCCCTCTGTCTTCCTCCTTCACTCCTTCTCCGCACCAAGGTCGGGTGGTTGCTAATGGGCAAATGAGCGATTTATCTCCCTCCCTCTCTTTCTCACAGATTGATTCGCAGTACAGCACTGCAGCTAAATGCGCAAGGTGTACTGTAAGTTCGATAATGAGATAGAGAAAGATGAGAAACCGACTCTCTTCAATCTGCACACTCTCTCGTCTGTCTGAGAGTGTGCAGAATGGAGAGAGAAACTTTTTTCTATGATCAGTAGAGACGCGCAAAGAATAGGCGAATCCGAACCAAAGCTCGGGAAAACCGAAATAAGTTTCATAATCGTTTCATAATAAAAAATAAAATAAAAGTTCGGAGGCATGTCTAAATAGCGATGAATCCTATAGATCTGGTTTAAAAAAAAGTTGAAATTAACACAAAAAACGAGCGAAATCGCAAAATGATTACGGAAAACTGACCCGGTCCATAATGTACTTGTAGATTTCCGTGAGAGGCAGCATTTTCTCCTCGGAATCCTGAATTTTTTTTTAGGATTTTCGAAAATAATTAGCAAAAGTACTCTCTGTTCTGCACACTCTCTCATCAATCAGAAAGATAATAGAGTGTGCAGAATGGAGAGATCTCAAATTCTAAATTTCACTAGATAATGCCGTACCTGAATGGCCATGTAGGTGAGCCAGATGTAGGAGTAGGGCGGTTTCTGAGAGAAGGTAAATAATGATTGAAATACCGTTTAGAGAACGAAGAATGGCGATTTAACTAGAAATTTCTGTCAGATTGTTGAGAACGAAATTGACAGTTGTTCTGATCGCGATTTCTTAATAATTTGTGAGGCATATTCGAGATGTTTTTTCATCAAACGAGTGAGTTCTGTCTTCTTCGGATTCTGGCCCAGACTACTCATAGTGAGAAGAAGGATGCCTATTATTGAAATAACTTAGATGTCATACCTGATCGCCGTACGAGTCCTTGCCCGGTCGCGGCATGCCCGACCACCTGTAAATTTCAATTTTTGGAATGATTTTACTTTTTGGAATGAGCTTTGAAATGATTTTACCATGAACAAGAGCGACTCTTCCTAGAAAAGCGCAACAACAAGCGTCGGAACACGTAAGAAGATGTCAATCGAGGAGGTCCGACTCTCTCGATTCGCCTGCTCTCTCATTTCTCTGATCGACGAGAGAGCACGCGAATCGATGAGAGACAGGCACTCTTTTGCATCACTAGTATCATGTCAGGGGCAGTTCTCCTCAAAAAAATAAGTGAAATAACCTGCCAACGAGAAAGTGGAAGGAGCTCTCTCCATTCTGCACACTCTATCGTCTGTCTGAGAGTGTGCAGAATGGAGAGCGTTTTGGTGGATGATCTACCTTTTTCTCGTGAGTGTGGGTAAAAGAGATGAAGGAACGGCGCAACTATCTATGTCGATAACAAACACATAGTGCCGAACTCGATAACCGTAAAACTGATAATCGTTCGTGTTGACATTCGGCAGTGATAAGCCACACACTTGTCACTACTTTCAGCGTTTGATTAGCGAGCTGCGGCGACCTGCGCGGAATCATGAAAGAGCTCAGTTCCGGAGGAACTTTCGGCATTCTACTGAGATGTGGAGGACATCCGAACCGAACACAAGGAAACTCTCAGAACTGAGGAAGGACGTTCGGATTACTTTCGGATTCCGGGACCATGATTACTACGGTCAGACTGAGAAGCTGGATAAAAAGTAATAATGGTGACAGAGGAAGCGATCATTATCGGGGAACAGAACCCATAGCAAATCGAAGGTTAGCTCGCTGCGGCAAACGGCATCGGAACGCCAGCAACTATCAATCTACAAGAATGATGTCGAGTCGAGACCGAGCTCTCTTCAATTCCAGGGCTATCTCGTTCTCTGATGAGCGAGATAGCACGCGAATTGAGGAGAGTCGGTTAATATTTGAACATCACTAAACGAAATACTATCAATCTACAACCCAGCGGGAGTCCTCCCAACACCCACAAGACACTAATCCAAACGGTATGAAGTGTGCGAACTAAGGGGGCGGGCGGAGAATAAGTCAACTTCTCTCCCCTCCCCTTTAGGGCTGTGATCAACCAAGGAGGGGCGGAGCTTAGGAGAGGGGAGGCGGAGGAGAGGTACTGTAGGGAGGGAGAGGGTGTAAAGTTAGAGAGAAGAAGAAGGGGAGGAAGAACTGTTTTGGATGCGATTACTACTACTCAAGTATTACTGCGCGGCGATCGATACTGCTAATCTTAGCAATAGATTCAGATGAGTTTCACTAGTAGTACATAGGCTCTGTGGCGAGCAGAATTCAATGCGTCTTTCTCTTTGAATGATTCAAAAACTCAATTAGAATTATGATGATTGTGCATTATCACAAGCAGCGATCGATTATGGTATCTTTAGTGTGTAACCCAATACGTTTTCATAGGTTTTCTCAACTCAGTGCCTTGGTATTGTAGCCAGGGTATTGGGATTTGAGAAAAGAATTGGATTTAGATTTTGACTCGACCAATGTTCATTGAGCGATTCGGATGTGTTTCAGTAGTGGTACATAGGGTCTGTGGCAAACAGAATTCAATTATTCGTTTTTTTTCGAACAAATCAATCTCTATTTTTCTTTTGCATTCTTTTGCATTCTTGCGCGTAAGTAGATATTGTCCATTTTGGCCTGCTCACTATGGGATTCGGATGAGTGTCACCAGTAGAATGTAGGTTGCTGCGGTGGGCAGTGATCGATTCTTCGCGGCCTCCAGCTGGAATAAAATCAAAATCATCAAACCACGTTTTCGCGTTTCTCATAGTTACTACGATTGATTACAACCAATCTCATTCAACGCGAACGTCGGAACAGTTTTTTTAAAGCTTTTTGTCGAGCTGTTCAGAAAATGCTTGTCCTACTCTCTCCTCTCACTCATCTTTCAACTCATTCTTCCTCTTCCCTCTTTTCTCTAGCCGAAAGGGCCACCTCTTCCTTACCAGTTTGGCAACACGATCCCATTATCAGGAAGCCTCTAGTATCACCTCTCCTTTTTCGGTTCCGTCCCTTTGATGTGCGACTTTTGCCGTGCGGTCGCGCGACTAATGCGCGCAGCCAAGCGGAAGGCAACGACTGACAAGGGAAAGGGTGGTTCAAGGATGAGGCTCTCTCCATTTCCCCGTATCTCTCGTGGGGCAGAGAAGCGAGAGAGTGTGCCGAATGGAGACCAAATCGGGGATTGGGGGGGGGGGGCGTAAAAAGGCAGGGAAGTTTGACCGCACCAGTCACTCGGGCGTCAATCCTTGCTCCCGCACTGAAAACGATTCGAACCTTTTCGGAATATCATGGGGGTCAATAGATGGTGCCTCTGTCCGAGAGCCGCTCTCCTGAATAATATTTCGACACATAGGCCATTTTCAAAAACGAAAGAAGGTTCTTTTAATCGGGAACGCTACTCTTCACAATAGCGTTGCAAAATATGGGGTACTCTCCTAGATTACTGCTTTCTGAGATTTTTTTGCTGTCTAGTACTAATTGAATTCCGGTACGAACGGGCTAAAAAGGCGCACCAACAATGCGCTTTAGCCATTTCTTCTATACTTTTTGGACTCAGTTTTTCGACTGAATTCTCAATGTTTCTCGGCTTTCCATCAGCTTTCCTTGAAATTGTAGAGCGCGCGAGAGAATACCGTACTGCGACAATATTGCTCGTTTTTCCTCTTCGTTTTCTTTTCCCTCGTCAAATGGGACGAGCCTGTGTCTCTTCCCCTCTTCTCTTTACTGTATAATAGCCACTTCGGCTCTTCCACTTGACCAAACACATACCGTAACCGAAGAACAATTTCATTTCCCGCGACGAGCGCCAAATATTGTTCCAGGGTTCGAGAGAGAGAGAGAGGCACAGGCGAAAAACAGGCGAAATTAGTCCGCTCCTTCGCTCAAGATAGTGTATTCATGTAATTTCTGACTGAAAGAGAAGGGGGGAGGTTGTAAAAGCGGCCCGAGTTAGCTCTCTCTCCATTCCGCACACTCTAATTAGTGCTGTCTAGGGCCAACAAGAAGTAATAATATTTGAAGACGCTAGTATGAGAGAGAGCAGTAGAGGGCAATAGGAGCCGGAGGGAGATGAGGAAAGACAGAGGGTAACGGCATTGTTGCTGCGTTTTCGTATAATAAATCCCGTACTCAGGAGCTATATTGGAACAGGAATCTCCTCAATTATTGCAACCTGAACATATCCTGAGAAATGAATATACAATAAAGGGTCTCGTCGAGGAAGAATTGGGAGAAGGTTATTGTTGCTGGCTTTCTGCGTGGGATATACGGAACCGAGAACTTCGTTCATACAACCTGAAACATGTCTTCACAAATCATTCAATCGGGAAGTATCCTGAGGGTGGATGGGTCAAACTCACTATTAGTGATGGCAAATATCAAACGATTCCCCTCAATTCGCATGGTCTCTCCTTTCTCTAACCGGCGAGAGAACAAGCGAATTCAAAGCGTTACGTAAATTATCTCCCTCTTGCTCCACTGGCTATGATGGCATTCCCCAAATTATTTTTTCCAAATGTGCCTATGCTCTTTCTACCCCCTTGGCTGACGTTTTCAACCTTAGTCTCATCTCTGGGACAGTACCCTCTGCCTGGAAACACTCCCTCATCACCCCATTCCCAAACCAGGCAAAGACAGTAAACTCCCTTCTTCGTACAGACCCATTTCTATTATTTCCCCTGCTGCTAAGACCATGGAACGCATACTTAAAGACCACCTCAACAGTCACCTCTCTCGATTCAATATCCTCCCCTCTAACCAACATGGTTTCCGCTCTGGAGCCAGTGTTGTCACAAACCTTCTGACCTGCCATAATGACTGGACCATTGCTCACTCTAATAAACTCATCACTGATGTCGTTTATATAGATTTCACTCGTGCTTTCGATGTTGTTCCATATCCCAAACTCCTCGCTCGTTTATCGCATTACGGTATCCACGGTCACTTGCTTTCGTGGCTTGAGTCTTTCTTATCTGACCGCACTTCCTCAGTCCGATTGTCCTCTGTCACTAGTGATTCGTTCCCCATTCCCTCTGGCGTGCCTCTGGCGTGCCACAAGGCAGTGTACTCGGCCCTCTTTTCCATCTACCTTGCTGACCTATCCCAAACCCTTTCCCGTTTTCACAATGTGACTGTACAATGCTATGCTGATGATGTCAAATTGAATGTCTCTTACAATAAGATCACCAAAGATAATATCACCTCTGAATTTCAAACTGCGCTCAATTGTCTCTCTGATTGGACCAAACGTAATCAATTGTCTTTATCTGCTTCTAAGTCTACACATATTCGCCTAGGATCTAAACTGCCTACCCCTCGTTATCAGATTGATTCCATTGACCTGCCACTTGATAATAATGTCCGTGATCTAGGTGTACAAGTTCGCTCTGATTTGAAGAATTCATGCTCTGTTAAGACCCGTGCCCAAAAAGCCACCTCTAAATTGTTTCTCCTTCTCAATGCACTCCCACTCAATTGTCCCTCTATTCTCATCCGCAGTTACAAAGCCTATGTTCTCCCTTTGCTAGAATTTGCATCCCCCTTCTGGAACCCACACTACCTTAAGGGCATAGCCACACTTGAAAAGGTCCAGCATACTTTCACTCGTCAATATCGTTGTTTCCCTTCCTCTTCCTACCCCTACACCCTCCCCTCCTACCAAGACCGCATTAAAACCCTTAACCTGCGCGCACTTACCGAGAGGAGAGGCATAGCTGATCTCTGTACGACACATACCATAATGACCGGTTCCTCTATTATTCCCCGTTCTTCGTTCTATGTATACAAGCCCACTCGAGATCGAGTCTCCTCTTTTGGTATCAACATTGAATTCACTAAATGTACAGCCAGATTCAATTCATTCCCTGTAAGATCATCTCGAATGTACTCTCAACTACCCGACTTTATTCGCACCGCACCCAATGTCAAGATTTTTAAACGTCGTTTAGAAAACCACCCCCTCATTAATTACCTATCCCATCCACAGCACTAATCCCCTCGTCTACTCATAATTTTATTATAATTTCATAATATTCATTTTCTTGTTGCGCCTAGTTCGTAGATAAATTATTAATTCAGGAGATTCGTTTCCGATTTGATATCACTACTCACTATTATGTGGATGATCGGATGAGTATGAATAACTAAAGCAACCACTAACCACTAAATAATCACTAAAGACATGCCTAAATAAGGGCGCTAATCATCCCGGAGTCACTGGTCATTGCGCGGCCAATTAACCATCTGGTCTGGGGTATTTTGAGGGCAGGGGAAAAGGAAATTAGAGGGACACTCCTCGATTCGCGTGCTGTCTCGCTGGTCAGAGTGACGAGAGAGCGTGCGAATAGAGGAGAGTCTCGACAGGGGAGGAGAAGGCAGGAGGGCAAATTAGAGAGGACTCAATTACGCACGGTTGCCGTTGCAACACACATTTGACTTTATCTGTCAATGTTGCCAGCCGGGGCAATTGGAAAAGACTAAGGAAAGAGAATATGGAGGGATCACCTAATACGAGCTATGGTTCTGATTCTCCGTCTCGAAATGCACAATAGTACCAGATCTCATAGGAGCTTTCCATTCTGCACACCTTGTAATTGGGCGAATGTTGCTTTAAAAATGAACGCTAAACAGTTTATTCCGATTACAGTTACAAACATAAACAATATTATTATTATTCCTTCCTGAGAAAGGCGAGTATCGATTTCCTTCCCGTTCCCGCATTGAGCGGGTCCGGATTGTCGCGCGTGAATTGGGAAATGCCCCTGGAAATATACTTATTATTTTCGAAATAAAGGCATTTCCCTTGCCACACAACAGTGATTTGGAAATTTACAGCGATGTATTTGGTTTCAGAAGGAAAGTAGTGGAGAGAAATCGAATGAACAGCACGCTTGGACATTTGAAAAAACAGAAGGCTGAAACATTTGAAAAAAACAGAAGGCTTTTCGCTGAAATAGAAATCAACCGCGCCGAATGAGAGGGACAAATGTTTCTCAGGAAAGGGAATTTTCACCACAGCTTCGCGCTTTCAGATCTAAACGCAAAAAAAAGAGCGACATGATCAGATTCTTGGAAACGCACTACTATTTTTCAAAATGTTATCACCTATGAAGCAAAGCGCGAAGCTGTGGTCTAAATAATCATTGAGATACACTCGATTTCTCTCATTCAGCGCATGCAAAATTTATGTTTCACCATCGCTTCAAAAGTCAAAGCGCGCGGCTCTTTTAATTTTGAGTGGTATGGCAGTTGACCAAACAATAATAAAAGATAACAAACAGTGCTGACGTTCTCATGTTCGAAACCCAGCATCAACCAGATGATTAGTCTCATTTCTATCGAAGCGTGCTATTATAATGAATAGGTCGAATATTTATCAATTTTAAGGATAAAACACGGTAAAACTGTTGACATTCTGAGATTCGGAAACCTGACATTGACTTGGTCCCACGTTCCTTCCAGACAGAGGAAGGTTGCTTCGAAGGTGGAGACGTGCGAGAGCTTCCCTTAGTTAGTATTTAATTAATTAATTAACTGATTAAACCAATTCCGATTGAACGCACTCTGACCTGCAAAACCAACGAGTGTGCAGAATAGAGAGAGCACTATTAAATCAGGCAAAACTATTGGGTACGGTACGGCAGGGATCACGGTGGCAAGAGGAGCTCTATGTACGGTAAAGGGTTTACAAAAGTGGGCACCTTCTTTTTTTCTCATTTTGAAAAAAATTGCGAGGAAAGATTGAAAGAAGCGCGCGCTTTGAGATTTGAAGTGATTGCGAAACACAAACAATTGCGAAACCAAACCCCCACGAAAAAAAGCCTTTTGAATTGAAATTTTTTATTTCCTCTAGCATATGAGCACATTTTATATTCCCCTCACTAGCGGGGGTGGAGCGTAGTCTCTGGAATTCGAAATACGCGTGATAATCTCTCCATTCTGCACACTCTATGGCCAATCGAGTGTGCGCGAAATGGAGAGTATATTTATCTTTCAAAAATACATAATTTTACTACCTTCTTGCAGTAGGTGCGAGATCGAGCTGTGGTTGCCATATTAGATGGCATTTTACCTGCCATTTGAAATAGCGAAATTTTTAATTAATTAAATTATTCGTCGCAAAATGGCAGGTAATTCAAATAACATTCGAAGGCGAAAACCGATTTTATCAACTTTTTACGGTGAGAATTTACGATGGGCGGAACAGTTGAGATGCTTTCGGATGGTTTCTTCGAGTAGGAAAAAAATAAAATTTGTTGACAATTGGTAGATTTTTTGTGGGTTTTCCAAGTGCAATCCGGGCAAGGATCGTCTTAAGCCTCTCATCTTGCTGTTCAAACGCGCAGTTCAAAACTATAATCCAGTTCGTTCCAAATAAAATCAATCATTCCACAATTCAGCCCAAAATCACCTCTGGCAATTGGGTACATTAGCAGCGGAGACCTTGCCCGGATTGTACTGCCAGTCCATGATCCATTGGAGGTGCAGACACTCGCAGGCATTGACGCATGTGGGGTCCGTTTCCTGGAGAGAATGATCTTTGATCTCCATGTTCGATTGACTTGTTCCGTTCGCTGTGAACAATGAGAGACAAATGTCAACTTTTCTAATACGTTTCACCGATAATAAATACAATCGGCGGATTATTTTGTGATAATATTTCTCCTGTGGTTTTTGAACTCAAAAATAATATTCCGAATATGACAAACCACCTTGCATGTTGTATAGCTAGGGGCCACAATGTGGATAGCAAAATTTGCAGAATCTGGTCGCAACTAGGCTCAATGTGACCGTCAGGGCTCCTCCCGCTCTTCTAACGCTCTCAAGCACAATTCGGAGGAAAGAATTAAAAATTTGTGCTTAAAATTCCTCTAAAATACTAATGAATGAAATAAGCGCTGTAGGTTTGGTGTACCCCCTCTAGAAAAGGCTAAATAAGTACATTCGGAGTGTTTTTCTTGATCTTTGACCTATTCAAAAATGTCCGACCCGAGGTCTACAGAGCTCAATTGATAGAGGAAGGTCATAGCTTCATGACAAGCGTTTGGGCGAGCGATTTGGTTGCGTAGTTAAGTTGTGCTCTCTTGATCTCGTTTTCGAGGGAAATCGGGAGGACCAAAAGTGGGCGGAGCTTGTGGTCTCTATGTATAGCACTTCTCGAGTGCTCGCACGCCTCTTCGAGGGATGCCCGCCTCGCGCCAAGCGATCAGTTGACGACGAATCTGAGCAGAGATCAAAGATCAAACTACACCTATCGAAGATGATAGATCATACTACAAAGCTCAAAGATCAAATTACAAAGAGCAAACTATAAAGATCAAAGATCTTCTTGCACTGCTCACTGAGATTCGTGGCTGGTCTGGAAAATGGGAGCTAGAAAGGCCAACTCAGGGCAGCTCTCTCCATTCTGGCAATGCGAGAGAATTGAATACGCTTCACAACCGATGTAAACTCACTTGGGAAAGGAATGATTTAATTCAGCCTTGACTCAAGGTGATAAAAAAATTTCCATCAGATCATAATGTTTCTCGCATGTGAAATCGGCTTGACAGTGTGCAAAATGGAGAGAAATTCGACCTTAGCAATTGAAAATTTAAACATTGTTGATCAAAATGAAAGGCAGTAGCCTTGAATTCATACTTTCGGCCAAACTTTCCCTTGACACCTCAATATTGACTCTTCTTCGCATTCAGCCTTGCGAACTCAATCAAACCCGTTCGAATCCTTCTTTAACTGCGCTCTCTCATTTCGCCCTGTTCTCTCGCCGGTCAGAGAGACGAGAGAGTGCGAGAATTGAGGAGAGTTTTCTGCTCTTACTGACTCCTCATTGACAACTCAGCCTCACAGCGGGACGTCGGACAAGTTGCCTGCCTCTCCAATCAGCACACTCTCTCGTCGATGGAGAAGAAGAGAGATAAGAGGAATCGGAGAGAGGGCAGACAGTGGATATTCAGGGAGAGAAAGATCACAGTGGGGGATTGACGGATGTGTAAACTGACTCTCTTTTAGCAAGTAGGTTTCGAGCGGCGAGTAAGTTATAGAGTTGAACAGTATGGAGGGAAGATCTGTGGGATCAATGGACCGGAAATGAGCAGTAATTTCAGAAACGATTCCTGCATCCTTCTATAATACCCAAATAAGAGAGTCCTATTCGTTCTATAAATCTTAATCAGTATGGGCAAAATGACACAATAAAATCTGCATAAACTGAGCAGTATGGATGGGAAGATCTGAGGGACCGGAAATGAACCGGAAATATTAGAGTACAAAATACGTATGATCGGTTCTCCATTTTGCACACTTCCTCCGACCAACATTGTTGCCGGATCGGATAGTACTCTCTCCTCTTTGCGCACTCTCTAACCTGTCAGAGAAATGAGCTAGTGTGCAGATTGGACAAGGCTACTAGATATTATCATCACTAGACACTAGTTTGTTAGAGAAGCAGTTCATTATCATTATCGCATCCTGCGAAGTACAAAGGCTGCTATCTGCATTGTCTCTTGTTAGAATTCGGTGCCAGCGATGCCGGGCCGAATAGTAGCGCTCTCCATTCTTCACACTCCCTCGTCTGTCTTGCCGGCGAAAGAGTGTGCGAAATGGGGAGAGCGTAGTCGGCACAGATCAAAGATCAATTGACTCGATCGAACACTCGATTCCACCCATCCCCCAATTGGCTTCCAGCCACCCATCCCCCAATTGGCCTCTAAAAGGTGTCATCAAAAGAGCGGAGAAGGGGGAGCGCTAAACGACTCCAGATCGAAAGGGGGTAATCATCTCACCCACACAAATCAACGCGAAATGAAGTATCTCAGTCTCGGGAGTACGGTAGTCTATTGAAAATTGCGTTCGTTCACTCAAAATGCAGTCTATTATCACTTCTTAACAGTGTGTCACTCTTCCCTCTGTCTTGTAGGAGAGATAGTGTGCAGAATGGAGAGAGTCAACACTGGTATTCCAACGATAGTGCAGAGATTGCAGTCTTGTCTTACAAGTTATTGTTGTTCTAAACTATGTTGTTATCGACGGGAACTATCAGTGCGAACATTCCGACCACGGTATTCGATCGATAACTCTTGCGAGAGAACTGCGAACTGATGATTTACTGCACTGCTGATCGAGAAGGGAGAAAGAGGGGAAGGAGTACGGTAGATTTATGGCCAACTACTCTCGATTGAGAGTGGAAGAGTGTAATAGTACTTCTCAGCGATAGAGTGAAAAATGACAATTTCATTTTGCGATCGACCTTCTCGCTACCGTACCCTTCCCGAGAGGGAGACGATGCATAAATCAGCGAATCCATCATCTAGCACTTCACTAATGAACAAAACGGGTGTGAGGCCAGATTGAGGATGAGAGATAATCGCATGCGATTGAGACAGAGAGAGAGACAGAGAGTGGTGAGAGATCAGGCGAAAAGAGGAGAGCGCAGAGAAATCCTTGAGTTTCGCATTGTGCCAGTCATTAGAAAATAATGGGAATGAATGGAAAGAAGAGGGAAGCGAGGAAATTATTAGTTGTGAATTAGAAGAATGAGAGGGATACGGTAATGCATGAGTTATGTGGGAAAGAGCGGAAAGGCCTTACTGTTTGCACCACCTAGCGTAGTCGCCGCGAGACGACTGTAAAACCGCTTGATGTGGCCGCACCTTTACCTTTTTTCACATACATTTCACTGAAAATATTTCCGATAGACGGGACAGATTGCGCTTGTGGCTGTTTGTGTAGAAAAAAAACAATAAGTTCGCTTACATATATGAGACCACGGTCATTTGATTTTTTATATTTGAATTTGCTGACTATTGAAAATCTTGTCTCCTGTGAGCATAACGGACACTTGTGGCTGTTTGTGTAGAAAAAAACAATAAGTTCGCTTACATATATGAGACCACGGTCATTTGATTTTATATATTTGAATTTGCTGACTATTGAAAATCTTGTCTCCTGTGAGCATAACGGAAGAGGATGATAGAAAGCCGGTATGATGCCTTAGTCATTCCAAGAAACCCCAATCAGTCCAAAGCCCAAAAAACTCACCTCTGGCAATTGGGTACATTGGCAGCGGAAACCTTGCCGGGATTGCACTGCCAGTCCATGATCCATTGGAGGTGCAGACACTCACACGCATTGGCGCATATGGGGTCCCTTTCCTGGGATTGATCTTTGGTCTTTATGCGCAGGTGAGTCGAGTGATCGTTGATCTCCGATCTATGATCTTTCGTCTTCAATCACCATTCTAATCGGGCGTTCTATTGATAATTCGTATTGATCTTTCATTTTTGGAATAGCCAAAGAGCATCTGAACTAGGTTTCTACTCTAAACAACTTTTGCAAGAGCGATGAAACACAATTGATATCGATTGAAATTTTACTTGAAATGACCAGAGCCGCTGGTTGATTATAATATTGATCTTTGATCTCCCAATCCCTCTCCATTCCAGACTTCTTCTCCTTCCTCTTTCCCTCTTTACACGGCGCCTCTCCCTTCCCTCCCTTGACGATTCCCCAGCAGGATTTGAGTGGTGATCTTATTATTTATTTAATTAATTTTATTTATTTATTTTATCTACTTTATTTTTTCTTTTCTTTTTTTGTCTTCTCGCGTTTATCTAAACGGTTAGAATTCACTTGGAAATGATTTTCCTCGGAAACGAAAGGAGCTTTTGTGAGATGTGAGAATTGTGTTTCATCGCTCTTTCAAAAGTTGGATTGGAGATAAGCCGAGTTCTTGACCTTGTTCCAGATATCACAAAAAAATGGAAAGGCTCCCAATCACAGCGTTATTCTTGTTGTCATCAGTATCAATTTTAAATTTTTTTTTTTAATTCCAGGCCGCGCTTCGCTTTCTCTCCTGCCCGCCTCCTCCTCCCACTCCTCCCGCTCCTGCTCGCCCTCTCCCTCTCCTGGTGCAGGTGCGTGTCGTGTGTGGTGCGGGCGACGTTTAGTAATGGTCGCTAGTCGAAATTTCAACAACCCTTTCTCTGCAGCAGCTGCAGCAAGTGCCGGTCTGCAGCACCAGCACGTTCAACCGCAACAGACTCTACAGGCGAGCACTCTCTCCATTCTGCACACTCTCATTTGTCACTATGTCCTTGTGAAAAAGGCTTTGCTGAATTGGCATACCTTTTTTTGATCCGCAATCAAAGTTACCTAGTGACGATAAGTGACTGGCTTTAATTTCGACTCTCTCTCTATTCCGCAAGCTTTGGACAAAACAACTAGAGTCGAGTAGATCAAAGAACAACGATAAATTTCTCCAGGACCTGCTCTCCGCCTACAATCTGCTGATGCTGCCGCTGATGCTCGCTGCAGCTCAGGCTGTAGGTGAGTGTGGTGTGCCGTGTGCGGTGATGTTTAGTAATGCTCGCTAGTCGAAATTTGAACAAGACTTTCAGCTTCAGCGACGCCCTTACACTTCTCCGGCAAGGCCGATGGCTGCTCCTCGACGTTGACGTCATCTCCTTGTGAGAAAACGTCAACTGAACCATCCTACGCGGAACCCTCCTCGACCCGAAATCCATCTCGCGAGCGTCAAATCAATGATTTTGACGCCATTCTTGGTCGTTGAAACGCATACAGTATCCCCCCCCCCAAAACTACCCCTTTCCCGAGAGATCAAAGATCAATCCGAACCTACATCAGAGTATCCGATAGCGCATTGTGAAGGCTTCTACCCCTTAATTAGTGTTGCCTGATAGAATAGTGCCCTCTCCATTCTGCACACTATCTCGCAACTAAGGGTGACGAGTCAGTGTGCAAAATGGAGAGAGCTAAATTCGCTGCGGTAGCGCTACCATGCACTTTTCAACGGTTATTTCCGGTGGTTTTCCCTCTTTCATGTTGATAAAATGTTTCGTATTCTGAATATTTTTGAAAAAGTATCTGCACGGGGTGGGATCCGAACCGACGCACCCATACTGGTATCAGGTCACCCAGAAGGCACTGAACTCGTGAGAAAGCTGTGCGGTTGATTCTAATGCCTCTGGTATTGCTCCACTAATAGTCACAAACGAGTATGGCTGAAACTTGCTCGAATTTCGGTGTGTTTAATGTATGTTTCACTGTGATCATTAAATCGAAAATTTCGACTCTCTGACAATGGTGATCTGATATGTGTCACGGGGAAAAAACAACGCCGAGTCACAACGAAATGGTGCAGCTGAATCTTCGATTCTTGACGCACTTTCGAGAGAAATGGCATGGCATCAGCCTAACTGTAGATGCGAAGAAGGGACGTAGCACAGTTTCCCTTTCTTTCCCACAATCGCACTCTTTCCCTTTCTCCGCGCCTTTTCAAACATGCGCGGATGAGAGCCGTAATATTGTGAAGAATGTGCAGAATGGAGAGAACATAGATTACATCTCTCTCTCTTTCTGGGTTACCCGCGCTACACAAGCGCCTCGCGAAAAAAAACATCATAGGAGTGCAGGCAAAAGGGCTGATACTTATGATGGCAAATCGGCATCGGACTCTCCTAAATTCGCACGCTCTCTCGCCGGTCAGAGAAACGAGAGAGCACGCGGAATGAGGAGAGTCAGAGGCCGATTTGCAACCACTAGTTGACATACAGTCTTCTTTAGTCGACTGGTCGAATAGAAACTCTCGCCATTCTGCACACACTCTCATCACTGAGCCATTATGTGATTGTTGTCTCTAGCGGAAGAACACCGAACAGTTTATTACAATTAAAATTATAAACAATAATATTATTATTATTCCCTCCTGAAAAAAGCCAGTGTCGATTTTCTTCCCGTTCCTGCATGGAGTGTGTCCGGTTGGTCTCGGGTGAACTGGGCCAGGCCCCTGCAAATATTAATATATATTTTTTTTAGAATAAGCAGGGATTCCTGATCATCACAGTGCGGTAGATAGTTATTATTTTCTTTCTCGTTCAATGAAGCAAAATCAAAAGAGCGGTGCGCTTCAACATCTGACGCAAGGATGAAACATAAATCAACCGCGCCGAAAGGGAGGGATCAAATGTTTCTCAATGAAGAGAATTGTCACTAAAGCTTCGTACTCTTGGGGGATAAAATAACGACATGTTCAGAATAACTTGATAGAAACGCACTATTATTGCTCAAAATTCGATCAATTATTATGCAAAGCGGAAAGCGGTGATGGAAATAATCGTTGAAATACCCCTGATACTTTTCATTTGCAGCGGTGATTTATGTTTCAGCCTCGCTTAAAATGTGGAACCGCGTAACTCGATCAATTACGATTTACCAAACAATACTAAAAGGATCAAACAGTACTGACGTTTTCAAATTCGGGAACCCAACATTCGCCCGATAATTAGTCTATTTTATCGAAACACTCGATTATAATAAATGGGTCAACCTTTTTTAAGATAAAAACGGTAAAAACTGCTCAGATTTGGAAACACGACATTGATTTGGTCCCACGTTCCTTCCAGACCGAGGAAAGGCACCTCGAAAGTGGAGAGCTTGACTTGATTAGTATTTAATTATACCTTAATTAGTAATTAATTAATTAAACTATTTTTGATTGAACGGATGGCTGGTACATCAGAGATTCTGAGATTACCGTAAAACAATCAATCGTGATTGGACCCCCAAGATACCGGTACCCTCGAGCCATTTGACGAGTGAGGTCTTCGTTCCCCTCGAAAAGGAAACGCCGTTGTCGCGCGAACGATCAAAGGTCGTGTGGGTGCCTGAAAGAGAGGGGTACGGTAGGGATTAGGGTATGAGATTACGGTAGTCTGTGGTACGGTAATAAGATGGGTATGGTAGTGCAATGGTTAATGTAGACAGGGGTACGGTAATGATGCCGGATCGGGTACTAGCTCTCTCCAATCTGCACACTCTGACCAGCAAAACCAACGAGTGTGCAGAATAGAGAGAGTACTATTAAATCAGGCAAAACTATCGGGTACGGTACAACAGGGATCGCGGTGGCAAGCGGAGCTCAATGAACGGTAACGGGTTTACAGAAGTGAACACTTTGTTTTTTCATATCAGGAGCAAACGAATTATTGAAATAAGGGCGTTCTTCGAAATTTGAAGTGATTAGAAACACAAACGAATCCGCTAAAATATCTGTGTGTCTCCTTACTGAAATTCAGCATTTCTCCAACATTAATGAGATAAATGCCATAAAGTAATGACCGACCGAGTGGATCGTATCCGTAGAATACTCCCCTCACTAGCGGGAGTGGGGCGTAGTCTCTTCATGTAGCAGGGGTGAGATCCAGCAGAGGTTGCCAGATGAGATGGAATTTCGCCTGCCATTTGGAATAGCGAAATTTTGACTACGCATTTGCTTCTGATACTACGTTGCAAATTCACCAGAAACTCATTACCCTAAAGGATTTCTGAATTGTGCGAAATTGCATTTCTTTCGAATACGCTTCACTAGTTGTATGTGCGACGGATGGAACCAATTGGATCAATCTTGGCTTGCTCTCTTTTTTGATAACAAAAAAAAACGAATCTTTGGACTGGCAGTTGAGATGTCTGAGCAAAAAACTATCTATCATAGATGCGGCAACTATTTTTTTTAAAATCTGTTTAAACCCTCTCACTTCCGAAGTTTAGCTCATCTCCTCTGGTAATTGACATAGGATAGAACTCGCTCCAATAGTTAATACAGTCCAATAGTTAATGCAAAGCTAAGTCCAACTCCTCACCTCTGACAATTGGCCCCTTTTCGGACGAGATTTTGTCCGGTTTACACTGCCAGTCCATGATCCATCGAAGGCGCAGGCATTCACAGGCGTTAACGCACGTTGTATCCGTTTCCAGAGATGATCTTTGATCTTCACGTTCGATTTCCGCAGTGAACTCTGAGAGACATAAAATGGCAACTGTTCGAATACGTTTCATTGATGTTATTTACAATCAGCGAAATATATCACAATAATAATTCGATGGCATATTCGATGGCATACAAAATTTAATAGATCCAAATACCTTTTGAAAATAGGAAAGAATAGCACCTTGCACGTAGTGTAGCATTTCTCAAGTGCTCGCCCGCTTCTTCGCCCGCCGCGGGCCAAGCGATCAATTGACGACGAATCTGAGCAGAGATCAAAGAGCATACTACAAACATACTAAACTGCACAGAAAAAACTACAAAGATCAAAAATCATACTACAGAGACCAAACTCTAAAGATCAAAGATCGGATCTCACGTGGTTGATCGAAGGCAGCACGCGATCCGAGCAGTAAGCCTAGTAGCGCTCGCAGATGATGCCAACTTGGGAAGGAGAGATCACAGATCACAGATCAAACTACAGAAATCAATGAGCAAACTACAGAGATCAAATATCACAAGGTCCAACCTCCTCATTGTACATGGCGATGTTGGAGCGGCGGCAGTAGTAGATGAATGAAAAAAACTCGATCTCTTAAGTGAAAAGGCGGAAGTAGGGTTGGCAGCAGTCCAAACTAAGCCCAAAAAGCGATATGAAGTCGGTATGCTACGGGGTAAATTAGAGAAACGTGCTGGAAATGCGGCAGGAACTGCTTGCACTGCTCACTTAGAGTCGTGGCGGGGCTGGAAAATTTGAGCCAGAAATGACGGAGCAACTCTCTCCATTCTGCACACTCTCTAGACGATCTGACCGTCGAGAGAGGTATAGAAAGCGCTCAGAATGGAGTGAGTGAGAGAACCGACACGACATATCACTACAGACAATGTTTTAGGAGAGTTTTTTTGTTTGTTTTCTTTTGAACACGAAAACCTCGAATGATCAAATCGACAGATTCCTCATATAATTTCATTCCCTCGTAAAACATATCCATTAGAGAGACAAATCGAAACCGGACGCTCGATAATTTCGCGTGCCCTCTCGTTTTTATGATGATCGGTGAGAGATGTTTTGAAATCGGGTCGTTTGCGATTTGGCATTACTAATATCCCGTTCCGATGTGGAATCTGTGAAATTCTCTGAGAAGCAAAGTCATGCTCCACTCGGTGATCACATCTGATAATAGTCAGTAGTGATGACGAATCGAGACCGAGCTGCTCTCCTCAATCTCCATGCTCTCTCGTTTCCCTAACCAGAGAAAGAGCAGGCGAATAGAGGAGAGCTCGATGAATAGTGCTCTCTCTCTCTCCATTCTACACACTCATTCGTCGATCAGAGCATCAACACATAAAACCAGAAAGCAATTGTTAGATACGGATGCACTAGTGTTTGGGATTAGTTTTTTTTAGCAGAAGATGAGCGATTCCATTGAACCAATGACTTTCCCAGCGAAGATACGTGCGTTCTGAAAAGTATTTTTACTTGCAGCGAAATTCGAGAAGTGAAAAGTGAAACTGACAGGGAAGAGAGGGGTCGGACGCCTCCCCCCTTTATTTAATTAATAAATTAACCTATTATTTTTGCCGCTCTTTCAATATGAAAAATACGTGAAAAAAGTTTTAAAATGCAAGTGGAAATAACTACATTTGATTGAGGGAATGAAGGAGTCCTAACCGTTTCTACAACATTTAAATAATCACTAGCCTTTCCCGGAGAGCGATAATGATGTAACGGCAAAGAACACGAAAATCAGTCGTTGCCGCATCTCTTGAGATCCTTTTCCTTCCCCTTTCCCTCTCTCGTGTTTTTTCTTGTATCTTGGCAGATTCCCGTTTGGCAGATAACTAGCTTATCCCTTGCGCTGGTATCGACTCTCTCCATTCTGCACACTCTCTCGTTTCTCTGACCGACGAGAGAGTGTGCAGAATGGAGAGAGCCAAAACGGAAACGAGCTCTTCCCTATAGGGATGGCAATATGCGAGAATTGAATACGGTTCACGACCGATGTAAACTCGCTCGGGAAAGGATGAGTTCGATCCAGTCTGGACATCGTGGGGAAAAACAACAACCATTATCACAATCAACTGTTTCCGTGTCGAATCATCACTTTCCTCAACGTCTATAATGTGTCAGAGCAGCATAATGTGATTATCGTTGTCCAAATGAACCGCAGCACCCTTGAATTACTTTCGCTTGACACCTCAATATTGACTCTTCTTCGCATTCAGCCTTGCGAACTCAATCAAACCCGTTCGGATCCTTTATTCACTGCGCTCTATCAATTCCTCCTACTCTCTCGCTGGTCAGAGAAGCGAGAGAGCGCGTGAATTGAGGAGAGTCGTTTGTCTGCTCTAACTGACTCCTCATTGACTACTCAGCCTCACAGCGGGGTGTCGGGCAAGTTGCCTGTCTCTCTCCAATCAGCACACTCTCTCGTCGGTGAGAGAAGAAGAGAGATAAGGGGAAACGGAGAGAGGACAGACAGTGGATATTCGTGGAGAGAAAGATCACAGTGGGGGATTGACGGATGTGTAAACTGACTCTCTTCTAGTAAGTAGGTTTCGAGAGGCGAGTAAGTAAGTTATAGAGTTAGGAAAGGACAGTATGGAGGAAGATCTGAGGGATCCGGAGATATACAAAATAAGAGAGATCGACTCTCTATTCTTCACAATTCCTCCGATCCTTATTATAGTTGTCGGATCGAATAGTACTCTCTCCACTTTGTGCACTCTCTAATTTGTCAGAGAAATGAGATAGTGTACAAAATGGAGAAGGCTACTATTCGATCAGGCATTACTCGAGCCTAGTTTGTTATAGAAGCAGTGCATTAATATTATCGCATCCGGCAAAGAACAAAGTCTGCAATCTACATTGTTTCTGGTTGGAATTCGGAACCAGTGTTTCGAGATCGACTAGCAGCTCTCTCCATTCTGCACACTCCTTCGTCTTTCTTTCCGGAGCAAAATAGTGTGCAACCTTCAGAGAACGCATTCGACCCAGATCAAAGATCAATTGACTCGCACTCGTTTGGCCACCCATCCCCCAATTGGCCTCTAAAAGGTGTCATCAAAAGAACGGAGAAGGGGGGAGCGCTAAACGATCTCAGATCACAGGGGGGTAATCATCTCTCCCACACAAATCATCACGAAATGAACTGGCCCGGTCTCGGAAGTACGGTAGTCATTCGAAAAATGATTTCCCTCGGTAAAAATGTCGCCCATCATCGCCACAATGTGCCAGTATTCCCTCTATATAGCCGATGAAAGAGTGTGCAGAATGGAGAGAGCGAAATATAAATTGCAACGGTATTGCAAAAATTGAAGTCTAATCTGGAATGTCATAAGCAAATGTTGTTTTATGCTAATGTTGTATTGTTTTTGTCCAATTCTCGCTTTCGATTACTGTAATCGATAACTCTTGCGAGAGAACTACGAACTGATGATTTACTGAACTGCTGATTGAGAAGGGAAGAAAAGGACGAGGAGTACGGTAGATTTATGACCGGCCACTCTCGATTGAAAGAGTACGGAGTGTAATAGTACTTCTCTCCGAGTGAACGATGATAATTTCAGTATTCGATCGACCTTCTCGCTACCGTACTCCCTTCCCGAGAGGAAACGACGCATAAATCAGCGAATCCATCATCTAGCACTTCACTAATGAACAAAACGGGTGTGAGGCCAGATTGAGGATGAGAGATAATCGAATGCGAGAGAGACAGAGTGACGAGAAATCAGGCGAAAAGAGGAGAGTGCAGAGAAATCCTTGAGTTTCGCATTGTGCCAGTCATTAGAAAATAATGGGATGAATGGAAAGAAGAGGAAAGCGAGGAAATTATTAGTTGTGAATTAGAAGAATGAGAGGGATACGGTAATGCATGAGTTATGTGGGAAAGATGAAGATGAAGGAAGTTCCTTTCATAGAATGAATTGATGACTGGAGCGTCTGATTCAAAGTGCGACTGACAAATTCCATGAGTATGTGTGATATAGTGATGTCGTTTCGGTTTTCGACTCTCTTCATTCTGCACACTCTCTCGTTTCTCTGTCCGGTGAGATAGTGTGTAGAATGGAGAGAGTCGAAACCGAATCGACATCACTAGTATGATATCGCATAATTCAATATTCATTCTTTCTTCATCTCTCTTTCATCTACGACTCTGTCATGTAATCGTCACTAGCCCAGTAAAATCAGTGCAAATACATTCCTTCGTTGTACTTTTTGGTATAATTTTATCAAACATTGGATTTGTGAATGCAGTGAAATAATAACATTATCAACTGAAATAGCTCGATATCGGGAAGCAGAGATGGACAATTGTCAAAACCCGAGAATATCTAACAAGGGAATGACCAGAACTCACATATCCCGATTCCCTTCATTTCTCCATGACAGAAGGTACCCCCCAAGAGTATCTCATGGCCGTTTTCAAAAGTTGCCCAATCCTTCTAGAAATCGATATATGATGCTTTCAATTTTTGCCATTGATTTCCAATAAGAATTTGCATGCGCCATCATCTCCTTGTTGATGGTCGATTTCATCGGCTTCGGTGGCCGAGTGGCAGTGAGTTGAAACTGGGGATCGTGGGGTTGCTGATACTGATCCTGGTGTGGGCATTTTTTGTTTTGCTTCTATTTGGAGCATTTATCGATCGATTTTTATACGTATTCATGTGTTTTGCTCGAATTTCGAACATGTAACAGTTTTATTCAACAATTGTGGTACGCAATGATGTAACATTCGAAGCACCAGGTCTTTTCGCACATTGGGCATAGGATGAAATTCAACGACTTACAACCAACAGAGGAACAGGCCTTGGTATTGACACCACGAGGAAAGCAATACTCGACTGGGGTTTTGAAACGGGCAGAGGGAGGGGAATCGAGTTAAACCAGCGGCGTGCCATGCGTATATAATCATAGGCTTGAAGAGGGGAGCACGCATGATTTTGAAGGACAGGGAAATGAGCTTCAAAATGTTGTCTCTCAGACCATGAAGCTTGAAGGCGTGGGACTGGATTCGTCTAACTAGTCCCTTGAAGGGTCGGAAAAAATAAACGTCAAGGGGCTGGCAAATGCCAGTGGCACCAGCGGGTATCTGCCTAGTGTGCAAGGTCTTGCCAGGGGGGAGGGAGGAATCGATGGCATTCTTGTCGCGGAAGCTGGTCCACGAATCCAGAAGAATGCAGAGGTCGTTGGAGGCGATCGAAGAAGTGAAGATGCACTGGAACATAAATCATTAGATGGATAACGATGATATAATGGTGATAAGGGGAAATGAAGAGACAATTCTCACCTTCGCTATCCATTCCTTCATGTGGTTCTTCGTCATTATGTGCGAAGTTCCGGCACAGACGACGAGATTGGAGGCGCTGAAGATCCGCTTGGTCCGGTTCCTGAAGTACCACGAAGAGGAAGTCCCCCATCGATCCGTCGGCAAACACCAGTGGCATCACAGTGTAGGAGTGAGTGAGAGACGCTGCAGACTGAACCACTCGAACGACGATCTTCTCCCCGATCGGAGCGACTCCTGAACAACGGAAATCAGAACAGAACTTTGTATAGCACTCTATCTAGGGTCATTCTCACCTCTTGAAATGCAATTCCTTGAGAAATCCGGATTGGTCGGCGTTGCAGATTTGATCAAGTGGGCGCGTCTTCATTTCCTCCTTGATACCAGCAACGAAGTCTGCCGCCTCCTTCTAGATTCTCGCATCATCCACGTGATTTTTCTTCGACACGAACTTCGTAGTCCTCCGAGATCCGAGCCGTGTCTTCCTCTTGAACCGAGTCACCCACGATTGCGATGCATCGAAGTTGGCCAGGTAGTTCTTCTCCCGGTTGATGTTGTTCGCCATGACTTGAAGATCGACATCGTGCAGGGAGAAGCCTGATGATTCATGACTCATAGGTAGAAACTACCACGAAAATACACATAATAAAATAACGTACCGTCTTCCATCGCCTCGATTGCCTCCTTGTACAGATCATCGGAAATGCATTGAAGAGCGATGATGCGTCCCGCCCGTCGATTCGAAGACTCGTCAGCCTCCTTGGTGAACTGCTCCATCTTGCGAAGGTCGTAGTCATTGCCGATGAAGCGATGATGGTGCTTCATCACTGAGATCGATGAGCCTTCGTGGTAGTCGAGCGGTAGAAGCGTGCAGCCACCACAATCTGCAACAGATAGCAGTGATACAACGAGGAAATAGGGGTAGGGAGCACAACATAGCGGGACAGATAGAATACAAAACTGACCGATTCGAGTGTGGCACACCCTTTGGAGAAGTGGAAGCGCTTGCGATCGGGTGGAGGGTCGTTCACCAGATCGAGGTCGTCTTCATTCCAGTCGGGATCCGAATCATCTTGGTCTTGTTGATCCAATGGCACCAGCTCCTCTTCTTCACCGTACACGAGACCATCGAGAGCAGCCTGTGAAAAAAAACATCAGAAAATATCCCAAAAGAACAACCGACCAACAACCAGAACACGAGAGGAAAACTGACCTGTTTGAGGAGGAAGGCGAAGGTGCTGGCTAGCTTGTGTTCCTCCCGGGTGGCACCAGATAGACCCGAGTCGAGACCGAGATCATGAGCGAGAAGAGCGACGACACGAGAAGGGGAGACCATGGGAGGTGTGAAGTTGCAACCGTTTTGGCCATTTTATAGGCTGCGTCCAGACATCTTTACATAGTGCTCTTCATGCTAATGGACAAATCCGCCAAATCTTTCCATACAAAGAAACATGCACATATTTGCTTTGAATGTTACATCATTGCGTACCACAATTGTTGAATAAAACTGTTACATGTTCGAAATTCGAGCAAAACACATGAATACGTATAAAAATCGATCGATAAATGCTCCAAATAGAAGCAAAACAAAAAATGCCCACACCGGGATCAGTACCAGCAACCCCACGATCCCCAGTTTCAACTCACTGCCACTCGGCCACCGAAGCCGATGAAATCGACCATCAACAAGGAGATGATGGCGCATGCAAATTCTTATTGGAAATCAATGGCAAAAATTGAAAGCATCATATCTCGATTTCTAGAAGGATTGGGCAACTTTTGAAAACGGCCATGAGATACTCTTGGGGGGTACCTTCTGTCATGGAGAAATGAAGGGAATCGGGATATGTGAGTTCTGGTCATTCCCTTGTAAGCTGTAATCAAATATCGAAAATCGGTAACTCTAATTGACCTTATGAATTAGAAACGGAAAGATACAAGAGTGAGCAATAAGGGGAGAGGAATCAATGGGAAAAAGAAGTGATAGCATTGACTGATCGACAACTGGGCAGAGATCAGTGATCAATCAACGGCCGAAGACCTGTCTCTGAATCCTCTTCATATTATCCATTGCCTCCATCACCTCGGGGAAACGTTCTCTGAGATTTCTCTCGGCAATTGGGAGTTTTTCGCGAAGGCGAGTCATTTGTTTTCGAGTGAGAATCTGGAACCAGAATTTTATTACGCCGGCGCTACGCGTCATCAGGACGTATTTCGCGGTTGTCACAGTGTGTGCAATGAGCGAACTGGCGCATTCCAATGATGAAAAATCGGAAACGACTCTCCTCTATTCACACATTCTCTCGTTTCTCTGACCAGCGATGTAGTGTGCAGAAGGGAGAAAACATAAAACCGAAATCATAGCACTAGCACATACCATCTCGTAGGCGAGCATCGTCATGTGTTCGATTCCTATGAGCCTTCTTACACAATCACTGATACTATTCACGACCGCTTCACACTAAAACCCCGCTGATTCCTTGCACCACTTCTTCTTCAAGCATTCTGAGCTGCCCAATTTATCATTTCCCCTTTTTTTGCTTTCTTGGGATCAATAAATATCTCACCCTGCCGCCAGATGCATCACTAGTAGGTAGTTGAGGAAGAGCTTGAGTGGCGAGAGACGGCGAGTCGCGTGCAGAGAGAACACACGGCCGATCGCGATTCTTGCAGAAAATATCGATTTATTTCCAATTCATAAATTATAGATTTATTTAAAATGATAAATCATCTAATTTCGTCTCATCAACTTATTCTACGGCGAGCCACCCCTTAACACAAGTGCTGACTGAGAGGCGAATTTAGACTAGCAGGAGCATTTTAATTTCAGACTCAATTGAAACGCAATAGACGATATCTGATACAATAGATTCTTGAGTGATCAGGGTTGCTAAATTTAAAACGTAACAAGTATAAATATCAATGAACATTTCGACAACTGATGGACCAGAGCATTACTGTTCCCGGTTCAGATGAAAGTCTATGGAATTATAAAGATAAAATATTTTAAAATCTCTCTTGATTGCATAGTAGTGATGTTGTTCGGTTTATAGCTCTCTCTCCATTCTGCACACTATCACGTCGGTCAGAGTGACGAGAGAGTGTGCGAAATGGAGAGAGTTACTATTCCATCCTTCACAACTAGTCACTATCACGAACCTGCGGTGAGCACGCCCAGGAAGGCCACAGTAGCCGCAAGTTATCTGAAAATGGCAATTAATTGGTCTGCATGTTGTCACAGGTGACCAACGATTGAAACACCCACTGACGTGGAAATCTATTCCTTAATCTGCTCAGATTTATCGCATTTTATGAAGACAAAGATCTGACTTCTTTATTGGTTCATTAACTATTCATTCGAGTGCGACGCTCGCTCAAAGGTCGGTCGGTTCGCATAAACGCGCCGCTCTCGTTTCTCCTCCCAAGCCGGATTGGTCACCGTGGGAGGGTATGACCAAATCATGGCAAGCCTTATCATCGCTACGCTCAACTGCCTATCTCTGTGCCATGACTCAAGGATCACTGAACTGGAGAACGCACTCAGCAATATCAACTTCCACGTTCTGGGTCTGTCCGAAGTAAGAAGACCAGATGAAGCCTCAATTGATCTACTCAAGTCGGGAAGCGTACTCTATCACACGCAACGGCAGCAGAATCGTATGGCCGGAGTGGGGTTTGTCGTGAGTGGGGAAGCTAAGCGGATGGTAGTGAGATTTGGCGGCTTAACTCCTAGGGTCTGCTTTCTTGACGTGGAGGTACCGAACAACGAGCTTATTCGCATTTTCCAGGTCTACGCGCCTGCCAGTTCGAGAGATGACTCGGAGTTCAGTTATTTTCTCGATCAGCTCGAAGCAGCGTACAACGCGCCTGTGTCTGGAAGCCACCGGTACCGATTCGTGCATAAGGTCATGATGGGTGATCTCAATGGGAAAATTGGTTGTCGTCAGTTGGGGGAAAACTCTGTGGGGGCATTCGGGTATGGGGATAGGAACAACAAAGGGCAAATGGTTGTGGATTTGTGTGAGAGGCTTCATCTCAAGGTGGGTAACTCCTTCTTTCGGAAAAGGACAATCCGCAAGTTCACTTGGGTTTCACCAAATGGGTTATCAGCAAATGAGATCGATTTCATCTTGTATCCTAGGGGAATGGCAGTGAGGGATGTCGGAGTGATAAATCGATTCGATTTTACCACTGATCACCGACTCGTTAGAGCTTCCATCTCATTCCCTCGCCGTTTCCCTTGGAGAAAGGAAACGACCGGTCAGGGTGATTCGCACCTCGAAAATGGACTGTTTAAACTCAGTCTACGATTAGAGTTACAAAGTAGAGGAGCGGATCTTAGGTACGGTAACATTGTGGATGCGATTAGAGGGGCGGGGAAAATTGCAACGGTTTATACACCTAGGGATGGAGGACTATCACAAGCTACAAAGGATCTACTAGCGGGACGAAAGGATTATAAGATGCAGTCAGCCGGTTTGCCTCGCTTACAGTGGCTGCTTCTAAACAGATCGATCCGTCAATCTTTCAGAAATGATAGAGAACGGTCGTATCTAAGTTACGTCAATGCAGCCATTGCGAGCGGGAAAAGCTATAAGAAGGCTGCTGCAAGAATTGCTGTAGGGAAAGGTAGAATTCACAAAATTAGGGATGGGTCGGGTAATTGGGAATGCACACAATTGGGTATAGAGAGGGTCTTCCAAGCATTTTATAACGATTTGTATGAAGGGGACGGAGGAATAGGATATAGAACACTAAGAGTAAGGGACCCATTCATTCCCTTGTGCGTTGCTGAAGTGGAACAAGCACTTCGACATTTCAAGTCAGGTAAAGCACCGGGAAGGGATGGGATCACTGGTGAGATGTTGAGGGCGGGATCTGACTACTTAGCTCCATTACTAACAGAGGTATTTAACAACATACTAACCGGAAGTGTCCCAAAGGGGTTTGGTGACTCGCGCACTATTCTGCTGCCTAAGACAGGTGATAGTTCTCTCGTTAAAAATTACCGGCCAATCAGTCTGCTGCCTGCTTTGCAGAAAGCCCTCACCGGTCTTTTGAATACGAGACTCGCACCTATCCTGGATAGCAGTAGGAGTTGGGAACAAATGGGATTTAGACAGGGACATTCTACGGTAGATGCTATTCACACTCTCAAAACGGTAGTCACAAACTGCATTGATCATCGCTTGCCCATTTATCTACTTTTCGTTGATATTTCTAAGGCTTTTGATTCGGTTTATGTTGATGCTGTCTATAAGGCTCTGGAGGTGGAAGGTGTTCCGTCGGAAGTGGTTTCATTCCTAAGTTCCCTCTCTCGGTGTAGCAAAAGTGCAGTCTTAGTGAATGGAAAGGAAGTGGAAATCAATGTTGGAAGAGGGGTTAGACAAGGAGACTGTTTACAGCAGTCTTGGATATGGCATTCCGTCAATTAGACTGGGCGGGAAAAGGGATTAACATCAATGGGCGATTCCTCTCTCATATTCTCTTTGCCGATGACGCAGTGCTCATTTCTCACGATGAGCGACAAATTCAATCGATGGCAATAGAGTTGGAGAGGGAATTAAAAAGGGTGGGGCTTCATCTTAACGGTGATAAAACTGTGGGAATGTCTTCGAAGGGTAATCCCAGGGATGTCAGAGTTGCGGGGAAGATTGTGGGTATCAGAAAAGAGGTGGTCTATTTGGGAAGCATCATTACTATCAATGGGAAGGAGGAGAGGGAGATTGGCCGGCGAATTCAGGCCGCATATGGGACTTTCCACAAGCATAGATCATTCCTAGTGAATAGATCTGTCCCAATGGTTCATAAGCGCCGTCTTTTCAATGGTTGTATCATTCCCGCCTTCCTATACGCATGTGAAACATGGGCCTTGACCAAAGCACAAAGTGAAAGATTATCGGTGGCCCAAAGACGCATGGAGCGTTGGATGGTCGGTTGCACTGTCTTGGATCATGTCTCGAACGAAAGGCTGCGTGGACTCACTCAGGTCAGAGACGTTGTTCGTACCGCCTTGAAAAGAAAGTGGCTCTGGGTGCATAAAGTTGCTAATGATCATGACTTGAAGTGGAGCAGAACTGTGATCGATTGGACTCCACGAGGGCCTAAGCGAGGACGCGGAAGACCGCCCACAAGATGGAACGATCTCTTCATGCGAACTATCGGACCTACATTCCTGAGACAAGCAAGAAATCATGAATGGCCCGCCATGCACATCAGAGCCTACTCTTGATAAATGTGTTAAAATCCAAAAATCCAATCCGTAAATAATCAACCAGCGTAACCCCCCCCCCCCCTCACCTTGTCATAGTTCGCGACGCAATTCGGGCAAAAGACATCGAATGTCCTGCAATTATTAATATTAATTAAATTAAGTATTATTTTACCATATTTAATTCGACATAGCAACGCTCTTTCCTGCGAATACTGCAAATTTGAATTTTTGGCGGATAAGAAATATCCAACGGTGTCAATTTTCTCGCTATTCCGTTCCGTATCGACCAAACTATGACATAGCGGCTAAATATCACTAAAATGAGGCGAAACACTTTATCACTCACTAAATATTGCTAGTATTGCTAGTGAAGCCATTTCAGCGCTGGCTCTCTCCATTCTGCACACTACTTAGTTTCCCATACAAGCGAGATAGTGTGCAGAATGGAGAGAGCCTTATTGGCTAGTGATAACTCTATCTTCACCTGTTGCCTTCTCGGTGTCGTTCTCGTAGGCCTTATCGGGCAGCAGCTCCAACATCGAACGCACCCACGACCACGCGTCCGAGAACTGAAGAAAGAGAGATTAAAGATCAGTTATGAGGCGATAATCCAGATCTCTGGTGGTAATAGCATTTCTGAACCCACGCAAAATAAGCTGAACAGGAGGAAATCAAAAAATATTCATTTATTTGTTTTCAGAATATTCCCGGCCATTCTTGGCTGCATGGTGGTTACTTATCTTTCATCAAAGGTCGTGAAATGTTGAATCCCAGTTACAGAACTCTCTAATCATGTAAAATACCGTACTCTCTACCCTTCCCATGATATTCAATATATGCATACATAGTGTTCTGAATGGGCCCGGTGAGTCAGAGTTGTAGGAGCGCCACTTCCCTATGTAGACTGTGCAAAATTAATAGGTGGTAGACAAAAGATTCTGATAACTTCATCAAAACAACGTGTTCCTGGTAGATTCTGGCTGCTTCAGTCAAACAAAAGCGTTGTCACATCAGTCTTCTACAATTAAGTGCTGAGTACTGGTTCCAGCTCACAGTGGATGAATTCATATCTCCTCCTCCTCCTCTTCCTCTTCAGTCAGTCCTCACTCGTCCTTAGAGGACTTTCCGGCTGCACGACTTTTACAGCTGCGTGGGCGGAGTCTGGAGAGAGATCAGAGATCATCGATGACGTAATCGACAGCACAACATGGGAGAAATCATTGAATCACGATTAATAATTTATTTGAATAGGAAATGGCTGACAGATCGAATCTGCTGGTTCAAGAGACTATTACAGATTACTCGCAACCAGAATATCCCTGGTACAAAAATCGCACAAAACTCGAGCTCCACGCATCCCAAAAAAACACCACAATTCAAACTTGATTATAAAATTCATATTTTTGCTTCACAGTAAGTAAGATCTCCGATTACTTTCTCCTAATATTTAAAAAATTTCTCCTTAACCATTTATTCGACTCGACAGTTCATTCCACGCGAAAAACTTCCAAGTCGTTTTTCGAGAAATCGACTTGCTCTCTCCATTCTGCACACTCCCTCTTCGTTCAGACAGCATTAGAGAGTGTGCGAAATCGAGAGTTGGATCAAACTACAAAGACCACCTACTTGTTGTATGTCGTCGCATTCCATGCATAAGAAGCATTCCAGGGACTTCGTGTAGCTGGAATTATTAAATTACTTACAAAACATAATCTCAATGATCGAGTCGTATATTTTTTTTTACTAAACATGTAGTGAAACAAGACCCGACAATAGATCGGAAATAATTTTTTTCCGATTATCAATAAATTCAACACCACGGCGTGCAATAATGATCTATTGACTGACTTATCGCTTAGCGATGAGGAATCGACCAGGCATCAAAGACATTTCTCGCAATAGGAATTTTCCATGAGACAATTGGATTGAAAAGGTATAGATTAGCAATTGCTTCATTAGAAATTAACTCTCCGTTGTGCACACTATCCCCCGGGCGAAGCAACAAGACGACAAAATAATGTGCAGAAGGAAGAACATTTTTTTGCGAAACCGTCCCTATTATAGCTACATTGATTCTGTCTCTCTCCAATCAGCACACTCTATCGCCGATATCAGCGACGACGGAGTGTGCAGAATTGAGAGAGCTGAAAACCGAGACGACATCGGTAATTGAAAGAGAGAACTAGAGAGATTAACTATAACAATAAAATCGATATAGCCTGGATGCCACTCCCGTGTCCGCTCCGCCCAACTACGTCAACAACACGAGGAGACACTAGGTACGCGGCAGCAAGGGCACCCCCACCCCCCTCATGTCTCTTTCGTTACCTTTCTCCCCTCGTTCCCCTCTACCAGTCAGTCAATCGATAACCCAATTTGCATCTCCCCGTCGCAAAGTGCACGCGCACCCCTCTAGTCCCGATCCCCCAGTCTCTATCTACTATGCAAATGCGCGCTCGATTCGTTGCAAGTCGCCCCAGCTTTCCTTTCTCCTCTCTAGCTCTCTCTATCGTGTAATTTGCATTTCCGAGACTTGGCTTAATCCTTCTGATAGCGACTCATTTCTAGTTTGTGGATACCCTGAGTATTTCCCCTTTCGATGTGATCGTATTATGACTGAGGATTACGGTAGAGGTGGTGGCGTCGCCTGTTTAGTACATAACTCACTTAGTCCCGTGCATATTTCCTCTTTTTCCTCCGTTCTTATTGAATCCTGTATAGTAGATCTGAACGTGCCTTTCACTTCCTCATTTCCATTTAGAAAAATAAGAATTGTCACTGTTTATCGCTCTCCCACCTCCCCCACTAACTCTCTTATTGCACTCCTTTCTCATCTAGAAACGCATATTTCCACTGCATTCCCGTGCGTCATTCTTGGAGATTTCAATTTTCCAAGTATTGATTGGACAACCCTCTCTTCTCCTGTCCACAGTGATCTTCTCGATTTCATTTCCGACAATCATTTTACGCAATATGTAACTTTTCCATCTAGACTACACAATTATCTTGATCTTGTCTTTAGTAATAAGGATGTAATTCGTAATGTATCTCCTTCCACACCACTTAGCGACCATCTTTCTGTGATTTTTAATCTCTACATCCCCCTTCCTCCACCCAAACAGTATGTCCCATCTCGTCTTTATAAATTTGCTGATTGGAACTCAATTAACTCAGTAATTTTCACCCATGATTGGACCCTTGCATTAAGTGGATTAGACGTTCATCAAGCTTATGAATATTTCGTTTCCTTTATCAGTAATATTCTCGATTCCTTTGTCCCTCTTTCAAAACCCTCCCCTTTCTCTAGATACCCTAAATCCCTCAAGATCCTTTACAGTAAGAGTAAAAACTTAACCCGCATCGCCCCAAATAGCAATGCCTCTTCTAAAATGACAGATAGATTTAACACTGCCCTTAACCGTTTCCACTGTACTCTCGAAAATCGTATTGTAAATTCTTCTAATCCTAAGCTCTTCTACAAATATTGTAATAGTAAACTCACCGCTCCCAAAACCACACCATCTGGTATAATTGATTCTGACGGAACCCTATTGTTGACAAATAATTTAAAATGTATTGCTTTCGATCGATTCTTTTGTTCAGTCTTCACTCATCCTCAGTCTTCCCCACTCCCTCAGCCTTGTCCCTCTATTATTTTTGACGTCCCGTTTGTTTCACACTTAGATATTATCTACGCTCTAAGCAAACTTGCTCCTAAGGTTAACGTTTCTCCTGATCATATCCCGAGTATAGTCCTCACTAAATGTCGAGAATCCATTATCTCTCCTCTCCTTATTATTTTCAATAAGTCTCTCCTCACATGTCAAGTCCCCTCTCTCTGGAAACACGCACTTGTTAAACCAATTCCAAAGAAATCGAGTAACTCTATCTCTGATTTTCGTCCAATTTCTCTCACGTCTTCTGTTTGTAAAGTCCTTGAGAAAATACTCATTGACAAAATTACCACATTTCTTGACCAAAACAATCTTTTTGATCCCCATCAGACCGGTTTTCGTAATTGTCGATCTACCTCCACCAATCTTGCGGAGACTTACTCTCATTACCTTCGTATATTTAAGAAAGGCTCTCCTTTCGACACTGTTTACATAGATTTCCGCAAAGCTTTTGATTCCATTGATCACAGATTACTTCTGCATAAATTGTCTAATCTAGGGCTATCTGATCATCTTGTCTCTTGGATCCATTCATACCTGTCCAATAGAACTCAATCCGTTTTTATTGACTCGTCTTTCTCTCCCCCTTCATCAGTTAGATCAGGCGTGCCTCAAGGCAGCTGTATCGGTCCCCTTCTCTTCATCCTTTTCATTAATGATCTTTGCTCTCAATTCCACAAGTCTATCTATTACTCTGTATATGCCGATGACCTCAAATTATTTGCTGAAGCCCCACTTCATTCCGATCATTTACAATCTGCTCTAGACACTGTTGCTGATTGGTCCTCTCAGTGGAATTTAGGAATTTCTGAGACTAAATGTCATATTATGCATTATGGTCTCCATAATCCCCGTAGGCGTTTTACGATCAATGATGTTGTCCTTACCGAACCAAGTAAATGTATCATCAAGGATCTAGGTGTGCATTTTTCCCCATCCCTTTCTTTCTCTTTCCATATCTCTAAAATTATCTCTACTGCTCGTTCTAAAGCAAACCTCTTATTTAAATCCTTTCGTAGTAACTGTCCCGATCTGTATCTGAAATCGTTTACTACTTTCATCCTGCCTAATATAGAATATTGCTCTATTATCTGGAACCCAGTGCACAGTGTAGATATGACTAGAGAACTTGAAAGAGTTCAACGAGATTTTACACGTAGACTTTATTATCGCTGTTCTCTTCCGCCTGTTTCTTATAAATCCAGACTTCGCGATTTGAATTTGTCTATTTTAGAACGCCTTAGATTTATTATGGATATCACTTTTCTCCAGTCAATTGTTAATAACCGGTATTCTATGGATGTTTCCTCTCTGTTTACTTGTACTCCTCTTACTCGCACTCTTCGTAATTGTCACAATTTTCGTATCTCTTTGCCTTTTATTCCGCATAACTCTTCTTCCACCCTTGCCTCTAGAACCATTTCAATCTGGAATTCCCTCCCACCCGAAATTGTTAATACTTCTCACAACGTTTTTCGTAACTATATTCGTTCTCAACCCCCCTCATTCTACCCCAACTCAATTATTGGTAACTGGCTTGATCTTTAATCTTTCTTCACCCCCCTCCCCCCACCCTCCCCCTACCCAACCCTTGCTGCCCGGCAAAAAACCGATTCGACACCATCGACGGACCTCCGTTTCTTGCACTCTTCTCGATAATCTCTTGTACATTACCAAAAGCAACGGAATAAATGAATGAATGAATGAATGAATGAATGATATCTCCATGCAGGCGGGAATAATTCATGATCCTTTTTTTTAAAAGAAAATTGAACGAATGAATAATGTCTTTATTTAAATCATTACATGAAATCACAAAGAAAAGAAAATACTAGACTCGTAAACGAAAAATATTACAAAACCACTGTGCATTGCCTAAGGCCATTTACAACACTTCTATGTATTCTAACGTAATCAGAATGTATCGAAATTTCTTCTAGCGAACTACTGTAACTGAGATGGCTGGTTAATGAGAGGTAATAGAAACTTATTTTGGAATCCTTGTAATCATCAAAGTCACGGGAGAATTGTTTGGTAAGTGAATAATGAAATAAGCTTCTGAGTTTACAACCCGATTACAAACAATTTAAGAAACAATCAATAGGGGGTTACTGTAGCCGGAAAGTCGGGAGCCGTCGTTTATCGCTCTCCGTCGACTAGTCCACTCGTGGAAACGTTATCGATGGACGAATTCGCGGTCATCGTCGATCCCGGAAGACCCTCGTCGTCATCTTCGTCATATGATAGACGACGATTCTGAAACGATGAATGGGGATTATAGTAGGTATCGATTGGATACCTACTGTCATTTGAACCACGGGGGCTAGCCCCATACAAATGAATTTGCTGGGGGACCGTCCACACGGTTTAGACTCCAGCAAATATCTCTCAAAAAAATTAACAGAGGTTCTCCTCGAGCTTTGACTCGACGAGGGAGGCGGAGGGAGAGAACATGAAGGGAGAGTGCACTCTAGACGAGACGGGGTGGAAACGCGCGTGAGAGGGGACAAAAAGAGGAGAGGAGCCGCGAGAGAGGGAAGAGAGGAGAGCCATTTTCTATCCCGTCGCGTATAGAGAGCGCAGCCTCTAGAAGAGCTGACATTTCCGAATCGTTAACTGAGCGATGTGATAGACCGTTAACTACGGTAGGTAGTGCGGGAAATATTTTGAACATTATTTCCGTGACGGAATTTTTATGCTCCCCAAATAACCCCGTGTGAACAGTATGAATAGGGAATGCTCTCACATAACTCCTATCAATACATTTTGTAACCTGTGACGAAAGAGTGTGCAGAATGGAGAGAGATACTATTCGATCCAACATCACTATCTCACAGTCTGTTGTCATTGCAATTCACGCTCCCAGCGATTTTGCTAATAAATGATGAAACCAACAACCATTTAATCCATTCGAACAAATTTTATATTTTCAATCGTGAATGGCGAAAACATTGTTTAAGCTGGTTCCACCATCTTAATCAGTACCAGCTGCTACCTCAAACTACATACCCCTAAAATCAAGAAGTTGTAATTAATTGCCGTACTCTCCCACCCTGGTTTACCCAATACAAATCGTTTTGTCAAGAGTGACCCTGTTCACAGTATTGCTAGGAATGATCCCAGTGGCCTAACAAATCACTGTTGAAATCAAGAACCGCCAACTGTCAAAAACTGTTAGTTATATTTCTATTTAGATCCAGCAAAACTGTACAAACCAGTTCCATTATTCTCATGTATTCCGGCTGTAGCCTTGAACAACCTCGCTCTCAAAACTACTATTTGTTCACAGATCCGTCCCACTCTGCTTATTTCTCTGTCGATCATATATTTCCAAACTCACTAGATCTCATTACGGTTGAACATCTACGATAACTTCAAATCGACCGTACCGTACCCCTCAACACATACCGTATACGAATGAGTGATGAATGGTTCCTCGGGGATGGGATAGAGGGGGGAGGAGATGAGAGAACGAGAGACCGAGTGACGACGAGAAGTTGGAGGAACGATAGAGGGAGCAGAGGCAACACGACGGACTGTTGGCGCCTGCAAAAAATATTTTTTAATAAAGTTGCTGCACAGGAATTTTTAAAAAAAGAGTTATTGAAAATAAACAGGAGAATATTAACAGCCCATTTAATTGATGTTTCATGAATAATTCAAATCTAGAGTGTTCTCGCTGAATTAATAACATGGTGAATTCCAGTTCAAATATTCTCATAACTATGGACAACTAACTATTGGGAGTTTTGCTGCAACCCGTTCGATTCAAACCTCACGAATTTGTATTTCAGCAGCATTATAATTGTTGTAAGATCTTAATTTGCCAATAGTCTCTGCTTTGCCTCTGCACTACAAATAGTCAAAACAACTGCTCACCCCCTGTCCCCTCTCTCCGGCTCTTCTCGCTCTTCTCACTTGTCGCGATGGATCGACAAAGTTACGGTCCTCCGATCGGGTACGGTAGCCACCCTGAATAACAGGCACATTATCGATCGCGCCAACAGTATTTCTCTTCAAGTTATTCAACAGACTACAGTTATAGTTCTTATAGTGTCACAGTGAACGCCAGTAATAATCCAAACATGCAAGACACCGTATTCTACAGTATTCCTACCGTATCTTATGAAATACCGTACCCCTACCGTACCTCGCTTCTGGACGTGTTCAGTGGTCGATATCTCCTCTGCCAGTTTCTCACCACGATTATGTTAGTCGTAGAGTGGGTCGAGGACTGAAATGAATAATAAACATATTTATAATTGCAACACACAAGAGAGATTAGAAATCTTCATTATCTGCAAGATTATCTTAAATCCCAGAAACACCAACCTCGCTGGTTCAACATTTCAATTTTTCGCGCTTCTTTGCAAACAAGATGAAAACAAATTTAAAGAAATATATTAGAGCTCCTGCAACGACCAATGAAAATATCGGAGACCAAAGATCAAAGACCACTCACTCCACTCATCGATTCCTCATTGCTGTCTGGTTCGTCCATGATAGAGGACGATTTGACTGAGGGTCTGAAAGAAGGAAGATATTGCATAGGGATGATGGCACAGTGTAATACTACAATAGGAATGGAATCTTCCATTACTAATGATGTCGTTTCGGTTTTCGACTCTCTTCATTCTGCACACTCTCTCGTTTCTCTGACCAACGAGAGTGTGCAGATTGGAGAGAGCATAAACCGAAGTACTCAGTTGAATATTCGGTTGAAAGGGTTTGGATATGATCATGGGAGATTGCAGCACAAATATGTTCATTATACGAGTGAACCTGACCCACACAATTCATCCATTATGGAAAAAAAACTAAAACTAACCGAGATACATTCGCTATACTACCGCACCCTATAAACTATCGTGATCTACCGTACCTGAATACATAGAGAATGGCCCAGACAGGCATGAGGAAGGAGGCGACGTCATACGGTAGTTTGACACCGGTGTAGATTAACTGATTGTGATGCTGAAATAGAGAAAAATTATAGCGATACAAAATGTCTTAGAAATTTTTTATTAGTATTTTGAAACTATACAAAACAAGCTTGTTCATATCTGAGAAATGGCTGTATAATAAACGAGCGGTGTGTTAGTTGCATTTTCCCGAGCAGGAACAATAAAGTGATTTTACCCGCAGACTAGAAGAGACTACAATCACATCTAGAGAATATTATTAGCACATCAACCGTTCCTGCGGCACCGATTCACCAAGTACCGGAGAAATAAAAACCTCCGCCGGTATCTATAAATTCTGAACCTCCGCCTCCGTCATTCACGTCAAACCCTCTTTCCGTTCTAACGACTAGACTGGTAATGATGATTTCTCTTTGAAACAAAAATACAAAATCAATTTAGAAAATATGTAATATCGTGGAAAAAACTGACGAATATTCCGGAGCATCCCTTCTTGTCGTCTCCCATCATGAACATACTAACATGCCAGGCACAATCGACGAAGGCTGAGATCTCGTACACATAGAGAAGACTGAAAATTAAGCCAATTAATATTTATTTTTTAATTTTTTTTATTTGTCAAGGCTATTTTTGATCTCAATAATTGCATAAAACAATAGCACAACAGACTAGAAAGAGGTAATCCATTTCGGATTGGCTTTCTCTATTCCGTACAGTCTCTCGCAAGTCAGACAGTTTTGAGTGTGCAGAATGGAGAGACATGAAAATATCAATACCTGATCCTACTCTTCACAATGTCCTTCCAATCCCCCACTCGATTGATAAAATGTTTCAACTTAAAAGTTCAACAATCCAAATTTATCGCATCGCTAAAATTGAAAAAAAAAACATGCGATCTCCAGTTTCAACCATGCCTCATCAGCAATACACGCTGCTTGCGCCAATCAATTTGTCCTGAATTTCTTCCGACAAAACTTTTCCTCGTACTACCTTACAATTCATAATTCCATCATCTACACCATACCCCTCCTTCATCTCTCTACCGCACCCCTATCCCCCCTACCGCACTCCTCCCCACTAATGACCACAGTATCTCGTCCGCTGGCTCCTTCTGATGTCTCTAACAATCAAGTTCCAGGCGATTTTTTTATTCAACCTTCCCTCTTCAGCAACGAGCTACTGCTTGCGGCAATTATCTAATACCTCCTTCCCAAACAATAGCGTCTCATACTACTGTATCCTTGCTCTCTGCCTACCGACTCCTTACCGTATACCCTCCCCACTCTACGGTACCCCTCGACTCACCACAGTATCTGCGTCCGCTGGCTCCTTCTGATGCTTGGGGCGGAGCTCATTCGGTTGATCCTGAGGATGCAGAGCTGTTAATGTAGTAGGAGAGGGCATGATTGTGTTTCAACATATAAATAAGAAATTTCAATGAAAAAAGAGCTCATTTTCATTCAAATATCTTGGTTCATTTTATACGCTTAATTGAAAGCAGCGAATCTCATGTCACACTTTATTCACATGAGCGACTAATTGCTACAACCGACGATTCCTCGTCGATTGCCTTAATCTAAATAGCCTACCAAATTTTGCAGCAAACGAAAGGAACTGGAACCTGAGAATAATACAACCCCCATTGAATTTCGTGAAACCTGTTTCTTTCATTAGCAACTCGTTACTTCGGACAACAATGATAGTGTGGTACACCTCTCATCGAAAGATGTTAGCACTCACCTGTGTATAATCATGAGGAACGACGACACCATCAGCTGCACCGTCAGGAGTTGACCGAGCGAGAACCAGATCCAGTAGGGGGCTGCAAGGGAAAGATAAATGATAGAGAAACGTCATTGTTTCAGAGGGAAAACAATTGATAATTTCAGAAAAGCTGATTAAAATATACGCATAATTCATGTTTGAGGAAGTGATTGTGTGTTTTTTTTAAACGGAGTCTGGCGTCAATCAAAAATATTCCTCAATCAACTATTTTCAGTTTTTAGTGAAGCAGCGATAGCGCTGGAACAAATTTTTCCTTTCTATCAACCATATTGTGATGGCTTAAATATTTTTTCTTCGCAACACCATCGCCCAAGGCTAAAAAAACAAAAATCGTGAATCTATCGTCACTCAGTGCTGAAACTTACATCACGCAATCAAAGTTCAATATCGAAGATCAAAGATCATGCATCATTCTCACCATGGGCAAAGATCATTCTCAAAAGATCAAAGATCATCCTTCTTCTTACCATGGCAATCCGCCCACGGTTCGATCGACAGAAGGAATCCCAACCCGACGAAAGCCGTGAAGAAGGAGAACATGAGGAAGAGAGAACCGAGGGTCAGACTGAAATGAGAAATAAAAGACTAAAAACTCTAAAAATTTCAATAGTTCACTTTATTTGGGCACTTTAGACCGGCATTCCAGAAAATATTGTTTGAGCCAGTTTTATTCTATTTAGGAGCATGTGCGCAGCACCAAACCACGTTGAACAATTTACCAATCCCCCTAGTAGATTAGATTCAGGGATCAGACTGGCAATATTTTGAATAGCCCCACACGAACGGAACTGTTTGAGTTGTTCAAACCATTCTCATAAACATGTGCTAACTATGTAACCCTTGTAGCACATTTTTAAAAAATTCCCTGACCAATCTACCGATTCAACTAGCGAATTATGGTTCCAGTTTCAGTACAAATAACTTACCTACTGGAATCACCAACATCGTTCTTCGATTTCGCTCATACAATCAAAAACAATATTTCTCCCACTTTCTTTTTCGAGATAACGTCACAAACTACAAAGATCAAAGATCACTCTCTCTCTCTCTCTCACCTCTTGCCGGCCGCGGTATTCCACTGCATCATTCGTGTCGCTACGTCCAGGTAGAAATAGCACACGATCAGCAATTCCACCGATTTGGCGTAGCTGAAAATTGTTCAACTAATTACTAGCGCATACGGAACCACGATTATTTGAAGCCGACTTCTTCATTACAAGAATAGGAGTAGAAACACCTAAATGTTTGGTTCTTGTTTGCAACACTATTAGGGATTTTAGATGCAAATGTTCTCCTCATTATCAGAAATACTTTCACTGATGTTTCAAATACGTGATGTAGCATAGAACAGACTAGTTCTCATAAAGCCTAAATTTCCGATTATTTTTCCGATGAATTACCACCACATACCTGATGAATAGCGTGATCTGCGTAGTCCAGCCGAAGATCCATTCGAGTGATCTGCAAAGGTCAGAAATTAGAAATTATAGATCAAAGATCAGAGATTCGAGATCAAAGATCAGAGATTGCAATGAGACATTCATTCCGCACTATTATGACGTTTCCATATTAACCCGTCGCTCTCTCCACTACTTTCACAATTCCAATAAACAGCTTAACATTTCAAAAATCCTTTTGCTAACTTAGAGAAATATTACTAATGCCAAGCTCCCTGCCGCCAGATGCACGTAATAAATAATTTTAAATTGAATTTCGAAAACCCTGGTTTACTCGTACCTCACACATTCAACAGATTCAGTAGATAGTACGATCTTGCAATGTGTCGGATGAATAATTCGCTTTGAAAATTTAACTTACTACGCAACCAGATCTACGAGACATGCTCATCACTACGCAACTCGGTGATTGCGCGCGCGAAAAGTTCCACAAGTTCAATGCAATCAACTGTTCGATTGACACTGCTTCTCATTTTAAAAAATTTACATATTGTATATATATTTTTAATATACTTCAAAATTTTCATCACTTTCTGATTTCGCGTTGCACTTCCTCTACAAGCCTCGTGAACTTCACTACTGTTCGATCACACTGCTGCACAGGGTCTACAAACCAATAACTTATCCCAACCACCCTGCCAGATTAATCACTGCACAAGCGATTCCCGGCGCATTTCAAAGCCAGGTGACTCTCCGTTCCACTCCTTCTACAAGTTAACTACGCGCCGCTAGCAACGATACCTTCTCAGCGTAGAGCGGAATAAGTAAAATCAAATCAATTTCATCCAGATGCCTCAATTCAATATCATTTCACTTCCTGGCGATTCCCGGTTTCTCTCCTTCCACAAGTCAGAGAAGGTACTCGTTTTTCAATCAGCCTTCCCTTCGCAAGCAAATACTAATTTGATAAATCAACCAACGCTGCAGTCAGATTTTAATCTCCACTGACCCATGCATCACTAACGGACAGTAGAGGGACCGTTTTTCTGCCTTAATTTTTCAACCCGTTGATTCCGCCCTCCACTTCTTGTTCAACCCCGTGAACTTCACAAGTGTTCGATTCGTCTGTGAGCCTTCTTACACAATCACTAATACTATTCGCCCAGCCGACCGCTTCTCATTCAAACCCCGCTGATTCCATGCACCGCTTCTTCTTCAAGCATTCTGAGCTCCCCAATTTATCAGTTCCCCTTTTTGCTTTCTTGGGATCAATTAATATCTCACCCGGCCGCCAGATGCATCACTAGTAGGTAGTAGAGGAAGAGCTTGAGTGGCGAGAGACGGCGAGTCGCGTGCAGAGAGAACACACGGCCGATCGCGATTCCTGCAGAAAAAATCGATTTATTTTATAATCATAAAATAATATATCTTATATATCGGGAAATGCAACAGAATTCACCACATTAAATTTCCCTAAAGACAGCCCTCCTCAACACTAGTGCTGACTGAGAGATAAATTTCGAATAGCAGGAGCATTATAGTTTCTGACTCAGCAGATACCCAATAGACGATCTCTGATACAATACATCCGTGGGTGGAATTTCTTGCTAAAATTTAAATTGCAATAGGTACAAATATCAATAAATATTTCGAAAACTGACGGCTCATGTTCTTGGCTAAAGTCTATGGGGTTAGAAAGAGTAGATGTTCGCGTTGAATTCTTCGTAGATTTTTTTTATAATTCTCTTGATTGCGTAGGAGTGATGTCGTTTCGGTGTTTAGCTCTCTCTCCATTCTGCACACTATCTCGTCGGTCAGACTGACGAGAGAGTGTGCAGAATGGAGAGAGTCAATGCCGAAATGACATCACTGTTGCGTAGGGGAACGAACCTGCGGTGAGCACGCCAAGGAAGGCCACAGTAGCCGCGCGGATGCACGCGATCTGAATAGTCAGTTTTTTTTTTTAAGAAAAAAAGTACAAATTGATCCGTGAGAATTCATCCGCTTATGATCACCGACTGTAACTCCCACTCACCTTGTCATAGTTTGCGACGCAATTCGCGCAGAAGACATCGAATGTCCTGAAAATATTAATATTAATTAATTAATTATTGTTTTGACCATTTACTAGGTTGATGCATAAGTCTCTTCGCGTTTTCACTATTGGAGATTTTGACCTCTTCCATCTTTCGTTCTTGACCGATCACATTTTGGGTTTTTATTATTGTTGAGGGCTTCCATGCTCTCTATTATTTATTTATTTATCGTACACCAGTGAAGGTGCTTCAACAAGTACAGGATGTACGAGGAAATATAAAGTTAGTAAGAATACAACAAAGGGAAGGATGCGTGTTGAAAGGGGACGGGGTAGGAGGGAGGGGAGGGGAGGGGAGGGGAGGGGAGGGGAGGGGAGGGGGTGGGATCGATCTTCTCATGGAGTCACACAATTCGAATATCGAGGAGAGGGAGTCTCGTAAACGGATGGAGGAGTCCGCTTATCCAGTGAATGTCTGACTGGATATAAGTGTATGACTTGACGAGGTAGATCGAAAGATGGAAGGGAAAAAGAGACGGGAATGGATGGGGATGGATTGGAGGGCAGCTCAAAGATTCGAAACTTCTATTCCTAAAACACGAGGTAAGTCAGGGTGTTTGAATAAGTGAACCTTAATAACGGGGATTGACAATTTGGGGTTACAAATCAAACGCAATTTATTTAATAATCGAGCGGTTCTGTGAGAAAAAGATACTTTGAGATTCTCTCTCTTGAACGGGGGTAGATGAAGGACAAACGAACCATTACGTCTACTAATTGCACGATATGTGTAAAAATGTGTAGGTTCTAAGTCAACAAAATGGGCAAAAATTTTGAGAGCTAAGACAATATCAATCACAATACGACGAGTATACAAGGTGTTAAGTGAATAGAGAGATAATCGATCAGAGTAGCATGGAATGATAGGTTCTACTCTGGAGCAACGAAAATGTAAGAGTCTAGTAAACAAGTTTTGTACTTTATCTAATTTCCGAACAAGACCTTTGGATGATGGGGACCAGACAGGGGATGCATATTCTAATACAGGAATAATGAATGACTTGAAGGCTGAGATGTAAGGGGAAGGAATAGTACAACTGATACTACGAAATAGGATATAGACAAGTGAAGTTGATTTATGGCAAACAATCTTTATAAGAGAATCAAAGTTCAAGAGGGGATCGATATGGACACCTAAGTCACGAATAGAGTCAGAGATTGCGAGATTTGTAGAGAGAAGAGAGTAGACGGTTCGGGGTTTATTTCGTCCTATGTGAACTATGTTGCGCTTTTTCTCAGCAACTTCTAACTGCCATGTTTTGCAGTATTCCGTGAAACCCAAAATCCCGGACTGAAGTTGAGTGGGGGCGTCGGATGGAGAGAGTGGATCGAAAGTAGTGAAGAGCTTGATATAGTCAGCAGAGCCGACATGAAAGTTCAGAGTAGGGGGAGAAAACCTTAGGGAGATCGAAAGTATAAAGCAGAAAGAGGATAGGACCCAATACTGTCCCTTGGGGGACGCCTGAGACAACAGCTTTCTCAGAAGAGAGAACATTGCCTATTCGCACTCTGAAACTCCTTTCGGAGAGGTAACCTGAGATCCAACTTAGCAAGCAACCACGAATTCCAATCGATTCTAATTTGAGCAATAACTTATTATGAGAGACCTTATCAAAAGCCTTAGCTAAGATAATATAGGCAACGTCAACACAATAGTCGCGATCGATCACATCACGCCAAGATTGGGTCAATCAAGCAGTTGGGTTACGGTAGAACGCCTGGAGAGAAAACCATGCTGCTCGGGGGGAATTACATCGTGGGAGGTACACCAATCGATAATCGTGGGCTTAAGCAGTCGTTCCATAATTTTAGCTGGGATGGGAGTTAAACTAATTGGGCGGAAGTCAGAAACAGATGAGGGTGAGGCTACTTTAGGAATGGGGACAACAATAGATGATTTCCAGAGAGATGGAATAGTACCAAGCATGTAATTGAAAATATGAGCAAGTGGTGTGGATAGGGAAGCAAAGTACTTCTTGAAAATAATGGATGGGATGTTGTCAGAGGGAAGGGAACAGGAGGAAGAGACACGACTGAGGTGAGAGGCGACCTCGTGAGGGAGGATAATAGAGACAGGAATGGATTGGGAAACAAGAGAGGGGCAGGTCGAGACAGTTCCGTCGTCACTAGTATAAACTGAGGTGAAGTAATCAGCGAGAGATTCCGCTTTCTTAGAAGGACAAGTGACTACGGAACCGTCAGGGACAATAATAGCGGGTATTACTAGACCTTTAGACTTGAAACGAGTGGAAACATAACGATAAAATGAGCGACTATGATTACCGGCGAGCAATCGGTTCTCATAGGAACGAACATAACATGAATTTCGTAATCTAGTTTACGCGAGACACGAATAAACTGGGCGTGTACTGGTCGGAGGCTAATCTTATCAAACAGAGAACGTTTATGTGAGAGAAGCGATTTAATGTGGGGAGGTTTGTGATCGGAAGGAAGAGAACACTTTCTGAGGGGGACAAAACGACTAAAAAGAGCAGTGAGGTAGGACACAAAACGATCATACAAATCCGAAACATCGATGAAATCAGAGAGAATCGCTTCCCAATCAGTCCCATGAAGTGCATTGTCCAATCCAGAGAAATCAGTTTTGCGGAAATCAAAAGTATGCACTAAAATGGGATGAGAGAGGGGAAACGAAAACATGAAATCAATAGATGAATGATCGGCATTACGAAATGGAGCGGATACACGACAATCAGAAATGATGTCAGGAGGAGAGAGAATGACATCAAGGAAATGACCATTTAGTGAGGGGGAGGGAACAACTTGGGAAAGAGCAAGGTCGATAGAGAGATCATAAAGACACGATGATTGAGAGGATAAAAGACCAGGAGACTTCCAGTTGATGTGCAAATTAAAGTCACCTAGCCCAACCACTTGATACTGAACGGAAAACAGAGAAGATATTAGATCGAAAAGTGATGTATTTTGAACAGTGGTTGTGTTAGGAGGCCTGTAGACTAGAACAAAACGAGTGGGGATAAGGGCAGTAGGGGAATGGACATCAACGACTAAAATGTCACTCGAAATGCGAGAAGGAAGGGAGACTCGGGAACAAGGGAGATGATCGCGAATGAAGAGACAAACACCGCCTCCACGACGGGGACGATCGAAACGGAATACACGGTAAGGAAAGGAGAGGAGGAGTTCAGTGTCTAGAATCTTAGAGGACAGCCTGGACTCGGTTACAAACAGGAAATCAGGTTTGTCGATAGAAAGAATAGCGTGGAGGTGAGGTAACTTGTTGCAAAGGGAGCGAGCATTAAACATGGCATATGAGAACTTAGTTGGTGCTTGGGAAGGAGAGAAATTGCCTCGACCATCAGAGAAGCGAGGGCTCGACCTACGGCCGCCCTATCACTCTCAAGCTTCTCTTCAAGAGTCAGAGAAGGGGCGGGCTCGGGAACACCAGAGATAACGAGAGATCTCGCTCTCAGATGGGCCTCAACGGGGTCCTCGCCAGGAAGAGAGGGGGAGGGACGGGAGGAGGAGGAGAGGGAAGGGAAGAGGGGAGGAGTGGAATGAGAGAAGGAAGTGGAAGGGAAGGAAGTGGCCATTACATCGGAATCACTGTCCTTTTTCAGGAGCAAATCGACTTGTGTAGCCATTTGACTGAGGACATTAGTGATCTCAGTCCAAAGAGATTGATCAACTCCCTTAGGCGTGTCCCTCATAGAAAGCTCCTGGGCAGAGCAAATCAAGTTATCGATTACTCCCCGCTTAGCCAATGGGGACCCACCACCAGAAGTTGCCCGTTTCATGGCCAGAATAGGGGAAGAACGAATGAGACGAATAAGAGGAAATAAACGCGAAAAAAGAGAGAGAAAAGACGCACGCACCTTCCCTGAGTGAGGGAAGAGAGGGGAGTGAGTGAGGGAAGAGAGAGGAGTGAGGGAAGAGAGGGGAGTGAGGGAAGAGAGGGGAGTGAGGGAAGAGAGGGGAGTGAGGGATGAGAGGGGAGTGAGCGCACTTCATCTCGGATCTGGCAGTTCAGTTGGACTGGCTCAGTAGACCAAGAAATTCTGAGAAATTGAATATGATCCGGACTTTTTATCGGTTCAGAGTTTCTCGGAGAGATGTGATAGGTCCTAAACAAAACTACAGTTGCAGAGTATGATGGTTATATATTACTTTAAGGTTAGTAGCACAATCGTGCCATGCACGGCATAATTAAAGTTACTGTAACAGGAAAAAATTCGACCCCTTTTTTATTTTACGATTGTACAGAGGGCGTCGCCCTGAGTACAGAAACCAACATAAAAATGTTTGAAAATATAAGAAAAAGCCAGAAACGATTTTTGAAAGTCGGGACTGACCTCAGGGAATTTTTGGATTACTGTAGCTTCGTGTGTATTGATTGAATTCGCCCATTTTGTGCACGCTCGCTTTGACCACTTTTTCACCATTGATTCGCTAGTTTTCGTTATTCCTCTTGCTTCATATGATTATTACGGTTCACATGGGACCTTATTTGAGCACCTATCAACAGTCTCGTGTTTTGCTCAATCACAAATTCGTTGTTACCTCCTTTGTTTGTGTTCTTGCTCCTTTTCAAATGATTTTAAATTATTTATCAAGCTCAGAGAGACGCCGGGAGAACTACGCGATTGCTGATTACCGGTGAAAGTCGCCAGGCCAGTGGTTCTCTAATTATTTAACGCTTGATAAGAGAATAGGACTCAGTTTTTGCCTCGAGCTGTTCACGTTTGAGCTGAAAACTTCTCATTGATGTGTTCTGTATGGAATTGAAGCTGGAGTTAGTTTTTTAATTAGAGAACCACTGGCCTGGCGACTTTCACCGGTAATCAGCATTCGCGTAGTTCTCCCGGCGTCTCTCTGAGCTTGATAAATAATTTAAAATCATTTGAAAAGGAGCAAGAACACAAACAAAGGAGGTAACAACGAATTTACGATTGAGCAAAACACGAGACTGTTGATAGGTGCTCAAATAAGGTCCCATGTGAACCGGAATAATCATATGAAGCAAGAGGAATAACGAAAACTAGCGAATCAACGGTGAAAAAGTGGTCAAAGCGAGCGTGCGCAAAATGGGCGAATTCAATCAATACACACGAAGCTACAGTAATCCAAAAATTCCCTGAGGTCAGTCCCGACTTTCAAAAATCGTTTCAGGCTTTTTCTTTTATTTTCAAACATTTTTATGTTGGTTTCCGTACTCAGGGCGACGCCCTCTGTACAATCATAAAATAAAAAAGGGGTCGAATTTTTTCCTGTTACAGTAACTTTAATATATGGCTCTGTTTTAAGATTGAGTGCTGCAGAGTGAACAAAATACGCTTAAATTCCCGTAAATTGGTGCTGATGGATATACTAATCTCAATTGTGATCCATTCAAAAGACCCTTTCATGAAATATTTATCACTATTTTTGCGCAAAGATTCAACCATCCCTTCATGAGCAATACAGCTTTCAAAGTAAGAGTCGAAATTTTGCCATCGAAATTGACACTCTTACCAAGTTATAGCTTCTTCCATTGTTTGTAATCCAGATCTTTTGTGGCTAAAATAACCACCAACCTTTCCCCTATCACCGAGAAAATTGGCAAGTTTTAAAGATCTCTGGTTTCTATTGTCAATGCATCAACCGCAAACTCCACATATCAGAATTCTCGTTAGTTTCCCAATAATTCGAAACTTCGGAAAATTTCAATTTTCCAAAAAACAAGGGGAAGCTGACTTCAAAATTAATTATCATCACCTAGCCTCTTGGTGTGTGAATGGAGCGCACTTATGTTCAGGTCAGCCTGTCTGATCGTTAAGATAGGAAATCAGCTCATGTAAACCGTACTTTTTCACCGACATCAGAATTAATTCACTTGTATTTTGACTAATAGGAACCGAGCACAGTTCTCTCACAAAAGTCATAGTGAGCCCTTATCGGGCTTCTTGAAAACAGTATGCGATTCCGCACGGAATTTTCTCCTTGAAATGCGACGCAGAAGAAGAAAATAATATCTTATCAAAAAACTTTGCAATCGAGCAGACGTCAATTTTTCGATTTCCATACCAGGGGGTTCCATATTCATCCCATGATAGTAAACCTCCACCATGCCCCTACATAAGTTTATGAAGACAGGAGGCAGCGATTAGAGGTTACAGAAAAATATGAGTACAAACAAAGGGTGTCAAATGCGACAGGACTTATGCATCAACCTGATAGCAACGCTCTTTCCACTATGACCCCGCTAGACAGAATCGTTACTGCGAGTACTGCAAATTCGTATTTTTGGCAGATAAGAAATAACCAACGGTGTCGGTTTTCTCGCTATTCCGTTCCGCATCGACCATACGATGACATAGCGGCTAAATATCACTAAAATGTCGCGAAACAATGGATCATTAAACATTAGTGAAGCTAGTGAATTGCTAGTGAAGCCATTTCAGCGCTGGCTCTCTCCATTCTGCACACTACTTAGTTTCCCATACAAACGAGATAGTGTGCAGAATGGAGAGAGCCTTATTGCCTAGCGATGACGCCATCCTCACCTGTTGCCCCTCTCGGTGCTGTTCTCGTAGGACTTGTCGGGCAGTGGCTCCAGCATCGAACGCACCCACGACCACGCGTCAGAGAACTGGAGGGATCAAAGATCAGTTATGAGGCGATCCTCCAGATCTCAGTTGGTAATAGCATTTCTGAACCCCCTCAAAATAGGCTGAATAGGGGAAATCGAAAAAATATGGTGATGGCACGTTTTGGAACCTCCATTTTGGAACCCTGAGAAATGACCATTTTGGAACCTTACCAAAACAATGGAAAGGGACTTTAGAACTGTCATTTGAATACAGGTGACATTGCCACACACATATATGGTGACTAGAAAAATATACGTATTTAAATGACAGTTCTAAAGTCCCTTTCCATTGTTTTGGTAGGGTTCCAAAATGGTCATTTCTCAGGGTTCCAAAATGGAGGTTCCAAAACGTGCCATCACCAAAAATATTTATCCAAAACGTGCCATCACCAAAAATATTTAAATATTTATTTGTTTTATGAACATGCCCGGCCATTCCTGGCTGCAAAGAGGTTACTTATCTATCATCAAGTTCGTGAAATGTTATTTTCCGGTTGCAGAACTCTCTAATCATGTAAAATACCGTAGTCTCTCCCCTTCCCATGATATTCAACCGCATACATAGTGTTCTGAATGTACCCGGTGAGTAAGGGTTGCGGGAGCGCCACTTCCTCTATGTAGGCTGCCCATAACAGATTCTAATAAACTCATCGAAACAACGTGTTCCTGGTAGATTCTGGCTGCTTCAGTCAAACAAAAGTGTTGTCACATCAGTCTTCAACAATTCAGTGCTGAGTACTGGTTCCAACTCACAGTGGATGAATTCATATCTCCTCCTCCTCCTCTTCAGGCAGTCCTCTCTCGTCCTTAGAGGACTTTCCGGCTGCACGACTGCTGCTAAGTGGGCGGAGTCTGGAGAGAGATCAGAGATCATCGATGACGTATTTAATCGACAGCATGGGAGAAATCATTGAAGCGCGATTGAGAATAGATTGAGAGAAACGGAAACGTTGCACAGATCGAAACTGTTGTTTCAAGAGACTAATAAAGATTACCCGCAACCAGAATATCCCTGGTTCTAAAATTGCACGAAACGAAAATTCCACGCGGCCTAAACGCGCCACAATACAAAGTCGGTTATGAAATGCTTTTTCTCTCTCTCGTCTCTCTCCTCCACTCTTCCCACCATCGCTGGTATACAATTCGAGAGGCACAACAACAAAGTAAGAGAAGGAGGCGGGAGAGGGGATTGAGGAGAGAAGTCAAGCATGTTCTACACAATCTCTCTCCATTCAGCACACTCTTCTCGGTCAGCTGAAGTGTGCAGAATGGAGAGAATGGCTATTCGATCCGGCGTCACTCTGCTACACTTTACCAGATCAACATTTTGCACCGCACTTTCTGAACGGAGAAGTTCTCCTCCCTCTCTCTGTCTCTATTTTTGTTTTCCGAAGCCACAGCAAAGTGCGAGAAAGAGGATGACAAGTCAGCGGTTGGACTAGAGCGGACAACAGAAGTGAGTCAGAGAGATAGGTTGCGGGCGTTTGCAGAGTATTTTGTACGATAGTTGTGATTACTAATTATATCAGAAGGAGACTCGTAAGTTGTACTACTCGTGAACCGTCAATGAACTAACAAGTAATAGGGTTTTGTTGAAGATGGACATACTATTACCACATCGCGGCTTTTGTGATTGCTATACTACTTGTGAAGCGCGTATTAACTGAGAGCGATGAAATATTTTATTTATTCATTAGAAAGAGATAGTAGAATTGCTTAGAAGCGACCTCTCGAACATTATACTACTCATGAAACATCGATGAGACGGCTTTCTTCCCCCCTATCAGCAATCGTTCTCTGAGGTCACTCCCGGCTTCAACATTCAACGAAAAATGACGCGCTAGAATCGTACAGCGAAAAAATGTGCTGATAAGAACTTTTCAGGGAATTTTTCTGACTACAGTTGACAGAGGAAATAGCGCTCTCTCCATTCATCACACTATCTCCGATCAGAGAAACAACATAGTGTGCAGATTGGAGAGAGCTCTTCGACCCGACAAAACCCATTTCTCGCACAATTCATGACCGAGCACACATCATCACTAAATAATCTACCGAGAACTGAGACCGCGAGCAGAAAACAGGGCAAATTCGCCGTTATTTTTAATATTCTCGGACATTGCTAATAATATTTCTAAGCGGTGCAATTTCGTCAATCGGCGATAGGCACAGGCTACAGTAGGTCAAAGGTGAATGCGACAAATGGATTGTATCAACCTGAAACTCTCCCACAAGCCTGATTCACTGATCACGAGTGTTGCCGGATCGAATACAATAGATGCTCTTGCAATTCTGCACACTCTCTAGACTGCTCGAACGGGCGAGGGAGTGTGCAGAATGGAGAGAGCACGCATCACAGAACAGAACGTGTGCGAAACAGCCAAGGAAGGCAATCCCAGACTATTGTCACAGAGAGAAAGAGGAAAGGAGAAGAGAACGATAAAAAAGTGATAACAGTGTGGAATCATCAAAATCAGGAGTGATCAAGCAAATATGAGAGAGTGCAGAGAGGCAAATCGGCCTATCGAGACAGTCCCTGGCTGTTCTGACAGCCAACCCAAGATCGGATGGGACCAGCGGGCATAAATCAATCATACCAGATGCCAGTTTATAGTCAGAAAGGAAGGCAAGGAATGCAATCATTGACATCACTAATCGTCTCGTGAATAATACATGTTATGTTTTAGGAAATAAACCACAACGAGTCAGCAATCGAACAGACAGCGCCAAGCTACTTCTAGTCAGGCTCGCGGCACGAAACCCCCCGGTTAGATGAGATCTCACCACTGGAAATTTCCCTCATGTTTACTCAGCGATTACGCGATCAGAGCACCATTACTTATTATTACACACATTCTTAACCAAACTATTCAGAGCAAGAATATATTTTAAGGAGAAAAAAAAGCAAACTCGTTAATTGAGAAGACAACTCCAAGCTACTTCTAGGCACACTTGCGGCACGAGATCACCATGTCCGTTGTGCTCCCACTACTGGAGATTTCCTCACAATCATGTGATGAGAACATAGATACTAATCATTACTAACCCAAATTCAACAAATTTATCCTTTAGGGCGCGCTTGAAAAAAGTAACAGATATTAGCGACCAGGAGTATTCACGCAACATCGGTTTCATATAGAATCTAAGGATATCGTGAACTAACAATACTCTCCGGTTCGATCAAAACCTATGCTTGCAACGAGAACGAATCCTAGTCAGTGCTTGATGCCACTTCACATTCAGAAAAAATACGGGATGAAGGGATGCGCGAGCTGTGGACAAAATAGCCAAATAACGTGAGTTCGTGAGAGAAAACGGATGATCTACCAGATATTCAATAATGCACTGACAGAAAGAGACGCGCGCGTAATTCGAAGTGTCAGAAAACCGGGACAATCGATGTCTCAGTCTGGTCGTAAAAGAAATGAATTACAGTGAATACCAATCGTTGATCATCATTTGAGCTAAAATAATCAGTATCTCGCTGTGGCTGCGGCTGTAGCAATTACTAAGGCAATTCGAGAAATTCAGAAATGAGAAAGAATCATCTCGTAGTAGAGAAGTCCAATCGGTTTTTTGCTCTCTCCATTCTGCACACTCCCCCGTCTGTCTGACCGTCGAGAGTGTGCAGTATGGAGAGATCAACTATTCAATAGATGCGAGATCAATTATTCAATAGATTTAATAGATACTAAGCACATTGGCGCTGCACACTTGAAATTGCAACTGAACTCAGGTTAGCAATTGTACACTGACTTTAGGTCACAATAAACGAATTCCACAAGCGATAGCATAAGCAACCCGGAGATTCTACGCCACAGCTCAATGACAAAAGTGGATGTACGACAGATAATGTCGATGCCATCGAATTCTCTTTCTCCCAACAATTCTTCCGCCAAACATTGGAGTCATTTGCAAATATTGATGCATATAATTCTTAAAATGAACACTGTGACAGGTCAACCACTCAGAAATCAAGCGAATCAAGATCCGCTCCGCTTTAGTGAAGCTCTATCATTCCTGCTAAATGTGTTCGACCAGGCATACTGGTGCCACAATAGCTCATCATGATTGCGGTCGAGATGGCATGGGCAAGGAACCGTCCATTGTGGTCATAGAAAATTCAAACCAGATCATTCAACAATGCAGTAGGTGATTCGGTGTCACGGCCAGATTACAATAGCGATGGAGGATAGTAAACATCAATGGTCTCGTAACTCATCGCAAAAAAATAAACCTCTTCCAATACTTCGATCAACTCATGGTTAAATAAATATCAGAAGCGTTCGATTCGCCACTCGACCAATTCTACAAGAACTGGCACTTTCCTAGATCGTAACCAAGCCCCGCCCCCTCCCAAGGGGCGGGCCACGCCCACTTCTTTCTTACCTTTCTCCCCAATCGGGTTACTGTCTGTGCTTACACCCAAATCAATTCAACTAAGTATTATCTTCATAAGAACGCTTAGGTTTAGGCTTAGGTACATGCAGCTTAGGAGGGGCGGGGAAAGGGGGAGGTGCTTGGTTGCCATCTAGGAAAGTTCCCAAGAACCTTACAACTGGGAGCATTGGCGCCGCACAAGTGCCTGATAAGCGCAAGATTACATGAACAATTATTAACAATCGAAAATGTAAACCAAAAAGCGCACAAGGCGATTCGCAGCCACGGTTAGAATAGAAAAGCGATGAACCCATTAAACAGCAATGTATTTTCGATTTTGTTTAGTGGAAACAACAAATATTTCCCGATTAATCTCATCTGATCATGAGAGAGCGCTGACGCTCTACGAGACTCTTGTGGTTGGAGAGAACACAGAGAAAGAGAGACACATGCGACTTTCTGCCCTCGAGGCTCTATCAAAGTTGAACGAAGACATGCCTTTTTAAATATTTCTTTCATCAGGTGATTTACCGTCACCGCTAGATTATAAAACCAATGGAAGACAGCCGACAGAATATATATCCGGCATCACCTAGTAACAACATATTTCTCACTTATACCATCTGATCATGACAGACAGCGGGGTTTTTTTTCGAGAGACTATAGACTATAGAGACGCGAAACTGGAGAATATCAGCTTCTTCGAGAAGCTATGCTGATTCGAGAGGACGCGGAGAAAGAGAGAAAAAGGGAAAAGCCAGCGCGCGAAGCAACAGGTGAATGGGTGGCGCATCTTAGATACGAAGGCGAGAGAATCTATTATAGTATTAATTCGTTCCGGACACAAAACAGGGGCACCTATCTGGCTGCGCGCGTATGGAGCAAGTGCGAAATTGAAAATTACTTTGCATTCATTGTTTTAAACGATTCTGATGACGATTCTATTCCCACTTATCTATTTAGAAATGTATGATATATAATGTAAAATACTCAAAAATGCGTTGGAAATGCATGTGCGCGCTCGCGGAGCACACGGGAATAGTCGAAATAGCGTGGTGTGTGACAACACTATGTGCATTTATAATAGTAAGTATCATTACGAGAGACTTCACGTACTCAATAAAAAAATTCCCCAATAATCCCATTTGATCTTCACGGAAAACGGGGTTCTTCGAGAGACTATGCTGATTCGAGAGGGAGCAGAGAAAGAGAGAAAAATATATTCACGCGATTCCCTGCCAAAGAGCCAATTTTTCTCTCAATGTTGAGTACAAATTTTCACTCAACTGACTAACTCTTCATTGCTCCCCAAACTGTCGTGTAAACGTATGCGTGATTGAAATATAAGTGCATCTTTCAGTGAAAGACAGACGAAATGAATCAATAAGGGAGGAAACCGATAGAGGACACTCGGATGAGATTGCATCGGCAGATATTTATGATCAGATCAGTGATCCGAGATATCTCAGGCAAGGCACATTGGTGCCACACAAAACAGGTAGATATGCGGGATCGAGAAGGCATACCAATCTTGCCCGGGGAGCCGAATAAAAAAATATTAATAATTCCCAGAGGGCGAGCGAATCAGCAGGTGATTCAGTGGCGCAATTCAATCACAGAAGCAATGGAGGACTTTGAATGAGTCAGCAGATCGTGGCAAAACAAATTATTTTAGCCAATGATTATTCTAAATCATTCCATTAGATGCTTCTACGCTCATCGGTACCAAAATAGCACATGATCAATGAAAATTGCATTTTTTTAATTGAAAAAGTACGAATGCGTATAATTCTTGCAGAAAATGTTTCAGCAGGTGATTCGCTGCCACCCGCTAGACTAGAAGAGCGATGGAATATAGTGAACAGCAATTATCCTTCGTCACATATTACCAAACAATCAGATCATGATAAAGCGCATACACGCTAAGAGAGATCATACGGAATCGAGAGAGCTTAGTGAAAGAGAGATAACACGTGAAATATTTCCCTCGAGGCACTCTTTCTTTCTCCCATCATAGCGCGTAAGCGCGTTCAACTCTCTGGCTCTTCGTCTCTCCCAACAGTGTGGTGTGAGGTTATGCGCAATTAACAAATGTAAATCTTTAGGGAGCTACACGAAATAGATCAATGATGGAGCAAACCAATAGAGGATATTCAAAGGAGATTCCATCGACAGAGAATTCTGATCTGATCAGTGATGCGAGAATGTTCAATTTCAGTCAAGGCGGATTTGTGACACACCACAGCCAGATATTCGTGAGCAAAAAAGGGGATACCGATCGTGCGTGGAAAGGGGTACTAAAATCGAGAAAAAATCAGCGCATAGATATAGACAGTGCAAGGTGCTCGGTCGGATGAGAACCAACCGGAAGAGAACCGGAAAAAATGCACTAATAATATTGGCTTCGTTTTGTTCCCCAAAATTCACCATAGCAAATATCAAGAGGCGCAAAACTGTATCTCAAAGATCAGTAAGCAATTGCCTCATGAGTAATTAGGAGAAATATTCGGAAAGCTAACATTTGAGAACAGTAAGAACAACAATCCCATCCGCGAGAAAACGCTTGATCTACCAGAGACAACAACAATTCGAGAGAGCGCAGAGAAAGAGAGATAGACACGCCGCTCTTCCCGCTCAAGGTACTTTACTCTTTCACACAGTGTAAGCGCGTTGCCTACTTCCCTTGGCAAATCGGAACCCGACTCTCTCCATTCTGCACACTCTCTTGTTACTTTGACCGGCAAAAAAGTTAACGGATTTATGAAAACCAGTTCCTATTATTCATCCCTAATCCCCTACTCTCAATGCTGTTCCACGCTAGCGAAAAACTGCCAAACTCAATAAGAATCGAATCTGTGCGCGTAATCTTTCCAATAGTGATGCAAAGCTCTCTTCATTCTGCACACTCACACTGATCGGCAAGAGAGTGTGCAGAATGGAGAGCACAACTATTCAATGCGACTACCCAAGAGCGGACGCTACCTTTCCAACTCACAAGCACTAGAGAAAATACTCTAAATGCCTCACTTCTGACCAACGCGCCGCGAAACCTCGTCAATAAACACAGAGAAGGAGAGAGAGGGGGGGATGACTCATGATTCAATTTTCTACCGCGTCCATCCTACCATCCATTAAACTACTCTATAAAAGCAAATATGTGATCAACCGAGGCTTGGATAGTCAAGCGTCAGGAAGAAGTAGAAAGTACTACCTATGTATCGAAAAGTAGCCCTCTCCATTCTGCACACTCTCCAATCCCTCTGACGAGCGAGAGTGTGCAGAATGGAGAGAGATATTGTTCGGAGACACAAGTGAAATAGCATGGCGAAATTGCGTCAGCTGATCTGATTTCCTTTGACTTTCTTTCTCTTGCGGTCACACACTTTCTCCCATCCCCTGGTGAATAAGAGAGAAGAAGAGAGATGAATGCGAGAGAGGAACAGAGAGGTCAGATATAGTTGAAGTCGGGTTTTTTTTAAATCACCCGAGGAAGAGAGATAAATTACTCCAATGCATTCCCATTCGCACCTAAGCTTTCACTGAAACGCAAACGCGCATAAGACCTCAAACGATCAAAGAGTGAGAAAGAGAAATGGATCATATTGAACAATTCAATTTTCGATCGCACCTAACCGCTGGAACACAAAAGCCTGCATCCACAAAGACTCCGAGCGAGCGAGAGAAAGAGTTACTGACAACTGGGACACGATTTACAAAGGTTTTCTATTTTTATTCTGATGGCAGATCCAATTGATGCATTTAATTCCCACTCGCACATAATCTATTATTGCAATACAAACGTGATTGTGCCCTTAAATATTCCGCACGAGAGAGAGGGACTGGCAAATTAGTCAACAAGGTTTTCCATTTTTGAGATTGTCAAAGTCCAATTTATTAACGGATCTCAAAGCCAGTAGCACCTAAAGTATCGCTGAAACGCAAACGTTTCTGTCTCCCTAAACTGCCTGAATGATAGAGGAAGTACGACATAATGATAGTTCTATGTCAAGAACGGCCCATTTTTTATTTGTAAGCCAGAAGGAACTAGGGATGCCAAATTGACATCAGATTCTCTTCATTTCGCACGCTCTCTCGTTTCTTAGGCCGGTGATACAGCACGTGAAATAAGGAGGGCCCATTCCGATTTTCCATTACTAGAAGGCACTTATTGTCAAAGTGCAGTCTCACACGGTTAGTAAATCGCTGGAGCAAAAACAAATGATGTGTTCCCAAATGAGCAGAGCGAAGAGGAACTGCCAACTGACCGAAAGTTCCAGTCATGCTACTCATTTTTTCTCGCTATGCAGGAAAGAATCGATTGAAAAATTCCACTCTCACAACCACCTAACCCATCGCTGAAACTCATATGCGCCTGCATCCACAATGGACTGGTGATGTTGTTTCGGTTTTCAGCTCTCTCCATTCTGCTCGCTATCTCGTCTGTCTGAAGGGTGAGAGAGTGTGCAGAATGGAGAGAGTAAAAGCTGAAATCACGTCTCTACAAAGGACCCGAACGAGAGAAAGAGATAGAAGAACCGGCGATTCAGACACAGTTTAAAAGCTTTTTTCGAATGACCAAATCAGCTCCACTTTACAGATCTCACTCGCACCTAATTTAGCCCCAGAAAGTATCAGAGTCCCTAAACAACTTGAGAGAAAGAGGAACGGCGCCTCACTGCAACAATTAGGATGAGACATTTTGAGATTTCGAACATATGCTTGGAACTAGGGGAAAAGGTCGATTCGAGGGATCGGCTCCATACTTTCACAGGTGGTAGTACTCGGTGAGTCAGGAAGGTATGCCACCTTGGGACTGGCCGCGAAGCGTCCGAAGCGCGTCAGAGCGCGAGAAATTTGAAACTTACTTTTTCGATTTTTGCTCATTTTCTCTCTAATCGATTAGAAATTGGTATCAATCAATTCCTCTGTGCACGGTGAATTTTTTCTATATTGGGTGTCAATCCATACGATTTCATCATCATGGTGAAATTTAATTTTTAAAATTTGAAAAATTTGTGAAAAATTGAGTTTTGAGAAAGGGGAAAATTTTATTTCAAAATATAATCGAACTTATCACGGGACGAATATTAAGAATAAAAAATCGGAAGAAAAAAATTACCGCACCCCTCAAATATGAGATAAAGTAATTTGGTAACGATAAGAATTCGCATTTCTGTCGTTTTCCCGGATTCCCAGCGCAAGTAGTAATACGATAAATTGCTCTAATACTTACAAGAATTTATCGAATCGATCGATGATGAGCAAATTAGAATTTACACGATTCTGAAGAAACAAGTTTTTGCAGATACAAAACGTCTACATCTCAAATTTGTAGATAGTTTTTCCATCTACAAAATCCTTATTCTCCAGAATCGCGCAAACTCGAATTTGCTGACCAGCCATCGATTCAATAAATTTTTGTAACATTTATACCAATTTATTGTATTACTGCTTGCACGGGGAATCCGGGAAAACGACAGAAATGTGCATTCTTACATCAAGCCAAAATACTTTTTCTCATATTTGAGGGGTGCGGTAATTTTTTTCTTCCGATTTTTTATTCTTAATATTCGTCCCGTAATATGTTCGATTATATTTCGAAATAAAATTTTCCCCTTTCTCAAAACTCAATTTTTCAAATTTTAAAAATTAAATTTACCATGATGATGAAATCGTATGGATTAACACCCAATATATAAAATGTTCACCGTGCACAGAGGAATCGATTGATACCAATTTCTAATCGATTAGAGAGAAAATGAGCACAAATCGAAAAAGCGAGTTTCAAATTTCGCGCGCTCTGACGCGCTTCGGAAGCGTCGCGGTCAGTCCCAAGGTGGCATACCTTCCTGACTCACCGAGTACTACCACCTGTGGAAGTATGGAGCTGATCCCTCGAATCGACCTTTTCTCCTAGTTCCACGCATATGCACACATATGTTCAAAATCTCAGAATGTCACTCATATACAATTGTCGAATTCCACTCTCACAAGCACCTAACTAAACACTGAAGCGCAAAAGTACCTACGCCCCTAAGCGACCGAACGAGAGAGGAACTGTCCTAGACAGGCTTTCAATAGTTTCCGACGAGATCCCAATGACAGATCGACGGCATCCTTCCCCTCTCGCTGAAACTCAGAACCACCCGGAACCTCAATTGATCGACAACACAGTCCCCGAGACGCGATATTTGGCAAGAATTCAGATTCCCTCCCCATATTCAATTCTACAATTCAAAAACAGATACTTCATCTGGCCATCAACCTCTTGTCCCCTTCTCTGCACTGTATTAGCACATTTTCGCACCATAATTTATTGATTAAAACACTCGATACAGAGAAAAGGCTGGGAGAGGAATCGTAGTGCATAGATGAAACGACGACGATGAATAATTTACAGTACACAGGGTATATCGACAGCTACCACCTAGCCGCCTACCGTACTCCTACATCGATCGATCGATTGGGGGCGACGGGGGGGGGTCAGTGGGGTTACTGTAACGAGGGCGGGGGATGGATCGATGAATAACTCGGGAGAGAGGAGGGGGCGGGAGCAAGACACGTACGCTTGCGGAATACATAGAGCAGTAATTAGACTGTGGGGACAGAAAACGGCGGGAGATTTGAAATGTGTTTTGTGTGTGGTGTGGTGGGGGATACAGTAGCCGACGGGGCCGACCGCGTGCCGCCTTAGTGACCGTACTTCTGGAACTCCCACTCGCGGTTGTCGAGAGGGCACACCTGCAAGAGTGGTACCGTAATCCCGTGAGACAACCCACTCATCCTCATTGCTAAGTCGACAGTACACCAGTGATCAGATCATCGTATCGTAGCACTGCTCCTCTCTTCATTCTGCACACTTCGGCCGGTGAAAGCGAGTGTGCAGAATAGAGAACTACTACTCGATACGGCAACGCTACCGTACTCCCCGGGGCTACCGTACTCTAGCCTCAAAGAATAAACTACAGTACCCTACCGTACAACCCAAGGGGGGGGGGGGACTAACGTACCTGACGCGTCTTGAGCCAGCGCGAGATGCAGTGGAAGTGGAAGGCGTGGTTGCAGTTGCCCCAGGCGACGCTGCACTCGCCCGTCGCGTCCGATGCCTGAGAGGGGAATATCGATTAGATGGAAAGAAAAAAGAGGAATTGAGAAAAGAAGTTTTTTGCAAGTTTCACTCTTGGTTGAAAAATAGAAATGCTCTTGCAAGGTTGATGATCTCATGCCGTGAATGGGATGCAAACACAATCAAAATGATTTCCAAATGTGCCACGAGAATTGGGTTTCAGCACTGGGATGTATCCATTTGTCCAGTGGAAAGAGTTGATCTTGCCGAAACATTTGTCTTCAATAATCCCGCACAAATACCATATTTCGCCTCCTGGCTCTTCGAGGCTACACTCTCACTAGATCAACGTCTCAGACTTTTTGAACCCGTTGGCAAATCGATCAATTGTAGAAAAAATATTTATAATGGCAAGACCGGTTACTTCGGGGTTACTTCGGGGCTCTCCCTAGATCAGTAATGTAAATTGTTTGAATTAATAAGATGATGGAGTTTAGCACAACAATAATACCGGCACCTTCTTAATCAAGCAACGCTATCCTGCCACTTTGGGATTTTACTCGTAATTTAGATGAAATGACTTACGAGAAATGATTAGATTGAAATGAGAAATTATTAGTTTCTGGATGAAATTTGTGAGTCATAAATCATTTCATCCAGAAACTGCCCGAAAGTGATCAGGTGAACACTCCTTATGACCACTATTAGACTCGTCTAAACGCGTGATTAAACCAGTCTTGATAGCTGATCCACCCGTTCACCTGCCCCTCTATGGCTTCACTTGCAGTATACTAACAGATCACATTGCCTGTCCTCAATCGTCACGGGCACTGGAAGCGCAAAAATAATAACAGCCACCTTACTACTATTGCCTGGCGCTCTACGGATTAACTTTCACAAGATCAACAAAACAAATTCACTGAATTGTTATGAGATAGATCGCGCTTAAAAACAATTCTAACATTCTCCCGAAACGATTCACATGGCACTTTTATGCTATGCTCACACACCATCTAAGACAGAATCCGTTTCATCCAATAAATCTCTCATGGTCTGTGCCGTAATCGCTCAGCTCGCGTACCTAATTCGCACGGCGCTTTCAGACTTCACCCTAGTAATTAGGTTCCCGCTCTCGCCTGGTATCCCATAACCGTAACCACGTACCTAGTTCGCCCGGCACTTTCTGGCTTCACCCCAGCCCCATAAATCCCCCTTCCCGGTCTCACCTGGTTCGCCTGGCACTCGATGCACAGGTCCATGATGTGGTTGCGGCAGATGGCGCAGTTGTCCACCACGATGTCCCACGCCCACAGCGCCACCGCCGACCACTTTTTCACCTGCAAATGGTCATAATATTAATAATAATAATAATAATAATAATAATAATAATAATGATAAGATTAATAATAATTTAATGTAAATAAGACTTTGAAACAAGCAACAGTCTAGGATCCGTTCAAACCCAGAACTTCACTAGTGCCTCATCCCCTCCCCCATCATGCAGGTTTCTCTTAATCTGTGTTCGAAGCAATAAGTTTCCCACCAGGGGAGGAAGGGGCAGGGTCGCTAACTACTGTGCATTTAGGGTCAAATGATCGTCATTTCAACTGCAACTGGGACTCCTTTAATCATCCTCATCTATGACCTACTTCATGTTAACCAGGAAGTCGCAAAACGCTAAACACTAGTCTTGTTCACCGGATCACAACTCAATAATAGCCGGCTACCATATCCCCTACCGTACCTCGAATAAACCAATAATTGTCGGGGCTACCGTACCTCGAATCTCTTCTTCTCCTTGGCGGCGACGACTCCTCCGCCCGCAGCCTCCTGCTGCTGCTCGTCCACGTCCATCTGCTCCTGCTTGATCTCGGCCATGCTTGAGTCGCTGGTCCTGAGGGGAAGAGGAAAAGTTAGGGATACGGTAAGGAGCCAGGGGCAATCAATCGATAGCGATGCGTGAAACGATGGGGGCGAGTCGGTTCTGAGGGGAAGATAAAGGAGTTAGGACAAAGTGCGCGCGCACTAAACAGCGGATGGTGAGAGCCTGGGAGGGAGACTCTCCCTTCTGCACACTATCGTGCTGATAACATTAGAAAAGAGATTGGAGAGCGCTGAACCTGTAACGACATTAGTAATGAATGCGTAAGACAGGTCAGGGGCAGGGATTCGATATCACAGACGACTCGAACGTCATTGATCAGCATGACAAAGGGCACGCGCAAAAACTTGAGAAAATACTTTACTCCGAACAACAACTCTCTATCAAAGATATTCGCATGCACAAAAGGATAGAAAACATATACATTACACACAGATGATGCACCCATAGGACTCTGTACGATTGGGATGGAGGGGGGAAGGGAAGGGGAAGACAGGGGGCAAAGGGTAAAATGCACTCAACACCACGGGAGTAAACCAGCGAAAAACGCACAAAATGAAGGGAGCCAGCGGTGCGGTAGACGACCTCGTTGTCGGGACAGGGATACTCAGAATGAGTGGGAAGGAGTGATTTGCATAAAAGGGGGGGGGGCGTGGCCTAATCGGGACGCTAAGCGTGATCAAATTCAAATTTCGAAACAGGAACGGTGCCGCTGGGGTCAAGCGCTTTGACCGGGGCGTGCATTCGCTATCCATCGATCCATTGAGAGGGAGGGACTATTGAGGGGAGGTCTGTCAGGGGACAGACGAGGTTAGTGTGGTGATCTACCTCGATGGGAAGGGGGAGGGCAATGACGTTGGTCTCTCCAATTTGCACACTATCTCGCCGAGTTGCATGACCGATGAGAGAGCGTGTGCAGAATGGAGAGGCGCCGAGGTAGGGAGAAAGAGGCTATGGAGCATGGCTTGGCCTGTAGCACGACAAAACACAAGTGAATTGAATGATGGGTGGGAGAGAAGGAATCCAACTAACCAACTAACTATGGCTACTATATCTGAATTTAAATTAATTTCAAAATCAATTTTGCACGTCACAGGGCAGCGAAATGAGGAGCGGGGTCGAAATATCACATAAATCAAACGACTCTGACTAGGAGATCAACACCAAAAATCGATCGAGTAATCCATCATTGGCTAGGTGTATTTACAACAGAAACGGGGAGAAGCGCAATGCAATCCAAAAGTCCTAGTCATCCATATAAATTAGCGGTGGTTAATCAATGGGCGGAGAATGAAGTGCGTCAGCAGCATCCGCACCTCATGCGCGCTTTCACTGCTTCTTCTTGGCGCACATGTAGACGGGGACGGCGCAAGCGGCGAGCATGTGGCCGAACAGCAGCGAGAGGGACACGGGTGGCGAGAGCGACCACGACTCGAGCGAGAGCGCTCGGATCGAGAGGTTGATCACGCCTGAAAATGTGGATTCAGTTTGGATGAAATTATACGTCCGAATTTACGTTTTATCTATAACACTACCGTAACCCATATCAACTTACAATTAGTGAATTTACCACTCCTGGAAAAGCAAATATTATTAACATGTCATTATTTTAGCGAATGGTATCCAGGGAGGAAGACCACACGCCCCCAATATCTTCCGAATGTATACCAATGTCGTAACCCAGATCAACCTAGTGAACTTTGACCACGCCTGGAAAGATCGAATGTTAATGTAATTTGTTATTGTATTTCGACAACAAATGTATTCATTAAAAGGATACACGTCTCCTATATCTATAACAACCCCGAAACCCAGATCAACCTACCGAACAAATTTTTTTAAAGCTTCAACCGCAACTGCATCGCGCCTTTCCATTTACGCTTCATCTACAGCATTGTCGCAACCGAGATCAACCTAGTAAACTAAATGGATGGAGAAATGGATTGCGCCCGGGGTTTTGGATGATGCGGTAAAAAATAACAGCTCCCATCTTCGTTATGCCTATAACAACGTCACAACCACATCTGCCTAGTGAGCTGAACGGATTGAGAGGTTGACCAAGTCCGGAAAAGATTGTATTTTCTTTGAAAGAACTTCACCTAGAACTCCATCACACGTTACAATTTCCGTTCAATCTATGGTACTGTCGCAACCCAGATATACCTAATGAACCAAGCGCTCAAAATGAAGGAAAGATACACATCGGAGAAATTTTTTCTTTGTATCGCACAGCGCTGCATTATTATATGACTCAATTTCGGATCGACTAATACCACTGTCGGAACACAGATCAGCCTACTAAACCAAGTGGTTAGAAACGATGACCACGCCTGCAAAGAATCATACTGTGAAAGGGAATTTCGTTCAAGCAACTACAGGCACAATATCATTACACACACTTATTAACGTCCAATCAATAGCGCCGCCGTAACCCAGATCAACCAAGTGAATTCAGACGTTGGTCCGAAATGCGCCAAAAATGTTTCTTTTTTTTTTTAGCTCCAAGGAGAGATCAGATCATTGGACGCCCCCGAGATCACTCCTTGGTATCACACTGCCGCAACCGAGATCACCCTAGTAAATAACTAACAGTGAGGAAAAGAGCCCGCGACGAAATTCATGTGCGTAAAATTTTTCGACTCTTGAAAACACCGCGATCATCAACATCGTAGTTCGAAACAAATATAGAATTGAATGTTTTTTAGGCTACAAAGGTGCTACCCATTACATACCCAAAATATGCCAAGCATCTATCTCCCGGCTGCAACCCAGATCAACCTGCTAACTCAAGTCCCCTTCTCTCCCGCAACCGATCGCAGCCCAGTCTGTCGCCCATATACGTGCATCGCCCACAATACGTGGCACTGCAGAATCAATGAATTATTTCTCATGTAGTATGATGTATGCGCCAGACTCACACATTGGAAATTCGTGATTTTGTTTACTCTGACCCAAACACTGTGAATCACCATCATTGTCCACCACCACCATGCATTCCTATCACCCTGCAGCGGCCGCGATTTGCCGACTGCAACGCGCTAGAGCCTTGTGCACCCAAGTTTGGTTTTAAAAAAAAGATCCTACCCATCAGAAGTGCACTGCCTGTCTGGGCATTCTCTTGCTATCTCGCACTAGTGCTACTTCGATTCGCCGGGGTCATCGGGGAATCTCGGTGTTCCTATGATCTGCGAAATAACTATAACGGCGAAATAAATTCATTTTCGGGAGAAAATACAGGTATCATCATTCCGACAAACATTAGGTCTTAGCGTATTTAGAATTGGCACTATCAATTTTTGTATTCACGAAGACGACAACGACTACACGCCCTCGACATCCGTCTATTAATCCCAATGGCGGAAGCCCAGATCATCCTAGTCAATCAATCGGATCGAACCCGCAGCTACTCCAGCGAATCCCCATTCAAGAATATATTTTCCTTGGATGCTCATGACAGGGAGATTACTACAAGGCCAATATGTCCGCGGTTAATACCCTGTCGAAACCAAGATCTACCTGAACAACCCAGCGAGTGCCCATTTCACCAACATTGTTCCATAAATACACAAACTCCTTCTTCTCTCGCTGGTCGATGCTTCATTTTGTATATTCCGATACAAAAGTGGAAATCATCACAACTCGCCGCCGTCATCAAGCAAATCAAGTTCTTTTTAATACTAGCATAGGGAGGACGAATATCACCTACCCATCCCTTCCTTATCTATGATCATACAGCAAGAAGGATTCACCGGGTGCATCAAACCAGTCTTCAACTTTACCGGGTACAACACAACCAATTTTCAGCGCGGGTATGCGACGTTTTCTTAGAACCACATTCATCCCCGTCAAACAATGGTCAAAACAGTATTTCCGGGTGCCAAACCCTTCTAATTTCATTAATGGCGTTTCGATTTAGCAACCTCTCCATCCTGCACACTCTCGGCCGCCAAACCGGCGAGAGAGTGTGCTGAATGGAGAAAGTCGAGCCCGGTTTCTACTCTCCTCACTTCGCACGCTCTCTCGCCGGTCAGCGACGAGAGTGTGCTGATTGGAGAGACGGCGACCCCGATCCCTACTCCCCCCTCAAGCTCACCGGTGGTCACGTTGGACAGGACGAAGAAGAGCAGGGGGTGCCGGTTGAGGGCGGCCATCAGGCAGGGCTCGCTCGTCGCGAACGGGTTCTCTTCTGCAATAGGGGGTGATTAAAATATTTTTTTTTAATTGAGGAACACAGTTGCAGTGAAAAAAAATTTCAGTACCAGGCGATCACCCGCTCCAAAAAATGATCATGTGTTCCAATCAACTCTTCTCATCAATGGTGTTTGGGAATTGGGTGCAAAAACAAATATTTCAGACCTATCAAATTTCTGCTGCACGAATCCATCACCTAGCTAGAGCTACGCCTTTCAGTTATTGGAAAGCACTGCCGGATATTGAAAAAAAATTCCAACTAGTCGTTCAGACATCATGATCATGATTAGACGATGTAGCGATTGCAAGGTTAAAAAAATCCAGCAGTCTCATTTCCGCTACGCATATAAATCACGTTGCTGTGGTCACTTGTTTTTACCAATGATTGAGCTGCTTCTAATAAATAAAAAAAAATTTTTAAAAAATATATATATATACACTCGATTCTTAAATTTTTTTTACAACCAGTCACTTTCCCGCTGTACGCACCGATCAACCTGCTCTGGTCTTCTCGTTTCGCCAATGTATGATCGTTTGCTACGTCGTCAATAACCCATCCGATCCGAATACTAACCAGTCACATTCCCGCATCAGACTCCAATCACCCTACTCCGGTCACTCGCTTAAACAATGCAAGCGATGGTGCCAGTAGAAGCCATTCAATATAAACCAGCCACATGCCCGCTGCACCAATCCATCACCCTTTCCGAGCTATTTGTATCATCAGCAATAGTGTGGCTTCCAGGAAAAAACCAAAACATATAGACAATCAATTTCCAGTTATCCTTATTTGCTTAAGGCACAACACCCGCTTGATTTCCGCTCCACACATCAACCACCTAACTCTTGTCATGCTATTCCTCGATTTGATCTCGATATCGTCTTCACAATACATAAAACAACCCAATCGAACAATTGCGGTATACCTGGCACCCTTTCGCCTCATCCACCAACCACCCAGTTCCGAAAAAAAAAACCTCACCCGATCCGAGCAAGGTCACTTTGCCGCAGTGTATCACGCGGCCACGATCCCGAGGGTACATAATGGATCGTCTAGTCTATCCCAAATACAATCACATTTCCGCTGTACACACCGATCACCCTTCTCTGACCACCCTGTTCATCTAATTTCATCACGCCTCTCGACTCCAAAATCACGCACCCGATCCGAATTCGGTCTCTCTCGTATGTTTGACCGGCGAGAGTGTGCAGAATGGAGAGAGAATGGCCCGACTTTCGAACTCTAAGCACTCACCCGATCCGAAGTGCGGCACGCGCGCCGACCAGATGATGTAGGAGACGGTCTGGACGCCGATGCAGCCCGCCAGCAGGTAGCACTCCATCGAGATCTGAGCAATTATCTATTAATTATATAATATTATAGTCATGCCATATCGACTTTTAGCTCTCTCCATTCTGCACACTCCCTCGTTTCCTGATCAGGGAGTGTACGCAATGGAAATCGCACTATTCTATACCGCACTACACTACCTTACCCTACAGTATCTCTAACCGGCGCCATAGTGTGCAGAAAGGAGAGCGCCGGAATTGGTCTTCCCCAGGTAATCGCCATGGCCAGAATGAATCCTACCGTAACCCCATTCACTTATCGATTCCCCAACCCTACCGTATACTCACCATGGCCAGGATATACGGCAGGTTGATGAGGCGCCTGCTTGGCGGGCCGAGCGCCGACTCGGCGGCCAGCCGCGCGGCCGCGAAGAACGCGCACAGCAGCAGCATGTGCATCACGGCCGCCGCCCACGAGCGGACCCGCAGGCCTGCGAGAGCTGAACGATGAGAGAGGGTGGGATGAGTGCGGGGGTTAGTGCAACAAATGGCGGATAGTAGACATGTCAAGTCAATTCCTCGCTATTGTTTCTATCAACCCACGTACTCGAGTTGAATCATGGAATGGAACCCATAAGAAATGGGCCATAACTTGACTTTTATGTGAGGAATTGAGAATTGATTTGACATTTCTAGCTGATAGGGTTGGCTATTCAGGAGCAGGTGTAGCGACTAGGGATGGTCGAACGGCTTGGATTACGGCGCCGTAAGGTGTAGCGACTAGGGATGGTCGAACGGCCTGGATTACGGCGCCGTCCTCGCGTATTGCGAAATTTGGCTAGGGGGAGGGAATTACGGCGCCGTAATTCTGGCCGTTTGGCCAACACTAGCAGCGACTGCGCTACGACCTGACGCGAATAGCCACCACTGATGTTGACAAATCGGAGCCGACTTTCCCCAATTCCCTCGGCTCACTCTTCGGTAAGAGAAACGAGCGCAGAGATTGCGGAGCGTCAAGAGGATCAGGTTCCGATTTGTCATCCCGAGAGCAACGAAAAGGAAATAAATACAGATAAGGGAGGGTGCATCATTTCAGAACTCGACGTGACATCGAACAAAATGACCAAATGACCAGTTTTGTAATGGTACACCCTCATAAAGACCCTCCAACTCCCGTCTGTTAATGCAACAACCGAGCTCTGGGCGCTGCTAGAAGAGACCAGATCCTTTCAGAAAATTACAAAATTGAGAATCTGGTCATCCATAGTGGAGCCACCAACAGAAAACAGAACGAAAGATGGATAAATCACAGCATCATCCCCGGATATTGTTTTGATAACAATTGGTTAAATTCTCAGCATTGCTAACTCAGCAAAACTGGAGGAATTTAATTTCTATGCAAGTATGAGTGAGAAAGACATTGAAGTGGAGAATTTTTCCTCCTTTCGTCCAGTGAAACGTCAATCCAGTAGAACTCTGGTTTCGAGTTGAGAAGATCGAGAGAACCCAACAAAATATTTGTCCATTACCCAAACACCGATATATCACTGTATTAAAAATTAAAGGTCTGAAAGCAAAACAAAAATCCGGAGAAACAAATTATTTCTGTAAATCCTCCCATGAGCGGATATGTTAATCACCCCCACACCCGGTGAGTCGGTGCTGCGGATAGCGCTCAAGTGCGCGGTCAGAAAGGGACGGACTGATCTCGGTTTCGGTCTTTTGGGAACAGAAAAGGTTTGACCTACCAGTTTTGGCGAGGAACCTGCCCAGCGCGCGCGAGTAGTAGTAGATCGCGATGTAGCCTGGAACAGAGGGAGAATTTGACAACAATTGTCCACTGTCTCTCCATTTTGCACACTCTCATCTACTTGAGTGTGCAAAATGGAGAGCCGTTTCTACTACCGAACACAATAGTCACTTTCTTGCCCTACCGTACTCCCTCAGACTACCGTATACCTGCCAGGGAGCAGATGCCCTCGCGGTTCGCGGCTAGGAAGGTGTCGCGCGGCGCCGCCTCGTCCTGCACCCAGTCCTGCAAATTGAATTTTATTTATTTATTTTTAGAATAATAATTATCGTATTTCAGAACAATTATGAGGCACTCCAATCCGGCTCGCCTGGCATCCCAAACAAGGGGTAAAGGCAATAGGGGCGTCGACAAAACGAGGTTTTTTTTTATTTTTAAAAAAAAATTTAATTATTAATTATATTAATGATACCTGAATGCCGTTCGAGAGCGCAAACTGGTGGACGCCGGCGAACAGGGTGGCCGTGATGAGCGTGAACTGGCCGGGCAGCACGTACGTCACAAGCTACAATAATTATTGATTTATTGCACGTACGTTACGAGCTGGAACGGAATTTGATGTTTATAATCTACTATGGCATGAAACTGTATTGAAAATGTGATGTGTTACGAGGATACATCAATATCGTGGAACTTGGGTCAACCTGGACAGAACAAAATAGTTTTATAGTACGAATATTGTCTGACTAAACGCACTGAACGCTATTGCGCTTGAGGTGAACCACGCGGGTATATCTACACCTTGGAACTCGAGTCACCCAGGGCATATTAAGCTAGTTTTGAACATTAGAATCGTCGGTCCTTGTTCTATTGCAACTGGAATCAGCAACAGAAGTATATCACATCCTTGAAGCGCAACTCAGAGTGGTCACTTCAATCGTGAAACTCACAGTCACAACGGCGAGTGTGTAGAAGAAGTTCCAGTGGATGCCGTATTCCGAGACCTGGAATCGTAACGGTGATCACCCGTTCGACACAGCCGACTACCGTACTTCACTAGTAAAATCAGGGTACTGTGTCCCTCTCTCGGGAAACAAGGCCATTCGCGAAAATCAGACCACAGCTTATTCTTTCACAGATTTTCTCGATAGCAACGCAACTCGATAAATCAATAAGTGTGCAGAATGGAGAGACTTTAATATTTTTCAGTATTCACATTATTACAGACCTATTTCCGTACCTCATACCTGCACCAACAGCACAGCCAGGGACCCTACCGTATCCACCAAACTGTTCGAGACTACCATACCCCCGCCAAGACCAGACTACCGTACCTCGTAGGGGTACCCGAGCACGGTGAGCACCAGCGTCCGCGCGATGCCCAGCCCGACCAGCTGCAGCGTCGATGAGTACATCACCGTGAAGCGACGACTGGAATAAATGCTGATTGCTAGGGAAAATCGAATGATTCACTGAGACTGTGAGCGTGTGTTTCAGGGATCCTACAACCTGCCACTGTGAAGCAGAGACTGAAAAAAATCATGCTCAAAGTAGGGTTTCCTTAAAGCGATAGTGCATGGCTGATTCTGTCGATAAAAAAAGTATGATCGCGGATGCAATAACACCGTGAAACGGTGTTTCAGGGATCCTACAAGATGTCACTGTGAAGAGGCGACTGGGAAAATATCATTCTCAAAGCGAATGTGTGTTTCAGAAATATTAGAAGAGAACAGATTTCCTGTTTCTCGGTTACTACAAGATGTCGAGTATACTATGAAGCAGTAGTATGTAAAGGACAGATTTTTCTCGAATAACATTCTAAATCCGCAAATTTGCCCGTAGACACATGTTTCTAGGCCATAATAACTAGTCTCCTCAGAGCTCTCCAACTTTCCTAATTCCGCTTCTTCATCAGCAACCTAAGCGCGCTCTACCCCCAAAGAATTATGTTTCAGGAAGACGTTAAAAAAATGTTTCAATCTGCTCACCCCGCCCTCTTCCTCTCGCCTCTCCTCCTTCCTTATATTGGTCAACCAATATTATTCACCCTTCACTACCCGGAAGATTCATGTAATGTAACACGGTCATAATAACTAGTCTCCTCACCCCGCCCTCTTCCTCTCGCTCTCCTCCTTCCGCGCACTCGTCTTGAGCGCCGGCATGAGGCCGGCGCAGCAGATGAACGCCGCCACGCCCACGTCCATCAGCGAGTGACCTACCTGCAATGAGGGGAGGGGTGCTGTAGGATCGTTTCGTTTTCGCCTATCCATTTTGCACACTCTCTCGCCGATCAGAGAAGCGATAGAGTGCGCGGATTGAGGAGTGAAGGAATTGTTTTGCACAATCTGGGCCCAATCGTCGGGCATTTACGTTACCAAACTGTATATAAAACCGTCTCCGTCGTCTCAAAAGCGACAAAAAATTGAAAAGGTGATCGTATGCTTCAGGGGATCACTAAAGCTCACAAGTGATGCCACAATCTCGAAAAAATGGGCTGGCCGGTACACTCTTAAAAATGGCTTAAAACAAAAATGAACCGTCTCCGTCTTGGCGAAGCGCCTCGGGAAAATGGCGAAGTCCACGCCCAGCACGGCGCAGGCGACCAGGATGAAGATGGCCGATCTGCGAATATTTGTATTAAAATAAATGTTATTTAAAATATTAATAATATATTTTCCACTACCCTTCGTGAGCAATGCACATCCCCTGTCAATCACCGGCACCCAAACCTAATCTAGGATGGACCCAAATTAGAAGCCTAAAATGGGTCGATGAAGCCTTTTATGCAGTGCCTAATTGATGTTTCTGAAACCTTATATAATGCACCTGCGCGCTCATCGGAAGCAGATGAATTATTAATATCAATATTATAATCACCTGAAGTAAGTGAGGAAGGTGGTGGGGGCGTGGTGTTCCTCGATGATCCTGTTGAGGATGAAGCGGGCGGTCGCGCCGTCCTTAATTAATTAATTACCTTAATTAGCTATCTATGATGAGGAACAACGAGAAGTATCACATCATTTTTTTTCTTTTTCGCCATCAATAGGTTTCCCATTATCGGCACACTGAACATTCACGTTTTATGATTAACATGAAACCGCAGTGTCGTGGTGGAGAATCCCGTCTGTCTTTCCTTTTTCGCATTGAAACTCAACGGGGAGGAAAAGAAATGGATGGGGGCTACCTTGCACACCATCGATTGCTCGACGAGCATGAACACCAGCAGCAGGGCGATCACCGAGAACTGGAAATTCATTAATTATTTAGTTATTTTTTAAATATATTTGTTTAAATATTTTACGCCCATTACATGTCTGTACTAGTTTAGAGTCAGGGAATGCCTCAGAAAGAGAGAAAAGCATGTGCATGTTTTCTCCATACATTTTAATGATGCCACATGGGGATTCTTCGGAAAGACTATTGATCTTCCCAAGATTTTATCGTAGGAGAGTGCAAGCTGGAGAGATACACACAAGGATAGTAATCCGTTCGCATGACAACGGCGGTGGCTTACGCAGGATTTACTATACACTATAGTCGAGTTAGTACAGCATGCATTCAGAAAGAATGTAAAATGATTCCCCGTGAGACTAGGAGCATTTGGCTAATAGTAGAGTCGATGAGGGCGAAGCATTCGGTAGCTGGTACAGATATTCTTAGGATAAAACTAACCATTATCAAATGAACGATTCCGACCGAGTCCGCGAGGACCGTCTGAGTTCCGAACGTTGGGGCCACGATGAAGATGAAGTCCACGAGAAATTTGTACCTGACAAGGAATAAAACTATTTTAAATTAAAGATTCAAAAGGAATTCATTAAACTCCAGCACTACTGCCGTGTCACTGCTATGTGGAAAAGCGTGGTCTTGTAAGAGGTTTGAGTAGGAATGAGCGATGAAACTATCACAATTTTTTAGTTTACTCACCAATATTGCTTGCCGCTCGAGGGGAATCGCTTGCCGTGCGTGATCCATGGCAGGAATAGGTTACTGCAAATCGATGGATAAGTGAAAATCAATATTTTGAAATGATGAAATACCACAACACGAACCGTAGCAGGATGCCGACAACCGGGATGAGGATGATCGTGAATATTTCCAGTTGCGTGCCGCCATCACCGTGCATAGGGAGGGGTTTAGTGGTAGACATTATCTGAAATGACAGGAGCATTGATGGGTGGCTTTTCCACCTATCGCTAGATTGAGCTGATAGCCGAGTCAACAATCAGCTGAGTGTATTATCAAGCGCTTGCTAGCATAACATGTTGAGAAATCGAAGTGATGGTGTGAAAAAAACTGACGATTATTAGCGTTAGTAGAACCCGTCATGAAACAGCAACTATGCTCTGCACCGACCCGACCTAAAAGGAGCACAGATTGCGCTGTGAAACTGAAAACGTAGGTCAAAATAAGCGGAAAATCGAATTTGTGAAGCTGATGACGATTCGAATGCGGAAATGTCGCAAAGTGGGAAATGCGCAGTGCACAACCGTAATCATCGCACAATGACCACACGAAATGATATTGGTTAGCTAGAATCGATAGGAAATGCTTTGTTATAGATAGAAAAATTTTTATATAGTTTCAATTTCAAGGTTTAAACACTTTAACATTAAAATTATAATATATTTATTTTGAAAAATCAGTTCCAGTTTCTAATCGTGTATCTCTTATTTGCCGTTGTTTCTCAAATCGCGGAAACAGTAAGCTTAGCACACCAAACTTTATATTTTCGAACATTTATATTTATCGATTTCCTGCGTGTATCTTTGGTTATATTTGTTCTTTTTCGTCTCCAAAACGTTGGTCTCATCACAGGGTACGCGATGGTGTCGATGGTTGGCTCTTTCTTCTCGCTCTTCCGCGACTACCAGTATCGTTTCGATATGGCCGAGTTCGAGCGCGAAGTATCGCGCGATTTCGACTCGCAAGAGATCACCAAGGTCACGGAGGAAGCAGAGAAGCGCGCCAAGGAGCTCGTGACCGATGTGAGAATATTAATTTGTATAATTGTGATGTAAATAAGATTAAAGGGAGTTTAAATCGAGGACGCGCGCTTTTATTTTTACGTGGACTAAGTCAGTTTCAGTACCAGCGTTTCAAATTCCCTTATTTATAACGAATGAAACGTATTTCATTCTTCAAAAGAGTCCGCGAAACAGCAGGAGTGCTAATTCAAAATAAGCCATATCGGGCTAATTTCGAAAATAATGAACAAATTTCAGAGGGAGGAGCTTCTGAAGGTGATCGGGTACATCGACCTGACGACGCTGGCCGGCGACGACACCAAGGACCGCGTCACGGTACTCCTTGATCGGGCCGTCGCGCCTTATGCCAAGGTAAGCACAGGGACTTTATTTTGAAAGAATGTCAAAACATTGGTTTCACGCACCGTTGCTCTATTGTACTCAAGACCCTTCTGCTCAGTTACGGTTACTGCCTATTTAAAATCAACGAGAAAAAATGAATGGACAAATACTATGCTCTGGCTAAACTCTGGCGTAACACTCTGGTTGGAAAAAACGCCAGTATTTGGTCTAACCTATTTGAAGAAAGGCGCGATGGTTGTTTAATATTTTGAATCCAAACGTTTACGAATGTTTGTTGTATGATTTACCGGCATGCCTGCTCAGATTAAAGGATGCCAGATTTTTGAAGTTCTTGTCGCATTTCTGAGACACCACTGTGACGGATCAAGCTCTTGTTTAATTGCTTGTATTTCCAGGACCCGGCCGTCAAGTGTGGCGCCGTGTGCGTCTACCCCGCGCGCGTGGCGGACGTGAAGTCGCACATGAAGAAGAAGGGATACAAGCTGAATATCGCCTCTGGTGAGTATGATTGTAGTTTGTAGTCTTTCTTGATGTGTGGATGATAGTTGAAGAACATAATGCGAGTTTCATGAAATTTTGATCGTCTCTAGATACCTTCCATTTAGAGCCGCTTGATCATTTGAGTAACTGGCCTGTGTGAATCATAAAATCGTCTGTATTTATTCACTTTCGTGAACTCTTTCGATCTTCTCTCACATCTTTCTCGATCTCTGCTGTAATGATAACTAAATGATCTCTTATCAGCGATATCGATGGACTTTGAACCCTTGAAATCGTCTCCCCGCTCAATCATTTTTCTCTGATCATTTGCTGATATCATCTTGCTAGCTATTATGAGATACGGACGAAGCTGACAATTCAAGAATTTGTAATGGCAAAGTTTCGGACGAGAAGAAGAACATGGGAATTTTTCGCTGTATTTAATAGTATTTATTTAATAAATAAATATGTAAATTGCAGTTGCCGCCGGCTTCCCGTCCGGCCAGTACCGCCTGGAGTCGCGCGTCCTCGAGGTAATGGTATCTTTGTTTTTTTTGCTTTCTCCGTTTTGCACACTCCCTTTCGGGTTTCAACTCTCCAATTTGCACACTTCCCTTGCCGACCAGAGTGTGCAGAATGGAGATAGCTGAGAACCTAAAAGGAGCTGACTACTGTTCACTGTTGTTTATGCATCATGATGGGAGGACTAAATGATAATGAAGTAAATTTATATTTAAATAAAGAAATAAAATTAATATGTAATATGTTGTAGATCGAATTGGCGGTTGCCGATGGCGCCACCGAGATCGACATCGTCATCAACAGAGCCGCGGCACTGGATGATGACTGGACCAGTGAGTTGTTTATATTTTATTTATTTATTTAATTTAAAGCTGTATTAAATTTTATTTTAATAGTCGCAAGGCTGTGGGTTGAGACTAGGCGATCGATCATTGACTGCTTTTTGTTGCTCAAATTCATCTCATCCATACTGATCATCAATCATGACCGAACGCTTTTGATGATTCGGTGAAACAAATGTTTTGGGTTGAGATGATGGTGGCAGCAACACTGTTTCTAATGACACACAATGCGCAATGCCATTTAGCTGATCCTTTTGCACCCCAGGTGCGTGGGGAAAACAGAATATAGTGGTATATGCTCGAGACCTGATCACTATCACAGTTCTTCACTCTATATTTTATTGAAGCGCTGAAACATAGAATTTAAAATTGTTTAATTTTTCTGTTATCTCTCGCTAGTATCGGAGCAGTCACGCTACAGGTGCAATTGGAACATTGTTGAGACACCACTGTTCCTTGTTCTAGACTGAATATTATTATTTTTTAAATATTTATTTTTATTTAATTAACTTGATAATCTCAGCCGTGCACAACGATGTTTGCGCTGTAAGGTCTTGTCCCAACACGGTTTACAAAACATTTATTTATTTTTAATTAATTAAATATTTAATATATTCATTATTCAGCCGTGTACAACGAGGTGCGCGCGATGAAGGCAGCATGCGGCTCCGCCCACCTCAAGACCATCCTCGCTACTGGGGAGTTGAAGTCGCTCAGCAACGTGTACAAGGTGAACGGGTAAAACGGCATCCGGCTCTCTTCAATGGGGTCCATACCAAAATGTCCTCCTCGTAATACTCCCCCACTGGCACTCAGAGGCTAAATCGAGAGAAAGGTAATTCCACAGCCGTCTGAGAACCCGGTGTTTTGTTTTCGGTCGTAATCCTACAGAATCAGGGCTCACTGCTTTTCCCTCTTCTTGAAGATCGAGTGAAACTCAGCATTACTTTGCACAAAAACCTGCAACAAAGAATGCCGAAGAATGGTTGATTTTTTTTCGCGTGGAGGCGCACAACCAATCTGCGTTCAGAGTTATTTTCTGCTCTTATATTATGAGTGAATCATATCGTGGATGGAACGTGCGTCGACGAAAATTGTTTAAAAATTTTCCATTGAAGGGATCCTCTCAGCGAACCTAGTTTCTATAATGTGTAGTCACTTTTAGTTCGGGTGAGTAGTACGTCGTTGGCCCGATCATTGACTTCGATTAATTCCGTAAACATCACGATCCACCAAACAGAATGAAAGCTTTTATAAATCCATATTTTTTTTATTTATATATATATTTTTATAATATATATATATAATTAATATCTCAGGCGTCCTGGGCGTCGATCCTGGCCGGCTCCGACTTCATCAAGACCTCCACCGGCAAGGAGACGGTGAATGCCACCATCGAGGTGAGATTAATTTTGTTAGTATACTATTTTTTGCTTGGTGACCATCGAGGTGAGGAATACATGGCGATCGTGTTGATTGGCGGTGAAATCGTTCCGCTCTTCATTCTGCACACTGAACGGCAAGGAAGTGTGCAAAATGGAGAGAGCTGAAAGGGAGCGTGCAGAATAGAAAGAGAGACAACAGGAACGTTTTCTCTGCTGGACGGATAGGTGGCATTGAGATTAATGCCATTCATAGCGGGCCAGTGGGCTGTGTTATTATTTTATTATTTTTGTTGTTGTTAAAAAAAAAATATATATATAAATATATTTAATTGCAGGTCTCGTTCGTGATGCTCTGCGCAATCAAGAAGTGGCACCAGAAGACCGGAAAGAAGGTGAGGTTTAGGTGTTGTAGTTTATAGTTTTTGGTCTGATGAGCTTGATAGTTTTCTCTCATTCAATAGTCGTCAACAAATTGGCACTAGCATCACGCTTCACTGAATATGTTCACCCTGAAACTCGCACACCGCTGGTTGTCATGGTCAAAAAAATTCCATCCGCCATCCATAAACTGCAGATCGACTTGCACCATCGCTTGATTAGTACATCATGATTTTTTTTTGCAGGGGCTATCATGGTTTAAATATTTTCTCCCTGAGTTTGCACCACAGATTGACTCTAGCTTCACCTTCCTTTAATGGCGTCATTCTAAAACTGAACTCTCACAGGTGGGCTTCAAGCCGGCAGGCGGCATCAAGACCGCCACCGAGGCGCTCACCTACGTCGCCCTCGTGGAGAAGGTACTTTCATTTATATTAAAATTTATTGTGAAAAAAATTTAAATTAAATAACCGATCATGAACTGGTGGAGAAGGTTCTTTAATTTTTTTTAACTGGTGGAGAAGGCACTGTGGATTATTTTGTTTTAATTTTAAAGTATTTTGAGAAGATGGCGCAGCATGAAACCAACTTTCTTTTTATTTTATAGATTGGTCATAGATCCATTTCAACGATTCCTTTTTTTCCTTCTTCTTAAAATCGACAGTGGAAGTACATTGTCCAAACTCGAATTCTCTCCTACTGAGGAAATGGTGCGACGTAAAGTTAACTAGTCCAATGTGATATTTTCCTCCTATTGATATCTTCTCAGGTGCTGGGCAAGGAGTGGCTCAACCCGTCGCTCTTCCGCATCGGCGCCTCCTCCCTGCTCGATGACGTCCTCAAGAAGCTCTAAGATGAGGTCGTCCGTCGATCGATCGAGTAGATCACTTACCGTAGTCCCTCGCCCGATCGATCGATACCGTAGCCCGTTCCCTTAGGTTGTATCTTGTTTTGTACTGTTGCCATACACATTGCCCTTTCGTACACTTTAGTAGCGAGTATAAGCCCTCCGCAGACTAGGTAGATCTGAGATATTGACTGGTGACGACTCAATCAAACGTCACGTCCACTCAGAGATACATTCAGAGCGTATATGTAAACTTATTTCGTAGAAGAATGACAGAGAGTTATTTGCAAAGTTTAACACACAGTACGGTATTGCCCCTCCGTTGTGCCTACGGTAGCTTCTCACCCCCATTCTAGATTACGGTAGCTGAGCAGGTTGTGATCGTGTGTGTAGTGGTGTGGTGTGCGAGCCCGTTGTGCGGTGGTGTGATTTCCCGATTGTTGATCTACCGTATGCCGTTGATCCCTCTGGAGTTGCACTGGGATTCCGAGAGAGATACAGGGATTGTTTCATTTGGTTGCTCCAGACTTTTTGTTGATTCTCTCTAGACCGTCTCGGTGTACGATAGACTGGCTACAGTATACCCCATCTACCGATAACTGATTTCCCAAGTTGTACTTTCCAGTTTGTGAATAAAAATTTATCGATTTCTCAAGATCAAAATGATTTCAATTGCTTAATTTTACTCCGTTCGAGTGCGGTCTGAGATACTTTTCTTTAAAAAAATATTTTATGTTTTAAAAAACGGTTTAATATTAGAAAAAATGTGGCCGCTATTTTAATTCTACAAGCAGTTAAAATGCGATGTGTAAGAAGCCAATATATTGCAATATGCAAATCTGACCCAACTCAACACCCGCTCGTACTTGAGACTCGAATGAATTCGAAGCTTTTCGAATTGTTGCTGGGCTGTTTCAAACGTAAAACGTTTCGTAGCTGTTCATTTAGATGAAGATGGTAAACAGTCAAAGTTGTCGTAATTTCCGTATCGAAATAAAAGTGATTTTAATAATTTAATTAAATCAGATGGACGATCTCTTCGACGCATTCGAGGGAGACGATACAGTGGAGGAGGTGAACGTGGAGGCGAATGAGGGAGGACAGGTTGGTCGTTTCCTAGAATACATTAAAAATAATAAATTAATAATTTATTGCACGCGAAATATGTCCATATTGTGCTTTTGTGGTTATACAGTAGCAAGGAATTGCGTGGCGTTGTTATATTTGTTAATTACGTTGGTTTATACATTACCAGCGGTATCCCCCCGACTACGTCGGGGGATTCCACTGGCGGGGCTCACCGCTTCGCGGTGCGCCGTATTTCGCAATCGCAAAGAGAGAGGGAGAGGGAGGGGAAGCGTTGTTTACATGTTTCCGATTTCGCAATCCGGACAAACAGACAGACAGACGTTTGCGCTTTATTATATAGTATGGATTTTATTCCAACGGTGAGTGCTGACCATTGTAGCCGCCCCGAAGGTTCTTGTTTCAATACTATCATGAAACCCCAGAGTGCCGTTGAGGCAGATTTCATGACGGTCTCATTCAGTAAACAATCAAACATCATATTTGCGCCCTTCTGTTCGATAAATTTAGGATCTGCCCAACCTGATGACCTTTCCGAGTATTACCTACCGTACTAACGATAAGCTCGAGTGTATATCATAACTTACCGTAATTGCTCTGATTCCAGTCGGACAAGCTGTCGCGAGTGCGCGCCACCGCGAATGACCTGCTCGAGAGCATGGCGAGAGGCGACCAGAGCGTCAAGCGACCGCGGTGAGCAGCGAGGGTTACGGTGGAATCAGGGTTGGGAAGGGTACCGTAGATATATTAGGGAAGGAGGGTTATGGTATATATATTAGGAATGGAGGGTTACGGTAGGATCAGGGTTGGTAAGAGTACGGTAGAAATTAGAATGAGGGGTACGGTAGAGGCGGGAGTACTGTAGAATCCGCCCGTTTTTAAAAGGTATTGTAGAAATATGAATTTTACAGCATGTTACAGCAATTTTACATGTTACAGCAAGGAGAGTATTGCAGCCATATTGCATGCGAATTCCTATTGTATGGAGTGCTGTGAGAAGAGGTTCTGCTTTTAGGGTAGGAACTAGAGAGATTTGAGTTACACTGATAAATGATCTGTTTGGTTGAACGTATTTGACTAATAATTACGAGTAATTTTGGAAAAAAAATCGAAATATTTCTGGGTCTCCTTGAGAAAATAGAGAGAGCGAGAAGGACTAGTGAGATAAGTGCAACGCCCGTACATAAAGTGCCATTAGGTGTGTCCTGGAACGATAACATGCTTGCATATGCTGAAATTATCTCAATTATATTTCTCATATTCTAAACTATGTTTTAACAATTTTAAATATGTTTGAAATTAATAAAACTTCGTTTTTAGCCTGGACGATGACGTGGCGGAGGCGGCGACGGCGGCAGGAGCAGAGGTTCATTATTATTTATTTATTTATTTATTATATATTGGGGTGTCCCAAGTCCTGTCGTTTTTTCTTGAAAAATATTTGTTCAACTGTCAAGAACCTTATTGAATCCTGCAAAGCTGCGATTGATGAAGTAACTATGGACCTTCTGTTTTGATACTTTAACCAGTGAAATCATAACAATTCCGAAGAACTACGGTATGTAGAACAGAGCACACCAAAAACAAAAATGCCGTTCTCCTTTTTGTGAATAGATAAAAATCTGTTTATTGTCTCAAGTAAATATGGAGTGGGCAACACATAATATGCGCGCCATTCCTCCTTCCCATCTCGAATTGCATCATCACTACGAAACTTGCCATTTCCCACACATTTTTCAATTTTTTCCGATATGGATGCCGGATATTGATCAAAATATTTTCAAATAAAACAAAACGTTCAACCATTAACATTTGAGCCCACTCGAAGGGGATACAAATAGAAAATTTGAAAATCGACCTTCAAAATGGCCCTCATTTTCAAATTTTCTGGCTTATTTCTGAGATCGCAAAATATATTTCTGGTTTAAATATTGTATTTAAAAGTGTGATACATATTACTACTACAGTATTTGTTTGGGCTTCGGAATATCAACCGCCTCTGATTTATAAAAATTCAAAGACTAGGTCGAAAAACATACATTTTCTTTTATTGCGCCACCACTAGGTAAGCTCATGATCTAATCAAAGTCGAATAAATTAATGCATGAGTATTTGCACTTATTTAGAATGAGTGAGGGATATTACGACTTACGGTTCTCTTGAAACAATAAAAATAAAATCAGCTACAAGACTTTTGGGACACCCTAATATTTATTTATTTATTTTATATTTATTTATTTATTATATATTTATTTATGTCTTATTTTTATTTATTTATGAATGAGCTTGAACTAGCATACGGTGTGGTTTTGATGCGGATTGTGAAACGGGGATTTCTTGTTATTCAGGCACTTAGTCGTTTCATCGAATTGATATAAATAGTTATTAGATGAGGATAAGGTCGTCCATTATCCGAACCCGCATTCACTCATATTAAGAGGACGCAGCAGCATGAAATCAGCTAGTTGGGTAGAGATGTCCGATTCGGCTATTGGGTTCTCTCCATTCTGCACACTCTATCGTTTGCCTGTCAGACGAAGAGTGTGCAGAATGGAGAGAGAAAATTCGAAATGGGATTCTTAGCGGTTTTCCGTTTCATCCATCGCCCAAATATTAGCTTATTTGAATATTTGCAGGAGGAGGAAGGCGACGAGTGTGATATGCAGAACCGCGTGACCGTCCACGAGATCCAGACCGGAGAGAACTGCACCCATGAGGTACGGTAGATATTGATTGTCTATATATGTCGAGGGATCTCACTAGTATTGCCTGTAGTCCAATTCACCATTATATGACGCCGCTCGCCTTATTTTCGATCAAGGCTTGGCACAGCAAAAAAATCGATTTTCTGAAACTGTGTGCTTTCAATGGTGCTGAAGACGATGAGCATAGCCATTTTGTCTCTAGATGCCTTGTTGGCTCCAGACGGCGTCACGTCGAATTCACATTTTGACGTGAAACTCTTCTGCCGAACGTCCTAATTTTAAGTTAAAATGTTTCCTGGGGTAGAATTGCATGGGGAACTCACCTGTCATAATCAATTTTCATGATTTTCAAAAATAATTTTTAAAATTTCAACTTTTCGTAGAGGCCTATCCGAGTTATCTAATTTGGACAGTTCGTTCGGGGTGACGTGAGGATTCTAAATCTATAATTTCAGCCAATTTGAAGGTCGGGTCTTCGAGTAATGAAGCTTACAGTGCACCGAAAACGCGACTAAAGACGCTCCCCGCCCCCTCCCTCTCTCTCCATCCCTTTCCTCGTCGCGCGCTCTCTCCAATCCACACGCTCTCTCGCTTCGCTGGGTCAGGGATGCGATCGAGGGGAGAGAGGAAGGGACAGGAAAGCGTCTTTAGTAGCGTTTTCGGTGCACTGTAAGCTTCATTACTCGAAGACCCGACCTTCAAATTGGCTGAAATTATAGATTTAGAATCCTCACGTCACCCCGAACGAACTATCCAAATTAGATAACTCGGATAGGCCTCTACGAAAAGTTTTGAAAATTATGAAAAATGAATATGACAGGCGAGTTCCCCATGCAATTCTACCCTAGGAAACATTTTGACTTAAAATTAGGACGTTCGGCAGAAAAGTTTCGCGTCAAAATGTGAATTCGACGTGACGCCGTCTGGAGCCAACAAGGCATCTAGAGACAAAATGGCTATGCTCATCGTCTTCAGCACCATTGAAAACCCTAAAGCACAGAGTTTCAGAAAATCGATTTTTTTGCTGTGTCAAACTCTTCCGAAATTGCTCGAAAATAAGGCAAACGGCGTCATATTGCTGATTGATGAAGCAGGAATTAGCGGAGTGGATGTTCATGCTAAATGGTATATATACCGTTTCACCAACCAGGCATACTCTTGCTCATCTGTGCCACAGACAATTTTGGTCACCATCCCAGCGAATACAGATCAATAATAGAAATATATTTGTGGCACAGATGAGCAAGAGTATGCCTGGTTGGTGACACGGTAATCCGCGGATAATGAATATTTAAATATTTATTTAAAATAAAATTATTATGAAAACTATTCTAGGTGGCGCTTCCTCCGGGGGTGGAGTTCACTCCCCTCAACGCGCCCTCTACCACGCCCGCCAAGCAGTATCCATTCCAGCTTGATGCATTTCAGAGGGAGGCCATTCTGGTGAGTTGATCATTATTGGTTGAAACTTGAATGGGGCAGGCTACATTCAATCGATGTGCAGATGTCTTCCAGAAAGAGGGAAGCCAGTCTGGTGCGAGGGATATGGTTACGGAAGTTGCGGGGGTACTGTAGTTAATGTTGAAAAATATTCTGGGTTGGCCTACAAAGAGATCTTGGTCACTAGAGTTTTTTTTGAAGACGAGGATCAGGAGGAACATTAAATGTTAGGATCGCTCAGTGATGATAATGGATGGTTGAAACATAGAACTTATGGCAACATAGAACTTATGGGCCCATTCTGGTTAGTGAATGAATGGAAAGACAAATCTGGAATTCACTAAAAAGGATGGTGGAGCGACTAGTATGATATTCACTTGAAGCACTAGTCTGGAAGGTTAGAAAGGCCACGGGAATGTAGTACTATCACAGTACCCATCCTAGAGGGAGACTATTCTGGTTAGTTGTTGATGATTGGGTGATATTTGAATGGGGCAGGCGAGTTTTTATAGCTAATCGATGTGCAGATGTCTTCCAGAGAGAGGGAAGCCATTCTGGTGAAAAGGGATAGGGTTACAGTAGCTGCAAGAGTACTGTAGTGTTATTAGAGAGCCTAGGCTATTTTGGTCACAGGAGTTTTTTTTTTGTTGAAGACGGGAAGCGCAGGAAGACTAAATATTAGGATCGCAAAGCAATGATGATGGATGGTTGAAACATAGAACTAATGGGGCAGTGCCCATTCCAGAGAGAAGACATACTGTTTAATTGATGGTTGTGATTACTAATCGGCAAGCCACTGACAAGGATAGTGGAGCGACTCGTATGATCTTCACTTGAAGCACCAGTGTGGGAGGGTAGAAAGACCTCGGGGATAGTAGTACTGTCACTGTACCCATCCTAGAGGGAAGCTACTCTGGTGAGTGGGAGAGGGTTACGGTAGTTGCGGGAGCACTGTGGGTACTGTAGCTAAATATATTGGGTTATCAAACGCCTACAAAGAGGCTATCTTGATCGCGGAAGTTTTTTTTAAAAAGATCAGGAGGATCGAACTAAATATTAGGAGCGCACAGCGACAGTGATGGTTTGTTAAAGCACGAAAGAGGCTGGCTAGCAAGATAGCGGGACAGAGCCTATTTCAGCTGGATTCGTTCTAGATGGCGGCTATTTTCCTAGGGACCGTGGTTGCACTACAGGGGATATTAGTACCGCGCGTTTCATGGTTTGTTGAAGCGCGAAAGTGATCGTTCAGAAATTATCGTAGTGCAGCGGAGGGGTGTGCAAACAAATTCCCGCACTCCTCATTTTGCATGTTCTCTCGCCGGTCAGAGAGACGAGAGAGTGCGGGGGCAATTTTTTTGCACATCCCTGCATGTTAGGGGTAGGTGATGCTGATGAGTGGAATTAATTTTATATGCTTTATATGCTAATTTCATATACTGAATGACGTTCAGGAACTAGAGGGGATGAGGATAATGGCTGGTTGAAACGCGGATGTGATTGGCGACTCTGGAGGGAACTAATGGCCTAAATACCATGCATTATTTGCAGCCTTTAATAAATAATTAAATTGCAGTGCATCGAGAACAACCAGTCAGTGCTCGTGTCGGCCCACACATCCGCCGGAAAGACTGTCGTCGCGCTGTCAGTTTATTAATTTTAATATTATTAAAATTATCTTAATTTAATTACGTATCGCACATTATTAAGCTCTGTTTGAGCGTGACCGTCTGTTAACTATATTAAATTTACATTATTGGTGATTGTTGGTTGAAAAACAATCAAACACGCGTGCACCTTGGGGTTTCATAATTTCTATGAAAAGGAAATCTCATGGAAAGCGGCAATGCGATCTCTATGTTCATTTTGTTGGGAAAAATTAATAAACAAATATGTTAATAATTTAAATCCAATTGCAGGTACGCGATCGCTCAGGCGCTGCGCGACAAGCAGCGCGTGATCTACACCTCGCCCATCAAGGCACTCTCCAATCAGAAGTACAGGGAACTGGAGGTACGGTAGGGGAGGGGTTACGGCATCTAGAGGCTATGGATTACGGTACCAACTAGAAGTACAGGGAACTGGAGGGATGAGATTACGGTAGACACTACGGGATGAGATTACGGTAGACACTATGGTTGGCTGAAAGAATTGGAGCAGCAGTAAGATAAAATCCAGTGTTTGGCCGTTTTCAATACACATGGTGAACTGGTGTTTCGCAGTTTGGTTAAGTTCAGGAACGTTCTGAAATTCTGATCCGATCTTCTCATCATTCCAAATATTATCCTATTATTAAGAAGGTCGAATTTCAGGCGTATTTAGTTCGAGGACAGGATCCTGATTCAAGCCTCTTTAAATTAATGCTAATTACCCAATTAATTAAATATTAAAAATTGTCAGGAGGAATTCGGTGACGTTGGTCTGATGACGGGCGACGTGACGATCAACGCGGATGCCTCCTGTCTGGTCATGACTACGGAGATCCTGAGATCCATGCTCTACAGGGGATCCCAGGTACGGTAGGGGGCGGGATTCGTTTGGAGGGAATGATACGGTAGGGGGAGGATACTATAGGAAGAGGGTACGGTAGTGTTCATCCGAATCCTGCAGCAATAATGAAAAAAAAAACCTCGTAGCCACGGCAATTTTGAGTAGAAACCCCGGAGATTGTGATTTCGGGTAGGGAACTAGTGCGGATAGTCAGAGGTAACAAGTAACACACTATACCCGCCGTTAGGCGGGGACTTTTTTTTGTTGAAATTTTTTTTCATAAAAATTTTGATATTTGATCTCCAAAAATCGATTATTTAAAATTTCAGATTTCGGTATCATGTTGCATATCATTCGAACGAGCATCAAAAGTTATGCTAGATTGCCGAAGGAAACATAATTTGAGCTATTCTGACGCGATTACTGACTAAAAATGTGTAAAATTCGGTCACTTTTGGTAAACATCGATACGGCTCCCCATGAAGTCATGATTTCTACGTCTCCAAATTGACATATTTTGTACAGAATGTAATAAGGAATCGGCTGCCAACACTTTTTTTGAAACTTTTCTCATGTCAATTTTGACATACTTTCCGATCACTGCTCATCCGTGACCTACTCAGGCCTGGGTTCCATACGTCCCGGTGTTTTTCAAGTATAACTTTTTACATTGATGCTTTCATGCGTTCTGATATATAAATTCGGATTCAGCATGGGAAAATACACCATAATCTCCTATGGCCATATTTTTTTCGAGATGTACATGTTTTCGACTATTTTTTCACCTTATGGTCAAATTTTGGTCGAAAAGTCAAGTTATCAAAGTGATGTCCCTATATGATTTCCTGCGTATTTTTGCACGTAGAAATCGAATTTGCTAACGAGAGTCCTTAAAACTGCGAAATTACACAGTTACTATCACAATTCCGAAAATTACCACTTTTTGGAGCATAACTTTTCGCGGTTTTCGCGGTTTCATGGGATCTAGTTAGCAAATTCGTTCCGATCTTTGAGGCGGTTTTTTTTACATCGCATTATGCTATATTTTGCAAAATGGCGAGAAAATTAAGCGAAAAAAAAAGCGCAAAATTTTTTAAAGTAAGGGTCCCCCCTTACCAACAAAAGTATACCCGCCGATTTTTCACCGACTTCACATACGTATTTGACCTCTGCGGATAGTTGTGGATCTTTTCGATGATTATCGGGCCAAACAAAAACAATTTTGATGTTTGTTTCGCGGTTTCAAAGTTAACATGTAAATCCTAATATTTCTTGAAGCCGATAGGTCCGGTGGTCCTTATGAAAGAATTTACTAGCGAATAAAACAAATACGAAGCGAAATTCAGATGATGCGCGAGGTCGGATGGGTGGTGTTCGACGAGATTCACTACATGCGTGACAAGGTAATTATTTAAATTTTAATTCTATTGAGTTAATTAATATATCAATTAATCAATTAATTGGCTAATTAACATAATTAAGGAGCGCGGTGTGGTATGGGAGGAGACGATCATTCTGCTTCCCTCCACCGTCCACCACGTCTTCCTCTCCGCTACGATCCCCAACGCCAAGCAGTTCGCGGGTAGGGTAGGAAGGGTTACGGTAGCCGGGGACCGTGTGATATTGACACTAAGTATCGATCCACAGACTGAAATGATTTGTGTGATTATTAGGATGTTGTGACCGTTTTTGGAACTTTCCATTTTGCACACTCTGTTTTAACCGTCCAGAGAGTGTGCAAAATAGAGAGAATTCCGATTTCCCCCCGAAATCCTATGCATGTGCTCCAGTGTGGGACACGAATTTTCCAATTTTGTACGGTCTGCGAAAAGGGTTACGGTAGTGATCTTATTATCGATTTCTCCTACCTTCAGAATGGGTGTGCTGGCTGCACTCGCAGCCGTGCCACGTGGTGTACACGGACTACCGCCCGACGCCCCTGCAGCACTTCATCTTTCCCGCGGGAGGCTCGGGACTGTACGAGGTACGGTAGAAGTTGGGTTACGGTAGGCGCGTTAAATGGAAAATTCTGTCGAGAGGTTGAAATAGATTTTTGATTTTTGTGTGTATGGAACCACCATCTGATCGGTTTTGCGAAATGTGAGAATAGTTGAAGGTTGGCTAAAACGGGAATGTGGCGGTGTGATCGGAGTGCACATTGTTTATTTTAATTTTAATTTATTTTATTTTTTGAGCGGCTAAAAGCTAGTTCAAAATAACGATGCTATTGCAACCGTGAGTTTTGTGCTTACGAAGGTCTTTAGGTATCGAATTGAACGTCTATAATAAATTCTTCTCGTTCATCTCTTCTGAAAATGTCGACGTCCAATGATAAGAATTGTCAATCGTCGTTTATGAATCGGTTACAGTATCCCCACTCTATCGATTTCTTGGTGCTACAGTAAACCCATTATATCGATTGATTTCTTCCCCTTTCAGGTGGTGAACCAGGCGGGAGTGTTCCGCGAGGAGAAATTCGCAGAGGCCATGAGCGGACTGAGCAGTGCGGGAGATGCGGCCAAGGGAGGAATCATGAGGGGACGGAGGGGAGGAAGCAAGGGACAGAGTCAGTTGATTGATTAATTTAATATCATTTAAATAATTTATTAAAAATTTATATTTATATACACAGCAGATGTGATTGAGAGATGTGATTGAAAGACGGTACGGGAGGAGGGTACGGGACTGAGTGATTACGGTAGGAGTACGGTAGATGGAATATGGGAGGGGTACGATAGCTATCGATATTCGTACTGGGGATACTTTTAGCGAGGGCTGATGAGACATTGGCAAGTGGGGAAGGTTGTTTCTAGTTGATTAAAAAAATAAGATACATGGCGATTTTGAGTATCGCTGATGTTAGTAATACGGCGGTGGTACGTGAATTGATTTGCGCATAGTTTCAAAGTAAAAAAATTATTCGACCAATGAATCCGCCATTTCGGTGCTTTATCAGGATGTGAGTGGGTGGTTTCTCGCAACAAGATGCGTATTCAAACATCATCTTTCATGATACTTCAATTTCTTTCTTGTGTCCTGTCATGCAAAACTAAGTATCATCAATGCTTGTGTGGACTCGTTGAATTTGGGTTATGAAGAGGTTAGGTTAAATATGAAAAGACGAATGCAACTAATGACACGCTTCAGCCGGTGCAAAATCTAAATATTTAAATATTTAATCACTTTGAATAGCTGAATGTTTCGCCAATAACGGGCAATGTGGGTGGGTAGTTTCGCGTCTCATGCTGTATGTTTAAGCCTGCTCCCTTAGTATGCGTTGGTGGGTAGCACAATGGCGTTGACAAAATATCAATATATCATGGAAATAAAATAATTATATATGTACAGGCGAGGCGAATGTGGTGAAGATCATCCGCACGGTGAAGGAGCGCGACATGATCCCCTGCATCATCTTCTCATTCTCGCGCAAGGTGAGGATTACGGTAGATCACGTTCCTGACCCACAGAACCTAAGATTACGGTGACTGCGATGAATGGCTACAGTACTGTAGAGATGCGTTTTGGTTGCGACCCTCCATTCTGCACATTCTATCGTCGGCCTCCATATTTGACACACTTTCGTTCGTCCTACGTTATGACAGATGAAAGTGTGCAGAATGGAGAGAATTTAAGAGTGCCTTTCTGAGTCAGTGAACATATTTGTGCACATGTTTGGCACTAGGCAAAAAATCGAATTCGCTCTAAATGTGTGGGATGGTAGGACTCGACGAGTGTAGCTCAGGCGCCACGGGTTTAGTGTTCTAGATCATTTTCCGCTAAATGGCGGAAGTTTCAAAAAACTACCGTAACCCAAACGACTTTGCTCTTTCGTGATCGTTCCAATCGAGTGATATCTTAAAAATCACACAATATTCATGTCATCACACATGCCAAGTTTCATCCGATCCGATTTAAAATGTTCGAGTAATAACAATTTTTCAAAAAAAAATTCAAACTTTCTCTTGTCGCTACTCGCGCAGGTACCCAAGGTTCATTTTTTATTTGATCATTTAGAAGAGCAAACATACAGCTCACCATACCTTCGGAGAATTTCATCAAAGACGGCGGCCAACTCGTTGAAAAGTCAGTTAGTGATTGCGAAACGGAAAACAACCTGGTTGTACTTTTTTGTGTTCGAGTCCCGCAATGTGCAAACACTTTTGCCAAGTACTGAGGGTTGAGCCAAAGCCTAGGAGAACCCAAGCACACCTCCTCATGTCTTGGCAAAAGTGTTTGCACATGGTGGGATTCGAACCCCCAACTTCGCGATCATACCTTGTATGCGCCTTAACCACTCGGCCATGGATTCTAGCACCCTGTATTTCATCTGTGGTAATAACGATTTTTCAAAAAAAATTCAAACTTTGTCTTGTCGCTATTCGCGCAGGTACCCAAGGTTTATTTCTTATTTGATCATTTAGAAGAGTAAACATACAGCTCACCATAGTGCACAAATGAAACAAAATAAAAAATAACCTTTGGAGTCAGTTTGTGATTGCGAAACGGAAAACAACCTGGTTGTACTTTTTTGGTCCAAATCACAAACAGCTTTCATAATTTATATATTTTTCAGTCTCTTCGTACTATTTGCTTTTTGACATTGTTCCAATAACGTTGCATGAGAAATATTCAAATAATAACAAGTTTGAACCAAAAAAGTACAACCAGGTTGTTTTCCGTTTCGCAATCACTAACTGACTTTTCAACGAGTTGGCCGCCGTAATTCTCCGAAGGTATGGTAAGCTGTATGTTTGCTCTTCTAAATGATCAAATAAAAAATGTACCTTGGGTACCTGCGCGAGTAGCGACAAGAGAAAGTTTGAATTTTTTTTTGAAAAATTGTTGTTACTCGAACATTATAAATCGGATCGGGATGAAACTTGGCATGTGTGATGACATGAATATTGTGTGATTTTTAATCACTCGATTGGAACGATCACTAAAGAGCAAAGTCGTTTGGGTTATGGTAGTTTTTTGAAACTTCCGCCATTTAGCGGAGAATGATCTAGAACACTAAACCCGTGGCGCCTGAGAGGCGCCCATTTAGAGCGAATTCGATTTTTTTCCAAGTGCCAAGCATATCTTCACTGGGTCAAATAGTCACTCTTAATGACGCCCATCCAAACTTTAAAATATCCTAATATAATTTGATTTAATTGTATTCAATTCCAGGAGTGCGAGGCGTACGCCCTCTCCCTCAAGGACATGGACTTCAACAATGGTGAGTTGAGGGGTTACGGTAGACGTTCTGGGGTTTAAAGTACTGTAAGTTGATTGGATGGGCATCGGGGGATGGGTGTAAATCTGACCAGGTTGCGTATGACCAATATGGTTGCGTGGTGTGCAGTAGAGAAGAGATGAGTGAGAATCTGCGATGGAATATCCTTGCGTTTGAGGAAAAAAGAGAATAAAGCGACCAATCGGTTTCGTGCCGCAGTGGGTGAACAAGTCTTGGTCAGATCGTTGCAGGATGCTGAGAGATTGGGACCTTGATTGGATATTTAATCAGAAGAATTTATCAGTGTCGCTTTCTGGGCGCTGATCAAGATGGGGCATCCGATTGGGGTCGTTCTTCTCGTTTCAACATAGCCATTGTGTCTGGGTCGGGGTCGAGGGATCGGTCTTCTTTCCTTATCACAGGCCGAATCAATCTCTGGAGAAAGTGTTCCGATCCTCCGAGTAGGTTAGGGCTTTGGATCGCATTGCTCGTAGAAGATTCTCACTGGTAGACGTTAGTCCATGCGTGTTCTAGTTTCTTCTTTGAGCTCGTGCCCTCCAGACTCGAATGATCTATCTCAGAACGAGAGTCATCGAGCCTAGGATCTGAGAGGCAAACATCTTAGTAGGCCATACCCATCACACGGTGACCAGTCCGGCTTGGATGGAGATTCCGATCTTGTTGAGTTGGTGGAATAGACGAGGGGAACTTGAGGGATAGACCCCCTCTCCATTCTCTATCAGAGAGAAGTGGAGAGGAACCGCTCGCGACGACTAACAAGAACGAGAATTTAATAATATTATTTAAATATTGAATATTATTTATTAAAATTGCAGAGACTGAGAAGGGGCTGGTGAAGGAGATCTTCAAGAACGCGATCGATTTGCTGTCGGATGATGACAGGAAACTGCCCCAGATCGGACAGGTGATTTTGTAGAATAATTAAATTAATATTTATTCAAGTAATTGTTAATTAAAACTCCTGGATGGTTAAACAGACAACGGGAGGAGGAAGTGTGAATTCCAAAAAAATTGGTAAATCGCATTGATGTCGCTGTTCAATGATTGTCCCCTTCTATTCCTATTAAACAAACAATTTGGGCGGTTGCTGCAGGTGCTTTGCCGAATGAAATTAACAACCATTTCGTTGCGCGTCCAATTGTGTTTCACTCTTTTGATATATGGTTAGGATTAGCCTGCTCAATGTTGATATTCACAAAATTGTTTTCAAAATTTATAAATCGTGCGGATGCTGCTTTTCTATCAATTGAAATTTGAAATATTTTTCGCTCATTTCTTGGGATTTCACGCGTGTTTTACATGCCAATTCGTCTCCGATGGATGTTTCATTGAACAATTATTTCAAATGAATCCCAATCGTGTTTGGATGTTTTATAAACACAGATGAAATAGGGGTGCTAAAATAACGTCTGGGATCCATGGCCGAGTGGTTAACGCGCAGACAAGGTATGATCGTGAGGTTGGGTGTTCGAGTCCCGCAATGTGCAAACACTTTTGCCAAGTACTGAGGGTTGAGCAAAAGCCTAGGATAACCCAAGTACACCCCCTCATGTCTTGGCAAAAGTGTTAGCACATGGTGGGATTCGAACCCCCAACTTCGCGATCATACCTTGTATGCGCCTTAACCACTCGGCCATGGATTCTAGCACCCTGTATTTCATCTGTGTTTATAAACAGCTAATTAATAAATAACTTCATTCCTCAGGTGCTGCCGCTGCTGCAGCGCGGTATCGGCATCCACCACTCGGGTCTGCTGCCCATCCTCAAGGAGACAGTGGAGATTCTCTTCGGAGAGGGACTGCTCAAGGTAAATAATTGAGAATATTTTGGATATTTTTTCAATGTCTTCCTCGATCGTATTGTACAAGGAAATTCTGAAAGTGTATTGAACTGAGTGAGTAGCACCAAATTGCCTGACAGGCATGTATTGGTGAAGAGTTCGAATCTTCAAGGGGGATTGTCAGTAATTTTTTTTGCATCAGGACATAATGGATTTGCACAGTAGTCGGCGCAACAATATTAGACACAAGCGAGGAACACTACTGCGCCTGGTTCCAAGATCGTAGATGCAAAGTGTAGAGCGCAATAGACGGGGATATTTTCTTTGAACGACTGCTCATGGTGGGATGGGATGTAGAGGGGATGCGATAGTGATTCTGGCAAATAAGGAGCCAGTGAAAGAGTTAGAATTGTATTTTGTGCGGCGACAGCAACTATTGAATTAGTGAGAGTTTGAAGCCTGTTGAAGCGCGCGAGTTGCACCGATCAGCCTAGTGAGGTAATCTGTATTAGAGCCAATGGGCTAAGCGAAGTATTCGCCCTGAAACTGATCAAGATGAAGACTGATAGCGGCGCTTGAGAAAAGTTTTTTTTTATAAAATATTTTTAATGATGATAGATACAAAATTACTTGTGTGTGCATCTGCTAGAAGGCTCTTGACGTGAGGGAGTAGTGCCAAACCGCGTGGTGAAATGCTGCGCAAAGTAAATTGGGGTTTAAGGGAACGTGATTATTCACTTATTAGGAAGGTTGTTGAGCTGTCCTGGTGAATTGATGCGGCGCGTGGGCTATGAGGTAATCGAAACGGTGTCGCAGAGATGAAATCGTCTTGTTGCTGTACAAATATATGATTGCTGGACAGCCGGAGTGAGGGTGTTTTAGAGTGGGCAAAGGAAACCCAACAGTTGTATTCTCTGTCAATGCTTTGGATTTGGCCAGGCGGATTCGTGCGGGTCGCAATCTATGAGAAGCCATTGTAGATTTTTGTTTCGATAACGTGAGCGGTCTCAGTATTTTGTAAAAAAAAAAACCAACAGTACATCGCATTGCTACAAACTCGTTTATCATCTCGAGTGGTTCTATTTTTCTTCTTGTGTGATCGCGGGGATGTCATCATCTCTAGGCAACGATCGACGCCGATCCTCCGGCCTTGCGCTTTCTGTAGCCTCCTCCTCCTCCACCTCCAGCAGCGGCTCCACCTCCGCCTCCCGAGTATCCTGAACGGATTGATTGGGGTACGGTAGAAAGGGGGAGGAGCCAAATTTCGATTTGCCAATTTATGGAAGTACTCACCTCCAGCGGCAGCTGCAGGCGCGGGAGCAGCAGCACCGCCTCCCGAGGCGTATCCTGAAAGGATCAAATTACCGTAACGTGGTTGGGTCCCGAAACGATTGTTCCTGGGGAGAGTACGGTACCTCCTCCGCCACCTCCACCGGATGAGGAGTAGCCCGAGGGTGCGGCAGCTGCGGCGGGAGCAGGGGCTGCGGCTCCAGCGTATCCTGAACGGAAGATGGGATGGATTACGGTAGCATACAGGGATGCGATTTGGGTTCGTATCTCTCTCCATTCTGCACACTTTTCTGTTCGACCGTTCATAGGCTGTTCTTATCCCAGCCATTACGTGCCGTAGCTAGATAATCAATGAATGCTACCGTACCTCCTCCAGCGGCTCCAGATCTCGGCGGGCACGGGCAGTAGGCTCCATCGGATCCGGGCGATCCGGCGGCTCCTGCGTCTCCGGGTGCGCCAGGAGCTCCGGGCTGTCCATCGCTTCCTGGAGGACCGGGTGGGCCAGGAGGTCCGGCGGGCCCAGGACCAGAAGCATATCCAGATTCTCCAGCAGGTCCGGCGGGTCCAGCGGGACCGGGCGAGCCGGGTGGTCCCGGGTTGGCCATCATCATCATACCACCGGCACCGGGGCCTCCGGGAGCTCCAGGCGCACCAGGGTTACCGTCGGGTCCGGCGTCTCCGGGAGGTCCAGGAGGCCCGGGCGAGGGGTAGCCTCCGGCGCCTCCAGGCATTCCCGGGCCGCCGGCGGGTCCTGCGGAACCGGGTGATCCGTCGGGACCAGCGGGGCCGGGAGGTCCGGGTGGGCACTTGACGCACTCCATCATCATCGGGTAAGCGGCGGCCATACCAGACATGCCGGCAGATCCGGGGGCTCCGGGCATTCCAGGGGCTGAAATGGGGAAGTTAGAATCTCCCGGAGGTTCTCGGTATCAATGCCATGGTGAATATCTGAGTTTCGGCTATTATTCAATAAGAAGTCGGTCGGCCGTAGGATCAAATAGATATAATCGAAACAGTTCCTTTGGATTTTGACGGAGAGTGACCAGCGGGTTTACCGTCTCAATAACAAGGTACATATCTGAGTTCCTGCGGTTATTCAATTCGAGCTCCTCGTTTGTTTCTAAAACCAACTAAATGTAACCAAAGCACGGCTGTGGGATTTTGGAAGAAGAAAGCAGACACTACAGTAACCCGGCAGTGATTCGGGTAGGGACTCACTTCCAGCCTCTCCGGCGTCTCCCGGAGGACCGGGCGGTCCGGCGGGGCAGCCCGCGGCCTTGGCGGCGCAGTTGCAGCCGCCTCCTCCGCCTGCTGCAGCTGCATATCCGCCTCCTCCTCCTCCGCCGCCGCCGCCCTGAAAAGGATTTGATTAGTGATGGCAATTAGGAGGAAATCAGGATAAAGAGGTCGAGGCTAGAATAGGTGGAATGGCCAATTTGGTTTTGTCTCTCTCCATTCTGCACACTCTCATGTCGGTCAGACCGTCGAGACAGTGTGCAGAATGGAGAACGGAGAACCTAAACGATGCTATCTCTAGTGCGAATATAAGAATGTGATAGACTACGTTGGGGGTTGTGAATTGGATGAGGAACTAGAAAAGGAGAGATTAGTCGAAGGATAGGAAGCCATAAACGCACTCCACTGGCGTATCCGGAGCCTCTGGTGGCGCGCACTCCCAGGATGAACATGGAGTCTTGCGTGAGCGACTTCCAGGTGGCCTCGGCCATGTGCTGAAAGATGTTGGATTGATGATGTGTCTCATATTGAATTTATCTGTTATTGTGGATGTTTAGGTCTCATTGAGACGGGAAAACATGGGGTGAATGTTGTTTTAAATGATTTATTTCTAAGCAGTGTTAGTGGGTCGCATTGAGAATAAATATTTTCCGATGCACTTGAGATGGCGATGTGACAAGAAATCACAGGGTTGGTGGGTAGGTGAGCTCAAGAGATATTTATTTGTCATTCAAAACTTTCGATTTGACGTTCATTGAATTAATCGCTTTTCTGAGCACTTAGGGTGGCAGTGAAACGAGAACCCCCCCGAAGTGGATGGATTTTAAAAAATATTTTTTTTGTTAAAAAAAATATATATAACGGCTGATATTCTCCCACTGAAAAGGTTGAGCACCTAGGAATTTGTCATGAAAGTGCAGCGCGAATCCGCAAGGGTATCTAGATTTTTGATTGGCTAGATATTTGTATTTCTTTAACTTATTTTTCCTTAATCACATCTCCTTAGTCCTTATGTCTTGTTTGGTCCTTTCAATTTATTAGGAATCTTAGGGACGGGATAAATACCTTGAAATCGGCCATTTCGTCCATGGTCTCGGCGTGCATGTTGTTGACGTCGCCAACGACGGAGAGAAGAGAGATGAGTGAAAGGAAGAGGACGACGGCTGCAAAGATCAAAGATCAGAAGTCTGAGAAGGGAGGGAAGCAGGAGAGATCAAAGATCAGAGATCAGAAATAGCCCTGCTAGATGTCTAGTGCTTTGGGCATTGAAGAGGTCCAGACTCTCCATTCTGCACACTCTCGCGTTTCTCTGACCAGAGTGTGATGAATGGAGAGAGCTGTGAGGAGAATAGATCAAAGATCAAAGATCGCTCGTGACCTACCGATGCCGGCGGAAGCAGTGGCGAGCACGAAATGGTGCCCGGAGGAGCTTGTAGTCATGGCCCTGCGATTACCGATTTAATTTTCGAAAATAATTAACTAATTTCGAAAATGCGAGGAGTAGAAAGGGAAAGTGGAGAGGAGAAGGGGAAGTGAATAAACTGTGATACCATAGTCAGCGTCTCCGCTTTTTATAGGGCAATACATTCCGATATCGAGTCATAACAAGGCAGGGTTTGAAAACGAGGAGTTATCTCTCGATTCAACGCACTATCTTGCCAGTCAGACAGAGCTAGAGAGTGTGCTGAATGGAGAGAGGCAGAGCGCTGCTCATAATAAGGAACTCGCTCCTGATCATGGGGTTCCGAACTGGAATTGAAGAGGGCAGAGAGAGCGAGGGAGAGGGGAAAAGGAGGAGAGTCAGGGGTACTCGACTGGTTCAATTGTTCTGTTCTCTAGCCACTTTCGCCTGGAGGAACGTGATCGGGAGAGTGTGATAAGCAAGTGGGGAAGGTGGGCAAGAGGGGGTGGCTATTATGGTGAGGGAAAGGGTTCTCCGTGAAATTAGTCATTATGCCGGGTTTTTGGTCGAGAAAGTTGAGAAAGATTAATTGAAGAAATGCATGAAAGTGAAACAACTGTTGATCAAGAGAGTGGAAGATGCATCCCTGATGGGGGAGTAATATGTGAAATGTAGCGATTTCGTTTCGGTTTTGATCTATCTATTTTGCACACTATCTCGCAGGTCAGATAAAAGAGAGAGTGTGCAGAATGAGGAGAGTCAAAAACCAAAATGACATCACTAGTGAAATGTTTCACAAACACATGTTAGTTATTTATCCGCAGCCTGTCGAGAATCATGAGAAACGTTGGTGCCGCGTCAAATGGGATGCGCGAAGCATGAACATGCCAAGCTGCAAAGTGTAAAAAAAAATCACCCGGCCTCAAAAAACCTGGAAAACCTGGAACATTCTTCCTTATTTGGGGCTATCTATTTTTGTTCTATTGTTATTCTGCTTTTTTTCAGACGCTGTTCGCGACAGAGACATTCTCGATGGGACTGAACATGCCCGCGAGAACCGTACTATTCACGTCGGCCAGGAAATTCGACGGAAAGGACAACAGGTGTGTGACATGGAAGATGAATCGGATATGTGCTCTCTCCATTCTGCACACTTTCTCGTCTATATGGCCGGCGATAAAGTGTGCAGAATGGAGAGAGCTGATTGCCTAAACAACATCCTTGGTCAGGCAGGGAAGTTGTTAGTGGAAGAAGTTTTGTTGGAATGTTAATGCAAAAAACGCATTTATCTATTTTGAAGGGAGATTGGATCTTTATCTTGAAATGTGGTGATGAGAGTGTTGAAGTTTCACAAGGCAGACTTAGGAGGGCGAATTGGCGGATTTCCAATGTTGATGTAATTCTCGGTTCTTAAAAGAAAATTACCTCGTACAGAAAATGTTAGTATGTTTCTCATACCGTATACGATTTCATAGAGCACAGCGAATGTAATTCAATTTTTATGATTTATAATCGATATTTTTTCAGATGGATCACCTCTGGCGAGTACATTCAGATGGCTGGCCGAGCCGGAAGGTAAGATGATTATATTTATTCATATTATCGATTTCTGAAGTCCTCAATTGTCAAAATAGAAAACAACGAGTTGGATCAATACCTGCTTGATTCGCGCCTCTGCATGGTTTCAAGTATGAATCAATTTGAATGCTTTCGCTAGTCTCCTGACTTCTCATCGAAAATAAATATAGTTCTTGTGAGATTCGTGCCTCGACATTGCTGATATAGTGATCGCGTTCAATATTATTAGTGACTCTTCTTCTAAAATAATAATAATCATCAATAATTATTCTCAGACGAGGCAAGGACGACCGCGGTCTCGTCATTCTCATGGTAGATCAGCAGATCTCCTCCGACGATGCCAAGCAGATCATCAAGGTGAGGAAGATTATCGATTGGCGGCTTACGGTAGCCAGTTCTTTTGTTACAGTGTCTTCTAATTGAGCAGGCAGGATTATCGATTGAGAGTTATGGTAGCTAGTGGTCTTTGCTTCACTATACAGTACCGAAAACTAGGGTTGTCTATTCGGGCGTCGTAGCGGGCCCGCTACCTCCCTCCCCCTCGCCTATTGCGAAATTAGGCGAGGGGGAGGCAGGTAGCGGGCCCGCTACGATGCCCGAATAGCCAACCCTACCGAAAACTGAACAACATCTGTGAATGTTACGGTATCCACCCGATTACGGTAATCAATCGATGTTCAGGGAGCTACGGACCCGCTCAATTCGCAGTTCAGACTCACGTACAACATGGTGCTGAATCTGATGAGAGTGGAGGTATTTTTTGTTCTTTTTTTCTTATCTACTGTGGTTGATCATGTACTAGAGATGGGGGAAGTCATCTCGGGTTTAGCTCTCTCCATTTTGCACACTATCGCCGGCCAGGGAGATGAGGGAGTGTGCAGAATGGAGAGATCAGAAAACAGGAAGCGCATGCCTATATAATAATGATAGTAAGATTATTAAAAATAAACATTGTAGGACATCACACCCGAGTTCATGCTGGAGAGGAGTTTCCATCAGTTCCAGAACTACGCAGCCATCCCGGGAATAAAAGAGAGTGAGTGAAACAATGATTTTCCCCCGGGTGACAAGGAATGTGCAAATAAAGGGGAAAGGAGGATTTGTGTGCCAGAGAAAATAGACCTTCTGAATGGAAGCTATGATTTGCTGGATCCTCGTAACGTGTGGAAATAAAATGAAAGTAAAATTAAGAGCAGGTTTCACAGTGTACATATATTGATTCTGACCCGATCTGATTCAATATTTCGTGCGTCTCCTACATTCATTTGATTGTTGTTTTTTTTTTAGAAGATCTCTCGTTTTATTAGCTATTCATGTGCTGTAGAAACCGTTAGGCAAAACTTTCAGAAGCACTATAAATTCCTTTTCAATTTCGAGCACTCTCCATAATTTTCGGTTGGTGAATTCTTGCCCCATCGGCGACACACGTGTTGACACGTATGCGAATTGATAATGTTGTCGTCATAGCCAGAATGAATAAATTTAAAATATATTTATTTTGTTTTATTTTTCCAGAGATTCGCGCGAAGGAAGCAGAGTTGGACGGGATGAAGATCGAGGGAGAGACGGAGCTGGCGGGATTCTTCGATATGGAGAGACAGATGGAGATGCTCAGGGTACGGTAGTCCCTTCCGATCGATAACTGAGTCGGATGGATACGGTAGTTGGTGGTTACTGTATCCAAAAAATGGTCAGTAGCTCCTTTGCTAGATAACTGTGTGATGAGATGGACATTGTATTCAGAACGGGCATCGATCGATATTTGAAATGCACTTAGATTACTGTAGTGAGTAGGATGTCGATCAATAAGTGTTTCCAGATTATGGTACCAGATTACGGTATTGCAGACATCGATCAGGAAGACGGTGCTGAACGTGAAACACGTCGTGCCCTTCCTCCATCCCGGACGACTCTTCAAGGTATACGGTAGGGGGGTACGGTAACTATGGAATCCAGTAGTTTAGAACAGCACTTCTTGGTTTCCGCGTCAAATATCAGTTATATTTTAATGCGAGATCCAATCTACAAATCGAACTATGCCCGATATTGGGCTTATCAGAGAAGTCTGAAACATACATTTGACACTGCACTTGTATTGTTTTCTGAGAAGAATTTAAGCACTATTGGCAGTGCGCTAGCTCTGATATTGATATCAGAGTAGTGAAACTCCAATCTCCTCTGATCTCTCCCCTCCTCAGATCAAGACTGGCGCGCGTGACTTCGGTTGGGGTGTCCTAATTGCTTTCCATCGCAAAGTGAACCCCGAAGATGCCCATGATATGATCTACATACTCGATGTGAGTTATTTATTATGTATTTATTTAATTATTTACATCGCTATAGTTAACGGCAATCGCAGTTAACTAGGCTGACAACGGAATGATCTGACAAAGGAATGATCTCAGGACACATATCCTGATCTTCACGAAAGTTTGAGGGTAGACTAATTCGACTATTTAAATAACAATGGCGTTGTCAGAATTTTCCACTAAAGTCGTTGAAGCGAGATATCATTTTCGGTAGTATTTAACTGGGATCTAACGTAACGTTTCCAAGGTCGGCAGTAACCGAGTGGTGTAGGCGCTTGACTACTAGCACAGGGGACGCTGGTTCGAGTCACGCTCGATGATTTTTTGTTTTGCTAGTTTTTCCAATCTTTCTACAACTTGCAAGCAAGAGCAGTGTTTATTTTTATCGGATTATCAAGCAGGGAAATGTGAAGAAGACATATTTTTTCAAGATGAAATTTTTTTCGACTTTGGCTATTTTTCACCATGTAGTCTGTTTTTTTTCTTTCGAAGTTTCATGCGCTCTAGAGAACAGATTCGGTTTCTTCTTGCAAAAATACACCATAAATCCTATAGAGACATCATTCAGAGAATTCGACTTTTTGACCCAAAAACAGACCACATGGTGAAAAATAGCCAAAGTCAAAAAAAATTCATCTTGAAAAATATGTCTTCTTCACATTTCCCTGCTTGATAATCCGATAAAAATCAACACTGCTCTTGCTTGCAAGTTGTAGAAAGATTGGAAAAACCAGCAAAAGAAGAAAGCATTGAGCGGGACTCGAACCAGCGTCCCCTGGGCTAGTAGTCAAGCGCCTACCTTGAAAGCGTTGCGTTAGATCCCAGTTAAATACTACCGAAAATGCTATCTCGCTTCAACGGCTTTAGTGGGAAATTCTGACAACGCCATTGTTATTTAAATAGTCGAATTAATCTACCCCCACACTTTCGTGAAGATCAGGATATGTGTCTTGAGATCATTCCCTTGTGAGGGCACATATCCCAATTTTTTACGGAAATTTGAGGATAGAGTAATTCGACTACGCTGACTTCAAATCCATAATCAGAAAATAGGGATCAGTTATTTTCTCAATACATTGAATTAATTTAAAGATGCTGATCGCACTCGATCCCTCCTCCGCAGCTGATGTATCCAATCCGAGCGCCCTCAAACCGCCCCAGCCGGGAGGAAAGGTGATTGGTGGTTTTCCTATTATAAAACATGAAGTATGACAAGATCAATCAAGATCAAGAGTCATTCACCAAGATATGAGTTATTGTTGAAACACGAGACAATTATTTTATTTAATTAGGGTATAATATTCCACCCCAACAGGGAGGGAATCATATTTATTGGGAAATTTTTCTTAGCCCAGCAATGCCGAAATCTGATTGATCAAGCTGGAAATTTCCAAGATATGAATTGCTGTTGAAACACGATTTTGCGATGCTGAGAAAATGCGTGATTGTTTGTTTTCAAATGGAGCATCTTCCCAGATATATATATATATATATTAATATTAATTAACCCTTGCAGACGGTATGGGAAATGGTTCCGATGACCATCGAGTGTGTGGATGATCTCTCCGCCGTCCGACTCAAACTGCCCAAGGATCTGTCGAGTAAGGAGGCCAAGGATCAAGTGGCCAGGATGGTCAAGGTGAACGAGGAAGAGGGATATTATTATATTCATATTCATATTCTTTATTCACGAACGCATTAGGGAGCGGGAGGGAAGTGTATGGTAGGGTAGGTGGTAAGCTCGGGATATTTGGGATATGCCGGAATATTCTGTGAGGTATAGGGATTTATTTTCGTTATCGCTCTCTCTATTCTACACACTATCTCGCCGATCAGACAGACGAGATGGTGTGCAAAATGGAGAGAGCGCTAAACGGAAACGTTATCACTTGTGAGGAATATCATAATGCTAGCTACGTTAGTGAACAAGAGTGTCTTCAACATCATAATTGCATGTATCGCAGCTCTCTTGTATCATTTGAAAGACTCAAATGTGACTGGAAAGCATCCACGAGCTCTTTCTAACGGATGCCCCATTTTCAGGAGGTTAACTCTCGTTTCTCCTCCCTTCCAACCCTCGATCCCATCAAGGATATGAAGATAGCCGACGCCGGATTCAAGGTTTGATTTTGGAAATGATTCCTTAAATTGCTACCTCGTGAACCACGGTTTCGTTGGGTGTAGACTTGGCGAACTCCTGCTTGCTGTCGATTTCATTGACTTGATCAATTGATTTAATGTACTATTCAATTATTTATCACTTCAGGCAGTAATGCTCAGGTGAGGATGGGGCCATATTCTTCATTAGTTGCGTTCCACCAGTGGGGACCGATTATACGCCTGAGATCGTCGCGCCAGCGAGTCTTGGGATGGCCCGCAGGGCGTGCACGGTTGTAGGGCGTCCATACGGTAGTCGCACGAGTCCAGTGATTGGTTTGCATTGCCCGGATCTTCAGCGCCCATTTTGCTTTGTTTCTGAGGGCATCCTTGTTCCAGTCTCGAACTTTGGTGATCTCACGTATCCTTTCGTTTCTCATTCGATCTCTGAGAGTAACTCCGACCATTCGTCGCTCCATCTTTCTTAGAGTGATATCCAGACGCTCCTTGTCGCTCGATCGCATCGCCCAGGTTTCGCTACTGTAGAGTACGGTTGTTCGGATGCTGCTGTCGAAGAGACGTCGTTTTGTCTTCATAGGAAGAATCCGTGAAGCTAGCAGATGAGACAACTTGCTCCATGCAGCCCATCCCAAGCGAATCCGGTGTTCGAGCTCAGCGGAAGGATCAAGGGGAAGAGAAATCTTTCCACCTAGGTAGGTTGCGGAGTCGGCGAAGTGAAATACCAGGTTTCCGATAGTGATGGGGGCTCGGGTGGTGGTGCAGGAAGTGAGGAGGACGGTCTTGGATGAGTTTACTTCTAATCCTACTCGAGCGCACGCTTCCACTCTTCTCCATCTCCGGACGAGACTTGCCGACCAGAGCGACATCATCAGCGTATTCGAGATGACATAGATGGCGTCCGTCGATCTTGAGTCCGCAATTCTCCCAGTCTATGTCATCCATCGCAAGACGGCGTACTGCGTTGAAGAGGCGGGGAGACAGGGTGTCGCCTTGACGAACTCCTCTTCTCACGTTTACAGAAACTACTTCATCGTTGACTCGGATGAGGGTGGACGAGGTTTCGTAGATGCGACGGAGGAGGTGGACGAGTGAGGGGTGGACTCCAGACTTCCATAGTGCCTGCCAGACAGCGCTCCATTCTACAGTGTCGAATGCCTTAGTGAAATCCACGAATCCAATGTACAGGGAGATCCCATATTCATGAGTCCTTTCGGCGAGTTGTTTGATTGCGTGTAGATTGTCGAGAGTAGAGTGCCCTTTGCGAAATCCGGATTGGGTGAGGGACTCCGACTCATCGAGGTTCGCTTCGATTCGCTTCATGATCACACGAGTAATGCTCTTCAGGGTGACGGGGAGGAGAGAGATGGGCCTGTAGTTGCTGATGTTGGTCGTGTCTCCTTTCTTGTGCAGTAGAGAGACGATGGCTTCTACTAGGCCTCCTGGGACGGGATCTCCGGCAACAAGGCGGTTGAGTAGATCGGTCAATGGTTGAGCAAGATATTCCCGAGACAAACTGAGCATATCTGGGAGAATCTTGTCCGAGCCCGGGGAGTGACCGCACTTGAGGTGAGATATCGCATCTCGGCACTCGTCAGCGAGGAAGGGCGGAAGAGGCTCAGTGGAGAGAGGCACAGCTAGAGGGAGCGAGAGTGCAGGCGAGTAGAGGTTATTGTAGAAGCTCTGCACTGCCTTCTTCGTCGCGTCTTGAGATAGCGCTTTAGTCACGGGATCGGGGACGAGAAGGCGTTTCTTAGTCGACTGGAGATCTCTCATAGTTCGGACGATGGTTCTCCCCAAGATGGCTGCTTCAGTGGCTTGCTTTTTTTTCCTTCGGCGGATGTCATCACAAAGTGCGGCACGGGCAGTCTTGCAGGCGATCGAGAAAGAAACAGCATCACGAGGGGTCGCACGCAGGAGATGTCGAGCTGCGATGAGGCGGCGAGTGGCGGGCGAGATCCAGGGTGGCACTTGGCGTCTTCTCCAGCAGTTTGTTGATGCGGTCTGTGTGAAAGCGACGATGGTTGAGTAGGCTTCCGGCGCTGACGTGGGGCGCGTAAGGGGCAGGGACCCGAGTAGATTCGAGTTGGTAGTGTAAGCGCCCCGATCGAAATCGTAACGCTCTCTACATCTTTTCTGCTTTACCTCACGGGGAAGAGAAAGACACAACCGGACTAGGCGGTGATCGGAGTCGAATTCGAAATGACCGACTACTCCACAGCCACAGACAACACGCGCAGAAGGAGGGGCGGCGATGAAGTCTATCTGGGAGAGTGTGGAGCCGTTTGGAGACCGCCAAGTCCAGAGTCTACCATGTCTTTTCTTGGAAGGTGTTCCATACTCGCAGATTGTTACGCACACATGCCTCGGTGAAGGTTCCACGTGCATTCGGGGACTGAGAGGCGAAATCACCGATATGATGTTCATTTCCCGGTTCTCTCGACACAATACAGTTGAAGTCACCCGTCAACACTGGCGTGTAACCTCTGGGCGCACTCTGCAGGGCGGCATCGATCTGGTCAAGGAAGGAATCGTACTCCTTATCGTCATACGCAGATGTGGGAGCGTAAGCGCAGACCAGAAAGATGCGTTCTTGTGGCAGCTGTAGAGTGGCTAATCGGGGGAGAGGGCTCGAAACACAGATGCAAGCGCTAACTGCGCTCGGAGGAGAAATGCGACACCGTGAGACGCAGTGGTACTGCCCGAGTGGTAGACCACAGTGCCTGAGGAGGTGAGAGAGAACGAGCCTACACTCACTATCCTTGACTCCTGCACTGCTATCACATCCCACTTGATCTTGTTGAGGGCCAGTTCCATCTCGATTTGCTTGTCTCTCGAGGCGAGTGTCCGCGCATTGATGGAGCCGATGTAGAAATGGCGATCCATCGGGTCGGCTTCCAACTACCGCGTGCCGACCGCTGCTGGTAGAGGGAGACTAGGCCTGGGCGGAGGGAGAGACGGAGAGCGAAATGCGCACTCAACAGCTCGCCGCTCACTTGAGGACCCAGAATGAATGTACTATTATTCAAACTAATTAATTAATTAAGTCGAACGTGGATAAGCTGGATGACATCGAGAAGCGTCACAACTCGCATCCACTCAGACAACACAAGGACTTTGATCGATTGGCCAAGCAGTTCAGAGATAAGGTGGGAAGGAGTAGAGTTCACGCTCTCCGTTTTGCACACTATTACTAGTCTTTGTTGTGCAGGAAGTCTTATGTTGCACTGTTGGTTGACTTGATTCAATGATTGCTGAAAAAAGTTTTTGTCTGTTTCGACTTTACAATAATAATTCAATAAATATAAATTTATTTATCTCTAGGAAGCGTCGGCTCGTGAGCTGAAGGAGTTGAGGGATGAGCTGAAGAGAGTGAAGAGTCTACTCCATCTGAATGAATTGAGTAATAGGAAGAGAGTGCTCAGGAGACTGGGATACGCCGGAGATGGAGATGCAATCCAGACAAAGGTACGGTAGGGGATACTGTAAGAGTGGAGGCTATCATAGATAGGAACAATAATAATGATATTTGCGATATAGTCGTGGATAGAATTGTTTTGAACAGGTGGTTTGAGGCTGCGCGCACATTTCTAAACTGTTCTAAACTGTTAATTGTAATTTTCTTCTTGGAAGTATTCGTCGTTCAAAATCCATTTAAAATCCATTTTTTTTCAAAATCCATTTAATTTTCTCAGGGTCGTGTTGCATGCGAGGTCTCAGCTGCGGATGAGCTTCTGCTAACGGAGATGATCTTCGGAAATGTATTCGAGGAGTTGGATGTGCCTCAGGTACTGTAGGGATTATAAACAGTAGATTGTATGATCCTCTTCCTCGTTTCCGTATAATTCGGAGGCTCGACTTGCCCTCCCTGGTACCCCGTGCTTGAGCTGTAATGTTTCCCCAAGAACCGACAATGCTATTAGTTTCGGAAGTTCTGATCGATTTATGAACAGAAGAAGTGGTGCGAAAGTGCGAGCTTGAATTCATCATTGCTGTTGACTCGTAACAATGCCTCATCGAGATTAAAATCAGAACGTTGTGATACTGGCTGTCTGGGGCTAGAAAGTCCCGGGTCGAATTAGGCTTATCTGGGGATTTGATCTACACCCTGTGATTTTGTATTTAGATGGCCGTTCATAGTTCCAGTGCAGATAGTTCGATTGATGCCTTTATGGAATACATTTCACACAAAAAAACCTAAATGATATAATTTATTCATTTCTATTAAGGTAGCGGCTCTCCTGTCGTGTTTCGTCTTCCAGGAGAACGCGAGTACGTCGAAGATGGCAGAGGAATTGGCCGGATGTCTCAGACAGATTCAGGTATACGGTAGATGGGAGGGAAGGGATACGGTAGAAAATGAGTAGTACGGTGACAGGAGAAGGAGTACGGTAATGGCAAGAATGCTGATTATAGTAGGACTAGCGACCTTTTGAAGCGCGGTTATAAACCGTGTTTCATAAACTTAACCGTGTGAATAGCGGCTGCACGATTGTTTGAAGACAGTCTGGTGTCTCGCGTTTTAGTATATGTCGTGCTTGCTATTCAAGTACAAATATTGATTAATCTCTGTAGAACAAATAAAGGAAGATTTTTGGGGTGAAAATTTGTATGTCGAATTATATGTCACTAATGCTAGGTTATTTGGGGTTACACGATTGTTTGATATAAAGGTCCGATCATTGCGATTCAATTTACGCTTGAAGTCTTTGTAAAAACATTAAATAATACAATACATTTCAGAACTACGCTCGTCGTATCGCGAAGATCTCGCACGAATGTCGCCTGGATATCGTGGAGGACGAGTGAGTACTGTAGGAAGGAGGGATTACGGTAGTGGATCGGAAAATGGAAAACAAGGGGCTCTCCATTTTGCACACTCTGTTCACGGGTTTATAAAATTTGACTGCTATTTTCACTCTAGTCAAAAAAGAGGGGATACTGTAGCAGGAATTTCGAGATACAGTAGCTGAAAATATTTTCGATTGATGTTTGCAGCTACGTGGAGTCATTCAAGCCGGCGATGATGGATGTGGTGAAGAATTGGGTGAACGGAATGAGTTTCGCTGAGATCCTCAAGACGACTGATATCTTCGAGGGTGAGCATGGGATTTGTTGTTTGGCCTCTCCATTCTGCACACTTGCTTTTCGAACACTCAGATGAACGCGTAGAAAGGTTGAAGCTGGTAAAAAAGACTTATTGAAATGGTGGAATTACTATATTTAATGCAAAAGATTTGATGTATATGGGTAGACCATTGTATGTGTGATTTGTGTTTGGATGACCCGGTGATTTCACGGTACAATGATAGTATTTGTTGGGTGAAATATGAAACAGGCGATTGCTTTCTGACTACTTCCGTGAATAATTAGACTATCAATTAGTGATCCAGTATGGCTTCACAAGCAATTATCCATTTTGCACACTATCTCGCCGTTCGCAGTGACCAGACAGATAGTGTGCAGAATGGAGAGAGCCATATCAATTATGTGCTGTGTAGCCGGATTGGAAAGACCTCTCTCCGACCTGCAAACTCGCTTTGGCAACCATGCGATTTCGCGATGCAATGAGAGGATTTTTACAGTGGGATTTTGCAGGATTAATGCTGTGTGTGGAAATTTCCAAAAAACACTGATAATATAATAATAAATATAATTTTAGGTTCGATCATCCGATGCTTCCGTCGATTGGAGGAGCTGCTGCGAGAGATGGTCGGAGCAGCGAAGGCAGTGCAGAATACGGATCTGGAGGTACGGTAGAGGGATACGGTAACTGAGTGGGGGAGGAGTACGGTAATAGGATGGCCGGGAATCGATTGATGGTTAGCGAGAATGTAATGGATGTTGTGGTGGTAGATGCGTCGATACAATCAGTTGCTTAGTTTTCCATCGGATTAAAATCTGTTGTGGGAAACACCATGTTTCCAGGCGAAGTTCGAGTTGGCCCGAACGAAGATCAAGCGTGACATAGTCTTCGCTGCGAGTTTGTATCTCTAAGATACGGTTGCAAGCCGATCAAGGATTAGGGTATCGATTAATCCTCCCCTCCCCTAACAATTGTTGTCTTTTGTTGTTGACCCATCTTAATTTGATTCGAAATTTTCGTATGTTTGTAATTGTTTCACCTCAGTTTTCACACCGATCTCGAACTATTTGAGTTGATAATCTTATTATTTCACTGCATTCACAAATTGGAGAACCCATTGTTGACCTTACAGTGTTGGATAAATTTGTTTCTAAACGTGGAAAATATGACAAGAAAAAGCACACAATGGTTATGACTGCCTCTACAGTATCTCCTATTGAAGGTTGTATGTGGAGTAAATTCGTTGGGATTACGGCAAATGAGAGGAACTATAATCGGTAATCAATCTTAGATGGATGACGATTTTCTCGACAATGATGTCAAGTATATTCCGCCCGATGTAATTATTGAGGACGGGGAAATCGAGGATGTCACTCCTGCGGGAAATCCCATGCAGAAGGTTGGAATTTTTACCATTCAGTCTCTCTTTTCAGCACACTCGCAACCTAAAGAGTGTGCAAAATGGAGAGAAAGACAACCGAAACTGGTAGGAATCTGTTCTCTGCTGTGAATTTATCGATCAATCTGATATTAAGTGTTTCGCTGATTCTAGAAGAAATGTGAATTTTGAAGCTAGGTTGATCGGTGCTGCACGAATATCTGATGAGTGATTGATTCTGATAGATTTGATTGAAGTGACGAGACATTTTCGAAAATTAAAACTGATTCAGCTGGAATCGAACTCGATCAAGCAACAGGTGGACAACCTCCTCATGCGACTATTCAATGAGTGAGTTGTGATCTTTGATCTTTGATCTCTTCTGATGCTGATTTATCTTTGATCTCTACAGAATCACTCCCTCTAATGGACAAGAGAAGCAGCGAGATCAAGAGATGGAAGTGGATGAGGGAGAGGATACCGAATCGTCGAAATTGGTTAGATATTTATTTATATTTAAAAGATATTTTAAACAAATAAAATAAAATATTTAGATCAACTCAACTGAGGTACACGAGGTGAATCGATTGGACAATATGATCCACGAGGTTAATCTTTGATCTTTTGATCATTTAAAAAAAATTTTGTTTGAACCGCTCGGTGGTTGGAAGTTTCGGAGAACAGTTAAGATATTTATGTTGGTACTGTTGTCGGCACTCCTTCAACAAATTCATTATTTTTACAATCAGTAGGACATTATTAATCAGTAGTCAGTAGGACATTGTCATCATGTTATCTGATCCCTGATTTTTGATCTTTGATCTCTCTTCCTCCAGGTTGTCATTCCCTCTGGCACTTCCATTCCCTCTCTCCGAATGACCAACGCAGTTCCCGCCTTCAGAATCGAGTTCGACCTCGACCCATTCCAACAATCAGCCATCCAGGTTAGTAAAGGGAATATGGTAGTCCTGCCGGATCGAATTATAACTCTCTCCATTCAGCACACTGTCTCACCGGACAGAGATACGAGATAGTGTGCTGAATGGAGAGATCTGTTCATCGATCCGGTATGGTAGATGGAGACAATGTGAATCGAATAATTGATAAAACTATTATTGCCTATTGATGACGTAATCCTCCTTCAGATCGTCGAAAACGATCAATCTCTACTGGTCGCGGCGCACACTTCAGCCGGAAAGACTGTCATCGCACAGTGGGTTTATTTCTAATTGCGTTTACTTATTTTATATTTGGATGGCGATCATCGATCTTACTAAATGTTCCCTGAAAGCAACTAAGTTAATGTAGCGTTGAAGCAAAGATGAACCTGCTGTTTGAAACTTGAAAGTAATGTGTGATCTTTCTCAGATACGCAATTGCGGAAGCACAGCGAAACTCGAAGTACGTGATCTACACATCGCCCATCAAGGCACTCTCCAATCAGAAGTACAGGGAACTGGAGGTACTGTAAATGGGGTTACAGTGTTGGATATATCCTATGAACAAGAAAGTATGGGTATATACGTTTTTATATTACCAGATCCAATCAATCGAACACTATTCAACACATTTACACTCATAATTTACGTATCTGTTGAAACTCCAATCGTATTGGAATTTTTTTTCTCGAATTGATTAGTTTTTGAAGCTAATTTTTTCCAGGAGAAATTCGATGGAAAGAACGTGGGTTTGATGACTGGTGACGTCACTCTCAATCCCCGTGCCTCCATTCTAGTCATGACCACTGAGATTCTGAGATCGATGCTGTACAAGAAGTCGGATGTGAGCTGAATTTTATATTTTTTAATGTTCTAAAATATAATTATTTTGCATTTTATTTTATTTTTGCAGTTCTTCTCTCAAGTTGCATGGGTGATCTTCGACGAGATTCACTACATGAACAATGAGGTGAGATGGAGAGATTATCGTTGTAGTTATTTATTTTATTGTGTTCAGAATTGGTGATTTTGTTGGAAAAAATGAAAAATTTGTAACCTTGTTTTTTTTGTTTTAAAGTATATATTCATTGAGAGAGCTATGCCTCAATATCGTCCAGGATTGTGTATTGATAAAACTCAATCAATTTGTTCTGTACAAAGAAAGTATTAAAGTTTAATTTCAGGAGCGCGGAGTAGTGTGGGAGGAATCAATCATCCTCCTTCCTTCCCACATCAGACAACTCTTCCTATCGGCGACGATTCCCAACGCGAAACAATTCGCGGGTACGGTAGTTTTTGTGTAGAAGAGATACGGTAATCTATTTTATCGTAGCGATTGTTTGAAAGTAACCACTAGATTCGGGAATTTTGCTCATTGGGATGGAGTGGGTGAACACCCGGTGAAAGCCCGTTGCATTGGCTTTACTAGATCCGAGTGGCGAGGGATCACAGATAGTCTCAAGACTCCATTTAAATTCGCGGAAAATACATACAACCAGAGTTCGGAAAGCAGTAAACAATCGATAATCTTTTCTCTAGGTTGGATCTGTTCCCTCAAGAAGGCTCCAGTCCACATAATCTCCACTGAGAGGAGACCCATCCCCCTCTGCCATTATGTCCTACCAGTGGGAAGCGAGGGAATGTTCGAGGTACGGTAACTGAGAAGGAGTACGGTAAGGGGAGGGAATGTTCGAGATACTGTAACTGAGAAGGAGTACGGTAAGGGGAGGGAATGTTCGAGATACTGTAACTGAGATGGAGTATGGTAGGGGGAGGGAATATTCGAGGTACGGTAACTTAGACTGAGTACGGTAGAGAGAGAGGGAATGGTTGACGTACGGTAACTAAGGTGGAGTACGGTAGAGATAGGGAATGTTCTAGGTACGGTAATCTAGACTGAGTACGGTAGGGTATTACGATAGAGGTAAGTTACAATAATGAAGGGGCGCTCTGGGTGGCTGTCGAGTAGGGAGTAATATTGTATTTTTTTTATGACGATTCCAACTCAGCCACAACGTTTTCCAAGCAAACTTTCAAAGATAATTTTGCTCTGAAACGTCAACCGAGGAAGTCAAAATTGCATTAAAAAAATTACAATGAATTTGTTACAATCATGAATATAATTAAATAAATTACAGATCGTGAGCCAGCATGGATTCTTCCGAGAGGACAAACACGCAGAGGCGATGAGAGAAATGGAGAGGGGATTGGAGAAGGAAAGGAGGGAGAAGAGGAAGACTATCAGTGAGTTAATAAATAGGAATATCTGTGGAAAGTCTGGAATTCTGAGTGAACGTGCATGACGTTTGCACTTCTGTCTCATATTTATCCAATGTCCATCATATCTCAGCCAGTGAATTTATGCCTCACATTGTTATCAAGTAAATATTCTGAACGTGTTTCGTTAATGGATCTCCCATAGCTACTCTTATAACACTCAACAAGATAATATTTTACTTAGTACCTGAGTTTCATATCTTCCGTTGATCGTTGATCTTTGATCTCTGGCACTCTATCTCCTTCAATTCCAGAAGACTCGACGATTCTGTCTCTCGTTCGCACTCTGGCAGAGAGGGATCTCCTGTCGGCCGTCGCTTTCTCGTTCTCGCGCGCCGAATGCGAGCACTATGCGACTGCCATTAAGGACCTGGATATGAACACGGGTACGGTAGGACGATAACACCGATAATTGGGAAGTGACTTGATTAGTGAACTTGGAGTATGGTCGAGATTAGTGGCTGAAATGCAGATCTTTCTCTCTCCATTTTGCACACTATTTCGTCCAGGTGAGTGTGCAAAATGGAGATACAATTATCTTCATTTCGAATTGTACTAGTCATATTACGATTATTCATTAATCAATATAAATAGGGAAAGACGGGTTACGGTATTTTCAGATGAAGAGAAATCGAAAGTGCGCGGAATGATCGAAATCGCGATTGATCGACTGACTGACGAGGACAGGAAGTTGAGTCAGATACAGAATGTGAGATTTTGCTTTTTTTCGAACTTAAAATATATTCTGTTTGTATGGAGCAAAGCACAAATTGATTAACTGAACAATGAAAAATAGCGCGAAACACTTAGCATGTTCCAGCTTCAAGTAGGCTTGATCGCATCTGATCTCGCTCTTTCTCCGATTTTCCCGCGATTCGGTGTGCGAAAAAAAGATCCAGAAAACTATGTTCCTTGCACATTCTCGTTTCAACAAGTTCTTATCATTGCCGATTATCGTTTTCTCAGATTACATTCATCTCTCTTGAAATTAATTACTCCCCATTTCACAGTTGATTCCCCTTCTGGAACGAGGCACGGCCGTGCACCACTCTGGATTATTGCCCGTTGTGAAAGAGACGATCGAGTTGCTGTTCAGCATGGGATTGGTCAAGGTCAGTGATTTGGATTTTGGGATTGTTGAGCAGACGGGAGTCACAGGCAACCTGCGGTTGAAGTGGGTGGGCTTAGTTTCCAGATGAGTTGTTGATCCGATATCTTGTTGTAAAGGGTTGAAAATATATTTTTGATATGCTAGGTGGGGTTAGGCAACAACGACTCTGTATGTTCCTTTTTTGTTCGCGGCATTTGTTTCTGCTCTTTGATTGATCTCTATAATAATCACAAAACTGTTTTGGATAAGGCGATATGTTTTGCAGATGTTGTTCGCCACGGAGACATTCGCGATGGGGCTCAATGTCCCCGCACGTGCAGTTGTGTTCACATCGGCAAGGAAATTCGATGGAAAGAGAAATCGGTGAGGAACGAGATGAAAAATGTATTGTGTATGAAGATGTCTAGGACTTTTTTGATATGGACATACAAGAGAATTTCACTGTTCGGATTAAATAGAGTAATATTCTAAATATTTCCAGATGGCTAACTGCGAGTGAGTACGCGCAGATGGCCGGAAGAGCGGGACGGTTCGTGTTTTTTAAAAATATATATTTTTGGTGAAGTTACCTTTGCGTTTCACCATAGCTACTAATGACGAAGTGTGCCCATACTTGCATTCCGATCGAGCCCTTTGGGATTAAAAAGATTAAACCATTAATTTCAGTCGCAATTCCTCATTCATTGGCGTGTCCATTCTGATGTTGGACGAGCAAATAAAAGGATCTGAACTGAGGAAAATCGTGAAGGTGAGAGAGAAGAAAGGGAAGGATGAGAGGAGAAGAAGTGGTCTTTGATCTCTGAATAACGGATAGATTGGGACAGGGAAGCGGGCTGTGGATTGATTTTTTTTGTGAATGAAGCTTGATCGGAGACATGGTGATTTAATATTTTTATGATCTGGGCGAAATATGCATGTACCGGGGTCATCTATGGGCCTCAATTCTCATTCTTTCTCCAATCTCCAATCTGATCTTTGATCTTTCCAGGGTGCCCTTGACCCTCTTACTTCCCGTTTCCGTCTCTCCTACAATATGCTGCTGAATCTGCTGGATCGAGGGGAGATTTCGCCCGAAGAATTAATGGATATGACCCTGAGGAGATACCAGAATACGACGGAAGTGCCCGAATTGACCAAGAGTGAGTGGAAGCGTTTTTATGGAAATTATGGATTAAAAATCAGCAATGAGAGAATTTTTTTTCTATTATCGAATGCATCACGTTATCGAAATTCGCCATCATTCTACTTTGTATAACGGCAATGAAACGCAAACTTCCCAAGTGCACGCAAGACAGATTTTTCTTCCATATCACTAATTCTGTTTGCTTCTCAGCAATCGCCCTGAAGGAGGTATTTCTTTCCCGTATGCCAGTTCCCGGTCAGATGAATATTGAGAGATATATGGAATTGGAGAATGCAATCAGCAGAATTGGGGTGAGTTATTCATGATTTTGATCTTCTGGCACTTGTCCAGGACAGCAGAAGCACCGCCCCTTTTAGGCCCCGATCTTTGATTTCTGATTCATTATTGAAGCATAGAGAGACTCGTATTCAAAAAAGTAACCTTCTTAAAGGGAGAGAAATTTAATAATGATGGGTCTAGCGGGGTTGGTGATTAATTAATTGCTTCTTTTGTGTGTGGCAAATCGGCAAGTGATTCTGCGTAGTATTACGTCGCTATAATTTCCAAATTCTGTGATTTATTGTTTCACCAGTGAATTCAAATTTCATTAATCTGATGTGATCTCTTTGAATGTTCAGAAACAATACGAGCGATTCTTTTCTGTCTTGAAACTCATCATCTTTCGGACTAATTACTATCCACTACAGGCAACGACTAAGAAGATGTACATGACACTGCCCTATCTCATGCATTTCTTTAATACGGGAAGACTGCTCAAGGTATACTGTAGACGTTGTAGGTTCCAACTCTCCATTCTGCACACTTTTATTCATTTGACCGGTGTAAGAGTGTGCAAAATGTAGAAAACCCAAAGGGTAAACGACGTTCTTAGTTCACATTATCGATTGTAGATCAAGCTGGGTGAGCTAGACTTCGGCTGGGGTGTCCTGATCAGATTCGAGAGAAAGGTACGGTATTCGGTCGATGGTCAATCGATAACTGATTTTTTCATGAGACGTTTCTCCTTTTCAGACGGATCCCGAGGCGCCCGATCAATGGATCTACATACTGGAGGTATAGTTTAATCGTTTCGATTATATTGTGATTACGATATCTGCCAAACTTGCGCTCGTTAGCAACGATATTCTATTCGCAGGTGATGATCAACGTGGACGCGGCTTCGGCTCGCGACTTCAACAGCACGGGAGTGCTCAAACCGGCGGGAAGAGAGGGAAAGGTGAGAGGGAAGAGGAGAGATTGTGATTGTCTTATGGAATAAATAATGGACGGACAACTATTTATGACGACTGTCTCTGTTCTTGGGCAGTCTGTTACGACAAAGTTGCGGGTTTACAATCTTATTGGATTTGGAAGAGAGCTTTAGCGATGGATCCATTAGACTGAATGACTATTCGGTTTCATAATTAACGGCTGTAGCAGAAACATCACTGGAAAGTTATCATGACATTTTTGAGCGGCCATTGCATGGGGAAATCGAATGAGGAACAAATTTGAGCAATAGTGATGTAATTTTTCATTTCAGTCTACCTGGGAGGTCGTCCCGATGACTGTGAACTGCATCGACGAAATCGCCATCGCGAGGTTTATTGATTTTTGAAAATATTTATGTTTGTTAATTTCGAAATTTCACAGATTCTTCGTGCCCGAGGACCTGAAGCGAACAGAGTTGAAGGAGAAATTGGGAAGACTCATCCATGTAAGTTTTGTTTTGTCTCACACAAGGAAAGGAATAATTGTTATCGTGAAATATTAAAGAAGTTGAAAGAGGCGTGAAACATGACCCAATCTAGCGATCTCAATAAATCGGTGTATTTAAATATTCCGATTTTAACTTTTCTTCAAGATGCGCCTAGTGCATTAGTGCCTAGTTCATAATTTCGTTGGATAACTAGTTTAACTAATTAATAATAATTGTAGGGATTCGTGCATGACCGAATGGCTGGCTCTCCCTCTCTACTCGATCCCATCAAGGATATGCAAGTGAAGAACCCCGCACTCGAGGTTTGGTTTTGTATTTCTGTGATAAGCATTAGAGTGTTCATGAAAGATATTAATTTCTTTGATATTTCGAACATAGAGGCTACTATCAACTATCAATGACAATACTTTGTCCGCAATTTGTTTAGGCCCTGAAACGGAGATGTCACTAGGGCCAGCCCAGTCTTTCTGACTTCAAGAATAATGATTTTCACCCTTTTTTCTATATTTTAGGACGCCCTTCGTAAGATGCGTTTCTTCGAGCAGGATCTGGCTAAGCATCCATTGGCTGGAATGAAGAAAGGAGGGAGAGATGAGAGAGAACAGGCAGAGGAGATGATAAAAGCATATGAGGAAAAGGTGGGGTTACCGTGACGTTTTAATGCCAAGAGAGAATCAAGTCAGGGGTATTCTCCCATTAATATCTGAATTTTGAAACGAGGAACACGCATCCATGTGTCTGAAATTGATGAAAACGACTCAGCATCGATTTAGATTGGGATTAGCAATGCTAATTTAGCATAGGAATATTTGCCCACAACGTATCAAATTCTTGAAACTTAATGAGTTATAATTCTACACCGAAACCCAAAATATACTGGTGTGCAGATGTTCGAGACAAATATAAAAATCCAAATTAATTTTAGATTTTTTAAAATGAAACTCCCCTGCGAAAATCGAATAGTTAAAACTTGCCCATTTATCAGACAACCTTGAAGCATGAAATTTTCGGGTCAGCAAAGTGAATCAGTACCAAGACTAAGGATTGCTGTCAGACACTTTTGATAATCAAATTTCTTTAACGTTAATTATTACGTAATGCTAATGCAATAGCATTTCAGTCGAATGCTGAGCAAGAATTGAAGCAGTTGAAACTGGATCTGAGAAAGAAAAAGATGGATATTCGAACGGGAACTGAATTGTTCAGACGAAAGGTGAGAGAGGAGAGTTTAGAGATATCAAGCATCAATTCTTTACTGGATATGTTCATCCTATATAAGCTAGTTTTACTGATTTATCGAATGTCATCGTCATATGCATTGACTTGTTCAGTGCAACCACCTAATATCTCAATTGTGTAACACAAGTCAACCACGCCAATTCAAACGCGGGTTCCAGGAGGTTCTGCTCAAACTCGGCTACATCGGTGAAGATCACAAGCTGAAGAAGAAGGTACGGTAGTCGAGGAATTGGAGAGTTGCCAAGAATTTCTTTGCATCGTTCCAAAATATTGATTTTCTTGAAAACTCATTTTCTCACAGGGAAAGATCGCTGCGTGCATCTCGACAAGCGACGAATTACTGCTGACGGAACTGATTGTGAGCGGAGAACTGGAGAAAGTATCCAGCAATGCGGAGGTCGGTGATCTTTGCTCTTTTTAGTTTGTAGTCTGATCTTTGATCGTTGGAGTTTGTATTCTGATCTTTGACGTTTTTTTCTCCAGTTGGCTGCTCTCCTCTCGTGTTTTGTGTGTGACGAATCGAGTGGCGGTCGAGTGAGCAGAGAACTCACCGAGCACCACAAACTCATCCAGGTGAACTTTGATCTTTGATCTTTGATCAATTGGAGGTACAGATTTGGGACGACTTCTCCAAACTCTTGCTTTGAAGCTGATATCTGATATGGAATATTTTTCGATGAGAATAAGTTATAAAATATTAAATATTAAATTCCAGAAATACGCCGGCAAGCTTGCTCGCATAGTGAACAAGACGGGACAGGAGTTGGTCGAGGGAGAGTCAGTTTATTTTTGTTTTTTTTTGTAAGGGCGGACTATCACGTATTGTTCCAAGCTATCCGTTTCCTGTATGAAAATACGCCCAAGCGTGAAATCACCTGGTCGTTCTTTTGAATTTTTCTAAGACCAAAATCTACATCTCAGTGATCGGTGCGCAATTTTATCTGTTAAAATTTATGGTAATTTCTAATAGAAATCAAATTTTATATGGTGATCCTTGGCAAGAAACGGGATTTTAGCTCTCTCCATTCTGCACACTCCCTGGTCTTCCTGTCATACGAGAGAGTGTGCAGAATGGAGAGAGCCGAACCGACAATTCTAATTGCAGATACGTGGACTCATTCAAACCTTCTCTGATGGAAGCGACTAAGCAGTGGGTGAAGGGAGTTGGATTCGCTGCCCTGCTAAAGAAAACAGAATTGTATGAGGGTGAGTGAATTGAGGTTTGAAGGAGTTATGAATGGCTAGATCAATCGTCTAATATAATGAGTACGAGTATGGTATGCGAAAATAATTTATAACATTGCGGACTGTGCAATATTGAATGATTAACATCGCCGTTTCACTCAGTGCTCATATTAAGCAGTAGTTGATATTTGGTTCTGGTGATTTGTTTCTAAGTCCAACAAAATCAGGAAATGTTCACTAATTTATATTATCATGAACTCTCTCCAATCACCCTTCTCTCAGGTTCGATCATCCGTTCTTTGCGTCGTCTGGAGGAGCTGCTGAAGGAGGTGTCGGCTGCAGCCGGAGTAGCAGAGAATGAAGAGCTGCAGGTAAGAACAGAATTTTGCCCGAGTCCTGTAGTGAAACATGTAACATTGTGTAGAAGATGATTCCCCATGTGAGAGCGCTTGATGCTGATGTTTTTTTTTCGAAACGGAAATCGCTCCAGGATCGAATAGGCATCTTTTTTGGGTTGAGATACTTATCTAGTGAGACCTTATTGTTCCTGGTATGAAATGTGCATCTTAAAATTCAAACTAACAGGTTCGTCGGTCTTCATATTTCATGAAATTGACTGCTAATATCATACCATTTCAGAATCGTTTCGACGACATTCGCACTGAGATCAGAAGAGATATCGTCTTCGCTGCCAGTTTGTATCTGTAAATCGATAATGTGTAAATCGATACGGTAGCCGAATATATATCGATATTCGACGGATTACGGTAGTTGTCTCGTTCTGTGATCGTGTAATACTAAATATCGTTATTGATCTCTCTTTAATCTTATTTATTTGTTTCGAATAATCAGTATTGAATCATCATTTTTATTATTTGTTCTTCCTCAATTTTCCGTTTGTTTCGGTTCAAGTAAATGGTTTAAAGATAGAGAAATTGATGATCATCTACAAAAGAGAAGTTATCAAGTCGTTCACAGTAACTTGAATTGAATTGCAAGAAAATGGAGTCCAAATTCTCAATGATTATAAAAATCAGAAACGTAAATCATGTTGTTGACCCAATGCTATTTAATTTCTTTGGACTCATCTTACGGTATCTGAACTCACAGCCGTTGACCGTTGATTTATTCGGGTCATACCCAAAACCTCCCCCCCTCGGAAAGAGGCATGCCCAAAACCTCCCCGGAAAGCATGCCCGAAACCTCCCCTACCCAAAACCTCCCCCCCATGCCCAAAACCACCCCCCTGCCAGAAACCTCCCCTACCCAAAACCTCCCCCCCCCACCATGCCAGAAACCTCCCCCCTCTCCGTCTTGCCCTTCCTCATGTGAGTAGGAGACCACAAAGTAGGATGGTAGCCAACAATTTGCCCGGCCATATCTCGCTTCAGAGCGCTCCACCAGCTTCCATACTCAGCTTTGCTGACTTTTTTTTCTTGTAGATCTCGTCGAGAGCTTTCAGAAAATAACCAACTTATGATTTCATTACATTTAAAATAAATTAATTTTGTTCTGAATTTTAAAAATATCCTTGTATTCGTTTCCTATTCTCTTTCAATACAGTGCGAAAATCATATGTAAAAGAAAGACAAATAATTTATTATTGTCTAGAGTTCAAATGGCCAGCCACCCCGGGGGTACCAACATGGTGCCAATTGAGAGCTCTGATCAATGGATGTGAAAACAACTACAGAATATTATCTGGTTATATGAATGAAGTGCAGGGAATGATCAATTAGTAAGTTCATGACAGAAGGGCACCATCTTATCAAGATAAGTGTGAATCTCATTAGAAGTGGGCTCGGTATTCTGAGAATCTCGAAGGGAAATAAGAGTGTCGAATTCAATCATGGGGGCAAGGGTCCGAGTAGATCTGTCCTTGGAAGTATTGGACTGCTTGGCATACTCGTTCTTGTTGACATAGTGACAGAGCGAGTTGAAGTCATCCAGTTCAGTTTGCTACAATTTGGGAAATATGAACAGCGTTGGATTTTATCCAAACATTGAATCAGAGCTTCATTATATGGTATCCAATTCTTACTTGAATGAACTTGATTAAATCCATAAGAGGCGGATGGGTCCCAACAAAGTGGTCCATCGCTCCTCTATGCCATGACTAGACGAGATTGCTTGTTCTATGTCTCTCGATCATGAACTTGCAGGTCATTGTTTCAGGATGGACCATCCATTCCTCTTTGAAATAGTCCAGGAAATTCTTGCATGCTGCGTACTGGGAGTGAGCAGGAGTGACTGGTACTTCGAGAATTTTGGCACTGAAAATAATTACTGATATACGCGCGAAAAACGGTGAATTATGACAATACCTGTCAAAAAAGCAGCGAGGAAGGAAGAAAGATGCTCGTACTCGGTCGGTCCATTCTTTGATGAGGGGATAGTTCGTCCCTGCGATTTTCAGACCGAACTGGCTCAGTTTGTGGTTCGTGCATTTGAGTGCATGGAACAAACATCCTGTAATAAAAATTAATTGATGTTTGTTTCTGCGTAATAAAAAGATTTTTTTTTTGGTGGAGGGTTTCTAATGACTTTGCTAGATTAATTTTTAGCTACCTTCGTGGGAAAGCATCGGGAGAGTCTCTTTAATGGCTTTAATGATCCCCTTCTCCCAATCACTGACAATCCGGATGCCACGGAGAGGGTGATTGAACTGTTGGAAGAGCTCAGCCATACTCTTCAAAGATCAACTGCTGATTCATTGAGTCTAATTCAAGAAATGCTATTATATTATAATAGATACCTCGAGAAGTTTGGAGTATTTACGAGCTGTTTTGGAAGGGAGCAATGCGGCCATGAGAAGGAAGCTGGTACCTCTCGAACAAACTCGCACCGTGTAGAGCTATAATTCCAATTTCAATATTTAGTCAAATATTCGATTTCGGAATAAAAAAAGTTATTAAAAAGAGAGTCAACCTGATATGCCAGTTTTTTGGGTAGTGATGGAGTGGGTGTGAAAGAGAAGTTGCCATCAACTATGAGTGCTTCAATGCCTCCATCGATCGCCCACTCCATCAGTCTGTGCGATGCCAAATATATACGCTTGGCATCGTCGGGATTGCTAATTCTCAAACTGAGATTGGTTCCGACAACTAGGAGATCTTGATCATCAACTTCTTCGTAAGCACCAACTGACATTGTTCCGCAAGTTCTGAGAATTATTTTTTGAAGATACTCCTCCAGATTTTATGTGTAGATTTCTAGGAATCAAATGACTAATTATTCTGTGAAATTATTACCGTTTCAAATCTGCGGCAATCTGTCTCTTCCTCTTCCTCTTGTTCTCTCCACCAGAGTACGCATCCAGAACATCCATCACTTCGTTCTGGTAAATCATATCTTGAAGAGTTCCGAGACGATTGACGATTGTTGAATTGCCTTCTTTCTGAACTCTTGCTGGTTTCTTCACATGACCATGTTTTGCGTACTCTGCATTCTCTATGGACATGACTTTACTGAAAATAACTCAATCAATATTTAACTTTTTAATTTTAAAAATACTTTTTATACTTTCGGCCTGTTCGCAATTAAAAATGACAATTTCTCTTTCTTATTTTTTGTCCAATCCAATAAGCGGGCAAATACAAAAATCAAACGGTGAAATATTCCTAGAAATACAATAAAAATATTGTACGATCACAGTTCCAAGGGCGATTTTTTTTGTTTAAATGTCATTACTGGACAGGATAGTTGCAAATCCATTGAATATACGATTCCCAACTTGTTAGAGCATCTGGATACCTTTCCTATCCGTGGTAACCGAAAATCTAAGGTCATTATATCGAAAAAATCACCGATTTTGAAAGTTGTTGAATTTTAAACTAACCTGTCCAGGAATGACATTTAAACAAAAATCGTCCTTGGAACTGTGACCATACAAAATAGGGAGAAAAATAGTTTTTGTGTTGATGTTATGGGGTTGTGATATGGATAAAAAACGATAAAAGTAAAAAGGCAAAAAAATCACTTTTTCAAAATCTCAAAATTTTAAAAATTTCATAAGTCATGTCTGAGCCTCAAATGATGTATTCTCAACGGAAAATCACTCGGATATGAGTTCTGAACAATATATGAGAGTTAAAGCCGATTGTGAAAAAAATTTGAAATTGTTATTTCTCGGTGGACAAATTATCGAAAAAATTTTCCACCAAAATTTTTTCCCTAGAAATCGTACCAAAAACTCAGATATTGCTCATAACTCACATACGAGTGATTTTCCGTTGAGAAACATCATTTGAGGCTCAGATACATGACTTATGATTTCTTGAAATCTTGAAAAAGTGATTTTTTGACTTTTTACTTTTATCGTGTTTTATCCATATCACAACCCCATAACATCAACACAAAAACTTAGATACAAATCTGATATAAAAGGGACTGTATCGTTTCGAAATTTCGAAATCTCTCGACATCGTTCTCTCGTCAGCCTCCGAGAGACCCTCGGGCGGGATGCTGTGGAATGCGAGCGATCACTCCAAGAGACGTTAAAATTTCACATGGGGTGTAGTTTTGCACGTAGAATTCTAATTTGCAATAACAAAAATGGGGATGACGAAAATATTTTTTCCGACATATTATCGATGTCCTTGCGCTTCCAAACTATGTTTTTTGTTATTTTCATTGAAAAATACGTCAGAAAAATTTTTTTCCCGGAGGGTGCACCTCTCATATTGGGCCAGCTATCAGCTCTAGGTATGGGGACTTCACCCTGAACATATTGGCATAGGTTGCAAAAATGTCCTCCGTCGACCCCTCCCAATAGCTTCGAAATATCGTGGATCGTATCATAAAAGAATGAAAAAGTGTCCCATGCCTTTCCGGCGATACTGTATCATTCGATAGAGCATCAAAAATTATATTGAAACTTGATTTGACTTGATTTGATTTGACAAGAGACTTGATTTGACTTATTCCGACGCAAGTTATGGCTCAAAAATGCAATTTTTAATCATTTTTGCCAAACATCGATATGGCTTTCCATGATCAACTGACCACTATGAACCACATCAAGATATTTTGCGTACCTTCCTACGCTAGTACAAAGAATTCTTTTTAATTGTGAACCGACCGAAAAAAAAGTAAATAATGTAAGAAAAGGAAATCTGTTCGGAAATGTTTATGAAGTACGATACTTTACAAAATAATATTAAAAAAACTCACGCAATCTTGGAGCTCAGAACATTCACAGATCGACACTTCTCGTCTGTGTTCCAGTCGCATCGGTGTCTATCCGAGTCTGCCGGATCAGACAGGAATTCGCATTCTTCAGAATTTGGGAAGAAGACCTGATTGATTTAAATTTTCAAAAAGAAAGTCGAAATCGAAGTCATATTCGCGAATCCGTTATGGCCATTCAGAAAATAAAGGAGACAACTCACTTTTACAGTACATCGGGTGCCCTTCTCCTTTGACCGATCACAGGCGATGCAGATATATTTGAATCGTCTGGATGAATCAGGAGTTGTGGCAGGATCGACGCTTTCTTTGTATTGAAATGAGAGGATGATATCCGGGTTATTCGGGAGACGGAATGCTGCCACTTTGTGACTACCCTTATTAGAGGGGAATGACATTCCACGGAATGTCATCTAAAATCAGAAAAATCAAAAACATATCGACGAAAAATAAACATGGCAGAAAAGATAATCAGAGAGCGAGCAAGAAATCACTGAACGCGTATGAAAAGTCACAGATGCTCTCCTCACCTCCTTCGCATTAGATCGGAAGCCCACCTGTGATTGGCTCCCTCTGGCAATTGTGCCAAATTCAAAATGGCGTTGATTTTTAATTCTCAACTGGCAATCCCTATGCTGTGTTATTTCATGTATTCATGAGATTTTTAGGCGATTTTCGATTTTTTTCTGAAAATGTAATTTTTCTTGGGAAAATTCTAGTGAATTTTTTCATCGAAAAATGAAAAAAGTGAAAAATTAGTGCAGTGAGGAGAAATTGAAAGCTATCGTTATCAAACTTTGAGGATCATCAGGAATTGTGGTAAGGATCATTTTGAGCCTTTGAACGAGTTTCTAGCACGTCAAAAAACGAAAATCCATTTTTTCGGGACCCTACTTTGAGACAGTCTAAAGCCACTGTACGTCATCCTCCCATGAGTACATATTTTCATCGAAAAGGTATTGAGGCCTTCTATTATCACACCGAGTAGGAAGGCTGAGGAAAAATCCATGTAAGAATGTTGATTGTTTGAAAAAGTATTGCTTGATTGCGTCATCACGACGCAACAACCAGGGCGTTCTGTGATATCCCAATGGTATATTCCTAACAATCGGTGGGTGTACTACTACATATCCAAGTTTGAGCAAAAAATCTATCATGAGTCAAAAGTTATGAAAGAATGAAAAAGTGGCCCATGACTTATGGACGATACTGTACCTCACTGTAGGAGTTTCTGGCGTATTTTTGCACGTAAGAGAATAGGAAACGAATACAAGGATATTTTTAAAATTCAGAACAACATTAATTTATTTTAAATGTAATGAAATCATAAGTTGGTTATTTTCTGAAAACTCTCGACGAGATCTACAAGAAAAAAAAGTCAGCAAAGCTGAGTATGGAAGCTGCTGGAGCGCTCTGAAGCGAGATATGGCCGGGCAAATTGTTGGCTACCATCCTACTTTGTGGTCTCCTACTCACATGAGGAAGGGCAAGACGGAGAGGGGGGAGGTTTCTGGCATGGTGGGGGGGGGAGGTTTTGGGTAGGGGAGGTTTCTGGCAGGGGGGAGGTTTTGGGCATGGGGGGGAGGTTTTGGGTAGGGGAGGTTTCGGGCATGCTTTCCGGGGAGGTTTTGGGCATGCCTCTTTCCGAGGGGGGGAGGTTTTGGGTATGACCCATTTATTCTTGTTTTCTTGCGTGATCTAGCCTGCGGTATTAACGACCGACCTCACTTGTGAAAGCACCTCATTATTCTCTTGAATATCGACCGTTTTGAGATTTTTTCGCTCCTTTTTTTCTTTCTTCTCTTGTGTTTGCCTGATGTTACCATCAAAATTGTGAACTTCAGCGGCCACCAAGAGGTGATTCTCGGTTGCAGAAGGAAAATGGAGACTGTAAGTGAAGAAGGGAAATCGAGAGAGTCTCTGCTGTTGGATAAGGTGAGCGATGTGATTGGTTCTTATTTTCGTTACACGCTTTTAGCATGTGAAATGGCTTTTCACATGTTCAATTATCATTATATGTTACTGAAAAAATGTTTTATTTTTATGTGGAGAAGGTGGTAAACTACGTAAAATCAATGAGCTGCAAGAGAAATATACAAATAACGATAATTTGACTCCAGATCGCTGAACTTCACCGTGAATTGGCCATTCGAGACGTGCAAATCGTAGAGTACAAGGTGTGTTAGATAATTTGAATTGCTTTGTAAAATAATTTACAAATTTGGAAAAACCCTCTTCGAAAATCTGCAATGAAGCAGTGCCGAGATTTTCTGATTCGATTCTATAATATATGATATTAAAAATGATATTAGCTGAGAATATTGGTCTGTCATGACCTATTGCCAAATTAATAAGTAATTCTAAGCAACACTATTATCTGAAAAGAATGAGGTAACTACAGTGTGGGCTGAATCAGTAATAAGCCCCATATTCAGGAGCAGCTGAGAAGAACAACGAATACATTCAAGACTATTCTCGCGCTCAAGAATGGAAAGGTTTGTCTATTTTTCTGGAAGAATTATAATATATTGTGGGTTACTATGTGAGCATATTATTGGAGGCTTTTCAATCAAATACTTAGCAAGGTTTTTTTCCCTGAAAGTAATAAATAAATGATTGAAATTTGAGGAGAAAAAACATTGCAGATCCGTCGGATGGAGACTGGACAAGCTGGAATCGTAAAGATTGCAGTCGTGAAGACCACTCACATTCAGGTTTTCAGTCGCTTTCACATTCAGTCAGGTTTGAGTTTCATTTGTTGTTAATTGATCTCCTAGTAGTGTCAAATTGGTTAGGAAATTAGCCTTATTTTAATGATTTCTCTTTATCTAACCGATGAAAGAAAACGCTGATTGAGAGTGTGTGCTGAATTAAGTCATGGAAACGAGACGGTATTGCTTGCTTCTAGGTAGTTCCCAAGAAGGAAGACATCTTCAAATCGAAGAAGAAGCAGAATAACAAGAAGAAAGACAAGAAGAAAGACAGGGTATTTTTTCCCTCACAAAAGGGATAAAAGTAAGTAGAACGCGGTCATTTTACAATAGATCTTCACTAGTTGAAGTAGTTCCTTTATTTGACAGACCCCTAAGGTTGTGACCGCTTGTGAGTTATCCGTCCTGTAGAGCGTGATTGCTTTCCCCCGAATAATGATTAGTTTCCCTCCAGAATCTGTCAACGATCAGTAATCCCCAATTATCAGTATTCTCTTCGCGAATGCGAAATGGCGATCAAAGACACGATGGCGCATTACTTCGCCTGGCCATTCACCGCGCCCATCGACAAGCGAGAGTCATCTTTTTTAAATTTTATTTCCGTAGTTGAGATCTCATACTAGTTTTTTTCCCAAAATGTATGAGTCTCTTGTTTTTGCGACTATTTAATCGCATAATTTGCTCTAATTAAGAGGCCGTTTGTGTAATAGTCAGACAAATTCGGAGGAGTTTGGCACACCAAAAAAACTCAATTCTCTGAAACTGTGGCGTTTGGGGTTCTCGAGGGTGTTGATGACGATGGGCCTATTCATTTTTCTCATGGAACCTCCGTTAGCTCCAGATGGCATGACGTCGAAATCAAACTTTTGCCCATTTCTCGATCGTCGTTAATGCTATTATCAAGCGAGCATGTTTTCCTGGGCAGAATAGCAAGGCGAACAAGCCTGTTTGATTCATTTTTCATGATTTTCAAAAATACTTTTGTTAATAAATTTTATTAATCGGAGAAGGTAAAGCATTTCGCAATTCTGACATGGGTCGAACCGGAATCACTTGCTGATTCCAAATATTTTTTCAAAACAAATAAAAAGCATCCTGAACCCAACTAGTTTAAGGGAAACTTGCGCTCAGATGGGACAGATTCCCCTTTGATCTACCTCTCTCTGCCTCTCTGACCTTGACCTCTGTTCCCCTCCTCCGCCTGTCTCTCGCCTAGAGAGAGGTAAATCAAAGAGGAATCGTCCCATGTGAGTGCACGTTTCCCTTAATCTCGTTGGGTTCCGGATGCTTTTTAATTGTTTTGAAAACATATTTGGAATCAGCAAGTGATTCCGGTTCGATCCATGTCAAAATTGCGAAATGCTTTAGCTTCTCCGACTAATAAAATTTATTAACAAAAGTATTTTTGAAAATCATGAAAAATGAATTTGACAGGCTTGTTTGCCTTGCAATTCTACCCAGGAAATCATGCTCGCTTGATAATAGCATTAACGACGATCGAGAAATGGTTTTTGCGACTATTTAATCGCATAATTTGCTTTAATTAAGAGGCCGTTTGTGTAATAGTCAGACAAATTCGGAGGAGTTTGGCACACCAAAAAAACTCAATTCTCTGAAACTGTGGCGTTTGGGGTTCTCGAGGGTGTTGATGACGATGGGCCTATTCATTTTTCTCATGGAACCTCCGTTGGTTCCAGATGGCATGACGTCGAAATCAAACTTTTGCCCATTTCTCGATCGTCGTTAATGCTATTATCAAGCGAGCATGATTTCCTGGGTAGAATTGCAAGGCGAACAAGCCTGTTTGATTCATTTTTCATGATTTTCAAAAATACTTTTGTTTATAAATTTTATTAATCGGAGAAGCTAAAGCATTTCGCAATTTTGACATGGATCGAACCGGAATCACTTGCTGATTCCAAATATGTTTTCAAAACAATTAAAAAGCATCCGGAACCCAACGAGATTAAGGGAAACGTGCACTCACATGGGACGATTCCTCTTTGATTTACCTCTCTCTAGGCGAGAGACAGGCGGAGGAGGGGAACAGAGGTCAAGGTCAGAGAGGCAGAGAGAGGTAGATCAAAGGGGAATCTGTCCCATCTGAGCGCAAGTTTCCCTTAAACTAGTTGGGTTCAGGATGCTTTTTATTTGTTTTGAAAAAAATATTTGGAATCAGCAAGTGATTCCGGTTCGACACATGTCAGAATTGCGAAATGCTTTACCTTCTCCGATTAATAAAATTTATTAACAAAAGTATTTTTGAAAATCATGAAAAATGAATCAAACAGGCTTGTTCGCCTTGCTATTCTGCCCAGGAAAACATGCTCGCTTGATAATAGCATTAACGACGATCGAGAAATGGGCAAAAGTTTGATTTCGACGTCATGCCATCTGGAGCCAACGGAGGTTCCATGAGAAAAATGAATAGGCCCATCGTCATCAACACCCTCGAGAACCCCAAACGCCACAGTTTCAGAGAATTGAGTTTCGTTGGACGTGCGAACTACTCATAGGGGGAATACTCTTTATCTGCGGATGCTCCTCACAGGGCGACCATTCCCTGTGAGAGCGGGACGAGAGACTGGCTCTAGGCATAAGCAGATGGTGACCTAGAACGCTCTCTCTCTCCAAAGGGAGAGATGAGAAAAGGGGAAGATAGTGTAAACAAGATAGATCTGAGTATGGGTGCCACGTCCCCGAAAAATCGATAAGCGACTTCCACTGTCGCGTAAAAGAACTATGCTAAACATTGAAATGGAACACGTAAGGCGTCACCTTATTCTAATATCCCAGTATCAATAGGCGAAATTCAGTAGTCAGGTTACTAAACTCGAAATGTAACATACAAGGAGGTGACTTACACGATTAACCCTACATCAAGAGCAATGCTAACATACAACGAACGAATACATAGTTTGTCCGGTCCGGCAGATAGGTAGACGTAGTCGCAACGATCCGAATCCACTCACGCGCAGTCTCCTCACTCGATCCTCCAATCCTTTCCTCCTTCTTCCTCGAATCTTGAATTGATTCTGTTCCTTGGGCGACTTCTTCTGGAGTCGATAGGTAGGCGCATCTCTGGCGCAGGCGCTGCTATGGCGCATCGTCCGCTCTCTGGCGTAGACGAATGAAGGGGGAGGGGAAGGATACAGGAGTAATGCTCAACTGATTGTAGTCGGAAGTCTGGATGGATGGATGGAGATGAGCAGACGGGGTGGATGGCTGTCAACAGTCGAATGACGATTGGGGGTCTGGTCCAATAGTGTGTAGCGGGGTCAGACGACTAGTTGACTATAGGGGAACTTGAAGTGCACTCAGAATGTTGACTCTGGTCCTGACGACGGGGTAGATCAAAGGGACCTCCACGTTGGACGTGCGAACTACTCATAGGGGGAATACTCTTTATCTGCGGATGCTCCTTTGATCTTTGATCTTTGTAGTTTGGTCTTTGATTTTTGATCTATTCCCGGGGATTGGGGATCCTGAGGGTCGAAGAGGGGGCGGGGCAAAGTGGGCGGAGTCTGAACAGACATCACAGTCAGGTTTTTGCGCTTTATATACAGTATCGACAATAGTCTTGGCCAACTTTTTCAAAATGGTGTAACTTTCAAACCAGATGGGCGATGGTTCTGAGGTTTTGATAGATGACAGTACATGTGCTCCTACATATGCTCACTGTGTCCGACCGTAATACGATTTCGCAATATTGCATAGTGGTGACGCAATCATGGCATAGTTTTTCATGGTGGATTATTTGCTCAATAAATTTTTTCTCAGCCTTTCTACTGAGTGTGATAATAGAACGCCTCTATATCTTTTTGATGAAAATATGCACTCATTGGAGGATGGCGTACAGTGGCTTTAGACTTGCTCAAAGTAGGGTCCCGAAAAAATGGATTTTCGTTCATAGACATGCTAGAGACTCGTTCCAAAGCTCAAAATGATCCTTACCACAATTCCTGATGATTCCCCTAAGAATGGTGCGCGAAATTAGGTTTCGTAGAGAGGATCTCGCGGTGGGGGGGGGAAGTTTTTCAAGAGAGAAAAAACTGATTGAAAAGTTGCGAAACGTATGGGAATTGTAAAGAGAGCCCGGAGTGATCAGGTTTTGTGGTGATTATAAGTCGGCGGGAGAATAGTGTTAGTCATCGAAGAAATCGAAAGGTTGCGAAGCACATTGGTTTGACCAAGAAGTGGGGCACGAAATCAGCCAGTTGGTAAAATGCTGTAAATTATATTATGGGTGTGGGAATATTGATTGAGAAAGTCGAAATCATCGTGATAATGACATATTCATCCAGTTGGCATTGAATTCCCTAGATATCACGGCTTTCGTAGAGGCAGTGGGGCGCGGAATCGCCAGCGCAATATTCCGAATGATGCAAACAGCTGCGGTGTTGGCTGATTTATCAGATTTTTTCACTTCGGAAACTATGAACTATTGAAAATCGTTGACCTTCTCTAACTTGTAGAAGGTGTTCAACCATCAGGCCGTGAAATGATGTCGAATTGAGGAATCTGTATGAAATTGAATGAATTTTTTTTCCGCTCTACGCTGAGAAGGTATCGTTAATAGTGTTGCCTAGCGGACTTGTATAAGGAGTGGGACGGAGAATCATCTGGTTCATTTCGAACACTCGTTGAAAGGCATGTGTTCATCAAGTTTGAATTTTTCTAACACCGGAAGTTTGATTAGAAATCGAGAAACCTCGTGTAGTTACAGAATGGAAGGTGCCCGTAATCACATGATTGCGATAGTAATTTAAATGTTAAATCTTGTTTTATATCATAGATGGTTGTTTGGAATGCGCGGCCGTAGACTTATTGCAAGATGGCGATGGTAATTCAGTGTGTAGATAACGCGATACATGAGTTCGCCAGGTTCTGTACCGTTTAAAAATATAATGCACTTTCGATTAATCTCGGGGTGATGCATAGCGCGTGTGATTGATTGATTTGTTGATCACGGGAGAAGGTAACACATTGAAGAATCTCGAAGCTCGCGGGGTTTATGGAATGAGTGGTGCTCGAAATCAACAGGGTTAAAACATTCCTTCAATTCCTGGGGTCGGAGTGGGTTGCTGTCATATCGGAAGCGGAGGGAAGATTGAAACCAGTGAAGCTTTGTATACCTGTAGTGTGGTTTAGTGATGCAGGATCAAATACAAACTATTCCCATTCTGCACACTTTCTCGTTTGTAAAAAGGATGGGTCAGGTCTATTGAGAAGTTCCGAAGCTCACGGGTTTTGTGGAGAGAGTGGGGCTCGAAATCAGCAGGCGGTGAAAATGTCACAGTGAGACATTTGGTGAGGTACAAATTGCCCCATCTCGATACCCAGTTAGACCAAGGGATCTCTCGATTCCTCATATTATTGAATCTAAGTGGGTTGTGTTATTTATTGTTATCCTACCTCAAGTGCACAGCGAATTGAAAAAAAATCACGCTTTGTATGCCTGTAGTGTGGATGGTACGCTCAATAACCTGGTTGCGAAAGCTGCGAAAAAATATTTCATCTCGTATCTTGGGTTTCGTTTATTTGGAAGATGTTGTAGGAATTTGAAACTACATATCCGATTTCTGCTCTCTCCATTCTGCACACTATCTAGTCACTTTTGTTGAGTTGGTGCCTCTAAAGCAGATAACACACTGATGTTCTACATTTATGGTTTGGAAGTAACTCCCTTCTGTCAGGATTCACCGGGCCAGTTCACGAATTTTTTGTGCAAAAATCGATCAACTCGATCTCTCATGTGTTCTCTGATCTTTGATCTCTCCAGTTCTCGGACGCATGGTCGTGGGTGCGTTCGATGCTGGAGCCTGCCTGACAAGGCCTACGAGAACGACACCGAGAGGGGCAATATAGGTGAGGATGGCGTCATCTCTAAGCAAAAGGGCACTCTCCGTTCTGCACACTCTATCGCTTGTCAGACAAACGTGAGAGTGTTCAGAATGGAGAGGGCGGTTATTCGGTCAGGCATCATCTGGCAACACAAAATTGAGCAACATAGTGCACGTGTGGAAGCAGTGGAGCGTAGAATCGACGGGTTTGGATGAAAAACTTTGAAAAACGTCGCAATAACGCAACGATAGTGGGATTTTTGATTGTTGAAAAAATGGAAAAATCAAATCGAAAAAAATAGTCATGCTGACGGATATTGTAGAAGAAAAAGTGGGGACGGATTCGCCGGCATTCGAAATTCTTGCGATCCCATTTTCGAACAAACTGTGATGTGTCTTACGGCAGAACGAGTGAAGTGAGAGCGATTATTGATTTATTGTCGGAAAGTGATGAAGTTGTGGAAGGCATTTTTTATCCGTAAGACACTAAAAATAAAAATAATAGCAACATAGCAGCAGTGTTGGTTGATTTATTTTAATTTTAAAATGTCGCCGTTCGAAGATATATTGAAAATCGTCGAGTTCTCTGTACTTGTAGGATGGATGGAGCTTGCAATCGCCTGGTTTCTGGCTCGTTGAAAGTGAGGGGGAGGGGTTATATATTGATATTGTTTGTCGCCCGAAACCGAAGATCGATTGAAAGTGGGGGGTCTTACTGGATTTGTGGAAGGGGTGATACTATAAAGTACTTTCCTTTCTGTGCCCAAGGTTCATTGGAAATCATGGTGCCTCTTGAAATTGTATAACGTGCGGTGCCTGCAATCACCTGGTTGCAGAAACAACGTGCATCTTGCAGAAACGTTTCAAGGCTGACTGGGGATTCTAGGACGAGGACGTCGGGTTGTCATTTCGGGTTTTCTGTTCTCTCTACTCCGCATTATATCGCCTGCCAGGCCGGAACGAAAGTGTGCAGAATGGAGAGAGTTGCATCCGAAATTACATCCCTACCAGACACGATGCCGATTGAAAACTCGAGAACGTATGGGGGGGGGGGGGGGGTTGTACTACATAATCGGGAAGTCAGATGCTTCGTAAAGATGGAATTCGCTTTTCTCCGAATTGACTGCCAAGCATCTAAAGAAAGGATTGCTCTTTTCGATGACGGGGCTTATTTGAAAACATGGAGTCTTGTAGACTTTTCAACTACCTTGAAAAATATTTTGCTCCATACGGCGGGCATCTATTGGTATGTGGAATGGTTGATTGGAAGCAAGTGCTGTTGTCCTATTACAATATCGTCCTATCTACTGCTCTCGTAGAGATTGTGGGGCACGAGTCCACCAGGATTTGTCTAAATGGCGTGTATCCGCGCGGTTACGGTGGCCTTCCTAGGCGTGCTCACCGCAAGTTAGTTCATGATAGTGAATTGTGTTTCCGGATGAAATAGTAACTCTCTCCATTCTGCACACTTACTGACACGAGATAATGCGCCGAATGGAGAGGGTGCTATTCCACCCGGCAAATTTAGTAGAGAAAGCTAGGAACCCGGCTCTCCTCAGTTCGCGTTTTTTTCGGTCAGAGAAACAAGGGAGCCGATAAAATTTAGGAGATTCGGGGGGGGGGGGGAAGATTGGTCGCCGCAGGCTCGTGACCTATCTGATAGATTAGGAGTTTACATGTAACTTAACATTTTTTCTGAATTTACGGAGTGACCTTATCACCAACTTTGCATCTAAACAATTCGATTGGGTTTGTGGAACATGACACCATAGGAAAGGTTTCTCATCATCATCAACCGTTCAAAATTCTACTTGTATCTCTATTGAGACAGAAAGCGCATACCTCCTAGTCATTACTCTCCTAGCTCTATATGGAGGGAAATTAGGAGAATAGCAAAATGAGTACAAAAATGTCTGCGCAATAGTGCTCTTTTTAATTTCACAACTCTACGAACCAGATACCAATGTCTTGCAATTAGTCGATCATTTCTGTTGATGCAGAAACCGCGATAATCCTAGTCATTGTTTTTAAAAATTCCTTTTCTGGGACAATATTAGTGAACAGTATGGCATGGCGAATTATTCCTAAAATAAACGGTAGGCAGTTTATCAAGCAGTGAAACTACAAACTATAATTAAAATGCATTGAAAAACTATAATCTCTTCAGGAATGACGATCGGTCATGTGTTCTCTCTGCACGCGACTCGCCGTCTCTCGCCACTCAAGCTCTTCCCCTACTACCTGCTAGTGATGCATCTGGCGGCCGGGTGAGTAGAGAGTTTCGATGTTTGTTTAACACCGGAACCGGAAGCGGCAGAAATATTGATATCATCAGAGATATCGTGTTTCGTAGAGGGAATGGTGCGCGGTCTGATTGAAAAACATCTGCCTTTGGTGATTTGTAGAATGTGTGGCGCTCGCAATCGCCGGGTTCGTAAAATCTCCAAAAAGCGCTCGTATTAGCGCATCGGTGGTTGATTATTGTACCACATGTAGAGATTTCATTGAATGGTAGTGAATCTCATGGAGCTTCAAGAGGCCTGCGTGCGGCGTGAAGTCAGCTGGTTAGAATTATGGGTGAGGTGCGGCGTGAAGTCAGCTGGTTAGAATTATTTGCATGCACCGTAGCGATACTTCCCACAGGGAATTATTAATTGATTCGTATGTCCCACGATAAAAACCGAAGTAATTGGGCATGAATTGAGCATGTTTGAAAGTGTTGAACGTGCTTTCTTCTTCTCAATTATATATTTGGAGGCCGTGAGAGCGAGCTTATTTTGAAGGAGACACCCAGGTCGAATTTTCGAATAGTTTTGCTGAAAAGACTTGTAAATGGAGTAAAGCGCGAAACCGGATCTGTAGAGCGAGTGAAGCGGGGAGTCTTCATCAGCAATGCCAAAACGGAAATGACTCTCGTCAAATTACACATTCTCTCGTCGGTCAGAGAGTCTGATGCCGATTTTTCATCACCAGCGGGAAACAATTTTGTCGAGAATATCTGGAACATATCAGAAGGTTCACTATTTACTAGTGATTATTATTATTTTTCAGAGGTGGTTCATAATTATTGAAAAATATCGCACTTCTGCGAACTTGTATTTCATCTGTGGCGTAGAATCATCGATTCTCAAGAATATTGAAACTCGTAAATTTCCGCTTGCTTGATCAGTTTTTCAGGTGAGCTTTTTGAGTGAGCGAAGTTCACACTCAGTGAACTTCAGATTCACCTAGATTAAACCCTTTCGACTGATGCTGAAGATGGATTTCGTTTCGGGTTCTGCGCTCCATATTTTGAACATTATCTACGTCCATAGAATCTAGAGTGTTCAGATTGTAAGGATGTTATTTCGTGTTTGTCTCTCTCCATTCTGCACACTGTCTCGCCGGTCAGAAACCATAGGGTGTTCTAAATAGAGAGAGAGAGATCAGATATTCGCTCCGGCAACTCTGGTCGAAATTGTTTATTTTCAGCCGGAGAGATGAACGAGATTGAAAAACATCAATCTTTCGGTTATTTGTAGAATGTGTGGCACGCGCAATCACCGGGTTCCTAAAAGTTTATTTTTGCGCCTCTGGTGGCAGAGTACGTGGTTTATTTTTGAAACGCTTGTCGATTCCGGGAAGCACTATTGAGTGGTAGTGAATCCCATGAACGTTCAAGAGGAGGTGTGGCGTGAAGTCAACGGGTTGTATTCATTTATGAATGTGAATACTTCCAGCCGAGTATTAGTAATTGATTTGTAAGTCCCAAGAGTGACGTCGAAGGAATTGAGCTTGAAATGAGCAGGTTCTAAAGTGTTGAAAGTGGTTTTTCCTCGCAATGATAGATAGGGTAAGAGAAACCAATTTAAGAGCAGAATTTAAATGACAAGGGAACCGCAAAAGTAGGCCGCGGTCCCGATGAAATTCGTTAACGCAGGTTGACTCAGACCCCTCAGGAGACCTCCTAACCGTTTTGAAAAGTTCCGATATTTGCTTTCTAAGTACCTTTTTGAGGTCGTGCAAAATACGTGGGAAATCTGTGAGGACGGCGTTCGAGCTCATATCCGCATTTCAAGGGTTCGATAGATGTGCTTCCATGGAGTAGCGGATAGCGTTCCTGGCTAATATTTTGGACGACATGGGTTCGAATCCAACTTCGACATACGTTTTTACACTATTTTTTCGAAATATTTTCTAGCGCTCTTTATCGTAGTAGTATAGCGCTTGATCAATCCTACCAAATTTTTATTGAAAAAAAGACAAAAAAGTGAAAGAAAAAATATTTTAAGCTTCGCAACTGCTACATATTACTACGTGATCATGAGGTATACTACTGCGATAAAAAGCGCAAGAAAATATTAAGAAAAAATAGTGCAAAAACGTATGTCGAAGTTTGATTCGAACCCATGTCGTCCAAAATGTTATCAAGGAACACTATCCACTACTCCACGAGAGCACATCTCTCGATCCCTTGAAACTCGGATATGAGCTCGAGCGCCGTCCTCACAGATTTCCCACGTATTTTGTATGACCTCAAAAAGGTACTTAGAAAGCAAATATCGGAACTTTTCAAAACGTTTAGGAGGTCTCCTGAGGGGTCTGTCAACCTGCGTTAACGAATTTCACCGGGACCGCGGCCTACTTTTGCGGTTCCCTTGTGAATCGTCGATTTTCCCCGCTCAATATAGTTGTAGACGTGGTGCTACTCGCAACCGCCTGGCAAATGGATTGCTGTTTTTTCTTCAAACTCAAAAAAGCGAGTGCAGAGTAAGTGCTGTGATTTTTTTCAGTGATTCTTACAGATTAGTGTTGTCATGTGATTGGAAAATTTGGCACTTCTAAGAACTTGTATTTTCTCTATCCCCCAAACCCATCGAGTTTCGAGAATATTGAAAATCATTAATTTTGTCCAGAAACTCAAAAAAGCGAATGCAGAGTAGGCCGGGTAGCGCAGTGGCTGTGTGCCAGAATGCGAATCCGAAGGTCACGAGTTCGACCCCCCCCCCCTGCCTGCAGATCCACCCAAACCAAGGGGGTTAAGAAATGTGGTTCGAGAAATCACGGTAAAGAAATCCCCAACCACGTGCACACAACACGGGCGGTTTGAAGTCTCGCAACGGCCCCATGGGGCGTCCCAGGATATTCTCTTTGCTACACAGGCGATGGGGTGGCACAGCCCGCCTTGCGTGGAAAAGCCTAACACTTTTACCTTTACCTTTATTGTCCAGTGAACTTCTAGAGTGAGTGATCCTCTTTTGAATGCTGCTGAATAGGGATGTAGTTTCGGTTTTTGCTCTCTCAATTCTGCACACTGTCTCGCCGCTCAGAGAAGCGATAGATCGTGATAAATGTAGAGTGCAGCTATTTGTGCTCCGGCAACACAGGTAAATTTGTTTTTTTTTCACTCTGGGGAGCCGAATGGTGACTGAGGAACATCGACCTTTGGTGATTTTATAGAATGTGTGGGATCACCTGGTTCGAAAAATCTGCAAAACGCTCTGGTATTGGAGCATCTGGCGGCATCAATAGGTAGATGATTGTTAAACCACAACTCTACTGGGCCACAGGTCATTGAATGATAGTTAATCCTATCGAGACCAATGAGTTCAAGGATATGTGGAATGACAATAAATCGTCGTTGTCAACAAAACCTTTAAATTTGTACAGAAACGTGATAATGATTAGGCTATCGGAAGGAACGCCAAATGACTACGTAGTATTGCTCTGAATAATTTTACGCTTCGATAACAACATGCCATCAATGTTTTCCGCGATTATTTTAATTAAAACCGGCGATGCGCCTTTTGATTTTTGTTTAAAATCGGTAGTCACTGTACTATTGAAATCCTCAGAGATCTCGTGTTTAGTAAATGGAATGGTGCGCGGAATCAGCAGCAAAAAATGGAGTGTTTTTGATCACATTTAAAAGACTCTGTTCAGTGCCAAAGGGTCATTGGCAATTAGCGGGCCTTGCAATTAGCGGGCTTTGTAAAATGAGTAGCACTCGCAATAATTTTTTATATTGAATATCTCTTTACATTTGTATCTCGTGCATCGAGGGGCAGGTTAGGTGGATAGAAATAGAGGACTCTGGTGCGCACAAGATCGTGTTCACTGATTTTATAGAGAGTGTGGGGCAGTAGTTCAAAAGAGTTTTTTGTTGTTGTTTCGGTTATTCTTTTGCCCACGCGTCGAGAAGCGGTCAGAGAAACGATAGAGCGTGCTAAGGAGAGAGAGCTATTAGCTCCGGTAACACTGGTGAGAGAGCAGGCAAATTGAGGAGAGCACGATTCCGTTTTCTCATCACTATAATTGGTGCATCTGGCTTTATCAGTAGGTGGTTTATTATTATAACGCCTGTCGAGTGACTATTGAATCGTATTATATCGCATGGATCTTCAAGAGGAGGTGCGGCGTGAAGTCAACTTGATTGATTTATTTTTTACTGCGCTGAAGTGATGCTTCCCGCAGGGAATTATTAAGTGATTCGTAAGTCCCACGAATGAAGTCGAAGGAATTGGGCAGAAATTGAGCAGGTTCGAAAGTGTTGAACGTGCTTTCTTCTTCGCAATTATATATTTGGAGGTCGTGAGAGCGAACTATTTTTTGAAGGAGACACAGAAGGTCGAATCGTCGAATAGTTCAGCTGTACAGACTTCTAGATGGAGTAAAGCGCGCAGCCGCCTGGTCTCGGAATTGTGTGATTTTTCGTTGAATAAATTTGAGTGATTAATATTCTACACCGTGCTGCTGAATCGGGAAATCATGTTATGTTTCGGATCTATTGAGCGAATGAAGCGCGAAGTCGCCATGTTGAGAATGTATGGAACATATCAGAAGGGTGATAGTTAGTGAATATGCCGAGTGATTCGTGAAGACGTCATTGTGAGCTAGTGGAGATAAAGTTATTGAACAATTTCGCACTTCTTGCAACTAGTATTACCTCTGTGGCGCAGACTCAACAAGTTTAGATGAATATTGAAATTCATAATTTTTGCTTTCTTAATCGTAAGAGCGCATTGCGCGGTGAACTTCTAGAGTGAGTGAACCTCAAATGTTATGTGTTTAGGCTCTTTCGAATGCTGCCAAAGATGGATTTCGTTTCGGGTTCGGAGCTCTCTAGTTTGAACACCATTTCCGTTCATAGAATCTAGATTGTGCAAATTGTAGAGGAACAACCGAACTGCAGCTCATGATTGTGCCGGGTTTCAGCTCTCTCCATTCCGCACGCTCTCAGGTTTCTCTGACCAATGAGAGAGTGAGTAGAATGGAGAGAGAATCAAAAACCACAACGACACCACTTGCTCATAATGATGAACCGATCTACGAACTCTAGTGACCTCTGCTGTCTCTCTCTCTCTCTCTCCGCAGTTCGCTCTCCCGCCATTTCGATCCGACCTATGCTCCTCTACCCGCAACTCTCGCTCGCTGCGCTCTCTCCATCCATCACACTCTCTCACCTCCCCTCCTTTTAACTGATACTAGAACAGTTCATGTTCTAGCTTATCGCGCGCGCCAATCGCCGGCTTGAACTTGTAATTGGTGATTCGCAGACGAGAGAGTGTGCGAAAGCGAGAGAGACACCCGACAAATGCCGAAAAGAGCGCACTGCTAGTGCAGTCAACCATGCTAATGAGCTAACGACCAAGCGGTGCCCGCTCTCGAACGGAAGCTATGTGGGATACGGTAGGCGAGGTATACGGTATCGATCGATTTATTACCAGAGAGTGTACAACAAGGAACTGTGGGCGGTGGAACAAGAGTACGGTAGTGTGCGGTCGTGAGATACGGAAGGATCTGAGGTTTCTCGTGGTGTGGTGGTACATTTGTTTGTACAGAATCCCGTCGGAGAGATGTTGGTGCGAGAGGTGCACATTCGCAATTAGCACCGCTTGCCGCGCTTCAGGCATTTGGCGGAGGCGATGAAGTCGTCGTCCTGCAATGCGCAATTAGCAAAGTACACAGGTTTACCCAGCATCACCACCAGCACACAGTTGGTACTGGATAGGACAGTAGCTCTCTTCATTCTGCACACTCCGATCTGTGAGAGTGTGCCGAATGGAGAGAGCTTCTATTCGATCCGGCAAGACCACAGTGAGCACACATCACTAGTGATGTAAATTCGGTTTTGTCTCTCTCTATTCTGCACACTATCTCGCCGGTCAGAGAAACGAGAGAGCGCGCAGAATGAGGAGAGTCAATATTCAAAACGACATCACTACAACTCACGTAGTGGATCTTGCACTCGAGCGGGTAGCAGTTGGCTTTTGCGCAGACTGAAAGGGGTTACGGTAATTGAGTCAATCCACGATTGACCGAGGTGGTGCGACTACAGTAACTCACGGGCCCTGATGCCGTCGGCGTCGAGCGCTTCGGGCTCCGGCTGCCGCATTACGATGCACTGCGCGTTATACTTGCCGCGTGCCTGAAACCCGGGATATATCACGGCTTCGGAATTCCCGGTTCTGAGAAAAAATGCAGAAAGCGCGACTCACCCACCAGACGCGGCACTCGGTCGGATCACAACCCTTGGTGCGACAGACTGGAATTGTGGGTTACGGTATGATTACAGTAGGTGTGAGTACGGTGAGAGGATTACGGTACGTCTAGGGTACGGTAGGATCTGATTACGGTAATACTCACGAGCTTCGATGTACGAGGGCGGAATGGAGAGGGAGGCGGTGAGAGACTGCAATGGGGAGGATACTAGTGATGTCAAATCTGCATCGAATCTCCTCATTTCGCGTGTTAGAGATGCGAGAGAGCACGCGAATTGAGGAGAGTCGGATGCCGATTTGTCACCACAAGAGGATACTGTAGCGAGAATCGATATTAGGTAAAGATCAGAATTTAATATTGTTTTATAACCTATTGATTCCTTCGATTGAAACTCTAGCTGAATTGCCGCTCAAGTACTGAAGGTGAAACGCAGATAAGCGCGGTTGCTCAATATTTCAGAATGGGTGAGGTGCATCAAGGTTTCACCTCCATCATTTGAGCAGGAAATTGGCTGGTGAAGCAATACGGTTTTGTCTTCGAGTTAAAAACATTATGAGCTACAGTACTCGCGTTGATTACGATGCCCAATAGCTACAGTATCCCCTGCCGTTACCGTATTACTTACAAGCGCGGCGAGGGCAAGGAGTACGGTGTTGAGGGTTCCGGCCATGCTGATGGTTTTCAGTACGTGTTAGTCGATTGTTGGTTCCGTTCCAAATGAGAAGGAGGAGTGCGCGGGGGTCGACTGATTCCCTTATCGAGTTCAGCCGCTCCCCCACTGGAGCCTTTTATAGGAGAGTCGGGGGAGGGGACTAGGGATGTAACTTCAGTTTTGGCTCTCTCCATTCTGCACACTCTCTGGTCCTACAGACAAACGAGAGAGTGTGCAGAGTGAAGAGACTCGAAAACGACATCACTAGAGGGGAGCGAATGAGGGGGAGTATCTGAGATAGACGTGCTATCTAGGCGGTCAGAGAAGACGAGAGAGCGGGGCAGATGGAGAGGTTCAGAGATGGGCGAGGGACGTGAGGATGGGGAGGGAATGCGGAGGATTATAGGGAGGGGTGGAGATCAAGAAACGCTGGGAGTGGATAAGCTGGAGGCTCTGATGAAATTTTGTTTGTCTCCATTAGTGATGACAAATCGTCATTGAACTCTCTTCAATTCGCGTTCTCTCTCGTTTCTCTGACCGACGAGAGATCACGCAAAATGAAGAGAGTCGATGCCTTTTTCGCCTTCACTAGTCTGTACGTTGTTTTCTTGACTGCTGGTATGGCGTTTTATCCCAAAGTTGTGAGATTTTGCAGCCCGTGATATTTTGTTTTCATCCTGACTGACTTGCGTTTCATGATTAGATGAAACCAGGAAGACGATTCTGTATTCAGTGTTTCTGACTCCTCTTCCTTGAAACTTACAATTATTTCTCGATGACTTTTTAAAGTTAAAACAGTTTCCGGTGCTTGCGAAATGATGAAATTAGGTTTGGCAAACCTGTTCAAATTTACATCTCTTCTTCATTTTTTGCGATGCTTTGCCAAGTGCTCAAATTGAATGGGTCGCTTTATTCGAATTACTCGTAGGAAGATAGTAAGACCCCCGAAGAGAGGGGCACGAAACGGGTTCTAAAGGACAGCGGTGGAACGACAGTGCAAATTGTTCGGGTGGGCTCTATTTACAGGCTACAGTATCCGAGGTGATATGGTATTTGATCGATCGGCAGATCTTAGAAGAGGAAGCGCATCGTGGGACGGGGGAAGCACGCAGCGGCGAAGTCGAGGTTCACCTGGAATACGGTAGGATTGGATAGGGGTACGGTAGGGTACGGTAGGACTACAGTAGGTGTACGGTGGGTTCATAATCTGCGGTTAGTAGAAGATAATTCGGTTGTTTGCAGACAGATGGGTACCACGATGTGGCATTGAACGCTTCCTGTCCGTCGTTCTGTGACATGTTAGGGAGTAGGGATGTCAATGCGGTTTTGGCTCTCTCCATTCTGCACACTATCTCGCCTGTCAGAGAATCGAGAGAGTATGCATAATGAAGAGAGACGAGAACCGAGAAGACATCTCTATTAAGGAGAGCGGTTTGGAACCGTCGCGAAGAGTTAGAGAGCCCAGCGAAGCGTGAACTAATGGAACGCGACAGGCTCGCGACCGGCCGGGCGTTGAGTCACCCGCTGACCTACTTTGATCTACCCAGTCTAGCCGGTACGGTAAGATTACGGTATTCCCCCAAGATTCCGTGACCCCGCGCACTCTTGCAAGAGATGGACGCGTTAGGCAGTTCACGATCTTACCAAGTTGCCTGCGCAGAAACTGTTTAGCGCGCAAAAAGTGTTTAAAGCAGCGGCGCTCCCTCTTTTTTCTGTTCCACTAGTTTGTTCCGAGAATGTTGGACTTGCGCTCGTTAGCGACGTTTAAAAAATATATAACAAAAAACTGACTCCGTAGATGCGGCACTCGTCATTTCCACAGGCGGCCTTCTCGCAGACTGCAATTATTGATCGATTAGGGAGGGGATACGGTAGGTAGATCATTCCGCGATTACGGTAGGTAGAACACTCACGGGTTCGGATCTCGTCGCTGGACTGGGCTGAGGCGACAGCAAGAAGCGCCTGAATATCGATTGGTTACGGTAGCCGGCTTACGGTAGGTTACTGTAGATGAACTTACAACAGCGACGAGCAGAAGGCAGATCAGAAGTCGGGCCATTGTTGACGTCGGGAAAGTTGTTGCGAAAAGGGAATCGTAGAGTGGTCTTTTATAGTAAGAATGAGCTTCCTCGTCCGACAGCGTAGTATCAACAGCTCTGCGCTCTCCTCATTTGTCCTGATCTCTCGTCTTCTCTGGACGACGAGAGAGTGTGCAGAAGGGAGAGGGTAGTGGGTCGAGCCTCCCTGTGAGACGGAACAGGCGCCGCAAGAGAGAGAAAAGGGAGTAAAAAGTTTCACGCTCTCTCCATTTAGCACACTCTCTAGCGCTCTCTGCCGGTGATAGAGTGTGCAGAATTTAGAGAGTCAGTCAGTTTCTTGATAAAGGTAGGAAGTTTCGCGCGTGGGACGGAACTGCCGAGTCGAATAAATGGCGCAATTAATTAGGAGAAGGTAATGGGAGATGGCTTACTTACTGTGAAGCGAAGGAGTTGTTGACATGCACTCGAATGATCGATACTGGCGTGATTCGAATAAAAAAGTTAACTCAGCGGATCGGTGCCCAGTATCTCTACAGATTCAGATAATAACATGATCTGGCAATACCGTTTTCCTCTTCTTCAATAGGTCAACTTGAGGTACTGTGCGAATTGCTTTTGATGTTTCAGTGAGTGATAATTGTGTGGTCTAATTCTGGGTGTGGACTGAGCTAATACGATCTCTGAACCACCCGTTTTAGGCTCCAAATCGCACTTTTTCTTCCTATTAGGCGTTCCATGATTTGTGGTCGACTGCTGAGAAAATGAGCGAACCTAATGCGATTTGAAACCATTGGGAAAGAGGAGAGAAAAGGAGCGAGGGTGGGGGACTTGAGTGAGCAGAGACTCATCTTTGAGAAAGTTCTGAAGTTGATCTTTGATATTTAATCTCTTATCTCTGGTGTTTGTAGATCACTTGAATGGATCTTCGGCTGGCCTACGCAGATCACGCTGTGCATCAGGTATGCGGTGGTTATTCTTCGGGAAAAAATCTTACATACATTTTTTTTACGTTACCGAACGACTAGTCTGTTCCATGCTTCAGCGTTTATTTGTAACATCAGTGAAAATATCCATGATAATACGTTCCTCAAGTGTGGGTTCTGAGAAAATATTCTAATCGTTTCAATTGCAAGAACCATTCATTTCAATGTTTCAATGCTTATTTAATAAAAGTGAGTAACTGATTCAAGCAATGCCGCTGATGATTGTAGTGGTAAAAAATTAATACCTTTCAGCTGCGCGAAATCGGTTGAATTGCTGATCGTGTGCTACTTATACCTGGATCACACGAATGATGTAGTAGAACACCGCGGCTGGTAAGAGGCTGATCTTTGGTCATTGTAGATTATATTCATATCGAATGAGAACGTGGAATAAATGTAGTGTTTCTAGGAGAGATGACAGAAGCACATTGTTGAGACCGGGAAGTTAAAGTATTTGTGCTGAAACTGAAACCAGCATCATTAGATATCAATATGAATCAATAGATTAATCAGAGAAGGTCTAGGTTTATGCATGTTTTCATAAGTATAGTGAACCGAATCTTTACAATGAAGTGCTTGCCTTGGGTGCTCAAAAGAGCTTTGTAATCTGATCTCTTATCTCTCTCTTTTTCTTCACAACTCTGCCTCTCCTTGTCAGGAATCCAAGCTATGAGTGAGGATTTACATGGGAACAAATTATACTGTGATATTGGAGTGTGGATGACGCTCATCTCAAAACTCTCCATTTTTTTCAGTCTGACCTTCGGTTCTCTCTTCCTCATGTTCTCCTTCTTCACGGCTTTCGTCGGTCTGGGATTCCTTCTGTCGATCGAACAGTGGACGGATTGTCATGGTAAGAAGGTTGATGATCTTTGACCATGGTGACATTGAAGGGTGACCTTTGATCTTTGATATTTTAACATGGTGAGACGATGATCTCTAATCTTTAGCTTCATCGAAAGTGAAAAGATGCATCAATTACACATTCATAGCAATTGCGTGATTTGAGTTTCAGAGCTGAGTCAAGACATGCGCTCATTTATAGTTTTAATTCCTTGTACCCCGCTGTCTGCACAAAATAAATCTAAAGTCACCCATGAATGCTTACAATTTGCATAGCGCTCCTGCAAGATTGAAGTGACATTATGTACTGAAAGAAAACTATAAGAGAGAGACCTCTCTCGCGCTCTCTCATTTTCGCGTACTATCTCGTCATTCCCCTGACAGCTCTCTCTTCTCTCGTTTACCCCATGTATAACGCTTGATAGTGCTGCGAAGCTGAGCGATCTAAAATAACCAAGGTAAAGGTTTTTTTCGTTTCCGTATCGGCCTAACAACTACTTCAATAATTTTCTTCTTGCAGCCCCATACTGTATCTGGTTCTCACTCGGTCAAATCCTGAAAAAAATATTGTTCAGTGAAGAATCAGTTTCTTTTGAGATAACTTCCTGGCATGAGACTGACAGGTTGCTATACAGTTACCGAAAAATCCAGCTAATACAGAGATTCGGGTTCAGCTTTTCTGAAGAGAGCTGTTTTGATTATTTTTCCAACTGCTGTGAGTAATAAATTGTTATCCGTATCGACGAGTCGTTTATGGGAGAAAGGTGTAACTCGAGGTTCACTGGTTTCAAATCAGTGCTCGACCTATCTATAGGTTCGAGTTGCATTGGTTCTATGAGAATTTACTAGTTTTATACATGTTGGGTGCCTTTTATCGTTGTCAGAACGGACGAGTAGCTTATGCTAGAAGGATGTCACACGAAACTGACGGGACAAAAGTTAGCTTAAATTTTGTCCTAAATCTGGTTGAAGTTCGATAGTTAAACGCGAGATGAGTGGCAGAAACGAATGTGTCTACTGAAAAAAAGGATGTGGGACGAGATTGACGGGACAATTTTTTTAAAAGAATGCGTTTAAGACGGCATCTCGGTAATTTGCAAGCATTCTGGCCCCTGCCCGGACACGTTGAGCTAGCAATGAGAATCAGAAGCCCATGCTGGGGTGATGGAAGGGTCTTGGTGCCATAGTGCAGAAACCATGACTTATTTGTTGTTACAGCCGTGGCACAGGGAGAAACATGATTTTCAAGGTAAAATAATCGAAAAATAAAATTTTCGCAATCGATCGAGATAGACCCAATTTCTTTTTTGCGTTAATGTAGGGGTGTCCTGGGGGTCTGAAATAACTGCTCTGATCGATTACTGCTCGTTGCGAAATTAACTTTTTTGACATCATGTTTCGATTTGTTCGACAAAGTTGCCGATTTTCGCCAAAACGACCAGTGACGACTATATACGTTTTGTAGCCCGTGCAATTCTACATCGAAAAATCCTAAAAAGGGATTCAGCGATCAATGATAAATTTGTCATTTATACGATTAACACCAAAAAATGCTCGATTTCGACCGTTTTTCGAGCATAACCTTTTTCTTTCATGATCTGATGAGCTCTAACATCCAAATTCGAATTCTACATAAAAAGTTATGTCAGAATAAAATATGATCAAGATGCAAGATGAGATGCAAAATTTTCAATTTTTTGGTCAAAAAGTCGAAATCTCAGAACATTCTGACTATAGGTGATTCCGACGTATTTTTATCCGTAGAAATCGAATTTTCATACTAGAACTCACCAAAATTCAAAAGAAAAAAGTTACTCTCAAAAAACTTGATATTTTTTAGTTATAGCACATAACTTTTTTCTTTTGCATTTTGGTGAGCTCTAGTGTGAAAATTCGATTTCTACGGATAAAAATATGTCGGAAACACCTATAGTCAGAATGTTCTGAAATTTCGACTTTTTGACCAAAAAATGACCATGACCATGATAAAAGTTGAAAAATTTGCATCTCATCTTGCATCTTGATCATATTTTATTCTGACATAACTTTTTGTGTAGAATTCGAATTTGGATGTTAGAGCTCATCAGATCATGAAAGAAAAAGGTTATGCTCGAAAAACGGTCGAAATCGAGCATTTTTTGGTGTTAATCGTATAAATGACAAATTTATCATTGATCGCTGAATCCCTTTTTAGGATTTTTCGATGTAGAATTGCACGGGCTACAAAACGTATATAGTCGTCACTGGTCGTTTTGGCGAAAATCGGCAACTTTGTCGAACAAATCGAAACATTACGTCAAAAAAGTTAATTTCGCAACGAGCAGTAATCTATCAGAGCAGTTATTTCAGACCCCCAGGGCACCCCTAAATTAACGCAAAAAGGAAATTGGGTCTATCTCGATCGGTTGCGAAAATTTGATTTTTCGACTATTTTACCTTGAAAATCATGTTTCTCCCTGTGCCACGGCTGTAACAACAAATAAGTCATGGTTTCTGCACTATGGCACCAAGACCCTTCCAGCACCCCAGTATGGGCTTCTGATTCTCATTACTAGATCAACGTGTCCGGGGGTGGTCTCAAATTAGCGAGATGTCGTCTTAATGGTCTACATTGGATTGGGGGATGTGACGTTAGCTGGCTCCTTCAACCAAATCTCTTTAAAAAAATTATTTTCTCGACTATGATTATTCCATTGCCAGGATCGACTGAATGTGCGCCGCTTCCAGCATCAGAAGGAACCAGCGGACGCCGATACTGTGGTTAGTCGATACAGTTGATGGAAGAGGAGTACCGTAAGGAGATAGAGAGAAAGAGGGTTAAGAGAACAGTGAGCATTTATGGGGATTCATTGGAAGGGTATAAAGTAGGATTAAAGACAAGTTGTTCGAAAGAACATTGCTCGATCAGTGTTCCGACACTAATGAGGGGATTGTGATTCTGAAGAACGCCTGCAACTTGATACGATCAATTTTAATAGTTTTAAGTCTGAATATGAAAAAAGAGGAATGTGAGCAACGAAAATTGATGATCGGGTGATAATCACTTTCTGCAATTCGGTAGCGCTTGTCGTTGGAAAACAATTTGAACACTAATTTGCAAAGATTTATTCTCGCCGGAAAAGAGGCGGCGAGTTAATTTGATAGATTTATCTTGCAGTCTTAAACAAAAATATCTCAGTCCTTGATCCTCCTCGGTCGTGGTGACCGAGCGAGATGTTGCACACGCTAGCGCTCTCTCCCATCGCTTAGGCAGTGTGCAAAATAGAGAGTCGGATTGCTCGAAAAAGAGTAGGAAGTTTGGATGGAACTGCCGAGTCGAATAAATTGCGCAATTAATTAGGAAAAGGTAATGGGAGTTGGCTTAGTTTATATTATTACTTACTTTTTTATATTATTACTTACTTAGTTTATATTATTACTTATTACTTTCTTTGAAGCAAAAGAGTTGTTGACATGCACTCAAATGATCGATACTGGCGAGATCAGAATAGAAATTCATATAAAAACACCCGGTTGATTGATGTACCAGTTTCTCTTCAACTTCAGAAAATAGCACAGTTTGGTAGTCATGTTCCTATTTTTGTTTTCAACAATCTCAATATTCATTCGGTGCAGTGCAAGCTTTATGTGATTTGGGAAGGTTGTCAGTCCGTTATATTTGGTGGTCTAGTCTCTTGTCTGATTTAGAACACACTTTTTCGTCTGACTTTTCCTTCCTATTAGGCGTTCCACAATTGTTGGTCTACTGCTAAGAAAATAAGCTAACCTAATGTGATATGAAATCAACGGGAAAGATAAGAAGAAAAGGGGAAGCGAGGGTGGAGTAGTTGAGTGAGCAGAGTGAGGAGAGACCGATCTTTGAGAAATTTCTGAAGTTTATCTATGATCTCTGATTTTTTAATCTCTGATCTTTGTAGATCACTCGGATGGATCTTCGGCTGGACTACGCAGATCACGCTGTTCATCAGGTAAGCGGTGGTAAATCTTCGATTAAAAATTCTTGCATTGGACATTGATGTTGCCCAAGGAGTAGTCTGTTCTATGCTTCAACGGGTATTTGTAACATCAGTGAAAATATCTATGATAATACTTTTCTCAAGTGTGGGTTCCGAGAAAATATTCGAATCGTGTCGATTACAAGAACCATTCATTTCAATGTTTCAATGCTTATTTAATAAAGGTAAGTACCTGATTCAAGCAATGCCGCTGATGATGGAGGTGGTAAAAAATTAATATCTTTCAGCTACGCGAAATCGGTGGAATTTCTGATACTTCTACCTGGATGTAGCGATTCGAATGATACAGTGGAATACCGCGGCTGGAAAGAGGTGAGTGAGGCTGATCTTTGTAGTTTGTGATTCCATCTCAAAAATGTAAATAATGTGCAAGAAATGTTGTAGTTACTTGTATGGATAGATGTATGGTGATTCGGATTGGATTGGGGTGGTTGAGAGAACCCGATCACGACACATATGGTTGAGTGTAGAATCAGTTTCTTTTGAGAGAACTGCGTGGCATGAGACTGACAGGTTGCAATACAGTTTCAGAAAAGAAATTAGCAAATGCAGAGATTCGGACTCAGCTTTTCTGAAGATAATTATTTGATTATTTTTCACCTGCTATGCTTATATTATTGTTAACGGTATCTACGAGTCGCTTATGCTAGAAGGGTGTGACACGAAACTGGCGGGGCGGAAGATTGTCTAGTTTTGTAAATTATCTCGTTTAATTGAAATTAGTGGTAGAAACGAATGGGTCTACTAAAATGATAGAAATTACGTTGTCCATTCCCCCTTCACTGACCTCTTCCATCCTCAGAATCAACCGAAAGAGAGCCGCGCCCAGCCTCAGAAGGAACCAGCGGACGCAGATACTGTGGTGAGTCGAGGAGTATGATAGAGGGGAGAGGAATACGGCAGATGGCAAGGGTACGGTAGTACAGATAACATTATTTGTAACTAAAATTAGAGCTTGAAATTGTCGCTAGCAGTGATGGGTGGCTGAAGAGGGAAGGTTGAAGCTGTAGATCTCCTGGCTCTTGTTTTTATAACATTACTACGATTTCCATTTGTTGCCCAGTAAATGATAGAATGCGACAATTATTCATAGGAACTCGGATGGGGTTAGGGAAGGGTAAATTTTGGTCGAGATCTTTCAGAAATACTATAAATTTGTGGGTCTCCGAAGCACGGTTCTCGGGATATTTTTTTCACGCTGGTACGAGAAGTGTGCCACTGGGAACGCAGTTTTCGAAATGCGGCTTTCTAAGGTTGATTTTCGAACTCTGCGTCAAAAGATGGGTATACTTTTGGTGCGAGTCTATTTTTCCTTGTACAGTTATAGTCGAAAAGCTCGTTCGTATCAGATAGTGTTTCATACGATGATATTATTTGTCGCATAGCCAAGAGCTTGGAGCATAGCCACTCCGATGAAATCAAACACCGGATCTGGCTCGGCTGGTTTGCATGGAGTAAGCTTTCCAGTCTCCTCGCCTCTCGCCTTCTACCCATGAAAATCAAGTAGCGACTGAATGTGACTCAGAGGAAAATTGAGAGAAAGATGATGGGAGTAACCCTTAGGGATCGCTGGAGGAACGAGCGGCTACGGGAAATCACCAAACTGCGCGATTGGGTCCAAGAGGGATTGAAACGCAAAGCACGCTGGGCGCTGAAAGTTCGGGACATGGACACGGAGCAGTGGAGTCGCGCGACTACCGTCTGGACGCCCTACAACCGAAACCGCCTCCCGGGAAAGCCACGAGTGAGATGGAGGGACGATTTGAAGCAAGCCATTGGCGAAAACTGGTGGAATGCAAACCCCGATCAATACCTCCGACTCATCCCCATCTGAGCATTATTTCCTGACATGATAAGTTGATTGATCAAGAGCTTGGAATTGTGGCGAGCAGTGATGTGTTGCTGAAAAAAGAAGGTTGAAGCGGGAGATCTCCTGGCTTTTTTTTCTTGCATAACTACGATTTAATTTGTGGTCCAGTAAATGATAGAATGGGAGAATTATTTATAGAAAGTTTGATGGTGTTAGGAAAGAGCCAAATATACTGATTAGCGATTTGCAGTTCTCTCCATTCTGCACACTCACAAATCTGTCGGACAGGAGGGAGAGTGTGCAGAATGGAGAGATCTAATATCCGAAATGACTTCTCTAATTTGCAGTCTTCATCTCAGTCTTCGTAGATTGTGACTGGCACGATAGTATGTTCATGGTGGGAGGCGATAAGAAGGGATGCTCCGCTCCTGGATAATTGTCAGTTTTATCTTATGAATTTATTAATTCAGAAAATCGATACACTGGGAGCAGTTGTTTCGAAAAATAACTTCTGAAGACGTTATCAACAGGCTGGTTTATTGTGCCGTAAGAATAGGCTGTGAGACGAAAATGGTGCAGGTTTCGATATTTGATTGAAACTTGGTGAATCGGTGCCACAGTGAGGACTAATGATCGGATGATAATCACTTTCTGCAATACGATATCGATGGCCGGTGCTAAACATATTGAACACATTACAGCTATGACGAAAACCCCTGAATTTGTGCTGGTTAAGTTTCTTATCTGGGCAATCTGTGGTGAAAGTCAATAAATTCAACCTGTGCGGCTCTTTTATTATGTATAACCTTCTCAGTAGCTGGTGGATTGCCGTTTCACATTTGGTATGAGAGACAAGACAAATCTCTGCAAAGATTTATTGTCGCCGGAACATCAAATTACGTCAGTATTAATTGTGAGAAGCTAGTCCAATCTTCTTATTAAAATATTCCGGAGCAACTATCTAGCTTGATGACTCTCAAAATCCATCCAGCGATTCCTCTATTCCCTACTTCCTCCTATTCCTATGATGGAGCTCTGTCATCAACATTAAGCAATCTTTTTTCCCTTTCAGACCCTCAGTCAAATCGTCCTCAATCACGGACGAACCAGACAGTGAAGAGGAATCGATGAGCGGAATGAGTGGAATGATATCTGATATTTGATCTTTGATATTTGACATTTTATCTTTCAATATTGTTAGACATCTGTCCAATGTTGTTCAGTTTTTAAAAAAAAGATCCACAAAAAATACAAAGTGCGTTGGATGGTTTGTGTTTCAGAGGTTGGAGATATTCTCGGAGGCGGCGAGTTAATTTGATAACACTTCCGGGCATTCTTAATCAAAAATATCTCAGTCCTTGATCCTCCTCGGTCGAGGTGATCGAGCGAGATTTCGCACACGTTAGCGCTCTTTCCGATCGCTTAGGGAGTGTGGAAAATGGAGAGTCGGGTTGCTCGAAAAAAAGTAGGAAGTTTGGATTTACCTGCCGAGTCGAATAAATTGCGCAATTATTGAGGAGAAGGTAATGGAGTTGGCTTACTTTGAAGCAAAGGAGCTCTTGACATGCACTTAATTGATCGATACTGGCGTGATCCGAATAAAAAAAAATCAAACCCAGCTAATCGGTGCCTCAGTATCTCTACAGATTCAGAAAATAGCGCGGTTTTTCATTACTGTTTTCGTTCTTAGTTAATTTTAGCTAGTCGTCAGAGTGCAAGTTGAGTTATATCAGAAGGATTTCAGTGAGTAATAATTGTGTGGTCTAATTCTGTGTGTGAATTGAGCTAATTCAATGCTCTGGAGCTCCTGCTTTAGGCGCCAAAGTGGACTTTTACTTCCTATTAGACGTTCCATGATTTGTGCTCGACTGATGAGAAAATGAGCGAACCTAATGCGATTTAAAACCATCGGGAAAGAGAAGAAAAAAAGGGAAGCGAGGGTGGGGTACTTGATTGAGCAGAGTGAGGAGAGAGTGATCTTTGAGAACCTTCGTAAGTTGATCTTTGATCTCTGATTTTTGATCTCTTATTTTCAGGTTACTCGAGTGGATCTTTGGCTGGACTACACACACGGCAATTCAGACAACAAAAATGAGCAATAACGGGAAACCGCACTCCTCTCACCATTGAGCGCGAAATGAACCCGAAAAGATTACTGTAGATTTTAAAAATCTTTTCGATCAAATTTTTGGTCTATTTTTCTTGCGATCTTTACATTTTTTTAATGGTTTCTTAGTTATATTAGTCTATTACGATACACCAATAACACGCTTTGCCATAAATGAGAGTAAAAAATAGCTGAACAGCCTTTTTAAAAGTCAGTTGTAGTTTATTGTGTGCGTGGTGTGCCTGATCAATTTACGGCCCGGCTCTCCGCTTATTGTACTCTCTGAATTTCTGTGCACAAATCACGCTGCTTATCAGATGCTAATTCTTCGATTAAAGACTTTCATAGGAAATTGATGTTTCGCGAGGACTAGTCTGTTCTATGCTTCAACGTGTATTTGTAACATCAATGAAAATGCCCGTGACAATATTTGTGGGTCCTGTCTGAAAACCGAAAAATATACTAATCGTTTCGATTACAAGCACCATTCATTTCAATGTTTCAATGCGTATTCATTGAACGTGAATCATTTATTCAAGCAGTACAGCTGACGATTTGGGTTTAAAAAATATATCGTTATGCTGCACGAAATCGGTGGAATTGCTGATCGTGTGCTACTTCTATCTGGATGTGGCGACACGAATGATGCAGTGGAATACCACGGTTTTGTATTCTGACCGCTAATCTTTCTTTTTTGCAGTCTTACCCTCGGTTCTCTCTTCCTCATGTTCTCCTTCTTCACGGCTTTCGTCGATCTCCGTGTGTTGATCGAACAGTGGACGGATTGCCATGGTAAGAGATCATCTTTGATCTTTGACCATGGTGACATTGAAGGATGATCTTTGATCTTTGATATTATAGCATGGTGAGAAGATGATATTTAATCTTTGATGTCTTTGGCTTCATCGAAATTGGAAAGATCAATTACAGTCAATTACATCAATTACAGATTCATAGCAATTGCGTTATTTGAGTTTCAGAGTTGGGTTAAGATATGGGCTCGATTTATAGTTTTGATTCCTTGTACCCTGTTGTCTGTACAAAACAAATCTAAAGTCACCCATGAATGCTTACAATTTGCATAGCGCTCCTGCAAGATTTAAGTGTCATTATTTGCTGAAAGAAAGAACTCGAATACTTGCATTTGACACGGCGTATTGCCAAAACTATAAGAAAGAGACAGCTCTCTCATTTTAGCGTACTATCTCGCCATTCCCCTGACCGCTCACTCTTCTCTCGCTGACCCCATGTAGAACGCCGTGTTTGATAGTGCTGAGAAGCTGAGCGATCTAAAATAACAAAGACAAAAGGCTTTTTCGTTTCCGTATCAGGCTAGCAGCAACTTCATTTATTTTCTTCTTGCAGCGTCATACTGGATCTGGTTCTCTCTTGGTCAACTCCTGACGGTGCAGCTGATGGTGTCGTCGTTCCTCGTGATCATACACAGGAGAGTGAGAGAGAGAGAGTGTGCGGAATGTAGAGGACGAAAACCGGTATGGCATCAATGTGAGCACTGTAGTCCGAATCGAATAGTTTACTCTCCATTCTCCACACGCTTTCGCATGTCTGGTCACATCAGAGTGTGCAGAATGAAGAGAGTCAATATCGAAATGGCTTCTCTAATTTCCAATCTTCTCTACGTGAATGGGTTGGCGATATGCGCGAGAAGAGTAAGGTTGCGATTTTTTATTAGAGCTAAAGGAAGGCGACGATCAAAACAACGATCTCACCCTTGCTTCATAATACTGATGAAACATAAATCAAATCAGAAAGTGATTCTGTTTATGTTGATTTCTCTTATTTCCTCAACTGATTACGAATTATCACCACCGGCATGGATATCAGTCTACTCCAGTTCATCTCTTCAAGTAGATGTTGTTTTCAGCTCTCTCTAATTTGCACGCTCACTCTTCCATATCGAAGAGTTAGTGTGCATAATGGAGAGAAATAAGCCGTATATTCGTTCATCATTCGTCAATAGATATACCGGGTGATGTCTATGTTGTACAACGAACCCCTCATCAAACAGCTGGAACTGATTCAAGCAATGCAATGCGTGTGACGATTCTTGACGAAAAAAAACTTAGATTAAATAAATTAATAGGGAAATCGAGAAAACCGTTACGATTGTGGTTGGTGAATTGCTGTTTCACGGTTGATATGAAACAAGAGAGAGATCTCTGCTCAGATCCATCCTTGTCGGACAATCAAATTACTATTATATACACCTCAGATCTCACCTTTGTCTTCTTTTTCACTCTCTTTCTTTCATTCTCCTCTCTTTCCTTTCTCCGGAGTGGTTGTGACCATCGAATGATCGACTCGCAATGATCGCCGTCCTCTGCGTTGTCGCGCTGCTCATTCCGTGAGTTAGTCTTTGCTGCTCATTCCGTGAGTTAGTCTCTCTTGAGTTAATCTCAGATATCCTTTCTCTCCTTTCAGTTCCCTCTCCGCGATCGAATGCTACTCGGGTGTGGATCACTCGGCGACGGGTCTCGAAGTGATGGCCCTGACCCTGATCGTGAGTTTCGGAGTACTGTAGCTAATCATCGAGAGTACGGTCGATCGTTCGTGTCGATTTATCGAGCAGAAGTGGGGTAGTCTGTCATATACATTGACAGTGTCGTATCGAATACTTCTTTCTTCATTCTTTCGCATTAAGGAAGTGTGCAGAATGGAGAGAGTGCTATTCGATACCACAAATCGACCGTAGCCACTTCCTTCAGAACGGCTCCTACCTCTGCGGGTTCTGTGCGGGAAGCGGCAATAGTCAATCCAATGTATTTGTTTTTTTTTCTGTTGTTGCAATTATTGGCTACTTTATTACGCGAAATCTGAATCACCGTTGAAGATGTTGGATGCTTGCAGCGCGAATTCGCCTTCTCGGACGCGAGTTTCCCATCCTCATCCTTCGCCCCAACCGTCCGCCTTCCAACTCGCAACGAATCCATCGTGAGTTTTGATGATTCGGAAACGTCGCCCAGTGATGGTGCGGTCTTCGAAACGTCGCCCTCTCGCAACACACCGATCACCCCACGCTGCTGCGGACGCCGCGCGGGAAAAGGGAACAGGATACTAGGAGGAACTGTGTTTCAGAGCTGGGTAATTTCTCTGTGCGGTGTGCGCAGGCGACAGATGCAACTCGGCGGAGTGGGTGAAGTGAGTGGGATACGGTAGGGAGTACGGTGGTGCTCTCTCCATTCTGCACACTATCGCCTATCGGATAGACAAGAGGGTGTGCAGAATGGAGATAGTATTCGAACCTGAAAAGGTAGTTTGTAGATTCGAGCCGATCAACTTCATGAACCTGGCATCCGGAGAGGAAAAATCAGTGAAGATGACTACGGTAGCCACACCACCACCACCACACGCGACCACTACCCGGCCAGGCCCAGCAGCCAACGCTACCGTAGCTGAGCTGGAGGGAGAACGTGAGTGATCGATCCATAACTGATCGAATTACGATAGGTTATTGATCGATTGCAGTCATCGGCAACAAGTTCGTCGTCATGATCATCGCCACGATGGCTACCATAATTATGGTGTTCACATGCGTGCGACAGGTACGGTAGCGGCAGGCATACGGTAGTCAGTTATCGATCGAAAGATGATATTCGTTCGGGCAGCATTAGAAGAATATGTTGCCGGATCGAATAGGCACTCTCTCCATTCTGCACACTCACTCGTCTTTCTGACTAGTGTGCAGAATAGGCAGAGTGTTGGAGGATGCGGTAGTCTATTATCGATTATCGATCGATTGGATTATCTTCAGTGCTGCAAGTACTGTGGCGAGAAGGCCTGGGCGGAGCAGCAGGAACGACTGCTGTCGATGCCGAAAGAGGAGGAGAGGACGGCCGAGGATACGGTAGGGGTACTGTAGCTAGGGAGTACTTTAGAATGACCGACAAGTGGTGCAGTACATTATTGTAACTGAGAAGGTACTGTAGGCTACAATATTCAGTATACTGTAGCTACTTGCGAAGAAATACGGTAGATTACTGTATCATCTTGCAGAGTTTCCGCAGTCGAAGGACGTTATCTCCGCCCTCCACAGCGTGAAGAGTTGAAGCTCGTCGTGAGAGGATGAGAAATGAAGATTCCAATTGATGAAACCGATGCGAATTGCGTGAATAAATGTCTGTGATTGAGCAGGATTTCACATGGAAGGCGAGGAAAATGGGAATAGGATACTAGGAGGTGTGTTTCACTGTTGGGTCATATTCGACTCTCGCTTTCTATTCCCGATTGATTTTGAGCTGGCGCTTCTCTAAAACATAATAATCTTCGTGAAAAGGGAATATAATGAATCTGAACCGTTTGTGTTTTATAATGATGAAAAACCGGCAACCAACATTCTTCATTTCGCATGATCTCTAGATTCTCTATCCGACGAGGGAGTGCGAGGAGAGTCTCTTTCAGATTTGTTTTCACTAGTTTCGATGTTATAAAAGCCAGTGATAATGAGTGAGCAAAATGTTTTCCGATCTAATAGTACTCTCTCCATTCTGCACACTCACTTGGTTGTGAGAAGGACAGCAGAGCGTGCAGAATGGAGAGAGAGCTATTACTCGAACCTGTAATACTATTTTTTAAAGCTTTTTTTTCTTTCATGACACGATAATGTTCCTGTTCCTCAGAGTTCGAGAGGAGTACTGTAGAAGAGATCGATAATGCGCTTGCTCTTCAGGGTGGCTACCGTACCCGATCGGAGGACCGTAACTTTGTGGATCCATCGCGGCAAGTGAGAATAATGAGAGGAGCCGGAGAGAGGGGACAGGGGGTGAGAATTTCTGATCTTGTAAAAAATTATTGAATGACCCAGAATTCGCTTCGTACTACACCTGACACATTGGTTGAATGTTGACTTGCGCTAGAAGAAATAGGTTTATAGTTTTTTTTATGAATGAAGTGAACAGAAGATTGAAACAAAGATCTCACTCTTGCTTCATAATCCTGCTGAAACCTAAATCTAATCGGATAATTTACTGGGCGACTTGCAAGTCGCTTTGACTATAGAAAATTGAATTGACGTTGACTATGGAAATCGCTCTCATTCCCATTCCTCCTCTCTCCTTCCCTCATTCCAGTCCATTTCCCCACTAGCGAGTGGCCGTAGCGAGCCAATGTCCACAATGCACGGCAAATCTCCCACCACCAAACAATCGGTTAGTTATTAATTAGCTAATTAGCTTTATTATATTTTTAATTGCTCTTCTTTTGGTTACAAATTGGAAGTAAATTCGGCTGTCAGCTCTCTCCAATCTACACACTTTATCATCTGTCTGATGTCAAAGAGAAAGTTTGCTGAATAGAGAGTTTCGAATCTGGCTGGGAGCCTAGTAATGAGCCCAATTAGCTGAATTATAACTTAATTAGCTTAATTAATCTTCTCAATTCCAGAAAACGAGCTTGCGCGCAGCAAGTGAGACCAAGTCGCTGCTCAAGGTGCGTCAAGGGAGGGGTAGATCACTGGATTACGATAGATTCTAGCTACCCAAGTATACAGTACCCTATGCGTTGGATCACTAGGGTAGATCAGCAGAATTACGGCAGCTATACACAATCATGGAGCAGATACAGTACCGTTTGAGGAGGTACCGTATCCCCGGTGTTAGATCAAGGGCACGGAAAATAAGTCAGTTGCAGATTCCGGCGGAGGTGCAGATGCCGCCGGCTCCGGCTCTGCCCTGGATCGAGCTGGCGAGTACGGTAGTCGGCCTGGCCGTCTGTCTGGCCATCACCATCTACTGGATCATCGGTAGGCGGGAGGAATTAGGGATCGAATAGTAGCTCTCTCCATTTTGTACACTCTCTACTTTCTCTGTCCAGCTAGGCAGGGTGCAAAACGGAGAGAGCACTATTCGATCCGGCATCACTAATAGGCTATAGGGATCGATTGTTCAGTTCTCTCCGTTCTGCACACTCGTTCTTGTTCTAACCACGAAAAAGTGTGCAGAATGGAGAGCTGAAACCTTGTCAGGGATATCACTAGTATGAATGCCATTTCGGTGCTCAGATCTCTCCATTCTGCATGGAAATATGATCAAATGGAGAGTGTGCAGAATGCAGAGATCATCAGCATGCGATAGGAAGGCCGAAGGCATACGGTAATATCGATTTTCCAGTCGTGGCGGATCCGGATCACTTCCGATGGCTGAAGACGTACTGGTGAGTAGTGATGACTCTCCTTATCCCCCATACTCTCTCGTCTCTGTGACCAGCGAGAGAGCAGGCGAATTGAGGAGAGTCGATTTCGAAAACTTGCAGAGATACCGTAGCCACGACTACCGTAATCCGCACTTGGAGTGTATCGCGAAACGATTTTTATGACCTCATTCTACAAATTCCGATAAATTATATTCATCTATCCCTGATTATGTTCTATCGATCGATTGCCTGATGAGCTACAGTAACCATAATGATAGATAGAAAGCCACACTGATAATAAGGACAAGGGACATGCAGTGAATTGAATTAGAGACTAAGGAGATATTATTGATACAGAAAGACAAATAATAGACTAAAAATCGCAAACTTAAAAAATATTGAAAAATTAAATTTTAAGTCTGCCTCACGACGCGAGCCAACTCTAACACACTACCGTAAGAAAATCGGAAACCTCACCACGCCGATGCACTCGCCACACCAAATGCTTACAATTCGAACGCGTCTTCGCCCATTTTTGCTCATTTTATTCGCGTAATTTCGTTTTTATTGTATTTGTATTAGCGATGACAAATCGGCATCGACCCTCCTCATTTTGCGCTATCTCTCGTCGGTTAGAGGGGTGAGATAGCACGCGAATTGAGGAGATTCGATGCCGATTTATCAGCACTAATTTGTCAATTTTGTCGTGTTTGCAGCAGAGATGGTGGACACCTCATCGATGCCGGAGGAGAAGACGCGCGCCCTGGCGGGCTACCGCAAGAAGTTAGCCGACTACCGCGAGGTGGAGCAGAGACTCAAGGAGCTGCGCAAGAAGGTTCGCGGGCCTTTTGTTTTCATGTTTTCATGGGACTGAACTCGTTTGGATTATTCCCGTGTAAATATTCCCTGGCCTTGTGGAGTGTCCTTTTTTATCATTGTGTTTCCGTGAAACCGAGGTTTGGATGTTTTCCATGATAATCTTACAAACTCCGACCTAGTGCTGTTGTGGCAAAGCCTTTTTGAAGTTCTGAATGGGCCTTACTTTAGCGAGCCTAAATCATCATTCATGGCGCTTTTGTAGCACTATGCCAGTACGGCATGACCTTAACTAGCTGTGTTTCAAACCCACGACAGTTCTGCTTACTGAGAAAGACGAGTGTGTAGAGTGGAGAGCGCTAGCTGGTCATTGTCGTTCGATTAGGCCGATCAATCAGTCCAAACAATCGATCCAATAATCAGTCCTAATCCTCACGGCGTCTTTTCAGGAGCAAGAGATGCAGAAGGACCACGACAGGTCGGAAAACGACATCAAGTCCCTCCAGTCCGTCGGCCAGATCGTCGGTGAAGTCCTCAAGCAGCTTACTGAGGACAAGTTCATCGTCAAGGTGAGCATTTGGACTTATTGATTGGACTGATCGTTTGGACTTATCCGCCACGTACTTCTACTTGCCTCTCGATGCCTGAAACATATTTCATTGTTGTCGATCGTCCACATGAACTAGTGGCAAATCAGCGCGAAATTAGTGTATTTTTTTGCTTGGGAACAATCTAAATATTAAAAAAAAAAAATAATTTATTTAATTGCAGGCAATGAACGGTCCTCGCTACGTCGTCGGCTGCAGACGATCCATCGACAAGGAGGCGCTCAAGCAGGTAATTTTATTAATTATATATATATTTTGTAAAAAAAAATAATAATGTTGCTCCTACAGATGTATCCATACTCATTTTGCTGTTTCTAAATAATTAGTTTAATATTTAATTAAATATTGCAGGGCACTCGTGTCGCACTCGACATGACGACGCTCACCATCATGAGGCAGTTGCCCCGCGAGGTTCGCGTTTCATCCCTGTTATTTGTCTAGAATTGTTTTCTAGTTGCAATAGTATGTAGCTAGGATAGAAGAAATTAACCCGGTGTTACTCGCAACTATGAGTACCTAATTCTCACAACGGTTCCCGCTTCGGTTCTGAGCTCTCTCCATTCTGCACACTCTTCAGTCTGTCTGACCAGTGTGTGCAGAATGGAGAGCCGCAACCATTAAGGACGTCTCTAATTAGTAATGTCGTCTAGATTGGCCCGCTCGACTGCAATAATACACTAATTAATATTTAGAATAATATTTATTGAATTTAGGTGGACCCTCTCGTCTACAAAATGTCCCACGAAGACCCCGGCAACATTTCGTACGCTGATGTGGGAGGTCTCGCCGAGCAGATCAGAGAGCTCAGAGAGGTACGGTAGACAAGAAGGGGTTACGGTATTGGGAACGGTACCGGTATCTTCTTGATGAAGCCTGAAATTACCAAAGAACTGCTGGTATTTCTCTTCAGGAATCAGGGCTCGAACATTTTTGAAAATCAAAGGGATACGATATATTTATCGGGATATTATAGTGCCATTTTGAATACAGTAGTCTTGTTGGAGTACGGTATCTGGGAAATATCGATCGATACCGCAGGTCGTCGAGCTTCCGCTGCTCAACCCAGAGCTGTTCAAGCGCGTCGGCATCTCCCCGCCCAAGGTGAGCATTATTTATTCTCTATTTCCATGCATATGGTAATCACACTGACCGCTATTAATGTGTTTGCCTTTTGCGAATTGCTGAAACTGGAATATCCCAGGGTTGCGATTTTACGACACTTGGGTTTCTGGCTTCAGCTGAAACGGCGAATTTGTGAAGAGCGGCTGAAACGTGGATGTGCAAGGGGCGATGAAGATTAGTGAATCAATAGCGAATGATCATGAGATTGAGATGTCAATACCGCACTAAGTCATGATGAATTTTCGAAACGGGAAACATGCGGGTAGAATATTACGAAGCGTTCTGTATTCAATTTCGTGCTAGGCAATATTTACTTTGATTATGTATGGGCTCATATGCTTTCTCATTACCACTCGTATTGCTTATTTATTTTAATGAATTTATTTATTTTTAATTAATTAATGTTAATTCCAGGGCTGCCTGCTGTACGGACCGCCGGGCACGGGCAAGACGCTGCTGGCGCGTGCAGTCGCCTCCCAGCTGGACTGCAACTTCCTCAAGGTACGGTAATACTAATTTTGTTATTTTTATTGTGATTGTTATTGTTTACTCGTTGCCACGTAGCAAGACGGTTGAAAGTGCGCATCCAATAGGTGTGCTTTGCGAATCGAACGTGAGCATATATTGGAGCGATTATCTTCTCTGATCGGGTAAAAACCGATGAGACATGAAACCTCCTGGCTACCGAGTTTTCGGGTTTCGGGCTTGTAGGCATTGAGTTCCCTTGTTATTTTGCTAAAAAATTATCTTATATAATTATTTCTTTCATGTAGGTTGTCTCGTCCGCCATCGTCGACAAGTACATCGGCGAGTCTGCCCGTATGATCAGGTGAGGGAGGATTACTGTATTGTTAGCATTACGGTAGCCTCGTTTCTCTCCCTTCTGCACACTCCTCACAGCCTTGTCCGACAATAGAGTTCATATCTAAAATATGTATTGGACATAAATAAGTCAATCGCATTATTAATATTATTTATTTCGTTATTTCAGGGAGATGTTCAACTACGCCCGAGACCACCAGCCGTGCATCGTCTTCATGGATGAGATCGACGCTATCGGTGAGAGATTTAATTAATTAATATTTACAAATTGTCTAGAGATATTGTGCAAGGAATTATCGTAATTAGAGTATTAACTATCGCCAGCGAGTGTGCGGTTTCGCTGGGCCTTAATATTAGAATATTTGGTTCGAACTGGAATAGTCATTCATTTATCGTCAGATATAATGTTATGCAATCTGAACCGCTTTAGTGTGGATTTACAGTGTCTATAATATTTTAGAAAATAGTATGTATTGTAATTAAATCATAAATCGCAGGCGGTCGTCGGTTCAGCGAGGGAACGAGTGCGGACAGGGAGATCCAGCGCACGCTGATGGAGCTGCTCAATCAGCTCGACGGATTCGACTCGCTCGGAAAAGTCAAGGTACGGTATTCGACGTATTCAGTCTATCGAGGATTGATTTCAATATCTGAGTGCCGAAGTTGCGCGCGAGTAGTTCGAGAAATGAGGTATGTAGTTAGCCGGGATGGTTTGTGTTCCAGTCGGTGCTTGTATGGTTCTTGTTTGAAAAGTCTGCTGGAACCGATGGCTTGTTGGCTAAAATTTTAAAAAAGTAAAAATTATATCCAACATCTTGAGAGGATATTCTTTCTTTTGCTAACCTGCTAGGTTAGCGCCTCACTCCGAACTTGTATAGTTGGGGTTTGACTTTCCTCATTCACTCGCTTTTGCGCAGATGTAAATATAAATTAATAATTGCTCAGATATCATAGCTAATAAAACAAATCAGTAATTGATCTCAGGTGATCATGGCGACGAATCGTCCGGACACCCTCGACCCCGCCCTCCTCCGACCCGGAAGATTGGACAGGAAGATCGAGATCGCCCTCCCCAATGAGCAGAGCAGACTGGAGGTGAGGAGGGGGGTGAAACGGGGTTTCACGCGGTGAATAAAAAGATACGGAACAAGTGGGAGTTGATTGTATATATGTTGCAAATATTATCAAATTATATTTATATTATATTATCGGTTGCAAAAAAAGTTTTTTTTTTAAATTGAGGGGATTCGTGGGGAAAAAGGTCCCCGTCCCTGGGACGGTCACAGTTTGTTTTCGTGTGCTAGCTATGGTGATCTAGAACGACTGATTATTTATGTTTAACAATCTGCTGTATAAATAATTATGTGATGAACGAAGGACAGCGATATGATTGCAGAAATAGGGATAGGTGCAATTTGGTTTCATCTGCTGGATAATTGTATTGGATACGATCTGGTATGATCTTCGAGAGTGGAGAAGGTGAAAATACATAACTGGTTTGCAATGAAGGAGGTGGGTAGGCACAGTTGGGCTTCAATCGGCAGATGAATCGAGATGTGAGAGAAAATGGGTGTGGTAGATGTATCTAGAAAAATAGGTTCAGTAACATTCGACTGCTATGGTTCTGATGTGCACATGGGCTCGTTATCCGAATAATCTGAGTGGGGTAATCTTATATTAATCTTAATAAATAATTAATAATCTTATATTATTTCAGGTGCTCAAGATCCACGCGAGCAAGATCACCAAGTATGGAGAGATCGATTTCGAGGTGATTTTGACGTTTCTGATTTGTATGAAGTCACTGATGGAATCTCTTTTCGATTCATATCATTCATTTGTGGATATAGCCAATTTTAATTGTTTTTGTAATATTAATTAATTAATTGTTATTAATTGCAGGCCGTTGTGAAGCTGTCCGACGGATTCTCGTGCGCCGATCTCCGCAACGTGTGCACCGAGGCCGGTGAGTGACGGGTTATGGTGGCTGATGGATATAGGAGCCGAGCAATTTATCGATCGGTTTACAGTATCCGATCTCGATATTGATTTACTACACTCTTGAACTAGAGGCTCCATATGGTAGACAGGGATGTCAACTTTTATTTTTAGCGCTCTCCTTTTTGCACACTCTATTGAGTGTGCATAATAGAGAGAGCGTTAGGCCGTGATGGCATCTTCAAATAGATTGAAAAAAGCGACATACTTTACTCTAGAACTATTGGATCTACGTTGCCCATTAGAAAGATGGGTTTTATTTTTATTTATGTTGTTACTAAAATAAAATTTAAATTCCAGGTCTCTTCGCGATTCGTGCCGAGCGAGAGTACGTGGTGGAGGAGGACTTCATGAAGGCCGTCAGAAAGGTGGGTTGGATTGATTGAGATTTTCCAATTTATTGTGATGTCATTGAAAAATGATAAACTCAATGTTCTTGGGCACTTGCTGTGACGAGAATGTGCTTACTGTGAATGTTACATGATATTTTCCAATGAGCATAGGACCGATTGAGCAAAAACAATAACTAATGTTCTTGATTACTTGGTGTAGCTGTCTAGTCACTCGTGATAGATATTACCCACATTAAAGCAGCTCGCATTAAAATTTCAAAACGCATACTTTTCTTGTGCACTTGTGCGGAAAATCGACTAGGTTGACCCATGTCACACCATGTGTTCTAATGCTGTAGGTTTTCTTTGCGTCGATAATTCGCAGATTGGTGGAATTGGTTGAAAGTCTGATAAATTCCTAGAACCTTGGTACTGTTTATGTTTTTTTTATAATGATATTGTTTACAGGTGGGAGACGCGAAGCGACTGGAGACGAAGCTCGACTACAAGCCCGTCTAAGGCTACCGTACTCCCCCCCCTATCCAAGCCCCGCCCCCTCCTACAGTATCCTCCGTTTCGATCGATTGTAAACTCGTCACCCCCTTCTTTCCTATCGCCCCAGCTGTGCATATTCTTTATCGATTTACAACCTGTTTCCACTCCTAATTTATTCGTCATACGATAACTACAGTAATCTATTGAAAGCGATGGAATGAAATAAACGAGTTTTGTACAGAATTGTTGATGGAGAAGAACGCATGTGTATGAAACGCTGAATATACCTAAATCTGAAAGGAATGTATTGACAAGAGGAATTCAGTCAACAACACTTGTGACTAAAATATATAACTAATGTTGCCGGGTCGATTAGTGCACTCTCCATTTTGCACACTCGAGCGACGAAAGAGTGTGTAGAATGGAGAGAGATACTGCTCGATCCTTCAACACTAGCAATAAATAACTAATCGATAATTGCAGGAATATGGTAGCCGGAGATCAGCTCGTGGCGAAGGAATTTGTAAAGAAGGAGGGAATCAAGTACGGTATTTTGATATTATCGATCAGCCTAAACTCGGTATGATTTGGGGTGATTGACGCACTAATTCTTGACAAAATTCTGAAATGTAAACACAATAGCGAAAATCAGGGTGTCTTCGATCAAATAGACGTAAGAATGTGCTGAATGGAGAGAGTCTAGATTCTTACTGGACTGTTCTTTGATCTCTTGAAGGAACGTCAAGTTCTTAAAGAGTGTCGTCATCAGCAAGGCGGATCAACTGGCCGTCCTAGACGCCATCAATGAGAAGGTACGGTAGGGGGAAATATCGATTAATTTTGGGAGGAGTACGGTAGGTAACGATTGATTGGTTACTGTATCACTTTATTGAGGGAGGGTACGGTAGTGATTAATATATCGATTTATCAATTGAATGGGAATGGAATGGTTTGGGTCTGAGTATACCGATCCGAGAGGGGTATTGAGAAATTACTGGTTGATTGGGTAGATTCATAAATGAAGGTCTCCACTGAGACAGAATAACTGACATCCAACATCACACGATCTCTTCTCATAACCCAACGAAACCTCATTCTCACTGGTACCATTTAAATAACGAAAAAAATTATATGCGCGAGTGAGGATTGAAGAGTTATAGGAAGTGAACAGGTGCAATAGTGCTCCATGAAGAGAATGAGAGAACTTGAAGCGAGTGGGGTTTGATGGGTGGAGCGTTGACCGGTGCAAAAAATACATTGTCACTTATATCGCGAGACGATCGCGCAAATATGAGATTTGGATAAAAAAAACCGCGCATTTCGGTTTCGAGTTTTCGTTGGATGTGGAGGAATTGAGGCCAGGCGCAGCAGTTCTCATGTGGTGGATAGGTGGACAATAAAAAACGGTGGCTGATAATGCACCGAATCCCTTCACGAGAAAATAAATTGAAATAATTCTCGCTTCGAGAAATAATGGTTTGGATTAGGAGGGAGGTTTGTGATGATTTCTCGGTGTAGCGTTTCGTGATGTGAATTCGAATTTCTACGGGGCCTAAAATTTAACGAATTTGGAAGAGATGTGCAGACACAATGAGGTTTCATGTGGTAGATAAACCGGGAACACGAGGCTTATGTTTTATTACAATTGGTAAACTGATGATATAAAATATTAGCAGGAGGTGATTGTAGCGAAGGAGCAGGCACTCTTGGGATTCAGATGGCAGATGAATTGAGAGGACATTGGCGGGATTTGATCATTGCAATATTCTCTTTTCTAGAACGAATTATCCATTAATTTGAGGCGAGGGAGTGGTGAGCGATTTGCGCGAATATGTATAATTTGCAGAGAACGGAAAAAAGGCACAAAAAGAGGAAATAATAGCACACAGATCGGGCAGTGATTCTTTGGTTTCAGGCTATGAGTAAGGAACTTCGTTTGTCTCGGAAACCCTTGTGATAATGGAATAGTTTAAATGTGGAAGAGCATTTGTTATGAAGGAACTAGAACAGTTGGGTTTCAGATGGTGAATAAGATAAGTTGAGAAGTTGAATAATGTAGAACAGTCTGTTGGCGTATCTGGAATAAACATTCAATATTTAAAGGATTATTGAGCGGTATACTGTAGACAATTACGGTATCAATCGATGGGTTACGGTAATCTCATTTCCTTTCAGGAGCACCGCAAGAAATTCGCGAAGGAGCTGAGAGGTACGAATAGACTCATCCGAGTCAACATCGAGAAGTGCGACCCGCCCACTAAGAAGAAGAGAAATTAGTCTATTCCAAACCCAATCGATATAATTAATTAATCCATTCCAAGCCCATTCCATAATTACCCTTGTTGTACACTTGAGTGACTTTTTCATTATTTTGTATGTTGTAATGAACAAATAAAGGATTTCTGAGACAGATTGGCGAAGAAGACAAACGTAGGAAACGTTGAATATATTTATGTCTCCCCATGAGGAACGCGGCAACATCTCATACGCTGATGTGGGAGGTCTCGACGAGCAGATCAGAGAGAGAGGTACGGTAGTATGAGGAGGAGAAGGGGAAGAGTTACGGTAATCATAGTGATTACGGTACCAGTATCTTTTTGTTCAAGTGTAAAACAACTCAGAATTGTGGCTTGACTTGGGTACGCTAGCTTTTCCGATGTACCGTAGTTTGCTTTGGATACGGTAGCCTGGTTGGAGTACGGTAGCAGAATTATCAATCAATTTCTCAGGTCGTAGAGCTGCCTCTGCTCAACCCCGAGCTCTTCAAGCGCGTCGGCATCCCCACAATGGTGAGCATTTTATTTGTTGATTTTCAAAGGCCAATTAGAGTTGCACTAAATCATGTTTGCGCGCTTATTTTTGGCGAGTTGCTGAATCTTGGATCTCCCAGGTATGTTCATTTTACGGAAAAAAAACACGGATTCGCTCTCCACTAATTTCGTAACTGCGCATTAAATAATGATGAGCGGCCGAAACTGGAATCTTCCTGTGTTGTGAATTGTTTTGTTTTCAAAGATACTCGGGTTTTCTTTCATTACTTCCATAACAGCGCGTTTGCTATTGATGAGTAGGTGAAACATGGATGTGAAAAGATAAAAAAAAATATATATATAAAACTTTAAAAAAAAATTTGATAGAGCATCGGTTTCGTATGATAAAATGTTTTGAAAAATGTAGCAAAGGAAAAATGAGAATGAGGCTGGGATGAAGGGATATACACTCTTGAGTTTCACTAGGTGTAGATGCAACGAGATCGATTCGATTTAGGTTTTGATTGTTGGGGTAAAATCAAACAAATTGAGGAGAGAGAAAAGCAGGCATCTTTGGGTTCCAAGTGGTGGATAAGAGAAGAGCATTTAGAATGCGTTTGGTGGTTCTGTCTTGTGGTTACTACTAAAAAAATACTTGCGAGTGCGGAGAGAATAACGATTGTAGGAAGGTAGCAACCACTATTGGGATTCAGTTAAGTGGAAATGAAAAGAGTTTGAAATAAGCGGAGTTGTGGCAGGAGGCACTCACTAGAGATGGCGAATCGACACTCCTCATTCCGCGTTTTCTTTAATTTTTTCTGACCGGCTAGAGAGCACGTGAATTGAGGAACGTCGAATTCCGATTTAACAAGATTTGTAGGCAGGTACATTTGAGGTCCGAGCAGCAGATGAGAGAGGATGAAACTAGATCGATTCGATTTCTGGAAAGGTCATAACAGGAAAACAAACTAATTTAAGATGAGGGAGAAGTGACTTGGTTTCATTCGTTGATGTTGGTAGAAATGTTTCATGAAAGAATCGGAGAGCGGAAGAGATGAGGTACGGGAGCAGGGAGGACTGTGCTTCACAAATGGAAAGGAAGCGAGCTCTGTTCGATTCCAACTTGGATGACAGTACCGAAAATAGAGATAGATAGACAGTGGTGAGCAGTGATGCGAAATCACATATCAACTCTCTCTAATCTGCACACTATCTGGAAGCTCTGAATAGCGATAGAGTGTGCAGAATGGAGAGAGGAACGATTACTCACCAATCAACACGATCACCATGTACTCCTCACCTCGATGGTCGCCAAGCAAAAATACGGCATCACTAGTGGAAGCATGGGGCAGGCACAACTGGCACAACTGGAAGTGGCAGATAAGTGAAGTAGAAACGGACGGGGTTTGATGATTGCAAGCTTTCGATCTCAAAAATCAATTCTTAATTAATAAATAATTAATTGGAGGTGATGGAGTAGTGAGAGCGTTGCTGCCAAGAACAGGCACTCTTTGGCTTCAGATAGTTGATAAGAGGAATAGAGATGGGCAGGAGCAATTACGAAAAGGAGCAGAAGCAGGACAAAAAAAATGCAATAGAGGTTAGAGTAGAAGTAGAGGAAACAGCTGGGATTTCATCGTAGAATGGTAAGCGGTTAGCAGGAAAATGAAGGAGCTTGGGATTGTAATCATTGTAAGGAAGGGCTGGTGTTTCCAGGTTAAAGATGATGGATAGGGGGTTTTGGTTTTTTTTTGGTAAAATGAATTATAATATTTTTCACTTTGAGGGCGAGAGGGTGCTGATAAATGCATAATTGTGTTTCACACGGTTGATAAGTGCAAAAGCAACGAGCACGTTTCGATTTTTGGATAATACGTTTTATTAGATCAAAAATATATTGAGGAGAAGAAGAAAACAGGCACTTTGGGTTCCAAGTGGTAGATAAATCAACATGAGGACTATTTGATCCATAAATCGTGAGCACTCTCTACACTCTCTTTAGCCAGCGATAGCGTGTGCAGAATGGAGAGAGCACTATTCATGTTCTTGAATCTGTTGATAAACATAATTTAAAATCTGTTTTGATGCGAACGAACGATGTGCATTGATGAAAAGTGGCTGTCACAGTTGGGTTTCAATATAAGTATAACAAGGGAACCGCAAAAGTACCCCGCGGTCCCGGTGAAATTTGTTGCCATGGGTCGAAAGATACCCCCAGGGGGTAATAAAAACCGTTTTGAAAAAAGACCGCATTTTGTTCCTGATGGAAATTCGCTTGCGCGGTGCTCGGAATAGACTCAGAGTTTCGAGGGAATGTATTCTCGTAGCGTAGTCGATAGTACGCTATCTATTTAATTTATGGGGTAAGCGAAGGGTACAGATTCGAATCCTCTGGGTTCGAAAACGTTTTTGCAGCATTTTCCCCTTATTTTTATATTGCTCTCACTGCATTTTGTTTCCCATCTTCGTGTATTTGCATAATTTCACAGTTTTGTTACAATTTTTTTCATGACTTTTTTTTAGGTGCTTAGGAACAAAGTGCGGTTTTTTTTCAAAACGGTTTTATTACCCCCTGGGGGTATCTCTCGACCCATGGCTAGGGAGGGCATCGTGTGTTCCAAGACGAATTTTCTTACAGAAATGCTCTTCAAAGCTTTCGCGAGTATCGAGAACTGATTTTTCAATGTCTTATCTTTGAAAATAAATTCCGACTTTAATTGAGTTCAATTAGTTATTTATTTTGTGAATTGAGGTGCCTCATAGACCCGTTAACAACATCCTTCATACGCTTTGCTCAGATTATTCGAAAATAAGCGTAAATCTTCTTACAAAGAGGGCACTACTTTAGAAATAGTTTTTCATCAACTGACTCTTTCAAACGTGATGCCGTCGTTAACCCACTTCATGGAATATTCGCGGGGGTGATGGCTATGCAACGGTCATACATTCGTGCCTCAAATGCCACTCGGAAACAAAGTTTTCTTGCTCCGAAGCACTAAAATGGCTATTTTTCGCATTCTCTGGTATGCAGCGTCGTTATCTTTCGATGCCGTTCTTATTAGCCTTTCACAGCTTGCGATATGGGTCCTGGGGACTTTATTAATAGTGGTAGTTGCTATGACTCGGAAGTAGTCTTTAGCGGCTTCGAAGACAGCACATCTTGGCTAACGAATACCCACGAATTCGCATTCGAACACTAGCGTTTTCCCTCAAATTTGACTGTGTTCTACGCACATTCGATAGTTCTCAAACTGACATACCGAAAAATAAATAAAAATATTGTTTAAATGTTTTTAAAACAGAATCAAGCATTTCCAGTAATAAAGTTGCGCTAACTCTATAGAAATGATTACGGTAGGTGGACAGTCAATCTGAGATTTTGCGAAATCGCTATATTTTGTTATATTATTTATTTTATGTATTTTCTTTATTGCTGTCAGATTCAGCATGCTCTATTCTATAAGCGAAGCGTAATGAATAAATATTAGGACGTGTTTATAAATACTCTATTGTCCTCTCTACCCATGGCAACAAATTTCACCGGGACCGCGGGGTACTTTTGCGGTTCCCTTGTAAGTGAGATACAATTCTCGGTGGTTGATACTGCTTCCGTAGTAGGTGTAGATAAACTATTGGGGTGTTCCGAAAGTGTTGAGAATTTTAATCTTTCATGTTTTTCTCGGGTAGAATAATACGCAATCTCTTTATTCTTTTATATGTTTTGAGGGTACTATTGAACTATTTTATTCAGTTCTTAGATTGACCAATTGGAACCTACTGATGATGAAAAAAAAGTGAAAAATAGTCACTTTTGATTTCGGAACCCCACATTTGAAATTTCCCAACTCAGTACAGAATTAAAATGAAAAACTCATATTGGATCCATAGATAGGGAAGAGGTCACACTAGCAAATAAATTTGAGACATATGATTTATACCGTACCGCGGGAGAATTAGGTCAAATTATTTTAACTTTTTTTCATCATGAGGAATTGAATTTTTAAAATTTTAAATTTTCTGAACTTCTTGACCAGTCTTTGAAACTCTATTTATGATTATTCTTAGTCTTATTTTACGGCGAATATATTGCAACTATTATTGGGATCCAATTCAATATTTTTTTTATAAATTTGTGTGGGAAATGAAAAATTTCGTAATGATGATGAAATAAGCTGGGATGTCGTGCAAATAGTTTATCGTTAACTCTAAACTCACATGAGATAATAAACTGATTTTTTTTTATATATTTGGTAAAGTGAGAATTTAGAAAAAGTCATTTTTGTGAAGTCTGGTCTGAATGACGTGGTTTTTGGAAAGTGAATGGATTTCCATGGTTGTAGCATCGAAATCGAAGAAAAATCATTAAAACGATAAATGCACACGTTAATCTACATGAAGTCTTTGACTGCCGAAATATTGCAGAGATACAGAGAGAACACTATGCTATCATTACGATTAGATGCATAACTTTATCGTAAATCCCGCATTCTAGAGCAAATTATTTGCAGGACCCCTCGAGCTGACGCCTTTCGACCCTGCGAGTTGCTTCAAGGAGCAGGACAAGGTGCGTTGAATTGAGAACTAATAGTGCAATTTTATGAGGTAGGGAGAATCGTGTCATTCACAGAACCTAGACACAACGGTTCGTTGAAATCATGATAGTGTATTCGAAAGAGAAAGAAACTAGAAGAGAACAATTGATTCCAGATCGAGCGATAGGGCCGTCGCGGGCTCTTCGACTCGCCGCTCCTGGTGATAGGCTGAAGGAAGTCCATTGTGCCCCCCATCGCCCGCCAGCACTCGACCCTCTCAGAGTCCCGAGATCAACCAAAGACGCCCGAACCGGCCCCATCCCTGCTTTCTCCGACGTTCAATCAGAAGGTGAGGGAGGTAGGGGAGACCGCGCTGGTTGGCATGAGAAGGATGGAATAGGAATCGAGATAGAGCAGGAGTAGAAAGCAATAAGAGCTGTTACGGTGAAAAATCTAAGGTATGCATAAACATCCACATTTATCAATATATCACACTTTCTAGTGACTAACAAGATCGAAGATGTAAGATCGAAGATCATCTATTGGTTTTCGAATAATTCGTATCCATCCCAAAATCAATCACAAAATCCCTAATGATCCATTAATTCAGGTGGAGAACAAGATCATCCAAGCGGTTCTCAACGAGAAACCCGTCTCCCCGATGCTCCCTCCACCAATCTTTGCCCTTGATGATTTCGTTATTCATAGAGAACGATTCTAAGCTATTGAAGAAAACCACAAAATTGTGTGAATTTTGTGGTTTTCTTTCAATAGTCTTAAAAATATAATCTTTGCATATTTTCGTTGTTCATATCGACTACTGCCAACCATGGGCAAATGTTCCGACTCCGTATGGATTATCATCGTCTAAGGTTATGGATAAACGCTAGCTTTTCCGCTGCCAGCGGCGTTCCTTTTTCAACATTTAAATTCTGGTAGTAGTATGCACATGTTTTAAACCGCCAATTACTATCATCCGCTGGATGAGGGCTTGTATGCCGATAAACTATTGTATCCCTCTTAGAAAAACTAACCGAGACAACACTAACTTTATGTGTACCGGTGGTACGCAGTGGTACGGCTCGTGTGGAACATGACTGTGTATGAGGATGTAAGCTTGAACGAGCCTAAAACCACAATCCTCGCTTCCTGCACAGTAACCACGTCCCACTTGATCGGTCTACTTATCCCCTCATTGATGATGACGATGAAGTGTCGTCGATTCATCAACGGGTAGATTGCAATTCTCGTGGAACAATACGGCTGGGAGGGAGACTAGTTCTAGGCGGAGGAAACCGGAGTCGAAGAGCGAACATCGCGACTGAACTCGCCACTCGCTTGAGAATTCAGAATGACTTGTGAAATTTTTTTAAAAATGAACTCAAAATATTATCGGCAATAATTTTTTTTTTTTAAATCTGTTTCACAAACGGCAAATATGTACTCGTATCAATTTATTTATCGACTACATAAATTATTTTAGAACATATGTGAACGAGTACGATCTCAATATATAATTATAATCATCAAGATGGGACATACAATAATGATGCTTAGAGAGGGAAAACATCTTTGAATGAATTAAGGAGAACGGGTTCGATAGGACCTTTGAAGATAATTTTGAGCTGTCCACTACCCTCCGTCTGTCTATTTCCCTTTTGTCTCACGAACTTGATGGTACAATAATGTCCCTTCTGCAGGTTCTGCTTAACTTCCTTCAGAACTTTAGTGAGGAGCATTTCCATGTTCTTGAGAGCAGTCTTTCCCCTATCCGCGGTCGCTCCCGTCGTTGCGTACTTTTTGAGAGCATCCCTTTTCATAATCGTCTCTCCGGAACCAGGGAACGTGTATACGATTTCTTCAACTCCGGAGATCGTCATCTTCAGATAGTTTTGCAGGCTTCTGAAGAGACAAATGTCCAGAATTTATTAGATGTTCTGTTGGAAATTTCGATGAATACAAAGATAGAGTTTTATAGTTTTATAAAATATATAGACTAAATTTATCCGGCTCGATCTAACAATATTTCACCTGTGCATCTCTCCATGGGTATCATCCCCCCATTTTCTCCCATCATCCTTCTGACGATTTTTCTTCTCCACTGCAGAACCGTCCACTGTGATGGTTTCAATTATATTTCTAAAATTCAATGAAATACTATTTTTTGATTTATCGGATACATATGGATTCAACTGTGAATGTGATATAAAATATCAACAGACTATTATATTTTTTCACTATTGTCCCACTCCTTTTCTCGTTTTCCCTCCCTTCCTCCCATCCATTGAGATTCGTTTTAGAAATCACATATTATTCAAATGTATCATTATTTCGTTGCACCCCCGGGCGTAGATAAAATATATATAACCTTCATAATCATCTGTCTCTCCGACCACTATTATTGGAATCGTAATTTTGTTTCGGAGTCCATATGTCACTTCACTTCTACAGAGACGGTAGTCTTTCTTCTGAAAGCAGTGATGATCTGATATCAAGTTTGAACGGAAATGCAAAATATTATTTCGGTAGAATGTATTTTAAAATTTCAGCTTCGATGGGAGAATGATACAGATTGATATTGAGAGAACGATCATAATCGTTAAAAATAAGCAGTACATTTTTGACTGACAAAACAGGTAGTGCATTCTGAATTACCTATGGAAATTTGAACTAAACTAGCAAAGGCAAATAGTGAACAAGAGATGTGCTAAGTAGATCTAGAATCTGTTGTAGATCTGTTATTCACATTTTACAGAGACTGATAACACTGTGTTTTCACAATTCTACTCTAGCCGTTCAGATGACTACCACTCTTTCTCGTTCATTATTCGATTCACACATCACTGATAAGAGATTCATGTTGTTTGTATTGCAGGTAGGGTGGATTCTAGATTCGAAATCGTGAACACGGGTTTGTTTATTCGCGTTTGCTCAACGAGCAATTTCGTAAGCAAAGAACGTCTAGGCCCTGAATCGATATTCAAAGTACTCAGTTTCATACTACTTTTTTTGTTATTACTCAAATTATTAAGACTCTCCTTCGAACTTTAACAGACTTGATGATGTTATTAAAGAATCTCAATCCTCCAAATGATCGAAATGACAACTTACATACTCACGAATCTGAGTTTCGCCATCAACGAACTCTATCGTATTTCCGGGGGTGGTGTGTCTCTGTGAAACACATTGATGTTCTAAAATTAGTGAGATTTTCGAATAATTGTATGGTAACAATTACAATTGTATTTAATGAGTTGAAGCAAAACGGACGGAAAGAAAATATACGTTGGGGGATCAATACATGAAAGACTAAGTAATTAGTAGTGAACGAAGATATGGTCAAACGAATAGCACATGCGCAAAGTACGATGGTCATATGTCATTATGAAATAATACGTTGAAATAAAAAAGATTATATTTTTTAAAAGGACAAACATGCATGATTAGTAATCAGATTTTATCCCGATGAATACCCGACGTCGACTGCTTGCCTTCAGTTTCGAAGGAAACGCTCACTAACGATGAGTATTCTGGCTTGATGTGATCTGAAACCCCGAAAGTATCAACTATTAACGGAGCTACCGACATTCTGACAACAAAAACAAATCGGAAATGTTCATGCGTAATCTGTCAGAGATGATTCTTTGTATTGTGATTGAACTCTGGAGTGAACATGTTCATGGTGAAATAAAATTTCTGCAAAATTGCAAGTTGAGAAGTAGCTTGCAAAAATAACCGTGCACTGCGTCCAATTGCGCATTTCGACTATCTGAGATAGAGACCTCAACAGAAGTGCACTTCATCCAGTTACCAAGGGGCTAAATTTTGTTTTTGTAGTGAGTGATAGGGCTAGGGTCACTCGACCATTTAACCACAAAAGATCCGGATTTGAAAGCGCAGGATAAACGGGGAATTGACAAATGTGCCAATTTCGCTGTTCGAATTTCGAGACCTGTGATCTGACTAATTGACTTCTCGAGGAGATAGCTATATTTTTTTCCCAAATTCAAAAGGAAACTAAGTAGGGTCAGTACTTTACCGTACAACATAAGTGCGGTCTTCAGATTCATTGGCACGAATACACGGTGATGTCCGTTTTGCTTCAACTCATTAAATACAATTGTAATTGTTACCATACAATTATTCGAAAATCTCACTAATTTTAGAACATCAATGTGTTTCACAGAGACACACCACCCCCGGAAATACGATAGAGTTCGTTGATGGCGAAACTCAGATTCGTGAGTATGTAAGTTGTCATTTCGATCATTTGGAGGATTGAGATTCTTTAATAACATCATCAAGTCTGTTAAAGTTCGAAGGAGAGTCTTAATAATTTGAGTAATAACAAAAAAAGTAGTATGAAACTGAGTACTTTGAATATCGATTCAGGGCCTAGACGTTCTTTGCTTACGAAATTGCTCGTTGAGCAAACGCGAATAAACAAACCCGTGTTCACGATTTCGAATCTAGAATCCACCCTACCTGCAATACAAACAACATGAATCTCTTATCAGTGATGTGTGAATCGAATAATGAACGAGAAAGAGTGGTAGTCATCTGAACGGCTAGAGTAGAATTGTGAAAACACAGTGTTATCAGTCTCTGTAAAATGTGAATAACAGATCTACAACAGATTCTAGATCTACTTAGCACATCTCTTGTTCACTATTTGCCTTTGCTAGTTTAGTTCAAATTTCCATAGGTAATTCAGAATGCACTACCTGTTTTGTCAGTCAAAAATGTACTGCTTATTTTTAACGATTATGATCGTTCTCTCAATATCAATCTGTATCATTCTCCCATCGAAGCTGAAATTTTAAAATACATTCTACCGAAATAATATTTTGCATTTCCGTTCAAACTTGATATCAGATCATCACTGCTTTCAGAAGAAAGACTACCGTCTCTGTAGAAGTGAAGTGACATATGGACTCCGAAACAAAATTACGATTCCAATAATAGTGGTCGGAGAGACAGATGATTATGAAGGTTATATATATTTTATCTACGCCCGGGGGTGCAACGAAATAATGATACATTTGAATAATATGTGATTTCTAAAACGAATCTCAATGGATGGGAGGAAGGGAGGGAAAACGAGAAAAGGAGTGGGACAATAGTGAAAAAATATAATAGTCTGTTGATATTTTATATCACATTCACAGTTGAATCCATATGTATCCGATAAATCAAAAAATAGTATTTCATTGAATTTTAGAAATATAATTGAAACCATCACAGTGGACGGTTCTGCAGTGGAGAAGAAAAATCGTCAGAAGGATGATGGGAGAAAATGGGGGGATGATACCCATGGAGAGATGCACAGGTGAAATATTGTTAGATCGAGCCGGATAAATTTAGTCTATATATTTTATAAAACTATAAAACTCTATCTTTGTATTCATCGAAATTTCCAACAGAACATCTAATAAATTCTGGACATTTGTCTCTTCAGAAGCCTGCAAAACTATCTGAAGATGACGATCTCCGGAGTTGAAGAAATCGTATACACGTTCCCTGGTTCCGGAGAGACGATTATGAAAAGGGATGCTCTCAAAAAGTACGCAACGACGGGAGCGACCGCGGATAGGGGAAAGACTGCTCTCAAGAACATGGAAATGCTCCTCACTAAAGTTCTGAAGGAAGTTAAGCAGAACCTGCAGAAGGGACATTATTGTACCATCAAGTTCGTGAGACAAAAGGGAAATAGACAGACGGAGGGTAGTGGACAGCTCAAAATTATCTTCAAAGGTCCTATCGAACCCGTTCTCCTTAATTCATTCAAAGATGTTTTCCCTCTCTAAGCATCATTATTGTATGTCCCATCTTGATGATTATAATTATATATTGAGATCGTACTCGTTCACATATGTTCTAAAATAATTTATGTAGTCGATAAATAAATTGATACGAGTACATATTTGCCGTTTGTGAAACAGATTTAAAAAAAAAAAATTATTGCCGATAATATTTTGAGTTCATTTTTAAAAAAATTTCACAAGTCATTCTGAATTCTCAAGCGAGTGGCGAGTTCAGTCGCGATGTTCGCTCTTCGACTCCGGTTTCCTCCGCCTAGAACTAGTCTCCCTCCCAGCCGTATTGTTCCACGAGAATTGCAATCTACCCGTTGATGAATCGACGACACTTCATCGTCATCATCAATGAGGGGATAAGTAGACCGATCAAGTGGGACGTGGTTACTGTGCAGGAAGCGAGGATTGTGGTTTTAGGCTCGTTCAAGCTTACATCCTCATACACAGTCATGTTCCACACGAGCCGTACCACTGCGTACCACCGGTACACATAAAGTTAGTGTTGTCTCGGTTAGTTTTTCTAAGAGGGATACAATAGTTTATCGGCATACAAGCCCTCATCCAGCGGATGATAGTAATTGGCGGTTTAAAACATGTGCATACTACTACCAGAATTTAAATGTTGAAAAAGGAACGCCGCTGGCAGCGGAAAAGCTAGCGTTTATCCATAACCTTAGACGATGATAATCCATACGGAGTCGGAACATTTGCCCATGGTTGGCAGTAGTCGATATGAACAACGAAAATATGCAAAGATTATATTTTTAAGACTATTGAAAGAAAACCACAAAATTCACACAATTTTGTGGTTTTCTTCAATAGCTTAGAATCGTTCTCTATGAATAACGAAATCATCAAGGGCAAAGATTGGTGGAGGGAGCATCGGGGAGACGGGTTTCTCGTTGAGAACCGCTTGGATGATCTTGTTCTCCACCTGAATTAATGGATCATTAGGGATTTTGTGATTGATTTTGGGATGGATACGAATTATTCGAAAACCAATAGATGATCTTCGATCTTACATCTTCGATCTTGTTAGTCACTAGAAAGTGTGATATATTGATAAATGTGGATGTTTATGCATACCTTAGATTTTTCACCGTAACAGCTCTTATTGCTTTCTACTCCTGCTCTATCTCGATTCCTATTCCATCCTTCTCATGCCAACCAGCGCGGTCTCCCCTACCTCCCTCACCTTCTGATTGAACGTCGGAGAAAGCAGGGATGGGGCCGGTTCGGGCGTCTTTGGTTGATCTCGGGACTCTGAGAGGGTCGAGTGCTGGCGGGCGATGGGGGGCACAATGGACTTCCTTCAGCCTATCACCAGGAGCGGCGAGTCGAAGAGCCCGCGACGGCCCTATCGCTCGATCTGGAATCAATTGTTCTCTTCTAGTTTCTTTCTCTTTCGAATACACTATCATGATTTCAACGAACCGTTGTGTCTAGGTTCTGTGAATGACACGATTCTCCCTACCTCATAAAATTGCACTATTAGTTCTCAATTCAACGCACCTTGTCCTGCTCCTTGAAGCAACTCGCAGGGTCGAAAGGCGTCAGCTCGAGGGGTCCTGCAAATAATTTGCTCTAGAATGCGGGATTTACGATAAAGTTATGCATCTAATCGTAATGATAGCATAGTGTTCTCTCTGTATCTCTGCAATATTTCGGCAGTCAAAGACTTCATGTAGATTAACGTGTGCATTTATCGTTTTAATGATTTTTTGGACAGACAGTCTACTCGAGATCAAACTAAGAAAACAACTTCCGATAAATTTTCCGATAAAAGTTTTCCAGCTCAATTCACTGGATACTTTTTTTTCTCGACGAGTTGTCTATTTATCACTGTCGGTGAGAGAACGATTGGCTTTACATCCTCTCTTTGAAACATATCCAAACACATCAGGTTCGAAATAGAAAAAAAATTTCGGCTGATTCAAAATTTGATGACGATTCACCTCCACCCTCGCCTCCCTTCTCTCCTCCTGTCTCTCCTCGACCTTCGCTTGCAGTTCCTCGATGAAAGTCTAGGGGAAGTCTCGAAGATGAGCGGAGAGGGGCGTCTCGACGCGATCTTTTGATCATCGGCGGAGGAGCGGCGACGAGGGGGAGGAAGAAGCTGGAAATATAATTGAAATTGAAAATAGAATGAAAGTGTTCCGGAATCACACGAGTATACTCAACAATCGTTCATTCAGACGAAAATCAGAACACAGTATTCACGCAGTAAAGAGCATGCGCAGACTAATCATTTTCATTCTTTATCCCGCCGCATCTCATCCACACTTTGCTAATGTCTGAAACATAACGATGCCTGACATTCATTTCTCCTCAAATCTCCATTACAAATCAATGTTATTTCATTTTCAGAAGAAGGTCTGCAAAGAATCGAACACAGCGGGGTTCTTTCTCACTCATTTACCACTTGAAACCCGGCAATCGCTGCTCAATTCCACATGCCCACGATTTATTTGTAGTACGGAATCACGAAGAAATTGAATGGAATTCGTTTCTTCTCCACATATGAACCTTGTGGCTCCACCGTCCCTATTCCCCCTCTGCCGCGAAAGTCGGGCGCACCAATATCTTCGTTCGAGAGAACGATTTCAGCAAATATCAAGCATCATTCACATCCTCTCCATTCATTAGAAACTAGAAGCCAAAAGCGCCGGGAATTATTTCAAATTTCTCAATGCGTCATTATCTCCAAATAATTTATAATATATTTTTAATCCTGATGTGCTGCGAGCATCAAATCCCACTCATTTCTTGCTCATTCATTCGTCACCCGAATCCAAGAAGTACCTGCCCCATTCCTGTAACTCCTTATCGCTCCACAATCTCGTAGATTTTTTAAAACAAAGGGGATCGAATCATATCAAAGGTAGCCATTTCTCTATCCTCTTATTCACGTCCTGAAACCCAACTATCGCTGTGCTTTACCTCATCCACTATCTTACATCAAATTTTGGAACCGTTTGGTCGCGAATATTGACCGGACCCGTTGTTAGTCTTTGCTTATCAATTTTGCGACGACCAACAGCTCCTGTGTAAAAAAAGGTCACAGAATGCGATCGGGTGCACTGATGACAGGTATTATTCTAGAGCAAGATCCCCTGGACAGATCAAGGATCGCTGACTTCCTCCCCATTCATCTAGAACTCACAGCTCAAATGCGTCTGTTCAACACAATTTTCATTATGTGTTTTGCTCACGAAATTAATGCTTCCGCCAGCTATTTCGAAATTCGGGTCGCAATCTCTCCATTTCGAACACCCTCTCGCTTCTATGACAAGAAAAACAGTGTGTAGAATGGAGAGACGGAGACCAGTATTTCGACGTCTTTTGCAAGTCCCATTCTTCAGGAACTTTCCCTTCCTGTGAGAAATCAAAGATCAGTACCGTAATAAGATCGATACAATCAGGAAATCGCTAATCACTAAAATCCAATCGATCATGAGATCAAAAATCAGTAAAGTAAGAATTGAGTTTCGGTTTCTATTGTGGGAGATTCGCGTTTCATCGCCGCTATTTATCTTGAATCATTTTCAAACTACAATTGCATGAAGCCAGGCTTGATTGAAACAACCGAGATCTAGTATTGATTAGCAACTCTCTCCATTTTGCACACTCGTCTATTTGATCGGCGTAGTAGTGTGCATAATAGAGACAAATAAAATGGCACTCCTCCTTTTCATTAACCGGATCGATACAGGATTTCAATCAAGTATCACTACAGTATCCCTTTGGATCATAGGGATCCGTTTATTCACCCTAATAGCCACCGAAAACTGAGAGAAAAAATCTAGTAGACACAACTAATTGTGTTTATTTTATAAAATACAAACAATAATAACTAACAATAAGCTTCATTCTGCACATTCACTAATTTGTCTGACCGGAGTGTGCAAAATGGAGAGAGCCAAAATTGAATTGGCATCCTTATTGACTACCAGTTGCACATTCTAGTTGAGCTGATCGAAACTTGATACAGCGCTCGGATACCGTAAACCATCGCCTAATAGATTGTGTACTGTATTTTAAATCGATCCATAAACTGTACGACTACCGTAATCCATCCGCTACCGTAACCCGTCACTGACCGGCCCTGTACACACGTTGCGGAGATCGGCGCACGAGAATCCGTCAGACAGCTTCACCACGGCCTTCAATTTTAGGATTGGCAATAATTTAATTAATAATTTATGAAAACAGTAAAATTTTAATTTACTTTAGATAACAGCGTGCCATTTTTTTTAAAGCAAAACGATACATAATAAATCAATTTGGAGAATCAACCACTGATCTCAGGCAAATCAGAAACGTCAATTCACCTTGACATCGATCTCTCCGTACTTGGTGATCTTGTTCGCGTGGATCTTGAGCACCTGAGAGAATATAAATAGTATTTCTATTAGAAGATCGGCATGTATCACTGGGATCGAAAGTACCGGAGAATATTAGAGCAATGATACCCTAATGCGACTGGACATAACATTTCTAGACCCTTCCACTCATGACTGAGACGCTTCATCCCAAAACACTTCCCAACCACCATAAGCCATACTCTGCATACTCACTAGTTTCGGTTCCCGCTCTCTCCATTTTGCACACTCTTTCGCCGGTCAAACATAGGAGAGATATCATGCAGAATTGAGAAAGGCGAAGCGGCATTACAACTAGCCACCTTCATCGCAAAATCAGATTCGTATTCTCATAATCCTTCTGGAGAAGATCGTATCAGCTCGTATGCAATACAATTTTCTTCCACTTGAAACCTAATTGCGCCTACCCCCTATTTCTGCCATCATTCATCATTTCCTAAATGCATTTATATTAATTTATGTTTTACCCGATCTCATGACAAGACGATCAAATTGCACTAATTCCAATGTTCTTGGTCGCTTCCTGAAGCACAACTATCCCTGTCCATTATCACACAAGTTTGCTCAACAGAATCAGAATTCACTCGTTTTATCTCCCCATATCTCCCACCTGAATACCAAGGGCTCCTTCATTTATTCATAATACACACTCTTTCAAAAAATCCTTGCTCTTTATTTTTCCGACAGTCTATGATCAATGGCATCGCATTTCCTCTCCTTCTTATCGACATCATGAAACCCCGTTTCACCTCCACTCATCAGAACTAATTTCACTTTATTTTTCAAACCGAATCCTATCCGTCCATGACCAATGCTTAATTGTTTTTTCTTTCCTTTTAGGAGACATGTAAAACCCAGTTTTACCTCCTCTCCTCAGAAATCTACTTTTCTTTTTTGGAAACATACTCGGCTACGATCAATGTCAGTTATTTTTCTCCAACTTCATCTCGAACCCTCCCCTTATACTCCATCACCCCAGTACTACCCCATTATCACAAGACTAGCAAACGCAACCAAAACCGATTATTTCCTTTCCACTTTTACTCCTCGTGAAACCCAGCTATACTCGCCACTTTCCGTTAGTGACGCCGCATCGAATACTACTCTATCCATTCTGCACACTTTCTCGTCCTTCCTCCTCCCCACTAGTGATGCCGTATCGAACAGTGAACTCTCCATTGAGCACACTCCCTCGTCGCGCAGAGAAACTAGAGAGTGTGCAGATTGGAGAGAGTTGATCTGGAATCATTGCTCACCACTATCTTATCACTATTTGCGGTACAGCAATCCAAGTTCAAGTCGAACAGAGCTCGCATCCTGCTTGTCCCCGTACCTCTTCTCATCCTCTCTCCAATTCTTTCATGAAATATTTCTACCGATAGCGACCGACCTACAATCAAACCCCGCTCTGTTCTTCTCTTATTATACACACCCTGAAGCCCAATCATCGCTGCTCCATTTTACAAGCGGAATCCCAATATTACCTGCTCATCTCCCACACTTCTTCTTCTCTACTCACCAGCTTATATAATTTGTTTCCACTTGATCACTATTGAAAAATAAAACAAGCCCTTCTGTTCCCCTCTCCTCATCTATCAGCTGAAATCTAATGGTGCCTGATATTTTACCAGCTAAATTAGTTTTATTTTTACGCCATATAGTTTCCTACCAAAAACGATACGAGCTCGTTGCTATTTAACTTGTTATTAATCTCGTGAAACCCAAGAGCATCTGCCCCATAATCACAACATTTCTCTTCCTCCTATCAGTTCTTTGAAAAATATCTTATTTTATTTTATGACTCGAGATCGACACAGTATCGTCATCGCTCTTTTCTTCCCCACCTATAAATCATCTGAAACCTGGAAGCCCCAGGTCTTCCAACAATTCCTTTTTCTTCTTCATAGTAACCGACTATCGATCAAATCCACACTCGTTTATTCTCTTACTATCTTCTACATGAAACTCCTTGTCGCAAAATGGCATCTGACTCTCATTTCCCGTAATCTCTCGTGTCTTCTAATCGAGGAGAGATCACGCAAATCTTTTGGAGGGGGGCCATTTGGGAGATCGAACGAAAATAATGCAAGTGCCAGTGAGAATGAGGTTTCGCAGCCTAGGCACAGATGAAATAGGGGTGCTAAAATAACGTCTGGGATCCATGGCCGAGTGGTTAACGCGCAGACAAGGTATGATCGTCAGGTTGGGGGTTCGAGTCCCGCAATGTGCAAACACTTTTCCAAGTACTGAGGGTTGAGCAAAAGCCTAAGATAACTCAAGCACACCCCCTCATGTCTTGGCAAATGTGTTTGCACATGGTGGGATTCGAACCCCCCAACCTCGCGATCATACCTTGTATGCGCCTTAACCACTCGGCCATGGATTCCAGCACCCTGTATTTCATCTGTGAGCCTAGGCAAGAGATCGGGTGATGAACGATGACAGTTAATCGGACTTACTTATTCCATAAAATCATGAATCATGAATCAATCCCAGCCAATCAATACGTTCTCCATTTTCTCCGCTTGGATTAAATCGGCGAACGCCCCGGTACCGTAATCACCCGTAGGGGAGGGAGTGTTTTTGACCATTGTCTGAGTTTTCTCGCATTTGAAGTTCGCATGTTCTGGATTTATTGGAGTCTGTGACCGATAACCTACGATTTAAGCATAAAAAGAAGCCGTCAAGTGCTCTAGTCGCTGAAATAGATCCCCACGTCAAAAAATCTGAATGCTCAACCTTTTTTCTTACAGACTCCATGAATCACGTATCTGACACAGCTCCAATATTTTTTATTGAACTTTTTTTTTTAAGAATTGGAGTGATTTCGCTAAATCGGGCGTGCTGAACAACCTAATAACACTCATGGTTTATCGTTTAAACTAATTTCACGCGATACCATAAATCGTCACTCAGCCGCGACGCGCAACCGCAACGCATCTGTCCTTTTCGCTTAGACTCGTCGCTGTGTCGGCCGTGACTACTCCATCGATTCCAGATAATTTATTGTGAGATTCAAAAACTCAGTTAGAGCACTACAGCGTTTAGAGAACGGGCAAAGCGTTACTCGCGAAACGATTTAATGATTGCGAAGAGGAGGTGGGCGGAGTTTGCCGATTGCTCACGCAAAAACACGTATGTGCGCGTATGAAAGCTGTTTGGCAGGCGTTCATGACCGTGTATGAGTGAAACGGAATGTTTTCTTACAGCATAACTGATTATTTAAAGGCAGCGATTCCCAAAGTATCAAACACCTCTCTTTTCCACTTCATTTATCTGCCTCCAGAATCCCAGAAGTGCCTGCTTCCTCCTACAACTCCTCACTCCTTCCTCTCTTTTTTAAGTATCTTTTTAGACCAACGAGAGGGGATCAATATCCAAAACGTCCCCCATATTTCTACTTATCCACATCCTGAAACACGCTGTTCCATCCTCATCCACCTAAAAAAACGTGTGTTATTGTAGGACACAGTTATTCCCTTGTGACTTGAGATTGAGAGGAGCGGTTGAGCAGGCATCTGTGTGTTTCATGAGCTCTATTAACGGAGACGAAACGGTGAAATTTGATCGAGCCTTGCCATCTATTGAAATAACATAGAACTTATTTTATTAGCGAATGAGTGAAGAGGAAGAGGGAAATCAGTTATCAATGGTTTTTGAGCTGTTTGAGTACCCCGAAAAATCAATTCGATTTCGTTTCTTCTTCTCTCATTGGCAAAATGTGCTGTTGCTGATTTCAAATCGGAACTCCACTCTCCTCAATCTCTCTCAACATTCTGCGCACTCGTCGCTCAAGATTGTGCACAAATTGTGAGTACAATATTCAATCGGACAACGAATCAAAACAGGTAATACTCTTGCAACACCCACCCTTTCCAAAAATTTATCACCACTCAATCAGCTCAGAAAGCATTGATATGTTATTTTTTCTAGAGACAATTCTGCGAGCATCAAATTCCTCCCGTTTCCTCTTCACTCATCCGCTACCTGAATCACAGTTGCGCCTGCCTCATCTTCCTCCACGCTATTTCTCCCACTCACTCATTAATTTTTGCGGATCAACACGGACCAGAATCAAACATAGTCCTTATGCTTTATTCTTATCCACCATCTGTAACCAC